>OW386285.2:147836346-149114137 GCA_936432065.2 Rutpela maculata | reverse complement strand
AAATTATAAATCAAAATATCTTCAAAATTTGGATATTGAGCATGCTAATCAATAATATTACATTCGTCTTTCAATAAAAAACAACGGGCCCTCATTACACATACAGGCCTGCGTACCTGCAAGGTAAGTGACATCATATAAGTAGCCTCTGCCTGGAACGTTTCTTAGCCTCGCTGCATTTGGGTGATTTCTATTACGAATAATTGACAAAATTAAAATATTTATCAATAAAAAAAAATCTGATTTTGGTACTCGGGACTCTAATGTATGGTTTTAACTAATATTAATGAATATTATTTTTTTTGTGAACATCCCTATTAAATTAATAAAATAGGACAGTACATTGTCCCCCACTTTCATCTCAACTCAACTGTATTTTATTAACAACTTTTTCATTTATATTTTATTTATATAACATTTTAATTGCTGTACAGCTGTACATATTAATTACATTACATATTAATTACAATGTTTAATGAACATAATTTCTTTTATTCTTTTGTAACTGAATTTAATTATTAATTCCTAACTAGTTTTTTTTTTAATTTTGAAACTTTACGGGATAAGATATTTATTTCTTTTGTTTCTTGTTGCTGTTTTGTTACGTTGAGTATTGTTTGTGATATGTCTTTTACAGATAAAGCATAAAATTATTATTTACATTTTTTCAGTTATTTTAAAAAAGTCAGTTTGGAATCGGAAGGAGTTATTTTAATGTCTTTCTCTAAAACCAAAAAGAATCTCGAATATGACGTAATAACATAAATTGAAGCTAATTAAAACCTTTATAAGAAAACATGAACACATTTCATGTGAAAGGTGAGGTAAAAAAATATTCAAAGAAATTAAGTTTCCTTTCTTAACAATTTTTTTCAAAAAATTTATTTTTAAATCACTCGGTATGCATGTTTAAAGGCTTTAAAAATGTCTATAATTTGATGTGACCAACATGGTCGTCACAAAATAGGAAAGTTACAAGCCTGGGGAGTTTTAAGTGGCGCACCCTGTATATAAATAGACTACACTAGTATACACTATGCAGGAAGATTTTGAACAAATCTAATGTAATTCATCTAAAATATGAAAAAAGTCTATAAGGTTAATACATGTACTCGTAGATGTATCAATGCATTTTCAGAAATAATAATCTTTTATTTTATTTTCAGGTAAACATGCTGTTGTTATATCAAGAACAAACAATTATGAATAGGTGAAAATGTGGAGGAATCGTAAGTTTTTACAATTTTCTCTTAAGCTGGAGTATAAAGTTTGTTTAAATTGATATTATATTATATTGCACACCCCTTTGAGTGTGCAACGAACCAGCACTCAGTTTCGCTGATAAAAGTTTTCTTACTTGCTTAATTCTGCAAGTAATCGTTTTTAATTATAGCTTTTTGAAAAGGGAAGATGCTCTATAAAATGATACCATTTTTAGACTGATTTGATACCCTGATTAAAATTGAGTCATATCCGTCACACAAAGTGATCTCCAGAGGCGTGTAAACTGTCTTGCTATATATAGACTATGTTTTGTTCCAATTTTAAAGCAAAATATTTCTAAGGTTTTTAATTAAGCACAATAAATTCGAAAATGCATAGAATATCGGAACTATATAATTTACAGTGTGTCTATTAGGTAAACTTTATTCAACAAACTTTGCGTAGATTAGGTTATATTTCAATTTTACTTTGACAGGTATAAATTGTTTCTATTTAGGGAAGTTATTACGAAACGAATGAAAGTTGCAGTCAGGCGGTGCCGATTGTGAATATCTAGAAATAAATAATAAAAAATATGTTGACTGTATATTTAATCTCAGACCGTAGTAGCACCCTTTAAACATGAATTGTGCCGTGTCCGTGCAGAATATGAATTAAATAGGTATAGGCAGTCGGTCACGCCCGACCGCAACTTCTACTCGTTTGGCGGATGGAAAGACATAGACAGACGGACATTTTGAAAGTTATTCAGTATTCAATATAATTTTTTTTCTCTATGAGCAATTTACGATCGTAGAAATATACCGATCAAATACAGTATACTTTTTGTTTTCGTATTTGCGTACAGTATAGTAACAATTTGATCAATGAGCTGATGTTACACGCATACCATTTATTGGATAAAGCAACTTTCGGGGTATGCACTTTGATTTTACCAACTGTTTTTGTATACATATAGTATAATTAATACATTGTAATACGTAATGAAAGCTTGCTAAGGGTGGCATTGTCATGCTTAAGGAAATGATTTTGTAATTCGACAATTTCTCCCTCATCCCTGAACCGATTGAAAAAATATTTTGATAGGCTTTTAGAGAAAACTTGATAGAATGATACCAGACTATTGAAGTCAACAAATTTTTTTTTTATTTTCGCACAAGAAAAATTTTTTTGTTTCTTTAATTTTCAATAATTTAGCCATTCTATAAAGTTGTCTCTAAAAGCCTATCAAAAAAAATTTGAGTCGGTTCAGGGATGTAGGAAAAATTGTCGAATTATACTCCCGGTAACGCCCTCCTTAAAAGCAAATAAGTATAGAACTTTAGTTCACATGCTTTTAATTTGTTTTAATTTTTACTTGATACAGGTGGCACGAAGGACATAAAAATAAGACTGAAAATTTGTATACACCTTAGTTTTGGTGTTAACAACCCATTAGTGTCTCGCTGCTGAACGGAGACCAAAAGTTGCCACCAAATTATAAAAAGTTATCAAAAACGAAACATTTCTTCATTCCGGTCTTTCTAGGTAGAGGAAGGTCATCATCAGTGGAAACGTATTTAGCAAAATCATAGTTTTCTTTTATTCGTACAAAAGTTAGTTTTCGAAATCGAGTTTTGAGAAGAACAGCTAGAAATATTATCACACTTCACTCTTTTTGGTTCATTTTTCGCAGAGTGGGGGCCTGTATCGCATAACTCAGCGGTAATGAGCCCGGTTATTAACTAAATTAAGGAATTTTCTTAAATATTTGGTGGGGAGTTTCCAGATGCTTCAAGTAGCTGCTTATATTTATTTCGACTCGTTTCAGTGCTTACGCATTAAGCTTGAGGTCACTGGGTCCCGAGTTCGAATCCTGGCTAGGGTATGGAAGTTTGCTGGCGTTTTTAATGTGTTACCAGACGATAATAGTGAGCTAGTCCGCTGTTGAGTAAGACAAAACGGCTAGTGGAGATTTTCTTTCCTGAGTCCGAGTCTCAACTGCGTCAGATGGTAGTGGCACAGGGTATGGTTGTTGTGTTGTTGTCTGTGTGTACGTGTCCTGGTTGAGCTTTGGCTAAACTACGTCAGGACGGTAAAATTGATAAGACATTAAAATGAAAAAAAAAATTTTCTACCTTGAAAAGGATGAAGTATTAAAGAAATTCCGTGAGCCAATACTATGTACCTTTTTTGACCATTCTTAATGTACTGTAAAAAGTAGATAAAATAAAATGTTTAATAACATAATTAAAAATACGCAAAGAAAATTTTAGTTTACTTTAATTTTTATTTTATTTGTTTTTTTTTTCTCTAAAAAAGTTGTATATTTTGAATTAATTACGTATTCTATTTATTATAATATTTGTAAATACAAAAACGAAGAGTATTTGATCAGTACTTTCATTTGACATATTTGAAAAAATCGGTCAATAAATGTGGAACGTATGAAACAAAAATTATATTTATACAATACCTAAAGAGTCTTGTAACCTTTAATGTTTTCAAACACAAAAATACTCCATAGTTTACCGACGAGCGTTTCACCAATTAAGATTGCATCATCAATTATACCTAAAAAATTAACTTAGTTAAAAAGAAACTACGAATAGTGTACTATAGAATGTTCAACATTTATATTATAAAGAAATTTCAATAATGCGACGAGGAATATGATTAGTACAGTACTTAAAGGTCAAAAATATCTAAACTTTCGGAATAATTTCATATCTAATGATAATTTTTCTTTATGTAGTAAAATGTATCGTTTTCAGTTTCTATATGGTTCGGATACTTGCTCCTAGCCTCAAACGGTGAAAAGCACCAACCACCCTTAAATTTAAATATTCAATATTTGAAAAACTATTACTGATTTATTTATGAAACGTAGGATGGTTATGTTTTTGGGATCGCTGATTACGAATCTGAAGTGAAAATTAAAAAATTCAAAATGGCAGCTCTAATATGGCGAATAGAAATTGTTTTCTAAAACAAGTGTTTTAATCGGACAAAAAATTGAGCATCTAGGTGATGCTATATATATTAAACTGAGATATTTGCAAAAAAAACAAAAATGTTACGTTCCCTTTACAGTTTAAAATACATTTCTTTTTCTAAAGCAAGCGCTGTAAGCTGGCGAAAAAATTTGAGCGTCTAGGTCATAGGTACTATATATTAACAAAAAACGATGTATGGAAATATATTTTAACGTTGGAAATGTTTATATTCGTATATGAGGGTCAAGTTATGAGTTTTCGTTCAAAGTCAAAAGACAACGGTGTCGATTAGAGGTGGGTAGGTGGGGTACATATAAATTAGAGATGGGTAGTACTCGTATGATTCGTATCATTGGTATGAATTTCGTATCCTCATTGTGACCGTATCCGTTTGTACAATCGAGTCAGTTCAGATTCTTGAAACGAATGCAACCGCCGCGCCGATACGAATGATACGAATATGGAATTTCGGTTCCGATATTGCGATTCGATGCGATGCAGTACTGTATTAAACTAAGTAGCCGGATTGCATGGACCGGGTTGATACAGGACAGCCAGCGCAGCGCCCAGCGGTAGCGGTACGAGACATACGAATCTTTTCTTGAGGCGGATTCGTTTGATACGAATCATTAAAAAGAGTCGAGTCGCCCATCTCTAATGTAGATAGCGCAGCCTCAGATCAAACAAACCAGATGTTTCACTTAATACTATTCCCTATGTAACCAGTTTCATTTTTTGTAATGTGACGTATACCTTCCAGGATTCTGCGCAGAAGTCAAAAACAGAGCAACCTAGCGGTTGACATGGAAGTTAAGACCAGCGAGTATAATATCACAGGAGGGAGTGTTTAGTACTGAAATCTCAGAGATGGAAGTCGTCATCAACTACACCAGTGATATTAATTATTTTGGAATGTGGTGTATTGTATTGAAGCTTAGAGTTGTTATTGTTATACATTTAAGTGGTTTTTGAGTATTTATTAGGTGAATTTTAATTATTGTTAGGTGTCATCAGCTCCCTCCTGTGATTATACTCGCTGGTTAAGACTGCTTGGTATATGCGCAGATCACTACACAAATTGGTACCTTCCAGAAGTTGATTTATTATCTAAACCATGAAACGTCATAAGTGAAACATCTGGTTTGTCTGATCTGTGGCGCAGCCCTCGGCCGGCGAGCGATGTGTAGTGGGGAGTGTTCAGTTATAATATAAAATATAATACCGTACTCGCTTAATGGAGTAGCGTCTCATTTGACAGGACGATCGGCGCGCTTATTTTGTAGCTATGGATTCTAAAATATTATTATGTTTCATATATGGTGTTATCATTTCCAATGCCTCGATGGTTGCAAGAATTGCGAAATCTGTGAAATTCACAGATTTCCCAGTTCTTGCAACCATTTTTATTACTGATTACTTACATTAACAAAATGACAACGTTTTTTATTAAAAAAATGTGAAAAGGGACATTGTTTCTGTCATGACTTTTTTGTTTTTTATGCTATAGAAATAACCAAAAAATCATTTGAAAGCATAATTAATAGACTTTCATTTTGATAGTCAGCATCTTTAACGCCATATTTTCTAAGATATTTAACGTTTAAAGTAAATATTTCGTCTTAAAAACGTTCGGACGTCACCTTTATACTTCCAGATCTCCGAAACCATTAACTACAGAAATTAAGAAAACAAAAAAAACGAAATTCAACTTCAATTTAGCTTCCTTATTTGTCTCTAGCATTTTTTCGCTAAATGTAATACCTTCCGAGTTATTTGGCGAAAATCTAAACACCTCTTTTCAAGCTAAAATTCCATTTTTCTAGTCATTATAACTTAAAGACTATCAATTTATATGAAATGATGCATAGAAAATTTTCTTCTCAAAAGGGTATAGCCGGATAAGCATAGTGAAAAATGCCCCTGAGCCAAATTGGACTTTGTAGACATGGCTTGTTAGCTCTCTATTAATAAACAATTTCTGCCGAGTTTTAAATCCGTACCCCTACTGATTGGACCAGTTATAGAGGGAGACATGATTTTCAGTTTTTATCCAATTTCGCTTTTCCTGTTGCATTGAAAATTCTGAAAAAAAATCAGGGTTCATACAGTCTTAAGGCCGTACGCTAGGAATTTTTTAGGCTTAAAATTCGGCTCGAAAATTTTTGAAATTTAAAAAAAAATTTTTCTTAAGGTTTTATCAAGTGACTGTCTTTATTTTTTTACAGTAATAACTACTTCATATGCTTGTTGGCTTGTAATTTTTTCAGATGTTTTAAAGTGGTGGGTCATGGTGTAAAAAATTAAATTTCGATTTTGAGATGTTTGGCCTCTTTTAATCTTTATTCTTGAATATATTGTAATTTGTAAAATCAAAAAGTTTACTTAGTATCTCTGCAGGTCTTACAATTTTGGAAATATATCTAGCGTGAGATAAAAAATAAATTATTGCAGCTATGTGTGAACAGCACCCGACTGTGCGTCTGCCATTTGCACACTCGGAATATTATCGCCTATAACAAATATATTTGGAAAACAAAACGCTTTTCAGATGTTAGTCTTTCCGAAGAAATTTTTTCCCAGATGACATCGCAGCAAACTGTGGAGAATACTTTAACTTTAAAGATCTAGACGAAACATTGGACTAGGTGAAAGGTTCCATTTCAGCAGTTGAAATCCTCAGACCTTGATTTCCCAGAAATGACACAGAACGACTTGAAAATTTTATTCACTGGATCGTATCAGTTATAGCAAGCAGTATCATACTTCGCAGAACTGATGGACTCCGATAATAACATCAATATGGCTTATGTTAAAGACAGTAATAATATAATTAAAGTAGAAGTGAGGTCGCAACATGTTAATAGCAGAACTTATAAATGTTTTACTGATTGTGAGACAAATTCCGTTGTATTGGTTTCCGAGGAGTAAGGCGATAATATTGCGAATGTGCAAATGGTAGACGCACAGTCGGGTGCTGTTCACACATAGCTGCAATAATTTATTATTATATATTCAAGAATAAAGATTAAGAGCCCAAACATTTCAAAATCGAAATTTATTTTTTTACACCATGACCCACCACTTTAAAAAATCTGAAGAAATCACAAGTCAACAAGCATATAAAGTAGTTATTACTGTAAAAAAATAAAGATACACCTAAAAAAATGTTTAAACAAAAATTTTTGGCGAGCCGAATTTTAAACCAAAAAATCTGAAAAAAATTACTGGTGTGTAGCCTTAAAACTGTATGGACCCTGATTTTTTCCAGAATTTTCAATGCAGCAGGAAAAGCGAAATTGAATAAAAACTGAAAATCACGCCTCCCTCTATAACTGGCCCAACGTAGGAGTACGGATAGTACGGATTTAAAATTCGTCAGAAATTGTTTATTAATAGAGAGCTAACAAGCCACGTATGCCAAGTCCAATTTGGCCCAGGGGCATTTTTCACTATGCTTATCCGGCTTCTACCCTTTGATTCTCTTTCGGCTTCAATGTTTTTATTTTTTTTCATTGCCACCCCCTATACCTACCCTCTATAAATTAGCAAGCCCCCGCATAATATAGAAACTTTTCTTGGATGAATTTACCAAATGAAGTTGCCAAAAATGAAAGAAATATAATTCATATGACATTATTCCGAAGAGTAAAACCTGTAGTTACTGTACTAGATGTTTATATCTAATTTTTGTTTAACTAGGTACTTATTAAAAAATATGAAATATTCTCCGCTTTGTTAGTTTCTGAAAACAACATTTGTTTGTGCTTTCTTTAATTTATTTAACTTGTTTTTTCTTTTCTTAGTTAACTTTATATTTGGAGAAAATTGCGAAAATTGAAATTAAAAAAATACGTAGGGGGTCCGGGATTGTGTAAGACCCCGTCTTGACCAAAAATAGACTTTAACTAAATTTCGTCATTAATACGATTCTTTTAGAACTAGGATCACAGTAAAAGGGTAATATTACTTATATAATATTATACTTGTCAAGTGTTAAATCATCAGTGTAATGATATAAATATCCAAGCAATAGCAACGTAGACTTGAAACCTTAAATTACCATATTTATTATAACAATCAATTCTATATATGTGCTGGTATCTTGGTCTTGTAAGTTATCGTCGTGTGCAAATCCCATTAACTACTAGATGGGTACCCCAATTAACGACATGTTTAGCACATATAGTCCGATTAACCGCTGTGTACCCTGTGTACTAGTTTAGATATATAAAATAGCCTAGGCACTTTAGTACTTAGTAAATATTGTATGTAATATTATTTTCACTCACACTTTTTTACCAATTTTAACCGCTTTCCCGACAGCCTTAGCTTTAGATTTGTAGGGGAGTCGCATATTAAATCTGTGGTGTCAAAATATATTTCGAATGAAATTGTTTAGCTGCGGCGATTTTATGGTTTTAATTTGTTTTAGGTGTGACAACAAGTGTTTTGAGAAGTTTTGGAATAAATATCTCCTATAAAATCAGACAATTATTGTTGCAAAACTAAAATTTGTGCTATTTCGCTTATTATCTCGAATACTGGTAACCGCATCCCAAAAATAAAAATACTAAAATGTTCGCGATCAAATTTGGAATAAAACTGTACCTACAAATAAACTGTTGATAATTTGTTAAATTGTAAAAAAATGTAGGCGAAACCATGCCTTTTACTGAACTAAATCTTACTGCCAAATTTTAGCGCAAAATATTTATTTAAACGGCTGAAAATAAGTGCATTAACTCGTAGGGGGATAATTTATTTTTCAAGTTTAGGTTATTACATGTATTTTATAATGGTATTTAATAAAAAATGTCTTCATTTAAACCGATTTTTTTTGGATTTGTGTATAATTTTCGAAATCGTAATTATAAACAGATTCATATAACTCTGTGGATTTTTTATCAAACCAAAAACGGTAAACGAATTATGAAATTAGATGGAAAAAAGAACATATAAAAAAAAATAACAAAATAACAATGCCCTACTTGCATTAGAAGTTTTGCGTTTTGGTTTTTTATAAATAAACAAATTAATATTTCTTCTTAAAATTAGGGCTGGTTGTTCTTCAATGGTTATATTTCTGTGCTAGCTAGTAGAAAATAATTCAAAACCACAATTGTTAAAAGTAGTGTATAGAAGTCCAAAAGTCGGATCCTTAGCGATAACGTTAAAAAGCCGAAAGTCGTCATATTGGTCTATAGTTATATTATAGTTTTATAAATCAGGTTTTGGTAGTCCACACTAATTGCTTATAAAATGATTTTGAATTTTCCTCTTAGTACGTCTCCTTTGGAGAACGAGACGAAATTACAGTTATTTAAAGTTGGACAAAAAACTGCAATTTTTCCTTTAAAAGTCCTATTTTTTATTTAATCATTAATACATATACTTGCCAGTCTAGATATCGAAAAAAGAAATCACTAGAGGTGTTAAGTATAACATATATTGGATGTTTTTTATTCATTAAATGAATATTTACAATTACTTAACAAATTTATCGAATAAATTATTTTGTATTTATTTGCTTTGATAACACAAGCACACAAAATAAAAAAGTTGTTTATTTGACTAGACCAACTTATCTTCATGTATTTTGAATCCGGAGAGTGAGAATTGCTCGATCACCCACCATTTTTTGTAAGTCGAGATAATAACCTAAATAATCATTAGGTTATTTTCGGGATTTTCTAAAAATTGGTGAGTGATGGAACTAAATGGATACCTGATTCGTAATCAGCACGTCAAAATATATTGTGGTTGCCCAATATAGTCCCAGAAACAGACCATTTTTTTGTGTGTCTCTGTAATACAGGGTGTAATCAGTTTCATGTCATTAAAAAAAACTGGTGGTGGGGAACGACTAAAGAAACAAAAAACCTTATATAACATGGGGTCAAAAACCCATAGTTTTAGAAAAAAAAACAAAAATTTCGAAAATTTTCAATAGTATTGTTTGAGAACTGCTGGAATGTTGGGATAGGCTTTTCTCTTCCCGTATGTCGGCGCCTCTAACCATCAAATACGCTAATGCGGCTTTTTCAAAGTATCGCGCTCCTTTGTTAAGAGCCGCGCATCGGCGAAGATGCAAGTTGATAATCACACTTTTTTATGGCTTTTTAACAGCGAGTACACACTGGGCGTTTGGCGTTGGCGGTCGGTACGCGTAGGTAGCGTACACACAGCGCGCTTAGCAAGGCGTTCAATGAGTGTTTTTAAAATACTTAGAACTACTTAGAAATAAATAGAAAATGGCGAATTTTTGTTTAAGCGCGCACACGCGCACTGGCGCACACGTGCACTGTTTTAAGGTGTCGGGTTACTAGTACGGGAAAAACTCAATGAAAAAACCCGTTCGAACAAATGACAACCTTCATCCGATGGTCTACCTGCCTTCGGAAAGGTAGGGTGAAGTGGAAGTTATGATTTAAAAGGTTTTGATTTGTAAGAAGTTATTGGTCGAGAGGGGATTTTAAAAAGAACAAAAAGAAACAAAAGATCAAAAAAAAACAAACGAACAAAAATAAGATTAATAGAGAGAATAGAGAAGGGGTTTGAGAGTAGAAGGTGGTGAAATGGAAATTTTGGTATATTAAAGATTTGGCTAGGGAGGTTGCTGAAAGATAGGCAACGCCTGGTATGGTAATGGGTGTCTTATATCGAAAAGTATGGCATTATGCTGCCTGATTCGTGTTATGTCTCGAGTTAGCGGACTGTCGCCCAATTTGAATTGGTAGAGAATTTTTGGGATGTTTCCCGGACGAAGTCCGCTAGTGGGGTTATGTCGTGGCAACGTGCGTAGAGGTCTCTAAGGGAGGTGTACCTACCGGAGTCTGAAATGAGGCGCATAAATTTATGTTCTAAAACTCTGAGTTTCCGCATTGTCGTGGCCGGGATGCTGCACCACACCGGCGCCGCGTATGTGATGGCCGGCCTGATCACCATCGTATACAACAATTTTTTATTTGTTCTGTTTAGTCCGCTACCCCGCGCCAGGAACGGATACAGACTCCTAGACATGGAGTAGACCTTTCGTACAGTCTCGTTAACGTGGATGTTAAACGTCAGTCTTCTGTCTAAGTTCACCCCCAGATAATTCACGCACCTGTTAATTGGAATTTGTCGACCCCCTACCGAAATTGGTGTTAAGATGCGGTTCTCAGTGAACCAGCGCGTGAAGAGTATGTATTCCGACTTTTCGGCGTTGATCCGAATCTTCCACTTGTCGTAATACGCCGTGGCACGGGCCATGTGCGCTTTCAGCAGCATGTTCGCTGCTTGTGCATTATGCGAATGACGCGTGCTTGACCAGAAGCGCGCGCTTGAATGTGTACTCCTTCGCAGGCCACCTTAGTTCTTAAAACGCGCTTTGTTAAAGCGCGCGCTTCAAAATGCCTCGTGTGTACTCGCTGTAAAAGTAGGTAAGGTAAGGTCTTTAGCATTACGGTAAAGGTGAAAGACGTCGGCGTTTTCTGAGTGCTTAGTAGATCTGAAGAAAACTATACTCCCTCTTGTGCAATATTTTAGTTTCTGTGGACATTTCGTTAAGTACACACGTCGAGCTCGTTCGTTGTTTTCGTTCTTTTGAATTTTAGGCCACGTATTTACAGTTAAGATTAATTTTATTGACTTACCGTTTAAGCTCTTGATTACGTACAGACAATACTTGTTCGTCCTTTTTGTGTTACTTTTTGGATTTTGGACCAAATTTTTATTTTTATTTTCTTTATTGACAACGTTAGTTGATAGTTTAGTGTGGTATTTTAAAACGCAGATTTTGAACGCTATGGGAGATTACACTTACCCAGAGCTCGCGGATATGCACTTGTATGGAGAATGTCGTGGAAATGCAGCAGCTGCGGAACAGCTTTATCGTTTAAGATTCCCTAATCGACGTCATCCTTGTGCACGTACATTTGTAAGCATTGCTCAGCGTCTTCGGGAAACACGCCGTCTCGATGGACATGGAGGAGAACGAGGTCCACAACGCGAAGACAGGGTAATTGAAGAGGAGGTTCAAGTTTTGGAACTCGTAGAAGAGGATCCAACTTTAAGCACCCGCGACATCGCGAACCGTGTGGGAGTATCCCATTTTGTGGTGTGGAGGACTTTGAGAAATATGAACTTACACCCCCATCACTATCAACGTGTGCAAGCTCTAGAACCTCAAGATTATGCGGGGCGAATGGAATTTTGTAGGTGGATTTTGAGAAAACACGAGGCAAATGAGGATTTTTTAAACTTTCTCTGTTTCTCCGATGAGTCGTGTTTTACCAGGAGTGGAGTGTTTAATTTTAAAAATATGCACTATTGGGCAGACGAAAACCCACATGTAATAAGAAGGACGCATTTTCAATGACGGTTCAGCATTAATTTGTGGGCAGGAATTTGCAGTAATGAAATAATTGGACCTATAGAATTACCCGCTAGATTAAATGGTGCTGTATACTTAAACTTTTTACAAAAAATATTGCTAAATCCCCTCCGATATTTTCTAAATTAAAAAACACATGTGAAGAAATGCTGTGTTTAAACCTCTTCTACGCCTATGAATTGCTTGCAGTTCTGCAAAAAGAGATAACGAGTTACTTACATTTTTATAATTTGGTTCAGTTGAGACGCTCATCAAAGTTGCCGCTTTTCTTTGCTTTGAACCGCCGCGCCGGCCGGAGACGAGTCGGTCGGTAATCTTTGCACTTTTTTATGACAATTTAAAAGTTGTAGAATTATACCTAGTACACGTACATTGACCCAAAAAGGCAGTGGTTCTCAAATGTTTCCTACCCTAATATTTAAATTGTTGACCTAGGTCAGTTTTTTTCAAAGTGCCCCTAAGGGAAAAAGTCATAAAGGTTTTTTGTTTGTCTAGTCGGCCCCCATTACCAGTTTTTTTTAATGACATGAAACTGATTACATCCTATATACGAATATCACCGGATCCTCCGCCATTTTCTAGATAACCGCGTATGCTAATTAATATATTATACAGGCGCATAAAAAAAATGAAAGGTGGTCTGTTTCTGGGACTCCAGTGGGCAACCTCTATACGAATCAGGTGTCCGTTTAGTTCCATCACTCAACAATTTTTAGTTAATCCCGAAAATAACCTAAATTATGAGTTTTTTCTAGGTTATTCTTGCGACTTAAAAAATTGGTGGGTGATGGAGCAATTCTGACTCCGGATTCGAATTCAGCGCGTCAAAATACATACAGATAAGTTGGTCTAGTCAAGAGAACAAACCCCTATTTTTATTTTGTGTGCAATGATTAGAAAATAGTATTTAGGTATTAAGCAAATCACAACTTATACACTTTTTTTTTTATGAAATTACTTACTTTCTGTATATTGGTGCCTCAATCTGGTCACGCTAATATACTAGTTAGGTAAATAATTTAAAACGCTCATTATTGAAGAACCAATCAAAATAGCTACTCTTCTAGCGAATACTGACGAAGTATTGAATTACATAGATAGGATTCCTAGCATTTTAAAGCAAAAAAATACATTGAAAATACTTAAATCATTCATTTAAATTCAGTCATTCATACTTTTTTATTTAATATGAAATTATCTACTTTCTGTATATTCGTACCTTAATGTGGTCACGCCAATGTACTGCTTAGGTAAACACTTTAAAACACTAGTGAATACCTTAGTAGTATATTAGCGTTACCAGATTAAGGTATCAATATACAGAAAGTAGATAATTTTATATTAAATAAAAAAGTGTGAATGACTGAATTTAAATAAATGATTTAAGTATTTTCAATATATTTGTTTGCTTTAAAATGCTAGGAATACTATCACGTAATTCAATACTTCGTCAGTAATAATTAGAAGAATAGTTGTTTTGATTGCTTCTCCAATAATGAATGTTTTAAAGTGTTTACCTTACTAGTATATTAGCGTGACCAGATTGAAGCACCAATATACAAAAAATAGGCATTTCCATATTAAATAAAAAAGTGTATACGTTGTGATTTGCTTAATACCTAAATGATGTTTTCTAAATTTATCAAAAATATTAAACGATTTCGACTCGAGTTCAGCCATCTTGGAGTCGCCATTTTATTTATTAATTTTTGAAACATCAGACTCGTAATCAGACACCGGGAGAACCTTCAGGTGAATATTTTCAATACAATAATAATAATAATAATAACCCTCTGTGAGGGTCCGAGCCCCAGAGAAGGGCGACTGGTTTTAACTAAAAAAAAAACCATTTATTCATAAATAAAATGGTACAAATTCGACAATACTGCCCTCTTCCATTTACCCAGTATCTACTACTTACTAAACCTAGATTAAATAAAACTAAAACTAAAATATCTCTTTTCATGACAATGACGTATCACACGCTAACAGGGGTGTGTGCGAGGTCTCCGCACAAAAGTCTCCGATAAATATCTTACATGACCCATAAACAACTGAAAATACAGGGGGCACCACAGAACTATTGACGTTGGGGGCAACAATATACAGAAAGTAGGTATTTTCATAATAAATAAAGAGTGTGTAAGTTCTTATTTGCATAATACCTAAATAATATTCTCTAAGCAACAATTGAGTTTCAATATATTTTGAATTTTTTTTATATTTTTCAATTTTTATTTCATCTGAGAATTCATTCCATAAATGGGCTGCTATATACGTGTATGACTTTTGAAAAATAGCCGTCCTGTGTGGGACTATTACAAAGTTGGTTACATTTCTGGTATCATGACCGTGGTTATGTGTAATTAATTTAGAACTTAAATAAGTGGGCTCATTTGTTTTTTAATGATCTTCCATATGAAATAATACATGTGATGTAGTCCTCTGTTTTCCATTTTTAAAATTTTATGCTCATTTAGATATGGGGTGATGTGATTGCGGAAAGGCATATTATAAATGTACCTCATACAAGAATTTTGGACTTTTTGTATGGAATGTTTCACTAAAAAAGACAGCTTATTACCATAAACCACATCTCCATAATCAAGTAGAGATAGTATTAACAAATTACAAAATATTTGTTTACATCTTTGAGGAATATTATGTTTTAAATGGTATAACTTTTTTAGACGAAAATATGCCAGATTTATTTTATTTTAGATATGGCTTTCAAACTGAAATGAATCAAGAATTACGCCCAGATTTTTTGCTTCATTGACTACTGGAATTATTTCATTATTTATTTTGAAAGTTAAATTCATTGATTGAAATTTTTCATTCATTAGCACTGTTCCTATTAAAATGACTTGTGATTTGGATGCATTTAATTTTAGGTTATGGTCATATGTATATTTATATATATTATTTAAATCTTCACTGATCTTAACTTGTATAGAGTTAGGTATTATCTGCTAGATCAAATGAACAATAAATTTGCGAATCATCGGCATATTGATGGAGAGTGGTATTTTTAATAACTTTAGATATATTTATTTATTTATTTCTCAAACAGATAAATCTAATTATAAGAGAAATATAGAAACAACCTACATTAAATATAATAATAATATATCTGAAACATATAGTGAAAACAGTAGTGGTCCTAGGATTGATCCTTGTGGCACTCCCGCCTTTAAAGTTTTAAATTGAGATTTGATTTATAGCACACAATGACTACGTTCTTTAAGATAACTGCAGTGAAATGTCTGAAAATCCAAAATAATGTAACTTTGATAGCAGCAGTGAATGATCAAGGGTGCCAAAAGCTTTTAAGAAATCCAGCAGTACCGGATAAGTGCACTTTCCATTGTCTATTTCTCTGATAACATCATCAACTATGTGTGTTAATGTTGTAGTTGTACTATGATTTTTTTTGAACCCTGACTGACAAGTCAACAATAATTTATTTTTTTGTAGACATTCATTGATTCGGTTATATATATGCCTCTCAATTATTTTTGATATCGCACAGAGTAAACTAATTGGCCTTAGATCTTTGAAATTTACAGGATTATTTTTTTTAGCTATAGGTTTTACTATGGCTTTTTTCCATAGTGAGGGATATTTCCCGTGTAAAAGTGAAAAATTTATTATATGTGCTATTGCAGGAAGACAAAATGGAATGCTATTGCAGGAAGACAAAATGGAATGAAAAGTTTAATATCAAAAATTGAGAGGCCATTTACCCTCGTGGCATGAGTTTTAATAGAATTTATTATCTTACCCACATTATATTCTTCGATAGGTTTAAAACTAAGAAGTTCGTTTATGCTTGAATGAATATTGCTTATAAAAATTTAAACTAATGTCATTTACTGTAGGTTGAGTATTTATTTCAGACACAAAGTAATCATTTAACGAATCAGAGTCCTGCAAATGTGACGGTAAATCTTCCTCAGATGTTTTAGTTAAATTTATTTTTTTTTGCAGCTGACCAAAAAATTTTTGTGTCATTTTTTATTTGATTGAAGTAAGCCACTTTTTCGCGGTGAATGGCTGATTTCGTATAATCGCGTAATTCTTTATAATAATTATAATTGCCCTCTGTTTTGTTTTTTTTTTCACGAGCTTTGTCTCTAAGTTTCATCATAATTTTGATAGTATCGGGTAAATGGTCGGTCAATAATTTTTTTACACACAATATAACCGAAATATTTCGAAATCAATATAATTTTCCAGTTTTCGGGGTTCTAAAAAAAAACTCATTTATGATTCTAGAAAGCCATTAAAAAAGTTTTTAGGCAAATCCATAGAGGTCCAATCAATTTCCCAATAGCTTACCTTTTTCGTCTAATAATAAGTGCATTCCTCCATTAAACCACACCACCACATATAGTAGGCAACCCCCAAATCCAAAGGCTGTCAGGAAGGGGGTTATACATTGGAAAAATGCAGACATATATATATATATATATATACAGTGTGTCCCCCGATTGAGTTCGCTATAGGTGAAATGGGCAACAAATTTTCGATTTCTTTTTTCATATTTGAAGGTTCACCCCTGCTTATCTAAAAAGTAATTTTGGGTGTACTTTTGTCTTTTTTTAAATCATGTAGGCCATGCCAGGTAAGCAAAAACGAATTTCATGTTAGGTAAGTACCTTTTCTGTAAAATATACAGGAAAATGTCATTAGGGAAAGTTATTCAGATTAAAAAGTTATAGTCCTATGCAAAATTTCAAGAACATACGCCTACTTTGATGATTTTGATTTTCTTCAATACAGGGTGGCCATAATAGGCCATAGTTCAAGGGACCAGAATATGAGGATATAACTAAACATGCTTTAGTAAATTGTTGCTGTGGAAAAAGATATAGGGTGTCAAAATTGTAATTTTTTTTTCTTTTTTTGCAATATTTCAACTATCTCTTGACCGATCTTCTCCCAATTTGGCAAGGAAACAATAATTTGTTTATTACATCACGCCAGCCAGTTGAGGGCGCCTCATGAGCTATACCTGATGATGATTCTTTTTCTCTTTTTTTATTATGAAACGTAGTGGCACTTTTGACTAGAAAATCTCATGCAGGAATCATTTCTACGTAAAAAAGGTACACTTGATAGAACTTGATAATTC
This sequence comes from Rutpela maculata, assembly GCA_936432065.2. Lineage (NCBI taxonomy): Eukaryota > Metazoa > Arthropoda > Insecta > Coleoptera > Cerambycidae > Rutpela > Rutpela maculata. The sequence continues at coordinate 149,096,427 of OW386285.2, read as the reverse complement.
CAACTGTTTTCGAGAAAACTGCCGCACAGATCTCAAAAATTCTTTGAAAACAAACCCAGATTTGGTGACGTCATTTACGTACAATTTCATTAGTTTGACATTTTGACAGAACTAAGACGCCACCAAAGCACACTTTTCAATAAATACAATTTTTCCTTTTCAAATTGGGTTTGTTTTCAAAGAATTTTTGAGATCTATACGGCGCTTTTCTCGAAAACGGTTGGAATTATCAAGTTCTACCAAGTGTACCTTTTTTTTTACGTAGAAATGTCTCCTGTATGAGATTTTCTCGTCAAAAGTGCCACTACGTTTCGTAAAAAAAAAGAAAAAATATTCATCATCAGGTATAGCTCACGAGGCGCTCTCCACGGACTAGAGTGATGTAATACATAAATTATTATTTCTTAGCTTAAAAAATGTTTCCTTACCAAATTGGGAGAAGATCGGTCAAGAGATAGTTGAAATATTGCATAAAAAAGAAAAAAAATACAATTTTGACACCCTGTATCTTTTTACACAGCAACAATTTACTAAAGCATGTTTGGTTATATCCTTATATTTTGGTCCAAAGAATCTACCCTTGAACTATGGCCTATTAATAATGGTCCACCCTGTATAATTCATTTTACGAAAAAAAAATTTTTCCGATTAACTAAAGTGTTTACTCCATTATGTACTAGATCAAACACTTTAGTAAACTGGCATATTATTTTTTTTTTCGTAAAATGCAATTATATTGAAAAAATCAAAATTATCAAAGTAGGCGTATGTTCTTGAAATTTTTTATAGGACTATAACTTTTTAATCTGAATAACTTTCCTCAATGACATTTTCCTCTATATTTTACTGAAAAGGTACTTTACCTAACATGAAATTCATTTTTGCTTAACTGTCATGGCCTACATGATTTAAAAAAAACAAAAGTACACTCAAAATTACTTTTTAGATAAGCAGGGTTGAACCTCCAAATATGAAAAAATAATTCGAAAATTTTTTGTCCATTTCACCTATAGCGAACTCAATCGGGGGACACACTGTATATATATATATATATATATGAAATTTGATTTGAAGGAAACAACTACTCAGCGGGCAAATACCCCGACCTGCATTGAATTACACCTTCAAATCGTGATCAGTAACCAACTATCATTTGTCTGTTCCTAACCAGACATAGACCGGTTTCGAACTTATTATGTTCTCATCAGTATGCCATAGGTCATGGAACAGACAAATGATAGTGGTCAACTTGCTAGTCTTATACAAACTGAATCAAATGAAGTGACGGTGAGAGGTAAACTCTCATATGGTCAGATGCTACTATACGTCGGACAAATGTCACTGACGTACAGCGACTTGCTTTTTTGCAAGTACCAAGAGCGGCGACCTCTAGCCTTAGTGGGCTATACTCACTGTTTATGAAATTTGATTTGAAGGAAACAACTACTCAGCGGGCAAATACCCCGACCTGCATTGAATTACACCTTCAAATCGTGATCAGTAACCAACTATCATTTGTCTGTTCCTAACCAGACATAGACCGGTTTCGAACTTATTATGTTCTCATCAGTATGCCATAGGTCATGGAACAGACAAATGATAGTGGTCAACTTGCTTGCAGTTGTTTCCTTCAAATCAAATTTCATAAACAGTGAGTATAGCCCACTAAGGCTAGAGGTCGCCGCTCTTGGTACTTGCAAAAAAGCAAGTCGCTGTACGTCAGTGACATTTGTCCGACGTATAGTAGCATCTGACCATATGAGAGTTTACCTCTCACCGTCACTTCATATATATATATATATATATATATATATATATATATCCATACTCACCGACATTGTCAGTGTCGGAGCCGGGGCTCGAACCCACATAGACAGTGCGACCAACATATTCGCCACACAGTACTTCTTAGTCGACTGAGCTACTGTGTCGGTTAGTTGTATTATTAATATTGTTAGGTTATTACATTAAAAGTTGTCGAGCTCTAAAATGAATATTTATATTTCTAATAATAGACGTAGATGGTGACAGAAAATCAGAACTGATAGTCTACCGTCTGCAAGTAATTTAGTCATTATTATGTATATAATAAAGCCTAATTTGGGGTACTTTCAAGGTTTGCATGCATGCACGGGATGTAGGGAACGATTTCCGGTTTGCATAAAAAACAATGTTTTCAACTAGTAAATTACCGTCTGCAAAATTCATAATTCGAAATGAAAGGAATAAAAAATATGTCGGAAGCGCATTTGCAGACAGTTTTGTCATGTACCAAACCTTATACAGGGTACCCGAGAATATATCAAATTTTATCAAAAAGAAAAAAAAAGATTATTTACCGTCTGCAAACAGTACAAAATGATGATTCTGGTTCATGAAAACTGGTAGGGGAAAGGTGCAGACGTTTACGATATGCACATTACCATAGATAGCATGTGCATGTCAACTTTTTATTTTTTTTTACAACTTTGAACAATTGTTTACCGTTTAATTATTGTTTTATTAGAAAATTTAGATTGCAAAACTATTGTAAAACATATTTGCAGACGAATCCAGTATGCGCGGTCGTCCATTGAATTCTATGAACTTGTAAAAAAAAATCAATTATTTACTGTCTGCAACTTGTTACAAAGAAAGGTTATTGGTTCAAATACGCATTTATTTAATTTGAAGACAATGCAATGCGCACATGCACGAGGGCCACAATGCAGTGTCAAAATTCAGCAAATTCCGTGATATCTCTTCGTGTGCGATATGCATCAAAAAGAACTCTTTACTGTCTGCAACACGGAATTGTGTAAGCTAACTTATGCAAGTATACTTTCTTCGCATGGGCAGACAACATACGGCCCAGAATTAGTACTGGTATTCGATAAAGTTGGTCGGTAATTCGAGTCGTAGTTAAATTCAATTGAAAAAATACTATTTTGTTAAAGTTGTAACAAAAATCTTGTACATATTATTATAATAATTATTATTATTTAAAAAAAAAAAATTGGTCGTCATCGATTTCTTCTTCAACATCATCACCCTCAACCACTGACTCCTAGAACGCTTTCCGATAATCCTCAGTGAAATCAAACGTTTCTTCCTCGCTGCCATTGATATGTTCTAAAAACATGTTTTCTTCATCTGAATCATCATCAGCATTGTTGTCGGTGTGCATTATTTGTTCGCTATGCTTATCGACCACACTGTTATTCATAATTGCGACTGTAATTTTAAAAATTAATTAACATTTGAAATTTATTGGAATTAACAAGAAAACTATAGTATTTTCGTACCGTTGTCGTTATCAGCTACAATTTTTTTTGACAAACCTCTAACTGATCTTTCAACTTGTCGAAACTAGTCGAGAGTTGCACGTTGCACCTGCAGAGGGCTCCACATTGTGCCTGCTGGAGTAGGGCTGCCATACCACAGTAGAGAGAAGACCAGTAGTCCTACTCAGCCGGAACAGTTGTATAAGATTTTCAGTGCGCATGCGATGCTCCTGGGCTTAAATTATTCGATGCGCAGTGGACGGCACGACGACAGTGATGATGTAGGGTGGGGTGGATGTTTATTAACCTCCCCACAATAAAATTGTGGGAGGTTACTGAGGTCCCAGGAACCCAAAAAAATTGTTTTTGAAAAATGTCTGTGTGTGTGTGTGTGTGTGTGTGTGTGTGTGTGTGTGTGTGTGTGTGTGTGTGTGTGTGTGTGTGTGTGTGTGTGTGTGTGTGTGTGTGTGTGTGTGTGTGTGTGTGTGTGTGTGTGTGTGTGTGTGTGTGTGTGTGTGTGTGTGTGTGTGTGTGTGTGTGTGTGTGTGTGTGTGTGTGTGTGTGTGTGTGTGTGTGTGTGTGTGTGTGTGTGTGTGTGTGTGTGTGTGTGTGTGTGTGTGTGTGTGTGTGTGTGTGTGTGTGTGTGTGTGTGTGTGTGTGTGTGTGTGTGTGTGTGTGTGTGTGTGTGTGTGTGTGTGTGTGTGTGTGTGTGTGTGTGTGTGTGTGTGTGTGTGTGTGTGTGTGTGTGTGTGTGTGTGTGTGTGTGTGTGTGTGTGTGTGTGTGTGTGTGTGTGTGTGTGTGTGTGTGTGTGTGTGTGTGTGTGTGTGTGTGTGTGTGTGTGTGTGTGTGTGTGTGTGTGTGTGTGTGTGTGTGTGTGTGTGTGTGTGTGTGTGTGTGTGTGTGTGTGTGTGTGTGTGTGTGTGTGTGTGTGTGTGTGTGTGTGTGTGTGTGTGTGTGTGTGTGTGTGTGTGTGTGTGTGTGTGTGTGTGTGTGTGTGTGTGTGTGTGTGTGTGTGTGTGTGTGTGTGTGTGTGTGTGTGTGTGTGTGTGTGTGTGTGTGTGTGTGTGTGTGTGTGTGTGTGTGTGTGTGTGTGTGTGTGTGTGTGTGTGTGTGTGTGTGTGTGTGTGTGTGTGTGTGTGTGTGTGTGTGTGTGTGTGTGTGTGTGTGTGTGTGTGTGTGTGTGTGTGTGTGTGTGTGTGTGTGTGTGTGTGTGTGTGTATGTATGTTAGCACGATAGCGGCGAAGCTACTAAACGGATTTGGATGAAACTTTGCATGAGGGTTTCTTTAGTGCTCCAGAAGATCTGAAAAGGTTTTGGTTGAGATCGGATAACGTTTAGTGCCGTTTTGGCACAACAAGTTGTTTATTTTATGATTACTTACAATTTGTAATTGAACCATTGAAAAGCAGTAAAAATTCCGATTTCAACGATATATCACACTTGCACTTTTTCGATTTGGTTTCCGTGAAAAAAATTAAAAAACAAAAATTTCACTTGTTTTGTCCTCAAAGCAGTGCAATGTACAGGGTGATATTCTAATAATGACAGAGGTGTTCAGTGATTTCGGCTGATAACTAGGGAACGGTTGAAGATATCGAACTGAAATTTGAAACGTAGGTATAAATATTGTAGACGGACAGATTAAGAGTGAATTAATAATACACCTACGTTACATGACGTCACAAATAAGAAAAATTCTTAGAAACTGGTGCAGATATCGACTCAACTGGAAACATCCAATTAAAGTTTGAAACGTAGGTGGAAATATTGTAGATGGATGGAATACGAGTGAATTAAAAATACACCTACGTTCTGATGACGTCGTAAAAGCATAAAATTCTTATAACAGGCGAACTGATGATGATATCCAAAAAATATTTCTACAAGACGAGTCACGAAATTTTTTTTTTTAATTTCCAAGAAATGTAAAATTTTCGGAGAAATGCCACTTTTCAGAAAAATGTCAGATTTTTAAGAAAATGTCAAATTTTCAGGAAAACGTCAAATTTTCGGAGAAATGTCACTTTTCAGAAAAATGTCAAATTTTCGAAAAAATGTTAAATTTTCAGGGAAATGTCACTTTTCAGAAATATGTCAAATTTTCAGAAAAATGTCACTTCAGAAAAATGTCAAATTTTCGAAAAAACGTCAAATTTTCGAAGAAATGTCACCTTTCAAAAATGCCAAATGTTTGAAAATTGTCAAATTTTCGGAGTAATGTCACTTCAGAAAAATGTCAAATTTTCGAAAAAATGTCAAATTTTCAGAGAAATGTCACTTTTTAGAAAAATGTCAAAAATTCAGGAAAATGTCAAATTTTCGAAAAAACGTCAAATTTTCGAAGAAATGTCACCTTTCAGGAAAATGTCAAATTTTCGAAAGAATGTTAAATTTTCAGGGAAATGTCACTTTTCAGAAATATGTCAAATTTTCAGAAAAATGTCACTTTTCAGAAAAATGTCACTTTTCAGAAAAATGTCAAATTTTCAAAAAAACGTCAAATTTTCGAAGAAATGTCACCTTTCAGAAAAATGCCAAATGTTTGAAAATTGTCAAATTTTCGGAGTAACGTCACTTCAGAAAAATGTCAAATTTTCGAAAAAAATGTCAAATTTTCAGAGAAATGTCACTTCAGAAAAATGTCAAAAATTCAGGAAAATGTCAAATTTTCGGAAAAATGTCACTTTTCAGAAAAATGTCAAATTTTCGAAAAAACGTCAAATTTTCGAAGAAATGTCACCTTTCAGAAAAATGTCAAATGTTTGAAATTGTCAAATTTTCGGAGTAATGTCACTTCAGAAAAATGTCAAATTTTCGAAAAAATGTCACTTCAGAAAAATGTCAAATTTTCGGAAAAATATCACTTTTCAGAAAAATGTCAAATTTTCAGATAAATGTCAAATTTTATTAAATGGACTCAAAGAAAAATTCCCAAAAAATACTACGGGTCCATTTGTGGTATAAGTTCTCTGCTAGTGTGTTAAAGCGTGCATGCTGAGTATTTTTGACGTGTCAAGTGCATCGAGAGATTACAAGTTTTTTCGAACCGCTTACAAGCCCTACAAGTGTAAGCAACCCCACCGGAACGCTTTCGGTGAGTTTTTTCCAATAAAACTTTAAAAGTGACAGTGACATTATATTTTAAAAACTATTTCCGCTACTTCCGGCATCCCGCCGAAAATTCTTCCGGCAACATAACCTAAAAATAGTACTACATAACCTAAAAACAATTTAAGACATTGATACCAACCTAAACATTTTTCAAAAACCAAATTCCCCAGAGAAACATTGGAACCAAAAATTTGACAACTATCACTTCCCCGGCCGATTTAGTGAAAAATTGATCGAGGCCAAAAGATAAAACAAAATATACCAACTCAAACTTAAACGAGCCACCATGAACACTACCCTGGCTACATCTGGCAGGGAAGCTGTCCACCAAGAGTTATATGGTTTTTTCCAAAGATGGCCATCCCTGCCATCCATCCCATTATCAACGAACAGGTTTTTTCGTTTAGTTGTTTCCGAGGTTGTTTCCCGTATCAATAATCAAAATTATTAAGTGCTCTTGCCTACGAACGTTTTTATAGAATTGTGTTTATTTTTATATTAATTTTAGGTCCATGTGGACACATTATAATTTTAACCTAGTCTTTAAGCCTGCCCACAGAAGACAGGAGCTACTTTTCTATTTTTCTTCAAGCCAAACCGGACCTACCCCGTCCAGCCTCACACTCGCCACGGCGGTGTTCACCGTGGTTGTCTAGCTGGCCTCGGGCTAGGATCCGATGAAGCATATATTTGTATTAAAAACATTGAATAAAATATTAATGTTGTGCAGACTATAAATTTAACACTCAAGTTCTTAGGTCCAAATTCCACCGAACGCAAGACTTTTTTTCTGATTTAATACGAAAAAATTATTTCAACTTAATAAATATAATTAAATGAAATCGTTCATATTGTTTAGTGCTCTTTTCGGCTTCAAAGGTTCACCGGGTGGGGAGGTTCCAGCCGCTTCCAGTAGCTGCCGTTTTTTTTTGTTTACGTTTACGTTTACGTTTCTGAACAGTCGCCACTGTCGCCAGTATACGACGAAATGCGCGTGGGATACAAACAGTAGATGCGAAGTGGATTAAAAAAAATAAAATCGAGTACAACAAATATCAAAGGGACCGCTGCGAGTGAAACTACTGGTCTTTTCTATACTGTGGCCATACGTCCCGGTACTCCGGGATATGTCCCGGTTTGCAAAGCTGTGTTCCGATGTCCCGGTCATCAGATTAAATGTCCCGGTTTAAAAGTCAAATTATTTTTCATGAATAATTAGACGAATATGGTTTGCCACGCCTAATGAATATGGCTTGCCACGCCGATCCGCCAACATTTCCATAAGAATTATGGCACTTTAGAAAATCACGATGACCTTGAACTTAAAAAAAAAACTGCGGAGCGCTAAGGGGGGGGCTACCGCCCCTCTCTACCCCCCCGCAGCGCGTGCCCCGTATACACATATTTTTCAAAATGTCCCGGTCAACATAACGATATTCATGCTAGAGCCCCCGTTAGTGGTTAGTGGCCTAGTATTGTTAGGGGTTTGAGATGAAGTATATGTCTCGTGCATGTGCGCATTGTCTGCCTGCAAATTAAATAATTGTGTATTTAAACCAGTAATCTTTCTTTGTGCCAAGGTGCAGACGGGAGTTGTTTTTGGTACATATCATGATTGGAGAGATATCAATCGCATTTCGCCGAATTTTGACACTTTATTGTGACTCTCGTGCATATGCGCATTATCTGCAAATTAAATAGTTGCATATTTGAACCAATAATCTTTGTACCAAGTTGCAGACAGTAAATAATTGGTAAAAGTCAATCATGTTTTCTTTTTAGCTGCAGACGGTAAACAGTTGCTCAAAGTTAAAAAAAAAAATAACAAGTTGATATGCGCACGATATGGCGATGTGCATATTGTAAACGTCTGCACATTTCCCCTACCTGTTTTCATCATTTCATCATCATTTTGTACTGTTTGCAGACGATAAATAATCTTTTTTTTTTTTTTTACTAAAATTTGACACAATTTTGGGTACCCTATATAAGGTTTGGTGCATGACAAAACTGTCTGCAAATGCGCTTCCGACATATTTTTTATTCCTTTAATTTCGATTTTTGAATTTTGCAGACGGTAATTTATTAGTTGAAAACATTGTTTTTTATGCAAACCGGAAATCGTTTCTTACATCCCGTGCATGCGTGTAAACCTTGAAAGTACCCAAATTGAGCTTTATTATTTAATACTGGCTAAGTTACTTGCAGACGGTAGGCTATCAGTTCTGATTTTCTGTCGCCATCTACTAGTCTATAGCCTCATGTTCCATTCGGTACCTTCCATATATGCATATAAATTATGCAATGATAATTTTAGGTGTAATTAAAATAAAATAAATTATGTCAACTTTAACATTTAATTTAATTTCATAAATTGGCCATTTGCTAAACAAACAAAACAATATTCAATTCGTTTAGGACCTACTTCGACACTCGATATCCAGTATCGTATGTTTATTGTTTATATCATAAAGTAATCTAATATGTAATTAAAAAAGAGTGTATGTATCTCTATTAGCTTGGCATGCGGGTAATATGTGGCGCATATGAATCTGGGTGAAATGTAAAATAATGTTTTAATAATAAATTCATTATACTGTAGATAGTTTTTTGAACATTTTAATAAAGAAAACAAGAATAAGCATTCTATGTATATAATGTGCTAGCTGACATTTATATGATGATGGATATCAGTTAACGGAAATGTAACATTAGTAATTAGGTAGTAACTTCTAAGTACCGATATTCGAATTTTTTTATTATTTACACACGTATCTGGTATAATATTATCACGACCTGAATTCAAATCAACAGTTCAACAACTAGTTTGGACTTTTTTTCGTAATTTCATGCAAATTATATATTACTCGATATATTATTATATTTATTTATATAATATATAAAAAAGTAAATAAAAATTGTTACTGTGTAACGCTTACGTCAGATAAATATCTTCTAAAACTGTATAATCAGAAAACCTCCGAAATAAATTATTTCAAAAATGATTTAACACTTTCACTACTGATGTCAAGTTCAATTTTTGTCCTCACAAGATAATAAATACACACAAACTTTTAGCGTATGTCACGCGATGTGGCAATTGTTTATTTATCTTCCAGATTTATAGTACACTAAACAACATCCGACTCTATAAAGTGTTACGATATTTGACCCTATAGGGGTCTACACACGATCCAGCGGCAGGGAGCCAGCCTTGTCGGCATGCTTTGAACTTATTCGTAAAAGTGAACTGGTCCGCTGGAATTCCAATTATCTTCAAAGCGTACCGACAATGTCAGGTCCCTGCCGCTGGATCGTGTGTAGACCCCTTAAAGGTTATAACAAATTAAAATATAAAATTTTAGTTTGACGTAAAATATTTTTGTCTATTTTGTAACATTTTTAAGTTTTATTATTATTTCCTGTTTTGTGCCCACATTTTACTTTTTGTATGCTAGTGTACTGATTTGAATAAGTTAATAAGAGGAAGCATTATATATATTTTTCGCAGATTTGTTGGACATTTTATATAAATGTTATACATTCTATAGGATACTTTTCGCAGTTTTTTGTAAATGTTAGTTTTAGACTTTTTTAATTTTATCGTACGAACTTAGTTGCTGAAACGCTCAGAATAAAATAAAGTAAAAAAAACTACATCCAAAACCTACGTGGAATTCTAAAAAAATAACTGCTTCCAAAGCCTACGTGGGTTTCGAACCCAGGTTCCGAGACAAAAACGCAAGAACTACACAACCACCTGCGACGTGAAAAATTGTAAATTTTTAAATCATAAGCGATTAATTTAATTTTTTAATTTAATTTTAATTTTAATTCGAATAATTAATAACTGTTTTATTTACTGATCGATTTTGTTAAAAAACAATAGGGTTCTTCCTCTAGCTAACATTAACTTACTATCCAATTTTCAATGCAATCGGACTTTTTTTTCTTAAGTTATCGTGCTTACAAGAAACGTGACTGACGGACAGGCGTACATTTTGAAAGTTATTCAGAATTCGTTCACTAACACAATATGAATTTTTTTTGTCTGCGAGCAATATTTACTGTTTTAGGAATGCACCGATCAAATGAATACTCTTCGTTTTCGTATTTGCGAAGAGTATAATAAAGATATAGTTGATGCCTCGGTAAAGGCGTCAGACGTAGCTGGGTTCTGTCACCAATTTTTTTTAGCAGCTTTATTGAATACATGATGCGCCGTGAACTAGAGAACTGGCAGGATGGTGTAGTTATAGGCGCAGCAAAGATTTTTAACTTGAGATTTGCATATGATACTACCTTAGTTGTAGTAGTAGAGGATTATCTCATACATCTGTTGGATAACCTTCGAACAAAAAGTTCTGAGTGCGTTTAAATGTAAACTGCAATGAAACTTATGATTGTAGACCTGACAAATGAAAACCAAGAAATGCGTGAACTAAAGTGACTCTCCTACATCGTATTCTCCCGAATTCTCTAATTTTTTTGAGGAAAGGGGATAGAACGATTGATATTTCAGGGAAAGCCTGATGGCGAGTGACCTTTGACCATCAATCTTTAGCACCACATATCAAGTAAAATTTATCAGTCGTTTATGCAACGTGATCTACCATGACATGCGGAAAATTTAACAGTAGGTTGTCCCCACTGAAAAGAGTTAAAAAAATGAAAAATTAAAAAAATGACCTTATTTTTTTTGTAGAAATTCGCTGCCAATGACGTAACGCGGTACAACCATATCACTTTATCAGACTTGGGATTGACACTACTGACAGCAAAGCTGGATAAGATAGAAGTGACTTTTTGGTTTTAATCAAATCACACTACAAAAAAAGCGAAATAAATTGAAATAAATCGAAGACATTGACCCCATGCTGAAACGACAAGCAGATATACCAGATATTTAGTTAAACCGATCAATGACACGGCAGTGTCCCTATTGTTCGACCGAAAACAAAAAACACGATGCAGCGGCAGGGAGCCAGCCTTGTCGGCATGCTTTGAACTCATTCGTAAAAGTGAACTGGTCCGCTGGAATTCCAATTATCTTCAAAGCGTACCGACAATGTTGGCTCCCTGCCGCTGGATCGTGTGTAGACCCCCTTTTTTGATCTCGCCGGCCGGCTTCACTTTTCATGCCAATTGAAGGGGTCTACAGACGATCCAACCAATCAGCCAACCAAATGAAATAACAGCTCTCATAAAAGTGAACTGGTCTGCTGGAATTCCAGGTCTTCAAAGCGTACCGACAATCGAGCAGACCACTTCAATCCAGTAGACCAGCTCACTTTTACGAGTTCGCATGGCAATCTTCAAAGTGTACCGAGCAGGTCGGTTAGTCTGCTCCCTGCCGCTGAGTCTTAAGTCAATGTAAACAACTCGAATACGTTCTTTCATAAGTAAGATCGTCGACCTATTCAGGAGTAGGTCAGGACTACTCAACATCAGTAGTGTATCTTCGCAAATTTACTAATAATTTAATGTACTAAATTACCTCAGAATCCTCTAAAATTTTGCAGGGGCTTTCCCACATTGACTAGTACACCATTTTATTTTCCGCATTTCTTGGTAGATCACGCTGTAGACATTAAGATCTACTTGGACCTTGTACCCTGATCCAGGTAAACATCCGCGATATCGGTACACCATAAAAATTGAAGAGCTGGAAGACAGCGAGTCCGAGATGGAGTTTAAAATGGCTGAAATAATATCCTACTCCTATCTGCGCGGGTTTTTTAGAACGTGGTGACATAAAATGCCCAGGAGGAACTTAAAAATTATAAACATGGAACAATTAATAACAGTTATTTACGTGTGGACTGTTGAGGCAGGGAAAACAGTGAAAAGATCAGTTACAAACAATGGTACATAGACACGTCTATGCCGAGTCGCTGAATTTATCATAAAATTTTGTAATTTGGATTCTTAATGTTGTGGTTGTTTTAAATAGTTTAATAAATGTTTTGAATTTGATAAAGTAATTTAAAAACAAAAAAATGACAAACAAGAAATGACAAAATGGAACGAAGGAATAGGTTCACAGAAAATATGTTAAAAGGTAGAGTAAATAGTTGATATTTCGGTAAAGATTAAGGTGGCTACGTGTGCTACCCTTTTAGGGCTCATCTGCAACAAACGCCTTCTATTAAAGTATTTATATTCTCAGTTGAAAAAATCAGTGAAACTCGTTGCTTGAATGTTACAAACAAGACCCCTATAAGACTTAAGCCAACCAGTTATGTTAAGCACTTGCGCTAATGCACCTCAAAGGAAAGTAGTAGATGGTTGGCCCTGATCCAATATTATAAGGGTGTCACTTTGTATCGGTCCGTCCTTCATTGTGTCGGTAGCAGTGCCGTAGGTTTGTATAATATTTCTGTAAGTTATTTTGACATTATTAAAATTTTCTTAGATAATTCTAGTCATTTTTAATAATAATTTAATTTAATACGTATGGCTTTTTGAATGCCTTTTGAGACACAAGAAAATGTTGAACCGGTGACGCCGTAGTAGGAAGAGCGTCGGTTCAGACCACTCGCACCACTCCGCTTTTGGTCAAGTGTCAGACAATCAGGTAGCACTAAGCCACGTACCCCCATCTCAGCGGAAAATTTAAACAGATTGCAGGGATTAGAGTCTCTCGCGGTGACAAATTACTGCTAAAGAGCCTCAGCTACACAATGTAGTCACAAAATCAAAACGTCCTTACAACTCGGGAACAATTGGAAAAAAGTCCTTTCGTCCGTCCGTCTATTCATCTGTTTGTAAGCATATTGTTTCTAAATTGCGATATTATAGCAAGTATCATTAAGCCGATAATAATGAAACATAAAATAGTACACCTAATTGTACCATTTTATGTGTAATTTTATGTACTAATGATGACTAAATATTGAAGAAAGTATAAAAAAATTATATTTAAGTGTTGATGATGTTGAATTTTAATTAAAATTGAAATAGACCCTCTGGATGCCTACTGTATTAGCTAAATCAGTCAGATCATATATAACATTAATATTTCAATATCTTGATATACAATTTTGGTCCATTGACTCATTTATGGAGTTGTACTTTTAACTAAAATTATTTATTATAAGTAAATAATTTGCATCATACCTATTAAATAATATAAAGTACCTAGTAAAAATATTTAGTTCAAGTATTACGAAAATTAAAAAATGGTTCTAAAACTTAAAAAACTTTTCGATTGACTCTTATGACATAAATGCAATTGTCGACAATTCCCTTGTCGGCCTTTTTTATGATTTTTCAATTGAATTTAGAAACCCTGTACTTCAATAACTTCAACATAGTATCAATAAAGGCTTGCCTAAATTGTGTACCAAATTGGAACTTTCTAAAACGAACAGTTTCTAAGATATTTTTTTTTTTCGAAATTTTAACGCAGACTTTGGTGGCATATGTCTACTTATAGGTACAACTTGCTATAGAGAGAGGCAAGTTATGTTAAATTATCATATCTTAGCCTGATCTACACTAAGTTGCTTTATGCCTACTTACTTACGAGACACACTGTATATGTACAGTGTGTTTCACTTCTCGTGAAGACACCCCTGTATCTTTTTTATTTGTGGCCGGATTAATTTCAAATTTTTATCAGCCATACAAGTCCATAAGGTGACTTTATTCAACATATAAATGCCGTCTAAATCTAAAACGCCGGCCTACTGCGATAAAAAGAAAATATCAATTTTCGAGAAATCATAGTAGGCTTAGAGATAGACAAAAATTTTGTTAACAAAAGTTGTTCGGAATCACTTGATATGTTCCCCTGTAAAATTTTGTGAAAATCGGAATATTTTCAAAAAAAAATTTTTTGTTTCGCTTCTCGTGAAGACACCCCTGTATCTTTTTTATTTGTGGCCGAATTAATTTCAAATTTTTATCAGCCATACAAGTCCATAAGGTGACTTTATTCAACACATAAATGCCGTCTAAATCTAAAACGCCGGCCTACTGTGATAAAAAGAAAATGTTAATTTTCGAGAAATCATAGTAGGCTTAGAGATAGACAAAAATTTTGTTAACAAAAGTAGTTCGGAATCACTTGATATGTCCCCCTGTAAAATTTTGTGAAAATCGGAATATTTTCAAAAAAAAAAATTTTGTTTCACTTCTCATGAAGACACCCCTGTATCTTTTTTATTTGTGGCCGAATTAATTTCAAATTTTTATCAGCCAAACAAATCCATAAGGTGACTTTATTCAATACATAAATGCCGTCTAAATCTAAAACCCCTGCCTACTGCGATAAAAAAAAATGTTAATTTTCGAGAAATCATAGTAGGCTTAGAGATAGACAAAAATTTTGTTAACAAAAGTTGTTCAGAATCACTTGATATGCCCCCCTGTAAAATTTTGTGAAAATCGGAATATTTTCAAAAAAAAATTTTTTGTTTCACTTCTCGTGAAGACACCCCTGTATCTTTTTTATTTGTGGCCGAATTAATTTCAAATTTTTATCAGCCAAACAAATCCATAAGGTGACTTTATTCAATACATAAATGCCGTCTAAATCTAAAACCCCTGCCTACTGCGATAAAATAAAATGTTAATTTTCGAGAAATCATAGTAGGCTTAGAGATAGACAAAAATTTTGTTAACAAAAGTTGTTCAGAATCACTTGATATGTCCCCCTGTAAAATTTTGTGAAAATCGGAATATTTTCAAAAAAAAAATTTTTTGTTTCACTTCTCGTGAAGACACCCCTGTATCTTTTTTATTTGTGGCCGAATTAATTTCAAATTTTTATCAGCCATACAAGTCCATAAGGTGACTTTATTCAACACATAAATGCCGTCTAAATCTAAAACGCCGGCCTACTGTGATAAAAAGAAAATGTTAATTTTCGAGAAATCATAGTAGGCTTAGAGATAGACAAAAATTTTGTTAACAAAAGTAGTTCGGAATCACTTGATATGTCCCCCTGTAAAATTTTGTGAAAATCGGAATATTTTCAAAAAAAAAATTTTTTGTTTCACTTCTCGTGAAGACACCCCTGTATCTTTTTTATTTGTGGCCGAATTAATTTCAAATTTTTATCAGCCAAACAAATCCATAAGGTGACTTTATTCAATACATAAATGCCGTCTAAATCTAAAACCCCTGCCTACTGCGATAAAAATAAAATGTTAATTTTCGAGAAATCATAGTAGGCTTAGAGATAGACAAAAATTTTGTTAACAAAAGTTGTTCAGAATCACTTGATATGTCCCCCTGTAAAATTTTGTGAAAATCGGAATATTTTCAAAAAAAAAATTTTTTGTTTCACTTCTCGTGAAGACACCCCTGTATCTTTTTTATTTGTGGACGAATTAATTTCAAATTTTTATCAGCCATACAAGTCCATAAGGTGACTTTATTCAACACATAAATGCCGTCTAAATCTAAAACGCCGGCCTACTGTGATAAAAAGAAAATGTTAATTTTCGAGAAATCATAGTAGGCTTAGAGATAGACAAAAATTTTGTTAACAAAAGTAGTTCGGAATCACTTGATATGTCCCCCTGTAAAATTTTGTGAAAATCGGAATATTTTCAAAAAAAAAATTTTTTGTTTCACTTCTCGTGAAGACACCCCTGTATCTTTTTTATTTGTGGCCGAATTAATTTCAAATTTTTATCAGCCATACAAGTCCATAAGGTGACTTTATTCAACACATAAATGCCGTCTAAATCTAAAACGCCGGCCTACTGTGATAAAAAGAAAATGTTAATTTTCGAGAAATCATAGTAGGCTTAGAGATAGACAAAAATTTTGTTAACAAAAGTAGTTCGGAATCACTTGATATGTCCCCCTGTAAAATTTTGTGAAAATCGGAATATTTTCAAAAAAAAAAATTTTGTTTCACTTCTCGTGAAGACACCCCTGTATCTTTTTTATTTGCGGCCGAATTAATTTCAAATTTTTATCAGCCAAACAAATCCATAAGGTGACTTTATTCAATACATAAATGCCGTCTAAATCTAAAATCCCTGCCTACTGCGATAAAAATAAAATGTTAATTTTCGAGAAATCATAGTAGGCTTAGAGATAGACAAAAATTTTGTTAACAAAAGTTGTTCAGAATCACTTGATATGTCCCCCTGTAAAATTTTGTGAAAATCGGAATATTTTCAAAAAAAAAATTTTTTGTTTCACTTCTCGTGAAGACACCCCTGTATCTTTTTTATTTGTGGCCGAATTAATTTCAAATTTTTATCAGCCATACAAGTCCATAAGGTGACTTTATTCAACACATAAATGCCGTCTAAATCTAAAACGCCGGCCTACTGTGATAAAAAGAAAATGTTAATTTTCGAGAAATCATAGTAGGCTTAGAGATAGACAAAAATTTTGTTAACAAAAGTAGTTCGGAATCACTTGATATGTCCCCCTGTAAAATTTTGTGAAAATCGGAATATTTTCAAAAAAAAAATTTTTTGTTTCACTTCTCGTGAAGACACCCCTGTATCTTTTTTATTTGTGGCCGAATTAATTTCAAATTTTTATCAGCCAAACAAATCCATAAGGTGACTTTATTCAATACATAAATGCCGTCTAAATCTAAAACCCCTGCCTACTGCGATAAAAATAAAATGTTAATTTTCGAGAAATCATAGTAGGCTTAGAGATAGACAAAAATTTTGTTAACAAAAGTTGTTCAGAATCACTTGATATGTCCCCCTGTAAAATTTTGTGAAAATCGGAATATTTTCAAAAAAAAAATTTTTTGTTTCACTTCTCGTGAAGACACCCCTGTATCTTTTTTATTTGTGGCCGAATTAATTTTAAATTTTTATCAGCCATACAAGTCCATAAGGTGACTTTATTCAACACATAAATGCCGTCTAAATCTAAAACGCCGGCCTACTGTGATAAAAAGAAAATGTTAATTTTCGAGAAATCATAGTAGGCTTAGAGATAGACAAAAATTTTGTTAACAAAAGTAGTTCGGAATCACTTGATATGTCCCCCTGTAAAATTTTGTGAAAATCGGAATATTTTCAAAAAAAAAATTTTTTGTTTCACTTCTCGTGAAGACACCCCTGTATCTTTTTTATTTGTGGCCGAATTAATTTCAAATTTTTATCAGCCATACAAGTCCATAAGGTGACTTTATTCAACACATAAATGCCGTCTAAATCTAAAACGCCGGCCTACTGTGATAAAAAGAAAATGTTAATTTTCGAGAAATCATAGTAGGCTTAGAGATAGACAAAAATTTTGTTAACAAAAGTAGTTCGGAATCACTTGATATGTCCCCCTGTAAAATTTTGTGAAAATCGGAATATTTTCAAAAAAAAAAATTTTGTTTCACTTCTCGTGAAGACACCCCTGTATCTTTTTTATTTGCGGCCGAATTAATTTCAAATTTTTATCAGCCAAACAAATCCATAAGGTGACTTTATTCAATACATAAATGCCGTCTAAATCTAAAATCCCTGCCTACTGCGATAAAAATAAAATGTTAATTTTCGAGAAATCATAGTAGGCTTAGAGATAGACAAAAATTTTGTTAACAAAAGTTGTTCAGATCACTTGATATGTCCCCCTGTAAAATTTTGTGAAAATCGGAATATTTTCAAAAAAAAAATTTTTTGTTTCACTTCTCGTGAAGACACCCCTGTATCTTTTTTATTTGTGGCCGAATTAATTTCAAATTTTTATCAGCCATACAAGTCCATAAGGTGACTTTATTCAACACATAAATGCCGTCTAAATCTAAAACGCCGGCCTACTGTGATAAAAAGAAAATGTTAATTTTCGAGAAATCATAGTAGGCTTAGAGATAGACAAAAATTTTGTTAACAAAAGTAGTTCGGAATCACTTGATATGTCCCCCTGTAAAATTTTGTGAAAATCGGAATATTTTCAAAAAAAAAATTTTTTGTTTCACTTCTCGTGAAGACACCCCTGTATCTTTTTTATTTGTGGCCGAATTAATTTCAAATTTTTATCAGCCAAACAAATCCATAAGGTGACTTTATTCAATACATAAATGCCGTCTAAATCTAAAACCCCTGCCTACTGCGATAAAAATAAAATGTTAATTTTCGAGAAATCATAGTAGGCTTAGAGATAGACAAAAATTTTGTTAACAAAAGTTGTTCAGAATCACTTGATATGTCCCCCTGTAAAATTTTGTGAAAATCGGAATATTTTCAAAAAAAAAATTTTTTGTTTCACTTCTCGTGAAGACACCCCTGTATCTTTTTTATTTGTGGCCGAATTAATTTTAAATTTTTATCAGCCATACAAGTCCATAAGGTGACTTTATTCAACACATAAATGCCGTCTAAATCTAAAACGCCGGCCTACTGTGATAAAAAGAAAATGTTAATTTTCGAGAAATCATAGTAGGCTTAGAGATAGACAAAAATTTTGTTAACAAAAGTAGTTCGGAATCACTTGATATGTCCCCCTGTAAAATTTTGTGAAAATCGGAATATTTTCAAAAAAAAATTTTTGTTTCACTTCTCGTGAAGACACCCCTGTATCTTTTTTATTTGCGGCCGAATTAATTTCAAATTTTTATCAGCCAAACAAATCCATAAGGTGACTTTACTCAATACATAAATGCCGTCTAAATCTAAAACCCCTGCCTACTGCGATAAAAATAAAATGTTAATTTTCGAGAAATCATAGTAGGCTTAGAGATAGACAAAAATTTTGTTAACAAAAGTTGTTCAGAATCACTTGATATGTCCCCCTGTAAAATTTTGTGAAAATCGGAATATTTTCAAAAAAAAAATTTTTTGTTTCACTTCTCGTGAAGACACCCCTGTATCTTTTTTATTTGTGGCCGAATTAATTTCAAATTTTTATCAGCCATACAAGTTCATAAGGTGACTTTATTCAACACATAAATGCCGTCTAAATCTAAAACGCCGGCCTACTGTGATAAAAAGAAAATGTTAATTTTCGAGAAATCATAGTAGGCTTAGAGATAGACAAAAATTTTGTTAACAAAAGTAGTTCGGAATCACTTGATATGTCCCCCTGTAAAATTTTGTGAAAATCGGAATATTTTCAAAAAAAAAAATTTTGTTTCACTTCTCGTGAAGACACCCCTGCTACTTTTTTATTTGCGGCCGAATTAATTTCAAATTTTTATCAGCCAAACAAATCCATAAGGTGACTTTATTCAATACATAAATGCCGTCTAAATCTAAAACCCCTGCCTACTGCGATAAAAATAAAATGTTAATTTTCGAGAAATCATAGTAGGCTTAGAGATAGACAAAAATTTTGTTAATAAAAGTTGTTCAGGATCACTTCATATGCCCCTCTGTAAAATTTTATGAAAATCGGAATATTTTCAAAAAAAGAGAACACATAAAGAGAACTTTTTCCAACAAATGAAAGTTGTGAACAAAAATCAGCATTCAATAAAACACTAAAAGGGCTTTTTATTTTTACATATCAAGTTGAATGTAATATCTTTTCTTTTTTTCTTTTTGTTATCTCTCTTCTGGAGGAGTAACTCTCCATCATATCCTTCCTCCTTATCGGCTCAGAAATTTAGGAACATGGACGGTTTTATTGCGTTGAATGTAAAGAGTGCCGTGAAATTAACTGTCAATATGTATTGTTTTATTTATTTCGTCATTGCTTTCATGACAGAAGTGATTGTTGTTATTTTCTGTGGAGTTTGTTAGTTTTTCTTGTTTTAATAATTTTATTCATACTAAAGTTTCCTTATTTCATATCTTTTCTCATAATGGTTAGAATACTTTTAACTACTGATGAAAAAATTGAAATAATAAAGATAGTCGGTGAAAATGTACGGTCTTCAAGAGAAGCAGCAGAAGAATTTAATTTAAGACAACCTCTAAGACAACCAATACACCATGGTACCGTAGCAAGAATATGTCACTTGTTCAATACAACTGGCAATGTGCTTAAACCGAGAGTACATCTTAATCGAAATCACGGAGATGATAATGTTATATTAGCGGCGTTTAACGCCAATCCCACTACCAGTCTTCGAAATATGGCTCGTGACCTTAATTTGTCGGCATCAAAAATTTGGAGATGTTTAAAACGCCATAAGCTACAACCGTTTAAACCAAAATTTTTACATACCTTGGAGGAAGGTGATGAAGAGAGAAGATTAGAATATTGTTTATGGATCCAAGGTAATTATTTAAACAATAGAGACTTCCACAAGAAAGTAATTTTCACGGACGAGGCAACTTTCTCCACCAACGGGGTAGTGTCATCACAAAACTCTAGGTTCTGGGCAGTAGAAAATCCTGATTGGATAATAAATTGTAAAAGGCAATATTCCCAGAAAGTAAATGTGTGGTGCGGAATTTTTAACGAAACAATAATAGGGCCGTTTTTCTTTTTTCAAAATATAAATGCGTTAAATTTGCTAGAATTTTTAAATAATGATCTTTGGAATGCAATTGTTGATTTTCCTTTGGAACAATTGTATTTTCAACTCGACGGAGCATCTATCCACAATTCCGTAGTAATGAGAGCATGGATGAATGAACATTTTCCCCAAAGATGGATAGGACGAAATAGCCCTTTAATACATTGGCCACCCAGATCACCTGATCTCACTCCAATGGATTTTTATTTTTGGGGTCACATTAAAAACAAAGTTTATATGACCAGACCTCAAAATATAGAGCAGCTTTGTGAGAGGATAAGGCAAGCATGTTTAGAAGTTACAGCTCAAGAACTGCGAAGAGTTGTAAAAAATAACAGAAAACGGATTGAGAAGTGTATTACACTTGAGGGTGGGTTAGTGGAAAGGGGCGCAATATAATAAATAAGTAAAAAAAACCATTAACTTCTTTTATTTTTGAACTATTCTAACACTGCGGCTTTTGCTTTATCTGTATTTTTTTTTCCGACAATATTATCATTCATTATTAGTAGTCTTCTCTGTAAAAACAACGGCCCTTTTCAGGGCCACCAATTTAATTCAAACATATTGTTGACAGATGTTAAAACTCATTAAAGTAATTAGATTTTAATTTTAATTATTCTAAAGCCGGCATTTTAGATTTAGACGACATGGGGCGTATGAAGTGATCCTGAACAACTTTCATTAACAAAATTTTTGTCTATCTCTAAGCCTACTATGATTTCTCGAAAATTAACATTTTCTTTTTATCGCAGTAGGCAGGTGTTTTAGATTTAGATGGCATTTATGTGTTGAATAAAGTCACCTTATGGAGTTGTATGGCTGACAAAAATTTGAAATTAATCCGGCCACAAATAAAAAAGATACAAGGGGGTCTTCACGAGAAGTGAAACAAAAATTTTTTTTTTGAAAATATTCCGATTTTCACAAAATTTTACAGGGGGGCATATCAAGTGATTCCGAACAACTTTTGTTAACAAAATTTTTGTCTATCTCTAAGCCTACTATGATTTCTCGAAAATTGACATTTTCTTTTTATCGCAGTAGGCCGGCGTTTTAGATTTAAACGGCATTTATGTATTGAATAAAGTCACTTTATGGACTTGTATGGCTGATAAAAATTTGAAATTAATTCGGCCACAAATAAAAAAGATACAGGGGTGTCTTCACGAGAAGTGAAACAAAATTTTTTTTTTGAAAATATTCCGATTTTCACAAAATTTTACAGGGGGGCATATCAAGTGATTCCGAACAACTTTTGTTAACAAAATTTTTGTCTATCTCTAAGCCTACTATGATTTCTCGAAAATTGACATTTTCTTTTTATCGCAGTAGGCCGGCGTTTTAGATTTAAATGGCATTTATGTATTGAATAAAGTCACTTTATGGACTTGTATGGCTGATAAAAATTTGAAATTAATTCGGCCACAAATAAAAAAGATACAGGGGTGTCTTCACGAGAAGTGAAACAAAAAATTATTTTTTGAAAATATTCCGATTTTCACAAAATTTTACAGGGGGGCATATCAAGTGATTCTGAACAACTTTTGTTAACAAAATTTTTGTCTATCTCTAAGCCTACTATGATTTCTCGAAAATTGACATTTTCTTTTTATCGCAGTAGGCCGGCGTTTTAGATTTAGACGGCATTTATGTGTTGACTAAAGTCACCTTATGGACTTGTATGGCTGATAAAAATTTGAAATTAATTCGGCAACAAATAAAAAAGATACAGGGGTGTCTTCACGAGAAGTGAAACACACTGTATATTGATTTCGCAGTCGTCCGAAATTTGTTTCAAAATAAGTTGCATTTATGGAATTACGGGTTAATTTTGAGGCGAAGTGTATACAATGTATTGCAAATTATATGCTGGCATGGGGTATGAGTTACCAGTGACCTTACGCAGTGCGTATACAGGAACTGGAAGTTGTAGGTCACTGAACA
Organism: Rutpela maculata; assembly: GCA_936432065.2. Classification (NCBI taxonomy): domain Eukaryota; kingdom Metazoa; phylum Arthropoda; class Insecta; order Coleoptera; family Cerambycidae; genus Rutpela; species Rutpela maculata. Next base: position 149,073,718 of record OW386285.2, on the reverse strand, counting down.
TGTAAAGGTTTACAAATGACACTAATTGTCACCATATAATTTTGAAATGTGGATGTCGAGACCACCCTGACTGATTTAATTAACATGGATAATGTTCGTGATTTACAATTCCGACAAACTTGAGATGTCTAGTATTGCAGCACGATTTAGGAGAAAGTGAATTGTCTCGATAGTTAGTAACGAGCGTTTCCTAAAATAGATCACAGTTTGATTCAGAAAAGAATTTAATACAAGAATATGTATGTGCATTATTTTTGTTAAGGTGGATTTTTGAATATTATATTAGGGAATAATTAAATTGGATTACCCTTTATGCCGACATATATCAATGGAATTGTCTGTTAATTTGTGATATTCTGATATAACACATAACAGATAATGAACCCAAAGTTTCTTTATTAAATATTGGTATAATGTCTCTTTGTTACTGTAGGATTACATTCCCAAGCGCAGTGAATAAAGCAATTAAATTGTTGAATATTAATACATTGCAAAGGATTATGTTAAGTAGCCATAGTTAAACAAATAGAGCAGATAGAGCCGTTGCTACATTAGGACGTACGTAAATAAATTGTTGTTCTATCTCTAATTGGTCTCTAAGAAGGTAGTATTTGAGTTATTCTACTGTTTGTAGATTTCAGTTGCTTCTAATATATTTAGTTTTACTTTCACATCCAGTGGAAGTATCGCAAAAAAAAAATGAAAATTAATTGTTCAAATTGGCTTAGATGATATGTAACGTCGAGATTTTAAGTTTGAGCAAAAAAAATTCTGTCCTGTCTGCTTTGTGCGCACGATTACTCTGAAATAATTTAAGATGTTGACTTGAAATTTGGTACACGTATGTATTTTAACAATATTTTTTTCGTTATAAGAGACTTGGATAGAAAATCTGGATGTGTAAGTAATGATTCCTTGGGCAGTGGTTTTCTAGATTTTTTTCAATAATGTAAAGTTTTCTCTATTGACGGAAAAATAAGGTCGGTTTCTAAAAAGTTTAAATTATTTTTACGGTTTTAAATGTTCAGTATATCTTGTATTAAATATCTTCATGTTTGACCAATGTAACAGCTACTGCATTCTTCAGAATGGAGTGCCTGATTTTATGTTTTTCAATGTTTTCTGCTTTGCATTGTAAATGATATTCGACAAGTTTAATTGCTATTTAAATGTTCAGTTCATTTGATATTACTTTTTCTTTCAAGGGGCCAAGGTATGTTATGTATATTTTTTTTTCCAAATTTTTATTCAACTTTTAGGGGTGGGTTCTACTAATTATAAGGTGGGTTCTACTAATTATAATATATGTGTGATTTTTGCTATTAAATGCGATATAAATACGCGACTGAATATTATAGATTACTTAGCCACAAAAAAACAAAATTTGTAAAATTTACCGCAAAATTAAAGAAAAATCCTGAATATACTAAACATGTAATAAAAATATTATAGCTTACTTAGTCGCAAAATCAAATATATTACAATTGGTGAAATTTACCTTAAAATTAAAGAAAAATGTCGCGCACTGCCCCCACTTCTGATTGACGTTAATACACAACACACATACACAGAATCCCAGTAGGCGGAGTGTTTAAAAACCGAAGTCATTCGAGGTTTAGAATCTAAGGATCTGAGGAAGCCATTGCAGTTGATGATTTGTTTACTCCACACTAACGAATTACCGCTGCGTCACCTAATTTAGATGGAAAAACTATTGGACCAAAAGGATTTTCCGGAGGAATAGGCAAGGCATTTGAATCGTGTGAAAACTTGCCTGTGGTAGAAAAAGTTGAGACTTCTTTACCTTTGGTTGATTTGAAAACGCTAAGTACTGACCAAAAGTTCATGTATGAAATGTGTCAGGCAATCTCCAGCGGAATATTAAGAAACGATTTAGCTCTAGGAGCTCCAGGGAAAATATCTCACGCCTGATGGCTTACCACAGCCAACAGAGTTCTAAGATTATATGTTTCCAGCAAAGAGCCCTCTCAAAACTTTAAAATATTGAATTTATAGTCAAGGTGTCAATCTGTCTATGAAAGTGTTGATTTCCAATCTTTGCATTTCTTTGATATCCTACAATTGGATAATGCTGGAAGGAAAAAAACTTTAAATACAAAATTTAATTACAAAAACCTATCTGAAACTTATATTTTAAAAGGAATTAGAGATAGAATGGCAGATTAAGTTTGGAGTGGGTCTCTTAGTTTCAGATATGTGTTTGTAAATAAATTTATTTCAGAGCCCTTTGTTCTCCAGCACAACCAAATGTTGATTGTAAGAGAAGTATAAAGATTAAAAACCGCTTCCTAGGGAATCACTGCATCCGAATCATTTCCTATCCGCCTATCCTATTCCCCCATTACCGCCCCCACTCCATTATTAATAGAGTAGTAGTCATGTGGCTGAGGCTTTGAGGCATTTGGTTCTTGTATACACGCTAAATCATCAGTGTATTTTTTTTGTGGGGGGGAGGGGTGAGTGGCTGAGGCCAACAAAACTTTGAGATTTTAGCTTCTCGTACATACAGTAAACACAAATTTTATGAACTTGCTTGTTTTACCTTCTTACCCCCAACCCTCAACTGAATAAAATCAAAATATAGTTCCAGATCTCGTTATAATAAATAGTTGTACCAAATTTTAAGTCGATATTATATACTGTTCCAGAGTAATCGTACGCACAAAAAAGTTAGGCAGGCAGACTTTTTTTGCGTTAACTTAAAATCTCGACGTTTCCTTACATTCTAAGCCTATTTAAACAGAAAATCATTTTTTAACCGTTACTATATTTGCACTCCACTACGTGGATGTGGATGTGATAGGTGTTTTGTAAATAAATACATTTGAGAACTTTTAACTTTCTCGTATAGCAGTTAATCTAGCGTACCATAGATGGCGCACTGGGCTTGTTCTGACGTTTTTCAGTCTAGTTTATACTCTACACTTTTAAGTACAGCAAACCATAGAACTACAAATGTCAGGAGAGCTGGTTGAAGCCCATAGACCTTTTCATCATAGAGAATTTTGCGCGCATGCGCCGAGTTCCGCCATGTTTGTTCGAACAGTTTTCGCATGTCAATATTGGATTTGACATAAACATTACGTTTTTTAAACAAATAATGATGAATCTGTTACCAATTTTCTGAAAATAGGTAGTGCCATATCGTATAGTTTATCTATTTGAAAAAATTAGAAAAAAAGGAGCCAACTTTATTGACGGAAGAATCGACAAAAAAACCTCATTTTCACTTGCATTTTTGACCCTACATTTTCGTAAAAAAACAAAAAATATTATTACTGCATTTTCAATTACTGCACGAAGAATGTTGTTAAGCATATTGTAGACTAAACACATTTGTTTTCTCTTAATGCACTTGTATATAAACTGATATGTTGATAGTTGAATTCTAACCTTGCAAGCAGTTCTTTATTCAATGCTTTCAGTGATTTTACGGCCAGGATACTTGAGCCAGCGCCTTAGTTGAGCACAAGTGTGTTCTTCCACAATTTTGTGTACCAATTTTGCACCGCCGATCACACTTTCGTCTAAATTAATGAGAAAAAATGATACCGTCATCCGGGGTGACATTGGTTCCAGGGGCGACTTTGATAAAAAATAAAATTTCTTATTTCAGTTCAAATTTCGCGCTCAAATTGAGTGCATACTAAAGAAACGATTTGCGTCTAACGTGATGACCGCAGATTAGTTTTGAGCGCTAAAATTTGAACTGAAATAAGACATTTTAATTTTTATCAAAGTCGCCCCTGGAATCAATGTCACCTCGGATGACGGTACCGGTCCAGCCATTTTGACAATCAAGTGTCTGAACATTTCATAGTTCCCGCAAACAAACATAACGGCAGCGCATGCGCGCTTCTATGATGAAAAGGCATATTGTATAACCATTCATTTCTCAACAGTGGCAGAAGCGTTTCGCCTACCCAGGCTCCTCAGTGCCACATGGTAGAGAAAGAATGAAAATACAAACGCTTCAACCAATACTTCATAACTCTCCTATGGAGTGTGACCACTAGGCACTAACGGTGTAAGATGGTAAAGATTGTTCCGAAGTAAATGTTTTACAGAGTTCGACTATTTAAAGTCATCAACAATAACTGCGAATGCAGATTACTAACTTCTGAGACAATCCAAGCGCAGTGCCAAGACCAAGATGTTAATAGTTAATCTAGCGTACCATAGATTGCGCACTAGACTTGTTCTGACGTTTTTCAGTATAACTAAAAGATAGCGCGTCAAAAGAATGCAAGGACTGGAAATTAATATTTAATACATTATTTAATTTTTTACAGGTTACTTTTTCTGCTGTTTGCGAAATATTATAAATAGCTATTTGTGTATTAAGAGCGCAGAGTGTCTTATTTTCGCTCAAAAGTGACAATGACACTTTGCGCTCGAATTATACACATGATTTTATCTACAATCATTTGAAAATATCTAAGAGGAATAATTAAGTGGAATTTTGGATTTAAATAAGTATTTATAAATATTTTATGAATATATGCCTCGCATATGTGATCAAAATAAACACACGAACAAAACACAATCTCTCTTAATTTATTTCAGTTTTATTAATTATTATGAAGTTCGTATTTTTCTTATAAGTAAATTAGGTAATCACTTATTACTCTTACATCAATTCTCATTATACCGTGCGTGTAATTTCCCATAAGGCATGTACATTCACGTAGCGCGAGAGATATGACAACACTGGCAGCCGTAAATTCGTCCGTCGATGGAGCATCCCAGCTCTGTTATTTCATTTCAGCCAGCTGGCACACGCGATGTTGTAATTCTTACTCCCCATGCCTAGCCCGCGACTACACACACGGTATTAACAACAGTTTTGGTGCATTATTATACTCTTCGCAAAAACGAAGAGTATATTGCATTTGATCGGCACATTTCCAAAACCGGAAATATCGCAACTTTCAAAATGTCCGTCCGTCCTCTGTCCGTCCGTCTGTCCGTCCATCATGTTTCTCGTAAACACGATAACTTAAGAAAGAACAGTCCGATTGTCTTGCAATTTGGAAAGTAAGTTAGTGTTAGGTAGAGGAAAAACCTTATTGTTTTTCAAGAAAATCAATCAGTAAATAAGAAAGTTATTAATCATTTAATTTAAAAAAATATATTTTCTTAATTTTTGTCGCTTGCACTTAAATAGAAATCTTGCGAAATGTTATCTCTATAATATATATTTTTTTGTTTATGCATTTTACTAATATATATTTTATAATAATATGTCTAATGCGTTCAAATATGATTCTCGAAAGATATATATTACAGACATTCAATTTTTGTAGTGATCTCTCTTGGTCCAGTGGCTAAATTTTTGTTTTGCAATCCAAATTCCTCGTGTTCGAATCCTAGTCAAGTTGGATGTTTTTTTTAAATTTTTTAAAATTTTTTTTCATATATGTTTTTCACAACAAAGTTGGTATCACAAAATTTAGGGTGTCCAAAAACTAACATTATTTACAAAAAAACTGCAGAGTATTCTATAGAATGTGTAACAATTATATAGAAAGCTCAGTAAATTGGCGAAGAGTACCTACGTTTTTAGATTATTTCATAGAGATACATTGTCAAATAACTGACCAAACTTGTGTAAGGACAGATTCACTCAAGCGATCGTAAAGGTACTTTGCTACTCGTTGCCATGGGAGACGAGCGTTAAAGTGACATTATTCAAAACTCCTCGGCAAACGTCAACTTTGCGATTGTCAAATGCGAGCCAAAAAGCCTACTTTATATGTCAATTGCAGATAAACGTGTTGTGCTTTTTTTACTAATAATTCAAACCGCAAAATAATTCAGACCTGTTAAAAATCTCTCAGTTCAATGATATGGAAATTCTCTACTTTCTACATAACGTCTTATGACTAATAAATAAAAGGACACTTAAGAACATAATGCTTTTCGTATAAATCATACGACTTACTTTCTACGGTCTAGACATTATGTAGAGATTTGTATGTTATGCAAAACGTTTCACTTAAAAATGTTAAAATTTTTCATCTGAGCTTCAGAATAAAGCTTTCAGTATATTGCACTGAAAGTGTAGCGCAGCAATCAAAATTAGTGCTCCAGCCTCGTAAACATTTACTGCTGCTCATAAAGGGGAACATAATGGAATTAACGGATTAACTTCAGTCAAACGAGGACGTAAATTACTATTTTGATCAATGGGTAGATCAAATTGCACTCCTTGAAAAATATTCCTTGTAATATTATTATCAGGGTTGACATGGTTAAATTACCAATTTTATTTAATTTCATTTTAATTTGTATGTACATTTCCAGATGTTGGGAAATTAGCAAGCTTATGTCCAATGTTAAAAAGCTATAAAGGCGACACCATACCGAATTATAGACCAATTGTGTAACTTCGCAAGAGTCTTCGGGATATGTCTATATGCGTACTTATAGTCCAGTCACTTTAGGTGGAAATAAGGGCAATCTTCGAAAAATCAAAAAGAAAAATTTTTTCTTGAAATATCTTTATTTTGGCTTTTTAAACAACTCCTCAAAGGTCCTCATCAATAGAACCATGGCAACAATAAACAATTCAAGGTCAAAGGTCAGGAAAATTAGTTTTTTTTAAATATCTTTTTTTCTATCAGTCTGAGGTCAATTGAGGTTATTATGAAATATTATACAAAAAAGGTTCTATACATTTTTGACGTACGATGAACCGTTCTTGAGATTTTCATCAGATAAAAGGCGACATAAAAGTTAAGTATATCCATTTATGCACCACCACAAGGGTAGAATGCAAGGCGCGTTTTTGTTTTACATATTTTCCCCGGTCAGTCTATCCATGTTTTAGAAAAAAAAAAAACTATTTTTCTTCATTTGGGTCGAAAATTTCTTGTTCTTGCGAAAACTTCAAGGCGCATTATTTCGCACGTGAAAAGCGTATAGAACCTTTATTGTAGAGAAAATTAAGATCTATAATTTTCATAATGACCTCAATTCACCTCAGATTGGTAGAATACAAGATATTTAGAAAAAACTCATTTTCGTGACCTTTGGACTCGAATTTTTTATTGTTGCCATGGACCTATCGATGATGACTTTTGAGGGGTTGTTTAAAAAGCCATAATGATGATGTTAGAAAAAACATTTTTTTCTTTTCGATTTTTTAGTTAAAACCTAAAGCGCCTGGACTATTATTTCCACAAGTAAAGTCGCTAATCTCACCATAATAGCATGTTCACTTTTTAAACGATCAACTGTTTCAAAGTTTTTAGAAATAGTTCAAGTAAAATCGAATACACTAGATAACCGAGGCCAAGTAGATGTAATATATACAGACTTCTCAAAGGCGTTTGATAAAATAGTACACTCAGTATTGCCGAATAAATTAAATTATTACGACTTTGACAATCAGTTTTGTGAATTACATCTTACTTGTAGGCAAGGCGAAAACCTCGCATTCGTATGAAGAAAATTTCCCATGCGATTTTTTTGCATATTCACGTTCGGAACATGCCCCTGAATAAGGATCAAGAGTTTGCCGGACGAAAATCTGGTCATAATTTAATCTTTGAAAAAATGCAAAAACGGTCATTTTCAAGATTCAAAAACAGTATTAAAAAATAAATTTTTTGAGTTCACCAAAATTTTTATACAATCTTTGAACATCCATTAACAAAATCCTCAAGAGTAAGTGCAGATTATTTCATTCTAAAGCTAAAATTTTTAATTACTAAATAGACGTCATTAGCCGCTCTTTCTCAGCCGCGGGTGCGCGCACTCGCTACTGTCGACTAGGCTATAGAGTATCATACGCTTTAGTAACTATTGCTGTATGTTTTATGAATCAATATAATTTGTCATAAACTGTTATAAATGTAAATAGTAAATTAAACAAAAAAAAGTTGAAAAATCTTGAATTAGCAAAAAATTTATTTGAGCATATTCTTGCATTCATATATACTACAACCAAATATGGTACACAAGTAATATCTTTTTTACAATGGCGTGCTTTGGTTTTGCAAATCTTTAAACATTTGCAGTGAGAATTAAGATTATCAGGTACTGAATTTTGTAATTTAGATCTAGGTAACAATACATCTGTTTCATGCAGGATGTACCCAAAATCTTCAAAGTTTACACTCATTCCGCATAATGAGAGAAACTAATCAATCTGGCCTCATCTGCCGTTTCACCTATTTTATTTAATATATTTAAATAAACTGTTTCTAATGCATTTAATTGCTCCGTGGTTATTCTCTAGTCCAGTCGGCAGTAGCGAGTCCGCACGCCCGGTTAAAACGTATATTTAACAATTAAAAATTTAAGCTTTAGAATGAAATAATCTGCATTTACTCTTCAGAATTTTGTTAATGGATGTTCAAAGATTATATAAACATTTTGGAGAATTCAAAAAAATTATTTTTTAATATTGTTTTTCAACCTGAAAATGACCGTTTTTGCGTTTTTTCAAACAATAAATTGTTTATAAGTCGGAAACAGTCAACTTTACGAAAAAACCACAAGAGACCTATTTTGTTTAGAATGACCAAAAAAACCAAATGCAATTTATATAAAAAAAGTTATTTTAAAAAATTGGGACCAAATTTTCGTCCGGCAAACTCTTGATCCTTATTCAAGGGCATGTCCCGAACGTGAATATGCAAAAAAAATCTTATGGGAATTTTTTTTCATACGAATGCGAGGTTTTCGCTTTGTCTATTGGCGATAGAAAACATGTCGGCCACAATGGCTTCAGTTCTAATTTGGGGCAATATTTGGTGTTTCGTAAGGATTCAGTTTAAGTCCTTGCTATTTATTGATTGACAGTTTAGGGAAATCCATATGGCATGAGGTGAAGGGGCTGATACAAAAGCGCTTTGGTGAGGCAGTGCATCTAACAAGCAACCGTAATAGATCCCGTGATGATGTCAGACGTGCCATACAGCAAAGGCATGCAATCTAGAATAATGCATGGATTACAAAATAAATGCCGAGACGTTATGGAAAAAGAGAATACCATTATACCTACGTTTTTTCAAACTTGTAACACTCTTGCGCACAACCTTTACTTCTTATTTGGGGATTATCTACTATATGTAGTGTGTTATGTTTTTAGTTATTTATTTATTATATAAATTTTCTTTTAATTGTTCAAAAGTTGCCCGGCGTTGAAGTTCAACTCTGAATTTAGATATATATTTTGATGATAATCTCATATTTAATGTACACGTACACCTCAATTTAAGATGCTGGAATTTATTTTAGGCAATTGTTGAACTTTTACTAATATAAAGGCTCTTAAAACGTTATGCATTCCTGCCATGCGTTCTAAACGATAATATGGTGCATTAATATATTACGCCCACTACAATAATTACACAAATTTGTTGGGACATGTAACATGTACAAAGACGCGTCTTGTATAAATTACTACATGATAATGTACATGCACCAGTCGTACGTGATCATGATTAATTTTCAAGTTCCCAGACAGAATTTAATAATAAATGAACAATTCAATTGCAATAATGTGAGATACCTACTAATCAAATCTCCAATCTATGTTGTGAGTGATAACATCAACAAAATCACTCATTTATGTGATATTAACTACTGTCATTTAATTGGTCATTAAGTGTGCATTCATTAAGTGCTGCTAATAATTATTTTTCTTAGCTTTACCTCTAATGATTTATACTTATTTATAGCTGTCTACAAATTTTTAGTGCGAATAAAAGAGGCCGTAAAAACCGGCCATAAAAATATCAAAGTCGGCGCTATTACATGGTGACAAGGGTACTACACACCCGTACTTCAAGTTTTTGCATATTAGAATGATTTGTTCATTCTACTAGAAATTTAAAAATCGTGTTTTCGGTAAAAAAATGAAGTTTCCTGTTTTATGTCAAAATAGGAGTATCTTATGCATTAGTGGACGCATTGCTCGTCCTTCGCGAGATTGACAGATAAATTCAAAGTACGGCTCTGTTTATCTGTTACCCTGGTATTAACACCGACAATAAACTCCGCGCTGTTCTAGTTAGGGGTGATTCGCGTAAGTGTATCACAGGAGTTAGAAATTTTAATTAAAAGAGGCGTGTTTCCGTTTATTTCTCTTCTTAATCATATCAGAATATACTATACATAAGAGTAATGATGTTTTATCTATTAAGTAATACGTTACATTTATTATATATATGTCGATAAATAAAGTATGCCCAGATCTCCCCTTGTATTAGCTCGGTCGGCAGCATTGAGTTTTTATGTGTAGTATAAAAATGGAGTGAACTTTACCCATTTTTCTCTGTGCACTGTTAGTTGTTAGGAATTATTTAGTTAATAAGTTCTTAATCTATATATATTTTTGTTCGATATATTTTACATTCTTGTAAGTTGTTCTGTAATTGAATTTTTTCTATTGGGCAATAAATTAAAAAGAAACGATGGATCTGGGAACAAAACACAGTTTTGTTAAAAACTTGCGGAAATCCGTTAATTTGCCACCTCTATATATTCTTTTTACGACTTGGAATTTAACCCTGATGCGTAGGTAGTAGGACCACCAAAATTCTTTGATATTTTTGAGCAAAAAAGGAGTTTTTCACCTACTACTTAAGAGACATTCTCAGTCGTATTGGATGGAAGGGGAAAAGAGGAGATTAGACACTTATTTCTCCAAAGGGGAATCATTCAGTAGCTTATAAAATGTAACGAAGCTATTTTCGCCACTTATGTTTGAGGCATTTAAACTCTAATCGGCTTCGTTACTGGCCCTCATTTACATATAAAATCTACTCACACAAAGGTAAAGGCACGCGACTTTAGCATTGAACACACCGATTATACTTGCGTAGACAGTATCGTGTATGAAAGATTAACAAGTGTTTAATCGAGCAGAACCTAGTTCTACTCCCGTTGGTTTAAGTACCAACAGCGCTAATTCTTAAATCAATCCTTTTAGCTTTCACACCAAGGAGTAAGTTATAATCTCGAATATAGTTCGAGCGTATAGGCCTTACTAGGCAGATCGTTTAGTACAAGTGGGAAGCCAAGTAATAAACGAGCCGCAACAGTAGGTTTTTCTTTACCGCGAGTATCTATTTACTACAAGAGGGAAACCCAGGAGTAAATAGTCCGTTTAGTCCTCTTAGTTTTGGACACAGGCCTATCCGCTTTCCGGAATATCTTGCGTCTGCCGCGTTTTGCCCCAAGGGGAAACTTCATAATTCCGTTATCAGACGAAGATATTCTCACTATAGTACAATTTGTTCATTTTGCTTTGTTTTGCTTGAGCTTAATCCCTAACCGCGATTTGTAACATTTTTCTCAGCTTTTGGTAGTTTTTGATATAAATTCTCACTTGCACGTTTTGTCTGCTTACGCCTGTCTTACTTTACCTTTTTGCTAATATTGCCTTTTGCTATTTTGCTTATTTGTTTTGTACATAGTTTTCTTGTTGTTTTACTGAATACATTTTATTTTCTATTGTTTTCGAAACTGGTTGTTTTATTTATGCACTGATCGCCTGGTCAAAACTTTCTCCACTGTTCACTACCCCGGTAGCGTGTTTCAGCGCTTCTAATTCTGAAACTGGCGCCCGAGTCCGTAACTTTCAGTTACTTAGGGGAGCCATAGTGACGACGTCAGTCAAAAAGCGCGTCACAAAAAACAGAATCCATCATGGGCCAAGCCTTAATTTATATCTTATTATCTTCTATAGTGCGACCAAAAACTGTATATTGCATTTCATCGATACATTTCAAACAATGTAAATATCGCTCGTAGAGAAAAAAATATCATATAATTGTGTTGTCATAGAATTCGCAACAACTTTTAAAATGTCCGTCATGGGTCGGTCTTTTTGTCAGTTCCGTTCGTCTGTCCGCCTTACTTTCCGTCCGTCGTCTTTTTAAGCTAAATAACTTAAAAGAGACAGGGGCGTGCGTAGAGGCGACTTCAATGTGAATATCAGTCGATATTCCGTTGATGCAACGTCGAGCGCGGTTAGTACTTGGATGGGCTCCCATCTTGGGAAATACAGCGTTCTCGTCCCACCTTCTAGAGGCTTGTATATCAGTGTATACTCGGAAGTTACGTAATTTCAGACGAGGATTACGTAGTGGATATACCATTCTTCGGAGGGGATGTAAAGCAGGCGGTCCCTTGTCTATTAAATGTTAGGCAAGTAAAGGATCCCTACTCTTCTTAAGGGAAGAGGTTCGGCAAAATTTCCAGGTTGGGGGTAGCTCGTCTCCTGGCGTCGGTGATAGGCCCTGGTAGCGGAAATAGGCCGACGTTAAACAGTTAAAAAAAAGAAACTTAAAAGAGGAAAGTTAGGTTTTATTGAAATTTGAACAGTAAATTAGCTACAGGAAGAACTCTATTGATTTTGAAAAAATCGATCAGTAAATAAAAAGGATATGAAACATTTTATGAAAAGAATGCACGTGAAGAGTGTTGTAACACCTTTGATAAGATTCTATAAAGACAATAATATACTGATCAACGTTTCGACAGTCAAGATGGTATCATCGGGAGATCATTAAAATTGCAAGTATGGCACTTAAACCTACAATCTTATCAAAGATTACAACACTCTTCACGTGCATTTTTATTTACTGATTTTTTCAAAAACGCTGGTGTTCTTCCTCTAGCTAACACTAATTTATTGTCCAAATTTCAATAAAATCGGACTTTTCTCTTTGAAGTTATTTAACTTAAAAGAGACATGATGGACAGTGGCAGACGGACAGACAAATGAACGGACTGACTGAGGGGGCTAAGACTGACATTTTAAAAGTTGTTGTGACAACACAATGATATGATATTTTTTTCACTTCGAGCGATATCTGCAATATTTGAAATGTGTCAACGAAATGCAATATACTCTTTGCTTCCGTATTTCCAAAGAGTATAATAATAGGTACGCAAAAAATATAAATAACATTTTTTATAGAGAATCTTACCAGCTTTATTTTTTATACACACATAATTTCGATGTCGCTAACGGTTAGAGAGATATAAGCAAAAAACTGAAACGGAGCGCAATTTTTCCAAGATGGCAGCGAGAGCGCAAGAGATAGAGTTGGGGAGTTTTATTATGTTTAACAGTGGGCCTTAATGAACATCTCTGCCAAGTTTCAAAACTTTGAGTTTTTTCCGTTAAACGTCGACATTTCTTTCAAACTGACTGGTATTAATAATTCTTTAATAGCTATACCTCAAGCTTTACCTACAGAGCAGAATTTCAACTTATTTCATGAATAATTTTTTCGGTAAAAAATATGTTTTGTACCAAATATTTTATCTTTGGTACAATTTTACGTACGGCAATCGATTCATCGTGTCAGAATGTATGTATCTAAACTTTGAAGCCGTTAGAAACAAAGTTATGTGAAGATAAATGTAAAATACTGTATTTCCAAGCAATAAAAAAAAGTGGAAATGTGCGTTTTTTTTTTATTTCGCAATTCCGAATCAAATTGCTGCCTCCATAATCGAATTGGGCAACGGGCAGGTCATTTTGTATAAGAACATGACTTCAGTTTTTGTATGTTCACGAGTTGCATGGGGCACTCGGCATCTCGAGAATCTTGCAAGGATAGGATTTTGCAGAGCGAGAGGGAAATATGCGTTTATTTTCGGTTTATTATAAATATTTAAAAAATCATGCATGGTATAATCTTTAAAATAGTTTTAGATACTTCCCATTGCTCTAATAGACTGGCGGTACATGACCAGTCAGGTGCAACGTTTTTAAAACGCTTGCCAATCATATATATTAATGAAATTACCGTGAATATGCCAGAAACGCAAATTTTAGGCAGTCGTCGCGTGCAGAAGGCTGTGCAAATTCATTTTTTTTTGTTTATTTTTTTTGTGTTTTTTTTTTAATTTAAAGTGGATGCCAATAGTGCCAAACGAAAAGCCTTAAAAAAAATCCAAAATCAGAATCATCCAAAATCAAGAACACCAAAAAATTTTACCATTTAATGTGCACATCAACGTGTGTTTTGCGCGCGTAAACTGCATGCCAATGAATTTTCGCTGGATTCTTTTTCACGGCTTTCGTTTGGCACTATTGGCATCCACTTAAAATTAAAAAAAAACACACAAAACAAATAAACAAAAAAAATCGATTTGCACAGCCTTCTGCACGCGACGACTGCCTAAAATTTGCGTTTCTGGCATATTCACGGTAATTTCATTCATATATATGATTGGCATGCATTTTAAAAACGTTGCACCTGACTGGTCATGTACCGCCAGTCTATAAGGAATACAACCATATACAGTTTTTATCATAAATTTTGTATAAAGTTAAATGCCATACTTTAATAATGAAACAGTTTTAAAGATTATGCTATGTTTGGTTTTTTAATTATTTATAGTAAACCGAAAATAAACGTATATTACCCTCTCACTCTGCAAAATCCTACCTTTAAGTCATCTGTACTCGTAAGTGATTTTTAATGAATAATTTATGTAATTAAATTAGTCCGCCAAGAAATTCAACTTCCGCGACCTATGCCATCAGAAATAATTGCGAAAAGGTTATCACCAGTAAAGACTTATCAGCGTACAGAGTATATATAACACAGTGACACGAGCATTCATATAGTTTTATTTATTCTGTGAAGAAAAATGCAGATAAAAGCTATAATATATCTTCTGATGTGTAACCTAGTGCATCGATATGTAGCAGAAAAGGAAAACTTAACTTTTAAAAATGTGAAAGTGACCGTTCATGAATGGTGTGACAGTGCTGAAGAAAAAACACCCGAACTATTCCACTTCAGAATTAAACAATCCAACAATCTAGGACAAAAACTAAAAGAGAAGACCAACATTCGTTATTCTTCAGATGAAAATTGCGTTTCAATAGAAAATCAAAGTATGCCGATGATCTACAAAAGGGCTTTCAGTGGTATTCACGTTGATGCTCTTAATTTAAGAAATTGTGGAGTTTTAGACATTCAACCAGGATTTCTCAGTAACGCGTCTCTGACAAAACTCTATTTGGTGTACAACAAATTGGAGACAATAAAACGAGATGTGTTTGCAGGCATATCTAGTGCACCATTTTTAATTAATTTATCTAATAATTGCATCAAGTATATCGAAGAAGGAGCCTTTCACAATATATCAGTTTCACTCCTACATTTGAATCACAACGAAATAACAGAAGCTCCACCTGGCCTTTTCAGCAATGTATCCATAACTCTATTAGTATTAAATCAAAATAAAATAACGGAAATCGTTAAGGGTGCATTTAGCAATAGTTCCGCTTTGCACAGTGTCGATTTAAATGATAATTTAATAGAGTCCATCGAAGCTGGCGCCTTTGAAAATACGCCAAATTTAATGTATATATACTTGTCCTCAAATCGTTTGAGGGAAATAACCAACGGTGTCTTTAGCGATCGTATGAGAATTGGAGGAACACTATCTGGTATTGACATTAATAATAATAGTATAGAGTATATTCAACTCGGAGCCTTTGACAATAGCAGTGTCGTTACTCTCGACTTAAGCAGAAACAAATTGGAGGTAATTAAGAACGGAACATTCAGTGGAAGTTATATTGAGCGTTTATTATTAAGAGATAACAGAATCAGGGACATTGAAGGAAGTGCTTTCAGTTGTGGACATTTGAAAAAGTTGGACTTAAACCACAACAAGTTGAAGATTATCAGAAAAGGAACTTTTATACCCTGTTATACATTCCAATTATATTTGCTTTATAATAATATAGAAGTAATAGAACCAGATGCCTTTAGCTCCAATTTATATGGAATTTGTCTAGACTATGGAACTCTAGAAAATATCTCTAAAAAGTACGCAGATGGTTTAAAAAATGACCGTTATAATTTATTTTGTTTTTAGAAAACATAAGTGAGCCTAAACGTTTATTCTAACAGGTGTTGAATGATATGCTCAAAATGTTTTGTACTCCGTGAAATTTTGTAGAAGGATGGTTTTTTTATGTCTGAAAAAGGTATCGACCGCCTGGATAACCCCGGTCAAAAGAGCACTCAATTTTTTGTTACAATTGCTAAAAATACTGCTGAATAAAAGTAAAGTATACCTCTGGAAATTTTAATATAAAAAATTTTATACCTATTTAAATAATACCAACAATTGTCAGTCTTGGGCTCGACTTATAACAAGGCGATTGCTAATTTGTACTACTAGGGGCGGGATTAAAAGGAATGTATATCTCCTGTACCATATTTCTATTAAAAACCAAGCCGATCTGACGGTTGCAACAAGGCTGAAAAGTGGTAATGGTGCGGGAGCTACGTGGCTTTTTCGGAAACTCATCTTTACAAGTATTTTCTATGCGTTGATTAATTCTATCGAACTTAAATAACGACAAAATAGACTTCTGGCATATGTCAGCCCGTCGAGTTGGCCATGGTTCAAGATATAAAAATCAGTGAAATTATGTCATCGTTAGAAGGCTAATTTTTTTTGTGTGTACATATTTTATGTTTAGAACGCATAAAATAAGATCGCCAGAAAGTGTGGGCCGTCAGGGGCGCAGCCAGCAAGCTCAAATATGTAAAAACGTTTATTTAAATGTTTTGAACATAGACAAAAAGTTCTCAGAAAGAAACTCGCGTCAGTAAGGCTAGCCAGAAAGAAAATGTTTAGGATTATTGAAGAAAATTGGATTTTTTTTCGCATATTTCATCTCAGAACTCTAAACTCATCGTTACAAGTTCTGGCTCCTTTTTAAAACGTACATATAAGCTTCTTCGACAATACAATAGCCTCTCCAGAAAGTTCTTAGTGTCAACAAAAGTACCATAGGCTCTTAAATATACAGGAATTTAACACTTTCGGCTAACTTGACTTCCTACCGTGCCTCAGATGTATTGTATCATTATTACCTTTCTGGCTGTGCCTCCTGACGGCCCACACTTTCTGGCTATCTTATTTTATTCATTCTAAACATAAAATGTATACACACAAAAAAAATGAACCTTGTAACGATGACATAATTTCACTGATTTTTAGACAGTGTTCGTGACGCACCTGACAGGAGGTGCCCCGCCAGAAGTTGATTTTATGAATCGTTATCATCCATTAAACCATAAAAATGTCTCAACGTTTATAAAACGATGATGTGTCGAAAAAGCCACCTAGCTCCCGCTCTATAAGATGTGTATTCTACGTGAGTGCGACAAAGAGAATACTGATGATTATAAACAAAAGTTTGCGATTGAACGTAGGTGTTTCTATTAAATATTCTTCGTATAAAGAAATACTTTTGTGAAATATTTATTATTAATGTAATTATGTGGAAATGTTCATAGAACTTTAATAATATAATATTTGAAATCATCTACCCCAAAAACCCATAAAATGATATGCCACGTTGACGGTATGGGGTGGCTGTCAAAAAAAATTTAGAGACCTTCGACTCGTGTGCACGCGCTATATCACAATAATTTTTTGACCTCTTTAATAATGGGGTGGGATGATAGTCGGGGGTAGGTGATGACAAAATAAATTTGAAACCGTAGCTTTTCGTACATACTTTTAACCCCACTTCTATGGTCTCTTATTTATTTTCTTTACCTATTTATCCCCATCTTCCCCCCCATCCTTTTAACGGAACAATATCAAAATGCAATTTGGTTTCAGATCTCATTATAATACATAGGTGTACCAAATTTCATGTCTACGTATAAAAGAAAGTTACGGACAGAGCGATAGACAGACAGAATTTTTGGGTAGCGTAGCGACCGGGAAAACCAGGAAAACCGGGAGAAGTTAGGGAATTTAAAATTTCGCCTAAAAGTCAGGGGGGTGTCAGGAAATTTCGCAAAGAGGCGGGAAAGGCAATGATTTTCCTTAATTATCTAAGGTCCAAATACCCATTACTGATTTATTATCCGATACAACAATATAATTTTAATTATTAATATATGTGTAATATGAATCATACTGTTTACGATTTACTAACTTTCTGTTTATTGTATCTCCTAGTAAATGAGAATGCGCACACTTGTTTTACGATTTTCGCCCTTGTGGAAATGGGCGCTAAGGAATAAATCTTCCAGCTCAGTGTTTTGTTTGGATTTGTACGTAGTATTTGTGTTCTCCGCCGGCCATTAGCGCGACTTTGTGTTTTCTGTCGTGGAGAAGTGAAGTATCGTTAATTTTTCTATACTTTGCATTCTGTCACTTTTTGTTAACGCTGTTTTATGTTATGTGGTCGGGGTCTGATTAATAACACAGGTCTACAAAAAAAAGGTCTTGTCCTAAGGTTGTCATCTAACTTTTCCAAAGCATTTTGACTCATTGAAGCCAATTTTGGACACAAATTTTTTTTTCTGTCGTTTCAGTTTTTGTCTGCCTCCCCTTTTATCCCCTAAAAATGGCAAAAAAGGTCTTGTCTTAAGGTTCTGATCTAACTTTTCTGAAGTATTTTGTCGCACTGAAGCTAATTTTGGACAAAAAAATTCTATAGTGTCAGTTTCCCTCAACCTTTTATCTCCTAGGCGTGGCAGTGGAAAACTGACACGATAGACATTTTTTTGTTAGAGAAGAGCATTCCTACTAGAGAATTTAAGAAGTTTCGTTTTAAAAATGTATTCTAAAAGTTTTGTATTATAACCTAAACCAGTTAATAAAATTTCATTTACAATATGAACTATTTTATTATATTATGTGATTAATTATGGGAAAAAATTAAACATAAGCGATAATCTGCTCATTTATTTTCAAATTAATATTAAAAGTTATAATGTATTTACGTTCTAAAAAATAAATTAAAACTGTCTGGAAAACTGCAGTTAACAGTCATGGAAAACCTGGAAGTCGGGAATTTACCTCTTTATTAAAATAAAAACCCTGATTTCGGACTAGGGTTGTCCAACAAGGTGGTTCCTTTTTAACAACGCTTCAATTGTCTTGACCTGTAACATTGTAAGCAGCAAATCTTACAACTCGCCTTTAACCCATTTCTAATATCATATCGATTTGAAACTATGCAAACTTATGTAATTCTGGTGACAATACAATAATATAGTATCATCAAGCTTGTAGGATGGTGGAGGTGGTCACAGGGACGGCTCAATGATTCTATCACCGGCGACTCCGCCACAAATTCGAATTTTCCGCGATAGGAGAAAAATTATAGTTTAAAAAAACTAAAAACACGCTGTTGAGTAGCGCACTAAAAAGATAAAAATAAAATTTTGTCTTTAAATAGGTGATTACATTTAAAAGCGTGATTACTTATTTAAAGACCAAATTTTATTTTTAACTTTTTAATGCGCTACTCATAAAAGCACTTTTTCTAGTTTTTTAAAATATTTTTTCTTTTTCATATTCACGCACAAACTATCTTTTTACAAAATTTCAGACAACAACCACAACATTTTGAACAAATCGTACATCAACTCTCCCTTCCAGCTATTAAGTTCTACACTAGTTTTGCAAACTTTTTATTTTGATTTGCTATATCATATTCGGATTGTGACCCTATAGAGTAATCACCCCGTTATCTCCTTTGTTATTAAAATAGTTTCTAATTTGAAGTTGTTGCGATCATTAATGATTATCTTTTGTTAATGATATATTCACAAAGTGAAGAAAAGGTGTAACTACACCTTGTATATTTTCACATGTATCGATAAAACCACTTTTTAAATTACAGAAATATAAACTGATAGTAATAACAGATTTTTATTTTATACTCAGCGAAGTCCAGGTCACCCGTCCTATTTAATGCAGTTTAAGAAATACCAGATTAAATAGAAGAAAGAAATACTAAACAAAAATTGAACCGTCCCCAAAAAATGTCGATTGAAAATAATGAAATAAAATTTCACTGTCACCTAATTAAATAAACTTTATTACATAATATCGAATATCGTACGTTTGAATTCGTTATTTGTTAATTTTTACACCGCCTCGATATCGATATTATGTAATAAGGTTCAATTAACTAGGTGAGGGCAAATTTCTTTTTAATTTATTTTTAGCTCGATGTTTTTTGATATCTTTTGATGAAATAGGCAGTACATGAACTGCCGGCATATCAT
This sequence comes from Rutpela maculata, assembly GCA_936432065.2. Taxonomy (NCBI): domain Eukaryota; kingdom Metazoa; phylum Arthropoda; class Insecta; order Coleoptera; family Cerambycidae; genus Rutpela; species Rutpela maculata. The sequence goes on along the minus strand of OW386285.2, from coordinate 149,053,652 downwards.
GTAAATTCTTGAGGTTGCACAATCTGCCTAGGCATTTCGTGAAACGCCGTAACCATCTCGGCACATTATGTTTAAAGTCGTTCTGCATATTAGATGTTGACTGTTCATGAAGTAACTGATACCCGGCAGATTCTGTTGTGTTGTGTGTTTGAGGTTAGGTTAGTATTACTGTTTCGGTCGATTTATTTGCCCGGAAGCCATGTTGAGCTGTTTGTTTTGTTTATTATGGAAATTAAGAGTGAAAAAGACTTGTTCAGTGATCATTACAAAGAAAGAGAAATGGAGATTTAATTAATTTTGAGGTTAGGTTCAGATTTATTTGGTACGTTTCTGGTTTTAGATTGTTAACGAAATTACGAATTACGAATATAATATCTTAACCTAACCTAACCTCAAAATTAATTTCCACCTCGTATAATTTTCTGATGGCATGCGGTCATTTATTCGGCTTTGCTTCATAGCACTCTTTGTAATGATCATTGAACAAGTCTTTTTCACTCTTACTTTCCATAATAAACAAGACAAATAGGCACAATAGAACACAATCTGCCGGTCTAATTTGCGGCGGATCGTGTAGAATGAATTTAAACGTTAAGTGCTGAGACGACCACGGCGTTTCACGAAATACCTAGGCAGATTGTGCAATCTCAAGAATTTGCATGATATGTCGGCAGTTCATGTACTGCCTAGGCTTTTCACGAAATGACTTATTTCATCAAATGACTACGACAGAGGCACCTTCAAGCCCCACAAATCCATTTTCCTTTGTTCTCTTAAGTTTTTTTAGAGTTTGAGATTTCGTGGAAATCGCTTAAACGAATCTATAAAAAATGATTGAACAAATAATTATGTATAAAAGAACATGCATATGGGTAGAATTGAGAACCTCCTCCTCGAGCTCCTCCTTTCGTAAATTTTGTGAAGTCGGTTAAAAAGGCTTTAGTTTTACTTCCAGTGGAAGTATAGTAACGACAAAAAAATTTTTAAAAATTTTTATTGTTCAAATGGGCTTAGAATGTGACGAAACGTCGAGATTTGAGCGAAAAAAAATTTCTGTCTGTCGGTCTGTCTGTAACTTTTTTTTGTGCGCACGTTTACTCTGGAACCGTTTGAGATATTGACTTGAAATTTAGTACACACATGTACTTTAACGAGATCTAGAACTAGATTATATTTTCATCTTGTTCTGTCGAAGGGTTGGGGGGTAAATTGGGGTAAATTTGGGGAAAATAGGTAAATCGAGCAGGTAAGAGTCCATAAAATTGGCATTTATTATATACAAGAGAAGTTGAGGTCTCAAAAAAAATTTTGGCATTAGCCACCCCCATTACCACTCCCACCCCATTATTAAAGGGGATGAAAAAAAATTGTGATTTAGGGTTGTGTATAAGAACCAGAAACCTCAAAATGTTTTTTTTCTTCATCCACCCCCACTACTACCCCCGGGGTATCGTTTTATGGGGTAGAAGATTTCAAATATTATATTATTAAAGTTCCATAAACAATTATTTCCACATACAAAATTTTTTCGTTGGGAGTGACTTAGATAAAAAATCGGATGTGGAAGTAGTGATTCCTTGGGCAGCGGTTTTTATTGTTGTATTGTTTTGCTATTATTCTACAATATTTATATGTTATCTTAATAAGTTCCTATTTTATTGCAATATTTCATTCATTTTTCAGGAATTCAAATTACCCGCCATAAAACTCATCCAGTTTAGTTTTAAATTTGACACGTCTTGGGTAAAAGGTTCGTAGAGTGTTTTGGCTCTACAAACCTTGTTTTGGGTACAAATTTTTGATAAAAGTTGGTACGAAATAAATGTGCGTTGCGGCAGCACTAGAGCTGTGCGAAAATTATTAGTAGGAGATGAAAATTTATAGATGATCTTATCGGCCTGATATTTACTTAAATCAGTTTGAAAGAAATAAATACAATAATAAAATTATTTGGATTCCCTTTTGGATATTCTTATAACTTCTCACCTCTGGTATAGACTTATAAAAGTTTTAAAAAGCACTTTTAAGGTAGTCTTTTAGGTGTTTTCTAGGAATGCAGAGAGCTTATAAAAAAGTCCATCTGGCTATAAACAGATTTTAAGAAAGGTTTTAAAACGGCCTGGGCAAGGTTTTCAAGAGTGACAATATGCCGCTCTAAGGAGTTTTATGGGTAATTTTAAAACATCCTTCTTAAGAGTAGACCCTTTTAGTCTAGAAGCGGATATTACAGCAAAATAGATTTTTCAAGGCATTTTAAAGTTTTATAGCATCCTTTTAGATATTTAAGAAACCAAAAATTGTTTCTTGGCATGACACTAAGCAATATTTAGATTATTTAATTACATATTTATTTATCTTAAACCAAAAGTTAGGACAAATTTACGAACAAATTATTACTGAAAACACCATCACGTAGCGCAGTGGGGCAGGAATTCGAAAAGGTGGCATTAAGTCGTAAAATGAAATGAGCTAAAGGACTATACTTTGTTGACATATGGCCAGAGGGCATATCAGTGTATCATTTGCCCCACTATCTAACTTCAGCCAAGATCACCTTGCCTACTACGACCTCCATGAAACAGTTATTAAGTAGTATCTGCATATGATCGATACGCTAAATTTGTTATAGAACTTTTAAGTGGTTAACCTCATTAATATCTGCAGTTTTTTGCTTAATTAACTATGGATCCGATACCGTGAGATACGTACTGAATATGTTACGTAGTCCAGTCAACGAATGAGTATAGAGGACATGGAGGGGGCAGAATTTTCCTCTTCAGGAATGTGTTGGGGGTAGTTAGGTAAACATACTAAAAGTTCCCTCCCCTAGCCCGACTGCTTCAGGGGTGAGGGGGGTGGAACGGTCCCTTTTTTAGATTCTTCGCTTATAACTCGGAAACGATGCGTCGTATGCGATTCATCATATTAAATTTCCTACAACATTTTCTTCCTATATCTTATGGTTTCCGAGATATTCGCCAGCGAAAAAATCGATAATTAATAAATAAATTAATTATGTATCTGAAATGTTTCTATCAAAATGGTTTACCGTCGTCTACTAATAAATCACAGTCACAAAACAGTCTTTATTTTACAACACTCGACGTATTTACTAACGTAATATTTTATCGAAATCTATAAATTTCCTTAAATATACAGTATGAATGAAGACACCCTTATAACCCATTTATTTTGTTTCCGAATTGAATCAAATTTTACTCAAGTATAGAACAAATTAGGATCTACTTATGACCAGAAAAATATTCGCCTGCTACAAATGCAAAGTCACCTGATGTAAAATTTTATAAAACCAAGGATATCAGTTTATTATCCGTTTTGTCAAAAATACTTGAGAAAATTGTACAATATCAAATCGTTAGTTATTTAAATTCTCATAATGTCCTTCCCTTACATCAATCTGGCTTTCGTAAATCCCACAGCACTATCGCTTAATTACTCCAAGACATTTGACACTATTAATCACGCTTTATTATGTGCGAAGTTAGTCTTTTATGGATTTGAAGCAAACGCTGTTGCGTTTTTTAAATCATATTTATGCAACCGCCGTCAGTCACTATCTGTCAATAATTCTGTCTCCTGCTCAGCTGATTTTATCAGGTGTTCCGCAAGGATCCATTCTGGGACCACAGTTGTTTATAATCTACACATCCGACATCTTTAACCAAACTAACCACTGCCACCTACAGTCATATGCTGATGACACTCAGCTTCTGTTTATCTTTAATCCATCAGATAGCGAATTTGCCAACACCTTGTTGAACGATGATATAAATTCTATTTGCAGTTATTCTAAGGGGCATAATCTAAAAATTAATCCGTAGAAGACGGTTGCACTTCTATTCAGTTCGAAAAATAGAAGAGAATTTCTAAAAACGCGACTCATCCCAGTTATAGATGAGGTAAATTCTAAATATTAAATATTAAAATATTAAATTCTCAGATCACGCAAAAAATCTTGGTATTTTTTTAGATCAAAATTTTCGTAAGAACATATAAAGTTATTACTGCAAAAAACTTACGCAAGAATGAGATTTTTATATTCAAATAGACACATTCTAAATTTTAAAATGCGGGAAAAAATGTGTGAATCACTTGTGTTGTCCATTCTCAATTACTGTAATATACTTTTTCTACGATTGTGCTGAAAGTCAAATTTTCTAACTTCAAAATGACTGCAGAAAATATCACTTTTCCGCAAGCCGTGCGGCAAAGAATTTGCCACACGCCTCGATTACATCTTCACACACCGGAATAAAATAGTGTATTTACCTTAAAGAATTTCATATTACTTACTGGTAATAACAATTAAATTCTATAAATGTACATTAATTACACATGAATTGCAATTACAAAGTCAAATTTTCTAACTTCAGAATGACTGCGGAAAATGTCACTTTAAATAAAATATGACAGGCAGCAAATTGAAAATTTTGGAAAGACTTTAAAAAAGGGAAATAACTTCACAACCGTAGAAAAAATAGTATGTAACACACATGTGGCAAGCTTCATTGCAAAACGAAGTATGAAAGTAGGAACACGAGCGCAGCGAGTTCCTACTTTCATACTTTCACACGAGCTACCTTGCCACACTTGTATTACAATGTACTATTACTACTCATGTTTAGACCAAACTTCAAAAAGTCGTTTACAAATTGTACAAAACACATGTTGTCGTTTTATCTTCAACTTACAGAGTTGCTGTTTCGCGTATCGACGAAATTTATTGATTGAGGTGGTTAAAAATAGACAACATAGTGAAACTTCATTATCTCATATTTTTGTATCATTTATTCCATTCTTCAATCCCCATGTATCTTCATGAAAAACTCGACCTTAGAAATGCTGCTCATAACCGTAATATCAGACATCACAACACACTTACAATGCCTCATCACTCATCTGCTCTTTTTCAAATAATATGTGTTTAAGTCTTTATGTATTTCGTCGTAAAATGAAGCAAATGCGAATTGACTGTCAGTTAGAATTAACCTCCTAAAGTAACAAATTCATATAAGTCATTATCTTTATATACAATTTCCATATCAGAGTTAATTATAAGTTTAAAATGAACTATAAGAATATTTTGGAAATATTTACTAGTGAAATATTTAGTCGAACTCCTCTATATGTTTCCTTAAATATATAAGGAATAAGAAACCAGACTGCAACCAACAGCTATTCTCCGGACTAATGCCCCGCCGAGCGCTGAATTACGAGTTACAAGCCTGGCCGCGTTAAGTACAATAACTATGTATTGCCACAAAACGCTAAGTTTCGATTGTAACAGACACCAGCCGAAAGACTTATTCCCATTCAAAGGAGCTCTCGTGCCAGCCACCCCATACCACTTGCAGACTGCAGTTTCGAGCTATTGGCTCTCGTCAGTGCAAGGTAGGTCTGATACGGCTGTAACGAGGCATTTGTTCACTCTTGGTACATGACGAGATTTATAAAACCACGACATGCAACAAAAAGGCTCCATCTAGCGGCTGATATTCATTAGAATCGAAACAGCAGTAGCCCTGACATGGGCACAGTTAGTAGATATGCTTCTAGAGGGCAGAATATTTACTAGTGAAATATTTTGTCGAACTCCTCTATATGTTTCCTATAAATATTTGGAAATATTGTTCGATAACTTGTAGAGTTGGTTGAGTGTAAGAATAGCCATCTGGCTAAACTTCGCCCGATTTATAAAGTGTACAAATGTATAACTATATATTATATTATTATGCATTTTTATTATAAAGTCGATATTATTATTATTGTTATTATTATTATTATATTTGGATTATTTTTTAAATACGCTGTATGTAATGTACAATGGCACTAAAAATCGTATAATTTTTTTATTGGTTGTTATCGTTTTTATCATATTGCATGCTTATGATTAACTTTGGAATATTTTTATTTATTCACGAACAAGAAATACCGTTAACAGTAGTGGAAGTAGTATTTTTTTTCGTGTTTTATTCACTGTAATTATCGATTAATAGGGATTGAGTCATAATTTAAGTTATTCTTCGATGGTCTCTAGTGAAACTTGTTATTAACATTGTAAAGTAACTGTTAGCTTATAAAACATAGATCTAAGGTTGGGTTTAACCGTTTTTGTGTCGACATAAAATTTAAAATATACGTCAATCAATACACTGTATGGTAATTAACTTGCGATTTATGTTGTTAGTTATGTTTTTAATAAGATCACAATAGGCCAATAGGAGCATTAGCAAAGCCTACGGCTATATTACCAGTATATTTTATAAGATAAAATCCCCGTAATAGACTATAATGTCACCGTCGTATAAAATATGAGACCCCAAAATGATCTAACACCTTCATGGGAAATAATTAATTATATTTCAGATTGCGTTCCGGTTTTCTTTGTCTGCAATTATCTCGTAAAATGATTCAGATCTAACGCTTAAAATTATTTAAAGGAAACTTTTCTAACGATCCTTCATGACTTATCAGTAATGAATGTAATTAGTCAAAATTTTAAATCAGACTTTTTACTATTTAAATATTTTGGAGACTAATAAAATACAGATTATAATGCATTTCTAACTTCACTGACCACTTTCTGAAAAGAAAAAGATTTCTACCGAGTTTTTTCCCCATCTTAGGCAAGAGAATATTTTCTCGCGCGATGTTTGGTTTCTTGTAAAAATAAAAGTATGTATGGCAGGTTTTATTTATTTATTATTTTTCGTATTTCTTCCTCGTATCTGTGGGAATGTTGAATGTTGTTCAATTCCAATATAACTAGTGATGTAAAGGATATCAAGAATTCGCTATCACCGCCGCACATTGTGAAATTAATGAGTTTTCATTTTCAAAATTCCACTCCACGCTCAATTTTTGATCAATTTGGATGAAACTAGGCGCAAAATGTTTGTGAAAGTTGGCTTTTTACCAGATAACTGCGGGTTTTACAATTAAGGTATTATGTGCCAACTGTCAGCTGCCAAAACTCCGCGAAAATTATAAAAATTTTAAAATTTTGCACCTAGTTTCATCCAAATTGATCAAAAATTGAGCGTATAGTGGAATTTTGAAAATGAAAACTCATTAATTTCACACTGCGCGCCGATCGATATCTTGTAAACTTAGTTTAGCAAAAGACAAATTTTGTAACGTTTAAAATCGGATTTAAGTTTTGTAAAATGTAAGATAATCCATGGTTCTACGCTTGCCGCAGCTGTCCACAAAATCTACTCAACAATTGCGCTTATTTCCGGATTGAATCTTACGTGTATTTATTATCAGTTTTTGCATTTAATTCGATCAAAGAAAAAGTAGTAGACACAATAGTCCATTTGCTGAGAACGTTTCTGTATGTCATTAATTTACTAGAGATTCACGCATTTGGGTATTGTTGGTAATCGTGTAGTGATTGAGAAAAAATTGGGCGATGGTCTGTGCGAGTGGCCATTTTGGAAAATGGACGCCATATTTGATGCTTATTGAGAATGCACTGCATAAGCATGTGAGGTGTCGTTTTACATGTTTTTAAGGGTGCTAAACACGTTGAAGTCATTAACAAACATTTTAACAAAGATTGAAATATATAAAACTTAAACCATACCTATTATGTCAAATAATTATTAGTGAATATGGAAATCATTTGTGCTTGCATTTAGTCCACTCAAATTAGGAAAAAAGCGGAGAAAAACTCTGAACAGCAATTTCTTTGCATAGGAAGTAAGTATTTAACTTCTAGAACAAGGTTTTGCTTATGCGCAGAAAAAAAAGAAATGATTTTTGAGATATATACATATACAGAGTGTCCCGAATTGCATAGGCCAGACTTCACTAAGTAATACAACTTTTCAAAATAAGAAAAAAAGTTCCTATAAGCATGGGTCGGGAAGTGCTTAGTTTCCGGTGTTCAAGTAATTCTCCTGAAAATGTCTTTTATGAATATTTTCGAAACGTCTAAAGATAAACAAATGATAATTTACACCGGAATTTAACTTTTTATGCTTTTTAAGACAAAATTTTTCCATTACAATATCCATAAATAAAATGAATATCCGCGTAATCCACATTACTAAACATGGCCATTTTTTACTTTTCAATAGAACACTTTTTCCAAAAGTAAATAATAAAACTACAGAACAATGAACTACAGAAAACACAAAAAACATCAATGTCATTATTGTCATTCTGGCATTGCATGCTAGATTATTTTTCATTTGTTACAAACATTACAATCATGGCACACTCCTGCATACCAGGAATGCTGGTAATAATGGTTACTAATTAATAAAGTTCAGATAAGATTTACTCAAAAACTGATAATTTTAGAGAAAAAACACAAGAGAAGAAAACTTCAAATTTTTAAGTTCTGCTCATAAATTAATGTAAAAGTGTCACACAATAAAGTTGGGGCTAAATTATACCTAGCCCCCCCCCCAGTTTCACCCCCTCCTGAATGATGTTCGTACATAGTTGTTATTTTGTCTTAAAAAGCATAAAAAGTTAAATTCCTGTGTAAATTATCATTTGTTTATCTTTAAACGTTTCGAAAATATTCATAAAAAACATTTTCAGGAGAATTACTTGAACACCCTGTATAAGCACTAAGCACTTTCCGACCCATGTTTATAGGAACTTTTTTTCTTATTTTGAAAAGTTGTATTGCTTAGTGAAGTTTGGCCTATGCAATTCGGGACACCCTGTATATATCTCAAAAATCATGTCTTTTTTTTCTGCGCATAAGCAAAAAATTGTTCTAAAAGTTGAGTACTTACTATTTGTGCAGAGAAACGCTGTTCAAAATTTTTCTCTAAAACGGCGTTTTTTTTTCCTAATTTGAGTGGACTAATTGATTCATTTTGTGTTTCTATTTTCATAATATCTATATTGTAGTCAAGGGTGATTGAAGACGAGTGGTTACAATATGGATCCAGAAGATAAATCGTTAATAAGAAGAATTTCAGTTGATTCTGAACTGTGTAATATACCAAAAATCTGTTGAAGTTGAGTCAGTATCGACGGGAAATGGTCGAAAGAGAGTCTGGGATGCTGGTGATATTCGTCAAGATGAAACTTTCAATAGACTCGCGCAAATGGGTCGAGGAAGCACCTTTAAGTACCATGTAACTAATGCATGTTATAAAAACTACACTCACAAGGATCAGCTAGAGAGGATCACCGCTAAAGTATTAATCAAGAATCGTTGCAAACAGATGATATCGCAGTAACAAGCGAAGTAAAGGCAAACTCGTTCGTCAATAAATCCTGTTCCTGCACCAATAGATAATATCGATGTGCGAAAGTAAACTGTGCTATATGCAGAAGCAATAAACATCAAGGAGATGATAGTAAATACAAGATTTGCCAAACCGAGACGGCGAAACATTTTTCTAAAGTCTCGGGCTTCTTCAAAGATGATGTGTTTACTCCTTAATGATTATAAGAATGTTCTGGCGAAGGACCTTTTCTATCACCCTGCTTGTATGTGTACATATTTTAATCACTACGAAAGTCAAATGAAAAAGTTATCAGCATCTAGTGACGGAGAAGTAACAAAGATATCTAAAGAAGAAGCAATTGCACTTGTTATAAATGAGATCACTCCACAGTTAAAATGTGGAATTGGTTTTACTTTAACTGAAATTGGTGCAAAACTTAATGAAATTCATGATGACAAACTTTTCACAAGCAGGAATGTTAAGAGTTGCCTTGAAAAAACTTCAGCAAGGACATCCAAACGTCTATTCCAAAAGAGGCAAATCAGCCAACCATGTTTTTTCATTAAAAATTCAACACCTATTCCTGTACAAAAAGACAAATTTTGATCTTCTAGTTCCAACAAAGTCAAACTTCAAGACTGTTTTAAATCGTACCTACTAGAGAGATGCAGCAATATATAGCCAAATATGCAGGTCTTCCGTAGTGCAACATATTTTCCCAACCCAACCACATGCATGTCCGTACAGCAAATCAATTTAAGACAATCCCACGAAGAACTACAATTTGCCATGTTAGAGGAGGCAGATCTCCGCATTATGCCCCATATTAAACATGCAACAAACAGAGAGTATCAAAGAGTGATGGTATTATCGAATGATACAGATGTTTTGGTTCTTTAAGAATCTTGGATTGACGGAATTGTGGATTCGTCTAGGTGTTGGAGCTACGACGCGCCAAATTCCCGTTTATATAATGGCTGAACGAATTGAATTATGCCATGTACTTCCTGCTTTACATCCTAAAAATGTTGATTCGTATCTGTCTTACTAAATAATGATTAGTAACCATTTTTCAGTATTTATACTATCGGGAACGTATTCGGCACCCTAAAAAACATATAAAATGACACCTCACATGCCTGTGCAGTACATTTTCAATAAGAATCAAAGATGGTGCCGATTTTCTAAAATGGCCACTCGCACAGTACTCCAGGCGTTTTAGACTTTTGCTGCCAAATTCGTGTCCTACGAAAAAAAATATTTTTATTGTGTTTATTTGGACGTTTTGAATAACAGTTGGTAGTTACGCCACGATACACCTGGAGAAGTTCGTGAAAACTTCAGAATGAAAGCTAAATATTGCTGTTAGCTGTTGAAAGTTTTTTAGATTTGGCCAATATTAAATATCAGTAATTGTCTATGGAAATTTCCGTTTTGGGAGCACCATATATTGCAAGAATAATCTTCATTCCATTACAAATCAGTTCGTCCAAAGGGCAATTTTCTTGCATGAACACATGTGCTGCAGGGTGTAAATCCTGCCGTTTCTCAAACATTTTGAACACTTTTTTCCCTTTGTGAAACAAGGCGGAGGTGATATCGCATCCTGTCAGAGCGTGCAAAAACAAAATATGTTTTAAGCAATTTGGATATTTGTCCATGTTGGCGGTAGAATAATGTTTTGTTTCCACTTTTCCTTTTCCTGGTTTTTTGAAAATGATATTACTGCTAGAAGGTATGCGCCTCCGCCATCTTCTCCAACGATGGCGGGGGTGTTTTGAGTTGATTGTTCAATTGCTGTCTCAACAATGAGAACATGGGCATTATCCAGGGCAATGTTGGCATTATTTAATTGTAATCGAAATGAACGTTTTCCTTCAATGAAAAACGGTTTTCGACTGAATTCGTTGACAAGTAAACTAACAACCCGAAGGCGTTACAGCAGGTATAAACTGGAGGGGATCCGTAGTAATGTGGCAGCTGTAAGCGGTTCGAGGCTGCTTGATAGAATCAATAGCACGTATCAACAATTCTGCGCTACCCAATATAAAAAAATATATATACAAAAAAACAAACGGAACAATGCATTTTTCACTTAGTCCGCGTCGTATCTCCAAAACGGTTGGGCGTGCGAAAAAAATGTATAGGATCTTTAAGGTAGAGAATTTAAAGATATACAACTTTTATAATAAGTGCTGTTCCCGTTTGGGTCATAGAAACTTAGTTAATCGCAAATCCGCGGTTTGCGCGGTCCTTCGACGCGGTTTTCACGAAATCCTCCAGGTGTATCGTGGCGTAACTACCAAGTGTTATTCAAGATGTCCAAATAAACACAATAACAAATTTTTTTTCGTAGGGCACGAATTTAGCACAGAGGTCAATTTTACAACTAAAACGCCTGGATTACAGACCATCACCCATTTTTTTTAATCGCTGGACAATTACCAACAATATCCAAATGGGTGAATTTCTGGTAAATTAATGACATACAGAAGTGTGCTCAGCGGTTGTATTACAACGCGTAATAAAAGTGAACATCGTAGTTATTGGATTCAGCAGGCGCATCTTCCATCTTGCTGCACTTTTCGCCATCAAAATATATCACTTTTCTCCTAGTTGTATAATATACTGTTTCGCGCCTTCGTTTGTGTGCTATTTATTTTGCCTCCTTATCCATATGCAAATCAGAAATGCGTGCATCGTTCTACAAATTAGAATGGCATTATATGTGCTCGCACAAAATGACACTGTCCAGCTCTGCTGGGTGACAGAACACGCTGAAATAGTAGGGTAATGAGGAGGAGGATGCTCTAACCCTTGGAGGATGAGTACTCTGTGAGGTCCGGAAGGTGCAATAGTGCTCATGGATTTAGTTCATAGTTCTTTGATAGAGAACTATACACTTAAATGCTACGTGGACTGTTGGAGTGATTTAAACAGCTGCAGATACAGCAGAATAGCTTTTACCCCATCTATAGCCCTAAACTAGGCAAGCACTGTCACCAGATGTCGAACAAAAGCTACATATCTATTTTACTAAGAGTGTACACCAAACTAAACAAACATCTTTATACACTGGGTTATTAAAACTAGAGGGTATAACCTAGAGGACGAGACTGCCGAGCGTGTGTTGTATCACTGCCTTGTCCTCTCAACAAATAGAGGGACCTTTGGCCCAGTATGATCAGTATAGGTGGCACTTCACCTGACCGTTTCAGCTACATCACAAGCCTTGGTTGGCTTGAGGAATGAAGGCAGGTATACCACGACTTGCGACGTAGCACATTGGAGAAACCAAGAAGCCTTGGTGTATGTGAGCGCAAGCCCGCCTCCCTCCAAACACTCCAGATTTTCATGCCATAGATCTTTATACAATTTACGACAAGCTAGTTTGTGTACACAAAGTTTGAGCGAAAAAAAATTTTCTGCCTGTCTGCCTGTCTGCCTGTCTGCCTGTCTGCCTGTCTGCCTGTCTGCCTGTCTGCCTGTCTGCCTGTCTGCCTGCCTGCCTGCCCGCCTGGATGTGGAAATAGTGATTCCTTGGGCAGCGGTTTTTTATGTATTTTTTTATAAATGCGATTATCTTTCTTTAGCCTGTAGAATACTTTTGGTAATATTTCTACACAAATTATATGCTCCAGATGCATTGCCCCATGCCCATAGACACCTTGTAAAAGAATAACAAATTCATGAACTTAATTCAGAATAAAAATAAAAATAATGAGCTTTACAAATAAAAAACCTTTCTAAATACATCTTAAAGATAAGACAGAATAAATATATCTAATATACATAAGAAGTTCTAAAACATTGTATATTAAAAATATTTTTAGCCCAATATATCACTCATTTTGAAAATTGTTACTCCTACGATAAAACATATACCTAATTTGTTTCATTTTTTGTTGGTATAGTATTGATATAAATTAAAAATTTACTTTTGCAGAATATGTAAGATATGTATTATTACTTATTATTGGACAGTGAATAATAAATAACGAAATCTACGAAGTTCATCTTCAATTTTAAACCTCCACGATATTATAACATTAATAATAGCAGGCAAACCGTGGGCCACATTTTAGTATAACATAAGCTTTAAGGAAAGTGCGGTTCAAACTTGCAGACCAACTATGCCAAGCTCCTAGCTGAGCAGCATGCAGATTGCAGAGGTTTACCTGCAGTTTAAACCCATACTGTCAAATTTGCACACTATAATGTTGATCCGAAATTTCAGACAAACCTCAACATCTTTGCCTATCTGACAGGGCTTACTAAAGAACATCACATAAATGAGAATAAAAATAGACAAGTTTAGATGATGGTATAATTTAATACTAAAACTAGACCTTCCGAAAGTTGCCTGGCTCATGATATAAGTGCAAGAAATATTGGTCACATTCAATGAGTATTTTCAACTTAAAAAGTATTCTATTATACCAAGCAATAATATTCAATATATCAACTCACTCCTAAGATGTGACGTAAGTTGTACTACGTTTGCTTGATTTCAAAATTGTTACGTCTTTAATTATACTGTTCATGATAGTATTAATATTGAAAAACACACTAACTCAACTTTGCCTAATTATAAAACTTTGTTTAAATAAAGCAACAAACTAAAACAAAATGAATTCAAAATACAACACAGTGCAATCTAAACTGACTTATCCGAAGCACCTCGTGGCGATATACCATGTAAACGAAGTTGTACGAGCACTTGGTGCAATATCAACTTTAGTATTCCGTATATGCATACGGAATTGGCACGTTCATTTAGAATTACCTGATATATTGGAAGTACTTTATATACCCGAATTAAACTAATTGTTGTATTTGCAAATGAAGATGACTAATATGGTATGACAGTAATAAATAATTAAGAAAATACAAATTGAGCAATAAATATAGGTCCCTTTTTAAATAAAATCAAATACTGAGCTGAAGTTGGGTCATTCGGTCAAACCGCCAAATTATGACAACGTTTAAGGCTGAATCCAAGAACAGTAAAAATTGTTTTGTTTATGCGTGTAAATTAGTGAGCAGTAGATAATTTAATATATCAGAGCAAAATGAGCGAATACAGGCCCGGAAGTTGCCCAGAACCTAAAAAAAAGCGTACCGAGACACGAAAAAGGTATTATAGAATGCCATAAAGAAACGCCTCCTGGGCCAAGTTGTACAAGAAAATAGATAGGGGCATGTGGGAGGCACAGATGCCGCGACCAAGAGCATTAAATCTAGGCCGCCAAATCTTCACACGGAGAGAGCGAAAGAAATAGTGGTAGCTTTATTTCCTGAGTGTAGAATGGAAGCAATTTGAGGTTACAGAACTAGAACCGTTCACGCTAGGCGAGCTAAGGGAAGCATGCAAGAGCCTTAAAACCGGAAAGACACTAGAACCAGACTGCGTTTCCAGTGAGGTTGTCAAGGTGGCTGTACGGGAACTACCCTAGTATGTATTGCGGGTAATGAATCAAATCTGATGAGAGGAATATTCCCTGAAATTTGGAAAAGAATAAAGCTCCTCCTGCTGTGGAATGGGAATAAACCCAGTGAGGAAACCACATCCTACAAACTCATATGTGTAATTGATGCGTTGGGTAAATTACTTGAGCAGTTATTACTGAAGAGATTTAAAGAGGAGATAACCAAAGGAGGGGAGGCTCTCTGAACACCAGTTCAAGTTCAGGGAAAGATGCTCCACCGTGAATGCAATAAATAAATGTTGGATGTTGGAATTAGCTTCTATGTTGATAGTGGAGCCTTGTGGCCAACAATGTGTGCATTGTAATTAATTGTTGTAATTTATTAAATTCTGACATATATAATAATTTATCAGTAAATGTGTCTATGTCATACATAATCTTTTAAGAGTCGAATAAACAAGTACTTTATTAATATAAACCAAGTTTTCTATCAGGTTACGGGTCCAGAAGGTCGCATAATATATTATTATCATAATTAGTAGATGGTTTCATAAAGTAAATTTGTAAAGAAGGTGGATATAAACGACGATAGCAGCGCAGAGTTAAAAATACAAAGGTAGAGATGCAATCCGCAAATACAGCAGTTCCAGCATCGTTCGAAAAGCTAGATGGTAGTTCGAATTACATTGACTGGAAATACGGTATGGAAATATATTTGATTAATTGCGATTTGTGGGATTATGTCAATGGCACAAAGAAAGATGTCAAGTTAGAATCGCGTGCTCTGGCGGCCATTGTGTCTGGCGTCAAGACGCACATTTACACGGAATTTCGTGACTTAAAAAATGGTAAAGAAGTTTGGGATCGTCTTGAAAAGGTATACGAATCAAAAGATTTTTCAAGAGTAGTCGCATTAATTGAACAATTGGTGATGATCCGTTATAGTGACTGCAGAGATATGACCGAGTATTTAAACAAGAAGGTAAAGCTTGCTCAACAGCTTAAGGCAATAGATAACGAAATCAAAGATGGCGTGTTAGCTGCTCTTATATTTGTTAGCCTTCCAGATCACTTTAAACCATTAATTATGGCCCTCGAAAATTGCGGCGCAGCTTTAACAACAGATCTTGTTAAGGATCGTCTTCAAGCAGAAGCGTCAAGATTTGATAACGTTGGTAAGGAATCTGCATTATATGTGAAGCAACAATTTCAAAACAAGAAAAGATTTAAGTTCCGTGGAAAATGTTTCAATTGCAATAAGATTGGTCACCTGTCCAAAGATTGCCGTAATGTAAAGAAGGTTGTAAAAGAGAAGCAAAATGAGAAGGCTGAAATAGGTCTTATATTGCAAGTGCATACTACCACGGCTCTTGGAGTTGGAAAATTTAATATCGACGATTGGTACGTAGATTCTGGTGCAACGGTTCATCTTACAGGACGAAGGGACTGGTTGACAAACGTCAAACCTTTAAACAGTGGTGGAAAAGTTGTCACTGCATCTGGAGATCAATTTAAGATCACTGCCATTGGTGATACGATGATATTGCTTGAAGTAAACGGCAGATTCGTTGAAACACCGATACGGGATGTAAGATATGCCGAAGGTCTCAAGTTTAACCTCATTTCCTGTAAGCAGTTAGGAAAGAAGGGTATCACTACGACAATTGTAGATGATAAAACATGCAAAATTATTGTTCGTGGTACTGGAACAGTAATCGCTGTAGCTACATCCTCAGGTGAAGATTTGTACAAGCTCAAACAAGGACACGAATCAACTGTGTTGACTTGCTATTCTATGTCAATAAATAATGACTATAATATATGGCACCGTCGACTTGGACACTTGAGTATAGGTGGCATGAAGAGGCTGCGAGATGGAATGGCGGAAGGCGTCATTTTTAAGGACCAGGTGAATGGTAATGTTTGCAAGGGATGTACAAGTGGAAAACAGCATAGAAATCCATTTCGAAAGGGAAGAGCACAGCGGGCCAAATGTAAGCTAGGCTTAATTTATTCTGATCTATGTGGACCCATGCAAGAAAAGTCAATCAGTGGAAAACGTTATATACTTACATTGACTGATGATTTGACTCGAAAAACTTTTGTCTATTTTCTAGCCCACAAAACAGAAGTTCTTGAGAAATTTAAGGAATTCAAGGCGCGTATTGAAAACGAGACATCGTGTAAAATTCGAGCACTTCGTAGTGATAATGGCAAGGAGTACATTAATAAACAGTTCGGAGAATTCTTGAAGGAGTATGGGATTCAATATCAAACGACAGTGCAGTACACACCCGTGGCTGAACGTATCAACCGAACTTTGGTTGAAAAGGCACGATCGTTGTTGTATGAAGCAAATATGCCAAAGAAATTTTGGGCGGAGGCAACAAATACAGCTTGTTATTTGAAGAATTTGAGCCCAACGGTTGCTGTCAATAACAAGACACGAGAAGAAGCCTGGAGCGGCATAAAACCGAACTTAAGCCCTTTGAAAGTTTTCGGTTGCACTGCTCATGTACATGTCCCGAAAGAAAAACGCAAAAAATGGGACTCCAAATCCAAAGAGTATCTATTTGTCGGATATTGCACAGACTCAAAAGGTTACAGAGTTATTGACATGAAGACAAATGAAGTAAAGAAATCGCGAGACGTGATATTTGATGAAAAGAAAATGATGGTGGCCCGTGAAGACGGAGAAACTCATATGGAGCCATTTTATGTTTATTCAGATGATAACATTCAGGAAATTATGTTCGAAACTCAAAATATGCAAGATAATATCGAACAAGAAGCGGCAAGAGAAAATGCTGAGACTCCAGCTGAAGATAACGTTGTTCAAGATGATGAAGTCAACCCAAATTACATCTTAATTGATAATCAAGATAACCAATATCAAGAAGATGACGTTTTACATTTAGCTGAGCAGGAAACAGCAGGTAGGGCACATCTACAACGCAATTGTCGATTTCCGAGGCGATTTGACGACTACGTCATGTCCGCTGCACTAGAAATTGAATCTGATGGAGATCCAAGAAGTGTTGAAGATGCTGTTTCTCTTTCTCGTAGCGATGCTGAAATGTGGAAACAAGCAATGAGTGAAGAATTCGATTCTCTCATTAAAAAGAATACATGGGAGATAGCTGATCTAACAAAGGACAGAAAAGCAATTTCATGTAAATGGGTTTTACGAAGAAAAAGGAATGGAGCCGGAGAAGTAGACCGTTACAAAGCACGTCTAGTTATACGAGGATGTATGCAAATAAGTGGAACAGATTTTGAAGAAACCTTCGCACCTGTTGTACGCAGCACGACACTTCTAATTGCATTGGCTACACTTAACGATTGGAATATCGATCAGATGGATACGGTAGCTGCTTTCTTGCAGCCTGAGCTAAATGAAGATATTTATATGGTTCAGCCAAAATTGTTCAAAAAAGGTGAACGTGGTAAAAATAATCAGCAGCAGGTTTGTAAACTAAAAAAGGCTATTTACGGACTTAAGCAATCTGGTTATCTATGGAATGAAAAGTTGGACAAAGAACTTCGTGATCTTGGATTAATTCAAGCAAAATTCGACGTATGCGTTTATTACTATTTCAAAGAACGAAAGGTAATTATCATTGCAGTATATGTCGATGATTTCTTGATATTCACAAATGACGAAGAATCAAAGGTTTGGATAAAGAATGAATTGACAAAAAGATTTGATATGAAGGATCTTGGCGAAGTGCAGTACTGCTTAGGAATTCAAGTAACAAGAAACCGAACAACAGGCCAAATATCATTAGATCAAACAGCTTACATTGAAGCAGTTCTGAAACGGTTTAACATGAGCGATGCAAAACCTGTATCTACTCCCTGGAGTGTGGTAAAAAATTGAGCCGGAATTTGGCACTAATTAATGATGCAGAAAGAGAACTGATGAGAGATGTACCTTACCAGATGGCCATAGGTAGTCTACTATATGCAGCGCAAACAACACGACCAGATATATCATTTGCAGTGGGGGTCTTGAGCAAGTTCAATAATAATCCTGGCAAAGAACATTGGACAGCGGTCAAGCGAGTTATGCGATACCTCAAGGGTACTCTAAATGCTAGAATAGTATTTGATAGTAAGGGAAACAATCAAATTTCAGGCTACGCTGATGCAGACTACGCAGACCATTGTGACGACAGAGTATCAGTCAGTGGTTACACCTTCAAATTGGCTGATGGTATTATCAGTTGGTCAAGCAAGAAACAACAAACAGTTGCACGTTCAACCACCGAAGCAGAATATATGGCACTTGCTCATGCTACTCGAGAGGCTTTGTGGTTTCGGATGATAACTGCAGAGTTGCAGATGACAAATACTCAAGCCGCTATAAGAATTGGATGCGACAATCAAAGTGCTCTGGACTTGTCAAAGAACTCATTGCATCATGCGCGAACAAAGCATATTGATGTGCAGTATCACTTTCTTCGTGATGCAGCAAAAAAGAAAAAAGTAATATTCTTTAAGGTAGCATCAGAGGTGATGGTCGCTGATTCATTGACAAAACCAGTTAACCGTCAAAAACACGAATGGTGTAGATCAGCCATGGGGATACGTGTGAACTAGGCCAGCAGTAGCACCATATCAAGTGGGGGTGTTGGATGTTGGAATTAGCTTCTATGTTGATAGTGGAGCCTCGTGGCCAACAATGTGTGCATTGTAATTAATTGTTGTAATTTATTAAATTCTGACATATATAATAATTTATCGGTAAATGTGTCTATGTCATACATAATCTTTTAAGAGTCGAATAAACAAATACTTTATTAATATAAACCAAGTTTTCTATCAAGAAAGTCTTCAATATCGCAGAGGAAGTTGGAACGGGTACACATAGGACAAGAAAGATATGCGCGGTGGTCACGTTAAACATTATGGCAAGCAATTCTTGGCGAACTCAAGAAAGAAGAAGTAGTACGTAGTACATCATGCGCAGCTATCTGGAAAATAGGAGCATTATCGTGGAAGCTGAGGTGCACAGAGTTCCATAAGGGTCGGTTTTGAGCTCGACACTTCAACCTGCCATATAACTGTGCACTGAGGCAGCGGTTACCAGAAAGCGTGACCTTAGTGAGATTTGCCTATGATCTAGCAATGGTGGTCACAGCCAAGAAGGAATGGGAGGTAAGCAATAGAGGAGACAGGCTCTACGATGTATAATTAGATGGCTGCAAGAAAACAGTACTGTTAACTAAAGCGAGGAAAGTAGCTCCGATATTTGGTCGACGTAATATGAGTGGAAATGAAACCGAAGGTAGTTAGATACTTTGGCGTGTGGCTAGACATGACGAATGATTAAACTACAGAAAGGGGGAGATAGCAAAAGGAGCAGAGATCGCCTCATGCAAACATGCCAAGAGAAATGGGAGGCAATCAGGAAGGGAACATGAACAAGGCGGCTGACGCCAATCATGGATACTTCGGCAAACAGCGTATGGGTAGCTAAATTGCCACCTCACGGAGGTCCTCTTAGGCAACGGTAGTTTTAGGGACTACCTGTACACTATTGATAAAGTAGAAGACACTGCTTCTACTGTGGGCAGGTCGATGGCGTTGAACACATCATGTACCGGTGTCCAAGGTGGAGGGAGGAAAGGCAGAGATGCACGGAGGTGATGGGAAAGGCCCTCAAAGCCAAAACATGGTAAGCCTGATGATGAAATCGGAAAATAATTGGGTAGTCACAGCCTAGTATGCTCACGAGCTGTGAAAATAAAGGAGGGGGGGTGAGAGAGAAAGTTATGACCGTAACTAGTCAAAACTAACGGCAGGAGGTACTATGAAGTAATGCGAGAGAGGTTCCGTGGTGTCCCAGTGAAGAAGAGGAGGGGTTTTACTGAGTAATAATCTCACACTACCCTATTGCATAACATCCAGGCGTCTTCTAGAACATGTCCCCTTCTTCACAGAAATAAATGTATCATGCTACACTTTGAGAAAACAAGCAGCTTTCTACAGATTATGACAATTTTAGAATTTCGTTTACTGGACGGTGAGGGAGATATTTCTTTAAATCATGATCTGAACTTTACTGCATATTAAAAGATTGCAACCTATTTTTTTAAATAAGCAAAATTATTAATACCGGGTTTATTATCATTAATTTTCCTACTTTATAACTAAACTAATTTAAATAACCATGATGAATCATTTCATCATGAATTCATCATTATTAAAAACCATAATATCATGTTGTGTTAGTTTATCCCAGAACTTACCTGTCCGAGTATAATAACGGCTTCAAACTTAGTCAAAATAATTTCAATCAAAACAGAGTTTTGATACGTAACATAATATATCCGCATAGTTTAATTTCATTCTAGATCGAATTCAGTCGTACATAGAATTTGTGTTAATTAAATAAAGTTGAAGTATCTCTTTGATATATAACTTTCAGACAAGTTTAATGGAATCCTTTCATATCCTTTTCAGACATCGTGAACTTTAATTGTTATCACGAAAGTTGTGCCATAAAGCTCTTGTCGGGTTCTCCTGAATACATTTCCGTAGGAACACAGCTGTACTATGCGGTCAATAATATTTATGATTTAAGGTACGTTGCTTGAGCTATTCGTACATTATGCTTCCAAACATAATGCCCCAGGGCGTAGTTACGGGCGGTGAAGGCAAATTTTCCATGGGGAAATTTTCTCCCTATTTTAGAAATAACTTTCTCCATTCGGATATCCGTACTTTGTGTCTTTGTGTCAAATTGAAGGAATCTGAGGCGTTCGATGTTTTTTAAACAAATAGTTCACAGTAAGTTAATATTGTAATATATCGGACAAAATTCATCAAGTTTTGAAAATTGGTAGAAGTGCTAAGGATAGCATAAGAATTACTAAACAGAAAAATTCCCACCCCTAAATAGTGTGCTTCATCCCCTAGGACGTCATTTCCACCCTCATTTTGAGGTTTTCTAGATTATCTCGGGAACCCTATATCCAAAATTATTCCTTATAAAATTCTTTATCAGAAATAGTACAGTAACTAGAGGTTTTAACTTCGGAATAATGTCATATTGAACGGATTTTCATTTTTGGCAGTATAATAGTAAATGATTCACGAAATGTTTCTATATTGTGGGGGGGGGGGGGCTTGCTAATTCATAGGGGGTGGCACTTAAAAAATATATATTTATTGGAGCTGAAATAGAATCAAATTTTAAGAAGAAAAGGTTCTATGCAATTTTTCACATAAATTGATAGTTTTTAAGTTAAGTTCAAAATTACGATTTTAGCTTAAAAAAAAAGGTATTTCCAAACGGCTTTTGTTAAGTATCTCGAAAAGTATTACTTTATCGAAAAAATGTTACAGACCAATTACAGAAAGTACAAACTGGGAATTAATTATATTTTTGGTTTATTGATGTAGGATTAATAATTTCGGAGATATTAAGTTCATATTTGGTATCCAAGTGTTTCGAAATTACCTTTAAAGTTTAAAATTAATTTTTTTCTAAAGCAAAAGCTTTAAATGAGCAAAAACATTTGAGCATCTAGGTAATGCTACATGTTAACGAAAAACTGTATTTGAGATAATTTTTTTAAATTACTGGCTAATTAGAGTAACAAAATTTTATATAAAAAAAGATAAATACGCATATTTTTCCGTCATGACTTCTTTATTTCTTATGCTATAGGAACGAGTAAAAAATAATTTGAAAGCGCAATTAATTGTCTTTAATTTCATTGTTTAGCATGCGTGACGTTGGTGTCACAATTTCTGAGATATTTAACATTTAAACTGCATTTTTCGTCTTATAAACGTTCGGACGCCATTTGTAAACTTTCATATCACCGAAACTATTAAATCTATGTAAAGAAATAAACAAGCGAAATTCATTATCAGTTGAGCTTAATTTTTGGCCTCTACCCTTTTTTCAATAAAACTAATATTTATTGAGATATTTGGAAAACGAAAAAAAAAAATTACGTTTTATCGAAAATACCTTTCTAGTTTAAACTGTATTTTTTTCTAAAGTGCTGTACACAAACCAAAAAATTTGAACATCTACGTCATGCTATATATTAATGAGAAACAGAGTTTGAAATTCCTTTTTTTAATTACTGGCTAATTACAGTAACAAAATGGCGACGTTGTTATTAAAGAAATGTGTAGACGCACATTGCTTCGGTCATAACTTCTTTATTTTTTATGCTACAGATACAAATAAAAAAATAGTTCAAAGCTTAATTAATAACCCATTATTCTACCTATTAGCATCCTTGACGTAAGTGTCACAATTTCTGAAATATTTAACTCTCAGTCTAAATAATTATCTTATGAACACTTGGATGCCAAATGTAAACTTACATATCTCCAAAATTATTAATCCTACATCAATAAACAAAAAATATAATTAATTCCCAGTTTGTACTTTCTGTAATTGGTTTCTAACATTTTTTCGATAAAGTAATACTTTTCGAGATACTGGACGAAAGCCGTTTGGAAATAGCTTTTTTTTAAGCTAAAATCGCAAATTTGAAGTCTAATAACTTAAAAACTATCAATTTATGTGAAAAATTGCATAGAACCTTTTCTTGTTAAAATTTGATTCTACTTCAGCTCCAATAAATATATATATTTTTTAAGTGCCACCCCCTGAGAGGGGTGGTATCCACCCCCTATAAATTAACAAGCCCCCGCAAAATATAGAAACTTTTCTGTGAAGCATTTTCTATTATACTGCCAAAAATGAACGAAATCCGTTGAATATGACATTATTCCGAAATTTTACATATTTTTTACCTCTAGGTACTGTACTAAAACGTCTCTACAATTTTTTTCATAAAATTAATTGTACCGTGGGAAATCAGTCGCACACATGAGGGTTGGTTCCAGTTAATACATTAAATTGTAATCTTTACTATAATCTACTTTAAAGTTCAATGCTTAACGCAAAAGCAGCAGCAGAGTTAAAAACGTGCTTTAGTTTTGAACTGGCTTCAGTACTTCTTTTCCTTTTCAATGACAAAGGCCTAATGAGAAAAACTAACAAGGCAACTTTATACCAGATTATTATTACTGTTCCATAACGAGACCATATTTTAGAGAATAGTGAGTATATAATTGATGAAGGATACTTGCTTCGCCACGTAATATGGCCAAAAAAAAGAGAATTTAATAACGTTTACAACGCTTACGTTAGTTACATAAGAAAACATTACGGTAATAGTCGATATTTATTTGTATAATGCAAACAGCACGAAGAGCCTACAACGACAAAGGCGAGTACTGCAAAGAATCTGCCCTGAAAGTATATTTGATGAAAACACTGTTGTTTCTGAAACTCAGCAGAAGTTCCTTAGTAATTTGTTTAACAAAGAACGTTTGATTGCAGAACTAGTGAAAAATTTTAGGAATGAAGGAATCGAGGTGTTCGTTGCTGCGGATGACGAAAAATAAGGTAATACCAGCAAAAGGATTTACAGTTCACGAGATTTACAATCCCAAACTTTTTTAAAAAACTGTAAAGAAACAATATTATTTGCACACGCCATTAGCGGTTGCGACATAATCTCAGCGTTTTTTTCCAAAGGAAAGGTTAATGCAATCAATGTGCTTAATAAAAGAGATGACTTATAAGACATCGTGCAAACTTTTAATAATGAAAAAGCTAATCATCAAGAAATTACAGACGTAACAGAGCGATCTTTTCTAGCTTTATACAGCTCTGCCTCCGCAGAAAAAAGTCTGGATTGTATACAAATTCATGACTTTTAACAATCTTGTTGGTAAAGCGAACAATACTGTAATGTTATCAAAACTACCACCAACTTCTGCTGCTGCTCGGCAACAAGTATAATATACAATATTCTTGCATCTTTAAAAATTGCGATATTTTTTAGAGGTGAGAGGGTGGAAGCGCTACATTTATTAAGTGGAGCTCAGTAGCTACTGCTTTAGCGTTAAGCATTGAATTTTAAACTACATTATAGTAAAGATTACAATTTATTGTGTTAACTGGAACCTCGACTGGAACCAACCCTTACTATTACGGTACTATTAATTTTATGAAAAAAAAAATTGTAGAGACGTTTTTGATAGAGAATTTTATAAGGAATAATTTTGTATATAGGTATTTTTATCACCGTTTCCGAGATAATCTAGAAAACTTCAAAATGGGGGTGGAAACGACGTCCTAGGGGATGAAGCACGCTATTTAGGGAACTTTTCGGTTTATTAATTCTTATGCCATCCTTAACATTTCTACCAATTTTCAAAACTTTATGAATTTTGTGTCCGATATAAATCGTTATATTATTGAACTAATAAGTTGAAACTCAATATAAATAACGTAATGGGCGCAACAAGAAATATGTAAAACATTTACCGGCGCGGTAGCTCAATCGGTTAAGGCGTATTGAGTGGCGAATATGCTGATCGACAGCCTACCGCGCTCTGGGTTCGACCCCCAGCCCCTGTGAGTGTGGATGTATGTCTGCGTTTTTCCAAATGTGTAACCCCCTTCCGCACAGCCTTGGCTATGGATTTGGGGGTTGTCTACTATCTGTGGTGTGTTTATGTGTTTGTGTTTATGTTTATTATAAAAATCGTCCCAAATTTCAGTAAAATATCTTCTAGTGTTTTCAGAAATTTTGGAGAAAACCTAAATCTTGTTCGAAATTTTTCCTAGAGGGGGTTGCACCTTTGGTGTGACACTAACGATTTCCATAAACACCAAAATACTTGAACACTTCACTCAATTATTATGATTCTACGCGCGTTTCACCAACCATGTTGGCATCATCTGAATATCATTAAAACTCTGTATCTTAGAAAATAGTCCGTTTGTAACATATGTTTATAGGTAAGAACAATTTGTCTTAGAATAAGCCAAAAAATCGTTCACTAAAATCTTTGGCAGTCATTCAGGCAGGAATACCATGTACAACTTTTCTTAAAGCTTTTAAAATGTAATAACTTTCATTATTAAGTATTTGTTGTATTTTTCATAATATCAAAGACGCATCGAATCAATCCTAATGTATAATATACAGTGTGTCCCATTTTGCTTGGCCATAAAAAGTTTATTTTTGGTCCGATTTAGATTGGATTTCTTTTATAAAACAGATCTTTCTTGTACAATAAATTTTATAAAACATAAAAGGTTGACCTACTGTTTTTGTTTTTATGGGTGGAAAATGACGAAATTTTATTAGCGATTGGTTTATTTCAAATCTGAGTATACCACTGAAATCGGCAATCTCTCAGATGGGTTTGTACCAAATTTCATGAACAAATACCTTTACCTTTACCTTATTTTTGGGTATTTCCCGGGAGAAATAAAAATTCTGAAATTGTGAAAGAAAATCCACTGTTGCACGGGATTGTGTATTTAAATGAATGCCTTGACTTAAACTAGTGAGAAAAGAATGCTTTAATTGTCAATTTCTGTAGGTTTTGCTTATTTAAACTTCTGCTTGTAATAATAATTATGTTATACATATATTATGTATATTTTATAAAATTTAGTGTGTGTATGTAAGGTTGCACTTTTTATATAAAGAAAACTCGATCTTAATCGGACCTAAAATAAACTTTTTATGATTCCAAGCAAAATGGGACACACTGTATACAGAAAAAAGTTATTTATAGCAGATGTCATTTAAGTAACAGATATTACAGTAAACGGAATTAATATTAATATTAAATATCCACTTGCTTCGGAGGGTTGATAAAGGATGATATATAATTCTAAGACCACAGTTATTTAGCGGTAATTTCAACCTCCCATTAAATAAAATTAGAAATTATTATGCATTTTACTCGCACAGAAGAAGTTCAGTGGCTTAGTCTCTTATTTCCTCATATTTTACATTAAAGTAATGAGCATTCAAGTCGACATCCGTTGATGGTGAACACCTAATTTGCGTTATATATATAACCAGTTTATCTTTTAGCTTTTTCGCGTAAAATATCTACATTGTAAATGGAATAAATTTACGTTCAGAGATTTTGAATGGAGCGTGGTTCTATTTATTTTAATTTAAAGATACATACTTATACAAGAACGTTTAATAAAATTTTATTATACTTTGATGAAAAGTTAGAATGAAAACATTTATCAGAGTAAATATGTAAAAATATGTATACAGTTAAAAACACCTTGATGGAAATATTTTTCAATCAACGCAACCAAATTATTAAATTACTTTTAGCCACTATTTCCCTCATATTATAAGAACCAATGAAATAAGAACAAACTTACAGTGATTATTTCACTCATTAACGCGATAGCCAATGAGTTCCCGTTTTTTCACAACATTGCACCAATCAAACGTCATTATTAGCGGTAATCATTTGACAGTACCAACACGAAAAAAATATCGCTCTAATTTTTTGTGTCGCCGTGTCGACAAATATTGCGAACATTTTTTTACGTTTTGTTTCGTGAAATGTTTTCGGCAAATAGGACAACTCGTGCTTTTAGATTTTATTCATAAATAGCTTCTCTAGCTTATTACTAATTGTTAACGTAAATTGTAGTATTGTATTATATACGTAGTAATATAATAATATAAAAACACCAAATAAGTTGACAACTCAATTTCAAAGTCAAGCCTGTGTGAAGCTTATATAGATTCGGGATAAGTTATACACAACTTTCAATGGCTTATAATACTTAGGTAATTACAAAATAATTTTCACAACTAAAATAAACGAAGCAGACAAATCAATTATTTCATGTTAAATACACAAATGTACTTATATGATAATCCATTACAAAGCAGGTAACACCTTATTCGGAAAATCAGTAGCACTATACATTATACTTCGTTGTAATTACTCTCTACTTAAACAAGCAAACCTCAACTGAATTATTAAACTTCCTAAATTAAAAATAGGATTAAACACATAAATATATATTAATATAGTCGAGTAAACTCTAAGCTGGCGCCTCCAAAGGTCGCTTCATCATATAAACTAAGAGAATAAGACATACGCAACTAGTTCATCTCTATGTCACTGCGCTAGCTTTATGCGCATCGCATATCAGATCGTACGTCGTGTTACCAACTCATACATACGCCACCTTAGAGTTTACCGGACTATAAACACTTTGATATAATTGCCTATGTAGATGGTGAAATTGAAAATAAAGGCCAGTAAACTCTAAAAAGTGACAAAAAAACGTCTGAAGGCAATTAATTACAAAACATAATATTGAAGATGTACTTAATGAATTATTTATTCGGGAAATATTCTCCCCAAATACCACTCGTGCTTTTAAATTTTATCTATAATTTTTTTCTCAAGCCAAGTTACCAAAAGGTAATATAACTCGTGTAAATTGGCACTTTATTATCAAAGATTAAATCCCTCCCGCTAAAGCGCTCGGGATTTAATCAGATAATAAACTGTCAATTTACACTCTATATTATTACCAAGCAACAACGCTTTCGAAAAAATTTACAGTCGGATATTGCCAACTGCGGGCACTTATTTGATTAACAGTGGGTCATTTCATGCCAAATCTATACTTGCTATAATCTATATTATACATGCAAAAACTACTGAACCAACTTGAATAGGGCTTTCACAGGTAAATTTATCTAAGCTTGGAGTAACATTTAATTTTTATTTCGTCGAAATTGACTTACTCTAAGCCGAGTTTTATGAAACTCAATTTAATAGAACCGGAGATACAGCTTCATCTCTACAATAAGCGTATTTGCACGGCGTAAACTTTCATGATTAAACTTCTATAATATTTCAGAAAATTCGAGAGTGTTCTGGAAGATTAAAGAAAATTTGTGAGCCAGGATATTCTGTAACATTTCAGAAAATTTGAGGGCCTTCTGAAATATTCCAGAATGTTCTGTAATATTCCAGATAATTCGAAAGCATTCTGGAACATTCCAGAAAATTTATGAGCCTTCTGAAATTCCAGAATGTTTTGTAATATTCCAGAAAATTCGAGGCATTCTGGAGCATTTGAGACAAATAGAGAGTTTAGAATATTTGGGAATATTCCAGAGATGTAGAGCGATTATACTCTCTGGTAAACAGTATCGATTTATCTGTAAAATTTAGTTTTCCCGAACGACAGGAAAGCTCCCGAACGAGATCCGTAGTGGGGATGTACAATGTAAGTACAAGTCCCTGGTGATTTTACCACAGACGTCGTTTACAAAGAGTCTTTTTAGTTAAGAATAGGAGAGGGAAATTTGCTTTTATTTTCGGTTTATTATAAATATTTAAAAAATCATAAATGGTATAATCTTTAAAATAGTTTCAGATACTTCCTATTGCTCTAATAGTCCAGTCAATGAATGGTTTCTAGAGGGAAATGCTGAGATCACAATTTTTGACTAGAGGGCTGTGTTTGGACCATTTAGGAGGTAAACATACCAAAGGTCCCCGAACGTAGGAGTAGGAGGTGGGGGGCACGAAGAAGGTCCTGGTTTTTGGTTTTTCGCTCATATCTCGAAAACGGTTAGCCTTATTCAAAAAGTGGCTATATGCAAAATTAAAGCTGACTAAATTTTCTACAATAATGTTTCTGCTATTTTTTTTCGTATCTGCTATGGTTCAGTAATGAATTGTATATCTTTTGACTGTATTCTAACTTTATTATAAATTGAAAATAAATTTTAATAATCATCGTAGAAAAAAATTTCTTGTACAGATATCCGTTTCACAACAGACTGAACTGAAATATCGAATAAAAAATGTCTTTGCGTCTGTAGGTGCGTGTGTGCGTGTATATCTATGTGTGCGTGTATACCGCTTCTTGTAAACACGATAACTTCTGTTAGACTTAAAATATTTGATTACAATTTGGAACATATGTAAAACAGCATATTACAATAATCCCTATTGAAATTGGGCCATATCTGTAATTCATGGTGATGACCAGAGGCCTACAATTCTCACTTCATAATAATGCTATTAAAAATACCATGTTCCATATTTTAGGATAACACTGATATATCATCTAATTTAAATAAAGTTGGTTTGCCTAACATACACCCGGTATATTGCGGTTTAGAAATCTTATACATCTTTTTATTTTTGTATGCTTAGTAATATTTTGCTCTGAAATTAAAATAAAACGTATTTTACGTATGAGAGTTTGTAGGCTTCTGGTTATCACCATGTATTACAGATATGGCCCAATTTCAATAGGGATTATGGTAATATGCTGTTTTACATATGTTCCGAATTGAGATCAAATATTTTAAGTCTAACTAACTTTTATAAGAAATGGTATACACGCACACATAGATATATACGCACGCACACACACACACTTACAGATGCAAAGACATTCTTTATTCGATATTTCCATTCAGTCTGCTGTGAAACGGATATCTGTACAAGAAATTTTTTTTTCTACGATGATTATTAACATTTATTTTCAATTTATAATAAAGTTAGAATACAGTCAAAAGATATACAATTCATTACTGAACCATAACAGATACGAAAAAAATTAATAGAAACATTGTAGAAAATTTAGTCAGCTTTAATTTTGCATATAGCCACTTTTTGATTAGGGCTAACCGTTTTCGAGATATGAGCGAAAAATCAAAAGCCGGGACCTTCTTCGTGCCCCCCTGCATCCCCCCAACTTCCTAGGTTCGGGAACTTTTGGTATGTTTACCTCCTAAATAGTCCAAACATAGCCCTCAAGTCAAAAATTGTGATCTCGGCATTTCCCTTTAGACCCTCTTATTGAACGTTCATTGACTGGGCTATAAGGAATACAACTTTAAACAGTTTTTTCATAAATTTTGCATATAGTTAAATGCCATACTCTAATAATGAAACTGGGAACTATTTTCATCGACAAACTACGATATTCAAGTACAACAGAAATTTACAATAAAAAATATATATAGTTATATTCGTTATAGCAATTATTTAAAACAGTTTTAAAGATTATACTATGTTTGGTTTTTTAATTATTTATAATAAATCGAAAATAAACGCATATTTCCCTCTCGCTCTGCAAAATCCTATCCTTAATTTCAAAATTCCACGCGAACGTAGTCGCGGGTACAGCTAATTAACCAATAAAAATAAAATTTTGAAACTTCACCTCTCCGATTTTAATATTTTTTGGCGAAAGCCTGGTACCCTCGATTGTACCTGACAACTGCATGAAAATCCCAAATTTTTAATTTATTTTAAATATTGGTTCTTAAGTAAAAGTTTTTGAAATTTAAAATAAAGTCAATTTTTTGGAAAAAATTAATTTTTTAAATCACAATATCTTCGGAACGGCAAGAGATAGAAAGGCGGGGGATTTTTAACATTTAAGCTAATTTTTCTATTTGAGTTTCATAAACTTTGTGACCTCATATTTAAAAGTCGAGATCAAGGTCGCAAATGTAAAAAGTAGTTATTCTCAAAAAATATATATTTGAAAATTACGAAAAAAAATTGTGGTCATTACATAAAATTTCAAAGAGTGGCAACAACGGGAAGATTGTACAAAAAATATTGTTCTAGGACCATGTGTACTTTCAGGGCACCAATTGCAATTTTAAATATTTAATTTTCTAATTTACAATATTGTTATTACTGTATTATTATTAGGTATTAGTCTTGAAATTTGAAATAAACAAAAGCGATTTTTTTAATTTACTGGTCATAAATTTAATAGGCCTGTAACTTCGAAACAAATAAAAATCGACTTACCATTTGTGTGTTTTTTGGTCCTACAATTAAGTCTACTTTACGCTCCCAAAATTTAACATAACGATATGGGACACCTCGTATATTGAAATATATTCAAAATTTAATTGTCAACTTTATATTGTATGCGACTCATGCAAGCAGGCGCCCTCTTGTTTTATCTTTAAGTCACGCCTCCTGCACATCTAGCCCCCGATTAAACTATCTACCACTATTTTAATTCATATATAAAAAAGTTACACCTAAATTTATTAGAAATGTAATACAAATTATGGAAAATGCCTCTAGAACATTTGTACGTGTTCTGGTTCAGATAACTAAAGTGTCAGTTGACGCTTGCCGTCCTCCTCGAAAAGAGACACCGTATATAGTTGTCTTCAGGTCTACTAAGCACTCAAAAAATGTCGGCGCATTTGACCATCAAACACGCCGCACCGCACCGCCAAAGACGCCGACATTTTTTTACACGCTTAACAAGTGTGTAGTCATTTTTACCTAGTTCTATATGCCTTACTTTCGTCCACTCAATTCATTAATTCCAGTTATCTATTTAGAAAAACATTGTGTCAGTGGCTTTTAAACAATTATTGACGAGCTACTTGACGAATCCTTTTTTTCTGCTAAGAACCCTGAATTCATAGTGTTTATGTTCATTCTCAGATTATGCAAACGTAGTCCGGTGAAACAATTAGGAAAATGTTTCGGAAAGTTTTGGGACTAGCCAAAAATTAGTCAGGAATCCGAAAAAAATAGTGTTGATCACTCAAAACGGCGGCTTTAATTGTTATTTAACTTTTTGTAAACAAAATGAATTTTGCAACTTAGTTCTTTACTTATATCTTCGCTTCTAAAGGTCGTAGAAAAACGTTCCACCCGTCAATTTCTTCGTCATGAGCTCCCATATAAGGTAGGTATACGCAAAGAGCGAATCTTTGATTGTTAATAATATTTTATGGCAAAAAACTGAAAAAATTGAATTTTTCGATCCTCGAACTTTGAAGTACTGTAGAAACAAATATAAAATCTGTATGTTAACGATATTATGCGAAATAGTACATATTTTTACCCTTAATAAAATGCACTTTGTCCCGCTGCAAAATATTAATTATTTTTTTACAATTTATAAAAAAAAAATTCTAACTGTTATATTAAAAGATCAAATTAATATTTTACAGTTCTGTTTCGGTAAATACATTGTCAGCTCAGTCGATGAAGGTATTTCCAAAAATTTGCAAACTGAATAAATTTTTTTAATGAGTTCGTGAAAGTGTATAGAATAATATTCTGAAAAGTTTACATTTCGCTCTGATACAGAATATAAAAAGAAAGTGAAAAAAATTTTTTTTCATCCATTTTTTCAATATTTTGAAATTAAATCAAGCTAAAAAAAAATAAAAAATACAGATGGATAGATCACGTATTTGTGAACAAAAAATGTCCTAATAAAAGTTATCGTTAAAGCCACGGCTTTCCCGGAAAAAAAGTAGTCAAGTGTAACGTTATAACTCGGCGCGTGCGTGCGCGCGCTTGAATACGCATGACTGTGACACCGACGCACTGAATTACATGTCACTAAATCAGAATTTGTTCAATCTATATGAGTGTTGGTTCATTTAAAAGATGGAAGTTGTAGCTTTCTGATGCTTTTTTGTTTTAAAAAATACAAGCAGAATGGATGGGAAAAATATACTTATATATATTATCACGCCCGAACTCAATCGTCGCAATAAAAAATATAGAAAAAAATAAAAGCCCTTCAAAAAAATTCTTTCTTCATTGAGAACTGTTAAAAAGTATGTACACTTCATGATTATTATGGTTTATTAAGTTGTAGTAACGAGGATTAAAAAAAAGTACATCTCGAATCATTTTAATTTCCTTGCTTGATGATATTTTTTTGATAAATATATATATTGAAAGCTGCACACTAAAAAAAATTGTTCGGAGCAACCAAAAATTTTGTTGCGTATGTACAAAGCAATTTCTTGGTTGATGTTAATAAATTTTTGTTGCTTCAAACAATTTCTTTTTAGTGTGTGTAACTTGTCGAGAAATTGACCCATTAGAAAAAAAATAATATATCACTATTTTGGAAAAAATGTATACTTTTCGAATGTTCAAACATAAAATCGTTTACTTGTATGCATTTTTTCGGAAATATGATCAATCAGATCATGATAAGAAATTGCGATTTTCACGATCTTATCCTTATAACTATGAAAATATCTTTGATTGTTTTGATTATAAATTCTGGAACTTTTACAATACATTAACAAATGTATAAGGAATCCATTGGATATAGCTGAAATGTGGATAGGTGTCCCTGTAATAAATACAATACAGTAAAGGCACGTAAAAATTCATGCGAGCGATTCAGCGGCTATGCGTTCATAATTATATATTTTCCCTCCATACTCATTATTTACCCTCCTATTCACTAATAAAAATGTTAAAAATATGTAATCAGAAAGAGAAAAAAAGCTACTTTTACTCGATAGAACAACTAAGAATTTTTAGAGGTTCCATAGTATGCATTTAACCATGCGCTGGCCGCGCAGAGTGACAAAGTTACTTCACTCTTTTTTCCAGGAATACCGTGCCTTTAGCGATAAATTTTATTAGGATATTTTTTGTCCAGAAATAAGTGGTCTATCCACCTGTATTTTTTATTTTTTCCTATCCTGACTTACTTCTTCATTTTTTTATGTTCTGCATCCAAGCGAAATGTAAACTTTTCAGGATTTTACTCTATACACTTTCACGAACTCATTAAAAAAAAATTACTCATTTTGCAAATTTTTTTGAGTTTCACTATAAAATGCTCTCTGTCGCCTGGGCTATGAATTTGACGTACATTTACATAATCAAAAAGAATAGTGTGAAAAAATTTTAATTTGCGACTTTTTTACGCAAAAAATCAATTTTGCAACTTAAACAAATGTAGATATTTCAGTGGATTTTGCATAAAATGTATTTCAACCAACGACATTTCAATTGTCATAAAAAACACGAATTTAAAAAAAAAATGTGCTACAATGCTTTGGAGCTGAGATATGAAAAATTGCGATTACGGCGAAATTAAAAAATATTTTTACTTGAACTGAATATTCCTCAGAGTGTGTGTAAAAAGTGCCATGTCTATATATATAAATGGGCCATGGAAAAAATCTAGAAAATTGCATCTTTGGCACTTCACTGTGAGCGGCGTACTTGGACAGTTTTGCCGCGGCAGCAGCTTTATTTCTCTTTTTCTCGGTTTCAGGAGTAACTAGATGGACGTTTTTTTTTTAATTCAGCTTATTTTTTTCTCAGCTTTCCGATTCTTCCATTATTTTTCAATAATTCAATTACGTTGCTTCATAAAATAAATATTTAAAAATTACGTACAATTTATTTGATAATACATTTATGCGATTATGAGTGAATAGTTTTTACTATTATGGGGGATAAAAAATTTTGTATTTAAAAATTAATTTATTGAATATACAAAATAAAGCTTATTTTTCTGTCCTCATATTTTTTTTTAGGTTGATTTCCTGTGTCGGACTCGCTGTCCGTTTCGTCCCGCACTTCTGCATACAGACAATCATTGTCATCATCGTCATTATTTAGATCAATATTTCCAATAACTTCCTCATTTTCTTGCATTTCATTTAATTTAAACTGACAGACATCAATCAGTATTGATTTAATTTGTTTTAAACAGCGAAATACACATCTAATTCATAACATAACAGTAATGCGTGATTGCGCAAATTATAGGATGTTTGTAAAAATTATAAGATGTTTGATTATAAACTACTGAAATTATTTTATCCTCCGATTAAGGAACTTATATCTAGATACATAATTGTACTGATTTATATGTTGCTGAGATAGTTACAATCTAAGGCACTTCTTCCCATAAGT
Source organism: Rutpela maculata (assembly GCA_936432065.2). Taxonomy (NCBI): domain Eukaryota; kingdom Metazoa; phylum Arthropoda; class Insecta; order Coleoptera; family Cerambycidae; genus Rutpela; species Rutpela maculata. The sequence goes on along the minus strand of OW386285.2, from coordinate 149,018,407 downwards.
TCTTGATTGGCTAGTCGATCTATTCGCGACCGATTCGGGCACGATCGGTTCAGTTCGATTATCATAATCTCAGTTTGACACTTTTGACAGTATCCGCCATTAATGTTAATAAGTGTTTTTCGATCAAAATGTGGTGAAGAAGTCTTTTTATTTTAAGTTGTGATTTGCTTAATACCTAAATAATATTCTTTATTCATATTTACACAGTTTAGTGACAATATACTTAGTGCAAAGTGCTGTACCGTTTGCAGAAAGCAGTTTAGAAAAGAAAAAAATCGATCGTTCCATAGTCGGAACATGATGAAGTTCAGTTTACAGTTATAAAGCGAATAGCAATTAAATTTTAATATCCTTTCAATACATATTTATCTCACTGTATTATCTTACTGTAATATCGTATGCCTACATCACGTTGTATAAAGAGCCGGTAATGCAGGAATTGCAATAATTCATTTTAATGAAAATATTTAACATTCTACACATTTTCTACACACACAACGCCACTGTTGCCTATGGGATGTGATGTTCATCTATCCATTTTAATGGACATATAATGTGACTATGTTAGTAGCAAACAAGGTATATAGTGAAAAGATAGCCTGTTATGTATCTAGATATAAGTTCTTTAATCGGAGATTTTATCTAATAAAATAATAAAGCCGCTGTATTACAAAATGTTCTTTTTGCGGAGCAACGTAAATGAATAATTTAAAAATAATAATAAAGGGGGGAGGGGGATCTGGCGTCTAGCATCAGCGCGAGCGCCAAAAATGCAAATTTCTTGATTTTTTTCCGTGGCCCATTTATATATATAGACATGACACTTTTTGTAAGTGATAACACCCACTATTCAGTTAAAATTTAAAGTAAAAATATTTTCAAATTTCGCCGTAATCGCAAAAAACGTGAATTCTTCATATCTCGGCCCCAAAGCAATGTAGCACATTTTTTTTTACTTAAATTCGTGTTTTTTATGACAATTGAAATGCCGTTGGTTGCAATAAATTTTGTGCAAAATCCACTGCTAGAATCACCGGATTAACGTGATGTACTGTAAAAGTAGACATTATTTTATGTCGATGCCCCCTCCTTATCCATAGAAAATTCGTGTTTGGTGTGCCGTTAATAAAAAAGCAATTCATTATTTGTTTAATGTTTTTTCACGGGGAACTTTAACTGGAATGTCGTAAAGAAATTCTGATCCCTTTCATTAATCATATTGATGCCAACGAAATGGCTTTTGGCTTTTCCATTAGGATGAAGCCCTGAAAATGGTGTAATTATAACAGTTTTTTTTTATTCTAAAGAAGCACTTAAGGTAAATAAGCAGGCCTAAGAGTAACTCTTTAAAACTAGACCTTCATTTCTTTGCAGAGTGATATTTCAACTACTTATATATTAAGCAATTTTCACACACCTCCCTTCCATCCGTAATTGTCCTGGAGTTTAGCTGGATTTAATATAAAAGCACAGTTTAACTGAGTTTAAGTGTTATTCAACATGTCGCACTCCCCTGTAAATTGTGCAAGTTGTTACAAAACATACTTTATATGAGACGTAATAAAAGTTATAGTGAATAAGCTATAAAACGCATATTATGACCCATTTTCGACAGGCAAAATTCCTCATATTTTATAAATACATTATAACTAACAAACTAAGATAAAAATATTAAACATTATATCACGAAAGTTGTTCTACTTAAAAATAGATAGTTTGGTAATATACAGTGTGTTTCCTAAGTACGTTACAAACTTCAGGAGCCAATTTCAAGCATGAAAGTTCTAATGAAGGTGTGTCCTAAAATGCTTCCATAAGGAAGCTACTTCAGCTCTATAAATATAACGTCCAAAAGGCGATTTTTAGATAATATATCGCAACTTTTGAAGATTTTGCACCAAATTTTATACATATCTTATAATTGGAAGAGTCTTATTTTCTGAGCTATAACATTTCTTCTCAAAATACCATTTTTTCGGCAAAACTACACAAAAAGTCTCTCTTTTTGAATTACCGTAGGATTTACTGTCTTCGAGAAAAAATACTTCAAATGAACTATTGACATTTTTAGATTGGAATTACTGAATAAATAAGTTTCCATAACTTAAAAATAAAGAAAGTAGGCTTTTCATACCAATGAAATAATTGTTTGAAACTGTCAAAATACATTGTAGTGAATTATTATTTTTAGATAAAAGTTAGATCTAGTTGCTGAGAGATTATCTGAAAATCGCCTTTTTTGGACGCCATCTTTATGGAGGTGTAGCTTTCTTACGAAACATTTAAGGACATACCTTCATTAGAACTATTATGCTTGAAATTGGCCATATAATCACCTCCTGAATTTTCTTAACGTACTTAGGAAACACCTTGTATATTTTAGTTGGGTTAAAATACTATTCGGAAAAAATAAAGAATAATAAGAACCTTCTCAGCAAGCGAACTTCAAGCGATGAACTAGTGTGTTTGACTGAACTTCGGTACAAATTGTCTGAGAATCAAAGCAAGTGAATAGAGAATTTTTTTCAGGTATGAGACAAATTTTTACATGGTGTACTCTATGAAAACATGAACGCTATGAGTTTTTGGATAAAGTCAACCATCGCGCATCGCTTTCTTACAGTCCTGTGGATCTAACAGAGAGAGAAAGATGGAGTAATCGCTTATTTAGCAAAGCTAACAATATAGTTTTAAAGAAAATAACCCAAAAAAAAGAACTTAAAAAGTCACAATGATAACAAAAACTCTAAACGCTAAAAATGAGTCATAGTGTGGTGGCTTAGCGAAAAGATCGTGACCTGCTGGATTAAAGCTCCAAATTTTGCACACTTCTTATATACCCTCAGTACTATCAATTCAGGATTTCAGTGACGCCATCTTTGTTTTCTTTTAACTGTACATACCTGCAAATTTTCGACTTTTATTTGGTTTTTGCTAAATACCTCCCCAACTTCTGGGTTTGTAGCAAAAAGGATTTAATTTGAGATAGAGCCGCTTTTGTAACTTTAATATTTTGCGAGATACAAACTTCCAAAATTTTGGACTTTTCAGGTTATTACGAAAATCTATATTTTTGCCAGTTTTGCTAAATATCTCCAATGCAGTCAGTTTTACAGCAAACATTATTTTCTTAATATTCTACAAGTCTGTTATTTTACAATAACCACCCTATTTTGAGATACATTAAATGAAAAATAACGCCCTAGGGCGTTATGAATATCTATAACGCACTAGGGCATTATAAAATTATAACACAACCCAAAACAAGCAAATTATGGTAGCGTTATTGACAAACAAAATGCATTGCTATGCAATGGCGGCGTTTACAAACAATTTTGATTTTTACTCTCTTTTAAATCAAATCGTTCTGAACATAATATATGTCAAATTAATAAATCGTAAATGTCAAAAAAAAAAATTCGAATTAAATAACAGACATGTAGGACATTAAACGTTGAAGGCACCACGGGTGTTATAGGATAATGACGCCCTCGGTCGACGTACATTCCCTCGGGCCGGAGGCCCTCGGGATGTACACTGCCGACCTCGGTGCGTTATTATTCTTATAACGCCCTTGATACCTTCATAACTATAATGTTTAAGAATAATAAATAGGCTACAATGTGAGCAAAGAAAAATATCGATACAATCACAATTTGCCGAGATAATGTATTTGACCATGTTACAAACGTTTCAAGAAAAAAAATTACAGAATAACTATTAAGAAAATAATCATAAAAATTATATTTATAATGTTGTTATTATTATATTTATAATGTTGTTGTTTACTGTTCACAATGGCCTTTGCAATAACAAAGAGCTGTGCTTGTTACAAACGCAATTCTTAAAGGACATAGATTCAGCCTTACATCCGCATTTGATTAATTCCCTACAGCTTTTGCTTTCTTCCGCTATAGTCACCCAAATTGGCAACCAAATTGGTTGCCATGTCTCTTCGTTTCTTTTCCATCCGAAGTTAGCCGGAGTAGGTGCATTTTGGAGTGATTTCAAACTGGTTAACCAGATGCTAGATTGATAGATGCTGCGATTAGTGCGTTGAATGAGGGCATCCTGTGTGGTCGGTAGACTTTGCATCATCTTTACTTTTTTTCCTTGTGTGAAGGGATCCTCTCTGAGCTTGTTGATGCTGTCAAGTTTTGTTGTGCCATCCTGCAGGATGCATGCGACTAGTTCTATAAGTTCAAATGCCCTTGTTTTAGCATCTACTGGCTGAAAATGGATGTTTTGTAGAGAAGATAAATCCTTCAGTGCCTGGAGGGTATGCTTTCCATGTCTTCCATGCTGACCTTTTCCCCTTACCAAAAAATTGTGATGTAGTGTCTGAACCCATGAAAGCATGAAAATATGCTTGCGACATATTTTCTCCGAGCTCTTGGCAGATGACCTTGATGTGATAATATCGGAAGTGTTTACCCTTATCAAATGCAATCCAAAGTTGAATATTAGGTTTGTAAGTTTGTAGATCGAAAAAGATGCCTACTAGTACCACAATAACATCTGTGTCTACTGTACTTATGAGGATGTTGGTTGCACCCTTTTGTAATGCGTCCAATATATGAAGACACATTCTGGTATCGGCCTCTTCGTGGTCAGTTTCGAACATCGGTGCATTGCTATTTTTTGAAATAACAGATTTACCATATGTGATGTATATTTCTTTGTCTTCTTGTATATTATATAAGCTGCGACTGCATCACTTAGTAGGGAAAACAGTTCTGTCTTGTTCTCTGAATTCTTCAGGAATGTAACAAAGTTTTTGGGGAGTGTGGTTTACCTTGTGACTTTTCTCCTTTCACCCTTCCCTCTCTTCACACGTGTAGTTTCCTTCAGACTGTCTGGCTTGTATATGTCCCATACAACATCGATTCTTGGGCAATCCTGAAGTTGTCTCTTGATCCATGGTAAAAACACCATATCACTACATAGTCTAAATTTATCACTACATAGTCTAAATTTAGTCTAGATTAAAATTGATTCGAATAGTGTTGCTGTAAACCCAACTGATTTTCGTAATAATCTGAAAAAAGTCCAAAACTTTGGAAGCTTGTATCTCGCAAAATATTAAAGTTACAAAAGCGGCTCTGGTCTCAAATTGTAGCAAATTTAGCTTAAATTAAATCATTTTTGCTACAAACCCAGAAGTTGGGGAGATATTTAGTAAAAACCAAATAAAAGTCGAAAATTTACAGTTTCAGTCCAAAGAAAATCATATTTCAAGATGGCGGACACTGAAACGGGCACTAACCCCCCTGAATTGAAAGTACTGAGGGTATATAAGAACTCTGCAAAATTTGTCGCTTTAATCCAGCAGGTCACAGTTGTGACTAGTATTTGATCTAACCCACCACACTATCTGTAGTAATAGAAACAATATGTAGGATTAAGCCACTATATCACAAAATTAAAAATAGAATAATTATTTTGCTAGCAAATGTTTTGGAACCTTTTAGTAGTAAACATACTTATGTTTACCGATCCTTTAACAAACTCAGGCAATTTATTATACTGTTTTATATCTTTATCGTATGTATTTTTTTTTTGTTTTCATCAATAAATTAGAATATGTCAATACATGATCTTTGTGTTGTACCTATTAACGTGTCTTCTAAATTGAATATTTTGAGATAAATACGTTGGTAGCAAATTATTTAGTAATTTATAAATGAATACAAATATTCTGCATTTAATATAATTTCTAACTGCAAACCAATTGAGGGTTAGTTGAATCAATATTATTTTTGTATAACTGCTATATTTCAATGTGAATTATGCAATGGTTTTGTAATAACTGAAGTATAAATCAGTGTCTCAATAATTGAGTTGTATATCAACCTCGTTATAATAGCAAATTTTTACTTAGTCGTTAAGCAAAACCAATGTTTTTTGCAAATATACAGGGTGTTTCATTAATAATTGGTCATACGCTAACTGAAGAATTCTTATCCCAAAATATGAAGATTTAACCAAAAACACTTAGACAAAATGTGAGATACAGGGTGTTGAAGATAAAAATTAAAATATTGTTTTCCCATATTATTTTAAAATTACTTAATATTTCTTTACCATGTTTGGTAGATAGTGTTAGTGGTCTAAGTCGCATAATATCAGCGAAAGAACTAATTCCTCACTATTGTTCAGGGTCCACGGTAGGGGTGAAGAATTTTCCTCTCTTAATTTGTACGCCACTGGCCAAATATTTGTTTTCTTGATTTTCTTTTATTTTTCAATAATTTTTACTCTTAATACATTGCTCTAGGGTGCCTATTTCTCGAGATATTTGAATTCGAAAAAGCTTTGAAAATAAAACAATACGTTTCGCAGGTAGTAGTAATCTATTTTAATAAATGTTCAAATTGGGCTCCATTGACGTCGATCCATTTTCTTATTCTTGTGCTAAAAGATCTCCTTACTACTTTAAAGAATATGTTGGGTTGGTTTCTGATAAAATTGGCAGCATTCTGTACTTGTTGCCATAATTCCTGACGACTGTTGATTACTTGGGCACAAACTAATGATCTGCTAATCATCACAGGATATTCTAGACTTCCTAGAAAACATGAAACCGCATTTGGACACATCTGAACTGAAATAATGGTGCGAGACCAGTCAACAAGAGAGCCCGGTCTACAGAGAAGATTGCAAAATAGATTATTATTATTAGAAAACGCGAGCAGATTATCAAAATCCGCAGCTCTCAAAGCCTGTCAGCCCATTGTACATTCGCGACGTGTAGAATCCCTTAGAAGAGACGAGTGCTCTCCACAAAAGAGAGCAGTCTGTTCCAAGGGATATCCTGTAGTTCCTTTGGATGCGAAAATTGCCTCTTGAGGTGTCTATGCCGTAGCGCTCCTAGAGTAGCGCAGCTACATAGGATATGAGTGATGGTTTCGTCCTCCACTCCACCCATCCGACAAATAGGATCCTCTCTCAACCTCATTGTATGTAGGTGTTTGTTCAGAGGACAGTGTCCTGTTATTAGGCCCACCATCCGTCTCATTTTTTCTCTATTGAGCCCAAGCAACCACTTTACGGTAGGGGCAGCCGAGGGTTCCTTTATGTGGAGCCTCGACTGCCTCATTCCGGGGGCCTGAGCCGAATAGTTGTTAAACTGTGCCGTAGCCCAGTCTCATAATTCTGAGTGAATCAGACTCCTTGGCAGACCGAAGGCTGGCTCAGGGCCAGGGAAGGGAGTTTTCGCTCCTTCTCCTGCCAGACGATCTGCTTCTTCGTTGCCTTCCACACCACTGTGTTCGGGCACCCATCTGAGTTTGACCGAGTTGAAAAAATAGATACTACACCTTAAGAACGACCAAAGAACTAGTACTTGAGAACATATCTGACGAACCAACTGAAAAGGAGAGAAGCTGGAATTTAAACGGCTACAGCAAAAAAGTACCATGGAGCCTAATCAAGAGAATATACAGCCACCCTGCCAACGATGATATTTGGTGTTAAAAACGCTGCGACGACAAAAACCAAGAGAAGACGGGGTTCATAGCGACGCGACCTGGAAAAGTCAAAGAATTTTATTAAATTTTCATAAGTCAGGGAATTTGAAAATAATTTTTCACCCCCTGCTCATCGATAAAGAAATGAGTTTTGTACTCGTGCCGATTATTTAGTAATGCCGCAGTGCCCCCCCCCCCACTAGGCAGCAAATTATTGCGTAGGTATCCTTATGTATTATTTATTCTGGATTGTTGTTGCAAAAACAATTGAAAAAACGTAAAAAGAGGTGATGAATAGTGTCGCATTTGAAAAGAAGAGAAAGGTAGGATTCCATATAGCCTCTTCTAATTGTAGATCTTCAATAAATTCTAAAGTTTTATCATTAGATCATGCCATAATTCCTTTAATATTAGAACAACATTGAAAATCACAAAGCACGACTATATTAATAAATAAACGGTGATCTACACAGCAAGCAATTCGTGATAATATAAACCTGCACGAACCGACGAGTTCGGGTCCTTTGATCCATGCAAGTTTACCGACATCCGCTTCTAGTTCGTGGTTCGTCGGGCCAGGTTCGGCGAACCACGCACCGTGTAACGGCGCCTTTAGAAGCAAGACCACAAAAAGAAGAGCCTAAACACTCCAATTCACGATGCAATGCGGAATCGCATCTCGCAAACACCAACACTTACCGTACTACCGTACTATATGACTGTCGCTGCTGGCAAAAAACATGACCTCAGTTCAACCCAACGTAGACTTAACCAGCCCGCCATGATGTTTGCACGATTGGCAGCGATGCCTACCGTACACTGGTAAATCGATTCTTTTTTTTTGTGTAGACCTCAGAGATGTATATCAGGAAGACTACAGAAAGCATGTGTATTTGGAAACGAGTGGATTATCAAATTCAGTTTTTGGATTTCATTTACGCGTTTTATGATTTATTTGTCTGTAGTTCCAGATTTAATATTAAACTACATTCTTTTAAAATGGTTTCGGTTTAATGACTTAACCACCAGGGGGTTACCACCCGTCGAACTAGGTATACATTTTGCCACGAATGCAAATTTTCCAATTAACAAAATGTTCCTTCGCATAAAAATCTCACTCAATCACATATTACTAAATAATCTTGTTTCGAAGTGGAAGTCTAATTTCATTAATTACGTTCAGTAAATTATCTCTTTTGAATGTAAATGAGGAAACGGCGAGGATAATAAAATATAGACGTTCAAATAATAGAGTAATATTACGTAATTCCCAGAGCACTAATTTATCGTTAAAATTAAGGAAGTAGGCATTGCGGAAGATAACGTCGCGCCGTTGAAAGTACGAAATTGTATATCAATAGATAGTTTTTGCATTTCCTCCTGATACGTTCCCAGCAGAGGACATAAATTATCATGGTCATTACATTGTTCTGTGGTGTTTAACCTTTCTTTCTTTCACAAAATTATTATTTCAAAAACTTTATTGCAGTATAACTCAGTTACGCCTTCTTCACTTACAATTTTCTCAGTATAATGAGTTTTAGCACTAATGAAAGTCTTTGTCTCAGATGATATTGTGTTTAATTTAATAGGTTATTCTTCTATTTTTTTAAAATAAGACATCAGGCTCAAATATAACAATATCAAGGAAGTAGATGCTTCCTTTGTGTTCAGTGATTTATGATAATAGTAATATTAATTAAGGGAATGGCTCTATTGTTATAACGATTTGGGCTTTGGCAGTAAAGCATATTTTATTTTTATTTTGTAGACATAATTGGAAATATTGTTGTAACAGCAAAATAAATTTGAATTAATTAATATATGAACCATATATAGACATTCTACAAACATTCTTCTTTGTATATTGAACTCTTTTATTAACTTCAAATTCTATTCTAAATTCAACGGATTTTCTATACCTTCATCTTCTCCTTGCCAGACATTTTGTTAGTAATGAATTATTTTAGTTGATCTCTAGAGATTGCAATACCGGTTAACCGGTTATCAGGACAAAAACACACGACGATAATTACTGGTTATTATAATTTTTTACCGGTTATTTCGGTAAATTCTGAACTTGTCTGCGATATGTCACGTATTCAACGTTTCTATTTATGTCAGTGACTAGTATTCACTAAATACAGATAGTACGTCGGATGGCTGGCTCTAGCGTTCACTAACCCAATACCGAGGTATAACCAAATAAAACCTATTTTCATTTTATTCAGCAGGTTTTTTTACATAGGAAATCACGTTTGACGACACTCTCCATTGGTCGAGACTGAAGTTACAAGAAAAACACAAAAAAAAAATGAAAATAACAAAATTCAGATTCAACCACGAATAACTTTCAAACGAAAAAAGATAAAATTATATATTTTTTTTAGTTTTATAGTACAAACGATTCTCTTTAATTTGATGTATAATTTATTACAAAAATAATAACTTTAACATTAGAAAATTGACGTTAAGTTAGATGGTACACAAATTGTCAATTTTTTTGAAAGCTCTAACTCGTTGTAACTCGCTTATGTATTGAGCTATTCGAATGTTTTTTTCACCAAAAACTGCCAAATTTCATAGACTTCATTTTGTCTCAATTAATGCTGGGTCTAGCTCTGTAAATAAAAGCGGTACAGCCTTTTAAACGCAACGAAGCGCACTACGACGGCGGAGTCGTGAGGCTTCCCCTCTCGTTCCCGGTACATCCCGCGTTCGCCATAAATCGCGCAATGCTTCCATCAGTGGCCGCAACAAAAGCTTTAGAATAATTTTCCTTTATTGTAAGATGGATAAAATTAACAAATCAAATTGAATAATATGATATTAGTTGTAATAATCCATTATATATGGTGTTGTACAACGCGGGAGGTGCGTTAATAAATGGAAAGTAATAGGTATCAGACAGAGATTAACTGATTTTCAGATACGTCATTGTTAAACTTATGCCAGCTAGTAAAGTTTTTACTTTGCCTCGTATATTTTAATATTTTCCATTAAGTGTCAGAGGTAACCATATAATCAAAACAATTATTTGCCATGCTTTCAGTAACTCGTAGAGGCTCTGAACGATTAGTTGGATTTTTGTACATAACTATATTTTTATTTTCCTGTAAACTGGAAGGGTTAAAATCGGTTAAAATTGGATAGACGATCTAAATATGCTTGTGTAAATAGGCTGTTCTCTTTTTAAAATAATACTATTCCAAGTGGGATTTTTTCCATCTAGCACGTCTTCGTTTTGATCAAAATTATCGATGCTATGAATGTAATCGTTTTCTTCAGAACTTACTGGAGGAACTCCAGGTGGTATAAAAATGTCGTCACTAGTTTTTACTAATACGTGACTAGCTAAAGACGTTAAAAATGTCCGTATTTCATCGTAGGAATAACGTAGGAATAACCATAGCCAAAAGAATAAAGTTTTTTTCTTCTGACGGCACAATACACATATAGTAAATATGTATAGGATTAAAAAAATGGCCTAAGCTGATTGTTTTTTTTTTCATATCAATTATTAATATAAATTGCATTACTATCGGAATAACGTTTAAATCAAATTTGTCTGTCCTGACATATTTAGTATCCACGACATAAATGTTTATAACAAATCTGAAACTTCTTATTTACAGTTATGTTCATTCAGATTAGTAGTCGATTAGTAGTCGCCTTTTTTTTAACCCCGACCTCATAAGTTTGACGCATATGTTTGTATGTTTGTTTGTTTGTCTGTCTGTCTGTCTGTCTGTCTGTCTGTCTGTCTGTCTCTGGCTTCATATCTCTTTAACGGGTGATCCGATTTTGATGTAGTTTTTTTTTATTTTAAAGAGAATTTTGTCGAGATGGTTATAGGTCATATTAGATTTTGATGTTTGGTCGCCATCTTGAATTCGCCATGTTGAACTTCTCTAAAAATTGTCCGATTGCAGTAAAATTGAAAATGTGCAGACAATTATGGTAGCCGAACATGATTTAGGCCTCATTTTGATTCGGTCATATGAAACTGGTACGATTAGATACATTGCACATTGATCGGTGGTTTTTAAAAATTTTCAATTTTACTTATTATGGGTTTAAAATATCCAGCTGGAGCTTCACTTAAGATAGGCAGTTTTATCAAGAATTGTCAATTCATTCTCATGAACCAAGTTTTCTTCGCCTGATTCAGCTGTGACTGACAACAAAAATCCTTTTAGCTTTATTATCACTTGAATGAACTGTTGTTGTATTTTCTTTGTGTTCTCAAAACACTTTGTTTGCTTAGATGTTTTTCTAATTTCTTTCTTATATTTCCGCTGCTATAATAATCTAATTTTTCTTCCGTCATTTCTTCAAATATATCATTAAGGCGTGTTTTTAGAAATGTTAAAGTTAAGAATTATTTTTTTGCAAAATAGCAAGATAAACCTCCCTAAATAAGATGTTTAACACTACTTTAAATTCATTTTTTCTTTCAGTTGTTTAGTTTGTATACATTTAATTTTTTTTGCTAATATATTTTGCATAACAAATTTTATAATAATTTCCATCAGCCCAAATAAATCTGAATAAATGTGTTGCCTTGTATTTCTGTATCACAACGCGACACTGCAGCTTTCTAGTTTCGGCACCCGTTCCTGTACAAATTGCTACTTAAAAATGTTCTTAATTTGTTCTTAATTTTTCTAGATTTTCCACAAATCAGACAATGACATTTTATTTTAAACTAACTTTTTTGTTCTTTATTATAAATAATTACATGAAGGCTCACTTGCATTTTTTATCGCGTTACAAATATCACAGACAATACATATTGCCTGCTAATATTATTATTATTACAAAAAGATGTCCTACAAGAATAATGAAATCGGTATCGAAGAGTGTGCAAATAAAAATAAATAAAAAAATGTTTTTAATGGAATAGCATATTTTCTTTCATTTGCACAATTTATAATAGACTTTATGCCAGTAACAGTTGGTTTTTTATTATTAGATTTTTTCGCTGTTTTCAGCAGTTTCGCAAAACAAACATGTAGTTTTTCTCCACTGATAAAAATGAATCTACCCTATACATAAACTGTAATAGCCTAAATGTGAATAAAATAATATATACACTTATTAATACTTATCCAGATACAATAATGAGGAGAGCAGCCGATACGTTTCTTAATGGGCCGAGAGAGTAGCGGGAGCGAGAGAGGAAGCCTCCCGTCTTCGTCGCCGTAGTGTGCTTCGTTGTGTTTAAAGGGCTGTAGCGCTTTTAGTTAAAAAATTAGATCTAGCATTAATCGAGACAAAATGAAGCCTATTAAATTTGGCAGTTTTTGGTGAAAGAAAAAATTGAATAGCTCATTATATAAGCGAGTTATGACGAGTTAAGAATTAGAAAAATGCTGCTGATTTGTGTATCCTTTTGAATTTTTCCAGTTTTTTTATGTTCATTTTTTTATTATTGCAATAAATTATACTTCAAATTAAAAAGCAAGGTTTACTTGTCAAAACCAAACAACAATTTTATTTTTATGTGATTTAGTTTTAAAGTTATATTTGATTGAAAATTAAATTTCTAAATTTCTTTTTTTTCAGTTTTTTTCTTATATCTTCGGTCTCGACCAATGGAGAGTTTGATTTCCTATGTAAAATAACATGCTTTAATAAGTAGTGAAGGTCCCATCTGGTTATACTTCAGTATTGGGTGGGTCAAGAAAGAGAAGGCTTATCGCGCTCTGCCCGACGGGCTAAGAGTGACTGTCCCAACACTGAGCACTTTTAACAATAAATACATAATATTATAATTATTATAATATTATACAAAGTAAAATCCAAACACCAAGCCCTAAGAAATACAAGAGAGACATTGACAATATCTTGCGACAGGAAATTGAATATTTAACTGCCGCAAATATCCGTGGAATACATTTAGAAGTATGTTATTACCAATTCTTATTAACTTGTCGATGCACCAATATCGATTGAGGAAGGGCTTCTTCAGCTGGTGGTATTCTATGCACAAATATCAGACGACTAACAGATATAGCTTTGAAAAACTAACCCTTTTAACGGGTTATTTTTAATAAATATTGTATTTTTAAATTAGGTATTCAGTAAATATTTGAGTTTATGTTTATAATTTTTGTTATTTAAGTTGATATTTTTGTTATTTACCGAATAATTATTTATTTAAATTTATTTAATTTATATTTTTTCCTTTTGATAAAAACCTTTTGTTTGTTCATTATATTAAATACACGTATATGATAATGTTTTTTGTTAAATTTGGATAATTTTGTACATGGAAAAAGACAATTGCCATTTTCGCCACCCTAATCATTCATTCTAAAAATTACCGGTAAATACCAGTTAACCGGTTATTTACATTTTTATTTGCCGATTTACCGGTTATTGAAACTTCCGGTAAATTGCAATCCCTATTGATCTCCGCTTGCTGTAGAGTACGTTTGACGGCATCACGACAACTGTCACGGTTGTCTTTTAGGCGCACAGCCTCATTAAACTTTTCGCCATTAGCTCTGACATCAGCCGTCCTCTTCGCCTCTTACCATCTGGTCGAGCATCTGGTTTTCTTTGAACTATCAACTGTTCTATGTGTTCATCTCTTCGATTGATGTGACCAAATAATTTATTTATTTATTTACATCAGGGACCGAAACCGAAACTTATTTCGGTTCGGTTTCGGTTTTCAGAGAAGCGTTAATTTGGTTTTCGGTTTCGGTTTTCAAAGCAGCGCCAATCCGGTTTTCGGTTACGATTTCGGTTTTCCAGAATCTCTCATTTCGGTTTCGGTTACGGTTAGAAAAAAATTGTAATTACGATGCGGTTTTCGGTTTCGGTTCGGTTTCGGTTCGGTTTCGGTTCGGTTTTGGTTCGGTTTCGGTTCGGTTTCGGTCCCTGATTTACATACACAATCCAAACAGAATTTACATTCCATTTCCAGGGCCGGAGACTTACAGATAAATAGATTATGACAACTCATGATATAGATTAAAAATAGAATATACGTTATTATGTGTGTAACATGGATTGCTATAAACTAATACTAAGCAGATTTCCACTTATTGTAGATATTGAGTGGTTAAGCCAGCAGCTCAGGGCTCTAATAAACAAGTGGGACTGTATTTCCAAAATGCTAAATATTTACTAAAAATCAATAAATCTAAATTATATGTCGAAAACTTACCAATTTTGTGTTGTGATGTTCGGATGTTCCTGATGACTTTTAATTGGATTAGGACAGGACAAGTGGGGAAGGAAATAGTTTTCGACACAATACAACTAAACTTCGATATCCACGAAATAAAACATTAATTATTGCATTTCACTTCAATACTCTAACCAACTAATTTTGAACAATTAATTTTATATGCGGGAGCTACTACTATTTGAGGCGACAGCGAGAATCTAACTCGTTCTACTACGGCACACACAAACGAACTTTTTTGTCTATCTTTTTATCATATTTTTTAATCCTAAATTAAATTTCTAATTTCCCAAGTAAATTTCTAAAGGCGCGAGCTATATTTTGTCGAGCGGTTTAGGTTTTTTTAAAAAATGTAAATTTTTTATTTAAAACAAACTTTTGACAATTAATAGCGAATGAGTTTATTGCGTTAAAATACAAAGGTATGTATCTAAAGTACGACAATAACTAAAACATAATACTGTTACTACATCTATTTATAAGCTTCTTTATCTGTGCAATTATGCACAATTGCATCTTCTTTTGTTTAATACGGCGTCTGGATATCATAACTCCTCCATCGCTAGTGGAGAACTCGGGGTTTCCTTTTAGAAAGGACCGACGTTCGTCATTTCAGTTTCTTGGGGGGTTTCTCGTGTTTTTGTGTTGCTGGTAAAGATGTTGAAAGTTGGAAAGCCTTTGATCTTATATTTGTTATATATTTTCCATGATATAATTAGGACAGCAATGATAATTATTATAATCAGGGTATAGGTAAGCCAGGAATTAGATTCAATTAAGGTTGGTTCTAACATCTGATCCTTTATCTCTTCTTGCAGATTTTGTGTACGTCGTGACAGGTCTGTAAATTCCTCTAAGTCCACATGGTCCATGGTTGGTATATTGGTACCATCTCTTATAATTGAAAGGTTGCTATTTATTTTCACTAATGGAATGTTTATGGGTTCAAAAGTTCTCCGAAAGTTTTTGTTCGGATTAAGCTTATATTTGTCAATAACGCAATAGCATTGATCAGGAATTGTTATTAGATAATTTCCCTTGAGTTGTCTCTTTTTCTTCATCTCGCAATATGTTTCGGCTATAATAGTGGTGGGACTTGTAATTATCCATGAATTTGAGTTTTCGACCCTTTGAATTTTGGGATTATTGATATTGATTTTTGTGAATGCACATCTGTTTTCTTCTTGGGAAAAGTCAATGAGTTGAATTTCACAGGGTTCGTTTGATGTCCTTTTTATAATAGAGTTGTGAGTACACAGGAATTTTTTCGATTCTATTTCTATACAGGGTGTGTTCGTGTACGAGTACCAATCTGGGTTTATATGTAGATAGCTCCTTCTGGGTATAATAGTGAAGTAAAAGTCGTTGTTCTCTACAGGCAATGGGTATAACTTGTAGTAGTCATAAGATACTGTCTCTATCAATGGTATTTTAATAATGAAATATGTATAGGAATTCTTCTGAAAAACTGAAGTTTCGCATAGTTTCTCGTACTTTATAATGTTTTCGAGAGTAGGTTGAAATGGTAGTTCTACTCTTTTCAGGTAATTCTGGATTTCTAATAGTTCTTTGATAAGATTAGTTGGTTTTATAATGGTTTGGTGCATTTGTCTTAAATTAGCAAAGGAAATTGCTGTCGAAAGTTCATCTAAAAGATTGCAGATAAGTGACAGGGAGTGTGATAATTGGTCTAGGGTATTTTGTACAACCAATAATTCAATGCAGCGTGCTGTTGTTTCCATTTTCTCTCCAATTTCAACCATTGCTGAATTAATTTTCTTTTGGTTCTCTACGAGAATGGTAATTGATTTATTTGTAGATTTAATGAGGTCATCCGTAATTGATAAGTGTTTTTCCATGTCTATTTTTAATTTGGCTTCATTGTTAAATAATTTCTTGAAATTTTGCTCATATCTTTCGCCATCTTCGGCATCTAGGTTGCCCGTAATTGATTTTTCAATTGTACCAATAAAGTTAAATGCTCCTCGTGGTTTTCTAATGTGGTTTGGTAAAACTTGTTCGAATAATGTATAGGTTCTGGTTATTTCAAAGGATAGAGTTCTATTGATTTGGAATAGGAGGGTGTTTGTTAAGGAAGTTTGTTGTTTGTCGCAGGATAGATTCAGTTCTAGATATCTATTGATGTTTGCTAGGATTCTAATAATTTCGTCTTTTTCTTGAATAAAAGTTTCATATAACGGTTGTATGTCAAATGCGTTCATTATTTCCCATTCTGATACAATATTGTCTGCTGTACCCATGCGAATCGGTAGTAGTCCGGGGTTGTCATCTAGGGGTTTCCATTGGATGTCGTCGGTTGCTGCGAGGGTGGTGGTGCATCTGTAAGAGTAGATCTTAAGTCAGACAAATGGACTCGACGTTCTTTTTTATTTCTTAATCTAATCATGCAGGTATTGTCATTACTAATAGAAATTATTGGGAAGGGTCCCTTAAATTTAGGCACTGTTTTGGAACCTCGTTTTTTGGGTGCTCTGACATAGACCTTTTGACCTATTTTATATTTTTCTTGTGGATTTGTTATCTCTCTGTTCATTCTGTTGACTGTTGTTGTTTTTCGACTTTCGATTCTTTCGTAAATAATATCATAAAGTTGAGAAAGTTTCTTTCTATGTTCGTCTAGTGAATAATCGAAAACTATTTGACTGGTTTTCGTATCAAATAAGTTTTTGCTTGGTGAATATCCAAAAACGACGTCGAAGGGTGTGTATCCTGTAGCAGAATGGTTTGTGTGGTTGTAAGCAATAACAGCTAGTTTCATAAGTTCTTCGGTAGTTTTGTTGTTAAGTTGTGGGTCTTGTCGAAATATTCGAAGGTGTTCAATTAGTGTGGAGTTGAGGCGTTCCACAATGCCATTTGATTCTGGATGGAATGGGGTTGTGAAGTGAAGATTAATCTTGTGATAAGCCAACAAGTTTTTTATTTGATTGTTAACGAATTCGCGACCATTATCAGTTGTGATTGCGGTTGGGGTTCCATAATGTTCGAAATAATCAATTAGGGCCTTCGCTACTTCACATGCTTCTTTGCATTGAATAGGAATTGCTTGTCCAAATTTCGAAAACGAGTCTACTAGGGTTAGGTAGATTTTTTGATCAATGGTAAATGTGTCCATGAAAACGACTTCGAATGGTTTTTGCTGGGTAGGTGTTTGGTTCATTGGAATTGTAGGTGGATGCCTATCGTATTTTCCTCTTTGGCATATATTGCATTTATTGATATATTCTTGTATTGTGGTTAACATATGACTCCAATAATATTTTTGTTTCAATTTGTCATATGTTTCTTGTGAGCCTCTATGATTTGTTTTGCTTTCATGGTAAAATTGTATAACTTCGTTTATTTCTTCTTTGTTTCTTAAATATATTCTTTCTTGGGTACATCTTACTAATTTTGGGCCGTTGTTGTTAAAATATTGATTATATATTCGACAAAAGTCTTCGTACATTTTGTCGTTATCAAAATATATATAGAAGGTAGTTTCTTCAACTGTATGATCTCTCAATAGTTCAAGAATTTGATCGTCGTTGTCTTCCTTCGTGATTTCTGCGTATAGAATAGTTTTGTTTTCTACATGTAAAGTTCTGTTTCTTCTGGGGTTCATTGAGACTGTTTTTATAAATATTTGTTTAGGTTTTGTGTTTATTACATCGTCTATGATTGGAATCGTGTTTCGTGGTTCATCGTCTTCGTTAGATCGAGCTGTAGAAATTTCAGGAATATCAATTTCATTTGTTTCATCGTCTGTGTCTTTCGTATTTTCAGGAGGGTTGAGTATTTCTTCGATTTCTTCTTGCGTAGGCGTTCTTAATTCTGTCTCCCTGTTTAGGTCTTGTATTATTCTGTCCAGTTCAGGATCATCTATGTTTACTTGCATCGATTCTGTGTCAATTGGGTGAATTTCAATTCTTGACAGCGCGTCCGCGTTCGTATTTAGCTTGCCTTTTTTGTATTCTATATCGAAATCATAGTCCTGTAGCTTTGTACGCCATCTGATGAATTTAGAGTTTTGTGGATCTTTTAATGAGAATAACCACCTTAGTGGTCTGTGGTCTGTATATATAGTGAAGCGTCTGCCGTACAGATAAGGCCTAAAATACTGGGTGGACCATACTAAACTCAAAAGTTCTTTCTCCACAACTGAGTAATTTTTATCTGATTCGTTTAGTGTTCTGGATGCGTAAGCAATAGGTTTATCGCTTCCCACGATCCCCTGTGACAAAATACTTCCGATGGCATATTTCGACGCATCGGTTGTCAAAATAAATGGTTTGGAAAAATCCGGGTGTTGTAAGAGTGGGCTGTTGGTTAGGATGTTTTTACAAGTTTCAAAGGATTCTACAAACTCTCTTGTGTGTTCTATTTTGGCTCCTTTCTTTAAACAGGCTGTTAATGGTCTTGTCAGTTTTGAGCAGTCTTTTATAAATTTTCTATAATATCCTATTAGTCCAAGAAATTACTGAATTTCTTTTTTTGTATTTGGTATTGGGAACTTTACAATTGCTTCGATTTTATCTGGATTGGGTAATATGCCTTCTGGTGTAATGATATGTCCAAGGAATTTTACTGTTTGTTTTAAAAATTCTGACTTATCAAGCTGTATTTTGAAATTAGTTTTTCTGAATCTATCAAATACTGAGCGTATACTTTCTATGTGCTCTTGCAAGGAAGTTGAAAATATTAATACGTCATCCATGTAAACTAAACATTTACTCTGTAGGCCTGATAGTACGTGGTTCATTGTTCGTTGAAAGGTTGAGGGTGCATTTCGAAGTCCAAAGGGCATCCTTAAAAATTCGTAATGACCGTCGTCTGTCGAGAATGCTGTTTTCTCGATATCTTTGGGATCCATTTCAATTTGATGGTATCCGCTTGCTAGATCTAATGTTGTAAAGTACTGACTGCGACCAAGTTTGTCCAGGACGTCCGTAATGTTTGGTATTGGAAATTTATCGGGTATGGTTTTCTCATTCAATTTTCGGTAGTCTATTACAATACGAAATTTTCTTTTTCCACTATTGTCCATTTTCTTCGGGACAATCCAAATAGGGGAGGACCATGGCGAAGTTGAATTAGTTATTATATTTTGTTCCAACATTGAGTCGATTTGCTTTCTGACCTCTGATTTATAGATGTGTGGGAATCTGTATGATTTCGTATAGATTGGTATGTTGTCCGTTGTTCGAATCTCGTGCTTAACTTGGTTTGTAAAAGTTAGTGGAATGTCCTCGCAGTAGAAAATGTCTCTATATTCGTAACAAAGTTTTCTTATGGCTTCGTACTCTTCTTGATTACAGTGTCTTAGATCAAGATTTTCCAAATTTTTCTTTTGTAGGTCGTCGTAGTTTATATCTAGATTGTTATATATAGAAAGTTCTTCATCAAAGTCCATAGGTTCGGTTGTAAAGTTATTTAATTGGTGGCTAGGCATACACGGAAGAGGTTCAGTTATTGTGAATGTTTTTTCTTCGTCAGTGTTGTTAATAAGCAATACTGTCGCTTCGTTATTTTTTGTATTTATAAGCCCTGCTGAAATTTCTATTTGATTTTCAAATACGATAGAATTTATTAGAGCTTCTCCATTTTTTTGTGATATTGGTATTTTAGCTACAATTTCTGTCTTAGGACTAATTCTGTATTCGTAATTGTTTGCCATTTCGTTGGTGTCGTTAGTACCTATTAGTCTTTTTCCTTCCAAAAATAATGGAATTTTTGCTGAGTCTGTTAGTAAGTAACCATTTTTAAAATCAAGGGTGGCTCCTATTTCTTGTAGTAGATCAAGGCCAATAAGTCCATCATATGTTTGACTAAAGTTAAAGATGTAGTGTGTATACAACATTCCTGGTTTTTTAAAGATTTTTGACACTGGAATTTCTGCTGAATATCTATGTAAGGATATGCTGTGAGGTGTTTTTATTTGGAAAGGGTCTTCTTTAATTCGGTCCGGGAAAAATGTTTCGGCGACTTTTTCTGTAATCAATGTTTTTGTGGACCCTGTATCAATCATAAATTTGGCTTCGAGTTCTGGGATAATTATATATGGAAGATTTGTATTGGCTGCGACGTTGATTTCTACTTGTTTTGTCTGGGTTACTTCTTCGCATTCGGCAGGTTCGTAATATTGGTCTCCGAGGCTGGTAAGGTAAAATTTTCGTCATCGTTATAACTTTGGTAATTTTCTGAATAGTATTCTTCGGGGTAATAGCTATTGTCAGCAATTTCTGAATCGTATGTCGGTTCTTCGTAATAGTCTGATTGATATTCGTCCCTGTTGGAAGAGGTACTCGGTATCTTTTGCAAATGTAATTCTTGCGCTGTCCATTTCGGTGCATTAGACGGTTGGGAGAATTTTGATCTTCTTGTGTTTCCAGATGAGGTATCCATTGGTTGGGGATAGGATTGTTGCGTTTTAGGTTGGAAATTGAAACGTGGTTGATTTTGGAAATGTGGGAAATTTTGCGTATTTTGGAAATTTTGCTGAGTGGGAAAATTTTGTCTTTGGAAGTATTGCTGCGGTGGAGCTTGGCGTTGGAAATTTTGAGGGTTTTGAAATGGTCTTTGTTGAAATGTTTGTTGGGGGTTTCTTGGCATGAAAAAATTCGGCATACGAAAAGGGATGTTTGACATAGGGCGGATTATTTGAGGATTCGGTTTTGGTGGGGGTGTTTGAGAGTAACTGGGGTTATATTTTGGGTTTGTCGGTGTCATTCTTATTTGAGATTGATTTGTATTCTGATAAGTGTTCTTCGTCCCTAACTTTTGTTGCCGGTTGTAGTTCATGTTTTCTTCTTCTACTACCATATTTATAGCTGCTTCTAGGCTCGTGGGTTGTTTACATCTTAATAGGTGACTTAGATGTGCGTTAAGTCCAGATAGGAAAGTCCGTAGTGCCATTTTTTTGTACAAATCTAATTTTTCTTTTCGTAGTTCTGCTGTTATATTTGCCATCTGCATTTTTGAGAGTAACAGTCCACGTAGCGATATGCATCTGTCTGCAAATTGGCTAGCGGTTTCGTTGTGATTTTGCGTTAACATCATAAGGTCATTTAACAGTGATTCTTCATTCCGTTGATCACCGAAAGTGTCTAATAAAAATGTTTTTAATTCCGGGAAAGTGAGTATAGTTCTCGCGGCTAATACTTGAGCTGCTTTACCTACAATTTTATTTCTAAAATGCAGCATCAAAAATTTAATTCTTTGTGGATTATTATCCTGTACTAACATATCTAATACTTGCTCGCACGTGTCTAAAAATATCGGTAATTTTGAGTTATCTCCATCGAATTGAGGTATGAGCTCTAAATAATCTCGAACGGTAACATCATTTCTAGCCATCGCGGTTGAATTTAAATTTTCTCGTGCTACTAAATTTGAGGTTCCGGTACTATTAGAGGTATTTGCTTCCGTATTTGTTAGTATATACTGGTTAGGACCAAATGTCCGTAAAGCAAGATTAGCTAAGGTTTCGTCGTCGGAGTCAGGCATTAATGGTACTTACAAGAATATTAAGATGACAGAAAACATGAAGGCTCTGGTATATATAATCGATTACAATGTGATAACGAGGGATTTCAAGAGAACTCAGAGAGCTCCCAGGCGATGCTCTATTACACTTTGATTGATTATATATTTTTTCTTGAGCTGGAGGGCGGTTATTGTCTCGTTAGTTTTAGTCGTTTTAGTCAGTTTCCCTAAATAGCGCAAGGCTATGTGCTTTTAAAGATGTTTTCTTTATAGGTGTTTTCTGGCTTGGGCCAATCTTTCCTATACACGATTTAAGGTCACGTGTAGTCCTGGGAAAGAGAGTGCACGATCTTGGTTTCTTCAAGGGCTTATGTGAAATTACTTTCACAAGTGCAAAGCCTCACGGCGCTTCCGACGAGGGGATACTGAGCGTCTGGTGGTCGTGCTCACACGTACTGAGCTGGGGGTACTCAGATTGAGATGTACCAGTTTTATAGCTCAGGGTGTGGAAGGATATTTTAAGGATAGGTACAAAGGAATGGTATGGCTAGGTATGCAGAGTATATCTTCTTTGCTTGAATTCACTTGTTTCTTGATTAATTATCTTATTTGTTTACCAACGGTATGGTAAGGGGTTGCAGGTCTTCTTTGGTTAGTCGATGGCACGACGAGTTTTCCGATATTCTCTCGAAATTACTCCAAAGAAAATCCCTATGACTGCGCCAGCTATATTTTGTCGAGCGGTTTAGGTTTTTTTAAAAAATGTAAATTTTTTATTTAAAACAAACTTTTGACAATTAATAGCGAATGAGTTTATTGCGTTAAAATACAAAGGTATGTATCTAAAGTACGACAATAACTAAAACATAATACTGTTACTACATCTATTTATAAGCTTCTTTATCTGTGCAATTATGCACAATTGCATCTTCTTTTGTTTAATACGGCGTCTGGATATCATAACTCGCGTCACCATTTCCCCCGGCCTTTGAAAATATGTTTTCAAACTGCACCAAACAAAATCAAATTGATTCCACACAAAAAAAAACTAATTAACTCTAATAACGAAGCGAATAAGTACAACAAATAATTAAAAAAAAAAATTATTAACTACTGGTTAGGTAATGGACAAAGTCGCACAATAGGGCGTTTATAAATACCACATTTTGTTCTAACAAGCGCAACACGACTTATGCCATCATTTCCATAAAACAGTTCCTCAATTACCCCTAAGGGCCAATGAAGTGGGGGTGAATTATCCTGCCGGATAATAACTAACATTCCTGTGCGAGCAGGACAAGCGGGCGTATTCCATTTTTGTCGACTCTGCAAGCTATTCAAATACTCGAGCCGCCAGCGTTTCCAATACGATTGCACTATGTTATCTAATAATTGCTTTCGCGTAAGCAAGTTTACATTTTGATCAGACACATCCAAGGCAGGCAAGGAGCGCAACGGAGTTAATGTTAAAAAGTGCGCTGGTGTTAGAGCCAACGGTTCAGCCGGATCTGAACTTAACCAGCAAAGTGGCCTAGAATTTAGTAGTACTTCTATTTGAACTAAAATTGTTGATAACTCCTCGTATGTAAGAATCTGACTACCTATAACTTTAAATAAATGCGTTTTTACGGATTTAATATTCGACTCCCAAATTCCCCCGAAGTGTGGTGAATTTGGGGCATTGAATTTCCACTTAATATTATAAGAGGTAAGGTAGTCCTCTAAACTATTGACATAATCCGCAGATTTAATAAAATTATAAATTTCACGAAGCTCAGTTTTCGCGCCTACAAAATTTGTACCACAATCAGAGTACATTGTACTACATGGCCCTCGGCGGGCTAAAAAACGTTTAAAACAGTTAAGAAATGTAGCGGTTGTCAAATCAGAAGCCAACTCTATATGAATCGCTTTTGTTACTAAACACACGAATAAGCAAATATAAGCCTTTTGGCTTTTGACACCCCTACGGCGTCCTAAAGTTATGTATAGCGGTCCTGCATAGTCAACACCACATTCGAGGAAAGGTTTAGCTTCAGTAACGCGTGGTGTTGGTAGATCAGCCATGCTAGGATATATAGCTTTCGGGCGAAATCTAAAACAAAAATTGCACATTTTTATGCGTTTACGTACTATACTTCGCGCCGACAATATCCAATACTTTTGCCGGAGTAATGAAAGTAATAAATGCGGACCGGTATGTAAATTTTTATTATGAAAGTAATCTATTAAAAGGTTAACTAAATGGTTCTGTTTCGGCAACAAATAAGGATGTTGCTGATCGTAATCTAAGGGTGCTCTACCAAGGCGACCACCTACTCTTAATAAATTTTCACTATCTATAAACGGACTTAAATGTCTTAAAGCACTCGAGCATATTTTTCCGTTTTCTAATAATTTAATTTCTGTACTAAAATGCGCTTTTTGAACTGAGCGTATTAAAACACGTTCAGCTTTTTCTAAATCACTAGCTACTATTAATTTATTTCGAGGCAAAATCTTAAGAAACCTAAGTATGTGAACAGTTATACGACGTAACTTTGTCCAAGAAGATATACGGAGCATAAGGTTACGTAACACATCGTCTTCTTCAACTATTATTGCGGGTAATACAACTGATATTTCCTCAGGCATTGGGGAAATATTCTCTACTGTTTGACGAAGAGGCCACTCGTCTCGTGAGTTTACTAACCAAGAGGGACCGGACACCCAAGTGCTATGCTCTACCAAACGCGCCGGTGTCAAACCACGCGACAAACAATCAGCAGGATTGTCTTTTCCCTCTATGTGATACCAGGTTGTTTCAAGCAACGATTGAATTTTAGCTACTCGATTTGCGACGAATGTTTTCCACTTGTGTGGCGAGTTACCAATCCAATTTAAAACTACTGTAGAATCCGTGCAAGCAATTACACTATCTAAACTAATGCGAGACGAACAACTGTCTATAACAAATTTAAGCAATTTAGTTAACAAAAATGCTGCACAGAGCTCTAACCTAGGAATTGACAAAGTTTTTATTGGCGCAACTTTTGACTTTGCACAAAGTAAATTAACTATAACTTTACCACGCGACGTTTCTATTTTTGCATACACCATTGCCGCTAGGGCTTTTGACGAAGCGTCTGCAAATCCTATTAATGAAATTTGAGCATTTTCTACCAGACCTATAAAACGCGGTACATGAAATTTTTCTAAAAGCGGCAATTCTCTATAAAATTCTATCCATAATTTTTCAATGTGAGATGAAGGTTTTTCATCCCAATCGATTTTTGCTATCCATAACTCCTTAATTAATAATTTAGCGTAAATTGTCACAGCGGACAAAAATCCAAGCGGATCCCAAATTCGTGCAATTGTTGATAAAATGTTACGTTTTGTACATTTTCCATCTGGTATATTTACTACAAATGAAAATACATCTAAAACCGGATTCCACTGTAACCCCAAAACTTTTAAGGACGCATTAATTTCCGATGTGTCAGAGAATTCTACAGCTTGTGATAATCTACTATTTTGAGGAATTTCCTGCCATAATTCTTTACTATTGGTTGACCATTTTAACAAATCAAAACCCCCGGCCTTAAAAAGGCCTACTAATTCAAAATATAAAGCACGAGCTTCTTCAAAACTCGACACACTGCATGCTACATCATCTACGTAAATATCTGTTTTGACAATTTTTGCTGCTAACGGATAATTTTCAGCTTCATCCGCAGCGAGTTGCTTGATTGTGCGTAACGCTAAGAAAGGCGCAGGTTTTAATCCGAAAGTTACAGTGTTTAACTGATATGTGGCAAGCGGTTCGTCAGGCGAAAATCGCCAGAGAATACGCTGGTAGCATCTATGATCTGGTTGTACCCAAATATTTCTGTACATTTGACGCACATCAGAAATCATAGCTATTTCAAACAATCTAAAATTTAACAAAACTGTCATTACGTCTGTCTGTAATTTTGGCCCCGAATATAGAACATCATTCAGAGAGCGCGAGTTTGAACTTTTAACTGAACAGTCAAAAACAATTCTATGAGGCGTCGAGACGCTATTTTTTATTACAGCAAAATGAGGAATATAATAAGCAGTTTCACTAAAATTATTATCTTTTACTAATGACATGTGACCTTGCTCTAAATAATCATGGATTACTTTACTATAATTTTCTCTAAATGAAGGTACAGTTTGAAGTTTTTTCTCTAAAAAATGAAAACGCCTGACAGCGATATCTAACGAGTTACCTAATATAGGCGGATTTTCCTTAAATGGAAGTGCCACTGTATAACGCCCATTTTTTCCACGAGTTGTGGTAGATGTATATATATTTTCACACTCTACGTCCTCCTGATTTAATACAGGAGGTGCCGCTACTTCCTCTATCTCCCAAAATTTTCCTAACATTTTTTCTATTGAAACAGGTTTTACTGTCGCACAAAATGTGTACGTGTTCTCGCTTTCACTAATTATAGGCGCTTTTCCCATAACCACGAAACCTAAATTTGTTTGTACAGCTATCGGCATGTTAGGAGGACCCATTATTTTATTTCTACCTATAATGTGTGGAAATAATTCAGCACCAATAATGCCATCTATTTCTCCAGGCTGATAAAATTTGTCATCTGCCAATTGTAAATTATTTAAATAATCTAAAAGCTCTATTTTCACAACAGATGTTGGTACAGCATCGGTAATTTTATCTACTACTAGGGCAGACATTTCAAATTGAATATTTAAATTAAAGCGTGAGGTTATAACGATATCTACTTGACCTTTAACCGGTTGAGTGGAAGTTCCTATTCCTAGAACTGACAAATGCCCTTTTTGAATAGGTAATCTAAGTTTTTGACGTAATTTAGAGCTAATAAAATGAGACTGACTACCACTATCTAATAAGAATCGCCCTTGTCTCATTTCACCTGAAGCAGAAAATATATTTATAACTATTGTTGAGAGCAAAGTTGTGAAATTGTTTTGCGAAAAATTACTATTTGAGGTAGAACAAAAGTTTTGTACAATGTTTTGATTGCTTGCATGTTCGTCTGACAATGGTTCACTATTTGGCACAGAACCTTGTCCTTGTACCTCACTGCCCCCACTACAAATTGCGTTTGACAAGTGCTGTTTGTCAAAGTGTAACAAAGTGTGATGATATTTTTTGCAAGTACTACAAGTGTTAACAGACCGACATTCGGATATTCTGTGTTTGGAACTCAAACAGTTTAAACATAAATATTTTTCTTTAGCTAATTTGTATCTCTCACTTGGAGAAAGCTTTAAAAAATTAGAACATTGTGGCACTGAGTGCATTTGACCACAAATACGACAAGAATTATTTGCAATACCACTACCAGAAAATTTTTGATTAAAACTATTATTTGCTACAAATGATTTAGTAATTTTCGGCTTATTACTAATATTTGATTTTGAACAAGTTGCACTATAACTATTTGATTTCGATCCACTAGAACTACTAAGTTTTGAAGTGTGAGCCAGCGTTTTCGACTGGCCTTTAATAAATTCTACAAGTTCCTTGTACTTTGGCAGATTTGACGATTTTCTCGACATTTCGAAAAATTTGTGTGTTTGACTATCTAATTTTGAGAGAGCAATAAAGACTAATATATAATCTGACAAATCTTCTAGTTGTAAATGTCTGAGAGAATTAACCGCGGTATCGAATTTTTCTAAAAATGCATTTAAACAGCTTGCAGATTCATTTTGCGCCGCTTTAAATTCCATAATTTGCGTTAAGTACGTGTTGGCAAGTAAACGTTTGTCCTCGAATCTTTCCTTTAACATTGTCCAAAGAATACTATAATTTGCTGCGGTTGGCATTATTCCCGCACAAATATCAAGAGCTTTTCCCTTTAACGAACCCAATAAATAATGAATTTTACTCGCGTCATCTAATTCTTTATTATTGTGAATTAAACTACGAAAAGTTTCGTAAAACAGGGGCCACTGTTTCTTATCTCCATGAAATTCCATAATATCGATTTTAGGTAACCTAGGCTCTGCCTTAGCTTGACAATTATGTTGATTCGCTTCATTATTTCTAGATTTAATCGTATTGTAAGCTTCTTGAATATGGCCACACAATTGTTCGGCCACGTCCAAAGTTTGAAAAGAAGGTATATATTCATCATCTAACTTTAAATTAATACTATTAATTTCATCTAATACAAATTTAAGATCATTTAAAGCCTTATCTACAGTGTGGAATTCTGCTTTGAAATTGTTTAATGTAGCTTCGTTACCTAAATCTCTAATATAATCAAAAATGCGTTGTATTTTAGCAAAATACATTTCTTTCTTAGCAACATAACTTTTTAATTCGCGTTCAAGGGAAGTAGCGTCGACCCTAGGTGCCATTATTTAAATTAAAAATAACCAAATATGATTGTGAAATTATTTAAATGAAATAAACTCTATATTGAGAAAGAACGCTAACGCGTAAACAAAACAAGTTAACCTAAGTCACTATTAGTTCTAATATACTATTGAGTAGGCCACAAGTGTTATACGCGATATATCTATCTATCTTTCTCGCTAAACTACAAGAAACCGACAACGGAATGCCGAGTTTTGAAGCGAATTGCAAAAAACTACAAGAAAAACTATTGCAATCTGAGCTGATACAAATCCGGCTCGAAGGACCAAATGGTTAAGCCAGCAGCTCAGGGCTCTAATAAACAAGTGGGACTGTATTTCCAAAATGCTAAATATTTACTAAAAATCAATAAATCTAAATTATATGTCGAAAACTTACCAATTTTGTGTTGTGATGTTCGGATGTTCCTGATGACTTTTAATTGGATTAGGACAGGACAAGTGGGGAAGGAAATAGTTTTCGACACAATACAACTAAACTTCGATATCCACGAAATAAAACATTAATTATTGCATTTCACTTCAATACTCTAACCAACTAATTTTGAACAATTAATTTTATATGCGGGAGCTACTACTATTTGAGGCGACAGCGAGAATCTAACTCGTTCTACTACGGCACACACAAACGAACTTTTTTGTCTATCTTTTTATCATATTTTTTAATCCTAAATTAAATTTCTAATTTCCCAAGTAAATTTCTAAAGGCGCGAGCTATATTTTGTCGAGCGGTTTAGGTTTTTTTAAAAAATGTAAATTTTTTATTTAAAACAAACTTTTGACAATTAATAGCGAATGAGTTTATTGCGTTAAAATACAAAGGTATGTATCTAAAGTACGACAATAACTAAACTTGATACTGTTACTACATCTATCTATAAGCTTCTTTATCTGTGCAATTATGCACAATTGCATCTTCTTTTGTTTAATACGGCGTCTGGATATCATAACTCCTCCATCGCTAGTGGAGAACTCGGGGTTTCCTTTTAGAAAGGACCGACGTTCGTCATTTCAGTTTCTTGGGGGGTTTCTCGTGTTTTTGGGTTGCTGGTAAAGATGTTGAAAGTTGGAAAGCCTTTGATCTTATATTTGTTATATATTTTCCATGATATAATTAGGACAGCAATGATAATTATTATAATCAGGGTATAGGTAAGCCAGGAATTAGATTCAATTAAGGTTGGTTCTAACATCTGATCCTTTATCTCTTCTTGCAGATTTTGTGTACGTCGTGACAGGTCTGTAAATTCCTCTAAGTCCACATGGTCCATGGTTGGTATATTGGTACCATCTCTTCTAATTGAAAGGTTGCTATTTATTTTCACTAATGGAATGTTTATGGGTTCAAAAGTTCTCCGAAAGTTTTTGTTTGGATTAAGTTTATATTTGTCAATAACGCAATAGCATTGATCAGGAATTGTTATTAGATAATTTCCCTTGAGTTGTCTCTTTTTCTTCATCTCGCAATATGTTTCGGCTATAATAGTGGTGGGACTTGTAATTATCCATGAATTTGAGTTTTCGACCCTTTGAATTTTGGGATTATTGATATTGATTTTTGTGAATGCACATCTGTTTTCTTCTTGGGAAAAGTCAATGAGTTGAATTTCACAGGGTTCGTTTGATGTCCTTTTTATAATAGAGTTGTGAGTACACAGGATTTTTTTCGATTCTATTTCTGTACAGGGTGTGTTCGTGTACGAGTACCAATCTGGGTTTATAAGTAGATAGCTTCTTCTGGGTATAATAGTGAAGTAAAAGTCGTTGTTCTCTACAGGCAATGGGTATAACTTGTAGTAGTCATAAGATACTGTCTCTATCAATGGTATTTTGATAATGAAATATGTATAGGAATTCTTCTGAAAAACTGAAGTTTCGCATAGTTTCTCGTACTTTATAATGTTTTCGAGAGTAGGTTGAAATGGTAGTTCTACTCTTTTCAGGTAATTCTGGATTTCTAATAGTTCTTTGATAAGATTAGTTGGTTTTATAATGGTTTGATGCATTTGTCTTAAATTAGCAAAGGAAATTGCTGTCGAAAGTTCGTCTAAAAGATTGCAGATAAGTGACAGGGAGTGTGATAATTGGTCTAGGGTATTTTGTACAACCAATAATTCAATGCAGCGTGCTGTTGTTTCCATTTTCTCTCCAATTTCAGCCATTGCTGAATTAATTTTCTTTTGGTTCTCTACGAGAATGGTAATTGATTTATTTGTAGATTTAATGAGGTCATCCGTAATTGATAAGTGTTTTTCCATGTCTATTTTTAATTTGGCTTCATTGTTAAATAATTTCTTGAAATTTTGCTCATATCTTTCGCCATCTTCAGCATCTAGGTTGCCCGTGATTGATTTTTCAATTGTACCAATAAAGTTAAATGCTCCTCGTGGTTTTCTAATGTGGTTTGGTAAAACTTGTTCGAATAATGTATAGGTTCTGGTTATTTCAAAGGATATAGTTCTATTGATTTGGAATAGGAGGGTGTTTGTTAAGGAAGTTTGTTGTTTGTCGCAGGATAGATTCAGTTCTAGGTATCTGTTGATGTTTGCTAGGATTCTAATAATTTCGTCTTTTTCTTGAATAAAGGTTTCATATAACGGTTGTATGTCAAATGCGTTCATTATTTCCCATTCTGATACAATATTGTCTGCTGTACCCATGCGAATCGGTAGAAGTCCGGGGTTGTCATCTAGGGGTTTCCATTGGATGTCGTCGGCTGCTGCGAGGGTGGTGGTGCATCTGTAAGAGTAGATCTTAAGTCAGACAAATGGACTCGACGTTCTTTTTTATTTCTTAATCTAATCATGCAGGTATTGTCATTACTAATAGAAATTATTGGGAAGGGTCCCTTAAATTTAGGGACTGTTTTGGAACCTCGTTTTTTGGGTGCTCTGACATAGACCTTTTGACCTATTTTATATTTTTCTTGTGGATTTGTTATCTCTCTGTTCATTCTGTGACTGTTGTTGTTTTTCGACTTTCGATTCTTTCGTAAATAATATCATAAAGTTGAGAAAGTTTTTTTCTATATTCATCTAGTGAATAATCGAAAACTATTTGACTGGTTTTCGTATCAAATAAGTTTTTGCTTGGTGAATATCCAAAAACGACGTCGAAGGGTGTGTATCCTGTAGCAGAATGGTTTGTGTGGTTGTAAGCAATAACAGCTAGTTTCATAAGTTCTTCGGTAGTTTTGCTGTTAAGTTGTGGGTCTTGTCGAAATATTCGAAGGTGTTCAATTAGTGTGGAGTGGAGGCGTTCCACAATGCCATTTGATTCTGGATGGAATGGGGTTGTGAAGTGAAGATTAATCTTGTGATAAGCCAACAAGTTTTTTATTTGATTGTTAACGAATTCGCGACCATTATCAGTTGTGATTGCGGTTGGGGTTCCATAATGTTCGAAATAATCAATTAGGGCCTTCGCTACTTCACATGCTTCTTTGCATTGAATAGGAATTGCTTGTCCAAATTTCGAAAACGAGTCTACTAGGGTTAGGTAGATTTTTTGATCAATGGTAAATGTGTCCATGAAAACGACTTCGAATGGTTTTTGCTGGGTAGGTGTTTGGTTCATTGGAATTGTAGGTGGACGTCTATCGTATTTTCCTCTTTGGCATATATTGCATTTATTGATATATTCTTGTATTGTGGTTAACATATGACTCCAATAATATTTTTGTTTCAATTTGTCATATGTTTCTTGTGAGCCTCTATGATTTGTTTTGCTTTCATGGTAAAATTGTATAACTTCGTTTATTTCTTCTTTGTTTCTTAAATATATTCTTTCTTGGGTACATCTTACTAATTTTGGGCCGTTGTTGTTAAAATATTGATTATATATTCGACAAAAGTCTTCGTACATTTTGTCGTTATCAAAATATATATAGAAGGTAGTTTCTTCAACTGTATGATCTCTCAATAGTTCAAGAATTTGATCGTCGTTGTCTTCCTTCGTGATTTCTGCATATAGAATAGTTTTGTTTTCTACATGTAAAGTTCTGTTTCTTCTGGGGTTCATTGAGACTGTTTTTATAAATATTTGTTTAGGTTTTGTATTTATTACATCGTCTATGATTGGAATCGTGTTTCGTGGTTCATCGTCTTCGTTAGATCGAGCTGTAGAAATTTCAGGAATATCAATTTCATTTGTTTCATCGTCTGTGTCTTTCGTATTTTCAGGAGGGTTGAGTATTTCTTCGATTTCTTCTTGCGTAGGCGTTCTTAATTCTGTCTCCCTGTTTAGGTCTTGTATTATTCTGTCCAGTTCAGGATCATCTATGTTTACTTGCATCGATTCTGTGTCAATTGGGTGAATTTCAATTCTTGACAGCGCGTCCGCGTTCGTATTTAGCTTGCCTTTTTTGTATTCTATATCGAAATCATAGTCCTGTAGCTTTGTACGCCATCTGATGAAT
Organism: Rutpela maculata; assembly: GCA_936432065.2. NCBI lineage: Eukaryota > Metazoa > Arthropoda > Insecta > Coleoptera > Cerambycidae > Rutpela > Rutpela maculata. The sequence goes on along the minus strand of OW386285.2, from coordinate 148,985,451 downwards.
TTAGAGTTTTGTGGATCCTTTAATGAGAATAACCACCTTAGTGGTCTGTGGTCTGTATATATAGTGAAGCGTCTGCCGTACAGATAAGGCCTAAAATACTGGGTGGACCATACTAAACTCAAAAGTTCTTTCTCCACAACTGAGTAATTTTTTTCTGATTCGTTCAGTGTTCTGGATGCGTAAGCAATAGGTTTATCGCTTCCCACGATCCCCTGTGACAAAATACTTCCGATGGCATATTTCGACGCATCGGTTGTCAGAATAAATGGTTTGGAAAAATCCGGGTGTTGTAAGAGTGGGCTGTTGGTTAGAATGTTTTTACAAGTTTCAAAGGATTCTACAAACTCTCTTGTATGTTCTATTTTGGCTCCTTTCTTTAAACAGGCTGTTAATGGTCTTGTCAGTTTTGAGCAGTCTTTTATAAATTTTCTATAATATCCTATTAGTCCAAGAAATGACTGAATTTCTTTTTTTGTATTTGGTATTGGGAACTTTACAATTGCTTCGATTTTATCTGGATTGGGTAATATGCCTTCTGGTGTAATGATATGTCCAAGGAATTTTACTGTTTGTTTTAAAAATTCTGACTTATCAAGCTGTATTTTGAAGTTAGTTTTTCTGAATCTATCAAATACTGAGCGTATACTTTCTATGTGCTCTTGCAAGGAAGTTGAAAATATTAATACGTCATCCATGTAAACTAAACATTTACTCTGTAGGCCTGATAGTACGTGGTTCATTGTTCGTTGAAAGGTTGAGGGTGCATTTCGAAGTCCAAAGGGCATCCTTAAAAATTCGTAATGACCGTCGTCTGTCGAGAATGCTGTTTTCTCGATATCTTTGGGATCCATTTCAATTTGATGGTATCCGCTTGCTAGATCTAATGTTGTAAAGTATTGACTGCGACCAAGTTTGTCCAGGACGTCCGTAATGTTTGGTATTGGAAATTTATCGGGTATGGTTTTCTCATTCAATTTTCGGTAGTCTATTACAATACGAAATTTTCTTTTTCCACTATTGTCCATTTTCTTCGGGACAATCCAAATAGGGGAGGACCATGGCGAAGTTGAATTAGTTATTATATTTTGTTCCAACATTGAGTCGATTTGCTTTTTGACCTCTGATTTATAGATGTGTGGGAATCTGTATGATTTCGTATAGATTGGTATGTTGTCCGTTGTTCGAATCTCGTGCTTAACTTGGTTTGTAAAAGTTAGTGGAATGTCCTCGCAGTAGAAAATGTCTCTATATTCGTAACAAAGTTTTCTTATGGCTTCGTACTCTTCTTGATTACAGTGTCTTAGATCAAGATTTTCCAAATTTTTCTTTTGTAGGTCGTCGTAGTTTATATCTGGATTGTTATATATAGAAAGTTCTTCATCAAAGTCCATAGGTTCGGTTGTAAAGTTATTTAATTGGTGGCTAGGCATACATGGAAGAGGTTCAGTTATTGTGAATGTTTTTTCTTCGTCAGTGTTGTTAATAAGCAATACTGTCGCTTCGTTATTTTTTGTATTTATAAGTCCTGCTGAAATTTCTATTTGATTTTCAAATACAATAGAATTTATTAGAGCTTCTCCATTTTTTTGTGATATTGGTATTTTAGCTACAATTTCTGTCTTAGGACTAATTCTGTATTCGTAATTGTTTTCCATTTCGTTGGTGTCGTTAGTACTTATTAGTCTTTTTCCTTCCAAAAATAATGGAATTTTTGCTGAGTCTGTTAGTAAGTAACCATTTTTAAAATCGAGGGTGGCTCCTATTTCTTGTAGTAGATCAAGGCCAATAAGTCCATCATATGTTTGACTAAAGTTAAAGATGTAGTGTGTATACAACATTCCTGGTTTTTTAAAGATTTTTGATACTGGAATTTCTGCTGAATATCTATGTAAGGATATGCTATGAGGTGTTTTTATTTGGAAAGGGTCTTCTTTAATTCGGTCTGGAAAAAATGTTTCGGCGACTTTTTCTGTAATCAATGTTTTTGTTGACCCTGTATCAATCATAAATTTGGCTTCGAGTTCTGGGATAATTATATATGGAAGATTTGTATTGGCTGCGACGTTGATTTCTACTTGTTTTGTCTGGGTTACTTCTTCGCATTCGGCAGGTTCGTAATATTGGTCTCCGAGGCTGGTAAGGTAAAATTTTCGTCATCGTTGTAACTTTGGTAATTTTCTGAATAGTATTCTTCGGGGTAATAGCTATTGTCAGCAATTTCTGAATCGTATGTCGGTTCTTCGTAATAGTCTGATTGATATTCGTCCCTGTTGGAAGAGGTACTCGGTATCTCTTGCAAATGTAATTCTTGCGCTGTCCATTTCGGTGCATTAGACGGTTGGGAGAATTTTGATCTTCTTGTGTTTCCAGATGAGGTATCCATTGGTTGGGGATAGGATTGTTGCGTTTTAGGTTGGAAATTGAAACGTGGTTGATTTTGGAAATGTGGGAAATTTTGCGTATTTTGGAAATTTTGCGGAGTGGGAAAATTTTGTCTTTGGAAGTATTGCTGCGGTGGAGCTTGGCGTTGGAAATTTTGAGGGTTTTGAAATGGTCTTTGTTGAAATGTTTGTTGGGGGTTTCTTGGCATGAAAAAATTCGGCATACGATAAGGGATGTTTGACATAGGGCGGATTATTTGAGGATTCGGTTTTGGTGGGGGTGTTTGAGAGTAACTGGGGTTATATTTTGGGTTTGTCGGTGTCGTTCTTATTTGAGATTGATTTGTATTCTGATAAGTGTTCTTCGTCCCTAACTTTTGTTGCCGGTTGTAGTTCATGTTTTCTTCTTCTACTACCATATTTATAGCTGCTTCTAGGCTCGTGGGTTGTTTACATCTTAATAGGTGACTTAAATGTGCGTTAAGTCCAGATAGGAAAGTCCGTAGTGCCATTTTTTTGTACAAATCTAATTTTTCTTTTCGTAGTTCTGCTGTTATATTTGCCATCTGCATTTTTGAGAGTAACAGTCCACGTAGCGATATGCATCTGTCTGCAAATTGGCTAGCGGTTTCGTTGTGATTTTGCGTTAACATCATAAGGTCATTTAACAGTGATTCTTCATTCCGTTGATCACCGAAAGTGTCTAATAAAAATGTTTTTAATTCCGGAAAAGTGAGTATAGTTCTCGCGGCTAATACTTGAGCTGCTTTACCTACGATTTTATTTCTAAAATGCAGCATCAAAAATTTAATTCTTTGTGGATTATTATCCTGTACTAACATATCTAATACTTGCTCGCACGTGTCTAAAAATATCGGTAATTTTGAGTTATCTCCATCGAATTGAGGTATGAGCTCTAAATAATCTCGAACGGTAACATCATTTCTAGCCATCGCGGTTGAATTTATATTTTCTCGTCCTACTAAATTTGAGGTTCCGGTACTATTAGAGGTATTTGCTCCCGTATTTGTTAGTATATACTGGTTAGGACCAAATGTCCGTAAAGCAAGATTAGCTAAGGTTTCGTCGTCGGAGTCAGGCATTAATGGTACTTACAAGAATATTAAGATGACAGAAAACATGAAGGCTCTGGTATATATAATCGATTACAATGTGATAACGAGGGATTTCAAGAGAACTCAGATTGATTATATATTTTTTCTTGAGCTGGAGGGCGGTTATTGTCTCGTTAGTTTTAGTCGTTCTAGTCAATTTCCCTAAATAGCGCAAGGCTATGTGCTTTTAAAGATGTTTTCTTTATAGGTGTTTTCTGGCTTGGGCCAATCTTTCCTATACACGATTTAAGGTCACGTGTAGTCCTGGGAAAGAGAGTGCACGATCTTGGTTTCTTCAAGGGCTTATGTGAAATTACTTTCACAAGTGCAAAGCCTCACGGCGCTTCCGACGAGGGGATACTGAGCGTCTGGTGGTCGTGCTCACACGTACTGAGCTGGGGGTACTCAGATTGAGATGTACCAGTTTTATAGCTCAGGGTGTGAAAGGATATTTTAAGGATAGGTACAAAGGAATGGTATAGCTAGGTATGCAGATTATATCTTCTTTGCTTGAATTCACTTGATTAATTATCTTCTTAAAAATTATTTGTTTACCAACGGTATGGTAAGGGGTTGCAGGTCTTCTTTGGTTAGTCGATGGCACGACGAGTTTTCCGATATTCTCTCGAAATTACTCCAAAGAAAATCCCTATGACTGCGCCAGCTATATTTTGTCGAGCGGTTTAGGTTTTTTTAAAAAATGTAAATTTTTTATTTAAAACAAACTTTTGACAATTAATAGCGAATGAGTTTATTGCGTTAAAATACAAAGGTATGTATCTAAAGTACGACAATAACTAAACTTGATACTGTTACTACATCTATTTATAAGCTTCTTTATCTGTGCAATTATGCACAATTGCATCTTCTTTTGTTTAATACGGCGTCTGGATATCATAACTCGCGTCACCATTGAGAATTTCTACAACTAACTTAAACACATACATAAATACATATAATAAAAGAAGAGAGAGAAAGGAAAATTTTAAAATATTAACACATTAAAACAAGAAAGATAGAACTGTTAAACTAAGAAAAACTTGACTTAATTTGATTTAATCTGGTGTTAAAAATGTCGAGATCATTTTCAATAGTTTCGTAATTACGAAAGTTCCACGTAAAAATTATAATAAAATAAACAGCATCTTAAAAAACAAACACATCAGCAAATATAATTTTAAGCTAAACGATTTTTTAACTAAATTTAATAAATATTCTGAAGGTAACATCTCGTATCTGGAAATCAATAACTGTACAGACCCTCAGAAATATAATAAGGAGTTGTTGGCTCTAAATTTAAAAAACACCATATGTCAGACTAAATTTCTGCCAAAAAAGAATTAACATTTATCCATACCACCACCGAAGCAGTACCGTCAACGAAGTCGTCTTCCAGCGAATTAGTTCTAGCAGTGCCAGTGCATGATGAAATATTTATAAACATGTGTGATTCTATGGAAAGGGAAGATGTACCGGTAATTTTTTTTTTTTTTTTAATCGCCTTAATTGTAGATACCACAGTTCAAAAAGAGTCAAATACCGTTGAAAATTTATCTTTAGAAGAAGAAATTGTAAGTATTTTTTTATTACAAACAGATCTTAATGAGCAAAATCAGTATAATAGTGATCAATGTTTTTTTTACCCAAGACTCTCTCAGACAACATTTACCGAGTGAATGTGGATAAAAATTTATTTAAAATAATGCACGTAAATATACAATGTTTAAAAAATCAATGTAATACTCTCGAGTCAATTTTAAGCAGTCAAAATTTTAATGTTGTAATGATTAGTGAGCATTTGTTAAAAGATGAAGAAAAACATATATATCAGTTAAATAATTATAACTTAGTCTCTAGTTTTAGTAGATCCATGCATATACACGGTGGTGTGTGTATCTTTGCACGAAATGATGTCATTTGTTCAAAAGCAGATGATGTAGTAGTGATCTAAACAGGGCTGGCTCTAGGGGGGAGGCGAAGCGGGCGGCTGCCCGGGGCGGCAAAATTGTAGGGGCGGCAAATTCTTCAAATCCACAGTTACCAAAAAATATAAAAAAAGCTAGGAAACAATTGTTTCACTAATATAGTTGTAGTAATGTTAACTTTATATAAATAATTTGTTAATGTTAGTTTTTTTTTGTATATAAAGTAGGTTACATGCATACATTCTGTTTCTTATATGTGATTTTATTTCTTTTCTAATTTCTGTGGTGAGATATTTTTTTTAAGTTTCAATACGGTTAATTTTTTCAGTTATTTTATTTTACTCTTTTAAATAGAGTAATCATAAATTGCTGAAAATCCAAAAATTGCTGTAAAAAAACAAACCATCAAGAATATTCAGTAGGTGACTCTTAAAATGTTATAAAAAATAACGGACTGAAAAGATACGGTCAGGCGGGGTAAAAATGAGACAGACAGGTAGCGGGGTAAAAAAAAGACAAGGTGATATCCAACCCAGATTGAAATAAATTAAACTTAATTTTTTATTCAAGTTTGTTTTGTACATTCAGAACTGTTTTATGTTATCCAATCAGGTCCTATGCCTACTGATAATGCGGGAAAAAATATTATTCAGTAAACTCTTTAAATCATTTTTTAAAAAATTTTTAACGCAATTTAGTACTTTTTTGGGGATTTTATAGTTTCTCTATTTGCATTGTCCTTATTTGGCAGACGTCAACTAGAAGTGTCATACGTCATACTTCACATTTTGTGATCAAGTTTATTAATCTGCTAGTTTTAAATAATCAAAAATTTGATTTTAACGAAAAAATTAAAAGCGGGGTAAAAAAGAGACTAAAGAGACCAAATGGGCAGACTGAAGCAGGCACATTTCAGCTTCCTAATTTAGGAGAAACTAGCCCTTCTGCAAGCCCCTTCTTGTTTAGTAAAAAATCTGAATAAATTACATATAAAAGAAAAAACCCTCCTCTGTCTTATTTTTGCACTTCCATTTGCACGACGTCAATAAGAATGGGAATAAATCACATGTCCTTTATTTACCCTCCACTGTATTTTTTTTTACCCCACTTAGAGAGTAAAAATGAGACACTGTTTATTTTTGTTTATCAATTAACGGTACTTTTTAGTACAAAAATTAGTTTTTCCTGTCATTTTTACATATGATACCAATATTTCATTAAATATGACCGATTCTAAGCAACCTAAAAATTGAAAGATGTCATTTGGTCTCATTTTTACCCCGACGGATCCTAATGTTATTTATATAAGAGAGGGGCGGCAAAATAAAACTGTGCCCGGGGCGGCAAAATACCTGGAGCCAGCCCTGGATCTAAATCACGTTAATACTGAAAAACATTATGAGAGTTCATGTATCAAAATACCAAACTGCATTGTGGTAACGTTGTATCCCTCTCCATGTGGTGACATAAACATCTTCAAAGATAACCTATATCAGACTCTCCAAATTTTAAGTGAAACATGCAAATCTAGTAGATTTATTGTAGATGGCGATTTTAATGTAAATTTTCAAGGTGACTCGAAAGCCGCCAGAGAAATAATTGATATCTTTTACTCTTTTGGTCTAGAAAAATGTATTTCAGAGCCCACCAGAGTCCATGGTAATTCACAGACATGTAGAGATAATATTTTTGTCAATTTTGAAATTATTGAGGCTGCTGTAAGAGATTTTCATCTTTCTGACCATAAGTCTCAAATGATCAAATTTAATGATGATTCAAAGAACATAAAACCGCTTTATAAAACAATTTTTAATAAAAGTACGGAAAACAAAATGCAATTCTCTAATTATCTAGCATGTGAAAATTGGTCTGAATTATATAATGAATCAAACCCAGAGAAGACCGTTGATATTTTTTACAATGTAATAAACTATTACCATGCTTTATCTTTCCCTCAAACAGTGAGAATAAATTGAAACAATAGTTCAAAAATAATTTATACAAATCCAGAAGTCATTGCAAAGAAAGCAGAAGTCATTCGATTGAATAATATTACAGAACTAATACCGAATAATGATGTAATAATAACTGAATTGAAACAAAAAAAAAATGCGAATATGAACAGCTTATTATTAAATTAAAAAAAGATCAAATAAACAGGGAGATTCGTGATTCAAATAATAAACAAAAAACTATTTGGAATATTATTAATAAATACACAAAAAAAAGCAATAAAAACGGAGCAACCTCAATATCACCTGAAAGTTATAATATTTTTTTTACTCAAATAGCGAAGGAATTACTTAATGAGATACCTAAATCCCATTCTACCCATATGGAATATCTACAAAATAGTAATAAAGTGCATAATTATTCAATGTTCCTTTATCCGGTTTTGGAAACGGAGGTACAAAATGTATTACGGTCTTTGAAAAATTCTAAGGCTATATACAATCAATCGGTAGATATGTGCAAAGAAAATATAGAATATTTATCTGGACCACTAACTTATATAATAAATATTATGTTTGTAACAGGTACGTTTCCAAATAAATTAAAAAAGGCAAAAATAATTCACTGTTTAAGGCAGGAGATATTGAGGACGTATCTTGCTATAGGCCAATTGCTTTACTCCCTATTCTAGCCAAAGTATTCGAAAAAATTATTGCCTTGAGAATAATTAATTATCTGGAATCACACAATATTCTTACAAATAATCAATTTGGGTTCAGGAAAGGTAAAAATACCTCACAAGCTGTTTGGGAGCTTGTTAATTTCAATAGCGAGGGCTTTGAAAATTTTAACTCAACATTAGCAATTTTCCTAGACGTAAGCAAAGCATTCGATTGCGTTTCCAAAGAAATTTTATTAAATAAATTAGAATTTTATGGTTTTAAAGGTATAGTTCATGAACTGATGTCATCGTACTTATCAGACAGATATCAATATGTGTGTTATAATGATAAACTTAGCAGCATGCTAGCAGTAGAACACGGTGTGCCGCAGGGTAGTGTACTGGGACCGCTGCTATTTTTAATTTATATTAATGATTTACCTAATGTTCATTCAGCATTAACAGTCCTTTTTGCGGACGACACAACCTTCGCGGAACATTTGAGAGATACTGGAACTAATGTTGTTGATTTGCAAACCAACATTTTAACCAAGTCTTCTGACTGGTTTAATGCTAATAAATTATGTTTAAATACCAACAAAACGCATACATTACTTTTTTTCCACCAACAATAATAACCCACAGACTATAAAATTTTTAGGAGTAACATTAGATAATAGATTCAGTTGGCATCCACATATTAATGACCTAACAACTAAATTGTCCAAAAAAGTATATGCCATCAGACAAATAAAAAACAAAGTTAATCTAGAAGCAGCAATTGTTGCATATCATGCTTTGTTCCACAGTGCCATGGTATATGGTTTGATAACCAAGTACATAGCATTTTTATCATTCAGAAAAGAGCAATTAGAGCTCTGGCTGGTTTAAGTCAACTTGAAAGTTACAAATCTTGGTTCACAACACTTAATATATTAACTTTGCCTTCCGAAGATATTTGTTGTAATTTACTTCACATAAAGGAGAATTTGAGCGAATATGCAAAAAATGGCGAAAATCATGAAAATAATACTCGAAATCGCAATGATATACAAACACCTTATCAGAGACTAGAGTCAACAAAAAGAAACAATTTTGGTATTGCCTTATTTAACTCTTTGCCCCAACATTTGAAATCTTTGTCAAACAGACAATTTAAAGCAAAGATAAGAAAGCATCTTTTGGCCAGTGCTTACTACAATGTGTCAGATTTTAATTATGTATAAATTAGATTAATGTTTGTTCTTTGTTAGTTTCTTTAAATTATCCTGTACTATATTATACAAAAACCATATTAGGAGTATGTCATTTACATGTATTTTTATATTTACATTGACTATTCTAGAACTATAGCCCAGTGTTTTATACAATCATATTTTGTGTGTTCGTTTGTTTGTTTGTTGTTTGTTTGTTATTTACTTTGACCATACTAATATTATGTTTTAGTGTTTATTTATATTTTTTGTTTTTACTTACTTTTTTACATATTCATGGTGACGTGTCAAAACACTACGGTGTATTTTTCCAATGACCAATAAATTATTATTATTATTATTAAGTATATAGTGGGGAAACCGTTAAACTATTTGTGTGAGTATTAGGGAAGCAAAACAATGATATAGATCTGGTTAATCTGGTAGGTACTCTAAAGTTGATTTGATCAAGTAACTGCGGACAGTCATTCATGTTGTTTAGGAGTTCAATATTGTTAATATGTACATCGTAATGGGGATTCTATATCATGCTCGCTAATCTGGGTCGCAACAAGGTGTTATATATTTAATTATATCCTGATTTTGTCAAGTTAGTTGGCACTGTGATATTCTAATATAATATTTTGGTGCTTGCGAAAATTACCTTTGTGTCAGTATCATATAACACATTCCAAGCCTCATGCCTTCATGTCTGAAAGATACACCTATTATATTTTTTGTCCTGAAATAATAAAACAAGGGATGAATTTGTACCACTCTGTACAATAACGGACACGTATTTATGCCATGCATTTTTTATACATTCAGTTTGTTTCAGATGCTAATATTTGTACCAAATCACTATTTTTTTTATTAAATAAGTAGATAACAAATATGGAATTTTGTTTTTATGTAGATAAGGTGGGCGGTTTCGTGAACGTAATTCGAGGATTTCTCCTGCATCCCGGAACCGATTGAAAACATTTTTTGATATTCTTTTAGAGATAGCTTTATATAATGGTACTAGGCTATTTAAAACTAAAAAAAGGAAATTTTTTTTTACTTGTGCGAAAATAAAAAAAAAAAAATTTTTGACTTTTCAATAGTTTGGTACCATTCTATAGTGTTGTATCTAAAGGCCTATCAAAAATTTTTTTGAATCGGTTCAGGGATGTAAGAGATATCCTTGAACTACGAAATCATTTTCTTAAGCACGGCACCGGCGCCCATAAACTTACACCATTACGTTTTAAAAACACCAGTCATTTATTTTTAATAACTGCACATTCCAACGGTGTTTTTCCGTATGATGTAGCATTTGGAATAAAAACAGGGAAACTTCTCTAGTTAGTGTATTTCTGCAACATTAAATGGTACACTTCACGCCAGAAACGCATCACGTTTATATTTACCGTTGGTAATTGTCAATTAATGACCTTCATTGTCGCTATATACAGACTATTGCTTCCACGAAATATCTTGTGATTTTCTTCACGCGAAATTATTACAATTGATGTCATAAACAACGCTATATTTATGATCTGAATATTAATAAAGTAAACAGGAAATTATTACCTCTAACTTGGTCACGTCAAAAATATACCAAATTATTTAATAGGTTTTATTAATATTTAGTTATGTAACATCGAATTATTAATATGTAAGTTTACTTATAATCATAATCAAGTTTTTTTGAGTATTTATTGAATACTTTAAGAAAAAACAATCTTCTCTATTATCCAAATTGAACATCATAGTGGAGCAGATTTTCGAGCATAACACGATTATTTAAGGAGAAAATTTTTCCGGAATAGAAAGATATGGGACCCAGATGAGCTGATAGAGAAATAAATAATGTATTATATTCCCGGTTGACGACCTTTTCCCTTGGCCGAGAGAAAATTTGTGAGCATTTAATTTCAGAGATCACAATTACTTCCACACCCAGTGGAAGTATAGTAACGACAAAAAAATTTTTATTGTTCAAATAGGCTTAAAATGTCATGAAACGTCGAGATTTTAAGTTAGATCGAAAAAAAAATTCTGTCTGTCGGTCTGTCTGTAACTTTTTTTTGTGCGCACATTTACTCTGGAACCGTTTAAGATATTGACTTGTTTGGTACACGTATGTACTTTAACGAGATCTGGAACTAGATTATATTTTCATGTTGTTCCGACGAAGAGTTGGGGGGTAAATTGGGTAAATTTGGGGTAAATGGGTAAATCAAGCAGGTAAGAGTCGATAAAATTGGTACTTAGTATATACAAGAGAAGCGAGGGTCTCAAAAGCATTTTTACCACCCCCCACCCCCTTATTAAAGGGGATGAAAAAAAATTGTGATTTAGTGTATGTACAAGAACCAGAAACCTCAAAATATTTTTTTACTACATCTACCCCCACTACCACCCCCCTATCACCACCCCCACCCCACTACCGATGTGGGGTATCATTTTATGGGTTTTTGGGGTAGAGGATTTCAAATATTATGTTATTAAAGTTCCATAAACAATTATTTCCATATACAAAGTTTTTTCGTTGTGAGTGACTTGGATAGAGAATCTGGATGTGGAAGTAGTGATTCCTTGGGCACAGGTTTTTTTCTTATACCGCGCGCCTGCAAGTAAAAAAACATATTACTCTGAAACTACTGCACTTAGGTGAACGATTCTAGATTTTATTGATAAAGTTTATTCCATATAATAATTCCACAATAGAAAAGTGTCGTAATTTGACTTATTCCATTTTGAAAAACAATATAATATGTTTTCCATTTTTTTTTATATCAACTTTTTCCCTGATGTTTAAGGAACATTTTCTGTCATTTAACATATTGTTATGTTTCATAAATAAAGGCTATAGAGATATTTGAACACGCGCGTGTTGCATTAGTTAAGTAGCGCATTGCGAGTGGGGTAAAGATCGATAGATACGTGAACCAGCGCGTCGAAAAAGGAGGGACTGACATAATACAAGAGTACTGATAGAGTATTAATTATTATTATGGTGCCTATACCTGCTGTTATGAAATAAAACACAGTTAAAAAGATATAAATTTTAATTATCAATTAATGAAATATTTTAAAATATTTAATCGTTAATTTTGATCGTAAAAAAATTAAACAAAAATGTTCAGAAACCAAGTTCTTCATTAATTGGTTCCATTTAAATCATAACATTACGGCATTTTTTGCACCTGCAGACCGATGTACATTTTGGATTTTTTCGAAGACATGGACATTTTACCGAAATGCAATTTTTATCTCGACAGGAAATATTTAACTATCTCTCATTTCATCAGGTATTGGTGCTGTGGAGAGAACTGGTCGGATACCTTCTTCATGTGATTTCCATCCAAACTGAAAAAATATTAAACTCCTCAACATTAAGTTTATGACTGCTGCACCATATTTTAACTAATAACATTACAGTCGTTAAAATAGTCAGCAGAACTTCCTCCAACAGACGATGGTTTGAGGCAAAATGTGCTCAAGTTGGTTCAATTTTACTTTTGTTTATTTTATATTAAATGAATATTTCGACTTTCGGGTGTTTATTACAGAACAAAATATGGAGCAGCAGTCATAAACTTAATATTGAATATAACTTAATATACTTAATAAACTTATTTTTCAGTTTGGATGGGAATCACATGAAGAACGTATTCGACCAGTTCTCTCCACAAAAGCACCAATGCCTGACGAAATGAGAGATATGTTAAATATTTCCTGCCGAGATAAAGATTGCATTTGGGTAAAATGTTCATATGTCGTTGGAAAAATCTAAAATGTCCATCGGCCTGCTGGTGTAAAGAATGCCGTAATGTTAGGATTCAAATTGAACCAATTAATGAATGATTTTTGAACATTTTTATTTAATTTTTTTGTGATCAAAATTCAAATAAAAGAAAATCAAATCAAATGCCTTATTCCTTTTTTACCTTATACATAGATACAGATGAGGTTCTTCATGTACAGGTGGAAAACCACCAAGTGGAGCAATAAAGCATTAATTGATTAATTTACTAAAAGTAAATTATAAAAGTTAATAGTAATATATAAAAACTGCAAGTAACATAAAAAACATCAAATGAGGTAAAAATTTGTGAACGTACACAGGTCAAAAATATAAAAACGATTAAATATTTTAAAATAATTCATTCATTAGTAATTAAAATTTATTTTTTCTTAACCGTTTTATTTCATAAGAGCAGGTACTACAATAATAATACATGAGTATTATTGTATTGTCAGTCCCTCCTTTTTCGACGCACTGGTTCACGTATCTATCGATCTTCATCCCACTCGCAATGCGCTACTTGACTAATGCAACACACGAGTGTTCAAATATCTCTATAGCCTTTATTTGTGAAACGCGTCAATATGTTATGTGACATATTGATTAAAAAATGTTCCTTAAACATGAGGGAAGAGGTTGATATAAAAATATTTGAAATCGATATTGTGAAATAAAAAGTTATGCCTGTGTGAAAGCAATACATTAGCATTTTTACCAATTATTGCAAGACATATTGTTTTTTCAAAATGTAATAAGTCGGATTACGACACTTTTCTATTGTAGAATTATTGTATGGGATAACCTCTATCAATCAAATCTAGAATCATTCACCTAAGTGCAGTAGTTTCCGAGTAATCTGTTGTTTTACTTGCAGGCGCGCGGTATAAGAAAAATTGTGATCTCTGAAATTAAATGCTCACAAATTTTGTCTCGACCAAGGGAAAAGGTTGTCAACCGGGAATATAATACGTCAAGATGCGATATGTGATTTAACCTCTAAAATCTATGAGTCTTTAGATAAGGGCGAACCAGCCTTGGCAGTCTTTGTTGACCTTGCAAAGGCGTTTGACACTGTCTGCCTTGATAAGCTGCTCCAAAAACTTTATGCTGTCAGTATCAGGGGAAAAACTCTTCAACTTCTGAAAAGTTATCTTGAAAACAGAACTAATTATGTTTCAATACAAGAAGTTTATAGTAATCCCAAAACAGTCATGTATGGAGTCCCACAGGGAACCGTACTGGGACCATTACTATTTACGGTATACATCAATGACCTACTGAGCTTGAACAGTTTGGGGAAAATAACAAGCTTCGCTGATGACACGGTTATATTATATAAAGGTAAAACATGGGATTCCTTACGGGCTGACGTACAAAAAGACTTTTCCACAATAATAACATGGTTTAACACTAAACTCGGACAAAACAAAATACGTAGCATTAAGTTCATACAAAGTCGGTTTACCACAATATAAATCCATATCGATAGAAATAAATCATGATGCTATAAGTCTGAAAGAAAGTGATAACGTCAAATACCTAGGTATCATTATGGATTGTCATTTAAGATGGGATAAACAAATAAACTTCATTGTAAGAAAAATCAGGGGCATTATCTCAAAAATAAAATATCTAACCGACTTTCTAGAATTTCGCGACATTAGAACAATATATTTTTCCCTAATTCAAAACCATATAAATTACGCAATTTTAGCTTGGGGGGGAGTTAATAAGAACTACTACACTCATTAGATGTAATGCAGAAATGGTGCCTAAAAATAATTTTGAAAAGAAAATATACGTACTCGTCTGATTTATTGTATAAAGAAGCAAAAGTGCTGGATGTGCGTCAGTTGTTTGGTTTAGCCATGTGTACTGAAATATTTAAAAACAAAAAACTTCTAAATTTTTCCGAACATCAATATAACACCAGGACAAAAACTGCGTCTATTTCTAGAAACATAAAATGCACTAAAACAGTAGGTCAAAGATGTTATATATACCTTTACTCCAAAATGTACTCCGCATTACCGCAGGATATTAAAACGCTAAACAGTCTCCATTCATTAAAAAAAAGAATTAAACAATGGATGTTTGATGCACCTAGAAATGTAGTACATGCGATAATAGACAAAAGATATTATTATGCCTAGTCTTAATCAGTAACGGTGTTAGCCCTTGCTGTGATATGTTCTGAGAAAGTCAAACATAATTTTATGTTCCAGATTGTACCACCGTTGATTTGTTTGCGTAATTAAGAAACTAAGTATATTTATATGGGTGAAAAAATGAATTTATATTACCTTATATAATCGATATGTTAAAATAGAAAAAAAATACTTATATTATAGATAATATTAAAAAAAATGTAAAGAAAAAATATTTATATATTATATACATATATTTAAATTTAACTAAACAATGCCATATTATAAATAGATTTTGGTAGGTTTTAGCTCACAAACAAGTAGTCACAGTCCATGACGTGTGAGTGCTTCGTGAGTCGACTACACGTTTATTTATTATTATTATTATTAAAATGTCATAGGCTATTGTTCTCTTTATTTATGAATAAACGTTATTATTATTGTTATTATTTATTTCTTTATCAGATGGTCTAGGTCCCATATCTTTCTACTCCGAAAATTTTTTTTGAACGATTTCAACCTAAATTCTGCTCCACTATCAGAAAGTCCATATTTTACGCTCGCCTCTGCAAAATATTGATATGTCATTTATAAACATACCTAGTTATTTATTTAAATTTCAATCTACGAGGGAGAAAATAAAACTTTAGAATACAGAATTATCTTATAACTTTGTGTTTAAGAAGTACTGTCGTGTAGTAAGTGATAAGATAAGAAAAAAATCATTGAATAGTAGATAGCTGCTCAGAAAAAAATAATCCTAAAATGTCAGATCACACAACTTTCCGTGTTAATTATTAATAATTAAGAATTTATTTAAGAAAAAGAAATAAACTTGTCACAATTAAATATGTATCGTGCACTGAAATAGCTGTAACTTCTTTTATTTTAGAAATATTCTCTTGGAACGTATACCTTATTTAATGTTCAGGCAAATTAAAAAAAAAATACAGTACATGAAAAACTTTATTGGTACTTACGAAAAAATAAAACCCAAAATAAGACTTCATAACCCATAATAACATATCGAAACAACAAGATTAGTAATGAGTATGCCTATGTTATGGCTCTCAGAACTTCAGTACAAATTTAAGGGAATATTCTCCCATTCCTCTTGAAGTTGCGGAACATTTGCTTGAAGATTTTCTGCCGGTTCTCGACCTAGTAATCTTTGGTCTAGAACACTTCAAAGATGTTCAGTAGGATTACAGTCAGGACTGCTGGCTGGGCATTTCATAACTTCAAGATTTAGCTGTTCGAAAAAATCTTGAACAATTCTGGCAATGTGAGATCTTACATAATCTTGCTGCAAAATAAAATTAGAACCTTTCTGATTGGCAACTGGATTTACAGTGGGTTGGAGAATCTCGTCAAAGTATCTTCTGGCCGTTACCGATCCATTTACAAACAAGTGCAAAGCGTTGAGTCTATTTAAACTTATTCCACTCATTCTCTGGCGTTAGTATGATTTTCTCCGAACAATACCGACTTCTCTGCACCTATATCCATAATTAATTGATTACGGGTTAGCTCCTTTGAAGCTACTGAGCTACGTATCTTTGAGAGCGACCTTCTTGAAAGAGACAGCCCAAACATTTTGAAGTACATCAAGATGACTTATTTATACGATACATCTTCCCAAAACACCGTTGTTCAGAATTAAAACTTGGGTTTAATACCAATGTCTCATATTTTAGAAACATGACTACAGTGTCTTTTCACATTTTTTGATCTTAAAATAAAAAAAAACGAAATCGAGATTTTTCTTGAACGAGGTACATGGAAGAGTCTGAATCATATCTAAATAAAAAAATTACAAGGATATCTCAAAAATTAAAGAAATTGCCGCTATTTCAATGAGTAATACCTATTTCGTTGTGAGATGACTAGTCTATGAAGTTATTAAATCGTGCGCACGCGCCGTTGCTTGACCAAATAGCCGCTGAGCTAGCAATTGGAGCGTTAATCACAAAATTCTTGCTAGGGTATCGATATTAAATTAGAAACTAATGGGGTACTTTTTAGGGTTTAACGAACTTTTATAGCTTTCGTTTCATATAAAAAAAGTAAATGTTCTATCTATCATATATCAGATAAAAATAAACATTGGGTAAAATAAATTGCTATAAAGATTTATTGACATTGATAAATTGTAACAAATAACGTCAGATACTGCCGAGAAAAATCTCACAGTTAAATCGTTCTTTAACCAATAATAGCCAGGGAGGTAGCGACAGATTTTTCGCGTTAATATCTATAAAGCTAGATTTTTTCCCATAATAGCTTAGACAGTATCAATGATGAAAGTACAAGTCTACCAAACTTTTAGTGTATCATATCTACAAGATTGAAATTTTACATACCCGCAGATGACATAAAAACATACCGGAAAATAATATTCTACCGCGTCGGAAGCGTTGCCATCTCAGGTCTATCACCCACGCTGTGTGGAAAAAACAAACATTTTTGACTTATATTTACAAAGCTGAAATTTCTGGAATAGTTTATTTAATAAGACATCCAAAAAATACAGTCCACCGATCATCTCATGTGGCTAAAGCCTCGGTAGACGAAATGGAATGCAAGTGCGTGACCTCGTCCGCTGCTCTTCAGGCCATTGCAGTTCGCGGAGAATTTTTACATTTTCCGCCGGAGAATATTAATCTACAAAGTTGATTTTTTGTCTACAAGCAGTTTATGCACTATCTCGATTAAAAAATCACATTCTACCTCCGCTAAAAGGTGGCTAAATCTTTGGCAGACGTTGCCAAAATGCCAATACATAGTCAAATCACGACAATTATATTCTTCGTTAATATTAACGAACAGACAGTTTTCTTATAGATGTGTTAATTATCACTTTTATTTACTCCATTATGATCTATGCTTCGGTAATTAATTTATCTTTTAATTTATATTTTTTTTATGTCAAAGAAAATATGTTCACCTTATTAATAAATAATAAATTCACGATCCTATGTAAATCTCATTGTAAGAAATGATTGCTTTTTATAACTTATTCAAATAATTCATTCTTTAAAAGTTTATTATTATTTACCAATGTTACTGTCAATTAAATACTTAAAAACCGCTGCCCAAGGAATCACTACTTCCACATCCAGATTTTCTATCCAAGTATCTCACAACGAAAAAAAATTGCATGTGAAAATAAATGTTTATGGAATTTTAATAATATTATAATATAATATTTGAAATTGTCTACCCTAAAAATCCATAAAATGATATGCCACATCGGTAGTGGGGGTGGGGTTGGTGAAAAGGAGTAGTGGGGGTGGATGAAGTAAAAATCATTTTTGAGGCCTTTGGATCTTGTACACACACTAAATCACAATTTTATTTTTTTCGTGGGGGTGGCTAATACTAAAAAAAATTGTTGAGACCTTAGCTCCTTATGTATACTAAATACCAATTTTATGGACTCTTACTTGCTTGATTTATCTATTTACCCCAATTTACCCTCAACCTTTCAACGGAATAAGATCAAAATATAATCTAGTTCCAGATTTCGTTATAATACATATGTGCACCAAATTTCAAGTCAATATCTTAAACGGTTCCAGAGTAATCGTGCGCACAAAAAGTTATAGACAGGCAGAACGAGAGACAGAACATTTTTTTTTCTCAAACATAAAATCTGGACGTTTCATGACATTCTAAGCATATTTGAACAAAAATTTTCAAGTTTTTTTATCACATGTCGTGATTTGAGAGTCCAATTAATATTTCGGAAGGAAATGATGGTGTTTCGTACGAAAGTGATTTCTAGGACGAAATCAGCTAATCACTATATGGAGATTCAGATTCAGATTAAGAACAGCGAATAATTCGGCAGTTAATTTGATTAGAAAAATACTATGTGTTATGATAATTAAATTTATTTTATTACAATATTGTGTGTTATTAATTTATATAAGAAGTATCACATGAAACTATAATAATATATCGATATAATGGGTGCAAGTAAAAGAGTTACTATCGATTCACTGAAGATAAGCTTGCTTTATCTCTCACATTTCTGTCCACAACGTTTCTTTACTATCTGAAATTTTTATACAAGCTTTTTACTTTTGAAAATTGAATAAAAAGAGGGAATTGAAATGATGAAACCTGTAAAATTTTTATGCACTCGCGAAAGAAATTCAGAACTTTACAAATCGCTTAACTTTCTTTATGCCTTGTAATTTCAGCAACGTCTACCAAAGATTTAGCACCTTTCAGCAAAGGTAGAATGTGATTTTTAATCGAAATAATGCATAAATTGCTTGTAAACAAAAAATCAGCTTTGTAGATTAATATTCCGCGGCGGAAAATGCAAAAATTATCCGCGAACTGTAATGGCCCGGAGCGCAGCGGGCGCGGTAACGCGCTTGTGTTTCTTTGCATCTACCGAGGCTTTAGCGACATGAAACGGTCCGTATACTGTATTTTTAGATGACTTATTCGATAAACTATTCCAGAAAAATTCAGCCTTGTAGATATAAGTCAAAAACGTTTTTTTTCACACTTTTCGTGGATGGCAGATCTGACATAGCAACGCTTCCGACGCGGTAGAATATTATTTTCTGGTATGTTTTTATGTCATCTGTAAGTGAAATTTCAATCTTGTAGATATAATACATTTATGCAACTTTTTGCAACATGTTTAATTTTTTACTAATTTTTGCAAGACTTATAGATTGGTAGAACTACAATTTCATCAAAAATACTATCTAAACTTTCTTGGGAAAAAATCTAGCTTTATAGAAATGATTTCACGAAAACCCCTCCCTGCTTGAGTTTTTGTGATTTTATCTGTTTTAACCTAAATAATAAATAATTACTGTATCATGACCGAGATCATGACCCATACTAATATTAATAATCGTGTTTTAATGACCCGATTAATGGGTTGCACAATAATAAAACGAAGGAAAAGAACGAGAAATCGTACCAAATGGATTAAACAATGGTTAATGAGAGGACTGCACCATATGCCGCTTCTTAGGCAATTGCAGGAAGACGATGATGAACAATATTGCTGTACGAACACTATTCTAAATATAACGGCCGATGTCATGTAGATATGTAGCACATGTGTGTTCACTGAATAATTAATTTATCTTATCGTATTTGTCGCCAATATATCGTTGAATTTTAAAATTGAAAGAAAACTCACTAAACAGCAGTTTTAAATGTACTATTTACCGAACTTAACGTTAAATCGTCCGCATCGGGCGATAAATCTTTACGTATATAAGCACCTTGAGAAATAGTATGAGAGATATACACAATAATTGTCTTTTTTTTAATGGATCTGACCCAATATCCATCAACATTTGAAAGGTGGAAGGTTAATTTAGAATGCAAATGAGTCATACATTTCTCTGAAAACATTTAAATCTTATTTTTCTTCACTTAATTTTATATTCGCATCACAGATGGATTAAGGCGGCAGGCATGCTGCATAGCAACATTTTGACCATGCACTTACAGTAAATCGTTCTAAAACTTGTTATGTTGATGTTTATCGAAAATGAAAACAAACTTTTTACTTTGAACAAAATACAGTAAAGTTCCAGGCAATAGTGATGTGTCCACATTTTTCATTGCTTTTATTTACAAAAAGTTATCTCCACAATCTCTTTGGGTCTTATATTGCCGTCCTCTCCAGAACACGCTCTGCATGATGTGATAGTTTTAGCGAAGGATAGTAAATAGAGTAGTTATGCGACATCTGTCTTTTTTTCACTTCTGTAAATTGAAATTGGTCGAAGATCCTTAGTGTAACTATTGCGTTAGTAGTCTATGAAAAAAAAAACAATTACTATTTTATAGCAAACATGAACAAGAAATCAAAATTTTCCTCACAAAATTACTGCGCCTATTATTAAACGGCATGGGCCTTAATATAGCAAACACTAAATACTAATGAAATTTTAAAAGACGATATTTTCATAATATATATACAAAATATTAATTTAATACCGGATCTTGTCATTAAAAGTGAACTGAATGATTGTTCCACTCACTGTGGGTATATTGTACTAATTTCAAAAGCACACCGAAAAAAAAAAGTTTTAATTAAGGATATATTGGTTTGTATATAAGCAAATCAGTAAATTCTTCATATAAAACAAATACTTTTGTGGCAAGTAATCAAAAGCTGGTAGTAAATGAATTACACAGCCCCACAAAAAAAAAAGTTTTTGATCTGGATGACTGACCATAGTATTCCTATGTGTTTCGTATACCCCCAAACTCTTGCGCTACAGCCAAAAACAACCCCGAAAATGGGATAAAACCGTCCCATACATCAGGATTCAATGAATGGATGTAAATGAATGGTGAAAAACATGGGAAGGGAAAATGTTTTATATTCAGCAGTCACTTACTTGAATATTGACTGGAAAACTACCCTTATAATATGCTGAAAACTCCCCCTATACAAGCATAGAGTATATAAATGCCAATAAATCGCGAGAAATGTTAAAGTTTTTATAGTTTAGAATACAGTACATGAATCTTACGCGTGTCTCAAAACCTCCCATATAACAGGGTGGAAACCACCCTTATATAAAAATAGACTGCGTGAATACTAATAGATTGTGGGCAATGGAGGAGTTTTCGATGTTTTAATTCCAGAATAGAATCTTGGGTGTCCCTGTTCTACCTTATTCTTAGTCAGTACAAAAAATACCCCTATAATAGGGTGGAAACCATCCTTATTACAGAATAAAGCACAAATGCCAATACATCACGGGAAATAACTTTTTTATAGTTTAAGTACAGAATATGAATCTGGAGTGACTCCCAGGGCACCCTGCTTACTCTTGATCCAAAATCTCTTCTATAAAGGGTGGTAACCACCCTTGTATAAAAATAAATTGCATGAATACCAATAAATCGTGGGAAATGTTGGAGTTTTCATTGTTTCAGTTCCAGAATAGATTCTTGACTGACGTTGATCTACCTTATTCTTACTTGGTACCCAAAATCATCCCTAAAAAACCACCCCTACATAATAAAATGTACATATGCCAGTTTTTTAATTTTTCTTCTCAGAATACCTTTTCTTTTCATTTTCAAATGATCACCTCACTGGCTCTCTTTTATGTTCTTCGTGCGTGTCTCTTTTCATAGATCAACAGTAGTCGGCCATCATATGGACATCCTACCTTCCTTGATACCGCTTCTCCATCTCCGAAATATCCTGGTGAAAGCGTTCGCCTTACTCTTCATTGTATTCACCCAAATTGTCTGGATGACGGACAACTGTTGGTCCATAAAATGAGACACACACGAAGAACACAATAGGGAGCCAATGAGAAGATCATTTGAAAATAAGAAAAAAGGTATTCTAAGAAAAAAAGATTAAAAAAATGTTCACATTCTTCAGTCAAGCTGCATTAACCTTTTCGTGCAATATATGCAACTTGACTGAAGAATATGAACGTTTTTTTTAATCTTTTTTTTCCTAGAATACCTTTTTCTTATTTTCAAATGATTTTTTCATTAGCTCCTTATTGTGTTCTTCGTGTGTCTCTTTTTATGGACCAACAGTTGTCCGCCATCCAGAAAATTTGGGTGAATACAATGAAGAGCAAGGCGAACGCTTTCACCAGGGTATTTCGGAGATGGGGAAGCGGTATCAAGGAAGGTGGGATGTCCACAAGATGGCCGACTGCTGTTGGTCTATGAAAAGAGACGCACGAAGAACATAAAAGAGAGCCAGTGAGGAGATCATTTGAAAATGAGAAGAAAAGGTATTCTGTGAAGAAAAATTGAAAAACTGGCATATGTACATTTTATTATGTAGGGGTGGTTTTTTAGGGATGATTTTGGGTACCAAGTGAGAATAGGGTAGATCAACGTCACTCAAGAATCTATTCTGGAACTGAAACAATGAAAACTCCAACATTTCCCACGATTTATTTTTATTCATGCAATTTATTCTTATATAAGGATGGCTACCACCCTTTATAGAAGAGATTTTGGGTAACGAGTAAGCGAGGTGCCCTGGGAGTCACTCCAGATTCATGTTTTGTACTTAAACTATAAAAAAGTTATTTCCCGTGATTTACTGGCATTTGTGCTTTATTCTGTAATACGGATGGTTTCCACCCTATATATTATATTAGATAGAACAGAGTCACCCAAGATTCTATTCTGTAATTAGATTACTCTGAAGGAGCGGGCGATTGGCCTTCCCCCACTGCGACCTATAAGGTCTATTGTAGTACTCCTTTTTTGTGTGCCTCAGGGCTCCCCATCCAAACATGGTCTTCCTAGACTTCGAGTCGTTGATAAGAGCCCCTCCTGTTATCAGCCTCTCTCTTTCTCTCGCCGAGCCGTCTCAGTCCAGTCAGGCTTTTACAGCTCAGCATATGGACTGAGATCTCCAGCGAGAACTTGGGTCACCATTCCAAGCGCTGGACGCGACCAACGTTGCTTAACATCGCTGATCGTGTGCCGGCGCCTAGATCGGAGCCCGTACAGAGAGCCGTTTCTATTCTGGAATTAAAACATCGAAAACTCCTCCATTTCCCACAATCTATTGGTATTCACGCAGTCTATTTTTATATAAGGGTGGTTTCCACCCTGTTATATGGGTGGTTTTGAGACACGCGTAAGATTCATGTACTGTTTTCCAAACTATAAAAACTTTAACATTTCTTGCGATTTATTGGCATTTATATATTCTATGCTTGTACAGGGGGAGTTTTCAGCATATTGTAAGGGTAGTTTTCCAATTAATATTCAAGTAAGTGACTACTGAATATAAAACATTTTCCCTTCCCATGTTTTTCACCATTCATATACATCCATTCATTGAATCCTAATGTATGGGACGGTTTTACCCCATTTTCGGGGTTGTTTTTGGCTGAAGCGCAAAAGTTTGGGGGTATACGAATTTTTTTGACTCGGATTCGGATTCAGCGTCGAAAAATACATCAAAATTTTTTTTTTTGTGGGGCTCTGTTATTCTTGAAACAAATGTATTTGTTTTATATGAAGAATTTATTTATTTGCGTATATATAAACCAATGTATTCTTGAATTAAAATATTTTTTTTGCGTGCATTGGTCACGTCGTGCTACAGTTTATACGGCCCTGTACATGCACAGTTTTGCCAAATCTAGAAAATCAAATTTTGCAAATCATTAGACAATAGTGTGGTTTCTATTTTACCGACAGGACGACGCAATTCCATTGGTTTCCTATTTCTATTTACACAGTTTACTGTGCCATGTAAACGTACTCCTAAATTGACTGCATAGATACCAAAAATAAAACTGCCAGACGTCCAGATCGCTGCGTTTTTAGTAACAATAATTTTCAACATGCAAAAAAACTCTATTAAATCATTCGTTCGTTTTTTTCCTTTTTTGATTTCGTTCCCAGTGCAAAGGAAGAATAATACTGCAAATTCTTTTCTAATTCAAATTCTAATGACTTTTAATCATAATTACAATAGGAATCGGTCATTTCCAATTTTCAACCATTTTGATATTAATATCAAAATAAGATTAAATAGTATACGGATTTAGCGTACGGTAGGCATTGCCTATTGTCGGGCCGACTACATCTATTCTGTATTGGATTTGGGCCATGCTTGTTATAAGCAGCGAGAGCCATATTACGCATCGTGCAGGAGTGTGAGATGAGCAGTGTAGGTGTTTGTGAAATGTATTGCCGCATTGTGTTGTGATATGGAGTGTTTATGCTCCTCTTTTTGTGTTTCTACTTCTACAAATCTTCTTCTGAGTCTTCTGATTCCTCCATTTCTGATTCTGGTAGAGCATATATCGTTGCGATTTCTTTGTGATATTCATTTTTCCCCTCACTTTTCTTTCCAAGTATGCTTGGTCCTTTCCGAGTTTGTTCATGATTCTCTCGATTATTGTCCTCCACGTGCAGCATGGTCTCCCCATTTTTAGTTTTTTGCTGTTATCGCCTTCTTCAGTGGAAGTGCTGGGTCCCTTCTTTGGACATATCCCAGCACTTTATTGCATACATTTCTATCATTTTTATAATTGTCTTCCCTCCGGTAATGTTGATGCTTTATGTCGCTGTTTCGTCTTGTTGTTTTTGCGAGTAGTTGGATGATGTTCCTTTCACCCCTTCTCAAACTTCTTCTGTTGGCTTTTGTTTTTGCCGCGTTTTTAACTCCATATGTCATCCTTGGCAGTATGATGGCAATGTACAGCCGCTTGGTCAGACCCCAGAATGGTTTGTTTCTTTTTTGATGAATGGTATAATTGCCCTTGTAACTCTGTATGCCGTTTTAATTATCTTTTTTTAATATACAACCGCTGAACATACTTCTGTATGTCATTCATTTACTAGAGACTCACCCATTTGGATATTGTTGGTAACTGTCCAGTGATTAAAAAAAAAATTGTCTCTGCGAGTGGCCGTTTTAGAAAATCGACGCCAACTTTGATTCTTATTGATAATTTTTTACTAAATGTATTAACTAATCAAAATTTTGCATTTCATGTCATGTGTCAAAATTCATCCAATCAGTAAAAGATTACAGCGATAACACCACTACATGTGGTGTTATCATGATATGTTCAAATGTCAGATTGAAATTCAACAAATGTCAAATTGAAAATAAATTTATAAAAATGTCACAAAGGTTTGGTAAACGATTTAATGTCCTACAAGTCTGTTATTTTACAATAACCACCCTATTTTGAGATACATTAAATGAAAAATAACGCCCTAGGGCGTTATGAATATCTATAACGCCCTAGGGCATTATAAGATTATAATACAACCCAAAATAAGCAAATTATGATAGCGTTATTGACAAACAAAATGCGTTTCTATGCAACGGCGGCGTTTACAAACAATTTTTATTTTTACTCTCTTTTAAATCAAATCGTTCTGAACATAATAGATGTCAAATTAATAAATCGTAAATGTCAAAAAAAAAAATCGAATTAAATAACAGACTTGCAGGACATTAAACGTTGAAGGCACCACGGGTGTTATAGGATAATGACGCCCTCGGTCGACGTACACTCCCTCGGGCCAGAGGCCCTCGGGATTGTACACTGCCGACCTCGGTGCGTTATTATCCTTATAACACCCTTGGTACCTTAATAACTATAATTACTCAAATTGTATTAGAAAATACACCCAACACACCATTAAAAGTAAAAAGGATACGTGGAAAATTTTTTTAGAAGTTTGTTCGATCAGAAAATGCGAATTGAATAGAGAGTAAAAAATTATCTTACCGAATACACCTCGAGCATTGATAAATACTCAAAATTTTGTGGCAGAGAATGCTTCAAGCGTGTTGCTTAAAGGTAATACCCCTCGGCCTACGTCCTCAGGCTATTACCAAGCAACACGCTTTCAGCAGTCTCTATAAAAAAATTATTTCGGTATTATCAATACTCTAGGTGTATTATAGGTGAATATGCACTGCATAGGCATGTGCGGTGTCCTTTTACATGTTTTTTAGGGTACTGAACACGTTTCCGATAGTATAAATACTGAATAGTGGTTACTAATCATTATTTAGTAAGACAGATACGAATCAACATCTTTTATTTCTATAATATTCTTCACATATGGACAGACAGCCTCGCAGAAATCTCCAAATGTTTTCAAATCTTTCAGAAAATCTTTCTAGCGCAAACTATGAAATTTACAATATAACAATTTGCAAGATTTGATAAGTTTGCTGAACTGCCGTCTGTTTCGGTTAATACCTTTTCAATTTCTGAGAATAGTGTGCTCTTGTTTGTCTTTGTAAAGAACCGTTTTCATTGAAAAACAGAAAATTGCCAACGATTTCATATTTTAACAGTTCATTAATAGTTTCTAGTTAGTTGAATATGGCGTTGAGCCATAATAGCTTGTTTTTTCTTGGTTTCTTGGTTTTTAACAGTCTATGTGAGGATGCTATTAATAGGTGGTTAATTCGTCCTATGGATGGTATCTGAAATATTCTTCTTTCTTATCAATGAATCTGTCGTTCCTAAATGTTTCATACGCTTCATTTCCTATAGTGAAGACCTGAAGTAACTTATTTTCCACAGCATCTTCAACGTCTGTTCCGTAATATTTCTCAGTTCTTTTGCCCCTGGGTTTTCGTTATCTGTAATGAAAAATTCATCATCGTTTTAATCTTACTTTCCATATTATTTGATATAATTGATAATGACTCATGGTGTGCTCTTAGTTCATAATTGGTAACATTCTTGTACATATTACTCAATCAATTGTTACGTACCTTTTTTCCTTTTTTTTTCCGCGTTTTTAACAATAAGGTATGTCCGACTAAAGACTCAGTGGAGTCGGGAGTGGGTTTTTAATTCGTTATTATTATAATATATGAATAAATAAATATAGGAGGGCGCCAAGTAATTTAATTCTACATACCTTACCTAAGATTTAAAATTACTAAAACTTACATCAGCAAAAAAATAAATACCAAGGGGCCTTCACTGAATAATACACAACCAAATTAAAAAGTCAAAAATATTTATTGAACCACCTATATGTATATAACAAAAACCCCGTATCTTTAGGGTCAGCAAGAGATATTTGAAGCATGAAGATTAATAATGGAATAATTCCCCCCCTTTTTTTTTATATAACAATAATGCCCCGCACCTGACTCTCGAGAGTGCAATCTCAGATAAAGGTAATCTCTTTAACCTTACATTTACTCACAAAATACCTTTATCTAGGGACTGTCACATGGATGATTGATAAACCTGTCCAGATGAATACCAAAAAAAATAAAGAATAGTACAGTTCAAGATTTGTCTTTCTATTTTAACTTTATAGCTAAAAATTCATAACGCTTTCATGTAAAATTATCAAGTAGAAAGGTTCCACTATGTGGTACTTAGCCTTGGATCGACGGCGATGGTTGCGGGGGTTTATGTTCGAACGGCGACGGCTACTAAAGTCCGGGTTCTCCTCTCACCATGCATTCACTTCTCAAATATACCTAACCCTCCAGATTTACGAGCGTTTCTGTTTTCCCAAATTTCCCAGTTTAAAATTAGAGGAAATCGACAATTAAGCCCAGCAAATAGGAAAACACCTACAACACAAAATAAATAAAAGAAGCAGACTTTGATGCTTGTGCTTTACTAAAGAAATGCGCCAGAAATTAAGTGAACTTACCTCCCGTGCGATATGCCCTATGCACTAAAGAGACGCTTTTTTTTCGTACACTAAATTCCTTCAAGAAATATCCAACAAAATTTGCTTTGAGACGATATAATCAAAACTCCAACTATTAATAAATTATATCGTGCTTTCAGATAGCCCGTGATCCAGCCGTTTAAAACGTACAATTCAAAAGTGTTATTCATCGGGCATCTATTCTCTTAATTATGCTTTCTCAATTGTCTGTCGCTTTCTGACGGACTCGGCAGTCGATACCTCTATCATGTTTTTTATTAGTTACACAAAAACATTCCCATTTAAACAAATCAGAAACAAAAACTAATAGCGACAAAAATTACCTGACTAGATCGTTTATTAATTATTATATACAGGGTGGACCAACAACAACCAATATAAATAAAATTCATAACACAATGCAGAAATGATTTCCCTGCCACTAATAATTAGTTGATATAATAGGTATGATTTCAGTTTTATATATTTCAATTTTTGTTAAACCGTTTTTTTAATGACTTCAGCCTGTTAAACAGTCTTAAAAACATGTAAAATGACACCGCGCATGCTTATGCAGTGCATTTTCAATAAGCATCAAAGATGGCGTCCATTTTCCAAAAAGGCCACTCGCACAGACCTTTACCCAATTTTTCACTACACGATTACCAACAATACCCAAACGGGTGAATCTCTGGTAAATGAATGACATACAGAAGCATTCTCAGCAAATGGACTATTTACAGTTTCTCTCCTTTTCAGTTAGTTTTTCAGATATGTTCCTAGGCATTTCAATTTTTTCGTCATTGTTTTATATAAAGTACTTGTTTCCGTAAATTCTTCATGGCGTTGGTGTATGGCCGAGTTGTTATGTTTTCTCCTTCTAACTGACGGCTTAGTGCTCCATATAGGTAATTCTCGTCACCATCAATTTTTTGCACCAATAGTTGGGGTGTCTTCGTTGCTGCGTTCAGTAGATCCTTTGTTCTTGTGTTTACACACACAGACAACATCACAACACCCATTCCCTGCGACATTACCACCTGCCGCAGCTGAAACTCGAACTGAGGAGAGGAGAACGAGTAGGCCATGTTGTCTCTGACACAACCGCAGTCTAACCCACTGTTGCCGTCTTGGCAATACGTGAAAAGTGCCACTACACATCCATACCCTAGCCAGGATTCGAACCCGGGATCCCGTGGTCGCAAGCCTAACACCTTAAGCGCACAATACTTTCTAAGAAGGTATTGTTTTCCTTGAAGAAAGTATCGCGTGTATTTCCCCTGAGGTGCTGAATAAAGTTCAGTATTGGCGTGATATACCAATAGTGCACGGTAATTGGTTCTGGTTTAATTTAGATTTAATATTTACTTGAAAGTTGACGTAAGAAAATAATTTATTGACCTTTTTTGAAAATTTAACTATAATTTATCTTACCGAGACTCTCTGTTAATATAACCACGTCAAAGTCTGTTTGTCTAAGAAATTTGTTAGACTCGTTTCTGTGATAAATAATAAATTAAAATAAAGTAAAAATTATTATAAATGATTAGCATGCAAATTACCCAAATCTGCGTGTTATTTACATAAATAATATGGTTACGACAGAACTTATCTTATCTCTGATGTTTCTGTATTCCTTCTCTGCCATTTGCACTGATTTCCTCTTGTCTTGTCAGGTAGATGATGTCACCGCACCTCACTCGTCTCTTGTCTCTTGTCAACATGGTCGACCATTGTTGATTTAAATATCAATATATATATATATATATATATATATATATATATATATATATATGTCTCGATTTGTGCGGAATTTTTTACATTTTAATCCAAAGCCATTTTGTTCGATTTAGCAGAGTTTTAACCGAATTTAAACAGAAATTCGCAGAAGAGTCTCGAAGAGCATCTGTGTTCTAAGGGTGTTCTGTCTTCTACCAAAAATTGTGTATTTATTTAAAGGTAAATTCAACATTTGTGGTTTCAGAAACAACACAGGATTGATGACGTGTTGTTTTTAAAAGCAATGACAGTTAAAGCGTTAAAAATTCTGAATGGACTTTCAAAAAAAAAAAGAAAAGGAAAAAGTAATTTATATAATTGTGTGAAGTAAAATTAGGTTAGACGACTTTTGCCACGAAATTTTACGATGGCCTATAACGAAAATCAATAAAGACAATATATAAATTAGTTTAGAAAACTTTATGTATAGAAATGGTCATGTGGAGTGTGGTGTGTAGGAATTTTTATTGTTAGTTCTTCAGTATTTTCTCAACTTTTGGCACAAATCATTTAAAAATTCCTGCCACTAGCTTCCTAACTACTAGTTTCTAGACCAGTTTTAAAGCGCTTTGCGCGCTCTTCTATACCTAGTGAATACGTCTCGATATTACTGTGAAGTGTGTAAATATTAGGTCGTAAATCAATATATATGAGATAAATTCACATAAATTTTTGTGTACGATAGTTTTTCATAACAGGGTAGTACGCTAACGTAATTTATCTCTATAATAAGAATAACACTAACACACATATCAATACCTTTTTAGAAAATATTAACTTTTTATTTTATTTTCAGGTAAACATGCTGTTATATCAAGAACGAACAATTATAAATAAGTGCTAATGAAAGTGTACAGGAATCGTAAGTTTTTCATTTTAATTTGATAATTTTCCCCTTAAACTGGAATGATAATTTTTGTATACCTAAATAAGGAAAGAATTGATTTTATATTTTTGCATGTAGTATAATTTTTACTCGATATAACTATAATACAGAATGAAAGCTTGTTGAAGGCAAAGGCCTATGGTCACTATTTTTCAAACAATTTGTATAATGTGCAATATTGTTAACAGCTAATTACCACATAGGAATAAGGGGACAGAAATAATTGCAAAAATATGCAGGAAAGCTCAAATTTCCATCTTCATGGCGGCTAAAAATAGTAAAGAGTTAAGAACGGAGAAAATTTGTTGGGGTTTATCTATGTGTGTCCGTCCGTCCTGGTTGAGTGGTAAAACAGCCTACGGCTACACTCCACCAGGACATTAATATAAATAAGGCGATAGAAAAAAGTATTGCAACTTTTTTTTATTCCCTACAGCATTTCTAGGTATTACCAATTCCATTAATAGGAAATGGGATAATTGAGAAAACCTCATTTTTTGACATGGCGGCCATAGTTTTTCTGGAAAACTTTAATGCTTGTGACTCCGACATTAAAGTAAATGGTAGGGCCACGCCGAACTTATTTTCTCACGTGACTCATCAATAAACTACTTTTATGTGAATGGTCTGAGAATTTCCAATTAAAGTGTGTCTTAGAACCTTCAGAAAAAAAAGATAATAAAATGCACTTGTTTTTGGTTTTAGAAAAATAAAAATGAAAAAAACCTAGAGATTTTTCATTAGAAAATAACTAGAAACGCGGCATGCATGAGATATTGTGTCCCACTAAATTAGCTAATAATTTTCATTGGTAAGTAAATTTTCCTATTTTAGAAAAAGACAAGTTGAACTATTGCGTATTATTTATTCCTTATTTATGGGGAGTGTCGAAAACATGCTAGAAACGCTGAGAAAGTGTACCAAGAACGCTTTCCAGATCGTGATACTCCTTCACATGCACCCTTGGCTGGTGCAGTATCTAAAAAATGAAAATAACGTCGATATTAATATTAATAATAATGAACGTTTCATTGTAAGCGAAGAAGTTGAAATAAACCTTCTAGCGTATATCGAATATGACCGTACTGCTTCCATTCGCAAATTATGTATGCAAAGCAATACTTCCCGTGAAAGTGACAGGAAAATTTTAAAGAAACACGGATTTAAATCATTTAAGGAACAAATTCACCTATATGAAAATGACGTCCAAAGAAGACTTAATTACTGTAGCTGATTTTTAGATAATTTAAACATAAAACCAGTATTCCATCATAATATTATTTTTACGGATAAATCCAGGTTCACCAGTCTAGGAATGTTTAACAGAAACAATACTTGTTATTGGGCTGTGGAAAATTAAAGATTAGTAAGAGAAGTGCTTTTTAGGAAAGTTTTGGAGTAAACGTGTGGTTGGGAATAATAAGACTTTAATATCATTGGTCCGATATTTTTCTATCGACCATTAAATGAAGAAATGTATTTGGAATTTCTCCAAAATCAAATAGAGCCTTTTATAAATAACTTGCAGGAAAATGAAAATTTAACAAGATGGCTCACCAGCTCATAATTCAAGAATTTTTGCAATTTATTTAAATGGACGGTTTGGTGAAAACTGGTTGGACCAGCAAGATCACCTCACCAACTCCGTTGTATTTTGTTATCTAAAAGAAAAAGTATAGAACTCCTCTCCGCCAACATTAGAAATCTTGTAAAGCAGGATTAGACGGGGTATTGAAGGCATCTCTCGAAAGCATTTACAAAACCTGCTCAGAGAAAATATTAGGAGAATTAGATTGTGAAGTTTTTTATCAATTTAATGTTTGTTTTATTTATTTACTTAATTAATTAGTTCATTAAGCCAATATTATTGTTTGAAATAAAAAATCTTTGAAAACTAAAACCAAAAATCAAAGTGCATTGTAATACAATTTTTTCTGTAGGTTATAGGACACACTTTAATGTTAACATTTAATAGGAAGTGATTCCCATTCAAAATTTTAGAGAAAATGCACAGTGGGCCACAAAACCGAAAAAGCTGGTCAAAAAACCCAAAATTCGAAAGAGGTTTAATTGTATTCAAAGTAATATTTATGTAGTTATAAATATTCAGTTCATTACGTACCAGAAATTCCAACCGTATTGTTGCTCATTTTCACCTGATACACCCTACTATAGTGGAGCGAAAAGGAGGTAAAATTGTGTCGTTTTTTTTATGAGCAGACACAGTGGGTATTACCAACAACATCATTTTACACATAAAAACACAAAATACGACATTTTTTAATGGTCACAGATATTCTTATTTAAAAAAAAGTGTAAAATTTAATTTTTTTTAAAATCATGTTTTTTTGTACATCCATTGCCATATCTCAAAAATGAATTGAGCTATCGATGTGAACTTTTTTTTGTTATAAAACACACACTTAAGCGCTTCTCTCTATTCATAGGATTGCTAATTAAAAAAAATGTAAACATGCCAAAAACGTAGATGACCCTGAAAGTTTGGAGAATACGCTATCAAATTTTCACTAAGCGAGGAACTTTTTTGTTTTTGAAAATTTTGTGTAACATGCTGTGAAGAAAATGAAGTCAATAGACTAAAAAAGTTTTTAGAAAAAAAAAATATTTTCATTATTAGCAATAGTTTACTAGTTACGAATTTTTTAGTATGGAGGAATTGTCGAAGCGTACCCGCGCCGTACTTAAGAATAATAATGATTATGTATTGTGTGTAACGGAACTTTTCATTATTATTTTTTTATGTTTAGGACTGTTTTATCACGTTTTAGGATCTGAAAGGATAACTTATTTTTTTCAGTGACACATTAAGGACTAAGGTTGAAGGCAAAAAGGAATTAAAAATCTTAAATGGAGTATGCATTGCATTGGCATCTCGGAAACGGTGAAAAATAATATTATAGTAAAATGGAAAAAATGTTGCGCAACTAGGGGGTTAATAAAATCCCATAAACAGAAGTTTAGGAAAAGTAACAATTTTGGAGTGTTTTGATAAAAAGTAAACTATCGAGTTTTCCTTTTTTTGCGTTATTATTGGAGCTAGATAAAAAAGACAGTTTCTTAAAGCACGTGGCAATCTTAATATTTGTATCAGACATTTCCTCTGTCCGAGTGCCTATCCGAAACTCCCATGCATTGCATTTTTACCCTAGATCCACACAATAACACAGGTCGACAAAAAATCTGCTCCAAGGACTAAACCTATCATGCCTTAAGTATTTTTGTATGCTGAATCCGAATTTTCCACTTAGATTTCGAGCAAACGTCAAACATTGTCAAAAAAACGTATTTTGACGATAAAAACCGGGATTTACTCGAAATCTACGCGGTAAAAAAAATTTTAAATTGAAAATTCGGATTCAGCACACAAAAATACATAAGGAATGATAAGTTTAGTCCTTGGAACAGAACTTTTTTCTTGTAGATCTGTGGCACAGGCGCACTGCACTTTGTACACAAGTCTACAAAAAAGAAATTCTGTTCCAATGACTAAATCTATCATCCCTTATGTATTTTTGTATGCTGAATCCGAATTTTCAATTAAAAAATTTTTTTACCGCGTAGATATCGAGTAAATCCCGGTTTTTATCGTCAAAATACGGTTTTTTTGACAATAAAAACCGGAATTTACTCGAAATCTACGCGGTAGAAAATTTTTTTAATTGAAAATTCGGATTCAGTACACAAAAATACTTAAGGCATGATAGGTTTAGTCCTTGGAGAAGAATTTTTTTTTTCTTGTAGACCTGTGAATTGAGTAAACGTGTTATTTTCCCCTAAATTAGGTAACAAAAACATCCTAAATTAAATCTTTTTTAATTTCCTGATTATAGTCTCTAAACTCTGTTTCCATGGCATGTGCACAAGTTTATCGTTTTCCTCTATTACTACGCCACATAAAATTCACTCCATTTTACAATGAAACTTAGATCGCTTATTTATCTTAAATATTTTTTAAGTAGATAATCCAGGCACAATTCGCACAATGACCATACGTTCTACAATATAATACAAGTGGTAATAAGAGAAAGAATATCGTTACACATTTTACTTCCACATTCAGTGGACAAAAATATTTTTGAAAATTTTTATTGTCCAAATAGGACAATGTCATGAAACGTCGAGATTTTAAGTTTGAGCAAAAAAAAAAATCTGTCTGTCGGTCTGTCTGTAATTTTTTTGTGCGCACGATTACTCTGGAACCGTTTAAGATATTGACCTGAAATTTGGTACACGTACCATGTATTTTAACGAGATCTGGAACTAGATTATTCCGTTAAAGGGTTGGGGGTAAATGGAGGTAAATAGGCAAATCAAGCAAGTAAGAGTCCATAAAACTGGTATTTAGTATATATAAGAGAAGTTAAGCTCTCAACATTTTTTTTTGCATTAACCACCCACATTACCAACTCCCACCCCATTATTCAAGGGGGCGAAAAAAATAAAATTGTCATTTAGTGTGTGTACAAGAACCAAAGGCCTCAATTTTTTTTTTTACTTTATCCACCACTACTACCACCCCCCTTCCACCACCCTCAGCCTCACTACCGATGTGGCATATCGTTTTATAGGTTTTTGGGGTAGACGATTTCAAATATTATATTATTAAAGTTCCATAAAAAATTATTTCCACATTCAAATTTTTTTCGTTCTGAGAGACTTGGATAGAAGATCTGGATATGGAAGTAGTGATTCCTTGGGCAGCGGTTTTATAATTTGACCTTCGACGAAAACGAATAACGTTGATAGTACATCGCCCTGAGACTAGTTAGTTTTAGTGGACGCGGGCGTATTAATACTCAATTTCTGCAATTCGCGCGCTCTAAAAAAAATCACTGTACCTAAACTGTAAAAGACACAATAAAATTTATGCTATCAAAAACTTTTTTGGTCTTTTGGCTTTATTTTCTTCGCAGCATGTTATACAAAATTTCCAAAAACAAAAAAGTTTGTAGCTTAGTGAAAATTTGACTGCGTATTTTCTGAACTTTCAAGGTTATCTAAGTTTTTAACAAACTTAAAAATGTTTTAGTTAATAATACTATACACAGATAGAAGCGCTTAAGTGTGTTTTATAACAAAAAAAAGTTCATGTGGATAGCTCCATTCGTTTTTGAGTTATGGCATTAGATGTTCAAAAAAACATGATTCAAAAACAAAAAAAAATTCACACCTTTTTAAAAATAACAATGTCCGTGACCACTAAAAAATGTCGTATTTCATGATTTCTAATGATCGACCTACTTAACGAAATGGTATATATCTAGGTTTGTTCTAAGATTAAAAAAAAAACTCGAGAAGGAAGCGACTTTTCCCCTGTTTTTTACTCCACTACTAAGAAACAACGTTCTGTTAGCGTACAACTGATATTATTCGATATGACTAATTTGTGTAATTTCTACAAAAACATAGTGAAACTTTACCGAGACAATCTATAAAATAAGTATTTCATTTTGTATATATTGATTGCCTGTGGAATGTAATACATTCGGTTATAAAATTGTGTTAAATGGGGTCTACAAAGATAGAAAAATAAAAATTAATGGGTTCTTCTTGTTTATAGTAATAGTAATAGTAATAGTAATAAGTAATAGTAATAGTAATAAGCTTTATTGTCCATTAGACCATAAATACATAGTATAGGACAAGTCAAGATAAAGACAGTAGTAAATAGTACAACACAATTAATAAATAGTACAACATAATAGTAACAAAATAAATAAATAGTACAACATAAGTAAGTATATAACATGAGAAATTATTAATAATCCAAATATTCTGTCATCGTATAAAAATTTTTCCCTAGCAAGAATGTTTGTAGCTTATCCTTAAATTTTCTTAAGTTTTGAATATCTTTAATTGTGGAGGGCAATTTATTATAACATTTAATGCCTATATAATTAGGATTTTTTTCAAAGAGGGCACTATTGTGGGGGGGTATGGTTATTTCAGAATTATTTCTTGTATTGTAGCTATGAAAATCTAGATTTCTAACAAAACTGTTTTCATTAGATTTCACGTATAATACTAGTTCTGTAATATATATACATACAAGAGGCAAAAGTTGTAACTTTATAAAAATAGGACGACATGACTGATATTTTGAGGCACCCGCAATATTTCTTACAATTTTTTTTTGCAGCATAAAAACTCTGTTGAAATACCTCGAAGAACCCCAAAAAATTATTCCATACCTTACCCTTGACATAAATTCGGCATGATAAAATGACAACATCACCTTCTGGTTTGTAATATTACATAACCTATAAAAAGCAAAAGAGAGAGAACATAACTTTTTCGACAAATTTTCAATATGATCTTCCCAACTTAATCTATTATCAATATAAACCCCTAAAAATTTTGTTGCATTTACCTGTTCAATTGACCTATGCTCTACTTTTAGGAGATAACTTTCATCGGTCGTGCAGCTTCTGGGTGTAAAATTAATAAACACCGTTTTAGACGCATTTAAATACAATTTATTTGCTTTAAACCATGTCATAAAAGTATTAATCATTGTTTGCATTTCCTGCACGACATCTTCCTTCCTTAAACCGGTACAGAGCAACGTGTTGTCATCCGCAAACATTGTCAAAATATTATTAGGGAACAGTTCTGGTAAGTCATTTACAAATATTAAAAACAATAGCGGCCCCAGTATAGACCCCTGTGGTACACCTATTTTTATATTTAATTTCTCAGATCTAGCCCTATTTACTTCCACTACTTGATTTCGTTCAGATAAATATGAAGATAGCCATTCATTTATCTTGCCCCTAAAACCGTACACCATAAGCTTTTCCCTGAGCAAATCATGACCTACTAAGTCGAAAGCTTTGCTCAGGTCAATAAAAAGCCCCATTGATGCCCGGCTCGTATCAAGATTTTTGTAGAGATTGCTGAGAAAATTTAGTATAGCAGATTGAGTATTTTTTCCTTTTATAAAACCATGTTGAGCTGGCCTTAGTATGTTATGAGTGGAGATAAAGTGTTTTAATTGATTAAATACAATTTTCTCTAATATTTTTGACACAGTGAACAGCAGTGATATTGGACGATAGTTTTCCATATTTATTTTATCTCCTTTTTTAAAAAGTGGTATTACTTTTGCGGTTTTGAAAATGTTGGGAAAGATTCCAGATTCCAGTGAAAAGTTTATTAAAAACGTAAGCGGATATACTATGTAATTGACAGATTTTTTTAAAATATTTGTTGAGATACCATCAAGATCAGTTGCATTTGAATTTTTCATCTCCATAATTGAATTAAAAACTGCATTCTCTGTAACTGGCTCTAGAAACATAGTCGGAAAATTTTTACTGCATTTAAAATTGCTGTCGACTTTATAGTTTTTTAATTTCTCGTGTAGTTGTTCAGGCATATTTTTGAAAAATTCGTTAAAATTATTTGCAATTGTAATTGGTTCTGTTATCACTTTATCATGTTTTACAATTTTACTTACAATATTTTTGTTACTTTTTAGTTGCCTTCCCGTATCACAATTTATAATATTCCATATGGTCTTACTTTTATTTCCGGATTTCTCATATAACTTATCATTCTGCAATTTTTTGGCCGCTGCTAAAACTTTTTTATATACTTTCTTATACTTCTTGTAATGTTCAATATCAGCAATATTTTTTGTTTTATTTTTTAATTCATATAAAAATTTTAATTGTTTCGAAGAAATTCTTATACCTTGGGTTAACCAAAATTTTTTACTATAATTAGTTTTAACTTTGGTGACAGGAAAAGACAACTCAAAGTAATGTTTAATTGTTCCACAAAAAAATGTAAAACCCTCATCAACTGTATTACATTGGTATATTTCAGCCCACGTTTCTGTGCTTAAGTAATTTTTAAATGTATTATAGTTTTTTTCACTAAAAACTCTTTTATGAACAAATTTGTCTCTATTTCCATCATATTTAATATTTAAGATTTGTGAGGAATGATCTGATATGCCGTTATGATCAACCATATGGGATATTACATAGTTTTTAGTATCGGAATCTAAACAAATATAGTCTATTGCACTGGCTGAATTTGTAGCATATCTGGTTGGTTCGTTAATGATGGGATCGACATTGTATGCATGTAAAACATCTAGTAGTTTATTCCGATCTTCTGAGGAAGATAAAAAGTTGATGTTAAAATCTCCACAGAGAATAATTTCATTTTTACTTTTGCAATATTTTTTTAATAGTGACTCTAGTCGTGCAAGAAATTCATTGACATCGGATAGTGGTGATCTGTACAAACAAAATAAATATATTTTTTTTGTGCTATTTTTTATATTTAATTTAGCTCCGCACACTTCAAATACTTTTTCTTCCGACATATTTGCAATATTTTTTATTTCGGAAACCTGAGTGTTCAAATAATTTTTAGTATATATTGCTACACCTCCATTATTGAATTGCGATCTATAAAAAATACTTGTTAAGTTAAAGTTTTTAATACTTACAGATGCATATTCATTCTCTTTCAGCCAATGTTCAGAAATGCATGCAATGTCAATTTCATTCATGTTCAACTCAACCTCCAATAAATCTATCTTATTTTTAATACTTTGTACATTTTGATGAAATAACTTTATACACGATTTATTACAGTTGTGGTCCACTAATTGCTATTCATCTGTGTTGTTTTTTATTTTTTGCTTTTCTAGATGTATTTTTCTTTGTAACACTGGACAGTTATAGTCAAAAATGGAA
This sequence comes from Rutpela maculata, assembly GCA_936432065.2. Lineage (NCBI taxonomy): Eukaryota > Metazoa > Arthropoda > Insecta > Coleoptera > Cerambycidae > Rutpela > Rutpela maculata. Next base: position 148,945,722 of record OW386285.2, on the reverse strand, counting down.
TGATTCACATCAAATTCGGTGTTCATTTTCTTGTTTGCTTCGCTGCAGTTCAAGTTGAACTACAAAAAAAGCGCAACGAGTTCTAAGCATGATTCTTTTACTGGTCGATTTCTTATAGTTTTTTCAAATTATGCTACAAAATTTAGAACCCGGTTCATCCCAGTTTGGAAGTAATGAGTAATAATTTGGTCAAGTACGAGGTGTTAAATATACGTACGACGCGACGACGAATGCTCGGTAACTACTCGGTAACTATTTCAAATGACTATTTACTATTTTTTGGTAGTTATCTTCCACGGATTTACTTAATAGATTATTGGAGTCTTCAGACCGAGTATGAGAAAACTACCCAAAAAGAAAATGGTAACCGTTCCTAAGGAGCCAGAATATCGTGGTTAAATCGGCTGATAACACTGGCCGACAAATAAAAAAAAATGTTCTGTCTTTACAATCAAACATATCATTTCCTATGTATTTTGATGCGTTGAAACCAAATTTGGCAAAAAAAATTTTTTCTACCGTGTCATTTTTTCTCTCCACCCCCATATAACCCCCATAAATTCTTATAGAGGATATTTTTTGAAAAAATGAAAAAAAATTTTTAAATTATTTTTTATGATTTTTGTATGGATTTTTTGTGTCGTTGATAATGAATCTGAAGTCAAGAATAAATTTCGATTTAATGGCAGCTGTCAACAAGCTGTCAAATTTTACCAAAATGTAAAAAGTTGATATTAATTTTATATTCATAAGTATTTTAGGTCGCTAAATACAAATCCGAAGTCAGAGATGAATTATGACTTAATGACAGCTGTCAAAAAACTGTCAAATTTTACTAAAATGTAAAAAATTGATATTAAATGCACATTCTTAAGTTTTTGAGGTCGCTGAATACAAATCCTAAGACAAAAATGAAATTTGAATTAATGACAGATAATTATGTTAAGCTTTACATAATTATGTTAATCTTGGCTTAATATCAGCATATACTAAACATCATCTCTTTATCTGTTTTTGGAAATTTTGACAGTTTGCTAACGCTGTCATTAATTCAAAATTCATTTTTGACTTAGGATTTGTATTCAGCGACCTCAAAAACTTAAGAATGTGCATTTAATATCAATTTTTTACATTTTAGTAAAATTTAACAGTTTTTTGACAGCTGCCATTAAGTCATATTTCATTTCTGACTTCGGATTTATATTTAGCGACCTAAAATACTTATGAATATACAATTAATATCAACTTTTGACATTTTGGTGAAATTTGACAGCTTGTTGATAGCTGCCATTAAATTGAAATTTATTCTTGACTTCAGATTCATGATCAACAACACAAAAAATCCATACAAAAATCATAAAAAATAATTTAAAAAATGTTTTCAAAAAATATCCTCTTTAAGAATTTATGGGGGTGGAGAGAAAAATTGACACGGTAGAAAATTTTTTGTCAAATTTGGTTTCAGCGCATCAAAATACAAAGGAAATGATATGTTTGATTGTAAAGACAGAACATTTTTTTTTGTCGGCCAGTGTAATACTCAATCGGCTGACGATACTTAATCGCCTGAAAATAGTGAGACAGAAGTGTCTTCTAGCAGCAGTACCGATACCGAAGGTGAACAAATATGAATTTGATTATGAACTATTTATGTTGTAGAATAATAATGACATCTAACTATATTGCAATCTAATCCAATATGTGTTTTACATGTTTCATAAACTATTTTCTAGGCGACTTGTTCATTTTAATTTTTTTAACACTTATTTTATTTTTTACATCCCCGCAAACTACCCCCATTACCTTTATTTTTATTTAAATAATGTTTCCATGCTAAATATTCTCATTTTCCACCCACAAAAATATCCCTCCCAATAATTTTTTTAAATATTATTTATGATTGATGTACTCATTTTTACGCGATTTAACCATGTTCAGAATTTTGGCCAGGTTTTTCGATTTCTGGGCCCACTGTGAAATGTATGAAAAATATTGACATTTTAAACAATATTTAAAATGTATTCCATTTTGTGGCAAATTAAAAGTAAATTTAATTAAAAACCAGTAAGGAAACACATTTCATTTGTTTTCGTAACAAGTTGTTTGACGTAAGTTTAATTATGTAACGCCAGGCTGCCACTATATTACATTTAGAAGAAATGGCTCTTACGCCGCCATTTTGAAAAAAAAATGGCAACATGTCATTGAAAAGGGAATTCTAATTTCTATCCAGCTACATATTTCATTAAAAATTCTTGACTTAGACCGTCTTCCGGGAAAACCGGAAATGGTATTGAATTGTTATTTCATGGAAAATATGAGCCCCAATGAACAATATCTACAAACCAAATTTCAAGCTTCTCCTTAAAAGACAATTAAATGGCGCCTTGTAAAACTAATGCGTTGTCACCCGGTATAATTTGAAGACTATAAAATTACCTTGAATTTGAGATAAGTCCCGTCCAAAAATCAAATTTTAGCGCGCGTTTTTGGTAATTAACTCAAAAACTAAAGCAATACAAAAAAATATGAATCTTAATGTTGAAAGATAATTTAATTCCCTACAATTTGGATTTCAGTTGACCGCTTTGCGATAAAGATTGTCATGGATGGCTCTTTAATTTGAATTCTAACAAAAAAGTTCATTTAAACGTTTTTGTAGTTTCTTAAACAATTAATTAAATGGCATATATTATTTTCCTAAATTGCTTTAAGCAGGTTTTTTATTTATCCTGTGGAAACAAAAATAAGATAATAAGTATGGCATCGGCTAAAATATTGACCGATAAATTTGTAGAACCCTTAGGCGCATAAACAAACAAATGTGCTGAAATTGTCTTCGAAATGCGCGATTTAACGGATAGTTGAGTTTCTTTGTGAAGTCGTGGGCTATTCCAATAGCCGCTTCGGGTCGTTTCTTCGCGTTTACGGGAAGTTATATAACTTGTATACAAAAACAAATGACATTCACATATAAGGCATTTGAATATAAAATTAAAAAACAGCAAATAAAGATATTTTAAAGAAATCTAAGAGTCGCGGGTACTTTATTTTATACTGACGAAAGTTTCACCAACTAAGTTGGTATCATAAAATGAAAAATGTTTAAAACTAACAAATGGTCCAATTTCAATAGAGTATTCTATCATGCCATATTACATATATATCGAATTTGAATTGAAAATTGCATTTCTAAAAAAAATTTTTCGAAGGGACAGGTCAAGTGAACAGATGCGGCCGAAACGCTCCCATGTGAAATGCGAAAATACCAGGTAAAATTCCGTTAAATTTGATAAAGCTTAAGTGAATTGCAGCCCAAAAAGTTCCACTTAAATCGGTGTGATATAACAAAAGAGCAAAGTTGAAATAGAATTAGTATCTCAAATTAACTAATAGATAGTTATTTAATAGCATCGCTCAGCTATCTACAAATGAACAAACGTGTAACCATAAAATAGGATCGACCAGTGCAATTTAACCCTCGGCACTCAAGTGGTATAAAACATTTCTAGATATGGTTAATCCCAATACCGAAGTCTGCCCACACGAAACAAGTGACATCGTATACCCCCAGAAACCCGAACATAAGTCCTTATATCCTTAACTTGTATTATTAAACGTACATTTTCTTACAGGTCAATAATTTTTAATTATTACTTTATTTACTAACTGGTTGCAAATATTGAATCTGAACTGAGGCTGATCTAGTTAGTAGCGTACTGTTAGTTTACTAGTACAACGAAAAACAAGAATGCCCATTATAATATTAGGAGACTTTAACGCACATATTGGAAAAAACGACTAGCCGGAGGAAGATAAAAGCATAATTGGAAAAACTTTACTCCACACATGGTCTAACAAAATGGAAACGCGCTGAAAAAACCTAGCACACATGTTTGTCTTAATAACCCAATAAGCAATATTGAAATATTATACAACTATTTTGTTTTATTGCAATTTTATAAATGTAATAAAATAGCAATAAAACAAAATTATTGTAGAAATGACATTTATAAAACAAATGTGTTTATTGGGAATAAGAACCCCGTGAAGCAAAAGTCAAACCTGTCATTGCACTTGGAGTAATGGAAACTTAGTCTCACAAATAGATTATATCCTGGTAGGTAGAGAGATAAGAAAAAGGATCAAGAATATTAAAGCAAAAAGGACAGTAAAAGTCAGTACAGACTACAAAATCCAATACGGAAAATTGAAAATAAAACAAGAGAAAAACAACCGACAGGAGAAGAATTAGGCTGGACATCAATGGATTCAAAAATAAAAATTGCGGCAAGAAAAACGTTAAAAAGGAACCGGTCACCCGAGCCCGACAAGAAGGGAAAAAAATAACAAGTACGAACAGCTAAAAATACAGACAAAAGCACCCGACGTGAAACATACATGAAAAATTAAAAGAAGCATTAAAACAAAAAAAGAGAGGCGGAGAAAAACCACGTCGAGGAAAAATGTAAAGCATTCTTTGAAAACATAGGAACCCTCCCAACAGGAGGACTAAATCAAACCTTCGGATATCGGAAAAAATATAGAAGAAACAATAATACCCGCACAAGATGATTTGTAGAAGTACAAACACAAGAAGAGGAGCATAAACACTCCTTATCACGACATAATGCGGCAACGTATTTCACAAACACCTACACTCCTGTACTATGCGTCATGTGGTTCTCGCTGCTGACAACAAGCATGACCCAAATCCAACCCAGCGGTATATCCTGGGAGTGGCAATAATGCCTACCGCACGCTGATAAATTAGTTAAAAATTGAATTTCTAACAAAAGTTAACGCATTTAATAGGTATCTGTAATCGGCCAGTGCAACTTTAATGAGCTTTGTAATAGTGTTATTAGAAATACCTCAATAATATTTGAAACTAAAATTGATATATGACTTACTCTACTATACGTAAAGTTCGTTTGAATCTGAGAGACACACTATACCGGGTGACACAGGAGATATGTAACGCCCCGTAGCATGTTTATTTAAAAATATATTATTTTGAAATTTGGTAGACTTATGTAATGTGTGATTGTTCTTTTTTAGTACAAACAAGAACATTTTTCCACTTCCGCTTTCACCGGAAGTGACATCTACTTTGTTATTTTAAATGGCACCCTGTATATATTTTTTTCCTATTTGATTCTCCTTAAATTTCTCTTTTCAACTATGTATAGCAAGATGGCATTAGTTTTTAAAATGGCTACTGAAAACCATTTAATTGCGGATCTTACACCACTTGATTTTTTCATATTGGACCATCTCAAGGAAATAGTTTATAAAACTCCACTGTAAAATAGGGAAGACTTGGATATGAGAGTTAGGTTAGCAATAAATGAGATTACTGAATTGCAGTTAGAAAATGTGCTTGGAGGTACTGTTACAAGAATTCGACCCTGCAGGGAAAATAATGGCCAACATTTTGAGATACTTCGAAAACAATTTTATTTAAAAGCAAGTTAAATCAGATATAATAGTGAATTGTATTGGATAAAAGTGAAAGATGAATAAATATTTTACAAATGTTTAAAATTAGTGTTTTTATCTTAGTTTTTATGATTTCGGGGATTTAGTCTAAAGATTTTTCTTTAATATAAAATTTCTACAAAGTCTCTTCGGCTACTGATTAGAACAAAACAAATATGAAACACAAAATTGTGTACCAGGGTTCTCTTGATATCACAGCACATTAAACATTAATTACCGCCACATTTCATACCATGGCCAACTTGACTTAATGCAATAAAATGGTTTTCAGCAGCCATTTTAAAAACGAATACCATTTTGCTATACACAGTTGAAAAGAGAAATTTGGGTAAAACCAGATAGGAAAAAAATATATACAGAGTGCCATTTAAAATAACGAAGTAGATGTCACTTCCGGTGAAACCGGTAGTGGAAAAAAATTCGTGTTTATACTAAAAAAAGGACAATCACGCATTATATAAGTCTACCAAATTTCAAAATAATATCTTTTTAAATAAATAAGCTACGGGGTGTTACATATCTCCTGTATCACCCGGTATATCTAGATCTTGTACATCTTCGTATTTTTGTGACTTCGTCAAAAATGTTAGTAACAGTTGATCCAAAATTATAATAAAATATGCTTTATAGAAGTATCACTGTTTTCATGCCTCTAGTGCTAATCATGTACGAAAATTTCAATAGAGAGAAGGCCTACAGTGCTATTTTCTATATGTTCCTTTGAAGCAAACATAAGTCTATCAGAATGTATCGTATCTATTCTCATTCGGCAATGCTCGATTGAAACTTTATTTTTCCTTTTATATTATACGGTTCAATTTCTGATAACAAATTAAAAAGTTCTCTGTTAACTGTTTTACATTTTTTGTTTTTTAATCTGTTTGGTAGGCTGTTGAAATATCTCATACTGGCATAACCATTTTCTATCATGTTTATCCTGTGAATAGAGACGTTATAATTATAATTATACAGGGTGTAATTAGTTTCATGTCATTAAAAAAAGTGGTAATGGGGACCGACTAGACAAACAAAAAACCAATATGACTTTTCCTCTAGGGGCACTTTAAGCGAAACTGACCTTGGTCAAAAATTTGAATGTTAAGGTGGGAAACATTTGAGAAGTCAGTGGACATATAGTTCCAAATGGTAGAAGTTTCTTACTTACTTTTAGAAAGTCATAAAAAAGTGTAATAATTACCGACTTGTGTTCTCGCCAGCACGCGGTCCCAAACAAAGAAGTGCGGCACTTTTATGGGACCGCAACAGCCTGTTTGATGATCAAAGGCGCCGACCTGTGCCACGATAATAAATCCTTCCGCAACATTCCAGTAGTTCTCAAACAATATTGCTCAAAATTTTCGAAGTTTTTGTTTATTTTTTTTTCTGCAAAACTATGGACTTTAGACCCCATGTTAAGGTTTTTTTGTCTGTCTAATAGTTCCCCACCACCAGTTTTTTTTAATGACGTGAAAGTAATTACACCCTGAATATAATTATTACGTCTTGTTTTAAAACTTATATAATATACATATTTGATTAAATGAAATGGTATGACAAGGAATATTTAAAAAGGGCACTGATTTTTATTCTGACTATCACTTTATAAAAATAAAACCATTAAGTTAGAAATAAAATACAATAATTTAACACCACCTCCGTATATATAGGCAGACAGATACACGTTTGTTAATATTATTTACAGTAACATAATAGGAATAATTGTGCAATGTTTTTCTGTGGTGACTGGAAAAAGTGTTTTTAGCAAGTTAAATGGATGTAAGGAAGGACTGCAATTAGAGAAAAATGTATAACGTACTTACCTTATTACTGCGTAGAGTGAATCAGGTTTTTCTCGAAACATTTTCAACGGATGTACAACGGACCGATAAAAAAAAATAAAAATCAAAACTTTTAAGAATATTTTTGTACTACTAGCTTTATAAGTGTCATTTTTGACGTCTGACGTTATGAAAATGTAACTTGGGCAAAATAGCACAAAATTTAATTTTTTGCCCTAGGCCAAAAAAGTAAAATTACTTTTATGCCCTAGGGCATAAAGTATATAAATCCACGTAAATAACTTGAACGGCAGAAATTATTATGAAGTTATGAATTTAACAATTTATTGACAGTGACCATAGCAACTCGAAAGTAGCAAACACACTCCAATTAGAGTCTAAGCCAACTAATAAATGAGTTTAACAGTTCTTGAAATATAAATTTGTAATGTTTTGAACGAATTTTCCTAGAAATTGTAATATTGCTAGTAGTACGAAAAACGTCGTATGCACCTCGACTTGTATCGTGTATTTACAGGTCTCGAACACTTACTAACCTCAGCCCTACGGGCTTCGGTTTGCACTGTGTTCTCGGCCTGTAAAATACACTTACAAGCCTTGGTACATAAATAACTATTACTTGCAGGCCACTAGTGTCTAATCATCTGTATTGAAATAAAATCGCACACAACAGATTTTAATATTTCATATAAACCAAACTTAAAGAGACAATGTTAATTACAAAAACCTGACCTGAATACAATCTTGGAGGAGCTGGAACTTTCGGTCTGAAGTAGTTTCCACAAACACCAAATCATTTGAACATGTTGCAGTGTTCAATTGTTTTGATGTTTATGAAACTACTTCAGAAACTAACTACAGTCGTCTAACTAGTCAAGGTTCAAAAATATCATAACTTTAATAATTATTTACGCATGTTCTATTAGAATATTATTATATTTTGCTTATGGTACAACTCCAGTTTTAAAAGAGGTATAACTTTAATAATTGTTTAGACATGTTCTATTAGTATATTAATATATTTTGCTTGTGGTACAACTTCAGTTTTAAGGGTGCATCTGCAAATCTCCTTAAAGTTTTTCGTATCCGAACGACCCTGTATATTTCTCCCATTTAAATTTGTCAGATTTGTAGTCATTGAACTACTGAAACTGTGTTATATTTCCTTTTACTTACTTAATATACCCATCCAGCTATGTAATTGTTAAAGGTCAAAGATTCAGTCCAATTATATTAACTGTCGATGTTTCCTTATCGATTAATGACTAATTAATGCTGCAGGCTTAACTCCCCCTTTAATTCCCAGTATACGTCCCAATTTATCAATTCCTGACCTTATGTTATGGCTGGGTTAGATTTCTTGACAGCTTCTTTGCGGTTAGATAATCCGGGGCATAGATTAGAGACAGCCTGGTAGTTCGAATGTCATACTGGAATAATACATTGTTTCTTGGTTCAAAGCAAACGTTAATATGTATGAATGCAATAAAAATTTATATCACGTAAATCTGAAATCGAGTCTCAAGTTTGTCTTTGCACTACCGGCATTTGGGATTGATTTATAGAAATATTCCTCGTATTGCCGGGATGGCTACATAAGATCAAAGGTTAGAGGTTAGTCGTATTTACGACTATTCCAACGTGTTCACAGACCGTGTAAATGTTATTCAGTGCTGATGCAGTTCTCGTGTACTACTTCTGCAGTTTTTGCTTACTAAAATATAGGTTATTCGTGACGATTTATAATCGTAAATATTGAAATATTTTATACGGGGTGTAATTAGTTTCATGTCATTAAAAAAACTGGTAATGAGGACCGACTAGACAGACAAAAAACCTATTTGACTTTTTCCTCTAGGGGCACTAAAAAAAACTGACCTAGGTCAAAAATTTGAATGTTAAGGTAGGAGACATTTGAGAACCACTGCTTTTTTAGTCAATAGACGTATAATTCCAAGGCATAGAAGTTTCTTACTTACTTTTAAGAAGTCATATAGAAGTGTAAAGACTTGTGACCTCGCCGACGCGCGGTCTCAAAGCAAGAAGCACGGCACTTTGATGGGACCGCTTTGAACAGAACTTTTTATACCAATTATAAAATGTAAATAATTCGTTATCTCTTATCTCTGCAGCACCGCAAACACAGGATAGCCGCAGGGGTTTGGACAGAGGATTTGTTTTCATGCGTGTTTTTTTAATTTGGAACAAAATTATTGGAGCTTTCATTGTTGTTTATACTTTATAAAATTTAAATGTGGTTTATTAACATTTGTAACATAAATTGGTGTTCTATATTAAAAGCTTAAAAAATGAGCAATTATTTCATGAAATTGGAAAATGAACTGTCAGACGTCCGATATACGATAACAGAAAATAGTTATGTGTAAACAATAATAAACAGATCAGAACAAAACAGCGAATAAGAGTAATATTAATAATAATGCCTTTATTGCCCAACAGGTAACACCCAATACCAGAAAAATTCGTTTGAATTTGTCACAAAACTACGAAAGTTGCTCATATTAATAAAGTTTATACCTAACCCAGCAGCGACTTTGATTGAAAGTGACAGCAATATAACGGCGTGGTGGACAGGTCTGCCTATTCGAGAAATCTAGAACTTGCCAATAAATTATCTTTGATTTGCATACATTGTTCGAAATGGCCTCCATCTGCATCAGTACACATTTCGGCACGTCGAACTAAGGACTTACGAACTCCGTTCAACACTAAACACACTAAACTATCAACTAACGTTGTCAATAAAGAAAAAAAAAAGAAAGAAAAACCTGGTCCAAAATCCAAAAAGCAACACAAAAGAACGAACAAGTAAGTTGTGTCTGTATGTAACCAAGTAATTAACGATTTGAACGAGGCAATAAAATAAATCTTAACTAAAAGACAGTGGCCCAAAATTCAAAAAGAGCAAAAGCAACATACAAAAACAACGAACGGATAGGCCGCTAAGCAAGAACGTGAGCTACTCTCAATTGTTTTCTTTTTAGCAATTGAAGCAAGCTCATGTTCCCGGGTAATTCAGAGCGCGAACGTGAGCTACCCTCAATTGTTTTCATTTTAAACAATTGAAGCTAGCTCATGTTCTCTGTTGGTGGCTATATTCGTACTTAATGAAGTAACGACATAAACTGAAATATTGCTTGAGAATATCATAATGGAGAGTATAGTTGTCTTCAGATCTACTAAGCACTCAAAAAATTTCGGCTTCCTTGACCTTTACCGCACCACCAAAGACGCCGACATTTTATACCTATCCGTACAAATGTCAGAGTATCATGCGCGATCAGACGCGACGATATAGAGCCTATCTCAAACAATATTATTAAAAAATTTTCCAGATTTTTGTTTATTTTTTTTTCTCCAAAACTATGAGCTTTAGATAATATGTTATATAAGATGTTTTTGTTTGTTTAGCCGTTCCCCACAACCAGTTTTTTTAATGATATGAAACTAATTATACCTTGTAGATATTCAGGGTGTCCCAGGTGTGTGTGACTGATTCAGGAAAGCGTAGATGAGGTTGAAACATACAAAATTTATTTAAAATTCGAATACATAGAAAATGAAAATAATTAGTCCGTAAGTAAGATCTTTGCCCTCAAAGTCAGAAGTGGATTGTTAAAATATTTAATGCCCTACAAGTCTGTTATTTTACAATAACCACCCTAATTTGAGATGCATTAAATGAAAAATAACGTCCTAGGGCGTTATGAATATCTATAACGCCCTAGGGCATTGTAAAATTATAACACAACCCAAAACAAGTAAATTATGATAGGCGTATTGACAAACAAAATGCGTTGCTCTCGGTCGACGTACATTCCTTCGGGCCAGAGGCCCTCGGGAAGTACACTGCCGACCTCGGTGCGTCATTATCCTTATAACACCCTTGATACCTTAACTATAAAAGCACTTTAAACCATTTTGTCAAAAATGCACAAAAAAAATAAAACATTTTTTTCAACTGTCACAATATTTTCAGAGGCTTATACCATTTTTTAAAGGTTTTACCCCAAAAATAATTCGCTAATTAAATTTTGTACACACAACTAGTATTTGATACTAAGAAATGGGATAAAGGAAAGTTGCAAGATGCAGGAGTAGGGCCCCGGCTTTGTCATGAAAATTGCTGCATAACCTGTCAATTTTTGTACACGATGCCGTCTTTTAATTATATCTCATTAAGTTTAAAAAATACCGGTTATATGTATGAAATAAAATTAAAGAGAAAATTGCACGAAAATATGATTCTAAGGGCCAGTTGTATGAACTAGGTTGAGCCAAGTTCAACTTGAATCAAGATCAAGAGCCAAGGTTACAATTATTACAATAATCGTAATCATGGATTTTGATCTTGGATCAAGCTGAACTTGGCTCAACTTTGTTCGTACAACTGGCCCTAAGCATTTTTTCGTAGATGCCACGGTACTCGAGCAAATATTTGTAAATCATTGTCAGTCCGTTTAGTCCCTTGAGATAAATCAGAACAAGGCAAAAAGCCCAAAAGTTCTGCGACTGGACCGCAAGACTTCTCCCCCCCAACCCCCCACCCCTCCGCTTACGTTTTCGAGAGGGAGGAACACGATGGTGACAATATTTTCCGACCTACCCTTCAACAACTACCTACCTAAACCGTAAAAACCACCTCTTTTTGCGATTTTCCGGTGCTGGGCATTTTTTTATCGGAAAATTTTAATAACCAAAGTTGTTCAGAATTGTCCAAAAACCCTAAATCCAAAGTTTAATCAAAATTAAAAAATATTGAAGTTTTGTTTAAAATAATGTCCGAAAGTTTAAATGGTTTTTTTTTGTTTAAAAAATTAATGACAATTTTGTTTGAAATTAAACCCAAGCTGTCAGATAGTTGTCAAATAATTAGTAGTCTTTTCTATATTTTTAAATTTCTTTTCTATGTTTTTTAAATTTATCATTTTTTTAATTTTCCATTTTTTTTATTTTGATGAAATATTGGGCTCAGGGTTTCATTAATAAAATTTTCCGATAGAAAAATGCCTAGCACTGGAAAATCGGAAAAAAGGGGTTGTTTTTTTGGTTTAGGCTTTATTAAAGTGGTTGGAGGGAGGGTAAGTCAGAAAATATTGTCACCATCGTATTCTCCACCCTAAAAGCGTGGAGGGGGGGGGGGGTATATGTAATAGTTTCTTTTGATAATTGAAGTAAATTAAATTAAAATGCATTTTGAGGAGGAAGGTTTCAGTTGTTCAATTTATTTATTGCTTAACAGTTACTTCTGCTTTACATTATTGAAAATTTTATGTGAAAAACTATTTTTCTTTTCATGTAGTTCGTGTGATTCGTACAAACTTTCAATATATAATAAGCTCTTGAAACCTAATTCATTCGGCATAAAATAAATTGTTTTAAATAGAAGCAAACATGTTGGATCGAACATCCCTCGTTCATCTGCTCTAATTGTGCTATATATGACACCATGCATGCGTGCTTGTTTTGCTTTTGTGTGTGAAAAGAAAACGTGTACGTCACGGTCTTTCAATTACGAGTTTCTCTAGTATTATATCAATTATTATTTAAATGTGTCAAAAAATTAAATATAGGGCATTTTGTAGATAATTAAATATGTACAACAAGCTGATGTTTCAGAACCGATTGAATATAAACTGTGCATTTTAAATGTGTGTTGAAGGTTATATTATCATTTTAACAAGGAATTTATGTGTTTTTTGAATTATTATCAATTTTTACAAAAGTAAGTTCAATGTATGTGTATAAACAAAGTATATTTTACTTTAAATTTTAAAAAAATCATATATTATATGTAAGAATCACCATTATCGAGCTAAATAAATATCTGCATTGAGGTAGTTTATTAAAAAACATTATTTTGGGTATTTAGCAGATAACACCCAAAGAAACCATTCGTCCTTTTTATACACTAATACTTATTGATTCAAGTCTGATCCCGATATTATATCAACAAGAAGTTCCCCCTACGAAACGTCTTGTCAACTTCTTTTATGCAGTATGAAAAACAAGAAATTATCTATTCTTTCTATATAGTGATGATCTAAGTCTGATTATCTTAGTATATTATAAGAAGCCTCCCTTACGAGATATCCTTTCTAATATCTCTAGCCATGCCTAGAGGATACTCTATCATAAACAAACATTTTTACATTTAAAAGTCAAGAACTACTAAAAAGTAGGTACAAAAGAAATGGGTATAAAATTTCACTCACCGCATGCATGTCTTATTAAGTAAAATATTTCTTTCTACTTTCGACTGATTAAACCACTCTAAAAATTGATCAACTTTTTGTAGTTTCTTAATGCAAAAGGCTTAGGGATAAATTTTGTTTCTGATTTATAGGTTATAAAGATCACACTGATTTATTAAGCACAAAAAGTGGGCTTAACTTGGAATTTTTTATTGGTTTATTTTACGATTCTCAAAATATTCAAGGAATCAGTATTCCTTTTGGTGGGCTGTGGCCCTTGGAGCGTTTTCGGACCTATATTATTTTACATGAAGTTTTTGGTTTATTTTGATGCTCGTAAATTCTTGAATGTCTTTGCACGGAGTTAGTTATTTGTAGAACATTTTCATAATATTTAGTAAACATCTGGAAACAAAATTATAACCGAACAAAAATAAAAATCTGTTCTTCATATTTCTTAATTTTATCGGTAAAATTTTTTCTTATAACTAAAATTAATATCTTTGTGCCAGCACGATAATACATAGGCTAGAGCATGTTGTGCGGCCAGCATGCTTGGTTACCATGTCTATCGTAATTAGGTTCGATCCCCAACTCCAACACTGGCAGTGTCGGTGGGTAATGGATATGTGTCTGAATTTTACAAATATACGTTCCGTATAATCTCTGCTTTGAATTTGAGGTTGACAAATACGTATGGTGGGTGGGTTTATAGTTAAGTTTATCTATCTAAAAAGTACAAAATTGCTTTAATTTTGCTTCTTCTGAACAATAAGAGAATCCTGAAATCTTAGATGTGTGATCTGACCTTTTTAGGTTTCTTCGGAAAGAGTCAAGGAGATATAGTTTATTAAAATGTGTTAATATTTTAATGCATAATGTTATATATAATTAATAATCACAATGTTTTCTGTTAATATTCTGTTATAAATAATTCCAAGCATTCGCTTAAAGAAAACGAAAGTAAGGATATGATTCATTATATTTTTAAGGATCGCTTAACCGAGCTATGTTTCCCACATTACCGTATGCAAGACCATGAATAGAATGTACATACCAATAGTAAGTAATTCATGGTAGAATGGGAAATAAATTATATTATTTATTTTATGTTATCACAACAGTGATTATTTGAAGAACAAAGACTACGGGGGCTCGTATACGAGGAATGATGATTATCTTGGGCAATTCAACCAAATATAATTTACAATTAAATATTAAAATGCGTGTAAAGGTAGACTTTTGCAACAGCGCACAGTGTGGAATTTTCGTAATCTAGGTGGACAAAATACCATTTTGGCAAGTGTATATTTTAATAAATGATTAAAATTCATAAGCATATGTATATATTTTTTTATCAGCTACATGTGTTTTAGTGACAATATTATTTTAATGGTATTTGAAGGTAAGTGGCCATATAATTTTTTTTTGAAAAATGATTCTATAAGATTAAAAAAGAAGATAAAAGTTTAAGCTTATAAATAAATAACTAAACTTTTAATTCACCTTCGCAGACTAGCTATTCAAAAAAGGTTAGTTCGTGTATTTCTTATATCAGAGAAAAAATATTGCGCAAATTTTTCGCTCTCACTACTTTTTTTTCAATTTCAGAATGAGTATCGAAATTTCTCGAAGGTAAATTTTTGAAATATGGGTCTCCAATCTCAAGCAAAGGAAGTCAGATGCCATAATGTCTTATACTTTACAAAAGTTAGCCACTCATTCCCAAATAGTATTCTGAAGAGCATTTGTAAATCAATGGACCTTGTTCGCAAAGATGGGCTAAGTCGGATAGACATCAGGAGCGATTTTTAAAACGTAGTGGTTCTTGGCTTGATGGTAGTTTGTTGCTGCCTGACATTATTAACCAAGCTGTAGCCTCTACATCAAAGGAAAATATTACTCCTGTTACATGCGGTAGGCCCCAAAAAAGATTTGAAGAGTCTAGCTACAAAAGTAAGAAACGTAAAATTCTTCATCTTGTTAATTCTGCTTACGAAGAACTATCGCTTGCAAGTGCAATAAACTTGCATAAAGTAAGTAAAAGGGATTTAGCGTCGATATTTAAAGAAAAGGTTTCGCTTGGCACTTTTCTTTACACCATCGAAGGTCAAATTCGGCAAACGGAATCGTGGTGGAACCGAAATTTATGAAATACATTTTTTTTTTTTTAGAATACCGTCGTCGTTATCTAAAAATTCCTATACACGTTTGATAGCACAACTGTTCTAGAATATTCACCAAAAAACAGAATGAAAAAATCCTTACCTTGTGGTAGTGGCTTGCAAAATACTACCCTCGAGTAGAAATTTTCAAAATAGTGCCCATATCTCGGAAACCATAGGGTTTTCAATAAGGTCAAGTTGTCATATTCTGATAGGTTATGTCCTGGCCTATTACCATTTTCAGGATTATCCATTTTTTTACGGGACACCCTGTATAAATGACATTGTGTCCCTACAGAAATGTCCCTAAATCGTGCAATCTTATCTGGCATATAAATCGTCCCCATTATCAGAAAGATGGGTGCAGATCAAAAAATGCGAAAATAAAATATATCCATTATATTGTATATTTTAATCCATTGTATGTTGTGACCCAATACCAGAAGATACCAGCACAAAATCAAACGGCTTATCTCCAAAATGCTTTAAAACATTTTGTACTAACAGGGGTATTATTAGAATCCTTACCATTAGCAAAAATGATTTAGGAGAAATAATCAATTGGACCGATTTGATTTAATTTAGAGGTACCAAAATTGATCCTGCAAAATTGTTTTTCAAAAAAGGCCATATAGAGAAGTATTATAGATTAATTACTATAAAGCGAAATGTTGATAACAATTTTTACTTCCCTCGCTTACCGAAGGGAAGTATTTACTGAACTAGTTAAAGTTAACATGACTGAATACAAGTTCTAATAAACTTTCAGCAAAATATATCAAGATTTAATGACCCTTTCTAGTGGCAACCTGAACATCACCAATATTAGTACCTATTTAAGTGTATGTAAGCAAATACCTAAGTCGTATAATTAGAACTATTTCATGGAAATTTCTCATTTTGTTACTTCTAAATTGTGTAAACATTATTTTGTTTCTGAAAAAAAAACTGTTTGTTATAGTCTTTAACAAAAAATTGACATGCAAATAATGTTTGTACCATCTTAAATAATAAATGAAGACAAAAAGGCGTATCTCTTTTTATATAGGAAGACCGTACACAAATATTTATTTGATATGATTTTTTTCGCATTTAAAATTTGGTTGCGTAAAGTAAAAACTTTGCTAGAAGTGTTCAAATCAATCAAATTTTTAAAATTCCCTTCTGAAAAATTGTAATAAATGAAATACGCCTTTATGTGATAATGCAGACGAAATATGTCAAAATGAATAATTAACATGTTTGTACTTTTCCACCGGCATTTAGACTATTCAAGTGAATTAATTTTGTAGGCAAAAAATCAACTTGACAAAAACTTTGAGAACAATGAGTTCATCTTCAAGGCGATTAATAAATGTTGCTAACATGTAAGGCCAGTTATCTAAAGAGACCGTAATTTTTGTATTGTTGTTTCAGTAATCACTTCAGTAAGCACTAGTTGTAAAATGTTAAAATAATAAAATATTATTACTACTATTTAATTTTGGACTTTTGCATCATTGAGTTATTAATTTCGACCACTGTGAACGGCGATAAAATGGCTGCCAGCGCGCTCACATTCTCACATCAATTTAAAATTGGAAGTTCGATAGCTCAGTTTTTGAAAATAAGTTAATTTTCTAGGTGAAATTCCCACATATTCAAATTTTATCATCTCTCGATGTTGAAACGCTTATCAGAATCCTCTGCGGTATTTTTTAAAATCTTATTAATTAATCTTCACGTACATTTTTTTTAATTAAAATGTTTAGAACTTTTATACTCATTGATTGATTTGTTTAAACAATAGGATTTTCCTCTAGCTAATACTAACTACTGTCCAAATATCAGACTTTTCCTTCTTAAATTATCGTACTACAATATTCTGCAAGGTGCCATGGCACCAAATACAATCTCTTTTGGGGAAGGAGGGGCTTCCTAAAAATGTGACAAAATTGTAGGATTTTGGACCTCACTGAAAATATCTTAATTATTTCCCCATCGTGGAAGTATAATAATCGTAAAATAATATTTTTTTTCAAATACGCTTAGAATGTCATGAAACGTCGAGATTTAAAAAAATGTCTGTCTGTCGTTCTGTCGGTAACTTTTTTATTTTATAACGGTTTATGATATTAACTTGAAGTACCTCGTATCTACCTCATGTAAAAGTGGTTTCAGTCAAATCTCATAAAACTGGAGTAGTATGCTGGACTTCAAACCATGCTGATTAAAAGTCTCAATTGGCTCAACCCCCTAAAGTTAAGGGTTTCCCAGATATTTAAGTATAAAGTTTGAAAAATGCAGGTGGCAAGGGCAGCATGCTCGTAGTCGATGCTATTCTTGTGATAGCCCGGTAATGGCTCGAGGTTTACGGCAGTAATTAGTATAAATATATCTTTATTTTTTACATTAAACATGGACATGTAATAATACTTTTACAGCTGGTTGGTACCTATATCCGAATTGTATTTTTTTTAATTGCAATTTTAGACTTTTATTCTTGTAAAATTCAAATTAATAAATATATATTTGTCTGCTCTTAAGCATGGTTTTTCTCCGGAAGTGTAATCAAAGATGCACCCAAATGCTTTAAAGTGACTATAGTAAAACACAAAAATCAAAGGTGAAATGGTGAAATTAATCTCTCATTTTTTAATTTCTAGGAACAATTTAAATAAACATAATTCCTCCTGCAAGTGTAATTACCTCGGTAGTTACAATATGGAATTTTCAGTGAAAGAAGTTACGTAATTTACAATGAAAGTGTTTTATTTTCTCTTTCGCTGCTGAGCACCTTCACTGGAACGAGAAACATATAGTTACGTTGTCTGCTTTTATTACATGCCATTATGTTTAAACTATTACAATGTTTTGTTATAATACTACGTGTTTGAATGTCAGTTTTTATGATTTAAATAAAGTCATGTTTTAACTTCTATTTGCTTTTCATTGTAACGTAATTTAAGAGTTAAATATTGAACTAGTTTAGAAACAAAGCTATGAAATATTACAAATATATGACGAACAAGCTAAAAACCGAGCTAAAGACACACTCTTCACCGATTTACTGATTTTCTTATATAATTGTTACACATTCTATAGGATAGTCTTCGCAGTTTTTGTCAGTTTTAGACATTTTTAATTTTATAGTTCGAACTTAGTTGGTGAAAGATTCGGTGTAAAATAAAGTAAAAATTAAAAAAACTATACCAAAACCTATGTGGGTTTCGAACCCGGGACTTGGATTCCGAAAACCTTTAAACCTTTAAAATCATTTTTATTTTTGTTGTCTGTAATTTACATTATGAGGTTGTACCACAGAAGACCTATACCAGAAACGACTCTCTGCCTTCCCGCCAATATTGAATTTTTATGAAGACAGCCATCTTGCTGGTGGTATTGTCAACCTACAGGTCGTGTGCGCTGACGTCACAGATTCTGAAACCTTAGGAAAACAAACAGCTGTCATCGAGTACCGATTAAACATGTTTTAAAGTATATTTTGCCGTTTTTGTAATATTTTACAAATTAATTTTGGATAACTTAACATCCACAACTATCCTTAATTATTTCGTGTTGTGAATTTTGTTCGTTAATATGGAGATAAGTTTATATTTTACGAAATCGTCTCATAATGGAAAAAGTTGGTGTCATCGAATTAAATCGCTTATATTTTGAAAAATGATGAGTTCACAACAAATATTGGTGTATTTCATAATATTTCATATAGAGATATTGTAAATTTCTTGGTTTTTGTGAGAAATGCGTAGACAAAAGGATGAGTTCAAGACATTCAAAAATCTTGAAGCTATTTGTGGTTGGGTGAAAGAAGTAGGTACCTACTATCCAAGAAATTTACAGGATAAAAGCTTTTTGCAAAGGTAGGAATAAGTTGTCGATGATCAACACTTTTTTCAATATATGTTTACCTAATTAAATGTTGCTTAATGAATAATTGCTAACATACAAATTCATTTTTCAGGTTATGAACTCTTAGCTTTGCATCTTCAACAAAAGCCATCGACTTCTTGGACTATTGCTGATCTAGATGATCCCCTTCAGTACTCATTGTGATTGTGTTATTAGTCTAGACAAGATTCTTTCACTATCCAGTCTTTCCTTTCAATTTTTTAACAGTAAACAATGGCTATGGCCGAAGGCTTAACTGTTATGAATTTTGTGAAAAATATATAAAAACTAAAGTACTGTGAACTATTTGAAATGTGTACACAATTTCTTCCAGTGGTTGACCCATTACCTATGATACACCTATAGATTGAACTATACAAACCATTATAATTTGCGCAAGAACTTTTTCTTATCGTGTGTTATTAATGTCATAAATATGTCTAACGTGTATTTTATTAAATACGTATATTCACTTTTTATTGTTTTATTTATCACTCGTATTATCGTTGTTAGCAGTGAATTGAAATAGTCGATTATGTTGAACCTATATATACATGCATCTTTGCATCTAATTGAAATTAAAACAAAATATACTTACTAAATAACAAATTATTTATTATCCAAGGTTCCATTAGTACTTATAAGATGAATCAACAATAAACTTCAGGAGATACAAAGAAAGATCTATTATTGCAATAAAAAAATAAATGATTTATGATTTAAGTATACTAATATCTAAGTAGTAAGTAACATTTGTAATTACATAATTCAACGAAATTTACAGCTACAATTGACAGTTTCAAAGCCCATTCGGGCATTATTTATGTGCTCACTGACTTTAGATAACTTTCAGTCTTAGTTTCATAGTTTTTGAATGTTAAACAATCCAACACTGGGTTTTTAAACACCACACAACATAAGTACTTTAAAAGGACGTTTAGCTCTCAGATCAATCGCTAACGGCACTACTTTGAATTTCCTTAATTTATGCACTATATCAGATATCTGTGTATTTTCCTCTTGATGTGATTTAAAACAATGTTTGCTATTACATTTCTTTCTCCCTCGGCATCAACTCTGCCCTAGTTCAACTAAAATTTAAACACAAGAAATTGTTATTAAAAATGCTGACAAATCAATATAAAGTGTTATTTTTTTACCATGAATTGTTTATTGTTTGCTTTAGCAGTAGTTATTATCACAAGTACTATTACTTTCACATTTGGGTTTTAAGTTGTATCTGATATTAACAAAGAACACCTAACTGGACGGATCATCGTGGTCTTGAATTACGGCCGTCTTTTCTATAACATAAATCCAGACTAAAAATCGAATTCTTAAATCAACAAGCAACAATTTACCATTAAAAAAATGCTTGGAATACCCAGTAAAATAATTCCTTTTAATTGCTTGATTATTGTTCGTATTGACATTGGATATAACATAACCTCAACAGTGCGGTGAATGTGAAACAAAACAACCGAATACGGCTGCTGCACTCTGGCGGAAATAATTAAACTATGTTCCCATTATGGGATATTTGAATTTCCCGCCTGATACCACCAACAAGATGGCCGAAGGTCACCCCAATTTACCAATGAAAGGTGCGTTTGCACGCACCCAGTAATTTAGTCGAGTCGCTTAGTAATTTAGTACTCGACCAATGCGGACAGCGTGTTTTAGTCAAGTAATTTAGTGGAAAGCAATTACCAAATTACTGGACCATTTCTCTACTCGACTAAATTACTGGATGCGTGCAAACGCACCCAAGCATCGAACGTGCCTCCGATAGTGACGCTTCTGGTATAGGTCTTCTGTGGTTGTACTTCATTTGTATCTCATTTAGTTGGTACAATATACCACCATCTGCCACGTAGAAAAATGTAAATTTCTACATTATAAGAGACGAGCTAAAATCATATTTCCAAGGTTGTATATTATATTATGAAATTAAACCTAGCAAAATATATAAATACTTAGATATTAAAATTAAATATCATTTCACCTGATTTCTAATCAATTACAAAAACAGAAAAATTAGAAAAATGTTATTTTTCAAATTTAAATAATTAATAACTTTTTTTCAATACAATCGGACTTAAAGATACGTGACGGATGGACAGACAGACGGACATTTTGAAAGTTGTTCAGAATTCGTTCATTAACAATGATATGACAAGTTTTGTCTGCAAGTAAGATTTACTGTTTGATGCAAAAACATTTTTTGACAAGGGGGGACAAGAGGGAAACAAAATTTTTTGGTGGACGAGAGGCGCAAAATGAGCTCGCGGCGCCCCTGGTGTCCTGGCGCCTGTGCGCAGTACTATTCAGTTTTAATCTTCTTTTGTATCATTAAACTTGTAAAATGGTTAATGCATAACACATCTTCGAGACCACCCGAACTTCAAAAATTTTTATCTCGGAGAGATTTTATCGTAGACAGATGGATAAAAAAACAAAATACGCGGTATTTCCATTGCTACAACTTCTAATTATAACTGTCACAGATTTTAGTCATTTACGACTTGCATTGGGTTGGGTGACAATATTTTTTGTGTTTATTGATGGCTAATAATCAGTTCTTACAGATTTCAAAGTGGGGCATTTTTTTTTCATAATTGAAGTGCTATTTTTACTGTGCTACAAGTTAATGTTACACATTTGAATCGGCAGACGATGGATTTTGACGTAACTAAGACTAATTAATTGATTTTCATCAGTGAAAAATATTATCAGTATCGTTTACCATCTTGTCATCAGCTCTCCCCTATAACCATATAACAGGCGTAGAACGTCACGATTCATCCGGATGTCACAAACGTTTGACGATTCATAAAATATTCGGCATGGAATTGAAAAATAAAATTATTATAAAAAAAAACAAAGTTGTATACTTATAGATTTTTTTTATTCGTCTCACATTTTATTAAATATGTTTATACGGACTTACACATAGACTGGACATGTTGTAAAAAGTGCGGGTTTTTACAATTGATTATTTTTTATTTATTTGCTTTTATCATGATTAGAGAATATTATTTAGGTATTATGCAAATCATAACTTACACACTTTTTTATTTATTATGAAAATACCTACTTTCTGTATATTGTTGCCATATACTGGGCACGCTAATATACTAGGTAAATACTTTAAAACACTCATTATTGAAGAACCAATCGAAACAACTACTCTTCAAGCTAATACTGACGAAGTATTTACCTAACTAGTATATTAGCGTGCCCAGATTAGGGCAACAATATACAGAAAGTAGGTATTTTCATAATAAATAAAAAAGTGTGTAAGTTAGGATTTGCATAATACCTAAATAATATTCCCCGCACTTTTCTTATGGAAAATGGCTTTCGGCTAATTTGCTTGAAATTGTGCAGGTCGATAGTTCTCAACATGTAGATCAAAAGTCTCAATGGGCACAAATCCCCATAACCCCTCCTTCCCCCCCAAAAACCACCCCCAAGGGGCTAGGGGGATATAACTGATTTCTGAATGTAAAACAATTTATTCTTGTAGTCCACCCAACGGCTACCCCAATCAACCACCGACCATCTAACCCCTACCCTCCTACGTCCCCCCACCCCCACCACGACCCATCCTATGGATTTTCCTGATTCACCACGTAGGCATCCAATGATACTTCAACCTCTGACCATCTAACCCTCATAGATCAAAAGTCTCAAAGGGCACAAAGCCCCATAACTTCCACTTCACCCCCCCCCCCCCCCCCCCTTTACCAAAGCCCACCATATGGATTTTACTGATGAACGGTGTTTTGATCTATCATTCATCAATTACACAGCCACGCAAAAAAAAAGTGGTCTGGCCTGTGGTCCAGACCAGTGTATCCTATGTCTTTGGACCCGCTGAAACCGAATCCGAAGTCAGAATTGTCAGATTACTTCTTTCACCCCTAACCTCCAAAAAACAACCCCCCCCAAAAAAGTGGTCTGGCCTGCGGACCATACCAGTGTATCCTTATGTATTTTGACCCTCCGAAACCTAGTCCGAAGTCAGAATTGTCAGATTGGCTTGTTTTGAAAAACGAGCGAATCTGACAATTCTGACTTCGGATTCGGTTGCAGCGGTTCCAAATACATACGGATACATTGGTCTAGTCCGCAGGCCAGACCACTTTTTTTTTGTGTGGCTGTGTTATTTGGACTCCAAGATTTTCATCATTTCGATTCGCAGCATCCAATGTGGTGTTTAGCAAGGAGTCATCATAATATTCTGTATATGTCGTGCATACCCTAAATACCATAAGATACTTGCAACGTGCGCACATGTACCTAAAGTACGAGCCCCGCTTTGACATGTACAGTAGTAGCCTAGAATTACATCGTTTTGATCATAATCCTGGTCATCTCCATCATTGGCTATATAAGTATATATGCTATGAAAACGTGGTGCTTAGTTGCATTACGGAAGCATGATGAAAATCTTGGAGTCCAAATAATTGATGAATGATAAATCAAAACACCGTTCATCAGTAAAATCCATATGGTGGGCTTTGGTAAAGTGGTGGGGGTGAAGTGAGGGTTATGGGGCTTTGTACCCATTGAGACTTTTGATCTATGAGGGTTAGATGGTCAGAGGTTGAAGTATCATTGGTTGCCTACGTCGTAATTCAGTAATCAGGAAAATCCATAGGATGGGTCGTGGTGGGGGTGGGGGGACGTAGGAGGGGAGGGG
Organism: Rutpela maculata; assembly: GCA_936432065.2. Classification (NCBI taxonomy): domain Eukaryota; kingdom Metazoa; phylum Arthropoda; class Insecta; order Coleoptera; family Cerambycidae; genus Rutpela; species Rutpela maculata. The sequence continues at coordinate 148,921,442 of OW386285.2, read as the reverse complement.
TTAGATGGTCGGTGGTTGACGGGTCAAAGGGGTGGTTGTTTGGGGTAGCCGTTGGGTGGACTACAAGAATAAATTGTTTTACATTTAGAAATCAGTTGTATCCCCCTAGCCCCTTGGGGGTGTTTTTCTTTGGGGGGGGGGGAGAGGGGTTATGGGGCTTTGTGCCCATTGAGACTGCAACCTGTAAAATTTCAAGAAAATCAGCCGAAAGCCATTTTCCATAAGAAAAGTGCGGGGTCCTTTATATTTTTTAAATAAATAATAACGTTATGTATTAGTTTTACTGATGAGTATGAAATTAACATTAATAACATCTATATTCAGCGTCTGGTTATGCTAATGATATATTACATCTTTCTCTTACCATATTGAAAAAATCGCTGCCCAAGGAATCACTATTTCCACATCCAGATTTTCTATCCAAGTCTCTCGCAATCAAAAAATTTTGGTAGTGGGGTGGGGGTGGTGATATGGGGGTGTAGTGGGGGTGGATTAAGTAAAAAAATATTTTGAGGTTTTTAGTTCTTGGACACACACTAATTCACATTTTTTTTCATCCCCTTTAATATCGGGGCGTGGGTGGTAATGAGGGTGGCTAATGCCAAAAATTTTTTGAGACCTTAGCTTCTCTTGTATATACTAAGTACCAATTTTATGAAGTCTTACCTGCTTGATTTACCTGTTTACCCCCAATTTACCCCCCAACAAGATGAAAATATAATTAGTTCCAGATCTCGTTAGAGCACATATGTGTACCAAATTTCAAGTCAATATCTTAAACGGTTCCAGAGTAAACGTGCGCACAAAAACAAAAGTTACAGACAGACAGACCGACAGACAGAAATTTTTTTCGCTCAAACTTAAAATCTGGACGTTTCATGACATTCTAAGCCTATTTGAACAATAAAAATTAAAAAAAATGTTTTGTCGTGACTATACTTCCACTGGATGTGGAAGTAATTAGCTTATGCCCGGGGCTACATTTGTCTAGGTACCCCACCTTCTTCCCAACGCATAAAGGAGTCAGATTAACAACTTTTGATCAAAATTCTGAAACTTACGAATCCGATTCAGGGTAAGTTCGGATTAGATCACCGAATTAATGAAAAATTAATAAACAAAAATTCAATACGGTATTTTCAGAGGGGTAGAAATCGAAATAAACAGAATTAAATTCTAAAGCTTCGAATTCATATCGAATTCGACCTCCAAATCAACGGAAAAATTGTGAAATAATTCCTTTGATGAAATAGGAAAGGGATGGTTTATTTTTATATCAACCTCCCAAAAGCCATCCCATTTCATCAAATGAGTTTTTTCAGTACTATGACAGCATAATCGCTGCACAAGAAACAGACGAACAAAAAGAAATATATTTTTCTTCAAGCGTATTAAAATGTTTAAATTATGTCACCAAAAACAGAAGTAGAAGTAGGACATTGTTTTACTAGTAACAAAATGTTAGTACCGAACGCCACCGTAGTGGACATTGTTTTACTAGTAACATAATGTTAGTTCCGAAAGCGCCACCGCAGTGGGTATTGTTTTACTAGTAACATAATGTTAATACCGAAAGCCACCGGTGGCGCACTATCCACTAGCCACTTGTCATATTGTGTCAACATGTAAGACTGCAGTTTGAATATTTGTACATTTATGATAAATAAATGAATTTTTGCATTTTAATACGCTTGAAGAAAAAATAGTATATATTACACGGAGTAGAACGCCTTTTTTGTGTTTCACCCAGTTTGCGGCTTCGGCTTCGCCTCAGCCGCAAATCCTGGGCTCAACACAAAAAAGAGTGCGTTCTACTCCTAGTAATATAATATACTATTCCCACGCAGATCAATAACTTCGTACCTAGAATGGGAGGAAGCGACGAATATTAATAGGTATCAAATATCGCAGAGAACAGAAGAAGAACATAGACAGGAAACACCAACTGATTGGACTCTGGTGACATGGAATGTCAAAGCATACATACAGAGAGTAAAAACGGAAAAAATCGACGAAGTCCTACAGACAGAAAACATCGACGTTGTCTGCATATAAGAAACCCACATGATAGACAGCAGTCACAAAAACTAAAATGGCAACTAAGCGGGGAGCAGGAGTCAACAAAAAACCAACAGAGTAATTGCATGGGTGGCTAGACGGGAAAGCTCTTTAGAGATAAAGATGGATATGGTAAATGAAAATATAGCTACGACAATCATTCAAATTGGAAAGGACAACATCTGCATGATGGAGTGTACGTATCCTCAGACAAGAGGACAGGAAGGATATTCAGGCAGCTAACTCAAGAAACCAGAAGAAATGGGAAGAAAGACGACCAGTCGAAGGAAGATAAAGGGATCATTGGGAAGACTTTATTCCACGCACGGTCTAAAGATAATGGAACACCTGTTTGACTTAACAATAAGGAACACTTTGAGCAAAAGTCAAACCCGTCTTGATACTTGGAGCAATGGAAGCTTAATTTCATAAATAGATCAATCATATCCTGGCAGGTGGAGAGATAAGAGAACGGGTCAAGGACATTAAAGCAGAAAGGACAGAACGATGGACATAAGCAATCGAACAATCGATGTTTTCTTATGTATTTAAGGTATTATTATGAAATGAAACTTAGACTACTTTAAAAATGTATATTCCTACCTGCTTCAGGTATCCTCCATATTAAACGCAGAAGGTGCCGGATACCAGAATTCAGGTTTTTCAACTAGGGAACATGCACATAGCTATTCTCAAAAAAATTTGACTTACGTAGACAATTGATGAAAACCGTCATCAGCTCTTAAACTGCCAGGCTTTACTTGACGTAGTGTTTGGTGATAATAGTCTATGACACTCGAAACCTCAAGTTATTGAAGAATTAAGGTTAAGGTTATTAATATCGGTCCAGTAGTAGTTTTGGATATCTCCTACACAAAAACAAACTTTGGCCTATATATATTTTAGTATGAATTATTAAATCCGAAATACCTAAATTTTCATTAACAATGGGAGAAAAATATCTATGAATATTCAAACTGTGCAAATGAACTTCAGTAATGATTATTGATTATGTGTGTAATTTGGATGCAAAATTTATGAGCATGGCATACATAAATATATTATTTTTGCGGTTTTCCTAACAATAATATGTTTAGGCTTTATAGTCCAGGAAATAAGTTTTTTTTTGACAAATTGTGGCGGTAGTCGATTCCTTTTTAACAGCTTTGTCTCGAGGTCAGGAATAACATATCAAAAATGTGAACACAGCAGAGATACGGAACCATCTTTAATTATTCTAATTAAGTACCAAAATCGGGTTTTTGTACAATAACTCGTTTTCTGTCTATCTTACTCTTCAAATGGTGGTATCCAAAGTTAAAGATGATGAAAATTCTCTATAAAAAAAGGTTGTATACGTTTTTTTCATCAGATCAATAGTTTTCGAACAGCAGCCCACATCTACAAAGCAAAGTTGACGTTTTTCGAGGATCTAAGAGAATGTACTCTACGCTCGTCTCTACCTTGACGACGATCGAAATAGTGCTTTGTTGCTAGCTCCAGTGCATCTGTACTTAATGTATTTTTATGATGTAATAATGTCCTAAAACTTTTTCGTTAATGTAATGAGAGTTAATGAAACGGTATCGTCACTATTTTCTGCTTGATTTTCCATTCCGTTGTTTCTCAAAAATGAAATCACAATATAAATTCAATCAGAAGCAAAACTGTCAGCGTTTGTGTCTGGTTCTTTTTTTTTATTTTCGTCACATGCACGACATCCTCATAAAATGTTGACGAATCGCGGTTTTCAGTTAGAAATTAAACATAATAGACCGTAACACTGCGTCAAAAAAATGGAAACACTCTCGTTGTGTTAGTAACTCTGTTAAAACGCTGCAGGAGAGGAAGACGAACAAGTATTTAAAATACATGCGCAATATACTCTTTTCGTATTTGCGAAGAGTACAATAACCCAATTAATTTTTCATAGAAAATGAATAGTGTACATACAGGGCCTTGTGTTCTTGAGGGGCCGAAACCACCTGAACTTACAAAATTTATATCTGGGTACGCGGTATTTCCGTAGAGACTACTTCTATTTATAACTGCCACACATGTTTAGTCATTTACAGGAGAGGTACAGAAGTATTTAGAGTACATGAAAAAATATTTTGGCCCTTACTGACAAAACGACCTTGGGTGGGACCACATGAAATTTCAAACTTCGTCTACCGGAAAACGCCGCGACCCCCGACCATACATGTACTCTAATACATGTATTCTAATTATTTGTTCGTCCCCCTCCCCTGCACCGTTAAGACGGGGTTACTGACACAACAAGAGAGTCTCAATTTTTTGACGCCGTGTTACCGTCTATAATTATTTCTTTTTTTGATATCTTAAAATGATCGCAGATAAAATCATGGTGTAATTAATTTGAACGTAGGTCATTGTCGCTCTCGAGTGTTTGAGTTTCAGTTAACTGTCTCGAGCTGTAATGAGGCCCTTTGCGCTCTTAAAACACAAATAGTCCAATTAATAAGCCGGAAAATGTAGAAAAGTGGTGGAACAGCACCGATTTGAAAAATTCCATTTTTCACGTGTTCCCTAGGAACTTTCATCAGCATTGACCCCTGCATTAACTCCGAAAATTAGAAAGTTAAAGGGGTTTGAAGTGCCCCAAAAAGTAGCTGTCATAAAAAAAATTATAAAATTAATATTTCGCCTCGGAAATGGGCTCTAGGAGGTTTTTTGATCACGAATCCGAGGTCCAAATTGAGAAATTCCATATTCCAGTATGGAACTCGTGCCATTTTTTGATGAAAATTCCACTTTTTCGGGTGTAAATTTAAATATGTACACTATATGAATATTGTGCTGCGGAAGTGTGCTCTATGGGGTTTTCTGGGTCACTGATCACGATTCCCAGGTCCAAATTGAGCATTTCATATTCTGTACTGAAATTTGTGCCATTTTTCGTGTCGAATTTCACTTTGAAGAAAAAAATTATGTATTAATATTACGAGTATTTCAAAATAATTTTTCAAGTCAATTTTACTTGAAGAAAAAAAGTTATGTATGAGTATTGCGAGCATTTCAAATTAATATACATGGCAATTTTATAAACACTGCAGGAATGCATGCAAAGGGTCTAGCCATACTTCCGTGGCGAAACTGCCCCCGATAGGAACCTATATCGTAACCTATGTTATATTGTAGAGGGCGCTAATAGTAGTTGTTAGAGTAGATATTAGATCTATATCTTAGTTAATTGAGGAGCTATTTGAAAAAAAGTGTCCGGAGACGACTATTTTTCAAAGCGATATATCTTAGTTAATTTCAAAGCTAGAGAAATAAAACTAAATGGCAGTGTTATGGTACACTTTACAGTTTATTTTATAGCATTTCCTATAGGCCAAGCCTAAATAAAAGTATTTAAAAAATGCAAAGACAAATTTTGTCAATCGATTTCTATCCGATCTAATTGAATTACCACTTTGAAAAAAATATATAATAATTGTCTATGTCTTGCCTAACAACATGCCAAGTTTCATTAAAATCCAAGAGGTGCAACATGTCGAAAAAAAAATTTAAGTAAGTAGATCACCTTAAACAACCACTATGTTGACGCTTCTAATTTGCATTACAGTTCATTAATCTTTGGAAAAGTTGAGTTTTGACAACTCATAAAAAGTATATCAACGGTTGATGGTGTCAGCTAGAATATTATAATGTTTTTTTGATCTACTTTTATAGTGACTATAGTTGATCTCAGTTAAGAATGCAGTTGTTTACGTTATGAGCGGAGCACAATTTACACAGGATATGGAAATTCCCAAGTAAGTGGAATCCCCCATGGCTGAATCAAGCCAGCTGGTACATAAAATAAAAAATAACGGTTTAAATTGGCTTTTATTTGGCACTTTTCTTTTATACATTGAAATTGAAATACATTGAAATTATTTAATTCATATTGCAACATATTTTATTTAGAGTAATAAAAACTCATTATAGACGTAAATCCTCTAAAAATGTCAGTGTTATAAGAAATGGGTAAACCTACTACTTGCTTGTGCTCGATATCAGGCGAGCTGTTCTTGTCTCTGCCGTTCTGAACTGTATCTTTGATCTCTCTCATATACCTGCCTAAAAAGTGTACGCAAATATCATAACCCATAAGTGCATGACCATGTCGTCACGTCGGTGCACCGCACAACGCACATAACATCGCACATCGCACACTGAAATTAAATAAACCATTATTTTAAATGAGAGTGGCCATATCGACGCCCCTCGCATATCGCACAATAAAATTAAATAGAACCATGCTCTTAAATGAGAGTGATGAAATCAACAACTTGAGCTTCGCACATCGCACAGCGTTTAGCACAGGCGATACCGTTGTGAATCCTTATTTGTAAAAAAAGAGATAAATATAACTAGAGCAGTTTGATTTTAATAAAAATGGAAGGAAATAGCCGAACAATATATGAACAATTAGTACAATTTCTTTTGTATTAATATTCATAAATATCATAAAACAATAAAATAAACTTCGATGTGCGATGTGCGCTGCGCGAGAGAGATCAAAGATTCAGTTCAGAATGGCAGAGACAAGAACAGCTCGCCTGATATCGAGCACAAGCAAGTAGTAGGTTTACCTATTTCTTATAACACTTGACATTTTTAGAGGATTTACATCTATAATGAGCTTTCATTAATCTAAACAAAATATGCTGCAATATGAATTAAATAATTTCAATGTACTTATAAAAGAGCCAAATGCCAAACAAAAGCCAATTTAAACCGTTAATTTTTATTTTATGTACCAACTGGTTTGAGTCGGCCATGGGGATTCCACTTACTTGGGAATTCCCATATCCTGTGTAAACTGTGCTCCGCTCATAACGAAAACAACTGCATTCTTAACTGAGACCGACTACAGTCACTATACAAGTAGATCAAAAAAACATTGTAATAGGCTCGTTGACACCACCAACCGTTGATATACTTTTTATGAGTTGTCAAAACGCAACTTTTCCAAAGATTATTGAAATGTAATGCAAATTAAAAGCGTCAACATAGTGGTCGTAAGGTGGCGGTCCACTTACTTTAATTTTTTTTTCAACATGTTGCACCTCTTGGATTTTAATGAAACTTGGCATGCTGTTAGGCAAGACATAGACAATTATTATATATTTTTTTCAAAGTGGTAATTCAATTAGATCTGATAGAAATCGATTGACAAAATTTTTCTTTGCATTTTCTAAATACTTTTATTCAGGCTTGGCCCATAGGAAATGCTATAAAATAAACTGTAAAGTGTACCATAACACTGCCATTTAGTTTTATTTTCCTAGCTTTAAAATTAACTAAGATATATCGCTTTGAAAAAAAGTCGTCTCCGGACACTTTTTTTTCAAATAGCTCCTCAATTAACTAAGATATAGAGCTAATATCTACTCGATCAACTACTATTAGCGCCATCTACAATATGACATAGGCTACGATATAGGTTCCTATCGGGGGCAGTTTCGCCATGGAAGTACGTGATTAAAAGATAACATTTTTTTATAAAAATATAGCATGTATTGTGTTGGTACAAAAGGTGGTATTCTGTGTGATAAAATAGTTATTAATTTATCATTATTTTTTTATATAATTTACACCATTCATATCAATCATAATCTGAATCATATTCGAGAACTGGTAATTCAGGATTTTTTTATTCTTCTTTAGTGTTTCATCTTCCTGTTCATCCGATATTTCAGCCAGACAAATCGATTCATTTTCCGTTACATCTGCAGCTCCAGGTGCCTCACAATTATTGCAGTTATTTCCGTGACAAAATTTACAAGTTTGGGAGCAATATATATAGCATCCATAATCTTTTTTGGTGCAGGCGGTTCGGTCATCCTTACGGAATGCAAGACGCCGTCGATCAGTTTCCAACCCCAATCAGTTGGATTCAATGTTGTAGTTCTGTTATGATGAGAATCTGTTAAGAAGCCGATCCAAGATTGCATTTCACAGTAGGCTAGAACCACCTTTAAATGAAATATGCATGCACTCTCTCAATTCCTACGGGAAATGGTAGCTTTATCTGTCCTGAAACAATTGCCGTAAAATCTAAAATCATTCCCTTGGCCGTTTTCTAGAAAATTCACTTTTAATTTTTTTTTTAACTGATTTTTTGCATTGATAAGCTTGTTAAAATGTCAATCAAGAAAGTAAAATTGAACATTCCAATACAAATTTCAACTTAAGCCAAGTTTGGGGAAATAACATACAGGAAACCTTCATGCTCGACAACTCCAGACGTTTTGATAATAATCGGGTTATATAAACTTTCCAAGTAGTCAATTTAGACAAAATCATTAGATCTATTCCTATGTTATTTTGAATGACAGCAATTTTTGTCTACCAATATATCCGTAACCAATGAATAACATTACTATTTGCGTAACTGGATTTACTATAGGAAAATCCGAGCGCCTCTATTAGCCATCTGAGTAGACTTTCCATTCTCTCAGTCAGATAACGGGTGAGTATGAGAACTATACCACCGCCGATGAAGACAACCCACAGAAGAGACATGACGATAACCCAACCACCCACCCACTACCCTGCAGGTATCGGACGAAATGCCATCCAGTACCCGTAGTCACCTAGCTCCGTGCAGATCGAAAGTGCTACCACAGCACTTAGTTCTGCACTTCCTCGAGCTACATAGCTCATTCCTACCTAACCGATGATCCGGATGGCAGGATGTCAATTGACATTCTGCATACCGGCAGTCAATCCCAGCCAAAAATACCCCAAAGTTGCCGAACAGACAGATGACTACCCAGGGGGTGACAAGCTGGCGAAGAAAGATCATCAAGACAGAAGAACGCCAGAAGATAAAGGCCTTAGCCAGCAAGGTCCAGAAGGCCAGGACCCGGGGAGATGGGCCGAAATCATCCACACCGGTCACATTTGTGAGTGAGGTTAATGTAAAGTAAGCTCGCCCACCCCGTACGTGGCCGGTCCAGGTCTACAGCGATGTACTAGGGTAAAGAGCAGTAGTCCTGCTCGACCTAAGATATCTGAGACCGTCATCACTGCCAAAGAATATTGGCGTCGCTCGGTCAGTTACTCTTTAGACTTCACTAGGCAAACAATCCAAGACTCCAAGAGTGAAAATTTTCTGTGACCATGATTAAAATCAAAGAAATTATGCAAAATGCAAATGCAATAAAAATCATGCAAGAACGCAGGGATTGAAGAAGATAACTGATAGTTTATTTGAAATATGTCCGAGTATTCAGAGGCTTCAAAAATGTAGTAGATTCTTGTTTTTATCAACGCAAAAAATCAGTTTTCAAAAAATAAAAAATAAAAATGAATTTTCTAGAAAACGGCCAAGGGAATGATTTCAGATTTTACGGGAATTGTTTCGGGACAGATAAAGCTACCATTTCCCGTAGGAATTGAGAGAGTGCATGCATATTTCATTTAAAGGTGGTTCTAGCCCACTGTGATTTGGTAGTACACCCGTTTAAGATGTTCTCTGAAACCATCCACGGCGGGAGGCAACGTGTCTATATTTACCGCATTCTTCTTCGTTGATTTCATGTTTTGTGTATTTTTTTAAAAAAAGTATCATATCTGGCCCTGCGCAGTTTTTGCCTCGCAATCAAATTCAAATCCGATTTATTTATTTTATAATTGTATAACTCTAACAAACATTCTATTCCATCGTCTAATACTTGATTGATGTCCTCAATGTGCTCTTTAAGTGAATCTGCTATTTTACGCAAATTTGCAGACACTGGCATATTCAAGATATCAAAAAAGCCTTTTTGCCGCGATTCAAAAAAAACCAACCTCGTGTCACAGCCAGTGAAAGCATGTGCAAAAAGAATATGTTTCTTAGTGTTTGCATATTCTTTATCTAAGCTCTTTGTTGAGAATATTTTCCTATCTACGGTCCCGCTGCTGCTTTTTGGTTTCAGGAAATAAATCTCTTGGTGTTCGCTAATACTGTCAAGATGACCAAAACATCGAATCTTCAGAGAAAACGACTTTTTTATTTGGATAACAGTCGCTTATGATAATTTCAGTAGCAATGGTCCGGTCAGCATCGCCTTTGCACATAATAGACTTGTATTTTTCTTGCATTAAGGAGTCGTGCAATAGTTTGATGAAATTGTTTTTATTATCTTTGTTGGAAAGAAATTTTCCTTTGTCAACGGCCAGTTTTGTATTTTTATCAAATCTATATTCGACGGAAATGTATTTCCTAGACCTTCGATCTCTTTCTGACGCTTTCGTTATTAAATCGTCATAACCGTCAAAAATAACAGTTACATTGTCACCAAAATTACTTTTTAAATATGTGACGTAACTGGACGTTATTTTGTCGAATGTATTACCAGTTTTCCACGGCACTTTATGTAAAAGCATTCCACCATCGATTATATAATAGTAATTAAATTTATCTAATTGGATTTGATATTCTTCGAAGAAGGCGTGTAAATCAGACTTAGTGTTAATATTTCATTTTTTTCTGGAAAAATGGAAATTTCCATGGCACGTATTCTAGTCTGGAATATGGAATTGCTCAATTTGGACCTCAGAATCGTGATCAGCGACCAAAAAAAACCCTAGAGCACACTTCCGCAGCACAGTATTCATATTTAAATTTCCGCCCGGAAAAGTGGAATTTTCATCAAAAAATGGCACGAATTCCATACTGGAATATGGAATTCCTCAATTTGGATTCATGATCAGCGATCCATAAAACCTCCAAGAGCCCATTTCCGAGGTGAAATATTAATTTTATACATTTTTTATGACAACTACTTTTTGGGGCATTACAAACAACCCTAACTTTCTCATTTTCGGAGTTAATGCAGGAGTCAATGCTGATGAATGTTCCTAGGGGAAGGGAACACGTGAAAAAAGGAATTTTTCAAATCGGTGCTGTTCCACCACTTTTCCACATTTTACACTTTTTTCACTTTTTTCCGGCTTATTTACTGCATTAAAATAGCTATTGTAGTTGGAGAGACGATCATTATCAACAACAAAGTGCAATAAATTATAAATAGTTGCCGAAAATTATAGAATTCCGCTAGTGTAATCGTTTTTACAAATATGATTGAACGACTTGTATTGTTTATGTAGTAAACTATTACCATATAGCACAAAAAGTCACTTTGATCGAGTGCAAAACTAGAGAGAGTTTTTCAACTTGGCGCGGCTACTGATCGGAAACTATTGTTTTAAGGGAAAAAATGTGTTTAACCATTTTTATAGAGAATTTGATTATCTCTAAGTTTGTATACCACCATTTGGAGCATAAGATTGATAGAAAACGAGTTGTTGTACAGAAACTCGATTGTGGTACTTAATTTGCACGGTATCTCTGCAGTGTTCACATTTTTGATATGTTAATCCTGACCTCGAAACAAAGCTGTTTAAAAATAATCCACTGCCACCTCAATTGTCAACAAAATTAAATTTTTTTCATCCTGCCGTGTGGCCTATTATATCAATGCAACATTTAACATTACTTCATGAATTAATAAATATGTAAATATGAGCTGACAGGGTTCATAATACAAAATTTTTACATTTCATTTGTGGAAATATTTTTTCCTTGCACCATAATAACAATATTTTCAAGTTATTTTTTTTTTTTGGAACGGAACCGCAAATGGAGCAGCGTATCCCATATGCACAGTCAATATTATCTCATCTCATTATATTATTAACTCACACCTATACTTAGATATAGGGAACAACCATTTGGTTTAAGAAAGATAAAAATATTTTCATAATTGCGGGGTAAATTAATGTAAATCTAATTAGAAAATAACCCGAATAATTTTAACGAAACCGACACTTAGAGTTGTAGCTAGTTGTACTTTAGTTTTAATCCAGTCCCAACATTGTTCGCGGAACGCATCTCGAGCGTAGTGTTCAAGTGTTTTGATGTTTGCTGAACAGTGGCGGATCTACAGGGGTTCCGCGGAACCCGGGCCCGGGAGCTTTAGGGACCCGGAACGGACCAGCCCAGATACTTCAACAATAATAAACTTCACAAAACGAAAGTCAAGTCAAATTAATCACAGAATAAAGTTCCATAAAATACATATATTTAGTATTCAAACAAGCAAAAAACATGTTTTACAGGGGCTCCTCAAAAGGCCCGCAAGGAAAGTTTGATTGGAGGCCCGTGGAAAACCATTCGAACTCAGGCCTGTAACAGCAACGCTCCGCCACTGTTGCTGAACCTACTTCAGAGTCAGTGCTCACTGCATGTTCCAATCTCCACCCTCTCCCTTCCGGTACTATTATATGCACCAACTTTGTAAATGTAAATATGCAATTATTTGAATAAAATATTTTTTTGTTTTAATAAGAGGGCCCAATTTTTTATATTTGCTTACGATGCCCTTGGGCCTTGGCTCTTGCACCGCAACTGCTAGTTTCCTAACATATCGTCGGTCATTTAGTTCTTCGACATTTCGTTTTAATTTGTTCTGTGCCCAAATTTGTTTCCAGCAGGAAGGTTTTCTAAAGGAGGAGGGCCCATAATGCCGGTTTTCGGCCTAATTTGCTTTTGGACAATAATAACTGAAACAGTTTTTTATTATTTACTATAGTGGAAAACCAGACCCTCTGAATTCGACACCCTTTATACAACTCGCGAACACCCACCTAAAAAATAGGTAATCTGATATAAAATAACCTGCTAAACTTGATTTTTGAATTCGCCAATTGATTTGAGATTGCCAAAATGACCAAATTGGCAATTTTCTAAAAAAAATAAAAATTATGTGTTATTTTTTGTTTTTCATATATTTTTTATTTTACTTCAGAATGTTTTAATTTTTTTACATAATATTCTCTAACTATTCTTTGATATGTTGAAAGTAAAAAACTTTACCTAAAAAATAATTAGTTGGCAAAAAAAAATAACAACTTTTCTTTGACGCAAAATCTTTAAAATTTGCAGAGTAAAATGTCCGATCGAGGTATCTTTTTTATTTTTAAAGTTAGGTACCTACTATAACCGAAGAAAATGTTCCGAATGAACTAAATAAAATCTTTTTTAAGAAGTTTTGTTTTAAATTTTGCTCCCTTGTCGAAATATTCATTGATTATTTCAGCGTCCGAACGAATGCGCACTACTATGAATCGGCCGCAATCGCATCTAGAGCTAAACGCAGACACGTGCCGGGTGATTATTATTTTCCAGTGTTCATTTATGTTAAGTTGAAAGTGCTTTTTGTTTCAGTCCTTATATTTAGTGTTTAGTGCGTTATAAACACATAGTTTGACATAATAAATTATAATTACTCGGATAGGAAATCAAAGGAAACAAGCTAAAAACGTACTCTTCGCCAGTTAACTGGATTTTTATATAATTGTTATACATTCAATAGGATACTTTTCGCAGTTTTTTGTAAATAATGTTACTTTTAGACATTTTTAATTTTATAGTACGATCTTAGTTGGTAAAAGACTTGGTAAAAAAACTACCAACCCCATTTGGGTTTCGATTCCGAGTCAAAAGAACTACACCATCACCTTACACGTAAAAATGTAAATTTTTATATTATAAATAAATTATAAGATTTCTTTCTATTCAATTACAAAAACATAAAAAATTTTTTTTTTCCAAATTTAAATCATAGTAATAACATTTTTATTTACCGATCGATTTTGTTCAAATAGGGTTCTTCCTCTAGCTAACACTAATTTACTGTCCAAATTTCAGTACAATCGGAATTTTCTTTCTTCAGTTATCGTGCTTACAAGAAACGTGACGGACGGACAGACAGACGGACATTTTGAAAGTTGTTCAGAATTCGTTCACTAACACAATGGTATGAAAATTTTTTGTCTGCGAACGATATTTACGGTTTTAGAAATGTACCGATCAAATGCAAAATCCGATGACATTTCTGTGGCTCTAAAACAATATTTAGAACAGAAAAAATTATTTTTATCACTAAATCCAGTTTACCATGCACAATGTAGAAGATCGTATACCCGAACTGCTTATAAAAGAAAATCAGAAATTGTAAATCCTAGTACAGAGAATACAAGTAAAAAGGGCATTTCTGCAATGTGCTATTTACAAGACAGCCTACCAAATTAAGCCCAGAATTCCAAATGTTTTAGATCTTGGATGGTACCTAAAGGAGGAAATCTTATTTGCAAAGATGATTTCGAAAAGCCCAAAACCCAATTTTATTGAGTTAACTCCATTTTGTAAATGTAAATTATATAACTGTACTACAAGCTGCAAGTGTAACAAAGCAAACGTGCAATGTAACATAAGTTGTTTATGCGAAGGAAAATGTAATCTTTAGTACCCACTTGCTGTTATAATTAATGAAAATATATTTTTTAATGTGTATGTTTCGAGATTATCTACATAATTTTATAACATTTAATTGCAAATAGAAACTAAATAATCCGTAGACTCACATGATCGCTTAAACGACACTACAGATGGGCGACGTTAACAAGTTATGCTTTAAATTAATGCGGACGAGTTGCGCGGCCGCATTCAACAGCGTCATCTCGTTACATGAGCCGAATTTCAAAAAAATCTCTTTATAAGAAAGTTTGTTTAAAGTATATGGAACATTTTTCTCGTTTATACTATAACTCTCTCTTTAAAAATAAAAAAAGTTACCTCGATCGGGTATTTTTCAATGCAAATTTTAAAAAACCGCGACAATAGAGGGTAATTATATTTTTTTTAGACACTATATTATTAGTTACACTATATTCTTTGCCGTCAGCCTGTCCAAGAATATTGCAAGGATAATGTGTAAAATATTGGTCTAAATCGGAATTAAAATAAAAAAGATATGATGTGTTATGTGCAAAACAAAAATTAACACATAATTTTAAAATTTTTCAAAAAATTTACGAATTGACCGATTTGGCAATCTCAAATTAACGGGTGAACTCAAAAATCAAATCCAGATGGTCATTTTACATTATATCATCTGTTTTTTAGGTGGGTGTTCGCGAGTTGTATAGACTACTTTTAAAATGCTTCCTACAGATTGGCTGCTCTCCGACTACTATCAATATCGAATCGATTCCATCCCAAATGGAACTTTTCCCCACTCACCTCCCCTTCCTTATATATCATTTTGCACTCACTTTTCTTTGTGTATATTTTTTGTTTTTAGGAATTGAACGACAAGAACCTAACTATGTATTTGTTCTCATATTAGTTTTGTTGTCAGTGTCTGATGCTCACAACAAAAATAATTGTAGTCTTCTAATGTAAATTACATATAAAAAGATAAAAGTCATTTATTCATAATGACAAAAGCATTGATATATCGAATGTATAGTGAAAAGATATATCCATCATCAAAGGCATTTGTATTTTTTAGGCCTTACTAACGAGCCGCATAAACCCATCAATTTATAGCGTCATCGTATACGCCGTTACAAATTGAAGGAAATTGTTGTTTTGTCATGTCTATCGAACCGCAATAGCGAACAATATTCAATTTATAATCATGTTTGTATATACACGATAGTTGATACTGTAAAATTAGCAAGATTTGACAAATTGCTAGGTTTGCCTTGAAATGAAGCCATGTTATTATAATAATTGGACGTTGGTGTTGGAAAAAATACGTAAATATTTTCTGGAATTATTTATTGATCAATTTCACTCGTATATCTTACGGAAACAAAACGAAATAAACCGCAATATAATATATATATGCAAATATAACTGTCTCGAAACTGATCATTTCATATTTAATTTTACTAAATAATTTTGAATAAGTATTCTATTTATCAATAGTCTCAGTCAGACCCACTTTTTGCGTAATGTTATAAAAATTTTAGTTTACGATTATTTCCTTCATATGATTTATCAATAACATGGCTTTCTGATAGATATTTGTCGAACACCAGGTATCGTCGTCCGACGATTTTGTCAAAAAACAAGGAAAAAGCTGTAGTAATGAAACACCCCGTATCTAAGTCGTATATTTTTAAAATAATTTCCTAATGTATTAATTAAAATTTGCATATTTCGGGATTTTAAAATAATATGTCAAGATAAAAACTAAAAAGATTTCATTCGTATTTTAACTTCAGTGCTCTCGTTTTCATAACTACGGAAGTATTAAGTTCATTGTTTGGAAAATATTTCGTTCAGTATAGGAATATGATTAACTCGAAGTTCCGAATTTCAAGTATTCAAAGTCATAAACGTAAGCGATAGAGAGCTGTATTGTAATATAGTTGAAATGACCCCGTATCTGACCTTATGTAAAAGTGGTTTTAGTCAAATCTCATAAAACTGGAGTATGTTGCACTTCAAGCCATGCTGATTAAAAGTCTCGATGGGCATAAACCCCTAAAGTTAAGAGTTTCCAAGATATTTAAGTATAAAATAAGTAAATGCCGTTGGCAAGGGCAGTATGCTCGTAGTCGATGCTATTCTTATGATAGCCTAGTATGGACCCGAGGTTTAAGGCACATCCCTAATGAGCATGAAGAGAAAATTCAAATTCTAATTCGTTTTAGGGAGAATATAAATCTTCTTCCGGCTGAATACAATTCTCGGATATACTTGAATTGTAATCGTCTTACTGACGGTGAAATTGTGGCTTTGCAACATGATGAAGACTGTCTACCTAAATGTTTTAAAACAAACTTCTAGCAGTACATGCATGAAATATAATGCTGTTGAAAATCATGTATAAACATTATATACTTGGAGGAAACATGCTGCCCTTGCCAGCTGCATTTTTCAAACTTTATACTTAAATATTTTGGAAACCCTTATCTTTAGGGGGTTGGGCTCATTGAGACCTTTAATCAGCATGGTTTGACATATTCCAGTTTTATGATATTTGACTGAAACTACTTTTACATAAGTTCAGATACCTATTAATAGGTGATTTTAGATAAGCGCCACTTCGTGTAAGTCCCTGAGAACCGGGAGGCTTTCTCGCTAGCTTTCTCGCTTACTCTTTAATTTCACTTATCGTATTTTCTCCATGAATCGGCCGCGAGGGTCCATATAAAAACGCATGGAACTCCATTAGATTTGTCTATTCCTAGACCAACTCCACACACAAAAAAATTATTCTTGTTTTGAGTATACCTATTTGTTCAGGAATTTGAATGTATTATTTGCTTAAAGAAAATATTTTTCTTGGTTTGAAAAAATCTGGGAAAACTAAAGCAAAATCTTGATAAATTTCTTTAATTTCAGATGAGGATAATTAAATCAAAACATTCACATTCTAAATATAAAATGATGCATAATTATTTCAACTTAAAAATGCATTACTCTAATTTAAATAGAGTATAATCAAGTAGAGACAGCCATATTCTTCATTGAAACTATACCTAGTTTCAAGTTTAAAATGTATTAGCCTAAGAATAAAATTACATATATTTGAAATAAATAGTAGAATTCCTTGTTTATTTATTGAAAAACTTAAGAAAAGTAACTGCTTAACTTGAGTGAAGTATATTCAAATCGAGACATTTATATTCTAAATATAAACCTATGCATAATTTCAACTAAAAAATAGTTTACTTTTGGAACAAATATAATATAAAGAAACAAGGCTAAAATTCTTCCTTTGAATATATGCATATGTTTAGAAATTTGAGAATGTCATATATTTAACTTAGAGTATAGTCAAGTAGAGACATTCATATTGTGAAATACATGCATTGTGAACAATATATATTATCAAGTTAAAAATGTATATTAGTCTTAGAATAAACATTACATAAGTTTTAAATAATTAGTAGAATTCTTTGCTTCATTAAATATATTTATCAAAAAAATATAAAATGCCAACTACTAAACTTGAGATAGTATATTCAAGTCAAGAGATCTATATTCTACGTATCAGGGTTGCCAGGCCTAAAATTCGAAAAGCCGGACTTTATTTATTAATTTAGCCGGACATTTGATACAAAAAGCCGGACAACATTCGTTCGCCATAAAGAAAATTTTAAACCATAAAATCAGTCTTTTAGTATGTTTTATTAAACTTAATTTAAAAATGATTATTTCACTCATTAACGCTATAGCCAATGAGCGCCCGTTTTTTCAAAACATTGCACCAATCAAACGTCATTATTAGTGGTAATTCAAGCTAGATCGGCTTTTGACAGGACCAACATGCAAAATTTATCGCTCTAATTTTTTAGGTCGCTGCAGCGGCAAATATGCGAAAATTTTTTGACGTTTTTTGTCGAGCTTTTAAGTTTTATCTATAAATATCTTCTCTAGCTTATTACTAAGTAATTGTTAACGTACTTACCTTGTAAATTGTAATATTGTATTATTTAGTAGCAAACAAAAACACACCTCAATTCCAAAGCGAATCTTGTCTGAAATATATAGGCTGTAACTTTTGCCTATCTGTAACTATGTCAGTTTTCCTAGTGTTCAATCAGGTAACAATTACACACAAAGATTGTACTTAATATAGCTTATAATACAGGAACAAGTCAAGCACAGCTTTCAATAGCTCAATAACGTAGTTACAAAGGTAAGCAAATCATTTATTATAAATGTCAAGTACACATTCGCTCTGGAACAAACTAAAAATGTATAATACTTACATATGGTAATCTACCAAAAAGTAACTCGTTGAATCAAAGCTGTGCATCAAACATTATAATTTGTTGTATTTAAAATTCTCTTTGCTTAACAAAGCAAACCTCAACATAATTCATAAACTTCGTAAGTTAAAAGTAAGGATTAAATACGTAAATATGAGTCGATGAACATTTATTTATTATGGAATATAACTTGTAGCGCTAGATGGCGCTCTCTATGTCAATCTCGGAACCATGGGTGTATATTTTATTTGGGCGAGACATCGGTACTAAAGTAGTGCTCTCTCTATCGTTCCTCGTCGTATTGCACCTCAGAAACGCCTGAAAGGTGTTAAGCTAGTCTATATATTATAATATCTAAGGTTTCAACTCGTTTTATTTACTAGTTGTCATGGAAATGTCACTAGATTATTTTAAAATATAGCGAATCTCCGTTGTTTCTACTGCGTTTGTTTCAGATTTGCTGTTTTGACAATATGAGTCGGTTTGGAAATATTTCTGTATATCAAATTAATGATGAAATTGAAAATAAAGGTCAGTAAACTCCAAAAAGTGACAAGAAAACGTCTGAAGGCAGTTAATGAGAAAACATAATATTGAAGATGTACTTAATGAATTATTTATTCGTGAAATATTCTCCACAAATACCACTCGTGCTTTAAATTTTATCTAAAAATTTTTTCTCAAGCTAAGTCGCCCCTAGTTGATATAACTAGTGCAAATTGGCAGTTTATTATCAAAGATTAAATCCCTCCCGCTAAAGCGGTCGGGATTTAATCAGATAATAAACTGCCAATTTGCACTCTTTATATTACCAGGCAACACGCTTTCGAAAAAATTTTCGATAAAATTTTAAGCACTAGTGATATTACATACGAATATTTGTTACATGGAAATAGAAAATTCATCGCAAAACAATAAAATACCTATATCTATAAAAAAGCGACCACAAACGGGAAAAAACCGAAAAAATCACGTATGAAACTAATTCATACAATATAAAATGAAACTTTGGTAAGTGTATCACATAAAAAAAAACTGAATAATTCATTATAATTATATAAAATAAAATAATTTTTATTAATAAAAAAAAATGAATTCATGGATCATATGGTAGAATTCTTGAAAACTTATTAGTTCATGTAAAACGCGGGGATTGATGCTCGGAATGCCCCCTCATCGAGACCACTTGCATTGTGTATTTTTTTGGGTCGCCGATCACGAAAATCGGGGTCCTGTAGCTCTAAAAGTAGTGCGTCATCCCTAAAAATGCCAAAAACCGCTCCGTTTTGGGTTTTTTTTTTGCGGTAATGTGAATAATAATGCAAAATAATGTTATAAATGTGCTAATTGTAATGATATTTTGCCAGTTCAGTATGTTCATCTAAAGGACAAATTTTAAGCTAAGGGTTAACCAGAGGGGGTAAAACTACACCTAAATTGCCGTAAAATGGAAAAATGATGGAATTGTTTTTCACTTTTTGATTTGAGTTTAAATGAATGAAGATTGCACAATGAAGAATATTTTTTTCCAACCCTTCAGGAGTGAAAACTACCCCTATATCGCCTTTAAATTGAACTAACGCTTAGAAAATAAGTAGAGATGTATACTTTTTAGTTTGCTTGTAACTTCTGATAAACTTCCGTTGAAAAAAATACTAAAAAGTTTACGCCTAAAGGGGTGAAAACTACCCCCCCCCCCCCCCAGCTTGCAGGGAATTGAAAGGGAAGGTAGAAATATTCTTAATAAATGAACATGAATATTTTTTTAGAGTATTATTCACATCATCGCGAAAAAAAAACAAAAGGAGTGGTTTTTGACATTTTTAGAGGTGACGCACTATTTTTAGAGCCGCGGGACCCCGATTTTCGTGATCAGCTACCCAAAAAACATAAAATACAAGTGGTCCCGATGAGGGGAGCATTCCGAGCGTCAAACTCCGCGTTTTACATGGACTCTATTTTTAAAATGTACTGTAGGAACATCATTTTGGCTATCGTATCTATATGTAGTTTATTTCGTGCTTTCGACCATTGGGCATTTATTAATGAAAATACTCTTTCGATATTGGCACTGTGGCCTGGAATAGCAAAATAATACTCTGCCAATATTAATAATTAAAAGTAAAATTCCGTATTTTCCAGAGAATTAAGGCAAAAAGCCGGACAAAGGCCGGACAGGCCGGACATGTTAATTTTTAGCCGGACAAAACCGTAAAAAGCCGAACATGTCCGGCTAAAGCCGGACGCCTGGCAACCCTATACGTATAGAATTATGCATAGTTTCAACTAAAAAATGTTTACTCTTGAAACAAATGTATTATAGATTTGAGAAAAGAAAGACTTTCTTTGAGAGTATCATATATTTAACTTAAACAATGTATAGTCGAGCCATTTCCAAGTTCACGGTAGATGGATTTACTTCATCATCAGACTTTCTTAAATCAGCAGAGGTCGGATGATGGACGAATAATTATAAGTTACTTCTTGCTGTCGATATGAATTTAACTTCGTTTCAAAAGGAAATAATCGTGATTTTCAATTAATATAAATATGGGGCTGATTTATTATAAGAAAACCAAATATTTAAATTAATAACATAATGTGTTTGAACTTGAACCAACATTAAGTTGATTTATTACGAGAAAAATATATATTTGAACTAGCAACCTGATGTGTTTGGATCGACATTGGGCCTATTTATTGTGAAAAGAGTTTATATTTAAAATAATAACATAATATATTTGGATCGATATTCGGAAACGTTTAATCTGATTCGGCTATTTTCAAATAAATAAACCATATATTCAAAAGTAATTTAAGATATGTTTAAAATAACACAAACACTGTTTCATTAATTAAAGTAAATGGTAATCTCAATAGAAACATTTACAATGTATCCCAGCAAGTAAATGTAATATTTGTTTCTAAATCTGAGTGTGTTACTTTAAATATACTTAATCTTTAAATTAACTTTACTGAATAGTTATATTAAAAATAATTTCAAACAAATATTTCTCTTATTTTAAAACTTGATGATGCTTTTGCTTATATACGAAGTTATAATTTCAGTTGACTTGAATAATATTTATTTGTTCTAAAACATTTTTTTTGTGTGCAGGACCACGCCAAAATTATTCATGTTTGTCTGGCCCACAAATAATCTTCTGGGTTCGTTATTTAGGTGTGATGACCACCTTACTTTGTGCTGATTGGGCCTGGTGGAAATTGCAAACAAATCATTAGTTTGTCTCTCTACCCGGAAAGTACCACTTCCTAAGGTTGTTCTTTAGTTTAAATTAGTAATTTGTACAGTGTAATGAGTAACATACAAAATAACATACATCTAATAGATAACTTCCTATTTCAAGTCTTTTTAAATCAATTAAAAAAAACCGCTGCCCAAGGAATCACTACTTCCACATCCGGATTTTCTATCCAAGTCACACAACGAAAAAATTTTGTATCTGGAAATAATTGTTTATGGAACTTTAATAATATAATATTTGAAATCCTCTACCCCAAAAACCCATAAAACGATACCCCACATCGGTAGTGGGGTGGGGGTGGTGACAGGGGGTGGGAGTGGGGGGTGGATAAAGTAAAAAAATATTTTGAGGTTTCTGGTTCTTGTACATACACTAAATCACATTTTTTTTTCATCCTCTTTAATAATGGGGTAGGGGTGGTAATGGGGGTGGCTAATACCAAAATTTTTTTTGAGACCTTAGCTTCTCTTGTCTATACTAAATATCAATTTTATGAACTCTTACCTGCTGATTTATCTATTTACTCCAAATTTACCCCAATTTACCCCCAACCCTTCGACGGAACAGGATGAAAATATAATCTAGTTCTAGATCTCGTTAAAGTACATATGTGTACCAAATTTCAAGTCAATATCTCAAACGGTTCCAGAGTAAACGTGCGCACAAAAAAAGTTACAGACCGACAGACAGACCGACAGACAGACCGACAGACAGACAGAAATTTTTTTCGCTCAAACTTAAAATCTCGACGTTTCATGACATTCTAAGTCTATTTGAACAATAAAAATTTTAAAATTTTTTTGTCGTTACTATACTTCCACTGGATGTGGAAGTAATAAATAAAGCAGATTCTCCCTTGAACACAATCTCACTCAAGTCGACCGTACCTTACCGCTATCTCATGTTATAATCCCTTTGACAATTCGCTAAAAAATCAATATTTTTACAAAAATAAATTAATCGATTTTATTTTACTTCCACATCCAGTGGAAGTATAGTAACGACAAAAAAATTTTTAAAAATTTTTATTGTCCAAATAGGCTTAGAATGTCATGAAACGTCGAGATTTCAAGTTTGAGTGAAAAAAAAATTTCGGTCTGTCGGTCTGTCGGTCTGTAACTTTTTTTGTGCGCACGTTTACTCTGGAACCGTTTGAGATATTGACTTGAAATTTGGTACACATATGTACTTTAACGAGATCTAGAACTAGATTATATTTTCATCTTGTTCCGTCGAAGGGTTGGGGGGTAAATTGGGGTAAATTTGGAGTAAATAGGTAAATCAAGCAGGTAAGAGTTTATAAAATTGATATTTAGTATAGACAAGAGAAGCGAAGGTCTCAAAAAAAATTTTGGCATGAGCCACCCCCATTACCACCCCCACCTCATTATTAAAGGGGATGAAAAAAAAATGTGATTTAGTGTGTGTACAAGAACCAGAAACCTAAAATATTTTTTACTTTATCCACCCCCCACTCCCACCCCCTGTCACCACCCCCACCCCACTACCGATGTGGGGTATCGTTTTATGGGTTTTTGGGGTAGAGGATTTCAAATATTACATTATTAAAGTTCCATAAACAATTATTTCCAGATACAAATTTTTTTCGTTGTGTGACTTGGATAGAAAATCCGGATGTTTAAGTAGTGATTCCTTGGGCAGCGGTTTTTTAACATTAAAAGATCCGCAATATGATGTACCTATTACAAGGATGACGTTAAAAGTTTCAAACTTTTGGTAGCTGAGGGTGAAGGGATTAAGTGTTGATGCGACAGGGATTACGTGGTCTAATGCTCCCTGTGAGTCCAGGAAGGTGACGTTGGATTTATTTTGTTGTCATTTTATGTTCACGAGATTAAACGTGGACGGACAATGAGGTCATCCCGCATATTTTTTTATTTTAAACTTTAAAATTTCATAAAAAAAATAATACTCCCGTTTTTTAAATTTTTTCATATTACATCGTTTAATATAAGAAAAATAATAATAAAGTTTTCTCGGGCTGCTCGTGACGTAGCCAATTAGAAATAGGGTTTGCAATTTACTGGAAATTTTACTAACCGGTAAATCGGTAAATAAAAATGTAAATAACCTTAACCGGTGCTTACCGATAATTTTTAGAATTAATGATTAGAGTGGCGAAAATGGAAATTGTTTTTTTTTTCATGTACAAAATGATCTAAATTTAACAAAAAACATTTTTATATACATATAATTAATATAATGAACAAACAAAAGGTTTTTTTATCAAAAGGAAAAAATATAAATGAAATACATTAAATAAATAAATATTCTGTACATAACAAAAATATCAACTTAAATAACAAAAATTATAAACATAAACTCAAACAAGCTAAAAACGTACTCTTCGCCAGTTTACTAAACTTTTTATATAATTGTTACACATTCTATAGGATACTCTTCGCAGTTTTTTGTAAATAATGTTAGTTTTAAACATTTTTAATTTTATAGGACGAACTTAGTTGGTGAAAGACTCAGTGTAAAATAAAGTAAAAATAAAAAAAACTATACCATACCCCACGTGGGTTTCGAACCTAGAACTCTTGGATTTCGAGTCAAAAGCGTAAGAATTACCTAACACCTAAAAAAATGTAAAAAATATAAATTTTTACAAAAGCATAAAAATCAAAAAAAAAATTCTCAAATTTAAATCATTAATAACATTTTTATTTACTGATCGATTTTGTTCAAAAACAATAGGGTTCTTCCCCAAATTTCAGTACAATTGGATTTTTCTTTCTTAAGTTATCGTGCTTACAAGAAACGTGACGGACGGACGGACAGACGGACATTTTGAAAGTTGTTCAGAATTCGTTTACTAACACAATGATATGAAAATTTTTTCTCTACGAGCGATATTTACGATTTTAGAAATGTGCCGATCAAATACAATATACTCTTCGTTTTTGCGAAGAGTATAATAAGGCATTTACCGAATACCTAATCTAAAAATACAATAATTTTTAAAATAATAGCCCGTTAAAAGAGTTAGTTTTTCAAAGCTGCATCCGTTAGTCGTCTGATATTTGTGCCTAGAATACCACCAGCTGAAGATGCCCTTCGCCAATCGATATTGGTAGGTCGATAAGTTAATAAGAATTGGTAATAACATACTTCTAAATGTTTCCACGGATATTTGCGGCAGTGAAATATTCAATTTCCTGTCGCAAGATATTGCAATATCTCTCTTACTTATACAAGTAAGAAATACTTCTCAGGGCTTAGCCTTTGGGAGTTACTTTTTATAATATAATATTATTTAGTGTTAAAAGTGCTCAGTGTTGGGACAGTCACTCTGTATACTAGTCACTGACAAAAATGGAAACGTTGAATACGTGACATATCGTAAGTTCAGAATTTACCAAAATAACCAATACAAAATTTAAATAACCGGTAATTATCATCATGTGTTTTTTGTCCGGTTAACCGGCTCACCGGTATTGCAAACCCTAATTAGAAAGCTCGGGGCCTTTTCATTGGTTGCCGTTTTTGTCACCGATAAACTAGAAACAGTGGTCTGCTCAGCTGAGCTAACTGTACTCAGTCGATAAATTCCAGAGACGGCTTTTGCTTGTACTATCGTGCGCAAAAAAATGGACAAGTCTTATAACGTATTTTTGCTAAAATCTAGTTGTGTACATCTAACTTTAATTTTTGTGACATTGTCAGTTATTTGTCAAAATTCATTGCAAGTGTGCAAATAGAGACAGATTTACATTAGAAAAAAATAGTTGTCCTATTTTTTTGCTCACTGCAGTACCTAAACATCACGTGTTTACACACAAAATAAAAACAACGAAATGATGAAGTATTAACTATCGGCAAGAACGGATTAACGTCGTCCATTAAATAGATAGATATATTATAAAATTAAAATGATAATTAAAATTATTATTGGAATAAGGAATCACACAAGTTTCCCAGAAATGCTACAACAGTATATTGTTTTATTATGAGTAAAAATGATACCTTCGTGACGAGCCTGTAGGTAGTAATATACATAGCAACGCGTATTTTATTTAATACGCGATATCAACACAATGCATTTTTGTTGATGAAATTCGAGATTTTTTATCTATATTTTTTTTATAGTTAATCGTCGTTTGAAGAAAAAATAGCAATATTTTATTTGGAGTAAAAGCCACTTGTTGTGACTCGTCTGTAATTACCGGACTCACTTCGTTCGTCCGACAATTACACACGAGTTGGCACGCTATAAAGGCTCGTTTTGGATCCAACCTATCAACTTAAAACAGTAAAATCGTAGTTATCTATTTTCGCTACATTTTAATACTTTTCGTGACAATTCGACTGAACTATAATGGACAAAACAGAAATTGATGACTTTAAAACAATAAGTGCATCACTAAGTAGAAAAATAACAAAACAGCCATGTAAAAATGCAAAAAGAGAATTTCTCAAATTTTCTTACAGAAAAACAAAAAATCAAAAAAACATTTTTCAAAAAACATTTTATGCCAACTACTGCCATTTGAATCGCGTGCATTTCATTTTAAATTAATATTTAATTTTATCAGCTCGGAAATAAATCAGTAAAACATGACTTATTAGATAATTTAGCAGTGTCGCTAATAGATATAATGGCGATATGATGTTTTCCTAGTAAATATTCTTAGAAATATTTGAGCTCACAAAGGACCCCCCGCACACAATACATGGGTTTTGCGGCTCCGGTCAAATTTCGTGAAACTCTGGAAAATAGTAGTTCTCAGTGAGTAGAAAAAAGTCTAAATGGGCGCGAAGCTCCAAACCCCATTGGTTCCGTGATAAGACAAGCTGAAGTCCTAGAAACCATCCCTACCAAACCACAAGCGGGCTAACCCACCTAACCCTGGGAACACTGAGTTTAGTTGCTTGTTTTTTTTTGAAATTATTGAATTCCATACCACAAGCGGCATAACCCACCTAACCACCAACCCCTTAACCCACCTAATCCCTAGAAACAACCCCTACCAAACCACAAGTGCTATAAAAAAAGATATGTGACTATTATTCGGACCAATCTATATGTATATTTTTTTCACAGTAGCCTTTAAAGTAGCAACTTTATGCCCGGGGCAGGTATAGAAAGTTGCTATTTTAAAGGCTACCGTGAAAAAAATAGTATACAACCCTGGGGAATAAAGAGAGACAGCCCATAACTCGTGTTTTTTACACGAGCTATGGACTGCCTCGGGCGTAAATATACTATTATATGAAACGTAGCATATGCAGACACTTGAACACATGAAGTGTAGGTTATGTAGACATTTCTGTTATTAATTACCTCACTGCCAGGGTGTCCGGAGGGTGGGATCTGACTCCAGATTTATGATCACTATAATTCGAAAACCCTCTGGTACGAGCTTCGGCTGTTTCTTAGAGATATCGGAAAATTGATCCATTTTGGGAGATCCTTGTTTCATTTTAGGAAACAAATGACCAATTATGGGTCACCGTATCGATAATCTAACCCGCCTTCGAAAATTCTTGGAGTATAAGCGGATTTTGAACCATGAAAACGAAATTTGAATATTCGCGAATTTTAGCGACAGAATATTTGCTGGTCACAGCGTTCAAGAAGCTCTAGCTCAAAATCAGTATATTTTTGAGCTTGGCGCCCATTTAGACTTTTGTATTACTATTCCGAGAGTTATGTGGATTAGCCTACTGGGGTTATGTGGGTTAGACAGTTGGTGGTTTAGCCCGCTTGTGGTGTGGAATTTAAGTATTTCAAGAAAAATAAGCGATTAAACTCACTATTTCCAGGATCAGGAGGCTTGGCCTACTCGTGGTTTGGTAGGGATGGTTTCTAGGTATTAGGTGGGTGAGGGGGGTGGGTGGTTAGGTGGTTTAGCCTTATAGTGGTGTGGAATTCAATTATTTCAAGAAAAATAAGCAATGAAACTCGCTGTTCCCAGGGTCAGATGGGTTAGCCTTCTTGTGGTTTGGGAGGGGTGGTTTCTAGGGTGGGTTATGGGGGTTGGTGGTTAGGTGGGTTATGCTGCTTGTGGTATGGAATTCAATTATTTCAAAAAAATAGGCGACTAAACTCACTGTTCCCAGGTGGGTTAGCCCGCTTGTGGTTTGGTAGGGGTGGTTTCTAGGACTTCAGCTGTTCTTATCACGGAACCAATGGGGTTTGGAGCTTCGCGCCCATTTAGACTTTTTTTCTACTCACTGAGAACTACTATTCCCCAGAGTTTCACGAAATTTGACCGGAGCCGGAAAACCCATGTATTGTGTGCAGGGTCCTTTCTGCTGATTTGAAATTACCTCATTAAATTATTTTTTGTATGCGTGTGCAGCAGAATTTTACCTAAAAATTATTACACAACGATGTGTAATATGTGAATATGTTATCATTTTGTGATATGCTATGGAATTAATAGTGCAATTCCAAATATAGCGCTAGAAAAAAATATTGTAACCATTGAACACCAATACAGTGCAAATAACACACATACATAATATGAGACATGAAATAAGTTGATTACCTTTTTTTTTTTTTGTAAAATATGTCACTTTTGTTTCAAAAAGGAACATTATATTTTCCAATTATGTGATTCACAGGTATTATTGCCTAGGGTATGTTGTGATTAGCCTCTGAAATGGACGTTAATGTACTAACAAGACACACAAATAAATGTATCTTTTAGCTAACCAGCAATCGAATTGTCCGACTTCTGTATTTATTCGTAACTATTTTATTAACAAATATGATTTTACAGTGTAGGGGAGACCGGTGTCAATTGTAACAAAAATTGTTTATACATTTCTGCTGAGCCAACCCTTCTTAATTTTTGATTGGACATTTTTTTAAAGAATTGTGTAATGTTTTCACATACTAATCCCAATGTTATAATTGGCCTGTCAATGATCGTCTTATAGCATAACCCATACATTTTATCACCTATCTGGTGTCAGTTGTAATAGGACGAGTGTCAGTTGTTACAGATAATACCAAACAAAAATAAACGAATTCAGAACTAACATAATTATTTATAATAATATTATAAAACACATAAAATTAAGCAAGTTACAAAAAAATTGCACAAAACTCAAAACATCAGTGCAGTGTCATCAGTGCAACTGACATGCGGCCACTGTTTACAGAACCTACACTGGATCCAGTCATCGTGGCTGTCGATATATAGGCCACAACACACTAAACAGATAGTCTCTTCGCCTTCCTCGTCCTCTTCAAATGAGACGCTTTCATTAACAATTTTCTTTTTCTTAGCCCTCTTAGGTTTGACTAAAGAGACAGTCTCCCCGTCTTCCTCATCCTCTTCAAATGAGACGCTCTCATTAACAATTTTCTTTTTCTTAGCCCTCTTAGGTTTGACTAAAGTGACAGTCTCCCCTCCCCGTCTTCCTCATCCTCTTCAAATGAGACGCTCAACAATTTTCTTTTTCTTAACTCTCTTAGGTTTGGCTATATCACTGAGTTTCAGAGGCACCTTTTTTTTGTAATTATCTGCTTCCATTAACAATTGTTTCTCAAGAGTATCAGTATAAATTGCTGTTTTTCCTTTGCCTCTCCTCCCCGACGAGGGTTTCTGAACGTCGCCTTTGGGAAAAGGCCTTATTGCATCTGGTGTTGTATGAGAAATTTGTTTTTTGACTACAGATGTAGTCGGTGTAGTCAATCTTTTCGTAGATGTGCTTCGTCCTGTTGCTGGGTCGTGATCGTTTATATATTCAAGTTCTATTTGGTTTTTACCAGTCTCTGCAGTTGGAGTGTGT
The DNA here is from genome assembly GCA_936432065.2 of Rutpela maculata. NCBI lineage: Eukaryota > Metazoa > Arthropoda > Insecta > Coleoptera > Cerambycidae > Rutpela > Rutpela maculata. The sequence continues at coordinate 148,891,767 of OW386285.2, read as the reverse complement.
AGGTCCCTTTGTGGTGCATCGCCATCTTCCTGACTGAAGGGCCTATCGGTTACAGTTGCTGGTGCAAAGTCAGCATCATTGAATATTTCCCGGTTAAAAGGGAAAACTCCCGTACAACTAAAGCCAGATTGAATATTTCAGGTATAGAAGCTGCAATGAGGGCCTGTTTGGCTATGGACGGTAAATCGTAAATGGTAAAATGCTTTCCAGGGTGGTTTCTCATCCACTGATCAGCATAGGTGTTAAAGGACTTCTTAAATGGGCCGTAAGTTCCTTTGGCCAAAGGCTAAAGCCTATGCGATGTATGGGGGAGAAAAGTTAAGAGAGTTATGTAATTTGCCTTGCAAAAGTCTATCAGATATGTATGATGAATGATTATCCAGTATGAGCAGAACTTTGTTGGTTTCACTGGGATTTGCATGTTTTGCAAAGTGCTTCACGAAAATTAAAAACTCAGCTTCTTGCATCTATCCCGATTTGTTTCCAGCACCCAACTGGGCCATCTCTCACAAAGTGGTCCTGGAATTTCAACCGAGGAAAAACGAACATGGGTGGTATTGTGTTGCCAACAGCGTTTATAGCCAGACACATGGTCACTAGAGTTCCCCTTTTCTGCGATGTGATTGATCCTACCTGTTTTGTGCCTTTTTTGGCAGTAACTTTGTTTGGCTTCTGCACAGTTGTTATTCCCGTTTCGTCAGCATTATAAATATTTTGTGGCTCAGAGTGACATCGGTCCATTACTGCAGATAAGTTATCGAAAATTTTGTTTACATTTACTCGGTTGAAATTCATGGCCCTATTAAGATTTGTAGCTTGTGGTGTCCGCAGCAACAGTTCTGAATTCCGCCTTAAAAATGCTGCAAGCCAATCTTCACTAGCCGGCTCGGTTTCATTCCATTTTTCTGGGAATTTCAACTTACTTCGGCTGGCAAACTGAAAAGCTAGTTTTCGCAGATCTTTCGTGTTTAATCCAAAATATAGGTCAACTGAAGTTCTGCAGTACTGGACAAGCTGTTTTTCATTTTCGTCATTAAATACTCGGTTGTGAGGTTTATAGCCTGTGTTTATTTTTTTATTTTGACGCAAGGCATTTACCAAACGGTTTAAGGTAACACGGCACATTCCGTAGTCCTTTGCGACGGCTCTGACTGATAACTTGGTATCGATGACTTTTTTGCCACTTTCTCGTAGATTGTTCGAGGGATTATTCTCCTTTTAGTTTTCCTCTACGTTGTTTTTACCATTTTTTACGCAGTTACTAAAATATGTATTATGTTTTTCGAAATGTAGGTGTCAATTGTAACATGTTACAATTGACACCGTTTCATATGTTACAATCGACACCATGTTGACATTTCTGATTTACCAATGCCTGCACGATACGTGCTTTATAACCTACAAAAGTTGGCGCATGCAATAGACAACTAAGACGGCATGTATTAATAGGCTTTAATCAGATTTAGAATAAATATAATAATCTAGGTTGTATACCGAAAAATATTTGTGAGTAGAAACTTACGATGTATTGCAATAAACACAAATCTTCTAATAACACCAACGCTAGATGCGTCACGTCAACAAATGTGCGGTCGATTAAAGAAATATGTATTATCTTTGACTTGATGAAGGCGGTTCGCCACTTTCTCCAAAGATGGCTCCAAAATCGACCCTGTTACTTTCGACACCTGTTACAATTGACACCGGTCTCCCCTACAGTGTATTTACATGCTCGTTTTTTAACATTTCTTAATGATTTTCAAACCAGTGGAAATCTTGTTCTTTCTAGATTCAGGTGCTGCCCAATTACTCCCGTAATTGTTGTTAACAAATACTACACAAACTGTTTAAACAAAGCATACCAGAATGGGATTATTTCATAATTAGTATTTATATTAAACTGGCATTCTAGGACTAGTAATAACTAAGTATATGTAATGGCAGTTTTTTTGTGGACGTTAAATAATTTTCAAATTCAATTTATAATTTCCCTTAAAAGCCGTAACATCAATGGTTACGCATGCGCAGTGTAGTTCAGGCAGTAAATTTGGCAACTTTTCCAAGTTCCAAACTTCACCATTATATTGATATGTGTGACTGACATTTTGTCGTTAAGAGAGGTTAAGTTTACTAGCGTCTAGGTAACACCTAGTTGCAGCTGGATGCTTAGGTGATGGATTGAATTTTTGCACAAGAAAAATTCCTTCATGTTTATGCTCGGCGTAATATGAAGCTGTTGTTTATTTGCTCCCACCTTGCCTGCAGTCGTAGAGAGAGAGAGAGAGAGAGAGAGAGGTCTATTGTGGGACTCATCATTGTATGTACACATTCTTTACCTGATTTTTGCTGATTACTTAGCTGCATTTGAAAATATTAACGTAAAAATTGCTTATAACCGTCTCCGAGGGCGCCCTCAAATAATGGTTATAACCGCGTGGAAATCGTTTGAGTAATTTTTGAGTTTATCGCGTTCAAATATAAAAATCGACGAGAGGTAGTTAAAGAAAAAGAAAATAGAGAATTATAAAGAAATTGATATTTTTCATTGAATTATCATCATTCACTGTGCTATGTGGGTCGATTTTAATCACTTTGACGCTCTATATCTTTGAAACCTTTCTTATGCTCGACTCCAATTTTTTTTTATTAAAACTAAAAATCAATAAAAAATTTGCGGACTCCCAAACGGGCTAATAAAAAAACTGTTTTGGAGGTCACTTTTTAAAGTACGGCTATGTTTATCTGTTACCCTGATATTAACGCCGACAATACACTCTGCGCCGTTCTAGTTAGAGAAGATTCGGATAACTATATAAGAGTTAGAAATTTTAATTAAAAGAGGCCTGTTTTCGTTTATTTCTTATCTTAATCATGCCAGAACGAACATACTTTACATAAGAGTAATGATGTTTTACCTATTACGTAATACATTATATTTATTATTTAATATAGCGTTGAAAAATAAAGCATGCCCCGGTCTCCCCTTATATCAGCTTGCTCGACAGCTTTGAGTTTTTTATGTGCAGTATAAGAATGGAGTGCCCAAAAAATAAAATTGAATTAAAATACTCAAAAACGTAAACTGACATCATTAAAAACCCCATAGACAACATAAAATTTAAAAAAAATTCCTCCAGAAATATAAGCGATTAAAATCTGCCGGATTTTACCCACTCCTGAAACATGACGTCAGAGGGTAAAAGTCGGATGACGGCGTCAAGCGACACCCATTCTGCTTTGGCTTTGATAGTTCCGCATGCGCATGCGCATTTGTCAAGAACAACTAGCAGTGAACACATCCTAACCTAAAATTCGTTGGAAAAACATCTTCAATATTCTGAAATGTTACAAAATGTTACTTTTAATTCGTTCGTGCCGAGCCGAATTTTCGACTTTCGTCGTGCAATTTACGATCAGGTTTATCTGGAAGACTTCCTCTTTACGTTGCGACATCGTCCCAATGGTGTTTTTCGAAAAATTTGAACTTGTCAAGATTACATGTTTTTGCAATTTTTTCGTATCCGACATGTAAGCTGTTTTTTGCTATTTTTCGTAGATATCTCCGAAACGGTGGAAGTTAGCTCGAAATAAAAAAAATAAAGTCAAACGAGTATTTTCCACTAAGAATCTTTTGCTATCACTAGAATTTTGATTTTTTTTTTTTTTTTCGTTTCGGAGATAACTGCAGAAATGTCGGCCATGTACGGCAAAAAATCGCAAATTTTGAGCTTCTACAGTTGGCAACTTTTTAATCTTGGGTCCTACGCCAAAACACTACTCTAGCTAATTTCATTATAATTGAATTTGCTAAAAGTCTTTTTTTATTTCTTGAATTCCGACGAAAATTAAGGAATTAGAGCTGGCGGAATTTGGGACTTTTTTTCGGTAAAATTTCTCCATTTTGTCACCGTAATTAATCGGTAATTAACTGAAATTGATCTCATATACGATGTTCACTTAATAGCATGTACTACTTTGACGCTCCGTTAATCTTGGCCCTTCGTCACGCTCTAGGGAGTTCGTAATTACGTGACTAAGTGTGATAAGGGCGAGGGAGGGGGTCTGACTCAGTGTAACGTAACGAAAGGTGAACGAATCAAGAAAAGAAAAATATTGTATTTTTTTTTTATTTTTAGTAGTATTGCGCCCATGAGGTGACAAATTTTTTTACTAGCACCCCCCCCCCCCATGAGGTGGTAAAAAATGTTGTTTGGATTTTTAGTACTCCCTCATGAGACGGAACATTTTTTTTTTGGAATTTTACTAGCTCCCCCCCAGGCGAAAAATATCGGGGTCTCTATAAGTGTGACGTAATTTTTTTGGGGTCTAACTCAGCGTGACAATGGGGGGGCGGGACTAAAATCTCAAAAATTGGCGTGAAGTTTATGGATGGCCCCTTTTTGAGAAAAATTATTTTTTTAAAATTTACATAGACTCTATAGGAAAATGTGTAATTTCCTACATTTCCTCGAATATCTCGATAATTATCGTTTTTTTTTTGAAAAATTTGTATGTAAAGAGAATTAATTGAGCTTTCCGACATTTTTTAAATTTTTTCTCTAACATAAAAACAAAAGTCTTATGACCGAATTTACGGACGTCTCAAAGCAAACCGCCGCCGCCGCCCAGTCTGTTAATTAGGGTAAAGTCGTACCACTCGGCTAAAGTACGCCATCTGTTGGACACCACGCGAGACTAGTTTTCACCCGGTGACGTCACAGTGCTTTTCGTGAGGAGTGGCGAGGATTTCAACTTTAATTATTTATTGCAAAGTAAGTACTGCGATTTAAGAGCTGATATTCGGTGTGGCGTGCTTTTATACATAAATACACACTTTAATGAAATAAAAAAAAAATGGGCAAGTTCCCCAATATACAATAAAAATTATAACTTAAAATAGTCATGATATAAACTTAAATTCCCTCCTTATGCATGAAAATAACAATATCGAAGTTATATCTTTACATTATGCATACTTAAACTAAATTATCACCTAATAATTTACTCTCACAATCAATTCTAACCCATATTTGCTACATCTATAGTCCCTGCTACATTTTTTAAGTTTACACTTCAAAATACATTTTCGAAAGTTCTTTCACTAAAAATTGCTCCATTCTTTTCTGCCGATTTCATATCATAGAAGTATGCATCTGTCTGTAATAGTTTTAAGAAAAAGCCTCAATCCTAAAACTTACACTGTCCTATTTCTGTAGCATTTGTTAACATTTGTTAACAACAATTTTGAGAACAATTGGACAAAACCTGAATCTAGAAAGAATAAGCTTTTCATTGGTTTAAAAATCATTAAGAGATATTAAAAAATAAGTCCGTAAATACAGTGGGAACATAAAATGAATCAACTTTCAGTAATACAAAAATTTTCGGAAAAAATTTTTTTACTCCTTTTTGCAATTGCGGCCTGGCTCACGCCCTCCGCGTTTCGATCCACAAAGTTATTCCAGATAATGTAAGAATTTTTTCAAAACTATATCTTTGAGTGCACATTTTTGAGAATTTTTAGATATATATTTTGAGATATTTCTGACCAATTGGACGACAATGCCAATCGCAGCATAGTGACAGATTGGATCGTGTGAAACGCGCACTCAGTTTGTCCTCTCCTAACCACTGTTAAGATTAGATCTCACAAATTGTACCTTATATAGACCCTTTAAAAATATACTACATTCACACACATGTTATAAAAGACAATGTTTGTCAAAGATGTGTCCAAATTATTCAATGTTTAAATTTTTCAGTTCTTCTGACATAAGTTAAAAAGAATTATATAAATAAAATGCAATAATTTTGTAGTTATGCCTTTGTTAAATCTTTGCTTGCAATTTTAGCAGTTTTGAAATACAAACATTAAACACAACTTGGGTGGTCAAACAGTAAAACAGGCAATGCAGATTTACAGAACAATAGCGGTATCGAATGGCCTTTATCAACAACAATTATATGTCTTTTATACAATGAACATTGTGCATAAACCGTATTATGGGCATTTGAAATAGTATACCTAAACATAAACGTTTCATATTTCCTGTAAATATATCGATAACTTTTATGCTTTGAAATAAGTTGCACATGCATATTAATTCTATACAACCATACATACCATACATATCAGACCCACGGCTAAAGTTCCATGTAAATGTAGAAACATTAAATACAGTTATTTTTATACGGAGTAAATTGGAAAATGATTTTTTTTTTCATGGTCCACACTATTTTTGTAAAGTAGCTGATTTGCGATTACGTAAAATGGTACGAATAAATCCGTTGCGGTATTAAAGAACTGTCAGTCATAAATTAAACAAGCTCAAAACATACTCTTTCCCGATTGACTGAACTTTTTGTATAATTGTTACACATTCTGTAGGATAATCTTCGCAGTTTTCTTGTAAATAATGCTAATTTTTGGATGTTCTAAATTTTGTGATACCAACTTTGTTGTGAAAAAAATATATATAAAAAAAAATTAAAAAAAACATCCAACCTGGCTGGGATTTGAACACACGACCTTTGGATTACAAGGCAAAAAAAGCAAAAGCAAACAAGATTTATTTTTAAATTTGAACTTATTTATCTACCTAATTAATGTAAAACTTAGAAACTATATAGTTATTGGTTGTAGCACTGAATAAATTTGGGTTGTTGACTCGGGTGAAAAGCTAAACGAAAAAACCCGTACGAGAACTGCCGACCTGGTGGTCTCCTTGACGCCAAGAAAATATGGTGGAAAGGATATGGTTTAAAATTTTTTAAAAAAGGTTATCGGCCAAAAGGGAATTTTTGATAACAAAAAAAAACAAAAAGAACAATCAGAATAAAAACGAGAACAAAATTGAACATAAAGAAAGAGAATAGCAAGGATTGGAAATATAAAGTTGAGGAAAGATCGAAGGTGGGGAAAGTATGGCTAGGGAAGAGGTTACCGGAAGATAGGCGCGGTAGCTCAATCGGTTAAGGCGTGAGTGGCGAATATGCTGATCGACTGCCTACCGCGCTCTGGGTTTGGCCCCCAGCCCCGGTATTGACAACACCGGTGGTGTGGATGTATGTCTGCACAGCCTTGGCTATGGATTTGGGAGTTGTCTACTATCTGTGGTGTGTCTATGTTTATGTTTTTTATGTTTGGTAAGGTAGGGGGTGTTTGATCTGGAATGGGGCATTATGCCTTCTGATGAACTATCGCCTAGTTTGAAGGTGAAGAATTTTTGGGATATTTCTTGGACGTAGTCTGCTAGTGGGTATTGATGCTTTCGAGATGTTGGTCTGTAGACGTTTGCTATGAATTCTCCGGACACCCCGTCTCACTAATAGCTCGGTATTCCAGTAAATGCGCCCCCGAAACCGATTCTTCAGCATCGTGGTCTCCCGAATCAATGTGGATGGTTGGGCCACAGACTGAATTACTTCGGACAATTGTCTTACATCGCTTATATATAATTGTTGTTGAGTCGAATTCGGATTTTGAATTTTTTAGATCTGCTGAGAAAACTCCTGTTGAACTAAATCCCTTAATAATAACTTCAGACTTCATTGTCTCTTTCCACACCTCTCCTAGTAAATCAAAAAATTGGTATTAGGAAGATGTCCAGAATCCTTTTTTTTTTTCGATTTGTTTATTAGCAAAGCTGTTGATTTCTATCTTAATTTGTTTTCACATGTCCAAAAATGCATTTATCCGTCAGGTGGCTGGGAAATTTTATCAAATGAATATTATTATCCAATACTACTCTGATGATTCCAAACTTAATGTGACTAGTGCGGCTGTCATATAGTAGCAACGCTGCTTGCCCAGAAGATTAAGTTTTAGCCTAGTGGCTTTGACGTGTGATACGAAAGGGATTGAAAGCGACTCGAAAGATTGAGGTTCTTTCATCCATCTATTGGAGGAAGTGATGTAGATTGTTCCAGGATAAGCTTCTTTTGAAGTCCAATGCGCCTCTATACTCACACATCTTTGAAGAAAGCAAGTAGTGGCATGCAACAGCAATCTGCTGAAATTGTGGCCAGGACAGTAATTGATTCCCTCCAGAAAGGTTATCAAGGGTTTTTCTCTTTTGGATCAGTACCAAAACCGCTTTCGTCGGCGTTAAATATAAATTGAGATTTATCATCCAATCCTTTTTCCAAACAAGAGCTTGTAATTCTTCATAAACTCAAACATCACGTTAAGATCTCAGGCATTTTTTCTTGCTTTGTGTAGCAACTCTGGTTTCTTGAATGATAGCGTGGGATGCCTCTTCATGAAACCATAATACTAATCATCCCCAGGTATCCCGTCTTTAAATGAAGTTTAAATTAGAATTCAATTTAACATATTCTTCACAAATGTGGCAAAACTGTAGAACATCAGGCTCCCATTTTATTTTCTGGAATTCCCCTTCCTTTAATGCGATGAAAGATTGCGGCTATCGGTACATCGTAAATTTCTTCAGCTTCTTTGTAGGTATAATTTTTGTTAAGGTCATAACTTACAGTCCTTCTTAAATCTTCTGTGTTGTAACTTGGTCTAGTCTTTCTTTTTAGGTTCGTGGTATACTACAACAAAAATTAATTTCTAAAAAAATAACCTGAATCAGTACCGGATTTTAAAGCTTAAATTTCAATACCATTGCACATTTAATTAAGTACTTCATGAAATTTAAGTGAGTTTACTTCTCTTTGGCATGACGAATTTTCCTGTATTAAAAAATACATTACAACGTTGCGTTGATATGTTTAAAGCTGGGCCATGCTTGCTGTCCTGCACATTTATTTAAAATTGGAGTTTTCACCTCGGATAATTTTGAATAGTGTAACGTCTTAGGTGATCTCGACCACGTGTTCTTTGGCTGTAAAAAATACAAAGTTCCCTCAACTAAACTAATACAAACAATTGTTGAAGATTGCAATACATTCGCTCCATTTAACTTATTAAGCCTATTACCAATTGAGTCAAAGAAAATATGTAATAGTCTTATGTTTGTTATAAAAGAAATTGAAATTAAGCTGTAGGTTAGTCTCGTAAACCTTTGTGTCTTTTTCCTACTTTCCGAGATCTCTTCTGTGTAGTCTAAGTTATAGAAATGTCCTCGACCCCTGGATGAGAAATGTGTGTCCCCGTCATTTCTTGTCGTTCTTCTTCTCATTTCTTATTATTGGATTAGGTTTATCTAGGTTTTTAGGCTATTTTTTTCTGTTTAATTTTAGTGACTGGCTGCATGGTCAATGACCTAAGGCCAAAAAAAAAAATAAATAAACAAAAATTGAGTTTATAATTACCCCCAACAGTCGTTTACATTTTCCCCAACGTACATTCAAAAGGGGTTATTGTAAACGCAATAAATGACTAACTTGTACAAGACAATGTAAGGTTAGAACTGTTCGAAACAGAATCCACATTATTTTTTCAATGTCTCACATAACTTTACTTTTACGTGCGGTTTGGTCATTAACGGTGGGAACTGCGTTGCATAGTTCTCATAGCGCATGTGAGAAGGCGCTCAATGGCGCCAAATTTAAATTTTTATGTATTTATGTTATTAAATTCGGCCATTTACATTCTACACTCATTTATAATAAAAAAAAGATTTGTGTATATTTAATATGTATATACACTGTGTGTAGTGGCGGGCTAGGTATAGGGAGTAAGAATTACAACATCGCATGTGCCAGCTGGCTGAAATGAAATAACTCGCCGACGGGCGAGGACGGGCGAGTTTGCTTTACTGTGTTGTCATATCTCTCGCGCTACGTGAATGTACATACCTAATGGGCAATTACACGCACTGTATTATTATATGCATATTACTATAGTAGTACTACACTATTCGGGGCCACCCACTCAAACGGTATGGCATAAGTATTTTTGAGTATTTTATAGTTCAAATAGGCAGTGTACCAAAAATCAGCCGGTAGACTATTATTTTTTTTAACTCAAAAATTTACCAGTTTATCTTAGTATGGCGAACTTTTCCACACGCGGAAATAGTATGGTACCAATTTTTCGCAAGGTTTTTTTGGCAGTTTCAAAAAAAATTATTAACATGACGCACCCGCGAGAAAAGTATAGCACTTGCGTTGCCTTCATCTCTACTGACAATGCGATGAAGTCATTATGTTGGGGTTTCGAGCGGTAGGAAATCACACTGAAATATGGAATCAGCTCTCAGTCCAACACTGGCTGTCTAATAACATAATTGCTGCTAACCGCTCTGTTTCATAAGTTTGTCAATCAAAGGCAATAACAACAGTTCTAGTTTATTTTTGTTATATTGTTATCGAGAATAATGCTATTGTCCCGCAACAGCATCTGTGGGATTGTTCGGGATGGATATACGTAATTTAGATTGAACTAAACTGAAATGACGCAGGTTCCTTACTCCTTTTGTATTTCTTATTCTTGATATTTGCAGATTATTGAACTCGAAAAATTGGACTTTATTTTATAAGTAATTGTAACTGTGTTTTTTAGATGAACGGGTTATTGTCTATGGATTATGTGTTATGATTCAGTACTCAATATTTCGACAACTGATAACTTGTGAAAAATTAATATCTTTCAATTAACTGATCATTAAATATTTATGTTTTATAGGTATATACAAGGGATGATTTCTTTTTAAACAGTACATTCCAGCAAACATTTTGGTTTAATTTGACATCGAGACTGCTTATATTATGTATACTTTAGTCGCAAAATTCAAATTAACCATATTCAACGAAAATTTTAGTTTACACTAGTATTGCCGTCTAAAGTTAGAATTTCTAACTCTTGTCTTGATTAGAGCTAAAAATTCAAGACAAGACCCCCACAAACTCTTGTCTTGAAATTTCAGGACAAGACAAGAGTGAGTCCCTCAAAGTTCAAGAGTCTTGATTAGACTATATGTATATAGGGTGTTCCTAATATACGCGGAAGTTCTCCTGGGGCATATAGTTTGAGTCAAAATAACACTAAAAGTAAGATTTTTTCCTAGGGCGCCCCACTTCGTAGCTATTCGCCCTTAAAAGATTCAATCGTGAAGAAGGTTTTTTGCAGATAACTCCCAAATCCCTGTATCGATTCTTATAAAATTTGGACAGTATGCACAGTTAGTGGGTATCTATAATTGAGAAATATGGCGCCTTTCGTATCTTTTTTAAGAAGACAGGGGCGGACTACCCTTAAACTTTGGGCATTTGACACATTTTTGGAATTTTTGCTGACTTTTTAAGTCTCTTAAACAATTTCCCAAAAAAAAGGTACTCTTGTTTGATTCCGATAAAGCCTCAGGGATAAAAATTCTCACAAGTTTCTTTTTCGTTTTTTAAAGTATTAATTATTTGCTATCGTAGTTTCATAAAGAAAATTATTATTAGGAATTAAGCAAATATTTCGTGTTCATTCATTTCTAGGATTTATTGTATTTATTATTAAAAATATCTTATTTATGTAGGTTTTCAATATTTGCTGATTTGACCCACTGAATTAATTTAATTAAATTTTTTTTGGGCAAAAAATTGGAATTTTATCCTGGACACGTTATCAAAAAAATATTTTTTTCTCGAAAAGGGGTCGTTTTATCGGTATCAAACAAGAGTACTTTTTTTTTAGGAAATTGTTTAAGGAAGTTAAACAGACACCAAAAATACCAAAATACCATTTGGCTCGTTAGAAATATTTTTGGGAAACAATTCAACATATTGCTTCGGATGACGTGAAGAGGTGCCTCTTAAGTCCAGTGTTGTTAGCGTTTTTCATTCGGATTTCTTTCTTGCAAATTTTACAGGTGCCAATTTTGTTGTTATTTCGTATTTTCTTCATTTCGAAAAACTTAAGTAGCAGTTTTCCAGAATGACCGAATGTCCCGGTCTTTTTTTTTCGCTTCCAATTCCTTTGTCGTCTCAGAGGGCCCTGGTTTATTAATTGCGGTGATTTATAACAGGTCATCGGATGTTGTTGATGGCATAACTGTGTCACTGTATCTGTCTTCATCAGCAGACAAACTATGATCGCTCCTACCAGTAATAATATCGTAGTGGTGTTTAAGATTTGGATCGGTCTCCAATTTATTAACTGATGTACTATTGGTATCACTGTGTATAGCTATAGACATTTGTTCTTGCAAAACCTTTTTTTTTTGCTGCAGACACTTACAACAATTCACAGCACGCTTCATTTTTTCGTTCTGAGAACTAGATCATTTCATGAGTTGATATACATTATACAATGCAAGTTCCATACAATGGCGCGTTTATGTCACTTGACTAGCGGCGGGCATCGGTAAAGTCCGATTAAAAAAATATATAAACAAATTTTTGCAGTGAAAGAAACAATTATTATTTGTGCGCGACAGCAATATCAATTTTCAGTTCCATTAATATTTAGTGATGGGAATAATCGAGATATTTCAATATTCGATTATTTTTAATCGAGATATTTTGATAATCGACTAATATTAGTAGTACTAATTTTAGTAGTATACAATGAAAACCTATTTCAAAATTTAAAATACTACTTTTATATAATTGCACACAAATTAAATATGTACTTATTTATTAAAATTAAAAAACAGTTTGTTTTTACTTGCGTATTGAGCAGTGTGCTTGCAGTGCTAATTGATTACCTTTTTTATATCCGTATCCATCATCAAAACCATTCCAACTTCGAAACCTAGAGAATAATCGACTCGCCGCCGTCGCATTCATCGAGTGTATCCAACGAATTTTCTTAGTACTATACTAATGTAAGTATATACTAATTTCAGTCATCCCGAGAATAATAAAATAATCGACTTTCGGTTGCCATCGGATTCATCGAGCATAGACGAACAATTTTCTCAGTACTACTAATTTTAGTATATACTAATTTTCAGACTCATAATCGATAATCTCGAGACATTTTAATATTCGACGAATTCGATTTTCGTATCTCGATTATTCCCATCACTATTAATATTAGGTATTTAATGTCAATTACGGCTCCGACCGCTGCCCACCGACAACGATGTTTGGGTTTTATACTTAAATTATGATCATGGAACGTTGAGAGAAATAAATGCTCTCCTAATCAGTATGCCATCATTATGTTTAGGTATGTACTTTGTTTCTAGACTTTAATCTAGATTCTTGTATAGAGTTTGTCAAGAGTTAGACTTAGGCAAGTCTTGTCTTGAAATTTCAAGACAGGACAAGAGTAGGGCAACTCTTGTCTTGTCTTGTCTAGACGGCAACACTAGTTTACACGCCTTCGAATCGACGTAATAATCCAGTAAAAATAGACAAAAAGTCCAAACCTCGGAAAAAATCGCATTGTGCTAAGAATTGGTACAGAAAATCATCATTACGAATGAAATGTCAAAATTCCCCACCGATTCCATTTGCGCTAACAATTTTATTCAAATGTCTCTTAAACGGTAAGTGTTATCGTAAAAATAGTTATTACAAAATTTGTAGATTATGCGATTATCTACAAAAAAGATCCTTATACTTTTTTGCTACAAATGACTTTTCGTGAGATATCGCGATTTAAAAAATTGGCAAATTCATATTTGACATAATATGCATTACTTTCCACACCACCAGAAGTCAGAATTTTCAGATTGGTGCTTTTCGTCCCTGATCCCAAAAAACACCTCTAACGCAAAAAAGTGGTCTGTCTGGCGTATCAGGCCAACGTATCCTTTTGTATTTTGACCCGATGAATCCGAATTCGAAGTAAAAATTGTCAGATTGGTTCGGTTTTCATGTCTAACCTCAAAAACACCCCCAAAAAGTCAGTTTTTCGCCTTTCACACTCAAATAAACATAATCACACCACATATAGTAGACAACCCCCAAATCCAAAGCCAAGGCTGTACGGTAGGAAACACATTTGGAAAAACGCAGACATTCATCTATAGCCACCGGTGTTGTTGTTGTAGAACCTTCCAGAATTGACCTAGGTCGAAGACAAAATAAGAATTCGACTCAGGTAAAAAATTCATTTAAGGGCATTTTTAAGAGTCTGAGAGACCTCAAAGCCATAAACTAACACAAAAAGAACAATACGAGTTCATTAACTAAGTAAAAAATTTGAAGAAACACCAAATTTTTACGAAATTAATTTTTTTTAACTATTTTATTACTCCGCCGAAGACATTGACCCTGGAGGTAAAGTCATTATATATCCTGTTCTAAAGACTTACTATAAAATTTTAACGATGCAATGTATCAAAAGGGCGAAACCGACGAATTTGGCAAAGGCGTCGTAGCGCCTATAAGCAAAAATTGTCAAAAAATCAGTAAAAATGCACAAGGCCGGCTTCTTGCATAAAACAAGTTTGGATTCACCCAGCGACTCATAATTTGGACGGGTGCGTTGGATAGTCAATACAATGCGATGGTAGGAAAGCCAAATGCAGAGCTTTCCAAATAATAAAGTTATAGAGAAAACCGCCTTGTGCACAAAGGACTCAAAAGTCCATTTTCCCAAAAAGTCACTCGGAGGCGAGTCCTGTCATTTTTCCTGTATTGAACCTGCATGGGGATCAGTACGTCGTAACCCAAGGAACAATTTAAAAGTCATTTGGACTTGAGGAGGTTTTAAGAAAGGTTTGTCAAGGTTAGGAAATAGTCATGTGCTTTATTGATGTTGTAGTTAAGGCCTTTTAGGCTTCAAGTATGCTTGCTCTTAATAGTAAGTTTTAAAGCATTCTGTAAGACCTAATTATAAAGCTAATTTGCTTCTAGGATAATATGTATTTGTAATGGATTTATCATAACCTACATAAAACTCTCCATAAAGCTAATTAGTTTTATGAACGTCTTAAATTCCATTTAGATTTAAAGAGGCTTTAAATTATTCTTTATGGTTTTAACATATTTGCAATAAATGCATTTTAAATCCTTTTTAAAACTAGACATTTTCAATGCCTATTAGTACTTATTAAAGGCCATTACAAAACTAGACTCTTAAAACATCCTTGATAAATGTTGTGATGAAACCGTTATGAAGAAAAAAAGCCTTTATAAATCTAAAAGGCAAATTTTAATTCCATAAAACACTTTCTAAAACCTCAATAAAACATTTATTATAAAAATAATGAACAATATGTCCGCCTGAAGTGTCGTTGATGCATGTATGTGTGTGTGTTAATTAAAAACATTTCACGACTTACTGATGTGTATAATTGTCTTTTTTGGAAAGGTGGAAGAAAATAAAAAAGAGTGGCCATTTTAAAAAGACTGTTAAAACACACACACATACAAATTATTTTGAGGTTAAGTTTTAAGTTTTTTGTATCAAATGTCAACGTCGCAAACGTTTTATTACAGCTTTTATCAAGTCCATGTGATCTTCGCCAAGTGCATTTGCATTTTTGTAAGGAAGGGATTATTTGTGATAGTATACAAAAAGACTCAAAGGGCTTCATTTAGAGTAAATGTTCTAGGTCATTGCCATTATTAGAATATATAATTTAATGAGAGGACCAGTGTTGCCAGATCAAAATTTTAAAAGTTATCAGACGACGCTTTAAAAAGTTACTAAATCTTACTAAAATTTCACTAGATTTGAAATTAAAGCTCTCATCCTTAATTTTCAAAAGTTGCAGTGTCTGTAGGACACGTAATTTTCTTGAGCTCTCTGAGCACAGCATGGCTTTGAGCATCCTTTATCTGATTATTTCGTTGCCAGACTTCATACTCTGTATTGTATTAAATGGTTTGTAACTAGAAAGTACTGTTTGTCTACGAGACGCTAGAGGGCAACGAGCCCAGGCTATTCGATTGTAGCGATTCACGGTCAATAAACTATACGGTTGCCTCAATTAGCAGCTTTTAGGCGAGAGAGACGCGCGGAACGGGGAATCGAATGAAAGATATTCTGGTAGGGTCTACAGCCTACGTCGCTGTAGACACTACAGGCATCTTTGTCTGTGTCTTTTGCACGGAAATCAGATATGTCTGTCTCTTTCATTCGATTCCCCGCTCCGCGCGTCTCTCTCGTCTAAGAGCTGCTGATCGAGGTAACCGTAGAGTTTACTGACCGTGGTAGCGATTAACGTGAACAGTTCTGTATTAAATGGATCGCAACTCGAATTTAATGTTTGCCTACCTACCAGTAGAGGGCAATAAATTGGATGATTCAAAAATTGTTAAAAATGGGCATTTTCATAAAAGTTTTCACTAAATCACTAGATTTTAAAAAAATCACCAGTTCTAGTGAAATTTCACTAGACCTGGCAACACTGGAGAGGACTGTAAAATGACAATTAGGTGTTTAGTTGGCCGGCCATGTTTTTCTTGTTATATAAAAATATTCAAGGTCAATCTCACAATTATAATTATCAATAATTATCACTTTTTCGTTAGCAAATTAAGGTAGAATTACAAGAAACGACTGAAAATTACCGTGGGAACCGAGAAGCAGCCCACTTTTTTAAATTTGCTGATTACGTGTGTCTATGCAAATTTTGTATGGATATTAAAATCATTATTATTTCTGAGGGGCTCTTGTTTTTTGGGCCTTTCTTATGTAGTTTTAACGATAAACTGCCGTTGGTTTTAATTTTTTTGTCATACCTGATGGCTTTTTATTACCTTTTAAATCGGTCTTAGAGAGGTTTTAGTGCTCTACGCTTTATACATTTAAAATTCCATTTTATCTTCAATAAGTCTGATGGTGTGTTTGCTTAAATCAGGTTAGAAAAAATAAATGCAATAATAAAATTATTTGGATTCCTTCTTGGACATTCTTATAGCTTCTCAGTTCTAATATGGTTTTAAAAACCAGTTTTAAGGTAGTCTTCTAGGTGTTTTCTAGAAATGCAGGAAGCTAATAGAAAAGCTTCTGACAGCTTTAAAATAGGTTTTAAGAAAGGTTATAAAACGGCCCGAACAAGGTTTTCAAGAGCAGCACTATGCCTCACTAAGGAATTTTATGATGGAATTTAAAAAGGCCTTAACAACCTTCATAAGGGTGGGCCTTTTTAGTCTACAAGTCGCTTTATGATGGTATTAAGGATATTGTTACAGCAAAATAGATTTTTCAAGGCATTTTATAAATAGTTTTATAACACCCTTGTATACATTTAAGAACCTAAAATTGTTCCTTGGGAAGATTGACCGAACGTTATTAAACTCATGTATTTTACTCGAACTCCGTCCCGTGAATGATATGATCACGATATGGGACCTTTAAGCTATTCATAAGCGAACCAACATTTTTTAAGTAAAATATTTTTATATTATTTTCCGTCAGCCATAATTACCAAAAATCCAAAATTTTTAAATTCTTTTTAAAAGGCTTGCATTAAATTCTGAGGAAATTTAATGAATTTTTTCTATCAAATCGATTGTTAGCGGCCGCTCTCATTTGTATGGTTAAAAAGTAATTTGCCTTAGTTGGGGAGGCGTGATTCTTTCACATGATATCATTTTGCAGAAAATCACTGTATTGTTTTATACTTATTAAAAAAATGGTGTGCTTTGAACTAATTGCATTTTATTGATGTAAGGACTTGTTGCTGGTGTTAATCCCTGGAGTTTTCGTTTGGAAGACCTAAACAACTGAGTTAATCGGAATCTCATGATTCCCTAAGTTTGATATTCAGGTCGCCTTACGGGAGCTTGATAGGGATTTTTTTATGCGATTTCTCCAGAAATATTTAAGTGTAGAGACCATTATTAGTAGGTAAACAGATATTAAACACGTCAAAAGTAAATCCCGTTGAAGAGAAATCTTCGATCGCAATAATACAAAGACGTAAAAGCCCTTATTGCCAGTGAATAATTGAAATCACGTCCTGAGAGAACGTCGTTAATGATCTGAGGTAGTGCAGCCTTGACCTATTACTTTTCTATCGACGTATATCTTATCTCGAACCCGCTTGGGAATGGAAGAACGGGGAAGACCGCGGCTGGCGCCCTTCTAAAAATAAATTGGTGCCGCGTTAGCTAGACGCACGGTAGTGAGTTCTTCTACATTGTCAGTACCGGGGCCGGGGCTCGAATCCAGAACGCGATAGGCGGTCGGTCAGCATATTTGCCACTCAATACGCCTTAACCGACTGAGCCGTTTGAGTAATGAGACTAGTTAGATGTTTTTTTTTATGTTTATTTCATAGCCTCATAACGCCATAACCTCATATCACTCTACCTCCATACCCGACAACTCCATAACACTGCGAATGCAGGTCAAAATACATACGGATATATTGGTCTGATTCACCGGATAGACCACATTTTTGTTTTATTTTAGGGGCGTTTTTTGGGGTTGTTGATGAAAAATTAGCCAATCTGAGAATTCTTGTTTTTTTTCTTCTTCTCTTTATTCTTTCTCGCCCTTTCCTTCTTCTTCCTCTTGTTGCTGGATTTCTGTAGATTGCTTTAAGGAACAAGATGGGTCAAATATCCCTTCATTGATATTATAAGCATCATCATCTGCTGTATGCAACATTGGAGGCCTTGGCAATTATCACATACAGTTGAACAAAATAATCCGACTAATAATGATGTGAGTCACACAAATCAATACCTCGAGATTTTAGCTTATACTGAACGTTCGATGACGTATACAGGCCGCGTATGAGTGCATATTAGTGTTTGCAATTTTTCAAGTTGTGATATTTCATGAAAAATCATTCGTAGGAAAAAAGTATAAGACCCTTTTTCTGTAGAGAATTCTACAGAATTTGTAATAACTATTTTTACGATAGCGATGCGAAAAGCCAATTTTCTTGACCTTTGACCTTGAATAAAATTTTCAGCACAAATTGAATCGATGGGGACTTTTGATATTTCATTTGTAATGATGTTTTTAAGGTCTTTATCAATTTTTAGCTTTATGCGAATTTTTCCGAA
The DNA here is from genome assembly GCA_936432065.2 of Rutpela maculata. Classification (NCBI taxonomy): domain Eukaryota; kingdom Metazoa; phylum Arthropoda; class Insecta; order Coleoptera; family Cerambycidae; genus Rutpela; species Rutpela maculata. The sequence goes on along the minus strand of OW386285.2, from coordinate 148,872,945 downwards.
GTTGAATGTCCATTTTGAATTAGTACATAAATCTTCATTGTAATTGGAGAGTGTTGGTTATTAATACCTTTTCAGGTAAATTTGACTTCAATTAAATATCGAGTTGACTAAAGTTTTAAGTAGACTACGACGTTATGTACAAATGATAAGTGATTTAAGTGGAAAGGAAGAAGTTTATACTTATTTGGCATTTTGCTCTATAAGTAGTAGAAACATTGTTGAGAGTCCCCTACAAAATTAAATAGATTCCTAATTTATACCAGAAGACCTAAAGGTGTAAATGAATGGATGTAGGTGGCAAAAATAAATCCAATTTAATTGTAAATCACCTTCCCGCTTGTTGGAATTAATGCATCGATAATTTTTTCGTGCATATGTACTTCGAAAAGTAATAACACGCCTCCAAAATATTCATTAATAAGGAAATTCCTATTACCAAGTAAAAAAATGATAAGAATAGTTTGGGTTTTGACTTTTTCATTAGCTGATTTCCGTAGACATTAACCATAACATGACTTGTTACTCCCACCCTATGTAGCATAAACGACTGATTCATGCATGCACAGACGATAGAAAACAAACTTATACAATTCTAGAAAGAGATATACTGGGTGATTCAGTTTGGTATTCGCCCCCCTGTATCTTTTTTATTCTAACAGAAAACTACAATAAACCATATATATTTGTAAATCGTTTGTCAAGCTCTATCGAATGACGTCCTTAAATCATCTCTTTGATCACAAATGCTAAAATAACGATAGTCAACTTTTTTCAAATGGTATGCTATACATTTTTTTGCCGACTATTGTAGAGCTTCTCTTTCTGCATTCAACCATGTGAAAAAAGTATACACTTCCATAAGGAAAATTTCGAGAAAATTAATAAAATACGAAAAAACTTCATTTAAAGGTTTTGTTTCTGATTCAACATAGTTAGCCATGGAAACAATTGAATTTTGTCATTGTTAGTAATGTCAAATTGAAAATACTGTTATTTGTGACCAGGGTGTATTAAATAGGTGGTCCGACGTACGGCACTTTCCTATTATAATAATGGCTGCATGGTTACTATTTACTTTAGTAGATGGCGCGAGCAATAAGGTCTTACAATTACCTGGGCATGTGCATCGTATAACTAACATAACCTCAAATTTTAAGGTTTTTTTCGTTTATTCTCATATTTAATGTTTGTATAAATATTTTTAGCTTGGAGCCATACTGGCTCCAAGCAAATATTTAAAAATTCACGCAAATAATTTTCCAATATTGTTGATTAATAAAAATAGACTGCTAATTATAGGTTAGATTCCTAACCTGCAGAAAGTGTCTTATTCTACTGTGACAAACTATTTAAAACTTCATGCACATTGCGTTGAACTTGATTTTGGTTGAAAGTACAGGAACCAGGTAGAGATTTTAATAATAGCTATGTAATACTTGTAAATCTTAAGAAACATATATTTTTGAGGTTAGCTGTGACGACACGTGCAATGCTGCATGTAGTGTTGCATATATTCTTTCAATGTTTTAATTTATGTACTTAATGTCAGATGTCACTGGACTCTTGTTTCACTAAACAAAAACAAAAGGCCGGGAATGTATGCAACACTGTATGCACGTATGCACAGAACTTGTAAAATTATCTATCTATGCGTAAGTAATGAGAGAACTTATTGGTCCTGCCATCTATTATATTATGTACAAAGTAAGCACTTATGAAGCCACTGTGAGAATTGTCGTCGCACCACCTATTTAATACACCCTGTTTGTGACTGTGTTATTCGTTTTTGTTTTATGTTATACTTCCAAATAGATTTACACAATGGTATCTTACAATAATGGAAAAAAAATGGACATGATATTAATTTATGGAGAGTGCGGAAAAAACAAAGTAGCCAAACGTTTATATCAAGATCGAAATAGGCCGGTACCATAAGTCAAAATGTTTGCAAAATTGGCAAGAAATATGAGCGAAAGTGGAAGTTTTGAGAAAAAAAGAAACGTTTTTAAACACCTTTAGATTTCTTCCTTTGGTTCTATCTAAAAGAAACAGTTTACTTTATACCTCTAAATGACGTCGAAGATCTTAAAACTAGAATACGAATTGAATGCTGCAGATGTTAAAATGTTAAAATTCATTCTTCAACATAAGGAAAATTTCGAAAAAATTAATAAAATATGATAAAACGTCATTCAAAGGTTTTTCTGAATCAGCATAGTTAGCCAAGGATGCAATTGAATTTTGACATTGTAAGTAATGTAACTAGTACCAAATGAAGTTTTTTCGTATTTTATTAATTTTCTCGAAATTTTCCTTATGGAAGTGTATACTTTTTTCACATGGTTGATGGCAGAAAGAGAAGCTCTACAACAATCGGCAAAAAAATGTATAGCATACCATTTGGGAAAAAAAAAGTTGACTATCGTTATTTTGGCATATGTGATCAAAAAGATGATTTAAGGACGTCATTCGATAGAGCTTGACAAACGATTTGCAAATATATATGGTTTATTGTAGTTTTCTGTTAAAATAAAAATATACAGGGGGGCGAATACCAAACTAAATCACCCGGTATATGAAAAACGGTTAATTCTAAGTGAATTATTCGTATTTATATGGTTTCTAACTATCACTAAATTCTTTGTATTGTAGACGATCGATTTCGTTAACTATAAAGTCGGTTAAAAAAAATACGTTTGAATTCGTTACTTGTTCATTTTTACACAGACCTTAATATCGATATTAAGTAATAAGGTTCAATAGGGAACGTGCACAAAAAATAAAATTGAATTGCAATTCTGCTTAAAATCGTACCGGTGAGTGTGAGTCAACGATACTATAGGGTGTAATTGTCAAGGAAGAAAAGCGTAGGAAAATTATTAATTGTTGCCAAGAGTGTCATCAACTGTGGTTTCTTACAAGTTATTGTAATAATTTCAATTGTACAATATTAAACTGTAAAAATAAAAAGTGCGAGGCTGTTTAAATTGAAGTCTTTATTATTAAATAAATACTTTAAGAGCCTGTTCACACAAACTTCCTTTTTATTACAAGCTTTGGGTTGCAATGATTATTTATCATGGTAATGTTCTAACCGTTTATATATATATATATAAATTAAATTATGAAGCTAACAAACATTTATTAAAATGCACAAAAAAGAATAAAATAAATATTACGTAACTCACATCAGTTTATCAATGCTGCTTAACTGACCTAAAAGCTTCTCGCGGATATACATGAAAATAATGGAATTTCTTTAGAATTAAATAGCTATAAACTCGCGACAAGTTTTTAGGTCAGTTACAACATTGCAACATTAATAAAAAATGATGTGATTACCTTTTTAGTGCATTTTAATAAACGCTTGTTAACTTCATAGGTTTATATGTATAAACAGTTAGGACATTAACAAGATAAATAATCACCGCAACTCAACAAGTTAAAATTGTTTGTTCTAACCTACAAACTATAAACGTCACAACACACAGAACTTCTATTGCAACGTTTGCGCCTTGACGGGATCAATGGGGAACAATCCAAGCCAGTTCTTAATATATCCGACAGATTGGACCATGCGTACTCGGTTTAGTTATTCTAAACTTGTCATATAGGCTATATTCGACTGGGACCACCGTGGGCACGCCCATAGTGGACGAGGTCGAACGCTTTCACAGTCGTATCATAAAACGTGACCATGTCGACCAACTTCAGACCGCTGATTAGAACGTTTTTTAGCAGTCCGACCGTGGTCCGCCCGCCAGTCGAACGGGACCATAATATAACCTGTAATGGCCAACTATCCTTGGTAAAGGCCATAAATGTAGAAGAAGAAGAATAACCTGTAAATAAATGTCCTGCTGTGTTGGAACACTTTGGTACACAGCAATGTTTTCATTTTAAATGTTTTTCTAATTAATTTTGTTCGTATTGACATTGGATATAACATAACCTCAACAGCGCGAACAACCCACATACCTAGAAAGGCATGTGAAACAACCGAGTACGGCTGCTGCACTCTGGCGGAAATAATGAAACTTTCTGTTCCCCATTGTTGGAGTGACGTCACAGCGCTTTTCGCGAGGATTGCAACTTTAATTATGTATTACAAAGTAAGTAATGCGATTTAAGAGCTGATATTCGGTGTAGCGTGTTTTTATACATAAACACACTTTAATGGAATTAAAAAAAAAGTTTTCTATTAACTGGGCGACGCGGCGGTGAAATTTTATTGCATCATTTTTAACGACCTTTTTTGAAGTCGGCTCAATTTTTTTGTCCAAAAATATGTTTTCATCCTTTATTTAGTTTCTTCATAGTAAAAGACAAGTAAAATTTTTGCTTAATTGTGCTTTTGAGCCAAGAACTAAATTGGAACATGTAACATTTAATTAAATACTTTTTTGGTTATTGTAAAACGCATCATTTTATCGATTTATTCATATGGTTTAATGCTTCTTTATTGTATCGATGAATTATCTGTGTTTCTTGCATATTGATAAACAACTAATGCCTTGAAACTTATTTATCGGTTTCCGTTATTGTCAATAGGATTCTCGTTATGAAACTCACATAGTAACTTACATAATTCTGACTTCATCATGTAATAATCCTCTTAGCACACTTCATCACGTTCTGCCTTGGAGCGACAGTAAGAAATGAATGCAAAAACATTATTTCATATTAAGTATAATCCTGTTTGGATATATATCCAATTACTTTTGTAGGTTGTTTCATCTGCAATATACAGAGTGTTTTCGAAATAGATGTAATGATATCAGGAGCATATTCGTCACTTAATTTGAAGACAGAAGTCATGTTATATCTTCTATAGCAAGAAAGATTTCTTATACAAGTTTGGTGCAAGAATCATACATCAAACTTTAAAGTTTTGAACTCCTATTTGACTATCCAAAAATTAGAGATAGTTAAAATCCAGTGGCGTAAATACTGGGCGTAACACCATTAATTTTATTGAAAAAAATATTTTTGCATAATTTCTGTAGGATTCATCGATTTCTAGAAAATCCACTTTCACTTATTTATTGATAGTAGTGGATTTTAGGTAATATCCAAATATTACGGAGATACGCACCCTCGTATTATTTATAATTGAGACAAAAAAATATACAAAGTTGTCAGTTTACGTGATCATCTAATTTTTTTCAGAGTAGGATCCAAATTTACATTGTGATAGTAATTGTATTGAACAGATTATTTTATAAAGTTTGATATTACCTGTTTCTGTTTACTGACTTTATTGATTTGCCTGGATTTTGAAAAGCACTCACTTAATAATTATTTATAATTATTCTACCTTTTTATTCGTCTGCACTTTATTTAATAATGATTTCACTGTGACTACAAACTTTATTTGGCTGTAAAATTATGTATTTATCCAATCCCACTTATTTCTGAAAAAGTAAAATGTTGAAAAAAAAAGACAGAAAATGTTTTAATACATTTATTTCATGGGAACTGTCATATTCATTTGTACAAATTAGATATTTGTTGGGACAATAGTCACAATAATTTAATATTAGTATAAATTAAATATTCGTGGAGGCAGTTGCCACATAGTAAAATAATAAAAAGAATTCGTTGGGACAAGTAAATGTGACGAACATTTACTTCTGTAAAATAATCAGGTCAGCTGTACAATCAACAAAATTTATTAGTTATCATGACAATATTTATCCTGAAATATTTAAAGTTGTCGTGGGCATACGTAAAATGTGATACAATCTCCGGAAAATTTCCAGTAGTGATATGATTACAATTGCAATTATAACATTTTATATGATTATCACGACGACTGTCGTAGGTTTTGTTGTATCTTTTTAGCACAACCAACCACAATCCCAATTGGGAGGCCAACTTACCTCGGTGTTTTGATGATTCTTTGAATTGCTAGTTAAAATTGCAACTGGTAGCAAAAATTAGCCGTGTTCAAATTTTATCATAAGTAAGTAATAAATACTTATCGATGCCATCCACAAAGATGACACTTAAGAAGAATCTTTTAATCTCGATTTCGACATAACTGTCATTTGCATAATCTTCTGAACATTGTAATACCATTTTAATAATTCACAGAACTTTTCATCGATTAGGAAGATAGATAGTGGTAAAATTAAATACTGGTTTGATTTTGAATATGATCAGTTTTGACTACTGAAAAAGAATATAGAATTATTTTAAATAAGTAAGCTGTTATCAAGGTACCAGAGAATAATAAATAAATTAAAAAAAAAACTTTTTAAAAACAGAGGTTTTATTTTAAACTAGCAATAAAAAGTAGAAAATATTTTTTTTCAACTTTGTAAATAGAAATCCATTGGGCGGTCATAAAATATTACTTCGTCTATAGAGCGCTCAATGGTTTTATATTTACAAAAAAAATGTTTTCTACTTTTTAGTGCAATTTGGTTTTAAAATAAAACTAGTGTTTTTAAAAAAAATTTTTAAATTTATTTATTTTTAATTGTTTAATCTTAATAGAGTTTACAATGACGTCACGGAAAAAGGTATTCCGCCATCTTAGTTACCTCTTAATTATTTTATTTATATTCATACTTAATAAGGTAGTATCGCAAGCTTCGCTGCAGATGTCCGTAGCGCTTTCACCATTTCTTAGAATATTTTATTTTTTTATTTTAAATGCCTTATTTATATTAACGTCCTGGCGAAGTTTAGCTAATGCTACTCTACCACTTAACCAGGACGGCGAGATAAAAGCTTTGTAATAACGTATGATGAGTGAATACACTATGCAATAAAAAAAACTAAAAATTATAGTGTTAAAACTAAAAAACACACTTTTTGGTACCGTATTATTGTATTGTCATCAGAACTACACCTGTATGCAAAATTTAAGCTCGATTGGATAACGGGAAGTGGGTCTTTCATCCACTAAATTTGATACATACAGGTTTCCAAGTATAATAAAACCATTGAATAAAATGAATCGATTTTTACGTGTTCTCCAACACATGATAAGAAGAGCAGAAGATTGCAGTTTCGTCCAGTGTCAACATTTCTATTTTATTTGTAAATAAAGTACTACTTGCTAAAATTTTCAAGCATCCTTGGAATTTGTCAAACTGTCAATTTATCTTTGGAAAATAGTCTAGAACGTGAAATTCACTTTGCACGTTGGATGTCCAAGCTAATTTACTGCCTCAAGATTTATGTGTTTCGATCCCATTTTAAACTCACATCCTGAGAGAATTTTTTTCAAGAAATGTGTAACTTTATAGTGATTTTGTATCGCAAAGCCTGGATCACAGCACCTTAAGCAGCAAATATACTACGTATAATCTTTGTCTCCTTTTAATGATCTTTATCAGTATGAAAAATATAAGAAAAAATCGGCAGCTACTGGAAGCGGCTGGAACCTCCCCACCCGGTGATTCTTTGAAGCCGAAAAGAGCACTAAACAATATGAACGATCTCATTTAATTATATTTATTAAGTTGAAATATTTTTTTCGTATTACAATGGGAAAAAAAGTCTTGCGTTCGGTGGGATTTGGACCTAAGAACTTGAGTGTTAAATTTATAGTCTGCACAACATTAATATTTTATTCAATGTTTTTAATACAAATATATGCTTCATCGGATCCTAGCCCGGGGCCAGCCAGACAACCACGGTGAACACCGCCGTGGCGAGTGTGAAGCTGAACGGGGTAGGTCCGGTTTGTCTTGGAGAAAAATAGAAAAGTAGCTCCTGTCTTCTGTAGGCAGGCTTAAAGACTAGGTTAAAATTATAATGTGTCCACATGGACCTAAAATTAATATGAAAATAAACACAATTCTATAAAAACGTTCGTAGGCAAGAGCACTTAATAATTTTGATTATTGATACGGGAAACAACTAAACGAAAAAACCTGTTCGTTGGTAATGGGATGGATGGCAGGGATGGCCATCTTTGGAAAAAACCATATAACTCTTGGTGGACAGCTTCCCTGCCAGATGTAGCCAGGGTAGTGTTCATGGTGGATCGTTTAAGTTTGAGTTGGCATATTTTGTTTTATCTTTTGGCCTCGACCAATTTTTCACTAAATCGGTCGGGGAAGTGATAGCTGTCAAATTTTTGGTTCCAATGTTTCTCTGGGGAATTTGGTTTTTGAAAAATGTTTAGGTTGATACCAATGTCTTAAATTGTTTTTAGGTTATGTAGTACTATTTTTAGGTTATGTTGCCGGAAGAATTTCCGGCGGTATGCCGGAAGCAGCGGAAATAGTTTTTAAAATATGTCACTGTCACTTTTAAAGTTTTATTGGAAAAAACTCACCGAAAGCGTTCCGGTGGGATTGCTTACACTTGTAGAGCTTGTAAGCGGCTCAGGATGGACTCTCACACCATCCGTGGGCTTTATAAACGTCGAAAAAACTTGTAATCTCTCGATACACCTGACACGTCAAAAATACTCAGCATACAGTCTGCACGCTTTAACACACTAGCAGAGAACTTATACCACAAATGGACCCGTAGTATTTTTTGGGAATTTTCCTTTGAGTCCATTTAATAAAATTTGACATTTTTCTGAAAATTTGACATTTTTCTGAAGTGACATTACTCCGAAAATTTGACAATTTTCAAACATTTGTCGTTTTTCTGAAAGGTGACATTTCTTCGAAAATTTGACGTTTTTTCGAAAATTTGACATTTTCCTGAATTTTTGACATTTTTCTGAAAAGTGACATTTCTCTGAAAATTTGACATTTTTTCGAAAATTTGACATTTTCCTGAAATGACATTACTCCGAAAATTTGACAATTTTCAAACATTTGGTATTTTTCTGAAAGGTGACATTTTTTTGAAAATTTGATATAATTCTGAAAAGTGACATTTCCCTGAAAATTTAACATTTTTTCGAAAATTTGACATTTTTCTGAAAAGTGACATTTCTCCGAAAATTTGACATTTTTCTGAAATGACTACTCCGAAAATTTGACAATTTTCAAACATTTGGCATTTTTCCGAAATGTGACATTTCTTCGAAAATTTGACTTTTTTTGAAAATTTGACATTTTTCTGAAAAGTGACATTTCCCTGAAAATTCAACATTTTTTCGAAAATTTGACATTTTTCTGAAAAGTGACATTTCTCCGAAAATTTGACGTTTTCCTGAAAATTTGACATTTTTTAAAAATCTGACATTTTTCTGAAAACTGACATTTCTCCGAAAATTTGATATTTCTTGGAAATTAAAAAAAAAAAATTTCGTGACTCGTCTTGTAGAAATATTTTTTTGATATCATCATCAGTTCGCCTGTTATAAGAATTTTATGCTTTTACGACGTCATCAGAACGTAGGTGTATTTTTAATTCACTCGTATTCCATCCATCTACAATATTTCCATCTACGTTTCAAACTTTAATTGGATGTTTCCAATAGTTAAGTCGATATCTGCACCAGTTTCTAAGAATTTTTCTTATTTGTGACGTAATGTGACGTAGGTGTATTATTAATTCACTCGTAATCCGTCCATCTACAATATTTATACCTACGTTTCAAATTTCGGTTACAAACATTAAATATGAGAATAAACGAAAACACCTTAAAATTTGAGGTTATGTTAGTTATGCGATGCACATGCTCAGGTAATTGTAGGACCGTATTGCTCGCGCCATCTATTAAAGTAAATAGAAACCATGCACTTACGAAGCCATTATTATAATAGGAAAGTGCCGGACCACCTATTTAATACACCGTGGTGTAGACGCAACTGGTACGCAAGGTCACAGAAAACGAGCCATCAAAACTGAAAGGAACCGCCAAAGACTTCGCCTCTGTGCAGTTACTGTATTCTGTGGTTCCACTATAAAATATATTTTACACAAGAAGCGTGTTATTTGGTTTTTAATTTTTTTCACGGAAACCAAAGCTAAAGAGTGCAAGTGTTATATATCGTTGAAATCGGAATTTTTACTGCTTTTCAATGGTTCGATTACAAATTGTAAGTAATCATAAAATAAACAACTTGTTGTGCCAAAACAGCAACAAACGTAATCCGATCTCAACCAAAACCTTTTCAGATCTTCTGGAGCACTAAAGAAACCCTCATGCAAAGTTTCATCCAAATCCGTTTAGTGGCTTCGCCGCTGTCGTGCTAACACACACACACACACACACACACACACACACACACACACACACACACGCCCACACACACACACACACACACACACACACACACACACACACACACACACACACACACACACACACACACACACACACACACACACACACACACACACACACACACACACACACACACACACACACACACACACACACACACACACACACACACACACACACACACACACACACACACACACACACACACACACACACACACACACACACACACACACACACACACACACACACACACACACACACACACACACACACACACACACACACACACACACACACACACACACACACACACACACACACACACACACACACACACACACACACACACACACACACACACACACACACACACACACACACACACACACACACACACACACACACACACACACACACACACACACACACACACACACACACACACACACACACACACACACACACACACACACACACACACACACACACACACACACACACACACACACACACACACACACACACACACACACACACACACACACACACACACACACACACACACACACACACACACACACACACACACACACACACACACACACACACACACACACACACACACACACACACACACACACACACACACACACACACACACACACACACACACACACACACACACACACACACACACACACACACACACACACACACACACACACACACACACACACACACACACACACACACACACACACAGACAGACATTTTTCAAAAACAACTTTTTTGGGTTCCTGGGACCTCAAAACGTAAAGATTTGATGTTATCTCAATTTTCGATTTTGGACTAATTGTAGTAACCTCCCACAATTTTATTGTGGGGAGGTTAAAATATTTCGAAAAAATATTTTATGCAAATAGCACAAAATAATTCTGATGTGTTGGGCGACCTTTAAACATTGCTCAATTGCTTTGATTTTTTTCTAAATTTGATATATCATCAAAAGGAATATTTCTAGTGGATGCACACTAAAAAAAATTGTTTGGAACGAACAAAAATTCTGTTGCGTATATACAAAGCAGTTTCTTGGTTGATGTTAATACATTTCTGGTGCTCCAAACAAATTTTTTTAGTGTAAACAAAAATTATTAACATTAACCAAGAAATTGCTTTGCATATACGCAACAGAATTTCTGTTCGCTAAAACCAATTTTTTTTTAGTGTGTGGGAGTATTGAATTTCAAAAAAAAATTACCCATTACATTAGTGCGTGGAATAAGCAACAAATTGTGTGAAAATATTTCACTTCTGGATACCAGCACCAAAATTTAGGGGTGAGTTGTAGTATTAAGTTAGCTGTGGTCACGTCAAAATGACCGCCGTACTAATTTCTTTAGGTTCAAATATCTCAAGAACTAATCAACTGATCTGAATGCGCAGTTTTATTTTAAAGATAATTGAATATTCTACAAAAAAAAAAAGGTAATATGCAGTTACTTCGTAAAAATAATAGTTTTTACTTTATTTGCAAATTAATAGAGAAGTGGGAGGTTTAGTTCGCTCAGTAAAATCACCGTAACTCTGTGCTATTCTGTTATTATTAATTTAATTTTACAGATGTCTTCGCTACACTACACAGTACACTACAAACTACACTAGACACTAATTATTGTTTTCTTCTTTGTTCCAGATTTAATTTAGGGATATACTCTTCGCAAATAAGAAAACGAAAATTATATTTATATTGAATTTGATCGGCACATTTCTAAAATAGTAAATATTACTCGCAGACAAAAAATTTTCAGATCATGTTAGTGAACGAATTCTGAACGAATTTCAAAATGTCCGTCTGTCTGTCCGCCCATCATGTTTTTTGTAAGCACGGTAACTTATGAAAGAAAAGTATTGAAATTTGGACAGTAAGTTAGTGTTAGCGAAAGGAAGAACCTATTTAGTTTTTGAGGAAAATCAGTCAGTAAATAAAAAGTTATTAATGATTTATAAAACGTTTTCTAAATTTTTGTCGCTTGTACTTGAATAGAAATCTTGCGAAATGTTATTTCCTATCATAATTTTATTCTTTGTTTTTACTAATATATATTTCAGAATGATATACCTAATCTTTGAAATATGATTCTCGAAAGATATATATTACAGACAATCAATTTTTGTAGTAATGTATGATGGTCCAGTGGCTAAAGTTTTATCTTGCAATCCAACTCTAATCCTTACACCCATTGTCGTTCAAACCGAACCCGACTTGCCCCTGCCCAACCCTACTAACACCTGGTTGGGTCTGGGCCAAGGTTCCGGGGAGGCACATGTTAAATGTTTAATTTCTACCTAATAAAGTATTGTTCTACTCGATTCATGACATCCAAGAGTCGTGTGTTCGAATCCCAGACAGGTTGGATGCTTTCTTTTAAACTTTTTTTTATATATTTTTTATACTAACGAGTGTTTCACCTATAAAGTTGGTATCACAAAATTTAGAAAGTCCAAAAACTAGCAATATTTACAAGGAAACTGCCAAGAGTATCCTGTAGAATGTGTAACAATTATATAAAAAGTTCAGCAACGGATCTAGTTGCAATACAAAGTTACGATAAACAAGTATACTCCACATACAAGGACAGAGTAATTTCTTCAGGTGACGAATAGAACAGGGGGCCCCATGTCACCTTCATCGCACGAGGTAGCAAATGAACGCCTTCTTTTGCACACTTGGATACAGCTAGGAACAGTCACAACAAAGTAATCATTAAGACAATAGACAGTTTATTCAGATGTCATTGTTATAGCACCGTTTGCATCTCCAAGTATTGCAGAAGTCTAAGAGTACGAAACTGGGAAGAATTTTCAGTATCTGCCCATTTATCACTTATATTCTAAACTTCCACGTGGTGTACCAGATCTGATTTCATTTTTTCATGCATTGACAGGGTGCGATACAGTTTCATCGTTTCCTTGTATTGGAAAGAAGAGTGCTTGAAAAATATGGATGTCATCTCGTGATGTTGATTCGGATTTCCAAGAATATTCTGACGTGTTAATAACAGTATCAACACCTGATAGCCCAAAGTTTTCTGTACTTGAGCGTTTTGTTGTATTTATGTATCATACTACTAGTACAGTAGAAACATTTAACCCAGCGCGTAAGATACTTTTTACGCAAAGAAGGAAAGAAGTAGAACTGTTGAAAATATTTAGCCAAATGCGGATACATTATTGCAATACTTGAAACGCGATATTTTTTTTCAATGTAATATTTGGAGGAATTGCCTGAGAAGTAAACCTCAGGAACATGATCCTTGCCAGTGGGGATAGAAAAAAATTGATTTAATGTACAAATCTCTATGGACAACACTTCCGGAGGTGAGCGAACACTGTCAAGAGCTATTGTCCTGCAAGTGCAAGGAACGATGTACAAGGTGTCTCTGCATTAAAAGTGGTCTCAGATGTACTCTTTTGTGTGCATGTGAAGGCCATTACTGACGAAGAGATATCAATTGAATACCCTAAGTTATTTTGTTTAGGTTACAGCATATCTACAGTTCTTTTTAAATAAAATAAAAATAAAAACTATTGTTTTTACGCAATAACTGCTTATTACCTTTTTTGTAGAATGTTTCTTTATCACTGAAATGAGACTGTGCATCCGAATCCGTTGATTAGTTCTTGAGATATTTGAACCTACAGAACTTATTACGGCGGCCATTTTGATGACGTCATCACAGCTGACTTAAGGAGGGTTTTCTTACACCTTCGCCAGTCGCTGACGACTGCGACCGAGTAGCCGCGACCGATTCGTCAAGACATCTCCAATGCATTTTAACATGAATGTTTTCCTACCTGCTACTTAGTAGTTACTACCATCGAATGGTCGCCGTTCGTCCGTTCGCGAGTCGCCGCTCATCTCCTAGAGCAGTGCTGCGACTAATTCGTCGACGAATATACATTAAAAATAATATTTTTAGCAGATATGTTTATAGTTTTTACTTGTCATAGCTATATAAAGTAAAAGGATAGTACATGTATATTACTATATTATGTTACACATTGCATATTTCATTGGTGGGTACACTGGCGAGCAGTTGAAAGTAAATATTTGTTGTTATTTTGTAATTGTGGCTTATTGACAGTTAGTGGCATGACATAATTTAGGTTTTAGATTTTCCTCATGCTCCTGATAACTTAATAACATTAAAATTAATAACTTTTTAGAAATATTCATTTTGTCGCGAGCACAAATCACAAGAACGAGAAACACTAATTGGCGCAGGCTAGGAAAACGGGTTTGAGGAACTAGGTCGTGGCTACTACCGGTCGCGGCTTCTCGGTCGCAGTCGTCAGCGACTGGCGAAGGTGTAGGAAAACCTGCCTTTAGTCACTTCTGAGAGTGTCTTCCGACGGATTTACAAAGCAATATATCTTCACATCTCACCTCTAAATTTTTGTGTTGGTATCCGGAAGTGAAATATTATTACGCTTATTTCACCCACTAAATGTACATTAGAATATATTAGAATAATAATATTAAATCGTAAAATACTGGTAGTTGATATTTAAATTACTTTTAGATTTAAATTTCTAATTATGTTATTAGGCACTTCTGGGACGTAGGACTGCTGCTTTAAGTTTGGGGTAATTTTAAAGTTTTACAATTTGAGAAATAAGTCGCAATAAGCTGCAACAGAAGGCGAGGATTAATTAAAACTAGGAATGGAAATGTATGGAAAGTTAAGATGTTTTAATTACTATCAAAGCATTGCAGTTTAGTTATTAGTTAATATAACAACTATATTGTAACACCCTGTACCTAGGTCATGTATTTACAAATTAATTTCCTAAAATTTAAATAGAATTTAAATATTTCAGAACTTTAAAACAATTCCAATCAAAATTAAATATTTTACGATAACAATAAAATCAATTTTATGCATAATTTACTTAAATACAGAAATATTATTTTCTATATAATATTGTGTACAGTTTTAACAGGGTTTATTTCGACGCAAAAGTTGAGGTTCTCACAAACGTATCGGCTAAAAGAATGTGCTACATAAACAGAAAGATCATCAACGTAAACGATAGAAAGCCATATTCATTAAAGACTTAAGTTCGAAATTTCTTATTAATGGGTAATTTAGATAACCGAAGGCCGAGCGTTAGGTGCATACGTGACAAATATTACGTAGATCGCGAAGCTCGCTTGGTTTACTGTCCTTCTCACCCTTTCAGTTTGAGGATTTTTGTCTCTATTTTAAAACTGTATATAAGCGAGGTTCCGGGGAAACAAATTTGTCTTTTATTGACCTGCTCTTCGAGAGTACACTTGCTGGCAGTATTAATTACTCCGGTACCTGCTTTTGTTTGAGTTCAGCTGTGCGGCCACCCCCAAAGGTGGTACGTAGTGCGACCATCGTCAGATGGTACGTAGTGCGGGCTATCCGTGGATAGTTTCGTAGTGCGGATCATCCTATATGATTCCGTAGTTATACAGATTTTCTTACGAATCTGTGAAGGCTGAACGACGAAGCAGGGACCGTTGAAATCAAAAGGTTTACTGGCTTTTTCAATCTCCGCACAGAGCGACGAGTGCTTTGAGTAGTTAATTCATTGTCTGTCCGAGTGTAACCCTCTGGGGTTGCTCTTGGCTAGACCGTGAGGTGCCTACCGTGGGTCACTCGCCCGTCCTGTGGGAGAAGGCAAATGTTAGTTAACTTCGTTAGCACTGTGTAGTTTCAAGTTCGCTCTTAAGATGGGCGACGCACACGACGCCGACGCTACTATGGGAGCTGGGGGAGATTTAACTGGAGACCTCACAGTATATCAAACAATAAGTATAAAAAATTATTTAATCATATGCGAGACGTTGTCATTTTTGGTTTGTCCATTAACTTTAATATGAAATTAAACTCGAATTTTTATTTTTATAAATTTACTAAATTTAACTTAATGACAACGTTAATCGTTTTTTTCTTCTCCTAATTAAAATTTACGACTCTATAATCTGCGAAGTCAACTCAAAAGTAATTTGCGTTTAGATTTTCATTGTGGTACTTTGATAATAGTTTATTTATTGAAAAGTATGCATTTTCAGTATGCAAATTAATTAACTCACAATTGTGATTTGCAACTATTTTAGTAGTTTAATTAATGGAAAGTTTCGTTGGGTTTTTAAAATGTTATTACAACGATTGTTGTTTAATACTCCGCTCAGCTATGTAAATAATATTTAGTACAGTCGCGAATGGTCTATTGCAGATTTTGCAATTATTAGTCTTCAGCGTTTGCATTTAAGAATTCTTAATTGCCATCTCTGCATTTATACCTCATCAAATTATCATTTACATATGATAAGATTTGAATACAGCTCTTTTTTTTATCAGTTTTAATTTCGAAGATTTTCGAAAGGCAAGCACAAGATTTTGTTGGTTGTCACTTCATCTAGATACAAGTAACAACGATACAACGAAATGGGACCAATTGGTCTCGGCCAAGTGCAATTGTAACTAGCCACAACAACAACACTACGCTTCGAAACGACAGTTGTCGTGGCAATTTGATAAGATTTTGTTGATTGCCTTTTTATCACCATATTATTATCTTGATTGGGAAATTTCCCGAGCTGTGTCAAATTTTACGTATGACGACGACCATTATAAATACTTCAGGAAAATGACTATTGTCATTGTAAACAATTTATTTTATTGTTTGCATAGCTGATCTGATTATTCGACGGATTAATGTGACAATTGTCCCAACGAATGCTTTCCTTCTTTTTATGTAAACTGTGGCAATTGCCCCAACAATTATATAATACAATGTTTCAAATGAATATGACAATTACCTAAAATAAACGTATTAAAACGTTTTCTGTGTTTTTCTTCAATATTCTACTTTTTCAGGAATAAGTGAGATTAAATAAAAATATAATTCTTTAGACCAAATAAACCAATCACAAATGCAATTTGTAATTACCGTGAAATCAGTATTAAATAAATTAAAGTCAAATCAAAAGGTACCAAAATAAAACCAACTAATAAATGAGTGTTGTCAAGATTAATATAAATAAATTTGATCAGTAAATAGAAACAAGTAATATCAAACTTTATAAAAAGAATCTATGGTTAAACAAAAATACAATCACAACGTAAATTTGGGTCCTAACTTTAAAAATCTAGACGATCACATAAATGGCCAACTTTGTATATTGTTCTGTCTCACTCAAAAGAGAGAGAGATAAATATACGAGTGGGGTATGGGGTGTTTCAATATCATACCATACTTTAGTTAACTCTTCTTGCCCTGCTCTGCTTGTTTGTTTAAATCGACGCCAATAAAACATATCCAATTTAAAATTAAATTATATAAAATAGCCGAAGGTGTTTCTTAGCACATATAAACGATTCGTAAATGACAAAATGTAATGTGCCATTGTATTAAAACTATAAAGATAAACATGTAATAGAAAGGCGCTATAAACGAATTTTAATAAAACTTTTAACTGCGCAAAAGTAATACGAATTATTTTTATTGCTTGTACTTTGCCATTAAAAATTTGATTTTATTTTCGCATCATAATATATTGAAGAGCTAAGTGGTGATATTGACATTTGATGTACTTTTCAGAGACAAATAACTAAAGTTGTCAGTTGTCATTATTTTCGAAAATTTAAAAAAATTAATGTACATAACACCTTTATCCGTTCATAAGTTTCTCTGAAATGAATAAAGAATTAGTGAATAAAAGTGTTAAGAAATTAAACATATTTTATTATTATTAAAACATTGTACAATTTTTAGGTAGTCGGACAGTTCTACGGTTATGAGCAACAGTTTGGTCATTTCCAAGTATGTTGTGATAATACGGCTTTACCATTAATTTATGAATGGTAATTGTTCTTTAAGATTGGCCAGTTTTCCTACACTTAGGCTGCCCTTGTTTTCATTAAACACCGTTAGAGCAATAGCGTCGGAATTTATCTTATGCATATTCCTTTTCTTTAAAATATCGACTTTGTAAAATGGAGTCATTTCATCTAGTGATCAATATCTTTGAAATGATTCTTCATATCTATGACAACGGCGTCTTTGGGAGTTCTTAAAATTTCTCGATACTGGTCCGGAACGTAGATGTTTTGATGTTTCCTTAAAATTTTCTCGACTCTGCCAAAGTCTCTGTCTGAATCTAAATATGAATGTCCCACCTCCGAAAATTTATGGTCGATAACTTTAAATTCTCTCTTTAAAATCAACAGCTGGTAAAGTGTAATGATATTGAAGTTTTTGTTTTGTCCACCACAGGAGTCGGGCCATATTATAATGTGAACGATCTTTTCTTGGAAATATTCATTGTAAATTTGTGAAAAGGTATGTAAGCAACTAGCAATTTCTAGGCTTTCACGGCTGGCCATATCTTCAGTCCATGTGAAAAAGAACGTTTTTTTTTCAGTATTCCTCAATGTATGTATACCAAGATTGTAAAACCACATCTGACGAAGGTAAAATGCTTTCGATGTACTTAATTTTGGCAGCGGCATGGTTTGCTGAAGATCTAAAGTAAGAAAGCAAATCGTTCTATCTACTGTAACTTTTGCTCCGTCACGCTTTTGTTGTTCGAAAGCTAGTTTGTAATTTTCTCCGTATTCTTTAGTATTATTTCCAGCATCACATTTGGAAAAAAATGTGAGTCATTTCATGATCTCAATTAAACAATTTTGAATACCATGGACGTAATTTCAGCATTTTTATTGGGTAGGCAGGGATTTTTCACAGATAACCCAATAGATGTAAGCATAGCTAACCCTGTAATTCTTAAACGATAACCTTACAAACCCAAATGACCTTTGACTTGATTGGCGTAATTATCATACTTATTATTTTTTCCGCAAGAATTTCGGAATTCGACAGATTTGCCTTGAACAATTTAATGCTCTTTCAAAATATTGGGTGGGCAGAAGCCATACCAGATATCAGTTTTGCTCTTGTCATAAAAATTTCTATGGTCCAGCCCTCTTCTACTTTTCAGCATAAAAATGTTTGTACAAAAATCAACACCGCAAAGCGTCACTTTCCGGTATTTCTGATTTACAGACTAATTTGCTAGAATACGTCGGTAAATTCGTATTTTATTATTGCATTTTATATTGATAATGTTTTGTTTTTAAAACATTATTAAAACTTGCCTGGGAAGAAATTGCCACTATGTGACTTATTTCTGCTGAATTGCCAAAAGGTATAAATGTGTTTACAGCAATTAGTACCATCTCGACTCTTGTACCATCTCATACCATTTCGAAATTGGACGAAATGAATATATGGATTAAAACACTATAAGCACTATTTCCAAATATCAGCCAATTTATAAACATCTTACATGATTCATGAAATCGTTTATTCATTGCCATTTGTAATATCAGTTTAGTACGACTGGCCATTTTCACTATAATAGTAAGAAACACTTAACACAACTTGTCACATTAATGTCAATATAACATAACTTTAAAAGCAAAGTGTTTTGGATTAAAACAATTTAATATCGCACAGTAATGGATAAAGGTGGTATGTGATCATGACACCTTTATCCATTAAATTATATAAAAACCATATCAAACATTAAAACGCATTTAGAAAAGGTTTATTATCCCAAAAACTTATTGAAATGATAGATTATAAGTTAAAATAGTTGTCTGTGTAGAAATCTCAAAATTTTCAAAAATGTCACATAACACCCACTTAGCTCTTCATAATATAATAGTTGTCGTTTTCTATCATTTTTTAATTAATATCAATTGTCATTAATAATTCCTATAGAGCGATGAAATTACGTTAGCTTCAAATTCTGATTTGTTGAATATTTCGACTCAGTGGCTTACGTGTTAGGCTTGAGATCAGCGAGGGTTCGAATCCTGGCTAGTTGTGGATGTTTTGTGGCGTTTTTAATGCGTCGACAAAAAAGAGGTTCGGCAAAATTTCCAGCTTACGGGTAGCTCGCTTCCTGGCACCGGTATATGCCTTGGTAGCGGAAATAGACTGACGTTAAGTAAATAAATAAATAAAAAAGAATCACTATTTCTTCTCGACACCCGTAACCAGCCAGTTATCCGCTAGTCAAGGATCCGCGGCGATTGAAAGGCCGGGCGGGGAAGAGGCCTGCCTGCCTGCCTGCCTGCCTGAGCAACACCACCTAGAGATTAAAGCCAGACAACCAGCTGGTGACGTCACTGAAGGAAGGCCCAACATATACGGCGTAATGCATTAAAGCAATGCTATTATACTACATGTGACTACTCCCAAATAAGAAATATTTATTACCTGCGGTAATGTTTGCAGTTTTTAAGCTTAGAGTGATGTTTTACTTATACTATAATAAAAAATATGCATATATTGGTTTTAGATATTGAGATACATAATACATTTGGACGTAATTAGAACAATAAAAATCACTTCTAATTTGTTTCTACTAATTCTTATAAAGTAAAACGGTTTTTTTTTTTAATAAAAGAGGTACCTAATTAAATTCTGAGGCAAAACTAACTAACGAAAAGCGTATTTGGTCACTCATATAAGATAAGTGAAAACCTAGCCTCAATTTTAGTCTCGTTCGATTTAGATTACGAGAGACTTAAAAATAATAACTCACCACAGAGTGATAGAAATTTTAAAGTTTTCTCGATGAATAGCTTTAATCCATTTGTTTCTCAGTTTCTCATATTTGGGAAATTTAAAAACGTGTACCTTTTCCCCGGTGGCATAATTACCAGTACAGCGAGGAACGCAGCATTTGTTTACCATTTTGCACGGCAATTAAGTATTTTATAACTATCACTGGAATGTATTATTTGTTGACTGTTTTATTAAAGTGGGTTTTATATCACATTTACACGTTTAAAACACAGAATAAACAATAAGATACAATACTACTAAAATGCAAATACAACAATGATTTGTTTTATTTGACACTACACTTGACAGCCGTTGAAGCGTGACGTCATGTCAGCTGGTTGTCTGGCTTTAATCTCTTGGTGGTGTTGGCCTGAGTCGAGTATTTTGTCGAGAAGGTTATAGGCCATATTAGATTTTGATGTTTGATCTCCATCTTGAATTCGCCATGTTGGACTTCTCTAGAACGGAGCCGAGCTTCCAGCGTTAAGGTTTTCTAAAGGCCTCCCATTAACCACAAGTTTCATCGAAATCAGAAAACGGATTAGGGGGGCTGAGCGTGACAGACCGACTAACCGACGGACGGAATTTTCTAAATTTGCTCTCGAGTCGATAGATATGACTTTCATTTCGATCCGACGTTTTTTTCGGATTTCGATGGTCCACTGGAAAAATGCAAAACCTACATTTTTTTCAAAATGTAGTAACAAGGTGTTATCAATGTATATCTTTTGTATAATAATAGATTCTTTCATCAGCATTTTTTATATAAAAATGTTCTTTTTTGTACTACTGTTAAAACTCCATTTCATCACTTTTCGTGCATAAAATATATTCTTATGGTGATAGTGAAAAGGGTAAAAAATATAAAAGAAAATAATACTATTTCACTCATAAGAGTGCACTGAAAACGATTGAAATTGTCTTGCAGTGTTCACTTTAGAAAGTGGTAGAATCAGTAGGTATTTTTTGAAAAAATAGTGTGAAGTGTTGTGTTTATTACTGTCGTAAGAATATTTTGATAATGCGAAAAATCTTGTTTTTTCAGTTTTATGAAATATCAAATTGTTAGTAGTAGTAGCGATATATTAAAGTTCGCTCGTCATATATTTTTTTGTTATTGCAACCGGAATAAGAGGAAACACGGAAATTAATTTTCAATTTGCGTTAATTTATTTAATTATCGTGACAACAATTTCCGCTAAAATAAAATATAAGCTTCTTGTTTACTTCCTAAATATATATGAATTTAAGTTTGCAATTTAATAACTTTGCTATTTTGACCAGAAATTAATGGAGACATATTTTAACCAAGTTAGTCGGAGTTTGCCAAACCACTACACCATCCTCTGAAGCGCGGTTTGAAATTGGGATAATATTTCGTCCTGTTAGCCATTTTCTCCTCAATCTGTTTATTTTATCGTGGACAATATACATGAACAAACACATGAGACCTTTCAGAATGAGCAGTTATCTTGCTCAAGCAGAAACAGTTGGTATTTCTCATCTACTAATCAATTCGAATGACTTCCAGGATAGGTAATGATACTTTCCTTATCTGAGGATATTAGTAAAGGTTTGAGAGACTACGCCGCGCCGTGCTGTTATAGAGAAACAATTTTAAATTATAATTCTTCTTTGACTTTGGAAAAGTCATATGCCGTTTTTCATGTGATCATCGTCTAATTCACAAGCTTTGTTTTTTTTTAAGATTAGGCATAAACCGATATATGAGGATATAACATTTAAAAAAATTGTTGGAATGGGTTTTACAAATGGCAACATTAAGGTATCCCAGTCCCAGACCAAAACAACTTTGTTGCCAACATGTGTTGCTGACATTAGCTGCTTTTTTCTACCGACGATCTTAGCTTACCTAAATTTGATATTTTGACCAATTGCCATCTTGAAATCAACTTAGGCAAGTTTTTAAAGTTTAGGATGAAACATGATAGACTTGACGTAGGTAGGGGGAGGGGGAGGTATTTGACTGAGCTAATCCGAGATAAAAATATCAAATAAAACGCCTAGCTAAGTTAGATTTCTTTAAATTATCGCCAGTAAAAATTATCAAATGTTTCTAACATTGTTTGAAACAAAATTTTGTTTCCAGCAGGTGGCGGTAAACTGCAAAGTATGGTAATGAGCGTTCTCCTACAAATTAGTAGCCACTACCGGGTACCTGCTTATACAGATTCAGAAAGTATTTGTTTTTGGTGTTGCACTAGTTTCAACGATTTAACCGACCACCACAATAAAGACGTCTACCAGTACTCTAGCAGAGCTAAAGAATGACTCGCCCATGCACACACGATTGCATGCTTCGCTCTCGTTTTGCCGCTCTCGCTTGCTATTGTTGCCAACCCAATACCAACACTTTCCGATACTGTATGTCGCCAAGATATTGCCAATGCAGTTTTTTTATACTCAGGACGTAGAGCACAGCGTGACATTTTTATTTGTTATTGTTATTTCTGTTGTTTCTACTATACTCTTCTGTGTCATTGATAAAGATTTAATTTGCAGCTTTTGACCAAGATGAACGTTTTAAATTCAATTTATCCATTGCATATTATTTTTGTTTGTGCTTCCGAAAATCACTCCTTTTAACGGAAATACAGAATTTGTACTTAATCATAAAATAAATAATAATAAAAGTGTTTATTATTTTTTCAAATAATAAGAAATACTTTTTTGGTTCTTATTCAATCCTAGTGTTTTTGCAAAATATAAAGGGCATTTGCGGCTTCTTTTGCCACTGTTTACTTTTTGCTATTCACGATCTAAAAAATTACGACAAGGGTACCGCTATCTTTTGCCGCAAATGCTCCTCGTATTTTGCAAAAGGCTTTAGAAAAGCATAACTTGAGTGAGAAATTAATTTATTTTACTGTTCATATAATGATAATTTGTAGTATACCTCACTGTGCATAAAGTGTATTTATTATGACAGGTGTTCCTCACGGTTGCCATTATATAAATTAACTTCCATAGTTTACGCAATATTGCTTTTGTATAGTTATTTAGTATATTATGTAGTGCTTTTGTGTAGTTAATTAATACATTGTGCCTTTTATTATAATGGAACTATACATTTATAATTAACTTATAACAAATTATAAAAATACCATTTGCTTGCTTCGTTTCCTAGTATGTAGGGTGGTTAAATTTCTTCATGTGTAATACTGTTTGGCATTGATATATAAAGAAACATCGTCTTCAATCATACAATACGAAACGAAGTATTTTTTCAGTTTTATAATATTCTGTAGTAGCGTCGTAAGTTGGCTTGTTAGCCAATTCTAAAAATCTTTCTTTTTAGTGCAATTTGATTAAAAACAGAGCTGTTCCTAGGCACTGTGCTTAGTGCTCGTCAAAGCACTTTAAACACTTATGCTCGGGAGCACTGTGCTTAAGAGCATTTTATAAAATCGGTGCTTAGTGCTCCGACCATTTCAGGAAATGGCTTATAGTACAGTAAATATAGAACAAAAATTACCTAAACATTCAAAAGGTATAGGCAATTCTTCTCCCAGGTTGTTCACTATCTTCAGTACAACACGCCATGAAAAATCTCGAAGCTTGTGGCGTCGGGTTTGGGAGGGAGGGGGGTGGGGGTAACACTGACTATCCTTTTTCCGCAGTTTCGCTCTGATATCTCCAAAACTATTAGGTTTATCAAGATCATGAACATAAACAAAGTTGCTGTACATACAATTTCTGATAAAATTGGTCCTATTCATATTTTTGATCAACCTAATAGTTTTCGAGATATGGAGGGGAGAAATCTGTGAAATGTTAAAAATTGACAAATAAAGCTAAAAATTGCCTTAAATTTGTCTCTGATTTGAGCTTAAATTATTTGGATTGAAGTGGGGAAGAGTTGAAAAAGGAATCCGGAGAAGAGAAAGGATGACGGCCTAATACAATATTGTGCCTAGTTGTGCGACAGCGTTCCGTTCAGTAGGGCGTACCTATCTACTCGGGAATGTTGTTTAGTTTGGAAGTGTGCACTTTTTATAAACGCGAGTTTTTGTGTAATCGACTGTGAGCAAATATAGTTCAGGAACGGCGTCATCGAAAGGGGGTGATAGTTACTTTAAACGAGGTAGTAGATTTTCTATTTTATCTTGTATATATTGTAAAGAGGTGTTATATGGAGCAAAAGAGACTGAAAACTTGAATGCCTTACGATACAAACGTTACTTGACAACAATTGGTAAACAACCCGTGCATGCTAACTTCAAACTAGCCGCACTTCCACCGACAGAGGACGCTGCACGAGAACACTCTTTACGAGTGTACTATCAAGTGCAGCACTGGCATGGTGTTGCAAAAGATCCTCTACAATGGGGTTGGAAGAAGATTAGAAGGCAACTCCGCCCTGTGACTACATCAATGGCTGCTGCATCAGATGAATTACTGCGGCTTATTTCCTGTTGTTGCACGATGATTGCACTCGAAACTGTGAATGCAGGAAGAATCGTCTGCAATGTTCAAGAATGTGCATGACGTGTGTAGGTCTTGACTGCACCAATAGAGATGAACCTGAAGAGTTCGATGCTGAGCAAATTTTAGTGTCAGATGATGTTCTTCTACTAGGAAAGGACTATGATTCAGATGACAGTGAAGAAGAGAGCAATGATGATGATGAAATCGAATAAGTTTGAAATTACTTTCTGATCTTGTAATAATCTTGAAAATACATTATTATCTTGTAATAAATGTAAAACACATCAAGATTTGTCTTTTTTTACGTTTCAAATCTCAACTTTTACTGTTTCTTACATTTAACCGTCTTCCCCGCCCCCCCTGGTACCATGGTTACCTTAAATTATTACTTATTCATGCTCTACTTCAATCCAAACAATTTAAGCTCAAATCAGACAAATTTAAGACAATTTTTAGCTTTATTTGTCAATTTTTAACATTTGACAGATTTCTCCCCTCCATATCTCGATAACTATAAGGTTAATCAAAAATACGAATAGGACCAATTTTATCAGAAATTTTATATGCAACAACTTTGTTTATGTTCATGATCTTGATAAACCTAATAGTTTTGAAGATATCAGAGCAAAACTGCGGAAAAAGGATAGTCAGTGATACCCCCGCCCCCGACGCCACAAACCTCGGGATTTTTCATGGCGTGTTGTACTGAGGATAGTGAACAACCTGCGACAAGAATTGCCTATACCTCAATGTATCGGTCTGTTACTAAATTTACTGTACCCGCAAAGTGCTCGCAAGCACTCGAAAAGGCTCACAAGCATTTTAGAGCTCGCCAACACTCCAAAAGGCTCCAAGCACTTTATGTTTCGCGAGCACTTCAATAGTTTCGCAAGCAGGGCATCGTTTTTACATGACATTTGTATACAATATAATAGACATGGGTATAAAAACGCACGCTGCTAAACATAATTTTACACCTAATTTAAAAAAAAAATTAATTAGACTATCTTGAAAAAGTCGATATTACGACAAAAAATAATGATAATAATGATTACAACAAATGTAATTTACATCTCATTTTATTAGTCGAGGAGCCCTCCCTAGCTGTACGTGCATCCCCCGCCCGATCCTTGTGGACAATGTTTTTCATAAAGATTAAAGCTTAAGGAATAATTTTACACATATCCTAAAAAAAAACTGGCTGTACTTTCAAAATGGTGGCCATATGTTAAAAAAAACTGTTGCCAATGTTGTTTTTGTCATTTAACACAAAAACTAAAACCGCTGCCAAAGGAATCACTACTTCCGCATCCAAGTTTCTTACAACAAAATACTATATTTGCACTCCACTATGTGGAAATAATTGTTTATGGAACTTTAATAGTATAATATTTGAAATCATGTACCCGAAAAACCCATAAAATTATATGCCACATCGGTAATAGAGGTGGGGTGGTGGTGGGGGTGAATAAAGTGAAAAAAATTCTTGATGGCTTTGGCTCTTGTACACACACTAAATCACACTATTTTTTCACCACCTTTAATAATGGGGTGGAGGTGGTGATAGGATGGCTAATGCCATTTTATTTTTTGAGACCTTAACTCTTCTTATATTTACTAAATACCAATTTCATGGACTTTTACTTGCTTGATTTACCTACTTACCCCCATTTACCCCAACTCTGCAACGGAATAAGATCAAAATATAATCTAGTTCCGATCTCGATAAAAAACATACGTGTGCCATATTTTAAGTGAATATCTTAAACGGTTCCAGGGTAATCGTGAGCACCAAAACGATACAAGACTAACAGACAGACCGACGCAACAGACAAATTTATTTTGCTCAGATTTAAAATATTGACGTTTCCTGATATTCTAAGCCTATTTGAACGATGAAAATTTCCAAAAATTTTTTTTGCGTTAATATACTTCAACTGAATGTCGAACTAATACGCAGAAAATGGCATGACAAAGATATAAAAACCGTTGTGTGCCGTAAACTACACGATAAAGGTAAAGTCTCTACTTCAAGTATTTTCTTCGAGGAAACCTACTACGCGTCCATACTACTCAAGGTAACCCACTGTGCATCCAATTTACTCGAGGAAAGCCACTGCGCATCCATACTTCTTGAAGTAACCCACTGCGCATCCATTTTACTTGAAGAAACCCACTGCGCATCCATATCACTTGAGGTAACCTACTGTGCATCTATAGTACTCGAGAAGAGTCACTGCGCATCCATACTACTCGTGGAAACCTACTGCGCATCCATTGTACTCGAAGAAAGCCACTGCGCATCCTTACTACTTGAGGTAACCTACTGCGATCTATAATACTCGAGAATAGTCACTGCGCATTCAAAATACTCGAGGAAAGCTACTGCGCATCCATAGTAGACGAGGAAAGCCACTGCGCATCCATACTACTCGAGGTAACTTTAACAACACAATATTTGAAATCGTCTACTCCAAAAACTTATAAAACGATATGCCACATCGGTAGTGGGGGTGGGGGGTGGTGATAGGGGGGTGGTAGTGGGGGTGGATGAAGTAAAAAAATATTTTGAGGTTTCTAGTTCTTGTAAATATACTAAATCACATTTTTTTTTCATCCTCTTTAATAAGCTGAGGGTGGTAATGGGGGTGGCTAATGCCAAACATTTTTTTGAGACCTTAGCTTCTCTTGTATATACTAAATACCATTTTATGGACTCTTACCTGCTTCATTTACCCATTTACCCCAAATTTACCCCAATTTACCCCCCAACCCTTCGACGGAACAAGATTTCGTTAAAGTACATATGTGTACCAAATTTCAAGTCAATATCTTAAACGGTTCCAGAGTAAACAAGCGCACAAAAAAAAGGTACAGGCAGACAGACCGACAGACAGACAGACAGAACATTTTTTTTTTCGCTCAAACTTAAAATCTCGACGTTTCATGACATTTTAAGTCTATTTGAACAATAAAAATTTAAAAAAAATTTTTTACCGTTACTATACTTCCATTGGATGTGGAAGTAAAAGATGGACAAAAACTTTTTTCACAAAAAACAACGTGAATAAAATTTTCTACAATTTTGTTCCTATACAATATTTTGATAGGAGTTATCATTTTCCAGATAAATGAGTCCAAAATTAAGAAAACATGAAAATTCATATATCGGTCAAATCACTTAGAGGAAATAACTGTGACAATTATTGTAAGGCATATAATACAACTTTATATTATTAACATAACAAAAAATAAAATAAACTGAAAAAAATTAATAATAATAATAATATTATTACATTTTACTCGATAACGGTAACAATGGTATCTGGAAAACGGTAACTCGTATCCAAATATTGTATAGGAACAAAATTGTAGAAAATTTTATGCACTTTGTTTTTTGTGCAAAAAGTTTTTCTCCATCTTTTTTAGTTTTTGTATTAAATGACAAAAACAATATTTGCATTTTTTTTAAACGGACGCCATTTTGAAAGTACAGCCAGTTTTTTTAGGACATGTCTTAAATTATTTCTTAGGCTTTAATCTTTATGAAAAACATTGTCCCCAAGGATAATACAGTTAGGGTAGTATTACGTTTTATGGTGAATTTTATATTTTATTTTAAGAGCTGAATCATTTATCTGGAAAATGGTAACTCCTATCCAAATACTGTATAGGAACAAAATTATAGACAATTTTATGCACCTTGTTTTTTGTGCAGAAAGTTTTTCTCCATCTTTTCTAGTTTTTGTGTTAAATGACGAAAACCATATTTGCAATTTTTTTTTAAACGGACGCCATTTTGTAAGTGCAGCCATTGTCCCCAAGGATCGGGGGGGTGCACGGATATTTAGGGTGGGCTCCCGTAGTACTTGTAAAAAAATATCGTGGAAATTGGTTCTAAATACATCCAAGAATGTGTAAAAAAAATTCCGAGAGGAATCAACTTTGATTTAAATTTGGTTGTAGCACACCGTGTCGAATCATGAAAATCCGAAATAGACTCGGGCAGTGATTTTTTCATTAATAGGAAACTCCCCTTCGGTAAGCAAGGGAAGTAAAAGTCCAGTTTTGAGACCGATCATTAGTATCCCAACCATTTCAAAGGTTCTAGAAAAATTGATTCGAGCGCAAATCTATAACTGCATAATTTATAATAATATTTTCTTCAAATTTGCAATCGGGTTTTCGACAATATTATAGCGCAGGTACAGTATTTGTTAATGTTACGTACAATATTTTTAGGTCTTGATACAGGTGATGCAATTGCTCCTGTCCTGCCAAACTTTTTGAAAGCATTCAACATTATGGACCACGGTTCAGATGATACGGAAGGGATTGGTTGAGTGGTGGAATAGCTATGCTAAACTCTGCCAAGACTTAAATGTCAATAAAGGCGATTTATTATTATTATTATATAAAAATAAAACTCATGTCTTAGTTACCGCCAGCAGATTACTTTGTATCATAATGTATCCGAAATTCTGCCCATTAAATAAGGAACACCAAATGGGTCTGTTTTGGGACCAACTTTGTTCTTAATATACACTGCTGACATATGTAACTGGGTATGGTACTAAAACATTCAAGCATATGCGGATATCACCCAGTTATATTCGTTTCAACCCTAATGATATTAACATTGTCTGGAATTGAATTAGTATTGGCTTACATCTACATTTAATTACTTCAATACCAATATCTTCAAACTTAATCCTAGCAAATATGTCATCATCTGTTTTGCTAGTGAAATAGCTGAAGATATTGTTGAAGATAATAGGTAATTAACTCTTAGTAGAATAAAACAAGTAAAAAACCTTGAATGAATTTTTGAAGAGTATATATGTTTTAAAGAACATATCTACTATATCTTTTATTTATAAAAAAAATGCGTGTTGCATTAAAGCTGTTGTATAAAAAATCATATTTTCATGCACAATTTTAAATTGCGAGAAAAACTATGGAAATCTCTTGTTGTTCTTGCAATAAATTATTGCAACATTATTTATTTGTCATTTTTAGACAAAGTATCGCAATACTGCTTGCAAAAATGCAGAACAGCTGCAGCAGATTTATTTTAAATTTAGAAAATACGATCATGTTTGTCACAGAATTAAAAACCTTAAGTGGGTCAGCATATAAAGTCTTTATAAAATGAATTAACAGTTTACACTCAAAATGTGTGTAACATTCTCACCTTATCTTCATTAAAAATTTACTTTTGGGCCTAATATTCATAAACTTCAGATTTGCAATCTGGGGTTTGCAGATAAATTAGGTCTATCATAATATCACTTAACTACGCTTAAGCGGCCATTTACATAATTCTGTGTCACTATATAACTCTCCATAATAAATTAAACAATTTACCTCTAAATAATTTTAGCAGAAACACGAAATCACACTTTTTATTTTGTTAGTAGATCCATAAAACTGGGAAGGTACAAAGCAGATGTTATTCTTATTTCAAGGATATATCACCCTCCACTCTTTTCCGTCAAAAAAAGTTGTACGGATCCTGCAACGGTTAGGGTGTCCCTTGTAATACTGAATTTTCAAATTTTTAAGACATCCCTCCCGAAGCTTTTTTATTTATTTATTTCCTTTTAGAAAAAGAAATTTTTGTGCATAAATTCGGCTCGATCAAATGATTTTTCACCCTGCCACAAGCCATTCGAGAATTTTAAATAAAATGCAAATTTTGTCTTTTCTGGTCATGTTTTATTTATATGAAAAATGTTCAGTGATATACAGTGTTTGTTTGGACGGGTTAGCTTATAAAACTACAAACTTAAAATAATCTTTTAGATATAGTTTCTTTGGTACATGTAGAACTTTCGCGACGTGAGGCGTGGACTACAATCAGTAGATTCTGTTAATTTGCTTTGGACATAACTCGTTCCAAATACTCCTGCGTCAACGTCACGTCTCCCTCTCTGCCACATCATTTGTAC
This sequence comes from Rutpela maculata, assembly GCA_936432065.2. Taxonomy (NCBI): domain Eukaryota; kingdom Metazoa; phylum Arthropoda; class Insecta; order Coleoptera; family Cerambycidae; genus Rutpela; species Rutpela maculata. The sequence continues at coordinate 148,841,715 of OW386285.2, read as the reverse complement.
GCTTAAATTTGAAAAAAACTTGTGATTAATCATGAAATCTTCCCGAGAATGCCAGGTTTCAAGATCGTAACGTAGGAAATCGTAATCCAGTCCAAATCTTTCATAGAGTTTGACAGTGTTCGAGGTTACGAAATCACTCATATCTTTTCTAAGCCAACTCATCATTTAGTTTTCCTACCAGGCATTGTAAGCCAGAACTGTTCACAGTGGATGACGAGGCTGTGCTGCTACTAGCATCGTTTGTCAAATTTTTTTTTACCATGTTCCTTTTTACCGAAAGTAGCACATCATTATTTAAGAGTGCCAGCTCTTCAGTCAGGTACCATAAGTGTCCAGTGAATTTCTTTAGGCTTACATCGTATACAAACTTGTTAGTTTTCTCATAGAGTTTAAATTCTGTCAAAAATTGGAAGTTGTTTCGGGGAGCGAGTGTTCCTGCTTTTGATATGAAACGTGCGTGGTGGATCGTGCCCGACTTGCAAAATTTAACACCGTGTGACGGACTCCCTCCCAAGGAAATGAACGCCAGCTGCAGCAACTGCCTGTAGTCGTCAAGGCATAATGGTCTTCCTAAAACATAAGTCGTGAATAAATATTTATAAATAAACTTTATTTTATTCCTTATTACTATGAGTATGAGATTGTAATTATAGTCTATTAAACTGAACTAAACAGCTTTTGCTGAATAAACCGGCGAAGTAATTCGTCTGACTTTTCTTTTAGAATCCGTAGGTAATTTCTTTATATAAAAGAAATAATTTTACTAACTCTTCGTAGTCATATTCATTTCTTCTTGACAGTGTTCCTTCCTTTTCAGTAGCTTTTTATCTTTTTCTAATGTTTTCTTTTCTTTCTTATAAAGCTTAATGTCTACAGGACCCATGCAACCAACTTCTCCCTTCTCTTGTTGTAATGTTAAAAATTCTCTATCTTCATTTTTGATTTTTTATTGCGTCTGCAGGTGCAATATCATTTTTAAAGGCATCTTTCCTGAAAATTCTCTTCGCTGTTTTTTGGAGCGATCTCCATTCGGCATACATTTTTTTAAGCTGACACCACATAACTTTTTGCTCGGGTAGTAATACGCGCCTTCAACCAAACCTGCATTGTCTCTTGTGCTGTGACAGAGGGTGCTTTAATCTCAGACCCTCTACCAGGATTAGCACGTAAGTTATGAATTAAAATTCTCAACAGTTGTAGATTAGAAGTCGATCTTGCTTCACTCCTCAGTGTATCTTCTGTGTGATCAATTTAGGTAAATACTTTTTTCAATGCTTTTTTCGTCTATCTCTACTTTAGTATAGACAGATCCATGTTCACTGTTACACTGATCAGTAATGCTCTACTATATTAACTTAAGTGTTTAAACTTACAGATATTCGAACAGACATAGATGCAACGCCTACGTTTTTGCGCCTCTACTGAAATAATCACAAGCGCAAGGCGCTGCATCCGTGCGTTCGAACCTTTGCATGATTCTTCACGTGGGGTTACCCGAGGGTGCAGTACTGACAAGTGTCCTAATTTGTCCTTAGGAGGGAAAAAGACTTGTCAATAATGCGCTATTCGAAAAAGTTAAGGTTTTGAGAGCCTTGTGCCAGGGTCAAACTTTACGTATCGAGCTCAAATTTTGTACATGTACTTTTTAAGTGAAAAGGAACAAAATAAAAGAACTTCCCGTGGTTAGTCAAAAAGTCGATTTTTAAGGGACACCCTAGCAACGGTGGGTTGTTAAGTACAAATTCTAGCATCCGCGGAACGGAGACCTACATCGTCTAACTCAGCGGAAACAAGCTTGGTTATTAAGGATAGGATTTTGCAGAGTGAACAACGAATTTTCACAAATATTTGGTGGGGAGGTTCCAACTGCTTTCAGTAGTTGCTCATTTTTTATTTTGTATATTCAGCGGCATTACTTTTATTTCGTTTAATTACTTCTAATAATCTGTTAATATCTCCGATTAAAGAATTTATATCTAGATACATAACAGGCTATCTTTTCACTATATACCTTGTTTGCTCCTAACATAGTCACATTATATGTCCATTAAAATGGATAGATGAACATCGCATCCCATAGGCAACAGTGGCGTTGTGTGTGTAGAAAATGTGTAGAATGGTAAATATTTTCATTAAAATGAATTATTGCAATTCCTGCATTACCGGCTCTTTATATAACGTGATGTAGGCATACGATATTACAGTAAGATAAATATGTATTGAAAGGATATTAAAATTTAATTGCTATTTACTTTATAACTGTAAACTGAACTTCATCATGTTACGACTATGGAACGATCGATTTTCTTCTTTTCTAAACTGCTTTCTGCAAACGGCACAGCACTTCACTATTTATTTGCACAAAATATATTGTCACTAAACTGTGTAAATATGAATAGAGAATATTATTTAGGTATTAAGCAAATCACAACTTAAAATAAAATTACTTTTTCACCAGTTTTTGGTCGGAGAACACGAAAAACATTTATTGACATTAATGGCCGAACTGTCAACTGAGATTATGATAATCGAACTGAAGCCGATCGTTGACGAGCGGCCGCGAATACGCCGATGGGCCAATCAGCAACTTATGGGAAGAAGCGCCTTAGAATGGGAGTCTTTCGGGATCATAAAATTCATGCCATTATGTATCTAGATATAAGTTCTTTAATCGGAGGTTAATATTGATCATTACTTCAAATATACAAATTCTTATTAACAAATCTGGATAGTTTAGGTGTTAAAATTTTTGTTTATTCTGTTTTCATTTAAATATGAATCTTGTAAAAAATTATTTAAAGATCTACAACTGTTAACCCTACCTTGTATCTACATTTTAGAAATACTTATTCATGTAAAAAATAATATTGGTTCATTTTTATCAAATAATTTTAATCATAATTACAATACAAGTGAAGGTGACAATTTGATGATTCCTCTACATAGTTTGTCAAAGTATGAGGAAAATACAAGGTATATGGGAATAATCTTATATAACAAGTTACCATATGAGTTCAAAAATATTAACAATATGAGAACTTTAAAAAAAAAAGTGAAAACCTTTTTGATTAACTGTTTCTATTCAATTGAAGAATACTTAGAGATATTCTAGTTAATGATATTGATTTAATTATTTTATTTAAAAATTTGACACAAATATGCATTTTTTTAAATATTTTTTATGTTTTTGACAATGTAATTGTATGTGTAATTTGTTTTTCATTGAGAATATTTGTTATAGTGTAGTGTAATAATTGTGATTTGCTATCTAGTATTAGATGTTTAAGTTTACGATAATCAGGGGGCACAGATGTGTTGGTGTCCATATCGTGTGACTAATCCTGTACCATTGTATTTGGTCTTTTGAATAATAAACTATTATTATTATTTTGGTTTTCTCAGGGTTGTCCTGGTATTGTTGAGGTATTGGCGGAGGGTTAGCTCAAGCCATGCTTCTTTTATTGTGCATTAAGAAACTTCCTGACTGTTGTGCATGTATTGATGATTACGGATTTTTGAAGACTTATGTATATCTGAATAGAGTTGTAAATTGGCAATACTTTGATGGAGTTTTTTAGGAATCACACCAATTGCTGATATTATGATGATTAGTAATTTGTTTTGGTCCCATATTTGTTTTATTTCTTCCGATAATGGTAAATATTTTTGAATTTTCTTCTGCATATTTTGTTTCTATATTGGATGTGTTGGGTATTGCTATGTCAATTAAGTATGTTATTTGGTCCTGTTTGTCTATTAGTGTTATATCGGGTCTATTGTGATTTATTGTTCTATCAGTTAGTATGGTTCTATTCCAGTATAGTTTTACATTGCTGTTCTCTAGAACAGTTTCTGGATTGTATAAATACCATGGTTTGTCAGGTTGTGCGAGCTTATATTTGTGGATTAGCGCTAGGTGAATTTGTTTGCATACATTATCATGTCTTTGTGTGTATTCATTGGTTGCAAATGTGTTACAACCGCTGGTAATGTGTTCTATTGTTTCCTGTGTTGTTGAGCAACGTCTACATTTATCATCATTTTATTATATATTTAGTGTAATTCCTGGTTTTTATGACACGGTCTTGAATTGCTGTTATAAACCCTTCGATTTCTGAGAAAAGCTGACCATTGGACAGCCATTTATTTGAAGCTTGTGTGTCAATGTGTGGTTGTGCGATTTGATGTGCATGTATTCCATGTAATGCTTTAGTATTCCACCTGTCTATTTTTATTTCATTAGTTGTTATTTCTTCGTTGAGTTTGTAGTTTTCATTATTAAGTTTTAGAGGTGTGTAGAAATGATTGTTTTTGCATGAGGCTGTCCTCCCGAGATGTGAAGTAATCTCTTAAGTTTGTGATATTATTATTTTTTTTTTTTTTCCGGGTAGCCCGCTGCCGGACAGGATTTCCGTGGCCTCCGACACCAGACGGTAGCCGCGCCGGCAAATTCCTTACAGCCACTCTCTACGACCTGTGGAGTTAGTGACTGTAAATACCTGAATCGTGTGCCCTAAGTAGACGAAGGGACCCTAAGATAACCACCTTCTGCATCTGCCGAATTCTGAGAGACCGGTATGATCTTCAATTCTCAGAGCAGCGAAGTCTTCATCCCTCCGAGTACGCCGATTATTAGGACGATCATCTTGACCCAGTAGTCTGGGTACAGCACTTGGATCTCATAGGGAACGAGTAGTTCCAATAAATTCGGCACCTCTCGTTCTCGACAACGGACTCAATATCTCCGGGGATGTAAGGCAGTACTAGTGTTTGATCTACCCCGTACGAGTGTCGTACATGGCAGTATAGCACTCGTAAAGCCGCGTTATGGCGGTGGATGTAGGCTGATATCGCGTATATCGGGCATGCTGAAAGCAAATGCATCAGCGATTCCGGCGCCTACCGGCAGGTCCTGCAGTTGCTCTCAGGGACCTCTACACCCATTACGCGGTTCCGATAGACCAAGGTGTTTATTACACCATCCTGACAGGCCACAATGAATCCCTCTTATCATTATATTTTTTTCTCAACTTTGCCATCGGTCGTTTATGTTAGTGCGGGCTTTCATTTGGCCAAACATTAACATAGTAACTATTTTCGTTTGTGGTGCTGATCAATCAATCTTGAGTGTCTAGGCTTATGTGACTTGCATGTATTTTATTATTATTATTATTATTATTATTTATTTAATAAATTATTCTTGCCCCTTTTCCAAATATATTGTAAATATTAGGTTGAGTAGCCTATTCTAGGCTAGACTTTGCTCAAAGTTGACGTAATTGTATTTGAGAAAAATTTCTGTTAATAAAGAAATTTTTATACTTCTGTTCATTCATCATTTTTAGTGCGTAAAACATGTTTATGGAAATAGTGGAAAAGAGTAAAAAGCGTTAAAAAAAGTAACATTATTTCACTCTTTTGTATAGTCAGATCAATGAGTGCATTGAAAACAATTGAAATGTCTCACAATATTCGCTTAGAAACGTCAAATTATGACATTGTTTTGACGTTTAAGTTAATTTTGAAATTTATTTATGTAAATATGAAAATTAAGCAGTCGTAGAAAAAATATTGTATGAAACACATGCATAAAGTCCCTTTTTCACTCATAAGATTGCCGCACTCGTGTGTCAAACTTCCCATTCGTGAAAAGAATACCACTTTATGCACTTGTTGCATAAATTACTATTATTATTATTATTTTTATCTAAAACATTTCTTCATTAATCCAAGTATTTAAAAAGATTGTTTCATACATATGCCGGACCCTGTATAATTAACTGCGCTAGCAATCTAAAATTATATTTATATGGCTGTAAAATTATATTTTAAACATAATGCAATTGTCATTGTTTTGTAACGCAAATTTTAAATGGAGTTGATATATTTTCATTGCATATTTAATAACTTTTTGATGCAATTATGTAAATATGCATTTCTTGTTCGCTGTTTAATATTTATACTTCTTGAAGAATTTGAATAAATACATGAGCATAGCAAAATGCATTACCAATTAGGTTTACTTAAAGCGGAAGTTATTAAAACTTTGCAATAGAATGAAGCATTCATGGTAGACTAAATTTTAAAAAACTATAACTATTTGAAATGTAATTGATTTCATACACCTCTTATCGACAGTTTCTTATTACAATTTCTATTATGACGCCAGGCAGCATTTTATAGAGTTCTTTAAAGCTTTTGGCTGATGAAAGAGTGTTAGGAAAGATACGGGCCAATCGATTTTTCAGGTGATTTCTGAATGAAAGAAAAATAATTCAATGAATTCCATCAGGTGTTTATGTAAAAGAAGATAATCGCAAAACGCCCAGATAAACGTAAGAGATGAAAATATTCCACCAAGCGGCTGGAACCTCCCCACTCGGTGGATCTTTGAAGCCGAAAAGAGCACAAAAAAATATGAACTCATTTAATTATGTTTTTTTATTTACTTTTAAGAACCATATACCTAATTCTTTGTTGCTGTGGCCGGTGAAGTGTTCATAGTGGACCGTTTCAATTTGAACTGATAAATATTATTTTTATCTTCTGGCCTCGACCGATTTTTCACTAAATCGGTTGGGGAAGGTTGTTGTTTGGTTGCTTGTCATTAATGTCAGATGTCAAACTGACAGATGCCAAAAGGTTTCAGGAGAAATTTTTTAACAGCTGTCAAACTGATAGCTGTCAAATTTTTTGTCGCTAAACTTTGTTAGTTCTAAATCTGTCAAACTGACAGCTGTCGAAATTCTGGTTCTAAACTTTTCTGGGGATTTTATTTTTTAACAATTGTCGAACATTTTTAGGTTGGTATTGCACTTGGTTTGGTTTTTAGGTATGTTAATATTTTTTAGGTTGTGATTGCCAGAAATTTTTCCGGCGTTGTGCCGGAAATGGATATAAGTTTCTCAGACTTTTAATGTCATTGTCACTTTTAATAGTTTTGGGCAAAAACCTTACTTTGGGCCCAGTTATTTAATTTTTTTCACGGAAGCCAAATCGAAAGTGTGTGTGATATATCGTTGAAATCGGAATTTTCACTGCTTTTTAATGGTTCGACAACTTGTGTCGAAACGGCACTAAACAAAATTCGATTTCAACCAGAACCTTTTCAAGTCTTCTGGAGCACTAAAGAAACCCTCATGTAAAGTTTCATCCAAATCCGTTTAGTAGTTTCGCCGCTATCGTGATAACATACATACACACACACAGATATTTTTCAAAAACCACTTTTTTGGGTAACTGGGTTCTCAAAACGTAAAGATTTGATGTTATTTCAATTTTCGTTTTTGGACCAATTTCAGTAACCTGACACAATGTTATTGATTTTATTGTGGGGAGGTTAAAATGAGCAGCTACTGCCACCAAATATTTGCGAAAATTAATAAATTTAGTTAATAATCGGACACCGTTGAGGTAGCTATGCGATGCAGGCTTCCCGTAGGTGTTACAACTCCTTCTTAACAGATCACCGCACGCCGTCGCATAACTGGAATATAGTCCAACCATTAGGTAGTTTATTGAAAACAAATTGTGAAGTAGTTATTATTTTTTGCTCCTTTATGTTTTTTGGAGTGCTGATTACGAATCTGAGGTTTGCAATAAATTTTTTTGCTGAGAGTTATAACCGAAAAATATGAAAAAAATATTTTTACCCAGTTTTTTACCTAATTCAAAAACTATAAACTTTTGGTAAAACATCACTCTATACTAATAGTACAGTACCTAGAGGTAAAAAATATGCAAAACTTCGGAATAATGTCATTTTGAACGGATTTGGTTCATTTTTGGCAGTATAATAGTAAATGATTCACAGAAAAGTTTCTATATTGTGCAGGGGCTTGCAAATTTATAGGGGGTGGCACTTAAAAAATATATATATTTATTGGAGCTGAAGTAGAATCAAATTTTAAGAAGAAAAGGTTCTATGTAATTTGTCACATAAATTGATAGTTTTTAAGTTATAACGACTTCAAAATTGCGATTTTAGCTTAAAAAAAAAGGTATTTCCAAACGGCTTTCGTCAAGTATCTCGAAAAGTATTACTTTATCGAAAAAATGTTACAGACCAATTACTAAGTACAAATTGGGAATTAACTATATTTTTTGTTTATTGATGTGGGATTAATAATTTCGGAGATATTTAAGTTTACATTTGGCATCCAAGTGTTCATAAGATAATTATTTAGAGTGAGAGTTAAATATCTCAGAAACTGTGACACCTACGTCAAGGATGCTAATAGGTAGGATAAGAGGTTATAAACTAAGCTTTCAACTGTTTTTTTTATTTGTTTCTGTAGCATAAAAAACACAGAAGTTATGACCAAAGCAATGTGCGTGTACACATTTTTTTAATAACAACGTCGCCATTTTGTTAGTGTAATTAGCTAGTAATTAAAAAAAAAAGGAATTTCAAACACTGTTTCTCATTAATATGTAGCATGACGTAGATGCTTAAATTTTTTGGTTTGAATACAGCACTTGCTTCAGAAAAAAATACAGTTTAAATTATAAAGGTATTTTCGATAAAACGTATTTTTTTCCTTTTCCAAATATCTCAAAAAATATTAGTTTAATTGAAAAATGGGTAGAGGCCAAAAATAAAGTTCATAAACTGATAATGAATTTCGCTTGTTTATTTATTTACATAGATTTAATTGTTTCGGAGATATGAACGTTTACAAATGTCGTCCGAACGTTTATAAGACGAAAAATGCAGTTTAAATATTAAATATCTCAGAAATTGTGACACCTACGTCACGCATGCTAAGAAATGAAATTAAAAATAATTAATGGCGCTTTCAAATTATTTTTTATTCGTTCCTGTAGCATAAAAAATAAAGAAGTTATGACGGAAAAATGTGCGAATTTATATTTTTTTATATAAAAAGGTCGCCATTTTGTTACTCTAGTTAGCCAGTAATTTAAAAAAATTATCTCGAATACAGTTTTTCGTTAAGATGTAGCACTACCTAGACGCTCAAATTTTTTTGCTCATTTAAAGCACTTGCTTTACAAAAAAAATGCATATTATACTTTAAAGGTAATTTCGGAACACTTGGATACCAAATATAAACTGAAATATCTCCGAAATTATTAATCCTACATCAATAAAAAAAATATATAATTAATTCCCAGTTTGTACTTTCTGTAATTGGTCTGTAACATTTTTTTGATAAAGTAATACTTTTCGAGATACTTGAAAGCCGTTTGGAAATACCTTTTTTAAGATAAAATCGCAATTTTGAAGTCGTTATAACTTAAAAATTATCAATTTATGTGAAAAATTGCATAGAACCTTTTCTTCTTAAAATTTGATTCTATTTCAGCTTCAATAAATATATGTATTTTAATTGCCACCCCTCTCAAGGCCCCGCACAATATAGAAACTTTTCTGTGCAGCATTTACTATTATACTGCCAAAAATGAACGAAATCCGTTCAATACAACATTATTCCGAAGTTAAAACCTCTAGTTACTGTACTATAAAATATATAAAATAATCTGCACAAAATTTCTTATAAATTATGTCCTTACAATTTTTTTCTCCACGCTTACTATGTTAGTTGAAATTTGACGAATGTTTAACTTACCTGTTAGCGCGGCGTAAACAACAAGAAACCATCCTAAATTAATACCAAACTGGTGCACTCGACTAGAGAAAGTGACTCAGGTAGAGAAACTTGCGTGCACTATTCCATGCTTTTTTCGACTTGTGTACAGACGTTTAACGTTCCCTTCAACCAATCAGACGTTTCCTTCAACCAATCAGATCTTGTCAAGACAAGGACATAATAGTGCACGCAAGTTTTTCTTTCTGCTTCAGTAGTTTCGTATACCTAAAGCATTGAGTGCAAGTTCCAGTTTGCAGGTTAAGATAAGTGTTCGTGCCTTTGCGTGTGGTTCCTTCCAATGATGTATCTTTGCGTAAGATACTACCACAAAAAGTTTTGACCTCAAAAACTTTATATCTGGGAAAAAAATATTTTTTCGAAAATCCGAAAAAAAATTTTTTTCTTAATCTAGTGAACCAATTTGTTTGTATTTCACATATATTGTAAATGTATTCAAGACAATTTATTAATGATATTTTCAGGAAATCTTTTCATGAAGAATACAAAAATTGATGCTTTTGAATTTTTTGAAAAGTTTATATACGTACTTACACGTTAGCGACCACCTCCATCTTTTTTTACTAATTATACACCATACAATAAGCTATAACATATATTTTTCACAAAACTCTCTGCAGTCAAATTGGCAAAGATAATGTTACGTACACCCCCCTTAGTAAACACCCTGTATCATGGGTTCGGAAATTATAACTCCAGGGTAACACTAAACAATAATGTATTTACTTACGTACTAATTACAACAAATAAAGAAAAAGAGTATATAAATTGGTTAGAAACTCTATATATTAATAAATATATAAATGAAAAACAACTGCTTGGATTATACGTATTGAAAATTTTTTGGAGCAGCCTACGTATTTTTTTTAAATAACGAGATGTATTTTTCACAATACATACATTTTCTACAAAGCTCTATCGAAATGGTAATACATAAAAAAATTATGTATTTAATAATAAGAATACATAATAGAAAAACATGTTATGCTAATGATATATGATAATATTAGTCGTCTTCATCACTGTCCTCATTTATTGTAACACTGATATCTTCTGCGAATAATTCAGACAGTTTTATTGATGATTTCGGAATATCGTCGACCTTGCATATATGATAAATCCATCTCTAAGTAACAGAAAACTAATTAATTTTTTTTAACTTAAATATGAATTTATCATATGCAAGGTTTCTCGACGATATTCCGGAACCATCAGTAAAACTGTACGCAGAAGATATCAGAGATATAATAAATGAGGACAATGATGAAGACAACTAATATTATCATATATCATTAGCATACCATGTTTTTTTATTATGTATCCTTATTATTAAACACATAATTTTTTATATATTACTGTTTCGATGGAGCTTTGTAGAAAATGTATGTATTATAAAAAATACATATCGTTGTTTCAAAAAAATACGTAGGCTGCTCAAAAAATTTTTCAATACGTGTAATCCAAGCAGTTGTTGTTCATTTATATATTTATTAATATATCGAATTTCTAACCAATGTATACTCTTTTTCTTTATTTGTTGTAATTAGTGCGTACGTAAATACATTATTGTTTAGTGTTACCCTGATGTTATAATTTCCGAACCCACGATACAGGGTGTTTACGAAGGGGGGTGACAGCATGTAACATTATCTTTGCCAATTTGACTACGTTACCCCTTCGATAGGGTTTTGTAAAAAATATATGTTATAGCTTATTGTATGGTGTATAATTAGTAAAAAAATAGAGGTGGTCGCTAACGGATGGAGTATGGAATTAGCAGGAGGGTGGTCAAAAACCACAGCACTTAGGCCCCATTGGACCCCTTGTACATCCTCCCTCTAGGCAGACACTCGCCTAGGCCTCCAGCCAACCTGTTCTTTCGAAGTAGGTGGTGATATTGCCTAGGGGCATCTCCCTTACATTGGCCAAGGTAGGCCAACGCTCTCCCAAGATGGATTCTCTAATTGATGAGACGGCTGAACAGTCACAGAGTACGTGTTGAACCGTCTCATCTTCTTGTTCAGAACCTCTGCAAAGAGGTGTTTCGCTTAATCTCATATTGTATAGATGTTTCCTTAGCGGACAGTGTCCAGTCTGGATTCCTGTTATAAAACGTAGATTCCTTCTGGTCATTGCCAGGTAGTCCATTGCTGTTTTCTTGTTGGGATACGTGAGCAGTTCCCTAGCAAGCTGACAGCTGCTTGTTTCATCCCACAGCTTCTTAAATTCGTTGTGGGTGTTCTCCTTAATTAATTGTATTATCGCCGTAATCGGTAACAGACTGGCCGGGCCTGGTCCAAAAATAAGTTGGCCTGCTGCCTTCTTTTCCAGTTTGTCGGCTTTTTTGTTGCCACTGCACTGTGCATGTCCTTTCACCCAGCATACCGAGATGTTGTTCGTACTGGAGGCACCCACAAGTGCTTGATGACATTCCCATACTGCTCCTGTGGTTATTTTGTAACTTCTCAGGGCTAGTAGTGATTGTCTACAGTCTGTGTAGATCCTGATTGTTTTGCCCGTTGTTTGTCTGCGGACAATCTCTTTTGCGGCTATGGTTATGCCCGCCAGTTCAGTTTGTACTATGCTGGTTCGCTCATCCATGGTCCATTTATATTGGATTTGCAGGCTTCTGGAATATATTCCACATCCTGCCCCCTCCTTCTTCCTTGATCCGTCTGTGAAAATGTTAATCACACCTTCACCAGCGGTCTCGTTTTCACTGTTTGTCTGTATTGTGTAGGGTCTATCAAAGACAAATCGGGGAGAGATGCCATCTGTGCATGCCTGTAGAAGAGGCGTCTTCCTGACAGCCTCGTTCCACAGGCGACTTCTGGTCTCCCCACAGCCTACATTTGGTTGTAGGCCAACGGACTTGAGGCGTGCCATTGTTATTAAGGCCACTTCTCCTAGATGTAAATCCAGTGGTGGCAAACACAGCATTACCTCCATTGCTCTCGTTGGCGTTGTTCGCATAGCTCCTGTTATGCTTAGGCAGGCAACTCTCTGCACTTGGCTGAGCTTGGCTCTCGCTGTAGTCTGTTTACTCTTAGGCCACCAGACCACAGCTCCATAGGTTATCATTGGTCTTATGATGGCAGTGTATATCCACATGACCACTTTGGGTTTCATTCCCCAGGTTTTCCCCACGGTCCTGCGGCACTGCTCATAAGAAATGTAAGCCTTTTTTAGTCTTCTGTCTAAGTGAAGATTCCATGTTAGTTTGGCGTCGAAGGTTACCCCAAGGTATTTCACTTCTGATGCGAAACTTAGTGTTGTGTCCAGGAGAACTGGTGCTTTCAGTGCTCCTGGTTTCCTTTTTCTTGTGAAGAGAACCATCTCCGTCTTCCTGGGATTAACAGACAGCGAGTGTTCTCTGCACCATTTTTCAATTATTCTTAGAGCCCCCTGCATCCTTTCACAGAGGACTCCTTCAAATTTTCCGTTGAGCAGTATTGTTACATCATCTGCGTAGGCGATTGTGTGGAAACCCTCTGAGTTGAGGTGGCGCAAGAGGCTGTCGAGAACTAAGTTCCATAACAGTGGTGATATTACACCTCCCTGCGGGCAGCCTCTCGCGACCATTCCTCGCACAGAAGCGTCTCTCACACTGATTTGTACAGCTCTTTTGGAGAGCATGTTGGATATCCAGCTTCCCATAATCGTGGGGACGTTTCTCTCCACTAGGGCTGCCGTGATTTTTGGGAAGGTGGTTTTATCAAACGCACCTTCTATGTCTATGAATACACCTAGGGTGGACTCTTTATTGTCCAAGGATTTCTCAATCCGACTCGCGACCGCATTGAGGGCGGTGTCGGTGGATCTTCCCAATGTCTATGCGTGTTGGTTGGGATGCAAAGGGTTGTCTTTCACTACGACATCCCTTATGTATCGTTCACATAGCTTCTCCATCGTCTTGAGGAGAAACGAGGTTAGGCTGACAGGCCTATATGCTTTGGGGGTGGTATAATCCATCCGCCCTGTCTTTGGAATGAACACAACTTTCACTTCTCTCCACATCTCTGGAATATGAAGGTGCGCCAAGCTCGCCCTAAATACTCCGACCAGGTGCGGCAATAGTTCATCCAGTCCCCATTGCAGTAGGGCGGGATAGATGCCGTCAATGCCTGGTGATTTGAAAGGAGAGAAGCTCTGTATTGCCCATCTTATCCTGTCTTCGCTCACTACTTGGTTGGCCATTTGCCAATCCAGGTCTGAGGGCTGAGTGTCGACTTCGTTTGGCCATTCCTTCCGTTCTGTTATCACAGATTCCGGGAAGTGAGTTTCCATAAGTAACTCTAGGCTTCCACGAAGGTCGGTAGTTCTTGTGCCATCGTCCTTTTTTAGTAGGCAAAGGTCATGGTCTTTATCTTTGGCGAGGATTTTGCAAAGCCTAGCGGTCTCTGAGTAGTCTTCGATTTCCTCACAGTAGGTTCTCCACGCTTCTCTTTGTCTTTGTCTGACTAGTTTCTTAAACTCTTTCAGGTTGGTTTTGTATGACTCCCAATCTGATTCCTGTCTAGTTAATTTTGCTTTGTTAAACGAGGCCCTAGCCTTCTTCTTGAGGTCAGTCAGCCCCTGACACCACCACTTGGTGGCCTCGTTGGACTGTTGCGAGGACCTCAAGGGGCAGGATGTCTCAAAAGCTTGTCTCATTGGTGTTTGCAATATTTTAGCATATTGCTCTATTTCACCGCTACTTCCGGGTGTCCTTACGCTAACTCCTTCCAGGTTCTCCCTGAGTTGACATCGATATACGTCTTTGTCAGTCCTCCGGGGATCTCGGAAGGGTTTTTTCGGTGTCTTAATAAGGTTGATTTCAAAGTTTATCCATTGGTGGTCTGATAGTGTTACGCAGTCAGACACATGCCAGTTTTGGATTAGGCTGGATATATGCCACGTTGTTAGTGTTATATCTATTATGGTTTGACTTCTGGAGTTTATAAATGTTGGTGTACAGTCCCTGTTGCTTACAATAAGGTTGTTACCAGTTATATAATCATAAAGTGACTTACCCCTTGCATTGTTGTCTTCACTGCCCCAGGTCACATGGTGTGCATTGGCGTCACAGCCCATGATTAGTTCCCAGTTTTGATTGCGGCAGTGTGCTACCAGTTCCTCCATTTCTTTTGATGGTGGAAGAGTGGCCGAGTCCTGGGGGAGGTATACTGATGCTAAGACAACAGTTGTTAGTTTGTTTGCCACCAGACATTCCACCTTAACGGCCGTTAGATCAGATGTTGAGAGGTGTTGAAGTGGCTGGGTTTTGATGTGCCGAGGGACGTAGATGGCTGTCCTCGGTCTCTCTGTTGTTGGTGAGCTGAAAATGAGTCCACTTAGTCTTGACAACACTGTTATTTTAGTTTGAACTATCCAGGGTTCCTGGATTAGTGCCAGTGTATCCTGCTCCTTATCCAGGTGTCGGCACAGTGTTGCCGTTGCCGCCCTGCTGTGTTGCAAGTTACACTGCACTATGCTTACCTCACTTACCTTATTTAGTGTCCCAGCCATCGTGGGAAATAAAAGGAGAGTTAATTGGTCGTTCCCTCCTCTTCCGTTAGAGGGGAGACGACTTCCATCCTAGATGTGCTGGGAGTTGGAGTGGTGGCATCCGTCTTACCGGATAGCTCATCCTCTCCAACCTCCACTTCCATCTTCTTTTGGGGTTGGGGGGCTTCTGGTTCCGCCTCCTGTTTTTCGGCCTTTACCCTTAGGGCGAGAGATTGAAAAAGGTAATGTACCCTCATCGATCTCGCCCCCAGGGTTTTAATGTCCTCGTCTGGGTTTTGACCTGCCAGGCGACCGATCACGACCTCTTTTTCCTCGTGGTCGCTTTCGGCTTCCACGGGGATCCAGAGGGTGGCCTTGGTCAGCCTTGGCAGTTGGTCAACGCGAACGACGGCAAGTGTCGCGTTTTCCCACGGCCTCAGGTTTTCCACCGAACTCACTAACCAGCCCAGTGTGTTATCGTCTTCGCAGACAATCCTGATGATTTCACCAGAATGTGCCCACGAGCGAAACATGGGTGGCTGCATTGTGCTTGTTTCGGGGGTGGACAGAATAGTTTTGTCCAGCTCTCCCCTCAGCATTTTCTTGACAAGGACCTCCTTATCCTTTGGGATTTTCCCATAGGGGTTGTCCTTGTCAATTATCGCTACCTTAAGGTGACTTAAGGCAGCGTCCTTGTAGCTGGTCGGGGGAGCAGCTGCAGATCCGGGGATCTGTCTGGCCCTCTTGTACCCCCTCGGAGCAGAATCAGAGGAGGTTCCCGACCGGTTTCTCTTCTTGGAAGGTGGCACACCTTGCGGGTGCTCAGCCTTCCTGTTTTCCGGGGTGCCCTTAGGGTGTCCAGCCTTCCTTGGGGGATTTGAGTCCCTTGTGGTGGCTGGTACACCTAGAGGGTGCCCTTTTTTCGGTAAGGGCTGTGCCGGGGGAGGTGCTCGGCCGGAGAGGTGGGCTGCAGCAGCAGCGCGTTCCTCCTCCTCGCGGGCTTTCCTCCTCCTTTTGGCTTCAGCGCCACATATCCTTTTGCCTCTACGAGGCTTTTTCCATCCTCCCTGTGGGGGGATTGTTTGCAGCGAGCCTTGTGGCTCAGCCGCATTGTGTTGCGGTGAGCGTGATTGCCCATCCGCTGGTTTTTGTGGCGAGCGTTGCCGCTCTGCCACAGGGTTTTCTTTGGCATTATTGTTATCCATTGGTTTATTGTTTTTATTCTTCCGCTTAGCTCCCCACCCACCGCGGAGCCCCACATCGGGGATGTCGCACGGCAAGCCCATGCGATCATCAGGGCTACTAAGCGGATATAGCCCCCAGAGACAGGCAACGTCATGAGAAGGTTATGCATCCCCGAATGACGACGCTAACGGATAAGTACGTATATAAATTTTTCGAAAAATTCAAAAGCATCAATTTTTGTTTTCTTCATGAAAAGATTTCATGAAAATATCAGTTATAAATTGTCCTGAGTATATTTACAATATATGTGAAATACAAACAAATTGGTTCACTTGATTAAGAAAAAAACATTTTTTTGGATTTTCAAAAAAAAAATTTTCCTAGATATGAAGTTTTTGAGGTCTAAACTTTTTGTGGTATCTTACGCAAATATACATCACTGGAAGGAACCACACGCAAAAAGGTTACAAAGGCACGGACACTTATCTTAACCTGCCATGGCCTTTGTTCTCAATAAAATACATTTGGAATTGTCTTTTTTGTTTACAGGTTTCCAGTTTTAAAAGAGACTATTAGATATTTAATGTAGTGTGTAATATTAAACACATGAGACACAAATAATATTGTGATAGTGTAAAGGGTAAATAATCGCGGATGAAATTGAAGACATCAAATAGCAAAGCATCGAATGACACCTCATTGTATGTGGATCTATCAAAATTTCGTAAAGGGTGAAAAAGTAAGCACATGTACAGATATAGAACTAGAAGCCCTTGCACGTACTAGTTAACAATGACGTCAGTTGAGGGTGTTGCTAACATTTCAATAATATCGAGACAAGATATTTCATCGGGAAATGATTAACCTCAGTGTTACTCAAATTATACGAGTGAACTGAAAGTATATTATCAAACTGAAAAGAAAAAACATTCGAAACCTATTCCTCAGGAATAACGAGGCTGAATACAGGACGAACAGATATGATAGCTTGCTATGCGTTTTTTGCAAAGTGAATATTAACCATCATAGTTTAAGAACAGTGGAAACAGTAGAAAAGCATCATATTTTTAAAACAATGAATTTATTTCTAGATCGGGGAGATTCATATTATTGAGAAAGAATTCATTGAAAAAGTTGTGATAAAACTCACACTAACATGTGATACCGCAAAGTATATTTTTTTTCTTCAAGCGTATTAAAATGTTTAAATTATGTCACCAAAAACAGTAGAAGTAGGACATTGTTTTACTAGTAACAAAATGTTAGTACCGAACGCCACCGTAGTGGACATTGTTTTACTAGTAACATAATGTTAGTTCCGAAAGCGCCACCGCAGTGGGTATTGTTTTACTAGTAACATAATGTTAATACCGAAAGCCACCGGTGGCGCGCTATCCACTAGCCACTTGTCATATTGTGTCAGCATGTAAGACTGTAGTTTGAATATTTGTACATTTATGATAAATAAATGAATTTTTGCATTTTAATACGCTTGAAGAAAAAATAGTATATATTACACGGAGTAGAACGCCAGTTTGCGGCTTCGGCTTCGCCTCAGCCGCAAATCCTGGGCTCAACACAAAAAAAGAGTGCGTTCTACTCCTAGTAATATAATATACTAATTTTACACTCATTTAAAAATGGAGCTATCATTTCTTTCGTGCCGACTATCAAATTTTTATATGAAAAAACGGCAATGATAACGACCCATTCTTACCCAATCCAAGAAAAAGTGGCCCGTTCAGCATTTTTTTTTGTTTTAGAAATCGAAAGTAGAACAGTTTTTAAGACAATTTCCAAACTTTTAGGTTTTTATTAGGACGTCTAAGCCCTTAAATAAATTACCAAAGTTGGGCCGCACGAAAACGGGGCGGAGCTTCGCGTGACGTCACTTTGCAGATGCTGATCAGGCGACAGTCGAGATTTAACGTGACTTCACAGCTAACCTCAAAAATATATGTTTCTTAAGATTTACAAGTATTACATAGCTATTATTAAAATTTCTGCCTGGTTCCTGTACTTTCATCCAAAATTTAGTTGAATGTAATGATTATGAAGTTTTAAATAGTTTGTCACAATAAAATAAGACACTGCAGTTGGGAATCTAACCTATAATTAGCAACCTATTTGTATCAATCAACAATATTGAAAAATTATTTGCGTGAATTTTTAAATATTTACTTGGAGTCAGTTTGGCTCCAAGCTAAAAATGAGTATACAAACATTAAAAATGAGAATAAACCTAAAAAACATAACAATTGAGGTTATGTTAGTTATATGATGCACATGCCCCAAGCGTGTGGAAACGGCGCCACGTCACGAGTCGGCGAAGCGCTTTGTACTGGAACTCAATCTTTAACATTAAATATCTAATGATTAGATATACTTATGAAACTGAAATTTTAACAGCTTATCTAGATGATCGAATTCTATTGAACGCCATAAAAAAAGTTACGAAAAAATAATTATCGGTAACAAACCCATTCAACGCACTTTGGAAACTTGATAAATCGTGTTTATGACTGTTGCATGTGCATACAAATCCTTATGCAAGACTATGCTTTGCAAGTTTAGACTAAATTGCATTGGAATATGCTCTAAACATATTAAGAAATTTAATGAAATATATGCATATTGTTCCCCAACTACCAATGGCCTCATTTTCTATTATAAGATTTACTCATCTGTAATATGAGCGCATATATATTTAACGAGTTTCTAGACTCAAAAATCCTCAAAGTGAAAACTAGAGGACTGATTAAAACGAAGCAAATGAGTTCTTTATAAACCGCTAGCTATGTATTTGTATGAATTTATATGTTCATTCGCAACGAGATATAAATACCGCCAGTACTAGTAGAAATGAGGTCTGATGAAATCCATGGTAGAGGATAGGTAAATTCTGGCACCCCTAGTTTTACGAAACAACGATGGAAATCAAATCTTATTTATGATCAAGGTTTAAATTAAAAGTATTTGATATCTGAGTTCAGTGAAATCTGAGACGTATCTCCGTCTAAATTAATTTCGAAGTTTATAACACTTCTTGGTTATTTCATTTCATTCTCGAAGTTAGTACACACCAAGTAATGTGCGATAGGAGCACTTACAGTTTTAAACTGGATATAGCAACTTTTATTTGTTACTTAATAACGTTGAGGGCATTAGAATTGGTGGAAATATTTATTAATAAGTAAGAAATAATAAATAATCATGGTTTTCTGTAAGTGCGAAGTTTTAACCTTTCCTGAATCTATTGTGACAATCCCAGTGGTGCCTGCATCGTCGCCTGTCTGTCGGTCTGTATTTACAGGGTTTTCATGGTTGGACATCTCTAAAGATCTGTAAAGGCATTTGTACAACTTCTCTCTTTGGCATCCTTTATTGACGAATTAGTTTTTCTGTTAGAAGATTACTATTATAAAACTATTAAAATTTATTAGATTTTTTTCTGAGAGTAGTGACAAAAACTACAAATTCATTTGAAAACCGGGCCCGGGGGAGTCGCCCCCGCTCTCGTCGGGCCTGAGTTAGTCCCATTCCAGATTATCGAAAGCCTTTCGGTACAAAGTCACGTAATATTCTCTCACCTTCTCGAAAAGCTATTCTAAATTCATTGTTTTTCTCTTTCTCTAATACGGCGTCCTTTAAGAATGGCTTTTAGTATAGGAAATAGCGTGCAAATTCGACGACGAGTGGTTACTAGGGATTGCAATACCGGTTAACCGGTTATTAGGACAAAAAACACATGACGATAATTACCGGTTATTTTAATTTTTTACCGGTTATTTCGGTAAATTCTGAACTTACGATATGTCACGTATTTCACGTTTCTATTTATGTCAGTGACTAGTATTCACTAAATACAAAGTGACTGTCCCAACACTGAGCACTTTTAACAATAAATAAATAATATTATAAAAAGTAAAACCCAGACACCAAGCACTAAAAAATACAAGTCAGAGAGACATTGACAATATCGTGCGATAGGAAATTGAATATTTCACTGCTGCAAATATCCGAGGAATATACATTTAGAAGTATGTTATTACCAATTCTTATTAACTTATCGACCCACCAATATCGATTGAGGAAGGACATCTTCAGCTGGCGGTATTCTATGCACAAATATCAGACGACTAACAGATATATCTTTGAAAAACTAACCCTTTTAACAGGCCGTTTTTAAAAAATATTGTATTTTTAGATTAGGTATTCAGTAAATGCCCTATTTGAGTTTATATTTATAATTTTTGTTATTTACAGAATAATTATTTATTTAAAGAGCATAGCCGGATAAGTAGGGTGAAACGGTCCCCGGCCCTATCTTCATTGACAGAAGGAACATAGTTAGCAATAAGTGAAGGGAACAATTTTTCAACATATTAACTCAAAAGGGTGGCGCGTTTTACGGGGTGACGAGGGGGATGAAATCCAAAGGACCAATTTTTTGTGTCAAAACGCAGCAACCGAAAATTTTGGAAAAATATATGTTGGACAAGTATTGGAGAGGATTCTCAGAAAAAATTGTCGGTCAATTTGGGAAAGAACTAAGGGCGAGAAGACATCGGTATACTTTTCAAATATTTTTAATGGTAACTTCCCCTCGTTGCACCACATTCAAAATTTTTTTGTAGCATCTACTTTCACCCCCATATAACATATTTTTTTCGCAGCGTGGTTGGAACATTACGTCATAGTGAAAAAAAATCACGTCCGTGGTCTTTCGAGACTAGCAGTCTATGTAATGAAGGCAAAAAGAGTGTAAATATTTCGTGCAAATACGAGATTAACTTTCCCTCCTGTTTTCGAGGGTGCTAAACACGATGGAAGTGGTGGGAGAAGTTTTTGACCGCCGCAACCCCCTGTAACGGCCAAAAACCACCTCTTTTATGAATCCCTTTATGTTTTCATTTATAAACGGGTCTGGGGAGTGATTTATCGACGGGTTATTCTTGAAATAAAATGGGAGGGAGTTATAGAGTAAGTGGAATCCAGACAGCAGCCCTAGGGGATTGATTAAACACTCCCGAGACGAGGGGTGGAAAATCATTTTTTTTTTCAATTGATTCGGTTCAAATGCGTTTTCGGGTAGCTGATCATGGGAAAAATATTCATTTTTAGCTCCAACCCCTCGTCCTCCTTCAAACGGGCAGAAACCACCAGAAAGCATGCTATCCAGGATTTATTATTATTTATTCAGCACATGATCGTTATTCCTGTGCATATCCATTCATTTTTCACAGAAGAGAAGATGGTAGCGACTCGGGGGTTGCTTCCACCCTTCCAAGGGGTATAAAATTCATTAATTATATTTTTATCGTGATCAGCGCCTGCGAAAACGGGGGAGGGCGTATTGACGATCCAAAATGTAATTAATGAATTTTTACACCCATTGGAATGGTTGAAGCAACCTCCGAGGTTGCTACCACCTTCTCTTCGGTGAAAGATAAAGGGATATGCAGAGGAATAACGATCATGTGGAGTAATATGTAAAATTATTGTAAATAACGTTGATGTTTAAATTTAATTTGACAAGCCGTTCTTTGACACATAACGGCCTACTCAATCAAATTTAAAAACGAAATTGTTTGATAAAAGAGGGTCTGTTTCTGAAACGCTAAATAAAGTTATCTATTCATAAATTTGATAATAACAGTAAAATTGTTCACACAATTGTAGCTATGACAGTTAACGAATAATTATATTTAAGGTTTCAGAAACTAGCCATAAATTCTACTAAAAAGTTGCGAGATTGCACTCGAATTGAAAAAATACCTGCCCGTGACTTCTTATAAATAACTGGCTGTCCTTATTATTCACTAGTGAATACTGAAATCATTATTCACTGCAGGGAATAATGGATAGCATTATCCTTGAGGAAACACATACATAATGAGTACATTATTTAATAGTCGTGGACAAAATTTTTTTTTGTCAAATTTAGATAATTTTGTACATGGAAAAAGATAATTGCCATTTTCGCCACCCTAATCATTAATTCTAAAAATTACCGGTAAATACCGGTTAACCGGTTATTTAAATTTTTATTTACCGATTTACCGGTTATTAAAACTTCCGGTAAATTGCAATCCCTAGGGTTACCGTCTGCCAGTCGGTAATCGAAGAGACCATATAAATACAAAAATTTTTTCTCTCTGCAACTTTTTGGTATGGTGAGGGGATAGGGAGGGGGGGGGCATTAATTTTTAATCGAATGATTATCGATATCTGACCGCATAGGTAGTTAGTATATGTACTTCACATACCCCAATTACGCTGGCAAACGAAACTTCCGAACGGCGCGCGCGCTAAACGGGAAAAGAAACTAAAAATTCTTTTTTCTTTTTCCGGTTAGCGCGCGCGCCATTCGGAAGTTTCGTCTGCCAGCGTAATTGGGGTATGTGAAGTACATATACTAACTACCTATGCGGTCAGATATCGATAATCATTCGATTTAAAAATAAATGCCCCCTCCCTATCCCCCCACCATACCAAAAAGTTGCAGAGAGAAAAAAATTTTGTATTTATATGGTCTCTTCGATTACCGACTGGCAGACGGTAACCACTCGTCGTCGAATTTGCACGCTATTTCCTAGACTATTTCGAAACTCTACGATATAAATAGGTATATTTTTAAAACAGCAACTTTTGTTCCTCAGACTCATTCCGAAGCTTCTAAAATCAGTTTAAATAGTCAACAATATTCACGAGCGGATATTTCAGATTTATTTTCAAATTCGTTCATGTTTTCATTTTACTATGCAATAAAATTCTTATGAAGTTTAAATTAGAAGATGTGGCAGGCAGCTAAGTCATAAAAACTCAACAGGGCTAAAAATTCCTTTAGGATAAAGCTGGATTTGTCATAAAAACCACTTCATCTTATTACATCAAGCTATTGAATAAAAAAATATATTAACTGAGATATCCGTTATTAACATCCAAAAAGAAGAGATGAGTTTCTAAAAGAAAATTGAGCGAAGCAGATAATTAAAATTGGTTAATGGTAATTTTTATGAAAATATAAAAAAGTGCATGCTCCTAATATAAATGAGTGTCAAGAATTTAATATTATAAAAAAATATATACGTTTTTACAAGCTTAACTTGCTTTGTATGTTAGCATGTTTAGTTCAAATCTTGCAAGTCAATTTTAAACCACTTGACGACGTTTAATTGAGCTGAAATTTTGCATACACGTATAGTTCTGGTGACAAAACAATAATATGGTACCAAAATGTATGTTTTTCAGTTTTTACACTATAATTTGATCGCATAGTATATTCACTCAGACGTTGTATTCTAAGAAATGACGAAGGATCCGGTATTATTTTAAGGAAGGATGACACAATGAATATGTATAATAATTAAGACCTAACTAAAAATTCATTTTGATGAAAACATGATAGCAAATGTATCCTCGGGAACATATATGCCGAATGAAAAGAACATCGACTGGTTAGTTACTATGTCTACTGCCCTGTGTAAATCCCAGCCAATATATATTTTTTGAAACTGGATAAAGAAGGATCTGAAGTCAAGGTATATTCGTCTCACAATATCGATATGTAAGTTTCATTTAGAGGCAACATTTTATTGCAGTTAACAAATACGATACAGCATTATTCACGAAGGGAAAAATGATGTGTTAAGCTTCTACAAAAACACAAAAAAGTACAGGACCCGAATACATCTCCAGATGCAATTGCAAGTGTAAGAGAAAAATTCCTGCTTCACCTCTTTGGGGCAGATGACTGAATCCTTGGATAAATGTAGATATCAATGCTTTGTTCAACTTATTATTAAATTTCTTCCAAACTTAGCGCCGGTGCCACCAATCAAAGATGCAGCTCAGTGGCACTCGTTGCGCACCTACTACCAAATTCATCTATGATGTGGGAATGAAAAATTAGCTATAAATTGGATGAAAAAAAAAATCAAATAATGGGTTGGCACTATCCTCTTCAGGAATCAGCTCCCCAGGAGTTATTAAAACTAATTCCCTACAAATGTGTCAAAGGTTGTAGTGTAGGTTGTAGCTGTGGAGAAGCAGGTTTTTGCGATGCTCAGTAATTTTTGGATTATGTAACGGAAAATCTAGTTTAAATTTTGTGAAAATATATTAATTGGATGACATTGACGAAGACCATATAGAAGATGAAGTAAAAAATGCTAGACTATTCCGATAATTATGAACAACTAATTTCAGAAGAAAAAGAATATGCACAAAGCCAAAACAATGAATGATTTCTACAACAAACCATCTACCTCAAAATGGTTTATAAATAACTTGGCGGATTAGGCTTTCTGGGGGATACTAATTCTAATTGTATTCTACCTGAAAGTGCTGCGGACATGAGTACAATGGAATATACTTTTTTCGCCAGAATCAGAAAAATTAATAATGAAGAAGAACCAGTAAGCAGTGATAACATTTCCAAATAACACCAAAGTAGGGTAGGCAGTAGAGATTAAAATGGTAGTCTGTTCGCTTTAATAAAGAATGTTTCAACGTTTATTACTCCGAAACGGGCAATTGCGAGAACCTCTTTAAGATATTTGAATAAATGTCATTTTTCAAGATGACGGCCAAAGCCGAGTGATAAATTGAAATGTGTTTTTTACACCAATCTAAATAAAATAAAATGAATTCCAGCTTGTCCGATATTATTCCGCATCAGAAAGTACTTACCGACTGGCCAATCTGTGTGAGTTGTTAATTTGCATACGATTTGATATGTGTTGTTGACAAAGTTATTCTAAAAATAAGGAAAAAAGTACTTATAATTTATTGTAATACAATTGTAATAACTGTGTGGAAACTATGGAGTCGCGAATGAACAACTCGGACAGATCTCAAGTTAAATTTTAGTAGACAGCTAGATATAGATGATAAAGTGTGAACTACATAATGGCATCCAAATGACCACCAATCAACCGTACTCAAGTTGATTTAAATAACATGAAGAGAAAGTAAATCTAATTGGGCCCCTAGTCATTTATGTAGACATTTGGATGTAATAAACGAAGATTAATAATGAAATTATTCATGAAGACTATCAAGGTTCATAATGAGTATAAATCCTGCATGTAAACTGTCATTTGAAATAACAAATACTTACAGTCTTCGTGTTCAAGAAAACCTTTAACATTAATATTAATTTAATCGTGTTTAAGTTCTCTCTAGGTCATATATTACAATTTACCTATATATCCATATTATATTTTGTTTTATATTATATTCGACAATGATTTATTAAATAAATTTGCCAACCGAAGGATCAGTTCTCCTACAAACCGATATATCACTTTGAATTTAATTATATCTAAATTTTAATATACAGAGTGATCTACCATGACATGCGGAAAATTTATCAGTAAGTTATCGAAAGGAGTTAAAAAAATGAAAAATTTAAAAAATGATCAAGAAAATCGCCTTAATTTTTTGTAGAAATGGGCCGCCGATGACTTTAATCAATCTGACGTAACGCGGTACAACCATATTACTTTATCAGACTTGGGACTGACTTGATTGACAGCAAAGCTGGGTAGGGTAGAAGTGACTTTTTGGGTTTAATCAAATCACACTACAAAAATAGCGAAATAAATCGAAAAGACATTGACCCTATGCTAGTGAATTCTGCAACAACAAATAGATATAAGAGATATTTACTTAAACTCGTCAATAACACAAAAACACCAACTTCGGCGGTGCTTTGTACCTGCCGGTGTCGACCGAAAGCAAAAAACGCGGCACTTTGACCTCACCCGCCCGCTTTTTATGCCAATTAAGGAAATGTAAACATCTCCAATATGTTCTTTCACAAGTAAGTTTGGCACCCTACTGCTGACCTAGACAATAACAGTAGTGTATCTTCGTAAGTTTTAACCGTTTTTAATTACTAAATTACTAAATGTAATTACTAAATTACTAATGTACTAAATTACCTCATAGCACTCTAAAATTTTGAAGACTAGTATACCATTTTATTTCCCAAATATCATGGTAAATCACGTTGTATGTGGATAGGAAAAAAATATTCAAAGAGATACACGTTATTACTTACAGCTAATTAAATATTTTGAAAATGTCTAACTTAAATTTATAAGAATATTGGATGTGATACAATATTTCCTCGTAAATAGTACAACAGTAATTCGTAAAAAGATACACTTAAGTATAGATCACACGCAAAAAATATACTGGCACTTATCTGTGTTTCCATGCAGAGGGTAGTTTCTCTTTGTCAATTTTCCCTGTATTATGGTATCTCAGACCAAATGCAAGTACCTCCAACAAGCCTTTACTGCCTACCACTATTCTCACGTCTATGCTTGATACAACTAATTTTCTCCAAAATAATTGGCAACACGCAGGCCATAAGATGGGGCAAAGGAACTAATGAACACGAACATTTAAATTGAAAAAAATTATAAAAAAATAGCACCCGAAATATCTTAACTAAGCAAATTATAAAACTGGTTAGTTACTTCTACCCCTCGGAGAAGGCTTCCTTGACTATTTAAGTTAGTCGTGAGCCGATATTAATCCATTAAACGACAACTGCAGGAAAATACCTCAAACGACAAAAAAACGTTCCTCACAATTCTTTGGTTACTTGTAATATATTCCTAATTAAATGGTCACAACACAATAACTGTTACAAAAGTACCATAGCTCGAAAAACCTAATCTGATTCATTGAACACCTTAGACAAAAGTGAACTCGAGGTGGGAAAAGATATTCTGGACAAACCAACAAAATTAATTCGAAAGAGAACGATTCGAAAATCCCGATGGTACAACCTTTACAATAAAATTTAGCTACTAGACAGTCACAAATATACAGGGTGTCAATTAATCGATGTTACACTTCGAGTGCTGATTCCTGATGATATTTTTAGACGAAAAGTCCATACGAACCCTTGTCTCAAAATAACCCCCTAAATGGGATGACTAAAATTCACTTTATGATTATTATCTCTGGTATGCTCTTTCACAATACAACAAAATTTGGTAATTTTATTTATGAGAGTCATCATATGATGTAGTCGTATTGTAATCATCATGGGGGGTGCTTAAAGGAGGTAATAGGGTAAATTTAAATGTAACTTTTTTAATTTTAATTTTCTGCTCTCTTTAAGCCGCCCATGATGATTATTACAATATAACTACATCTTATGATCACTCTCAATTACATACATCCAATAGGCTCATTTAGCTCATATTTCGAAAGTACATTTTGTAGTAAATGTGCAAAATATTTGTTTTTTTTTTCCAATTGCTTCTCCCTCAACATAAATAATGAAAATAGAGTGCGAGAAAACGCAGTGTGACGTCACACCACTCCTGGCGGTCGACCGCTGACCTATAGTTTCATACGGCACGCACGACGGACATGCTAAATTCGTTCATATCTGTTTAGTGTTGTGAATTTTGTTATTTACATGAATTAAAAAAGTGGTTATATAAATATAGTTCTAGGCTGTAAAAGTACATCAATATCTACTCCCAATAAAATATTATTTCATTACCAAGTGATGAAAGTATTAGGAATTAGTGGGAGCAAGCTATTAACAGGGAGACATTTGTTAGTACTAAAGGGACGAAATATTGTTGTGAGGATAACGTCTAGTAATAGGTCATTAATAAAAATTGTACGATAATACAATTTGTAGGTTGAAGAGGATATGGAAAATCATATGTATTATAAAATATCTTTTATTTACAAATAACCAACATCGTTATCGCCGTAATTTTGTCTGGCTGACCTTAATATCAGACAAATTCGGTGGACTTTATTAAAATACTATACCGATCTAGTTAATCTACCTCTGCAACCTCTCATTTCAGCACTTATGTAATCTTTATTATATATTATATAAAATGATGGAATCGGCCTTAACGTATCCATTTTCTAGAGAATACATATTTGTAAGTATAAAAAATAACAGAATGAAATAAGTTAAATAACGAAAAATAACACCACACCCGCACAGTGTATAAACCATTGAGTGATGAGTCCTATCACTCAACGCTTAAACTGAATATAATCGCATAACTCATAGAACCAGTGGAGTGGTGTATTACGAATTCGTAATCAAATATTCGGGTTAATATTAACGCTGGCGGCCTAATTTTTTTACTATATACTTAAAGGGTTAAATACTTACGGAAAATGCAAAAATAAATTATAAAGTGAATATCACTAAATGAGCTCATTACCAAATTTTATTTTATTATAGAGAATTCTGAGGATAATCAGAAGGTGAATTTTACTCACCTCATTTAAGGAATTGTATCACTCCAGGCTTTGGGACACGTATTCATATAGACTTTTTACCAAAAAATGTCGTCAAGAATCAGGAACCGAAATTCGTAATATCGATTCATGGACACCCTGTATATTATATTCTCTAATTACACACTAATTAATGTATTATCTTGAAACTTCTTTCTAGCGGAGACATGTTCAGCGTAGATGTTTCTTTTTTCGATATATCTAGAAATATGAAAGCAGGCCACCAAATGTTCGACAGTGATTTATGATGAATAGCATATGGTCAAGAGAAAGATTTTAATAAGGAACGATATTTAAGCAGTCTAACATAGCTGAATATTAAATTTTAATAAAGAATTAACCCGTAACTTGTCAAGAGATAATTAATTTTTCAAATAATTTTGGAACGGTTTCCTAAATTATTTAAAAAGTTAATTTTTTTTGATAAACTTCAACTCCCGGTAGTTTGCAAAAGAAGCATTTCTGGACGTATACTTAAGTGATTTTTTTTCTTAAAATGGCATGAACAATCTCTCGTAAATTTCATGTCATTAATGGGGAAACACCCTGTATAATAGTTGTTCTCCATTAAAACAGAATACTTATATGCAGAATGTCTTGACAGATTGTTGTAAACTGATGCTTGTATGGCATATTTCAGCAAATATTTTTACATGAGACTTCACAGAATAAATATACACCCCCATTATAACAGATTTTAATATAATCTCATTAGAAACCCCACGCATATACAATAAAATTTACATATTTTTTTCTTTTACAGACGTAACCTCAGAACAAATGCTGGTACAACGTTTAGCGGAGTTGCAAGTAAAGCTGCAATATTTGGACTCCATGTACCGTGCCCGACAAGAAGACCTCCAACAGTTAACTCAGCACATCGACCAAATAGGAGTTCCAACCGAAAACTCGTCCAGTTTTACTCTCCTGCCTCACGAACTTCGACCCGAAATCAAACAATTAATTAAGAACATGTCGGGGATGCACGCGGCCACAGGGGTAAATCCCCCTATTATGTTACGACTTCCTTCGTCATACCACTTCCTTCCGCATTTGCTAGACGATCCGTCTAGTTTAAGGCTGGCCTATTTAATGTCCAAAAATAGAAACGGGGTATCTGTTGTTATGGGTGTGCCGACAGTCCGGAGGGAGAAACAAAGTTATTTAATGGATACCTTACAGAACCTCATAGAGGGGATGAGCATAGAAGAAGCAAATGATTCACTTATCGTCGTGTTTGTAGCTGAGGTGAGTCATAACATACATTAGTTGTAAGGAATCATTTGAAAAGTTGTTTCATTGGACCTTGAATTAGACTTATCAAATCAATTTTACTCAGTTTTTTAAATGACATTAATAGAAATGATATAAATAGTTCATTCGGCCGCAGAAGAAGATTCCTGTAGATTCATTTGCTTTTTTCTCATTATTACTTAAGTTTTAATCTGTTAAGTTAGTTCTTGATTTTCCGATTTTGTCGTTTAAACATACCTACCTCATACGTTAAGCGAAATCCCAAAACAAAAAACATTAAAAATTTTAAATTTCGATGTCGAGAGAAAGGCTTATCATAGAACTAAAATAAGTGTTATCAATCAGTCTAGTCGAGAGAACTACACAATTGTCAAATTGTAGTATGTAAAATTCTAGTGCTCATAAATCTGCTGCGCTTAACTCCAGAGAGGGAGTGCAACAAGTTGTGCGAATAGTTAACGACGTTAAAGTGCAGTATAACTTTGGAAAGAGCACCATCATGATGCTCCTTGATATTGAGAAGGCTTTTGATACAGTCTGGATCCCGGGCTTGTTGTTCAAAATGCAAACTACAATTTTCCAAGACATAATTGGTCCACTCGTATCTGACTGGACGATCGCCACAGGAGTTCCGAAAAGGTCGATCTTGCGCATAAACTGTAAAAAATTATACGTCTCTGACTTCCCGACGTTTCCTAATACCAAACTGGCGAAGTACGCCGACGACACGGTTATATACGCGCATAGTCATAACGCGCAAATGGCAAATATGCGACAACAATATGCTATAACAAAGAGTGAAAATAAATTCAACTCTACAGGATATTAGCGTGGGCATTCTGAAAGAGTCGGTTCTTGCGCCTAAACTGTATTTTGTGTCTCTGATTTCCAGACGTTTCCTAATACCAAACAGGCGAAGTATGCCGACGACACTGTTATGTACGCACATAGCCATAACGCAAATGGAAAATATGCAACAACAATATGCGATATGCGATAACAAAGAGTGAACAATAAACTCAACTCTGCAAGACATTCGCATGAGCGTTCCGAAAGGGTTGGTTCTTGCGCCTAAAAACTGTATAAATTCTGTGTCAGACTTCCCGACATTTCTCAATACCAAATAGGCGAAGTACGCCAACGACACGCCTATGTACGCGCATAGCCATAACGCGCAAACGGCAAATATGTTACTAGAGGTCTACATGGTCCGTACCTCGGCGTATTACAATCGGTGGAAGATTTGAGTAAGTGACGAGAAGTCGGCGGCTGTAGTCTTTACACGAAAATTCACGGAAAACAATAACTTTGAAAAAACTGACCTAGGTCAACAATTTGAATCTTAGGGTAGGAAACATTTGAGAACCACTGCTTTTCTGGGCCAATGGACGTGTAGTTCCCTTTAAATTTTTTATAAAAAGTGCGAAGATTACCGACCGACTCGTTCTCGTCGGCCCGCGGTTTCAATGAAAAGAAGGGCGGCACCTTTGATGATCGCCTGAACTGAACCAATTATAAAATATATAAATAATTCGTTATCTGTTTTTGTAGAATTGCAAGCAAATGGTGGGCGTAGATGTTTAAACACAGCATTTCTTTACATGTGTGTTTTTTTAATTTAGAACAAAATATTGGAGCTTTTATTGTTGTTTATAATTCATCAGATTTAAATGTGATTTATTAACATTTGTAACCTAAATGAGTGTTCTGGGTTAAGCTTAAGAAACGAATAATTATTGCATGACATTGGGAAATAGAGTCAGACGTCTGAGATACAATAACAGAAAACAATTATGTGTATTTTAAGTTAGGAAAAAATCTGATTTATTTAACGAATTGTCAATCAGGTATCGAAAACTAAAATACCAATAAATTATTTTTGATCTACATAAATTGTTCGAAATGGCTTCCGTCTGCATCAATACACTTTTCGGCACGTCGAACTAAGGACATACGCACTCCGTTCAACATATTTGGTAAATTAGGATAATTTTTTATGGTTTCTATGCACATTAAAATACCACACTAAACTATCAACTAACGTTGTCAATAAAGAAAATAAAAATAAAAACTTGGTCCAAAATCCAAAAAGTAACACAAAAAGAACGAACAAGTAGTATCTGTACGTAATCAAGAACTTAACGACTTTAACGGTAAGTCAATAAAATAAATCTTAACTGTAAATACAAAATTCAAAAAGTACAAAAGCACATACAAAAACAACGAACGGGTTCGACGTGTGTACTTAACAAAGTGCCCACAGAAACTAAAATATTGCACAAGGGAGAGTATAGTATTCTTCAGATCTACTAAGCACTCAGAAAACGCCGACGTCTTTCACCTTTACCGCACCGCTAAAGACCTTACCTTACCTACTTTTAAAAAACCATAAAAAATTGTGATTCTCAACTTGTGTCCTCGCCGACGCGCGGTCTCTACCAAAGGAGCGCGAACACTTTGAAAGAGCCGCATTAGCGTATTTGATAGTTAGAGGCGCCGACGTACGCGAAGATAAAAGTCTATCCCAACATTCCAGCAGTTCTCAAACAATTTTATTGAAAATTTTCGAAATTTTTGTTTATTTATTTTTTCTAAAACTATGGGTTTTAGACCTCATGTTATATAAGGTATTTTGGTTCATTTAAAAATTTTACGCATTTAAGCTGGGTGGTGCGGCGGTCCGTTAACAAACATCACTCAAACCATAATGCCCCATTTCGTATAAAGCACACCCTACCACACCAAGTGTTGCCTACTTTTCGGCAGCGTATATCTTGCCATAATCTTTACAACTATACCCTCTTATAATACAGGAAACTTCTTCCTGCGATAATTTAGAAATATTTCACTTTTTCCTATCTTTTTGTTGTTTATTCTATATAGCTCTGTTTCTTATGGTTAAATTTATATAATTATCTAGGGCTCGAGAATTATCTCTGTGATGTCAAAATCAGGGTTGACTCTAGGTCAGCGCGAAAAGATTTTTATGCAAGTATGACACAATATATTTTACCTTGATTTTTTTTTTTTTTTTTTTGAGGAAATCCGTAATATCCGAAATTTCAGAATTTCGGCGGTATTGCCTAATTAAAGGAGATAATAAAACCGCATAAGTAAAAAACATAAAAGTACCGCCGTATACTGAAATCTAATCTTGACTTTCGGTCAGGATCGAATGCCTTCAATATTGCAATGATAAAAGAATCAACTACGTCTTTAGGTAATTGTCAGTACGTTTCACAAATTTAGTAGATTTCCGATAAAAGTAGGTTAGGTATCAACATTTTAAAATGAAATAAAATTCTCTTTATTACGTTGTGTATATTTCTGATGTACACGGTACATGGCACTTTTATGCCATTAATCCTTAACTTTGTTTATGTATGATTTAATATTATATATTATTTAAAAAAATGGTTTATTTATCGGGAAAAAAATGTTTTATGTAACCAGCGGCTTATAATTAAAAATTAATTATTAACAGGAAAGTATGTGTTTGATTCAAAATTGTTTTTTTATTACTAGATATGTATGTTTTTGCAAGAACCATTATCATTTTTAGGTTAAATTTATTACCAAAAATACATGGCAATGATGAATATTTCACCATTTCGTCGTTTTTTTTTTAATGTTTCAGTAGATGTTTGCAATATGATATTGTGTGTATTCATATACACATCTCTGGCGCCGAGATAAAATTCCCGAGCCCTAATTATAACACTTGAAATCATAACAATGTTTTACTACAAATTAAGCGGTTCGGCATCCGCTTGGTACTGTGTCAATTATCTGAAATTGTTTTTTTCATTTTTCCCGTGAAAATTTTATTTTAGTATTCGACATCTTTTATTTGCAACTAAGTTTCATGATTCCTATTGCAAATTTTATTTATATTATTTTTTTTTTCATTCATCCATAGTGATGAAAGGAATTCAGATTTTTATCTTACATTTAGTTTTAACTTGTTTGGCCCTCTCCCCGCCCTGTCCTTCAACTGCCATGGCGTTTCGTTTTTTTGATCTCTGACAGGCTCCGGCCACGGGTGTGGCCGGAGAAATTGTTAATATATTTATTTTGAGTGATTGATGCGCTTCAAGTCTCTCAACATCACGCTTTTATAGTTAGAAAATTTTAGCTATAATAGGATAATTGGTTTATTGCTAATTGCACCCAACGTCATTAAGAACTGGTGCTCGAAGGAAGGCTTAAAGGTTAATTCAAACAAAACAGTCATGGTAGCCCAACGCTAAATGGCGCCCAAATTGACCTTTCCAATGAGATAAAATATCTATTTATAATCCTGTATTAAAAACTCTGTTGGGATACTCACCTAAAACAAGTCATCTAAAGAGTAACAACGGCTCTCGGGACATGCCGCAGGCTCTTTGATAAAACTTGGGAACTTATACTAAGAACGATCAATTGGTAATACTTATTGGTTGTTATTATCACCTATGCATCGCCGGTATGATAGACAATAACAAAAGACAAAACGGCACAAGTCCGTTTGTATATTTACCAAAAAAGGACGTAGCTAGCAGCACTTACAGATTGCATTTTAGCATGAAATTTAAACTAGGAAGTCTGGTTGATCATTTGACCATTCTAAATAACTTCAGTTGGAATCACTGACCGAACCCAAACACTGCTCACAGGTTTAACTTTCAACCAAATTTTGAGGTGTTAATTTCTGACGTTAGGTATCGAGCTTTGTATTATCCCAACAGGGAAGAAGATCACTCATTTGGTACACAGATAGATCTAAAATGAACGAGAGAGTAGGTGCTGATGTATATGGCCCAAAATATAGGCTATCAAGGGCCTTGCATGGGTATTGCTCCCGTCATGTTTCATGCAGAAGTGTATGCCATAGGTCTTTGCATAAAAGAGGGACACAAGGATTAAGAATTTACATACTTCTAGATAGGCTCTAAATTAATTTATTTTTAAGTCCAGAATTGCCTGGGAATATCTACAATGTAATAAGTAAAGACACTGGCAAGGAACGACAAACTTACTTTGGGTGGGTGTCAGAGCCCGTTACCTTTGCCGGTTGATACCAGTCATGTTAGCGGAAATAACATTCAATCAGACGAGTAGTTTTGAAGTTATGAGGCCACACATATACATACAGACACGCGGACATACGGGACAAATACACAGCCTACAAAATTGAGGAAAATGGTACTACAGAAATGAAATAAAATACGAGAGTTCGTGTTTCTTATTTCACATAATATTAACTAATTATTTCTACGACTATTAAAAAAGCTGTACCTTTTTTATATTTTTTTTTGCGTAAAACATATGTTTATCGTAACAGTGTGACAAAAATGTAAAAAGTGTGAAAAAGTAACATAATTTCACACGTATGCATAGGCGGATCTATGGTGCATTGAAATACAATTAAAGTTGCCTCACGACAGTCGCTTTAGAAATGTCAAATTAATATGTTTTGCCGTTTAAGTTAATTTTGAAATGTATTTATCTACATATGAAAATCGAGAGGAGTCCTAGAAAAAGGTCTTGTCCTGAGGTTCTGATCTACTTTTTCTGAAGCATTTTGACCTGCTGAAGCAAATTTTGGACACATTTTTCTTTATCGCATCTGTTTCTCTCTACCATCCACCCCCTTTTATCTCCTAGGGGTGGCAGAAGGAAACGGACACGATAGAATTTTTCTTTTGCCCAAAATTGGTTAGATCAGAACCTTAGAACAAGACCCTTTTTGCCCTTTTCAGGGGATAACAGGTAGAGAAAAGCTGACAGGACAAAAAAAAATGTTTGGTCCAAATTTGGTTTCACCACGTCAAATTACTTCAGAAAAATTTGATCAGAACCCCAGGACTGTACCATTTTTTTGCCCATTTTAGAGGATAAAAGGAGTGGTATACAAAAACTGATTCGATAGATTTTTTAAATATCAGAATCGGTCAAAAACATAGGATAAAATGATTCTGATCAAAAGCGCAGCCCTTTTATTTAATCTGTGTAGTTATTACACCATTGCAGTTAGTATATTACACGGTATACCGATCATAACACAGAAAAACAGTGATGATTAAATTTAATAACTGTTGTTGCATTCAGCGAATATTGTAAAAGTCTCTGTAAAAGTATTAGCTAATTTGGCGCCCTTGGGTTTGTATCTGAGACAATGAACAATTATGTTGCTGCTCTGTAACCCCTTTACTTCGTTGTAGTCCTGGTTCAAGTATTTCAGTATGCGAAGAGCACAAAACGCCGGTAAGCGGTGGCGCTCCTTTGCGAGACACATAACAAGAGGATTCTTAGGATACGCCACTTTTGTAACTACCGACAGACTAGCTATTGCGATTTAGACTCCTTGCATGCGGGCAATTTGTGAGAAGAAAATTGTTTCAGTCACCTTTACTTTCATTTTAGTACGTGTTCCTGCAAATATATACATTAGATAATATTTAGATTGCGCGCGTTCAGTCGCTTCTCAGGTCCGTGTGCCATATTCAAATTATAATTTCAAAGAAAAAATCTTTCTCAAACTTGCATACATTTGTTTCGGGATATAGGAGGAAAATAAATCCCGTTTTCAGATTCTTCTAGGAACGCTTTATCATATTTAATTCTATTTTGCGATATATGGATAAAAACAAAAACTAAAATTAATAAAACTGCTTTTGTAATGTTATATTAAGTTAATAGAACAAAGATGACTGGAAATCGTTACATAGTCAGTTTATACAGCGTGATTTACCATGATATGCGGAAAATAAAATGGTGTACTAGTCATGAATCTGAAATTAGCAGGTTTTAAGCTGGCAGATTTGCGGGGGAACAGTGGCTCTCAAACAGTGGTTCTAAAAAAAAAATTCACACTGAAGGAAACTACGGCACTTGGCATTTCGGTATATTTGGGGATGACAATTATTTTAATGTCAATTTCAAAGTTTCCTTCGTCGTACTTTACCCAGCAGGGTTAACTTTAGCGTCCCGCGCGCACCGAGTCCGACTTAAAAATTCTCTAAAAAAAAGTCCAGGCCGAAGGAAACTCCGGCACTTGACATTTCGATAGATTTGGGCATGACAATTATTTTAATGTCAATTTCAGAGTTTCCTTCACCGTACTTTACCCAGCAGGGTTAACTTTAGCGTCCCGCGCGCGCTGTTTTCGCGCCGAAGGAAACTCTGGAACTTGGCATTTCGATAGATTTGGGCACGACAAATATTGTAATGTCAATTACAGGGTGAACTTTATATTTTACTAAATAAATTTAGTAACGTACACTAAATTTAGTGAAGTTAACTTAATGTTTCTCACTAGGATCTTTAGTACATGATGCACTATAGTCGGTGGTTATCTCGAAACTCGATTTAGTTGAATACGCAGTTGGAAGTGTAACAATTTATTACTATTTGCATATTGAAATGTTCCGTACATTCATGACTACGTATTTTGTACTCTGAAATATTATGAACTATACTATTATTAATTTATAAGCGTTATAATATCAATATCACATCATGTTGCAATTTCACTTTCGTTTTTACAAATTCCACACAGATCCTCACACGAATCTTGTAATACTGCAATAGTAATTATTACATATTTATATACTCACAAATTTGGAAATGTGTAAAAATAGGAAAATATATCTTGTCGTATGCTTAAAATATT
This sequence comes from Rutpela maculata, assembly GCA_936432065.2. Taxonomy (NCBI): domain Eukaryota; kingdom Metazoa; phylum Arthropoda; class Insecta; order Coleoptera; family Cerambycidae; genus Rutpela; species Rutpela maculata. Next base: position 148,804,203 of record OW386285.2, on the reverse strand, counting down.
AAAATTTCTTTTTCTAATTTATTCTATTTATTTACATAACTTTGCAAATGAAGAAAAGTCATGTATTTCTATGATACATTCACCTGTATTTTTTTAGATTTTTTTCCAGCTTTTACATTTCCCCTCCCCCACTTTTAGGAATTTTAGAGTGGCCATATCTCGAAAAATACGCATTTTTCAAAAAAATTCACAAGAGTAAAAACACCTTATTTTGTACCAAAAAAGGTAAATATATTATTTTCTTTTTCATTTTTGACCTAATTCTACAAGTTACTTAACCCGTGATGAAAGGGGTGTTTCTACTCCTTCCGATCATTTCCTACTCTAATCTGTTTTTCAACTTTTTTTTATTAACGTCAGTACAAAACACAGTGCACAAGGTTTCATCAGAATCCATTCATTAGCACTCAAATTAGAAATTTTTGTCATTTTATCGCTCCGTTGACTGGACTATTATTTGCTATTAGTACTAACCTCAAATTTTTAATATTTCGGGATTCGGCACTTAAATACTTCAAATTGTCTACATAAAATTCGTGTACCATATAAAAATCCACTATGGGTAAATTCTCTGAAGTACCTTTCACAAATTTTAGTTCCATTATAAACAAATATTAAATACACAATGTAAACGTAAACAACAAAACAACAAAGCATTACCACCAACATTATAAATAAACATGAAAATTCTCTTGAATTGAATTCTCATTGCATAGTCATTATTTACCGCCTTTTTATTTTCAAAATCAATTGGTTCTTTCATGTGATGATTAGAACTTTTTTAATATGATATATACAATGTATATTTAATATACTTTTTGATCATATAACAATATTTTGTAAACTTTGTTGAAGGAAACGACCCTATATAAAAAAGATTTGCCTGAATGCCTGCAAAATTCGCAACTGCTGAATGATCATTTCTTAAATATCGCTGGAAGTACAGCTGTTGACGAAGATCTGTTAGAGCTTTATGAAAATAACAAAATAAACAATTCAAGTTTTCAATTTAATGAGGTAACAGAAAGCGATATTTGTAGAGCGATTTCATCAATAAAATCAAGAGCGTATGGAGTGGATAATATTAATGCTGAGACGTTAAAAATGATTTTGCCGTACTGCATAGATATTTTAACTCATCTGGTCAATTATTCTTTAAACACCGGTACAGTCCCGAACATATGGAAAACAGCAGCCGTGCTACCGATTCAAAAAAATAATAGGCCACCGGCACGGTAGCTCAATCGGTTAAGGCGTATTGAGTGGCGAATACGCTGATCGACTCGCTACCGCGCTCTGGGTTCGACCCCCAGCCCCGGTATTGACAACACCGGGGGGGGTGTGGATGTATGTCTGCGTTTTTCCGAATGTGTAACCCCCTTCCGGACAGCCTTGGCTTTGGATTTGGGGGTTGTCTACTATCTGTGGTGTGTTTATGTGACGACCTACGTCCTATAAATATTTTACCCTCCTTATCTAAAGTTATGGAAAAAATTGTAAGTTTTCAGTTTAAAATTTATCTAGAAAATTTTAACATTCTTCCTTCAATTCAATCAGGGTTTCGACAAAAGCATAGTACCAATACAGCAATGTTAAAGGTTGTAAATGATATTGGCGGTGCAATGGATAATTCCATGCTTACTGTTCTCATTTTACTTGATCAGAGCAAAGCTTTTGATCTGGTCAATACAAATTTACTGATTGCGAAATTAAAATATATTGGAGTGGAGAATATTGCTTTGCAATGGTTTGGAGATTATTTGAGAAATAGAAAACAATTTGTTAAAATAGGTACAGATAATTTCTCGTCCATGCGGCAGGTGTTAAGTGGTGTACCTCAAGGCAGTGTACTGGGGCCTATTTTGTTTTCAGTATTTACGTTTGATCTTCCAGATGTTGCCTCAGGTTGCCACTTGCACTTGTATGCAGATGATATCCAATTATATAAGTCGTCAAAACTCGATGAATTTCCAAATTTAGTGAAAGATGTAAATGAAAATTTAAATCGTATTTGTACATGGTGCAAAAAAATGGACTTAAACTTAATCCAAAAAAATCACAAGCACTTTGCATCGGAAATGAAAGGATAAGGTCTAATCTCCATCTAGATAATTTTGATATCACAGCAAATAATACTAAAATACAGTGGATAAATAAAGCTAAAAGTTTAGGAGTAACAATAGACGAGAATCTTAGCTTTGATCACCACACTAGTAATATATTCAGAAGCTCATATGCTACATTAAAATCAATTTACAAGTTGAAACATGAAATAGATGAAAAAACAAAACTAAAACTAGTAAAATCAATTATTTATCAAAGAATCGAATATTGCAGTTCAGTATATTACTTTCAGCTAACAGAGTACAATAAATATAAAATACAGAAAATACAAAACGCTTGCTTAAGATTTGTTTGTAAAATATCATATGGTGAGCATGTAACACCATACTTGCAAAATTTAGGTGAATTGAATGTTAAGCAGCGTACTAATTACCTTTATAGTATATTTTTGTACAAACTTGTTAAAAATAAACAACCACAATATCTCTCAGATTTGTTAAGATTAAGATCAGATATACACGATGTGAATGTTAGAGTGGATAGTTATACCACACCTAGACATAGAACTGCGAAATTTGAGGGGAGCTTTGCATACACCGCACCAACAATATTAAATTATGTCCTACAATTTTTAGATAAGTCGATAGGTACATTTAAGAAAGAGTCGAAACTGTTATTCTTACATAAATATAACATTTATTAAATTTGGTGCACATTGATAAACTATTTGTTTTGTACAATTTAATACTATTTTTTTTTATAAATATTTTTTTTAAGTGTAATTAAGTCAGTAAGTAATTAACTAAGTAACAAGCATTGTTTTTCATTATTGGATAAAATTATTGTATTTAGTGTAAGTATTTATATAAACTAATTAATATTTTGTACGTTTTAATATTAATCTAGTGCATTTTATAAATGCATAGTTAAGTGTAATTAATTAAGTAACGAATATTATTATTCTTTATGGGAAAGTGGAAGAGCGGCTATGCCGAACTATCTCCCATTTGTGTACGTCTCAATGTTCACAATAAACGTTATTATTATTATTATTATTATTATTATTATTATTCATAAAAAAATAGGTAATCCTTTGTTTTCATATTAAATATTAGATATTGGTGTTATGTGCATATATACCCAATATTGCATTTTTCAATGATGATCCGAGCAGACTTAAACAATATTATTCTCAAAAACTATCTATCAACACAGATCACATCACCACTAAAATCTAGCCGTTATAAATTTCTTTGTGTGCAGTTGCAAGTAGCTGGTTTATTATCCCGTAACTACGGGCATTAGATTACCGAGATACAAAATACGTTCATTAATATTATTGAAATCTTATCTGTATGAATCTTGTATATAATTCCTAACCGCAAATACTAAAAAAAACTTTCACTTAACATAGAACGGCAAACTATTTCTTCACGAGGAAGTGAAACCTGTACCGTTGAATCTGATACGTAAAAATGTTAGTATACCTTACTGCGTGGATAACTTGTAATATTATTTAGGGGAAAGTTGTATAGATATATTTATTAGGTTCCGAGTTCCCGACTTTTTCATTCCCGGGACTCGGGAAATGGAAATTCCCGAGAATCCCGAAATCCCGAGAAATAATAAATGTTATATACGGGGTGTTTGGTACATCGATAGAAAGTTTTCACTGGGTGATAGTTGGGGTCGTTTGGAACCTATATGATCATATTTACCCTTATACAAAGTCTCGCCGTTTTTGAGATATCGGCATTTTTAGATGTTTTTGCGAAATAGTTGAGTTGTCACTAATACATGTTATTTTTTATGATAATAAATACTTTCAGCTTTCTTAAATGTTTTTTTTAGACATTTTTAATATGCACTTTGTCGAAACGACACAAAAAGAAATGCCGAAGTATTGGTATAAAAATTATATAGGACAATTTGTGTGTTGAAATGCACTGGTTCGATTTTTTTTTCTATTTTGAGCAAAATTTTCTCAAAAACGGCGCCTACTTTAAGAGATTCAAATAGTTTTAAAAACTTCTCTATTGCATACTCTTCCAAATGGTATACAACATTATGACAGAATTATAGTTCATTAAACTAAAAAGGGAACATATTTGCAGATATTACATTTTTAATGAGGAAAAAATTAAATAAGTAATGATCATTTTATTACTCTTATTTCCAGTTTTAACTAAAACAAATGTAACTAAAACTAATAATTAATTCATTTCGTTTTCAAAGTGAGAACATCCATTCCTAACGCATTTACGGGTCCTCTTTCGTATTTGGATAGTAGGTAGTGGTCATTTCTTCCCTTAATCTGGCATCTGCTTCACCAAGGTGGTCACAGTCGGTTATTTCAGTTTCAAAAACTAGTCTTTCATTCGATCCCAGACAGGAAAATCAAGGAGCGTCAAGTCTGGAGACCTCGCTGGCCACAATATTAGCCCATTTCTCCAAATTCAACGATTAAGAAATGTTTCGTCTAAAAATTCCCTCGCAGTAATTCGGTAATGAGCAGGACATCCGTTGTTTTGAAATATCAAGCTTTCTCTTACATTTAGAGGTTTGTTGTCTAAGATATTTTGGTAAATTATTCTGCAAAAACTCTAAATAACTGTCTCAATTTAAATCGTCTGGAAGATAATACGGACCAATGAAAGGTCTGCCAGTTACCGCTGCCCATACATTCACACTGAATTTGTATTGAAAAGAGGTTTGTTTTTTCGTGTGCGGGTGTTCTTCAGCATCAGCCCAGTAATGAAGATTGTAAAAAATTGTTATTCCTTCTCGAGAATACTTCGACTTGTCTGCCCACAAAATACTCTTAAGAAAACGTTCATTTTCCAGATCAACGTTCAACACAAAACGGCAAAAGGCAGTTTTCCATATTGGGTCACCTTCTTCGGGTCCCTAAACAGGCGTGTAGTGGAATTGACGTTTTCTTTCAATCCTAAGAATTGTGCAAACTTTCCATATGGACAAATTCAGTTGACGAGTTACTTTTCTAATACTGCTGGTAGGATCTGCTTCGAAAGCCTCCAAAATTTGCTCGTCTACTTCAGGACCATGTTGCACAATATGCACCCGTTCTCTATGATGAAGGTTACCTGTTTTACGTATACGTTGATATGTGTTACAAAACACCTGGACATTGGGAATTCTTCTTGTTGGAAATCGTTCCCGATAAAAATCTTTAGCTGCTGCTTCATTTCCGTCGGCCATTCCGTACATAAAGAGAATATCAGCATATTCGGCATCAGAAAAAGATGCCATTGCAGAAAAATGTGACAATACTATGAACAATTAAATAAAACAGCGTTTGACACAAGCGTTCAAATGTCTCACTGGTTTCCAAGGCAAATAATTTTTTGCGTCAGGTCGCCTGATATTTACCCTCTGTTTATTTCATCACTTGTTCACTGTAGGTGTAAATACGTTTGTTTTTATTTCAATATATCACAGACAGAAAATTGTCTTTAAACATTAGTAAATAATATCACCGATTTGCGGCTAAAAGAATTTATTATGATTTTGTTTAATATTCTTTCCTTATTAAAAACGTACTTGTCCACAAATATGTTTCTTTTTTAGTTTAATGAACTATAATCCTGTCATAACGTGGTATACCATTGGAAAGAGTATGCAATAGAGAAGTTTTTAGAACTATTTGAATCTCTCGAAGTAGTGCCGCATTTGAGAAAATTTTGCTTAAAATAGAAAATAAAAATAGAACCAATGTATTTCAGCACATAAATTGCCCGACACAATTTTCATACCAATACTTCGGCATTTCTTTTTGTACTGTTTCGACAACGTGCATACCAAAAATATCTAAAAGAAATATTTAAGAAAGCTGAAGTATTTAGTATCATAAAAAATAACATGTATTAGTAACAACTCAACTATTCCGCAAAAATAATTATAAATGCCGATATCTCGAAAACGGTGAGACTTTGCATACGGGTAAATATGGTCATATAGGTTCCAAACGATCCCAACTATCACCCAGTGAAAACTTTCTGTCGATGTGCCAAACACCCTGTATATTTGCCGAAAAACACAATTTTCTTGCTTCAAAGTGTTTGTTAATCTTTACAATTATTATACTCTTCGCAAAAACGAAGAGTATATTGCATTTGATCGGCACATTTCTAAAGCCGGAAATATCGCTCGTAGAGAAAAAATTTTCATATCACTGTGTTAGTGAACGAATTCTGAACAACTTTCAAAATGTCCGCCTGTCTGTCCGTCCGTCACGTTTCTTGTAAGCACGATAACTTAGGAAAGAAAAGTCCGATTGTATTGAAATTTGGAAAGTAAGTTAGCGTTAGCTAGAGGAGGAACCCTATTGTTTTTGAAAAAAATCAATCAATAAATAAAAAAGTTATTAATAATTTAAATAAAAAAAATTTTTTTTCAAAATTTCTGTCATTTGTACTTAAATAGAAATCTTTCAAAATGTTATTCTCTATATATTTTTTTTGTTTTTACATTTTACCATTATATATATTTCATAATAATGTATCTAATCCGTTGAAATATAATTCTTGAATGACATTTATTCAAGCTTTCTGGTAAGATGAGATAGCCCAATGGCTAAAGCATTTGCCTTCCGGCAACTCCCTTAGCCACACTCTCTCCTACGATAACTTACCTTTCCCCCATCTTTATCTTTCAACCCCTTTCTCTCTCCCTTTCATGTTTTTGCAATTTTGTTCTTTTATCCTTTTTGTTGTTTTTTGTAATTTTTTTGTCCCTAAATCCCCTTCAAGCCGAAACTTATCCAAATCCTATTTTTTTAAATCACAGTTTTTATCTTTCCATCTTACCTTCCTTGTCGGCGATCAGACCGCAAGGCCGTCATTTGTTCGAACGGGTTTTTTCGTTCAGTTTTCCCGTGTCAATAACCAAAATTGTGTAGTGCGCGTTCGCCAATGTTTTTAGTGTTGTGTTTATCTTTAATTTACTTTTAGGTCCATGTGGACAATAAAATATTTTAACCTAGTTTTTAAGTCCACCTGCGGTGGACAGGAGCTTCTAGCCCCCCACTCGAGCTATCTCTAAGCTGAGTCGGGCCCACCCCGCCCAGCCCCACACCCACCTCGACGTCACCTGTCCTGGTCGTGTGGCTGGCTCCGGGTTGGGCTCCGAGGAGGCACATATTGTACTATTAATACTGAATAAATACTATTGATTGATTGATTGATTGATTGCATTTGCCTTGCAATCCAAAGGTCTCGTGTTCGATTCCTCACATGGTGAATTTTTTTTTCATATATTTTTTTTCCACAACAAAGTTGGTATAACAAAATTTAGAATGTACAACAAAAATGCGAAGAGTATCCTATAGAATGTGTAATAATTATATAAAAAGCTCAGTAAATCGGCGAAGAGTATAATGCTTCCTCTAGTTTTTTATTTATTTGCTTTCCTCGTGATTAGAGAATATTATTTAGGTATTAAGCGAATCACAACTTACACACTTTTTTATTTATTATGAAATTACCTACTTTCTGTATATTGTTGCCCTAATATGGGCACGCTAATATACTAGTTAGGTAAGTACTTTAAAACACTCATTATTGGAGAACCAATCAAAACAACTACTCTTCTAGCTAAGTATTGAATTACACGATAGGATTCTTAGCATTTTAAAGCTAAAAAATATATTAAAAATACTTAAATCATTTATTTAAATTCAGTCATTCACACTTTTTTATTTAATTACTTACTAATTTTAATGCTAAATTACATAGTTCATACGGTGATGAATTAGGATTCAAGAATATCTCGCATCCAGTAAGCAAACTGGAATCACTTCCACTCGGTTACCGATGACCCACGTGAATTCAAAATTACCTTCCTCTTGTATTTTTGTTTTTGTTTTTTTATAAATTGTATGCTTTTTTGATTTTTGCCCATTTGAGGTAGGTGGAAGAGTTGAAAACGTAATCGATTATTCTTTTCGAGTTCAGCGGCCTCGAAAATGGGGGGTAAGTATTAAAACTAAAAGAGAAAAACAGTTAGTTTCTCACCCCTTAGAAGGGTTGTAACAACAACCAGCGGCTGCTGCCGCCCTTCACCATGCCTCAGACCTTCCCTTACCAATAAACCTTCATAAAAATTTTAACGATTTCCTTACCAAACACACATAATCATCTCACCATCGAAACACGGCGAAAGGGGGTCGTTATTGGCCGTTTAAAGGTGTGGTTAAAAACTTCTCCCACTATTTTTTTTATCCAGCGTCCTCGAAAATTGGGGGAGGGGGGCGTAAGTAGGTTTCGTCGCTGCAGCAAATAGTTGACCAAAAATGGCAAATTTTGCCTTCCTGACCTCCACTATATCCTCAAACATAGTGAATCGATTGCCATACATCAAACTGTATCAAAGATAAAATATCTGATACAAAAAAAAATATTGCCATTCGAGATCATGTGGATTTTTGAGTAACGGCATTGAAGAAGTCGAGGAAACTTTTTCTATTGTTGAAGATATGCGAGTGAAATGTAGTTTAAGGTCGGAATTAATTAAAAAATAAAATCGTGTGTGACAGTTTAGTGGTAGAAGTGTAATAAGTTAGAGCGTTGTACGCGCTGCGTTACATACAGCAGACCCTCAGTTTAACCGGTAATATTCTCAAAAACGGATAGCTGAAATTTTTTTAAAAATTATATGCTCATTGTGTCTATTGTAAACTACTCGCTGACATTTGAATAACTTACCTTGAACAATTTTCAAGTTCTGCTAAGTTATATAGAAAAATATTTCAATTACCAGAGATTTCAACCAACCGAATAAGCATGAAGTAACGTTTTTGGCAATAACTCCGAAATTTTAAATTGATGTCTAAAATATTCGCCTATAATGCATATTTTCCGAGATATAATGGATTGAAAGAAGGCATGATCAAATTTTCCTTAAAAAGTGACACATCTTTCAATATAACTTAACAGATGTTCAAAACTATTGTTATTCAAAGGGCATAGCAGGATAAGCATGTGTTAGCTGCTCCCGCTCCCAGAGGACCTGGACAACCTTTCACCCAATAAGGTAGTCGGCTTTATTAAAAAGCTGAACCTATTGGGTGAAATATAATTAGGAGTGAGCCACAATAGACCAGATGGTGGCAGTGGAGGGTCTGTTACTAGCCCACTTACATATCAACCTAACCTAACCTAACCTAGCTGCCGCACCAATCGGTCGAGATTTTGAGCACAAGTAGTGTTAGATGTAATTTTCCAAAATATTATAATATTTCTTTGGGGATGTTCTCGAGGTACACCATTTTCTTTCAAATAAATGTTTATATGCTCCTTTAAAACATATCCAATTTTCAAAGCGATCGGAAGGGTAGAGCATATTCTACATCTTACCACGGTCACTGGCTCCCGTTCAAATCAGTATCAAACTCAAGAAGTGTGGTGCAGATATTTTCAAATTCTCTGACGTCAACTGTTGGGTCAAACAAAATCTAGTTTGAAAATCTGAAAATTTTGCAGTGATAAGGTCTGTAGTCAGCCTACGAAAGAATTGTAGTTTTCAAAGTCCACTACGAGGAGGTAACAGTGCCTCTCACTAGTCAGGGTACCTGTTTATTGTGAATCCCCTTGCCTCTCATGAGTCGGGGTGACTTTTTTTGCGTGAATCCCCTTACCTCTCACTAGTCGAGGTGCTTGGTTATTTTGAGTGTCCTTGCCTCTCACAATTCGGGTAGACTTTTTTGCATGAGTCCGAGTAAATATATCATTGAGAAGCTGGCTTCAGAACTTTCGACAAATACCTTGCATTGGACAGACATTATACAATTGCGCCAACGGAAACAGAGCTGTTGGCTGCTGCTGGCACGTTGTTGCAATTGTATACTATCTGTTCCACGCAAGGTATTTGCCGAAAGTTCTGAAGCCATCTGAAATTCTCAGCGACATTTTTTTTACTCCGAATATTATTCCTGTAATTAATAGACTGGCGGTACATGACCAGTCAGGTGCAACGTTTTTAAAATGCATGCCAATCAGATATATGAATGAAATTACCATGAATATGCCAGAAACGCAAATTTTAGGCAGTCGTCGCGTGCAGAAAGGTGTGCAAATCGGTTTTTTTTTGTTTTTTGTTTGTTTTTTTTTTAATTTTAAAATGAATCCCAATAATGCCAAACGAAAGCCTTGAAAAAAAATCCAAAATCAAAATCATCCAAAATCAAGAACACCAAAAAATTTTACGATTTAATGTGCGCATCAAAAGTTGTTTTGCGCGCGGAAACTGCATGCCAATGAATTTCCGCTGGATTCTTTTTCACGGCTTTTCGATTGACACTATTGGCATCCATTTTAAAATTAAAAAAAAAACACAGAAAAAACAAAAAAAATTTAAATGGAATACCCTATATATTTTCGACTTTTCGAAATAATCATAAAATTCTGAGTCAAAACATGTAGCACACCCTAAAAATTTGACAGGTGCAACGGTTTGCAAGAACCGTTATAACTTTCTTCGTATAGGAGATCCTTATTTGCTCTTTGGTACGTAGAAAGAACACAAGATGAGCTACTCTTTACAAAAAAAATAGATTCCAAAATAGTATACCAAGTGTTTTATTTTTCTCGTTACATTTTGTCAAATTCAAACCTCAAAAACTTTTTTATTTCAAATGGGACAAAATTATGTTAAATTAAATTCCCTTTTTTCTAGTATAAACATTGCAGAGGTTAAAGTTACAACTTTTCGAAATATTGGCGATTTTCTTAAATGTCCAAGAATTTTTAGTAAAAAGTGCCATCAACTTACCCATAATTAGAAACAATCATTAATGTCAGTCATTCTCTTTTGTTAAGAAATGCCAGCACGTTTAAATTACACCCACGAAGACTTTTAGATTTGTTTATTATTTATGGAGAATGTGATAAAGTAATAATACCAAGAACATGTAACACATTTGCTAATCGATACCCACTTTATTGTTTCAATTGTTTCATAGGCTTCTACGTTTTTTTGGATAAATTACAATTTTCAACAAAAACTTGCGAAAAATTCAAGGTACATGTGTTAGATATAGGACATGCTGATATAAGTCCACCTCAAATTTAATTCTACATCGATTACCATAAAAAAATTTAGCACGTGCCATTTGACAGAGCCAAATATTCTAAAATTATCCAATATTCGGTTTACAGTGGTTGGTGGATGGTTTCAGTTTGTAATGATGCACATTTTAAACCCCAATAAACCATTTATATTTCCCAAAAATAGATATGTTTCTGTTGAATTATTTAATAAAAGTTACCAGGCTGTGAAAAATAATTATATCACTGCATAAACTAATAGGCCCCACCAGGCCCAACCGTTCTGAAAATGCATACTAAACCGTGATCTCCGCAGAAAGCATTCAGTTGCTACCAGTGAACAACAGCGAGCAGAAGTGCCTTCTCCAGGGAAACCGCCAGCAGACGTAAGTTAATATTTGAATTATATTTCCGCGACACTGTACTAAGTTGCGCCTACGTCAATCAATATCCACGCGCACCGTTCCCCCGTCATTATCGCGAATAGAGGGGATAGTGGACTAGATACCCGAGGCACTGAGAGCAGACAGTTCAGTTCCTCACGAGCTCCAACAGCGACCAGACGTGCCCACTGCAGCCAGCTCCGGAAATAAGAGTAAGTGAAATTTTTCTAAGACCGGGAGACAGAAAATAATGGTAAAGTCCGCGATTTCTGACTTGTAAAATATTTTTCATTTAACCGTTTCACCTGAAAATAATACAAGTATTCATTTACCGCTACGCACCGTGTCTGCACATTCTCCCACTCTACCGGCTTGTTGAAAGAGGAAAGTCTTTATTAAAACTCGTGATATCAAACAGTCGTGGTCGGCCGCTACACGACTCTAGACGCAGTAAGCAGGAGCCCCGCCAACTGTGCAAGTACCGATCCTTGAAGATTGCTCCTACCGCGGCTACGTCATTACTGCACGCAGCAAATATAGAGTTCCCCACTCTAACCGTGAATCTTCTGTTATAGTCACCGCTGAGAAGACCGGAACGAGGAGTGCGACTCGAGACCGTTACCAGACCGGACGTGGGCCAGGACGAAAAGTGAGTAGGTTCATAAATAATAGGTACAGGTAACGACTTGGCTGATATTATGATATCTTTCTGTCCTTTGTTTTGGTAAGATCTGTGTTCTCGGGGTACCAGAAGGTCTAGCCGTTTCCCTGAAGGTACGTCGTGGGCATAGGTTGGACGCACCAACGACTCTGGGGTCTAGTCGTTCTTTTCAGAGACCGTTGGTGTGTGTACCGCTCTAATCATACATTTATTTCAGGCCAGGAGGACGAGAGCATCTGCTGGGTTGCCGCTTCCAGGATTCTTTTAGTTAGGTAGAGTTCTGTGTTCTCGGGGTACCCGAGGGTCTAGCCGCTTCCCTGAAGGTACGTCGTGGGCATGGGATTAGCACACTAACCACTCTGGGGTCTAGCCGCTCTTCCCAGAGACCGTTGGTGTGCATACTACTCTAATCATACCTTGTTACAGGCCAGGAGTTGCAGAATGCCGCTTGACTAATCATACCTCTCTTCCAGTTTTGAGATTTCTGGTATTAGCCAAGTTTGACCCTTAAAATAATTAATTTTGCTGCTTTGTTTGATAACTGCTTGTTTCTTCCTGGTATTTAATGACAACCCGTAACCTGATTAACTCGGCAATTCACTCCTTTAACCTGTCATTGTCTGTCAAACTGTACGTCACCGCCATTTTTACCGTCATATCGCTGCTTCACTCCTGCCTACCTTAGTAACGTCACCGTATCGCATGGTAGCACTTACCGTAATCATCAGCACGTCACAGCCTGGGTTTGCTCTCTTTGTGCGTTATGAATGTACTGTAGATATTAAACTAGTTAAGCTGTAAATAGTTTCGTTATCACTGTAACTTATAGGAAATAAATAGATATTTTGTTTTACCGAATTCTGTGTTTTACTGCTGTTTGTGTAACAGTCCAATTTTCCCAAATTGACCCACTGGAAGTTACTGTTTTCTCCACTGTAGCTATCCCAGCCCTACTGTAACAGGCTGTGTTAAGAGGCTAGTGTGGGACCTTTGCCCCACGTAAAAAATTGTAAAGGTGGCGCCCGAGTAACCGAACCGTTGCTAAGGTGCCAAAAGTGACCACTTTCCGGCCTCACCGGAAAGTATACGTCACAAGTTCTTGTGGGTATCGAGTGGCAAATGTGGTACATGTTCTTGGTATTACTTTATCACATTCTCCATAAATAATAAATAAACTTAAAAGTCTTCGTGGGTGTAATTTAAACGTGATGGTGTTTTTTAACATAAAATAATGACTGACATTAATGATTGTTTCTAATCATGGGTAAGTTGATGGCAATTTTTATTAAAAATTTTTGGACATTTAAGAAAATAGCCAATATTTCGAAAAGTTGTAACTTTAACCCCTACAATGCTTATACTAGAAAAAAGGGAATTAATTTAACACAATTTGGTGTAAAAAAATACAGGGTGTTCTATTTGAAATAAAAAAGGTTTTCAGGTTTGAATTTGACAAAATGTAACGTGAAAAATAAAACACTTGGTATACTATTTTAGAATCTATTTTTTTTGTAAAGAGTAGCTCATCTTGTGTTCTTTCTACGTACCAAAGAGCAAATAAGGATCTCCTACACGAAGAAAGTTATAACGGTTCTTGCAAACCGTTGCACCTGTCAAATTTTTTTATAAAATGTCAAATATCTCCGAAACTGATCGGTTTAGGTATAGGGTGTGCTACATGTTTAGACTCAGAATTTAATGATCATTTCAAAAAGTCGAAAATATATAGGGTGTTTCAAATAAGCAAGTTGGTATCGACTTCCGGTATTTCCGGAAGTGCCGCCATCTTGAAATTATTATTTTCGGACCCGCAATGGTCGACTATGGTAGAGTACCAAATCTCGAATCTCTATCTCATCTGCAAGTGGGAAATATTCTAATGACCGCCTTAAAAGAATCACCCTGTATATATGATTGGCATGCATTTTAAAAACGTTGCACCTGACTGGTCATGTACCGCCAGTCTATAAGGACGATAGCAATGATGAGAAATCTCATCAATATAGAGTAACCTGATTCGTGAGAGGCAAGAGAATTCACGCAAAAATGTCAACCCGAATTGTAAGAGGCAAGGGGATTCACAATAAACAAGCACCCTGATTGTGACTAGTGTACTCTAACTTCCTCGCAGAGCTGTGCCGAGTACCAGAAAAAAGTACTTGCAACAATTCGAGTACGAGTACCCGATTAATTTTACTTATGAGTACAATACTCGTAAGTATTTTATTAATAAGAAAGTATAAGTACGAGTAATACTCGCAAAACCATCATAAATTCGAGTAACGAGTACGAGTACCCATAACCATTAAAATAAGTTAATATTTTCTTTTCATAGTCTTTAGATAGAACTTTTTAACTATATAGATAAGAACAGATAAAATGACACTCAGTCAAGTTTAAAACAAAATAAAACTTTTTATTTAATAAAACAAATTTAACGAAATAACCATTAGGCGTTATGGTTCACAGAAAATAAAAACATTATTATTTATAACATGGGCATAGGGCATCTCACTTTTTATTAGCAATTAGCAGACCTTCATAGAAGACCTCATTTTGGAATAAGTCTCAAACGTTGCTCCTTATTATCATTTTTGTAAATAATCGCTCATAAAAAAATTGTGATATTGCTGCGAATGACTGAGTATTTCGTAGCAAATAATTCAATACTGAAAATCATCACCTATCTATCCTATTATTTCTGGTGGCGAAAGTAAATAAAATAAAATAAAATAAAACAAAATAAAATAATAAATAAGACAGTGTAAAATCATGATTTGGCTTCTAATCAGTATTGTCGCTTTTTCTTGAAAACGATGCGTCCTATCGATTTCTGGCAAAAGGGCATTTTCTAAATAAAATTGAATGCTGTTTAATATTTTTTGAAAATATTTGCAAAATTTCAATTCGGCGATAATTTTCATGAATAGTAAATATCTCTCCATCTTCGTATCTTCTCAATTGATAATAATAGGCAACCAATGGTTTTCAGTATTGCATTATTTGCTCTCAAAGAAGTCATTCGCAGCAATATCACGAATTTTTTTGGGAGCGGTTATTTTAACAAATAATAATAATAAAAATGTATTTACAAATACAATGCCCTGTGTCACAGAAACGAAGCATCTTAGGATCAATGATTATGGACACTTTTATTCTCAAAATTAGGTCTTTTACCGACTAATGAAGTCATGCTAATAAAAAGTGAGACACCCTGTATAATATCAAATATATATAATATACACTGCTGAGCTGACGACAGATGACAATTAACTGGTTAGTGCCTGAACCCTGAGTGGTAAACTAATGACTGCACACTAAAGTAAACTAAATCTCTGAGGCTACTGTACCAGAGAAATTGAGGGGGGGTACTCGTGAAAAGTAACAATTTTTGACGAATACTTTGTACGAGTAATTTTCAATGTGCTGCAAATACGAGTATTAAGTCCTCTAAACCAAAAAGTACTTACGAATAATTAAAAAAGAGTACTTTTAGTACTCGAGTACAAAATACGAGTAAAGTATCCGTGTACTTGCCCAGCTCTGCTTCCTCGTAAAGGACTTTGAAAACTGCATTTATTTCGTAATAATAATAATAATAATAATAACCTTTATTTCCCAATCACAAGTACAATTAGTTAATAACCATACAAGTAACTCAGGAGTGCGTTAAAAATCTGAGCTAATATGCATAAGCATAATACAATACAAAATATAGAATAAAATACATGTAAAATTGTATAAGCGACAACACGTACATAATAACAAACTACAAAAGTATAAAACACAATAAATAAATAAACACATAAATATATAAATAGTCAGACTGAGTAAAATTCATTAACATCATACAAGCACTTTTCAACTAGTAAATTCTTTATCCTCTTTTTAAAAGTAAATAGGCTTTTACAATTTTTTTAAATCAATTTGCAAATGATTATAAATTTTACATCCGTTGTAAAACACACTTTTTTGATATATTGCTGTTGTATGCTGATGAGGAATTAGCTGATCTTTGAATCTAGTTTGATAATTGTGGTGTGTTTGGTTGATAAGGAAAGTTGATTTGTTTTTAAAAACATAACAATATATTTCATAAATATATATACTAGGCAGAGTTAATATTTTGAGGGCTTTAAAGGATTCTCTGCACGATTCTCGGGGATGTAAACTCTCCATAGTCCTAATGACACGCTTTTGCAGAATAAATGCCCGACGAACATAGGTAGTACTCAAACCCCACAACATAATTCCATACCGTAGATGGGAATGTATGTTAGAGTAATAAAATGTCAATAGAGAACCTTTACCGCAGTGATTTTTTAAGTTACGCATACCGTAACAACCTTTACCGAGCTTCACACACAAACTATCTATGTGAGCAGCCCACGTCAAATTTCTGTCGAACATAACACCCAAGATTTTAGCAGAATCTGTTACTAAAAATTCGTCGTTAGGGTTTTGCTCGATGTTGTACCTAAATGATACAGTAGTTGTTTTTGCTTTATTTAGTGTAAGCCTGTTTTTCTCTGACCAAATTATAACATCCCTGTATAGATCTTTCGATATATTTTTTACTGCGTCGGGACTTTTTTGAACAATTAAAAAGTTAGTATCATCAGCGTAACAAGTAATGCAAACGTTGTATTTGCTTTGAATGTATAATGCAAGATCGTTGGCAAAAACAAGGTAAATAAATGGCCCCAGTATGGAGCCTTGTGGTACACCGGCATTTATTAGGTATTTGTTGCTCTCTGTTCTATTCACATAGACTACTTGCGCACGGTTTTTAATATAGCTGGATAAAAAATCTAAAGCAGGACCCCTGATACCATATCTGAACAACTTGGCAATAAGTACGTCATAATCAACACAATCAAAGGCTCGTGAGTAATCTATAAAAAGACCAAATGCATATAATCCTTTATCTAGGGCGTCTACTACTGAGCTGTGAAAGTTTACTAATGCAGTGTCAACACTTTTATTTTTTAGGAAACCGTGCTGAACTGGCAATAAGAGGTTATTTTTATGAAAGAATCCACTTAACTGTTCTAAAAATGCAAGTTCTATAACCTTCGACATACTTGAAATTATGCTAATCGCACGATAATTATTATAAGAGTTTTTGTCTCCTTTTTTAAAGAGTGGGATTACTTTACTAATTTTTAAGTCGTCAGGAAAAACTCCATTTACAAAGCATAGATTAATTATGTAAGTTAACGGTGAAGCGAAATTATTTTTACATTTCTTTAATAGATTGTTAGACATATTATCCAGACCACTGGAATTAGATGGCTTGAGCCTACTAATAAATGATAACGTATCTATTTCAGTTACTGGTTGAAGAAAAAATGATTGACGAAAAAGTGGTATGTTTGTATTTAAGAAATTTAAATCGATGGGGTCAACTTGGGGATTTATATGACCTGTAGTAAAATAGGCATTGAAATTATCTGCGATAACATTATCTGACAAAAGGGAACCATCCTCGTGAACAACTATTTTTGTCTGTGAAGCAGAAGATTTTCCTACCACCTCGTTTATCATATTCCACATTGTTTTAACCTTGTTTGTTGATTCTGAAATTTTATTATCATTATAAGCTGTTTTGCTTTCTTTTAGTTTATTTTTATACTCATTATTTACATTTCTGCAGATAGGCTTTAGTTGAGGATATTTTTGAGCAAGGTCTGAGATCAAACACACTCTTTGTCTTAACTCTAGAAGCTCCTCCGAAACCCACACAGGCGGAGATTCTTTTCTGTTTTGTTTGACACGTTGAAGAGGAAAGCAAATCTCAAAATAATAACTTAGAGTATCCGCGAACTCATTAAAGGCAGAGTTTCGACAGGTTTGAGAAAAAACATTTATCCAGTTTTCATTTTCTAAAAGGTCATTAAACCTGTCGATGTTCTTTTTACACATGTTTCTTTTCGTTATAGATTTTGATTTTTTCGATTCATTTCTATTACAATACACATTAAAATTTAATATTTGAGTATAATGGTCAGAGAGACAGAAATTAATGTTATTGATCATATAATCGACAAGATCTACATTTACAAAAATGTTGTCAATACATGTAGCAGTATTATCCTTTACCCTCGTCGGTAAATTAATCGTTGACTTAAGATCATACATAACCAGTAAATCGTCAAACATCAGTTTATTTGCAGTATTTTTTAAACGGTCAACATTAAAATAGGCTGACTACAGACGTCATCTTTGCAAAATGTTCAGATTTTCAAACTAGATTTTGTTTGACTAAACAGTTGACGTAAGAGAATTTGAAAATATCTGGACCACACTTTTGAACGGTAGGCCGCTCGTGACCGTGGTAAGATGTGGCAATGAACCGCGCCGCCCGCAGTACGCCAGTGATTATCAATTTTAAATACGTTCTACCCTTCCGAACGCTTTGAAAATATGACATGTTTTAAAGGGGCATATAAACATTTATTTGAAAAGAAATGAACATCCCCTGAGAAAAAGTTTTTTTTATTTTGAAAAAATGTTTTCACCACTTCTTTCCGAGAAATGGACTCAATAATTTTTCCTGCGTTTGTGCTGTCAAAAGCCATAACATATATTGTTTTCATGAAAATCGGTTTATCCGTTCTTGAGAATTTTTTTTTTCCATTTTTCTTTTTATCCCCATAACTCCCGTAAAAATGGTTTTCCGAAAATAATATTTTGAGAAATTTCATCCAACGCTACTATCAACTTGTGCTCAAAATCTCGACCCGATTGGCGAGGGGGCAGCTAACATATGCTTATCCTGTTATGCCCTTTCAGTGGTTGGTTTACCACAGTCACATAATAAACATATCATTTTTAAATTCTATCAGGACCTCCGTTTTGACATACTCGTGGTAAAAGTGACGGCTCAAGGCTCACTACATTTGAATCGTATCACTGTGCTCAATAACGTGGGGATTTTAGGGTCTAGCTATACAGGATGTCACTTGAAAAATAAAAGTTAAGAGTGGTTTCTTAGGAGTTGCAGGCGCCAACACAGTTTCAGTAGTGTTTTCAGATGGCGTCTTTCATGCCTTTTGCAGTCTTTTTTAATTTTTATTTTATCTTTTCGAATAACGGAGGTATCGCCAGTTAACATAATTCTGGGACACCCAGTATGTGTTCTTTTCAAACAAATTGTTCCAATTATTTTTACCAAAATAATAATCCGTAATTTCTAGAGCTTACATTCACATCAGTACGCGAGTAAAGCTACCCTCTCTCTATTTCAAACGAGAAATGTACGATAATGTCAGATCAAGTTGACGCGTAATTTAGCATTCAATTTCACATAGCGATGCGATGTGACAGGATCCACTTAATGGCGTGATCTGAAAATAATAACTACTTTGCATATATAATTTTACAGGCCATGAATTATTTAAATTTATTTAATAGGATATATTATTTTTACCCTTTATCATCTCTTCACACTCCCTGACAAATGATTCAGTGTCTAACGTTTCAATTTTGACAGGCCAAGAATTTTTTACAAAGATATGATTTTTTTACACATTTTCTTAATATCCTATTGAGATTAACAGGTATTCCACCACTCGACCTAGACACACAGACACATAGACAACAACACAACAATCATTCCCTGCGACATCGCCATCAGCCTCAGCTGAATCTCGAACAGTGATAATAGCGATTAGTATATTGTCTCGAGGAGTTTATACACAATACAATTTTTCAGATCCAATCTAGACGGTGGTTATGAAGAATTCATCACCGCACAGTGAGGCCAAATCTCAAAAAGCTGGCCAAATTTCGTAACGTACACTAAAATTAATGACAAGACTGTACAACAATTTAAAAAATTATAGTGTCAGATTCTTAACTAAAGGGATGAAGCACATTTTTACTTCAGGTTTTTTAAATATTTTTTAGGTCCGCCATATTGAATCCACTATCTTGTTTTTGCAAATTCTAACATCGAATTCGTAATCAGTGAATCCAAGAATTTACAGATATTAATTTTAGTGTACCTACATACTGAATGTTAGGAGTTTTGGCCAGCTTTTTGAGATTTGGCCACACTGTGCACCGCTCGTCTGAAGGACATGACAAAAATTTATTTTACTAAAGGCGCCATGTCGCTCCTCCTTCAACGTAGGACGGCATTTTCTACTCTCAGTGAAGTTTGATTAATTTTTTTTGAGATCACCAAAGTCCAGAGTCCTGTAATAGACGAGAATAAGTTAAAGTTATACCTACCGTGGATTGCTTACTGTTTTCTCCAATCTGTCTCCTTAAGATGCACTTGTCTTATCTCTAAAATTACGCTAATCATTTGTTAATTTCTTAATTACTATTTCAGAATTCCTCCCATTAGCTTCCGTTATCTAATCGGCCTCCTGAATAACAGAAGTGAGGACCTTATGAGAATCCTATACATTCAATTGTCGACTAACACACCAAAACGCCTCTTAAACTTATAGTTAATCATTCAATCAAGAAATTCAAAAGAGCAATAATACTACCTTCTATTGTATAAAGTTCAAATGTGTATAAATAAATGTTGGTAAAGAGCCTATCTAATATCTAGATAAGAATATGTTTTTATGAGAATCTGCCCACCAAACATGGTAAGGGCTCTCTCAACTACATGCAATGGAGAATAACAGTATCAATTGACTAACAGAAAAAGCTTTACAATTTGACTTGACTTGGGACTGACATGACAATATATTCACTTAAATTTTGGTTCGCCTGTGGCTAACTTAATTGTTTCTAATAAGAATATTATCATGCACAAGAACTTGTCATTTGAAAGGCTTTACAGTAATATATGAGTTATATGAGGTTTTTCCTCTCCCTTGCGAAAATGTACTAACGGCTTATAACCCAATATAGTGCGAGTACCAAGGATTTGTTCTCGAGCTACCCTTATGGAGTATTCTGTTTTTAAAGAAATTAAATAATGTTCATAAGGGAAAACAGTATCGCACTTTATGTTTTTGGCTAGTTAGTTTCTCATTGGGGACGTGGGTAAGTAAATTATACTTTTGTATTTTCTTTGTCTTCAAAAAAATTATGTAAGAACTAGAAAAACAATTACATAAGATGACTAAAAGGACGCCAGATGATTCTTTTACTCACCATATGCGCTAGAGCCAAAGGAAAGTGATAATAGTGACAAAAACCATTAAACATTCACTTTAATAAATATTGATAAGCCCAGTATACACAAACAAAGAGGTGCTACATACAATAAAATTCAGTTTAGTAATTTACTGGTTAACAAAATATATATAATTATTATTCCGAGAGCACACAAAAGAATTGGCTCTCGCAAGATGTACAATAATTTTTTGCAGACATAGATAGTTTATATTAAAGAGACGCCAAATAATATATTAGATGATTTTAAGGGAAAGCAGAAATTGATATTTGTTAATCTCAAACGAATAATCTTAATACATGTTACTTATATAATTACGAAACAAATGTCCTGTTTCCTTCGACAATACTTATAATTTGTTATCAACAAAACCAAACTATAGTTAATATTGGCCAATCAAAAATGTCTTAATGCTACAATATAGCAAATGGGAAAAAAAAACGAATAAAGGTAATACCTTTTCCTCTAGG
This sequence comes from Rutpela maculata, assembly GCA_936432065.2. Classification (NCBI taxonomy): domain Eukaryota; kingdom Metazoa; phylum Arthropoda; class Insecta; order Coleoptera; family Cerambycidae; genus Rutpela; species Rutpela maculata. The sequence goes on along the minus strand of OW386285.2, from coordinate 148,782,418 downwards.
TGGTACTTATCCACGACTCTCGTAGATGAATAAAGAGGTCAATCACCGGTGCAGCACTTCGTTTCGTAAGGAATACTCTCGTCCGGGTTCTCCTCCAGTTCCCAACGAAGAATATGGGGCCCTCCGTACTGAGACTTAGGCGACAGATTCGAGATAAGTTACATAGGTCGGGGTCCAGTACTTCTAACTCTTACATAACATCGACGTCAGCACGTAACAACAATAGCAATAAAAGAACACCTAAAAATACAAAATTTGTTATTAATACAGAGATCGTTTATTAAATTTTGAATTGTAATGAGGAAAAAGCTTCCCTTCAATGCCAAACCTCCTAACACAGGAGCCTTTAAAAAAATGTTTTTCTGATGGCTATTCAAATTGATCAAGACGGCGTCGAAAATAGTATAATACCATATATCCCACAATAAACGACGTCTTACTACGCTTAGCGTGATGTAAATATCCGTATAATAGACGCAATTAACAACAATAATTTTCTCTACGACCGCACGCGTTAACTGGCCGTCTTACCATTCAAATAAATCTATTGTCTTTTTCTTGTTGCTTTCCCCTATCTAGTTTTAACCTCAACTCAAACTTTATTTATATTACTAGCTATTTAATTTCACGTCTAGCGGAATGAAGTGTGACCCTCACCAATAGGTGTCTCCTATAGTACTAAACCGAATTTTAGAATTGCAGAATCTATATACACTAACACTTAATAAAAGTTTTGCAAAACCGTAACAAGAGATATTCATATAAGAATTTTTATGGGCTAATTGATATTTTCTGTTATTTTTAAAAATTGTTAAAAATTCAAAATATGCCTTCCGGCCTGAAGGTATATTTTTGTAGTGGCCCTCCGGCGCTCATGTTCCATGATCAAGCCGCAGAATGGAATGAATTTATATTTATGGTAAAACCCCCCTTGACAATTCTAACCTTTCTTTGTTTAATTCGATTTGGAAGTTACGCACCTTCTGCACATTTCTCAGTGTATTACTTAATATTTTGCGTGTCAGTTTCTTAACACTTACAACTTTCTAAGCCCATGTTTCAGGCGTTCTTTTGTGAATGTAAGTTATGTCGCGAAGCGATGATGAAGTCAAACGTCGGCGCGAATCCGAATTTTGTGTTCAATTTCCACTTTTTCGCCTTTAGTGCCATACGTTGTCGGAAACCATATACTACGGGAGCCCGCCCTAAGTGTCCGTTGTCCCCCGATCCTTGGGGACAATGTTTTTCATAAAGATTAAAGCCTAAGGAACAATTGAACAACATGTCCCAAAAAAAATGGCTGCACTTTCAAAATGGCGTCCGTTTAAAAAAAAATTGCAAATATTGTTTTTGGTCATTTAACACAAAAACGATAAAAGATGGAGAAAAACTTTCTGCAAAAAAAAAACAAAGTGCATACAATTTTCTACAATTTTGTTCCTATACAATATTTGGATAGGAGTTACCATTTTCCAGATAAACGATTCAGCTCTTAAAATAAAATATAAAATTCAATATAAAACGTAATACTACGGGAGCCCACCCCAACTCTCCATACACCCCCCGCCCCCGATCCTTAGGGACAATATTTTTCATAAAGACTAAAGCCTAAGGAACAATTTAGGACATGCCCCCCAAAAAAAAACTGGCTGTACTTTAAAAATGGCGTTCGTTTAAAAAAAAATTGCAAATATTGTTTTCGTCATTTAACACAAAAACTAAAAAAGATGGAGAAAAACTTTATGCACAAAAAACAAAGTGCATAAAATTTTCTACAATTTTGTTCCTATACAATATTTTTCAGATACCATTGTTACTGTTTTCGAAATGTCTGCAAATTATAATAATATTATTATTATTATTAATTTTTTTCAGTTTATTTTATTTTTTGTTATGTTAATAATATAAAGTTATATTATACGCCTTAAATAATTGTCACAGTTATTTCCTCTAAGTGATTTACCGATATATGAATTTCCATGTTTTCTTAATTTTGGATTCGTTTATCTGAAAAATGGTAACTCCTGTCAAAATATTGTATAGGAACAAAATTGTAAATGCACGTTGTTTTCTGTGAAAAAAGTTTTTGTCCAACTTTTTTAGTTTTTGTGTGAAATGACAAAAACAACATTGGCAACAGTTTTTTTAACAAATGGCCGCCATTTTGAAAGTACAGCCAGTTTTTTTTTTAGGACATGTCTTAAATTGTTCCTTAGGCTTTAATCTTTATGAAAAACATTGTCCCCAAGGATCGAGCAGGGGTGCACGTACAGCTAGGGAGGGCTCCCCGACTAATATAAATATTTTCTAAGTCGGTGTTTCGGCGTAGTTTTCAAAAAAATTACTTTGATCTGCTATAAGACGTCTCTTGTCTATCGGTTTAGATATATTTTCCGGGTTCTACAACATGAGCTCCACACAATTCAAATTGGCAGTATGCTTACAAACGTCAAAGTGATAAAAATTCTCCCGATTAGCCTACTCACAATCGATGAATCCTTGCAGATTGGATCCGACAAATTGTATCGTGTGTGAATCCCTTCACTCAACCGCGATCTTACTCATTGCTACCGTCTCAATAATACATTAAAAATATCACTAAACATCTCTACTCTAGCCAGGTCTGGACCCTCGATATCATACTTAACACGTAAGTACTGAGCCCCTGAGTCGATGAATTTAATTTAATGGGATGTGTTAAAGGTTTTCAGTGGTCTATAAATAACTAATTGCAGTATTTACAATAATTTTGCATTGAAATTTCTACAAGTCAAGGATTATTAAAATATATGTGATTATTAACATGTGACAACCTGAGGCTTTGGTGGTTGGATTTGATTCATTTTTTTATGTTTCGTAACTACTTTGCATATTGTAAACGTTATCGGTAAAGAATTATTGACATTCGCTTAGACATATTACTTTCACCCCTCGTCACCCCTAGAACTCCGTGACAAATGATTTCAATGGGTAGAAATGATTTATTGCCCTATTGGTAATAAATCTGCATTAACATTTTGACGTGTCAAGAATTATTTAAAACTATTTTGATTTTTTACACATCTCGACTAACTGACAAATGATTTCAGTGGTTAGGAAGATTTAATAATATTTACAATACGTGTGCACTGAAAGTACAGGTCAAGAATTATAAAATAAAACAAATATGATTGTTAATAGATTTTATCCCTTCACACCCTTTACAACGATCTGAAAAATGTCTTCGGTAGCTGGATTCGATTCATTTTATTGTTTGCAACCAGTGTGCAATAATATTTTCACAGGTCAGGAAATAAATTTTATTTAATGATGTCCCTTTTGCTCCTTTTCATCCTTTCGGGTTGAGGATGCTTATTGAGTAGAATTATTTTTGGTAGGTATAGGGACGTTAGATTTTTTGCTTTGAATAATTGTTTATTTTATTATATATATATTTATGTATTTCAATTAATAAAGTATTTTTTATAAAAAAGTATACTGGAAGTATTTTTCATTTTTTGACATTTAAAAAGATTTGAGCAAAATAATTGCTTGATCTTCACAGCAAACTGAAATCATTACACTGAGGCGATTTCAAAATGGCCTTTATTATATCCCTTCGTTTCTGATATACAGCATGTTTTCTCTTTTTTGCCAAAATTTCGATCGGCCGTATTTTTTGATTGGCTTCACCAATTGGACATAGGTCACTTGCGTGCCGCGGTCAATTTACACACCCTTATGACTTTATTGACCCTACTGCCATATCGGCAATAGGACACTTGCGCGCAAATGTGGGATTGGTATTTCTGAGATTCGGGTAGGTACCTGCCCTTAATGCATTTTCCTGATAACTACCTATTGGCACCAGGCATCTATTTGTAGTGGTTACAACTCATTATCCCCACTTATAAAATTACAACTGAATACTTGGTATAACCAGTTATTTCAAAAGTGACGTTGAACACAAAATCAGCTTACAGAGAAATGGAGTTCATGTTTATGTTATGTTAAGCGTGAGAGGGAAAAAATTAATAGTGATTGAGAGAAATATGCGTTTCGAAAAGATAAAGAAACATTATTGGGTGTCTCCTATCTACAAAAAAGAGCTGTGTGGCATCCACATCTGTCGATAAATCAAAGCAAGTTCTATTACAGACCAATGGTTGTCATAACCATTCCTACATAGAGAACTTAGACATAAAGGTAAGATAATTTTTCAAAAAAAAAACAGATGAGTAGCTGATTAAAAAAGACACACTCTATTAACACTTTCAGTGTCAGTTATTATACAACTTTAACAATGCACTGGCATAGGTACTTAAAAAGTGTGTTTTCTTAATTTCGAGAAATTACAAAATGGAATTAAAAGGACGGCGGTGGAAAATATTTCTCAACGTCCTCTCAAAATTTTCATACTTCAAATGACAAACCGCTGCCCAAGGAATCACTACTTCCACATTCAGATTCTTTTCCAAGTCACTCACAACGAAAAAATTTTCGTATGTGGAAATAATTGTTTATGGAACTTTAATAATATAATATTTGAAATCCTCTACCCCAAAAACCCATAAAACGATACCCCACATCGTTAGCGGGGTGGGGGTGGTGATAAGGGTTGGTAGTGGGGGTGGATGAATTAAAAAAACATTTTGAGGTTTCTGGTTCTTGTACACACACTAAATCACAATTTTTTTTTCATCCCCTTTAATAATGGGGTGGGGGTGGTAAGGAGGGTGGCTAATGCCAAAATTTTTTTTGAGACCTTAGCTTCTCTTGTATATACTAAATACCAATTTTATGGACTCTTACCTGCTTGATTTACCTATTTTCCCCAAATTTACCACAATTTACCCCCCAACCCTTCGACGGAACAAGATGAAAATATAATCTAGTTCTAGATCTCGTTAAAGTACATATGTGTACCAAATTTCAAGTCAATATCTCGAACGGTTCCAGAGTAAACGTGCGCACAAAAAAAGTTACAGACAGACAGACCGACGGACAGAAATTTTTTTTTCGCTCAAACTTAAAATCTCGACGTTTCGTGACATTCTAAGTCTATTTGAACAATAAAAATTTTTAAAATTTTTTTTGTCGTTACTATACTTCCACCGGATGTGGAAGTAATATTCATACTCCAAATAAAATAGTTTGTAAATTTTCACCCATTACATTTTACAAGTGACATATAAAACAGTTTATTCAAGTACGAGGAATATAGAATTTGCAAACCGTAGTATTATGGAATAATTTCCCAAGTCCGATACAATCAGCGGCCTAACCTAACCTCACCTAACCAGCAAATATATACGGCATTGCTAAATAACAGATCCATTAAAACGTAAAAATTGAATTGTACAAACGCCGTACAGAATTAAACCACCTTTATGAACTAGAAAATAGTTGCAAAAATAAAATCTGGGGGTGACAAAATACTTTTCCAGCCATCTGCAACCATTCTTTTTGTAAGGCATTTAGTTTTTATTGATTATTGTTTTAAGTATTAACAAACTATGCTGTAAACAAATTTTTCACCCTAAAATTGCTCTTTTCAGAGGGAAATAAATTTTTCTGACGCAGCCATGTGTTCCGTGAAAAATGTACGGCATGGCAACAAATGTTTTCGTTTCATGAAAAAGCATTAAGATCATCGAATTTGATGTTGGTTCAAATCACCACCACTGTACTAGGTAGGGGGTTGCGACCGAGATTTCTCACTCTGTAATCACCAAATATGTACGGCGTTGCTGAATAATGAATATATGAAAACATACAAATCTAATTGTACAAAAGCCGTACAGTATTAAATATGTCTGGAAACATTTTCGGAAAATCACAAATTCTTCTGGCTTCCGGTCCCATTATTTTTGTACGGCAGTAGGTTCTAGGTGATTATTTTTTTATAAACTATCAACATGAGGGTTGCCGTACAAGAATATTTTATCTGAAGAACGCATTTTCGGATGGAAAATTCAATTTACCTGTGTGCTCACCTGTACCGCTCAAAAGTGACGTCATAGTGCCTAAAGTTATGGTTTCATATACCAGCATCGTACTGAATATAATTCATGCTGGGTCAGTTGACCCATTAAAAATTACGATGGGCTTGTAGTCTAATATATATCATTCGCATACATAATACATGATTTAAATAGTCGAAACAATCATATAAAATATGAAAATGCTAAGTGCCTTTTCAAAACGTGGTACGTGCTATTTTTACAGTTTTAGATGAGAAGAAAAAAAAAGGTATATTCTTTGAAGCATGCGTTTGCACATACAAGTAATGTTGTTGGCTTACTTTATGGTCACCTGAAGTACACTACCAGAGCCGGCCTTAGTTCCTCAAGCGCCCTCGTGCGAAGTTTTAAAAAGGTCAAGTCAAGTAAATTTCATCCTCATCTCAAAATTGATGAGCGGGGCATGAAATAATAAAAAAAAAAATTTCGTCCTCAAATTTTACTCGAAAAGAAAAGTATATTAAACTCCGTGGCGCCACCTGGAGTACGGCACCCTCGTACTGGGCACGGTAGCGTGTTACGGTCGATTTTCACATTTAATAATGGCCAGAAATTTATGTACTAATTTTCGTTATTTTCCGAAATTTTATTGTACATTTGAGCCTATTGATACCGTCTCTCGCGAATTAATAGAGTATAACTGGTTGCATAATAACAGTACCTAATGGCTTAATATACCTTGATACCGGTAGTATGGGTGAGTGCGTTCGGATATTCATTAAGAGAGTGCATTGCAAAAACGCCCTTGTAAAGCTTCTACAATGGCCAGTATTGTTGATTAAACCTTCTTTGGTGGGTAGATTTATGAGGGGACGGCTTTCAGAGTATATTATGATAATATTTGTGGATATAAACGAAGTTAGGAAAATCTATTCTAGTTGTGGGGTGCGCCGTGGAATAGAAATTCTGAACGTACCGAGACGGAAGACAAGAACTTGACATTTTGATAGAGGACATTTTCTTCTTGGTCATTTTTTCCTTTTGCTGCTTGAAGATTGAGTCGTCTGAATACGAGTTTTAGCAATATTGTAAGTTTTGCTCCATTTATGGGATTAAGTATTCATCACGACAAGATTAGTTGTATTTTCATTTGGTTTGGAGTATCGTTTTGGGAAATGCAGCTACGGATTTTCCGGATAAAGTCAATTTTCAAAGCACGTGGCATCGTCTGAATGCAAGAGTTTGGAGTGCCATTTTGACGGCAAAGGACCTCTTTCAGCCCACATCACATCTCAGGTACGTCTCTGAAAACCCACTTAAGGTTGAAATAGATTTGTAATTTAGGTTGTTTATTTTATTGCAGGGTTTTTTTTTTCGTTCGTTAGTTGTTCATTGTTGAGTATATAACAAGTATTGGGATTTATTTGTTGGTTTATGGCTATTTGGATGGACACCTTATGATTTTACTTGGACCTGTTACTGGTATTCCACTTGAGCTTTTATGTCACATCCTACACTTTACGAGGGACTTCCAGCCTGACCTTAGTTTCAACCTCTAGTCCAGATTTTGGTGTCTAGATGGTGGATGATTGACTGACATGTTGTGTATGTATGGTACTGGGGATCTCGGCATGTTACCTTAGACTCTACGTAGATGGTCTACCACCTGCGGCTGTTATCACCCTGAATTACGCTACCCTGGTAGGACGGGAAAAGGTATTCAGACACTACCAAAGGTAAGCGGAATCATATTCTCTATAACGAGGGATCCGGTACATCTACTCAACGTCCACGTCCATTTTCAAGGAATATTGATAATATTTTGCTTGTAACGTAAATCTCAGTAACACATTAGATTTCAGTAATATTTGGTACATTTTGTATATCGTTACTTCACTCACTTAATAGCATTGCCTTATTTCACAAATAGATGTCAATAATTTTAAGTAATTTTATGTTTTAACGTACCTTGGGTCAATTGTAGTTTTGTCACGCTTCTGGCATATGACCTTTTGTACATGTTTAAAGGATTTATTATTTTGTAATATATTTTGTGTATATTAGGTTAAGCGTGTGGGCCCCACTTATTAGAATATATTGTGACACTTGTACTGCGTACCGAGTTATCGGTGATAATTGTGAAAGATTTTGTACTACGTACCCTGATATTGTATTAAATGTTAAATTAGAACGACGTTGTCTTTTATATCTGACCACCTACACCACCCCAATTATCGAAGCCACCCCCAAGGACCTGAGTAGTCGGCCGTGTGAGACTTCCTCCTCACTAGCTTATTGCAGAGGGGGTACTGCACGTAAAATATTAAAATTTTGTTCAGGGCACAGGGTGACCACCCTACCCTGCGTTCGAGGTTTAGCAGCCTTTGGGGCCCCCTTTTAGTGGGCCCAGGCCCCTGCAACAAGCGCCTCCTCCAAGGCCGGCCCTGTACATTACGTGTATACCAGGCTCAGCATAATGAAAATTTTGAGAGTAAAAACTGTGAATTTGAAAAAAATCCAGAACCTAGTAAGTTTCATCGGCTTTTGCAAATAAAAACGCATGTCCAACGTTATGGCATATTGTCCCTAGTTTATGCGTTTAAGCAATTTGGTATAGTTGAAATTTCACAACTGGAGTAGAGAACTTGCCACTTACTACACTGAAATCTAAAATTGATGAAAGTTAAGATAAATAATATATATGTTTAATCTCTATAACACTTGTGTAAAAAAAATACATTTTATTTAACATTAGAAAAACTAAACTAAAAAGTGAAATTAGGAACTCAAATTTTCTAATCTAGTAGTACATTGCTGAATCATCTTGGGGTTAACAGAGTTTTGTGAACTACTTTTTTGCATCCATGTCGAGGAATGGAAGCATGGCTTTAATATGTAGTCAATTATTTGCCGACAGGACATTTCGTCCGGGCTTTTTCTCTGTTTCAGTTGAAGCAATATCTTCAATAGATATCCCGGGGTTAGAGATGTTTGCAAATCGGAATGACTTTTCTAACACGTGCAACACCAATGTCACTACATTTTCTCTAGTGTTAGAAACCAATAAGCCAAATTGCACTTACATTTCACTTGTATCGAAAGACTTCTTCTTCTTTCTCAAAGAACACATTTCAAAACTTACCTCAAACGATATCTTGTTTTATCACAATTTTCAGATGCCCTTGTTACTTACAACGTTTTGACTTGCAATGTATGAGATGTATAATGTATTATATTCTATTGCATCGCATGGTAGATCAACCTCAAGAGTTTCATTGTTATATTCGAACGTACCCTGGCCGTTTAGTGTTCACTTGGAAAATTACTCTACATAATTAAAAACTGCAATATTTTAGTGAAATGGTGAACATATTTACATTTATTTTGAAATTCATGTATGATATTGAATTCCATTTAAAATTTAATACAATTTCTAAAGAGACGAATACTTCATATATACGAACATTGCAACGCGTATCGTGTATAACGTGTGGAGGATAATGACATGAAGGACGTCCTCTGAAAGGACTTTTTGTCAGTGTGTTCTAAGGAAAGCTGCAGGAAATCTCATTTTTATGGATGGTTTGATAAATAATATAATCGCTTTTAGATGGATATTTAGATTTCGTATAAAAGAGTTTAGTTAGTATAAAAGGGTATAATTTTTCAAATTTACTGCTGGACGTTAATAATATACGATGTGTTCTTGAATTAGTTCCGATTTTAGGAAGTGTTTGCATGCCCTTTTTCTTTTCCCATATACGAGGTATATACCGCGGTATAGGTATATACCTCCGATTAAAGAACTTATATCTAGATACATAATGGCATGAATTTTGTGACCCCGAAAGACTCCCAATCTAAGGCACTTCTTCCCATAAGTTGCTGATTGGCCCATCGGCGTATTCGCGGCCGCTCGTACACGGTCGGCTTCAGTTCGATTATCATAATCTGAGTTTGACAGTTTTGACAGTATCAGTCATTAATGTTAATAAGTGTTTTTCGTGTTTTTCGATCAAAATGTGGTGAAGAAGTCTTTTTATTTTAAGTTGTGATTTGCCTAATACCTAAATAATATTCTCTGTTCATATTTAGACAGTTTAGTGACAATTTAATGCAACATGCAACAGTGCTGTGCCATTTGCAGAAATCGATCATTTCATAAGTAAGTAGGTCATAGTCGTAACATGATGAGGTTCAGTTTATAGTTTTAATAATAATATTATAAATAATATCCTTCCAATGCATATTTCCCTTGAATAAAACATCTTTACCTATTGTATTTTTTCAATCTGCGTTAATATTCCTAGAAGTTAACCAATAATTATCACGTAAAATAGGTACAATATTTTACATTTTCCCTTCTACACATACCCGCCTCTGTTGCCTATGGGATGTGATGTTCATCTATCCATTTTAATGGACATATAATGTGACTATGTTAGGTGCAAATAAGGTATATGAAGAAAAGGTAGCCATTATGTATCTAGATATAAGTTCTTTAATCGGAGGTATATACGTATAGGTATAGGTATATACCGCAGTCAAACAAGAAAAAAGACGTTTTACGGAAATTACTGATAAAAGTTCAGGCCTACTCTGAAACATACTAAAATATACTAAAAGTCCTGAGCCCAAACTGGTGCGCTCGAGCCGTCATCTTGGAAAATGGTGCTCTAATTCAGTTTTTTTACTTATGTCTTACTAACTATTAGCGATAATGGAATTATGTTTATATAAAAAATGTAGCTTATAGAATTATAAAAAAATATTGTAGGTATATATTTTTCTCGCATCTATTATTATACTCTTCACAAATACGAAAGCAAAAAGTATCTTGCATTTGCCCAACACGTTCCTAAAACCGTGGCTGTCGCTTGTAAACAAAAAAAATTCATATCAAAAGTTTTTTGTTCTTTTTTGTGGCTAAGCCACGCATACGAACATCTATTAATGAATGGGTACAAAATAAATCTCTAGAGTGGTGGAAGAATTTCGCACAACAGAGACAGGCCAAAAAGTTCATTAAAGAACGATCGGCCAAATTCACGGAAGACCTACTACGCCAAAATAGAAAGGCAATTAGGATAATGTAACTGGACATTGTAAGCTTAATAGACATATGAGTATAATGGGCCTGGCAGAGGATGAAACATGCAGATTATGCCAAGAGGAAGGGGAAACCTCAGTACGTGTGCTGTGCCATTGCGAAGGCCTAGCCAGGCTGAGGTTCCAACTACTTGGCGAAGAGAAACCAAGGGCAGATAGCTATACCAAGGAGCCCTTATCAAGGCTATGGAATCTGATACAAAAGACAAAGCTGGATAAGGAACTCTAAGTAAAATTAGACAAGGAGTGCCACAATAGATCCACGGGGGTCGCGGTGGCCAAGGCCAATCAATCAGCTCCTTTCTCAAATATAATATAAATCTATCAAAAGTTTTCATTGCTAAAACCCTAATCTATGGGCAGTTTTCTACGTAGACTAGCTAAAAAATCAGTATAATTGTACGATTTTCTATATGCTTGTCATATTTTCTTTCTTAGCGTTATTTGTTTATATGTCGACTCCAAATATAAAAGTTTTAATGGTATAAACAATGAAAAAAAAAATAATGCCAACCTTGGACAATTTTTCCTATATCCACCCCCATTACATATATTTTTAAGTTAATTATGAGCAAACGAAATGGAACCTCAGTGTTTTGTGGCAAGAATAAAATTTTTATTAAATTTTCTGCCCAGTTGCAGCTCGGGCGCATATTATAAAGACATTTTCAGTAATGCAAGTAACTTCAAGGAAGTTGATTCTGCACCCCACCGTACTGATTGAGTGTCGAAATTTTAAACAGTCGACCGTACCTCATCTCCTCCCATACACTATTGATGGATATTATTAAATTTGTATAATGAAACATGCAGTAACAGGATTAGGTCCAAACTTTGAATATATATTTAAACAAGCTAAAAACGTACTCTTCGCCTGTTCACTGAACTTTTTATATAATTGTTACACATTCTATAGGATACTCTTCGCAGTTTTTTGTATATAATGTTAGTTTTAGACATTTTTAATTTTATAGAACGAACTTAGTTGGTAAAAGACTCAGTGTAAAATAAAGTAAAAATAAAAAAAAAACTATACCATACCCCATTTGGGTTTCGAAACCGGAACCCTTGGATTCCGAGTCAAAAGTATAAGAACTACACCACCACCTCGCCCCCGTTTCATATATTTAATGAGCATAATTTTATCTACATTTTGAACCAAAATTTATACTGGCATGCGTTCACGCGGTTGTGACTGATTTTTCGGCATTTTCAATGGCGTCTGCCTCAAAAGAGCTATCTGCTACCATCTAGCGCGTCTGCCTAGTTGGTTACTTGGAACAATGATATTTCCGCATATTTTAATCACGAATTCAGTGTGGTATAAATAACGAGATTGTATACTACTTTTTCCAAAATTAACTTCATTATTGCTAATTTGGGTGACCAACTGAGAATGGCAGACGAGCGGCTACGAATTTAACGAACTATACACTATTTATTTCTAGAGACCTTTGGTATCTTATCACGCGGTTTTTTTCACGCGAGCTCTTAGTCTATATGTTCTGCATATCAGATTCAACATCTTTTATTTTTACAATTATTTCTATTAGTGATAAAAAATATTTCATTCATTTATTTATAGGTACACGTTAGCCCATTGTCTGTGGTGCCAAATGCTCTTGTAAAATGAAAAAAAAACAGCTACTTTATTATGATTTTTATGCATTTAATTGTTTACATGTTAGGTTAGAGTTAGAGTGTGAGATTCAGTTGAAAACCCTGGTCAGAAGCCATGCTGGGAGCTCGTTATGAAATATTTTCGCTTAAAAAATTTAAATATCTATTGTAAACAATGCTTTCAAAGATTTTGGAAAATATACTCGACGATGATATACGGGGATAATTCTCGACATTAGTCTGGTCACCTTTTTTAAAAAGGTAAAGGAATAACAGCTACTTATTTATAAGACTTTTTTAGGAAAGTGTTTTACTGAAATGGACAAATTAATTAATCAACGAGGACTTCTGCTAGTTCACTAAAAAAATTGAATTGTGATTTTGTGCGTTTTTGAGGTAGACGATTTCAAACATTATGTTATTAAAGTTTCATGAACAATTATTTCCATCTAGTGTAGTGCAAATATAGTGTCAAATTTTTTGTTGTTGCAAGACTTCCTAGCAAACATAAATATATAGCATATACGTAAATGCTACGTAAACTAAGTTTCGCAGAAGTAACGTGCTTACACGTAAAAAAATGTAAATTTTTACATTATAAGACAAAAGCTAAAATCATATTTTCACGGTTGTATATTACATTATCAAATGTATATTTGTAAAATATATAAATATTTAGATATTAAAATGAAATATCATTTCACCAGATTTCTATTTAATTACAAAAACATAAAAATCAGAATTATTTTTTTCAAATTTAAATCATTAATAACATTTTTATTTACCGATCTTCCTCTAACTAACACTAACTTCCTGTCCAAATTTCGGTACAATCGGATTTTTCTTTCTTGAGTTATCGTGCTTACAAGAAACGTGACGGACGGACAGACGGACATTTTGAAAGTTGTTCAGAATTCGTTCACTAACACAATGATATGAAAATTTTTTGTCTGCGAGCGATATTTACGGTTTTAGAAATGTGCCGATCAAATGCAATATACTGTTCTTCTTCGTATTTGCGAAGAGTATAAAAATATAAAACACATAAAACAAGTATAGCATAAAATAAAGAAAATGTATAAAATGTAATATAAAGTATATTTTAAAGCTGTCGTGAGAAAATTACCAACTGCGGGCGCTTTTGAGTGTCTGCATTGTCTTACCTTTCGCAATTTTATTTTATAATACCGTCTATTTAACTTTAATCCTTACAATAAAAGGAAAAGTACGAGGATATGAAAGAATAAGTCAGTAAATGGCGGATTACAACGCGACAGCTCTACAAATAGACAATTTATCACCCGTACTTGGCGCGCCGTTTCTGTATATCCAAGTGCAACTGGAGCAGAAGACGAGAATTAACCTTTAAAAAGTATATCAGATTACTCTTTCATAATGAACACAAAAATAAAAAGTAGAAAATAAGAGAGCACATGATTAAATATAACCACCTGTTCCTTCCTCACTCAGCTTACGGTCAATGATAAGCCTTAAGAAATATTTACAATCTTAAATGTACACCTATTTTTCTGCATTAGAGTTGGCCACGAGAACAAATGAGAGATTTTACTTAGTATATTAAGATCAATGACACCGTTTATTTTAATTTGAGATTTTAGGTCACATTCAAGAGAGAGGTTTGATGTGTATTTTTATCATTTTTAGTTATACGGCATTTGCTCAATGTAGCGATATAGCAAAATCCACAAACACGGACTGTTTCCCTTCTAGTTGCTAAGGCGGTTGCAATTTTCATGCCAGGCAACAAAACAGACATAACAAATTACAAATCGGTCTCAATTTTATATTTATTTGGTAAAATATTAGAATAACCGATGATCTATAAAATTGTTATCAACTAGCGTAGTTCTGCGTTTGCAAATAAAAAACATATTAGTCGGAAACTATTGCACTTAGGTAAATGATTCTAGATTTGATTGATAGAGTTTATTCCATATAATAATTCTACAATAAAAAGTGTCGTAATTCGACTTATTGCATTTTGAAAAAACAATATATGTTTTGCAATAATTGATAAAAATGCTGATGTATCGCTTTCACACAAGCATAACTTTTAATTTCACGATATCGATTTCAAATTTTTTTACATCAACCTCTTCCCTGATGTTTAAGGAACATTTTCTGTCATATAACATATTGTCGCGTTTCACAAATAAAGGCTATAGAGATATTTGAACACGCGCGTGTTGCATTAGTCAAGTAGCGAATTGCGAGTGGGATAAAGATCGATAGATACGTGAACCAGCGCGTCGAAAAAGGAGGGACTGACATAATACAGTAATACTCATGGAGTATTATTATTGTGGTACCTGCTCTTATGAAATAAAACACAGTTAAGGAAAAATAAGTTTTAATTACCATTGAATGAATTATAAAATATTTAATCGTTAATTTTGATCGTAAAAAAATTAAACAAAAATGTTCAAAAATCAAGTTCATTATTTGGTTCAATTTGAATCGTAACATTAGAGGATACCTTCTTCATGTGATTACCATCCAAACTGAAAAATATTAAATTCCTCAACATTAAGTTTATGACTGCTACACCATATTTTATTCTGTAATAAACACCTGAAAATCGAAATATTCATTTAATTTAAAAAAAATGAAAATAAAATTGAACCAACCTGAGCACATGCTGCTTGAAAGCGTCTTCTGTTGGAGGATGTTCTGGTGATCATTTTAACGACTGTAAAGTTATTAGTTTTCTGAGATCATCCAGACTCTCAACATTGTCGTGTTTATACAATAGACCGAATGCATGTAGGCGGCGTCAAAGTCGCGTTTGGGTACTGCAACATAACCTCATTTTCTGTGCATCTTTGTTTACTACTTCTTTAAAAATACCAAGCAATTGTTGTGTGCCTCAATGCACTTCCTATTATAGAAAAAATAAAAATTCAAAGTTTCACCAGTTTCCAGTATGCAGCAGTTTTAGAAGAAAGTGGATAGTTGCTCTCAAATTACAAAAAAGCCCATCTAGTGTGTTCAAAACATTTCACAGATCGAATGCATGTAGGCGGCGTCAGAGTCGCGTTTGGGTACTGTAACATAACCTCATTTTCTGTGCATCTTTGTTTACTACTTCTTTAAAAATGCTAAGCTTTTCTTCAACTAAACTATCCATTTTCCGTAGGTTTCAAATAAACAAACTTATTCCAACACATCAAAACTACAAAGCACAGAACACAATGAATAGAGTACCCAAAGGCGATCGGTAACCGCCTGGCAGCGAAATATTTTACTAAACCTATGCATTCCTCCTATTTCGCAACAAAATTTTTAGACATTTACAGAACATTTTAAAAATCCCTAATATCTTCCTTTATCTTCCAGGCAACTTTGAATGCAGTTTTTTTTGCCAGTTTTGAAAAATGCGCTAGTTGTATCACAACCAGTTAATAAATGTATAGTATACCTGGCAAACAAGAACAGAAATCTGACCTCAGTTTCGATAATATAGAAGTATATTAATGTATCTTAGTTTATTAGTCGTTTGATTGCAATGACCCGTTTGAATATAAATGTTTTTATCTCGAAATAATTCAGAGAATATTGCAACATAATACAAAACTATAACGAGATCATCAGTATCATCTGACTGAATGACAATATTTTCAAATAACATTACAGTCACTAAAATAGTCAGCAGAACTTCCTCCAACAGAAGATGCTTTCAGGCAGCATGTGCTCAGGTTGGTTCAATTTTATTTTTGTTTATTTTATATTAAATGAATATTTCCATTTTCGGGTGTTTATTACAGAACAAAAAATATGGAGCAGCAGTCATAAACTTAATATTGAAGGGTTTGATATTTTTCCAGTTTAGATGGGAATCGCATGGAGAACGTATTCGATCAGTTCTCTCCACAAAAGCACCAATGTCTGACGAAATGAGAGATATGTTAAATATTTCTTGCCGAGATAAAAATTGCATTTCGGTAAAATATCCATATGTCGTCGAGAAAATCTAATATGTGCATCGGCCAGGTGCAAAGAATGCCGTAATGTTTCAATTCAAATTAAACCAATTAATGAGGAACTTGATTTTTGAACATTTTTGTTTAACTTTTTTATGATCAAAATTCAAATAAAATAAAATCAAATGCTTTATTCATTTTTTGCCATATACATAGATACAGATGAGGTTCATCATGTACAGGTGGAAAACCACCAAGTGGACCACTTAATTAATTGATTAATTTACTAAAAGTAAATTATAAAAGTTAATAGTAGTATTTTTCTCTGTTTCTTATTGGGATGCTCTGCCACATGTATTTTCTTCTAAACAATGTCTGAAATCTACGAAATAATACAATTAACCAGTATTTTACTGGAAAATAACCTCTACGCCTGTGACTTTTATGTCAAAGGATCAGTTAGCTGTATTTAATATACCCAGCACCCAAACATTATAATACGTTTTGAGAAAGGAAACAGATTCGTTTTCCGAAACATCAGCAAAATAGGTCATTTTTATATTTTTGTTCTTATTCTTCATTTGTCAAAAACCACCCTCTAACTGATCCTTTGACGTAAAAGTCACAGGCGTATAGGTTATTTTCCAGTAAAATACTGGTTAATTGTATTATTTTGTAGATTTCAGACATTGTTTAGAGGAAAATACATGTGGCAGAGCATCCTAATAAGAAACAGAAAAATTAAAAAAATTCCACAACCAACATTTAGACAATATTTTGTTAATAGTAATAAGTATATAAAAAGTGTAGATATATAAAAAGTGCAAGTAACATAAAAAACATCAAATGCCGTAAAAAGTTTTTGAACGTAAACAGGACCAAAATATAAAAATGTATTAAAATAATTTATTCATTGGTAATTAAAATTTATTTTTCCTTAACTGTGTTTTATTTCATAAGAGCAGGTACCACAATAGTAATACTCCATGAGTATTATTGTATTATGCCAGTTCCTCCTTTTTCGACGCGCTGGTTCACGTATCTATCGATCTTTATCCCACTCGCAATGCGCTACTTGACTAATGCAACACGCGCGTGTTCAAATATCTTTATAGCCTTTATTTGTGAAACGCGGCAATATGTTATATGACAGAAAATGTTCCTTAAACATCAAGGATGAGGTTGATTTAAAAAAAATTGAAATCGATATCGTGAAATAAAAAGTTATGCCTGTGTGAAAGCGATACATTGCATTTTTATCAATTATTGCAAAACATATATTGTTTTTTCAAAATGTAGTAAGTCGAATTACGACACTTTTCTATTGTAGAATTATTATGTGGAATAAACTCTATCAGTCCAATCTAGAATCGTTCACCTAAGTGCAGTGGTTTCCGAGTAATATGTTTTTTTACTTGCAGGCGCGCGGTTTAAAAAAAATTGTGATCTCTGAAATTAAATGCTCACAAATTTTGTCTCGACCAAGGGAAAAGGTCGTCAACCGGGAATATAATACGTCATTTATTTCTCTATCAAATGGTCTAGGGCCGATATCTTTCAACTCCGAAAAATTTTTTTGAACGATTTCAACCTAAATTTCGCTCCACTAATAATAGCGCAATAGAACAGGTTTAAATGCTATAGATTTATTACAATATTAGGTGAAGCAGTACTGAAAGTAGTTATCTTGAATGCGAGCGGAATTACAGCAAATCGAGATACACTAGGGCCTCAATCCACAAATGCGTTTCCTCCTTAAGGATGACATATAATGACCTCAAATAAAATTTAATGTCGTATAATCAACCTAACAATAATTTATAGTAAACCGTTGTTTAACTAGGGTATAAATAAGTTGTTATTTATGAAAAGTAATGTAATGTTACACATTTCTACATGTTTATAGCAGGTAAATATTTACATAGTAAATACGTTGAAAAAGGACCCCGCTCATTTATTATGTGGCTCCCGGTGAAATTGACTGAATTTTTAATATATTGTAGATTTCGACTTTCTGATCGAAAGCTCTCGTGGGCCCAACTCGATCATATGTATAGTTTCCGAGATACAGCTCAAGAAATATACAAAAATGAATTGTATAATTTAAAAAAAATCGAATTCATGATTTTTTTCATATATTTTATATTGTGATTCGTTTTAATAGCCCTTTTTAATATTTTGCAGTAAAAATATTTGTTGTTTTAATAAAAATAGCGTAGAAAAAAATTAAAGTTTTAAAAATGTTGGCGAAGGCGCCAGAAAATCTATATAAAAAAATCGGCAGCTACTGGAAGCAGCTGGAACCTCCCCACCCGGTGAATCTTTGAAGCCGAAAAGAGCACTAAACAATATGAACGATCTCATTTAATTATATTTATTAAGTTGAAATATTTTTTTCGTATTAAATCAGAAAAAAAGGCTTGCGTTCGGTGGGATTTGGACCTAAGAACTTGAGTGTTAAATTTATAGTCTGCACAACATTAACATTTTATTCAATGTTTTTAATACAAATATATGCTTCATCGGATCCTAGCCCGGGGCCAGCCAGACAACCACGGTGAACACCGCCGTGGCGAGTGTGAGGCTGGACGGGGTAGGTCCGGTTTGGCTTGGAGAAAAATAGAAAAGTAGCTCCTGTCTTCTGCAGGCAGGTTTAAAGACTAGGTTAAAATTATAATGTGTCCACATGGACCTAAAATTAATATAAAAATAAACACAATTTTATAAAAACGTTCGTAGGCAAGAGCACTTAATAATTTTGATTATTGATACGGGAAACAACTAAACGAAAAAACCTGTTCGTTGGTAATGGGATGGATGGCAGGGATGGCCATATTTGGAAAAAACCATATAACTCTTGGTGGACAGCTTCCCTGCCAGATGTAGCCAGGGTAGTGTTCATGGTGGATCGTTTAAGTTTGAGTTGGTATATTTTGTTTTATCTTTCGGCTTCGACCAATTTTTCACTAAATCGGTCGGGGAAGTGATAGCTGTCAAAAGCGTTCCGGTGGGGTTGGTTACACTTGTAGGGCTTGTAAGCGGTTCAGGATGGCCTCTCACACCATCCGTGGGCTTTATAAACGTCGAAAAAACTTGTAATCTCTCGATGCACTTGACACGTCAAAAATACTCAGCATACAGTCTGCACGCTTTAACACACTAGCAGAGAACTTATACCACAAATGGACCCGTAGTATTTTTTGGGAATTTTCCTTTGAGTCCATTTAATAAAATTTGACATTTTTCTGAAAATTTGACGTTTTTCTGAAAGTGATATTTTTCCGAAAATTTGACATTTTTCTGAAGTGACATTACTCCGAAAATTTGACAATTTTCAAACATTTGACATTTTTCTAAAAGGTGACATTTCTTCGAAAATTTGACGTTTTTTCGAAAATTTGATATTTTTCTGAAAAGTGACATTTTTCCGAAAATTTGACATTTTCCTGAATTTTTGACATTTTTCTGAAAAGTGACAATTCTCTGAAAATTTGACATTTTTCTGAAGTGACATTACTCCGAAAATTTGACAATTTTCAAACATTTGGCATTTTTTTGAAAGGTGACATTTCTTCAAAAATTTGACGTTTTTTCGAAAATTTGACATTTTTCTGAAAAGTGACTTTTTCTGAAAAGTGACATTTTTCTGAAAATATGACATATTTCTGAAAAGTGACATTTCCCTGAAAATTTAACATTTTTTCGAAAATTTGACACTTTTTTGAAATGTGACATTTCTCCGAAAATTTGAAGTTTTCCTGAAAATCGGACATTTTTTAAAAATCTGACATTTTTCTGAAAAGTGACATTTCTCCGAAAATTTGATATTTCTTGGAAATTAAAAAAAAAAAATTTCGTGACGTCTTGTAGAAATATTTTTTTGATATCATCATCAGTTCGCCTGTTATAAAAATTTTATGCTTTTACGACGTCATCAGAACGTAGGTGTATTTTTAATTCACTCGTATTCCATCCATCTACAATATTTCCACCTACGTTTCAAACTTTAATTGGATGTTTCCAATAGTGCACCAGTTTCTAAGAATTTTTCTTATTTGTGACGTCATGAGGCGTCATGTGACGTAGGTGTATTATTAATTCACTCGTAATCCGTCCGTCTACAATATTATTTATACCTACGTTTCAAATTTCAGTTCGATGTTATCAGCCGAAATCACTGAACACCTCTGTCATTATTAGAATATCACCCTGTACATTGCACTGCTTTGAGGACAAAACAAGTGAAATTTTTGTTTTTTAATTTTTTTCACGGAAACCAAATCGAAAAAGTGCAAGTGTGATATATCGTTGAAATCGGAATTTTTACTGCTTTTCAATGGTTCAATTTCAAATTGTAAGTAATCATAAAATAAACAACTTGTTGTGTCAAAACGGCACTAAACGTAATCCGATCTCAACCAAAACCTTTTCAGATCTTCTGGAGCACTAAAGAAACCCTCATGCAAACTTTCATCCAAATCCGTTTAGTAGCTTCGCCGCTATCGTGCTAACATACATACACACACACACACACACACATACACACACACAGACATTTTTCAAAAACAACTTTTTTGGGTTTCTGGGACCTCAAAACGTAAAGATTTAATGTTATCTCAATTTTCGATTTTGGACTAATTGTAGTAACCTCCCACAATTTTATTGTGGGGAGGTTAAAATAACAAGCTAAAAACTACATTTTGATATGCTTTTTATCCCTGTTGGGCTGACTCAGTACCTTTTTTTTTCTTTTTGCATTGACTAAAGTAAAGGCTAACTACATTTTGACATACAGAAAGGGCATCGGTTATATTGTGGACATGCATCTTTGTAAATAACTCGTTTATTTTTAATTTTTCGAAAAACTTTGTTTCAGATTTTTTGTCCAAAAAGGTCCGTGCTTTATATCGGTTATAGAGATTTATCGACGGAATACTTAATTTTCGATTTTTATTAGGAAACTGTTGGGTATTTGTAGAATCTATCAAAAAAATTAAGTTTTTGTAGATTCGCTTTTGTTTTGTCAAATTTCTTACAATAATAGTCTTAATCGAGCCCTACAATCGCCATTTTTGAAAATCAAAATCGGACTTTCGGTTCGGGAGTTATCAATATCTATGGAAAATAATACTCGGCCTTGGAAAAAATATTTGCGGTCAACGGATTCGGGCCGCCAGCAATAGGCGTCATTTGGGGCCGTGTACCTTAGATCCCACCAAGTCTCATCGAAATCGATCAATATCCTGGACAGTTATCGTGCTTCCTAACTCGATTTCGAGAAAACCAGTTTTTTGTAAAAAAATTCAATTTCCATTTGTTTTTCGACATTGTCTCCGGTATATTTATCTGTAGATCGTTGCCAGCGGTACCATCTCTTTTTTGAAATATCTCGATCCGACTGCACATTACCGAGTTATTCAATTTTTCCCGAAAAACTTGAAACGTCTATATCGGGTACTTCCGGTTTCCGAACGGAGCCGAGCTTGCAGCGTTAAGGTTTTCTAAAGGCCTACTATTAACCCCCCAAGTTTCATCGAAATCTGAAAACGGATTAGGGGGGCTGAGCGTGACAGACAGACATACCGACAGACAGACCGACTGACCGACGGACGGAATTTTCTAAATTCGCTCTCGAGTCGATAGATACGACTTTCGTTTCGATCCGACGTTTTTTTCGGATTTCGATGGTCCGCTGGAAAAATGCAAAACCTATACTACATTTTTTTTCAAAATGTAGTAACAAGTGAAAAAAATATTTGGTCGAATTGGCTAAAACATTTTTTAAATAAAGTATGTGTCTTCCTGATCAAAAAACTTCAATTGAAAGACTTTCGGAAATTGCTCCTTTGACCTCTACCCCATCAATAAATTAAAAGTTCCACAAGATACAGAATTTTATACAGGAATTTATAGTTGTATCTCGGAAACTAGACATAGGATCGAGTTGGGCCCATGAGAGCTTTTGATCAGAAAGTCAAAATCTACAATATATTAAAAATTCAGCCAATTTCACCGGGGGCCACTTCCCATAAGAAATGAGCGGAGTCCTTTTTAAATTGATCAATATTATTGGAGATAAAGAACTTAGTAAAGAACGCTTGTAAGTGTAACAAAATAATAATTGTGCTATTTCGTTTGCTGCGTACAACAACAATTATGTTAAAAATCTTGGAACCACCATTCTAGAAGAAACTGCGTGTTTATAATAATTTATGAGCAATAACCATTTTATTATATCGTATTATGAGATACATATCGTAGAAGGAACAACGCCATGAAACTCAAGTATTACTGATCCTTACTTAGGAGTAATAAAATAAAAGATTAACATGTTAGAACGGATTAATTAAAAAGTAAATATACAAAATATTTAAATCAAATGCAATAACGATTGTCTAAATCGACAACAAACAAATTAATTGATCAATTTAGTTTAATACATACAAGAATAATTGATACCAATTGTTCCAGATATTTATTATATACGTCGATACGTCGCATCGTGTGCGATTTCAAGCCTCAAAACCTTATTTTGGAACGCGTTGACCGATTTATTATATATTTTTTTAATTGGGATGTGGTACTTGATAAGCTCTCCCAAGTAACAATTTAAATTCCTTTTAGGTTTATTTAGGTTTTATCAGTGCTTTATAATGGCCACCTCATATACCAGTGATTTATGTCAGATATAATAAATGTCAGATGCACTTCAAGATAGTCTTGTCTTAAAGAAAGTTTTAAAAAGGCTTTCAATAATTTATATTAAAACTAAATGATCTTGTAGTCTTCATTGGTTTATGACTAACTTATCAAGGTATTTGTCAAGCCTTCGATAAAACTCTCTAGTTGATAAGTCCAACTTAAGAGGATCGAGTTTTATTGAAGAATTTAGGAGTTGTTGAGGCTTTATAAAATTATCTTGGGGTAGTTTTTAATGCTGGCCTAAAAATCTAATATGCTTTGAGATTACTAAGTTTCGAGTCGAACCTTCATAAATAAAACTTATTAGAGTTTTAATGAAATGGGCAGAAACCTATAATAAGTCAGGCTTAACCATAAAAGGATTTGGTTTCTCTTTGTCCAGATTATAGCGTTTTAAAATAGGTAGTTTTAAAGCTGTATTAAGAAATATTCGTTGGCATTTCATGTATTTGTGGATACCGTGTGCATGTGGATAAATAAACACAACACGCATAGTAGACAACCCCCAAATCCAAAGAAGAGGTTGTCTGGAAGAGGGCAGGCAATATCCATTACCGACCGACATTGCGACATGGCAAGCAGTACTACCAATAACTTTCTACAAATGAGGCAAAATCTTAAAATCAAAAACGGTTGCGTTAATTAGTTAATTAGTTAAAGGGTCCCAGTTTTGATTTTGTGAAGGTTTTAAGTCACCGAAAAGAAAAATTAATTATCCAACCATTTTTTAAATTTGTGTTTTTAGAGGGCGCACGAATTTTTAAGAACTATCTATCCATGTTTTACAGTAAACTTAGTCTCGTTGAAGATTTTAGGCCACTGTGAGGACTCCCAATACTTTATTCGTAAATACTATTTCTCAGTATTCGCCATATGTTCATTTTATAAGTATGCATGGTGGCCCATATATTGTGTGGATGATGTGAGTGTGGCAGTAGATTTATTTGCTTTTATATTTACTTCATTAAATATAAAACGTTTTCTCAATGCATTTGTGTATGCCTTTTAAATTCTACTATAGTGCTTACCTAAACCAAATATAGTTTTATAATACTCTTCAAATATTCTACGAGTAAAAATTTAGATGATTCATTAAAACTTGAAAGCTTTAATAGTAGTTTTAAAAAGAGGCATGTGGGTTCTTCTCCAGGTGGGCCCCTGTACTTTTATAAAGGTTTTAAGTCAGTTTTATAGAGTCCTTCCAGACAATTTATATTTATAAGTATTCTTCGAAATAAACTTTCAGAATATCTTATAGAGTATATTAAAACTAAAATTGCTATTTGACCATGTATTTTTAATAAAATCTCGCTTATTTAACGGCTGTTGAATCATATCGCTGTAATTCTAAAATGGTTTGGAAATGCCAGAAGGCTCTAATCGAGAGCTAGCTCACACGAAAACTGCGAGACGAAATTTCACCCCTCAGATCGCTTCAGATCGCCTGTATATTACCAGTATATTACTTTGTGTTGGATGAAGATGATGAAAAAGTAGATCACATTCTAGGTATATACCTGACCTAACAATAATATTATGAAACGTAAAATCCAAACACGAAGTCCTAAGAAATACAAGAGCAACATTGACAATATCTTGCGACAGGAAATTGAATATATCACTGCCGCAAATATCCATGGAAAAAAGTATGTTATTACCAATTCTTATTAACTTATCGACCTACCAGTATCGATTGAGGAAGGGCATCTTCAGCTGGTGGTATTCTATGCACAAATATCAGACCACTAACAAATGCAGCTTTGAAAAACTAACTCTTTTAACGGGCAATTTTTTTTTAAATTATTTTATTTTTAGATTAGCTATTCAGTAAATGCCCTATTTGAGTTCATGTTTATAATTTTTGTTATTTAAGTTGATATTTTTGTTATTTACAGAATATTTATTTATTTAATGTATTTCATTTATGTTTTTTCCTTTTGATAAAAAAACCTTTTTTCTTCAAGCGTATTAAAATGTTTAAATTATGTCACCAAAAACAGAAGTAGAAGTAGGACATTGTTTTACTAGTAACAAAATGTTAGTACCGAACGCCACCGTAGTGGACATTGTTTTACTAGTAACATAATGTTAGTTCCGAAAGCGCCACCGCAGTGGGTATTGTTTTACTAGTAACATAATGTTAATACCGAAAGCCACCGGTGGCGCGCTATCCACTAGCCACTTGTCATATTGTGTCAACATGTAAGACTGTAGTTTGAATATTTGTACATTTATGATAAATAAATGAATTTTTGCATTTTAATACGCTTGAAGAAAAAATAGTATATATTACACGGAGTAGAACGCCTTTTTTTGTGTTTCGCCCAGTTTGCACGTTCTACTCCTAGTAATATAATATACTATTGTTTGTTCATTATATTAATTATACGTATATAAAAATGTTTTTTTGTTAAATTTAGATGCTTTTGTACATGGAAAAAAAAACAATTACCATTTCGCCACCCTAATCATTCATTCTAAAAATTACCGGTAAATACCAGTTAACCGGTTATTTTCATTTTTATTTACCGATTGGCCGGTTATTAAAATTCCCGGTAAATTGCAAACAAGTCCTGACCCGCTGCAGAAATAATCCGGTTCTTACTTTTTGGCAAAGATCAACTTTCGCCAGACGATCTGGACGGTTTTTCATAGTACCAGTTGTGAATCTCACATATCCAAAACAAAGATGAACGTGAAATGGATCATGGCCAAGAGGGCCCAGTCGCAAGATACTATTGCACCTGTAAGTCTAGAGTCAGAACACATAACCAGTGTTCTATGGTACTTGGAATATGCTAGTCACCAACAAGCGATAAAATATCCAAATCGTTGCCCATTAAAATTACAAATTGTTAATGCCAACTACTATAATCATTTTTTATATCATTTCAGAATCTACTACTAAAGAACTCAAATATTTGCAAATTTTTCACATAATTAATACACTTGCTCTTAAAATAGATCGTGTTTCTTTAAACATCTACCTGTGTTTATGTAATTGTTAAAGGAGTACGTTGTGAAATATAATTGCAAAATTGATCGACTTACCTGAAAATTAATTTAAATTATATAAACAATTTTCTCCGAAACAATTACACTCCACACTCTCGCTTACAAATCATTTTCCAGAGATCTATTTTAGCACAACACAACAGAAGTGATATTAGACGGCTCGACTAGTAAGGGGGATAAAAGGAAAAAACTTTAAATATTGTGACATAATCGCTCAAGAGACGGAAATTACCTGTGTTTCGGAGGAAATTGTTCATATAATTTAAATTAGTCTTCAGGTAAGCAGATTAATTTTTCAATTCATTCAACCACGTCTCGTCTATATAATAACATTTCCGAGTTTACGAGTAGTTCTAATTGCCCGAATATAATATCTTCGCCAACAAATAATATCGTCTATGGGACGATGTTCCTATTTGCTTTTGCAAATACAAAGTCCATGTCACGTAAAATTTTATAGAAATTTCCTTAAGATTTTACTTAAGACAATTAAAAGATTTATAGCTCTTAGATCGTTAAAATCTGTAAGGCTATTTATTAAGGGCCGGTTTTATAGGTTCAGATTAAACTAGAATTTAACTAGAAGTTTCACCTTTTCACCTTTTTGGCATACTTTTGAATTGTGCGCCTTGCTGTGCCTTACTTACTTACGGCACTGATGCCTTAAATATGTTATGTTCTATATTAATTGTCTTTTGATAAATTTTTTTCCTAAGTCGAAGTTTGTATTTATTCTTCGACTTTGGTCGATTCTGGGAGGTTCTATAACAATAACACTGACGATCTTGACAAACGCTTATAAAACGGTATTTTATAAAATACTAAAATCTACAATTTAAACCTCTAGGTGAATCTTCAAGTTAAACTTTAGTTTAATCTGAACCTATAAAACCGGTCCTAAATGTAATATAGTAATAACCACAACAAATTTTTCAATTTGCGAAGCTCATAATTTGCACGCCAATGGGTCCACTGTCAAGACTTTATACGTATAGTATAACATTAATTTAAGTACTTTACAACTACAGAGAACAAATAATGAATTCGATTGAAATTTTAAACTCCAGTAATTGTCATATTTAAAGTAAGTACTCATTATTATTAATTACTTTATGTTTACGGAAATTACTCTACCTAGTCTAGTACCTCAAGGCACCAGATTTCAGTATTTATTTTAAACAAGATTAATATTTGTTGCAAGTAGGTATACTGTAATCTAGTTATAACGAAGTATACTCATACTGAAACTGAAGTACATATAATTCATGGCGTTACTATTTTAGGTACTCTGGTGATTTATACACTGGCTTAAATCCCCGATAAATATAGAATGCTGCTTGATATAGATGACTACGATGACTAAATAATTTTAAATATCAAACTGGAGCTATTATTGTGTTTTCATTATTTGTCGAACATTCCTGTCACATGAAAATGCACGTCATAATTAATGTAAATAAATCAAAGAATTTATATATGGTAAAATACTAATATTTATTATCTGCTATCCAAATTGTTTGTGGACCTAAATTGTGCCGTGCCATTAAAAACAATTATTATATGTATCGTGTATTTTAAAAAATATTTCACATTGTATAATTGGTATGAATCTATAAATTGATGCTTTTCCTAAATTTCATTTCTCGAGAGGAAAACTATTAGAAATATTACCTTCTTTAGCCATTGTTCATTTTAACCTCCCCACAATAAAATTGTGGGAGGTTACTGAAATTGGTCCAAAATCTAAAATTGAGATGACATCAAATCTTTACGTCTTGAGGTCCCAGGAACCCAAAAAAGTGGTTTTTAAAAAATGTCTGTGTGTGTGTACGTGTGTATGTGTGTATGTGTATGTATGTGAACACGATAGCGGCGAAACTGCTAAACGGATTTGGATGAAACTTTGCATGAGGGTTTCTTCAGTGCTCCAGAAGATTTGAAAAGATTTTAGGTTGAGATGGTATTACGTTTAGTGCCGTTTTGGCACAACAAGTTGTTTATTTTATGATTACTTACATTTGTAAGCGAACCATTGAAAAGCAGTAAAATTCCGATTTCAACGATATATCACACTTGCACCCTTTCGATTTGGTTTCCGTGAAAAAAATTAAAAAGAATTCGTTATATGTGCACACATGACAGCGTCCAAAAAATATTGCTATTATTGTTAGGGGAAAATGTATCTTGCCATCTGTCAAAAGTATTTGGGTTGGTAACCTTTGTGGATGTTGATTTATAGGTTATGGTACGTTTATTAGGCAATCCAAACCACATGACTTCCAACATGGCGCGGAGAGCAAACATTCGTTTTCATTCGTTAAACGTTTGTGTTTTTCTGTTGTCTTGGCTACGTTTCCGGAATTTAATAAAAATAAACCCGTGTTTGCCCTCCACGCCATATTGAAGAAAAACTTTGACAGGTCGTTGAATCGCTTAATAGGGAATGTACTTCATGTAACTAAAGTTTTAGATTTTTAAGTTAATAGTCTTGTTTAATGTTTGTATCCATATTTTAAGCTTGGAGCCATACTGGCCAAGCGGATATTTAAAAATTAATGCAAATGTATTTTGGATATTGTTAATTAATAAAAATAGATTGCTAATTATAGGTTAGATTTCTAACCTGCAAAATGCGTTTTATTTTATTGGGACAAACTATTTAAAACTTCATAAACATTACATTGAACTAGATTTTAGTTGAAAATGCGGGAACCAGGCAGAAATTTTAATAATAGCTACATAATACTTGTAAATTTTAAGAAATATATATATTTTCGAGGTTAGCTGTGACGTCACGTGCAGATGCCCCATAGGTTGTCTCTAAATTTATAGCCGGGTTCGGATATTATGTCTGATTGATGGGACGCATCACAATCGTTCATTTAATGCAAATAGAGCTAACCGAGCTAAATCTGAAACGTTCGAATATTACAATATAAAGCCCTCGAACGAAGCTCGACTTGCTCGGACCTTTTTGATCGAGCAGGAAGATTTTAATTTGACGCATGCGTAGTCTGCTTGAATTGTCCATAATATTATTGACTTGTTGAGGTTAGATTGTCATTTTAGCTGAATTCTGTGTTGTTATTTTTTTCGCTATCCACTTTACAAAATCTTCGAAACGTTATCTGTTAATACCCTTATAATATCCGGCAGTTGATTAACATGCAACAAAAACAAACATGAGAGGTTATGTTTTAACAGATTGCTTCTAGTCCACTTCACTTCGTATAAAATTGGTATTTAATATATACAAGAGAAGCTAAGGTCTCAAAAAAATTTTTGGCATCAGCCGTCTCCATTATAAAAGGGGATGAAAAGAATTGTGATTTAGTGCGTGTGTGTACAAGAACCAGAAACCTCAAAATATTTTCTTACTTCATCCACCCCCACTACCAATCCCTTATCGCCACCCCCACCCCACTACCGATGTGGGGTATCGTTTTATGGGTTTTTGGGGTAGAGGATTTCAAATATTATATTATTAAAATTCCATAAACAATTATTTCCACATACAAAATTTTTTCGTTGTGAGCTCCGATTAAAGAACTTATATCTAGATACATAATGGTATTGGATTCTATGTTGCTGAGATAGTCACAATCTAAGGCACTTCTTCCCATAAGTTCCTGATTGGTCCATTGGTATTTACTCATTATTATTTTATTGACAAATTACAATTTTATTTCATTATTTTGCTATATTTATTAGCCAACGTTATTGTGGATAGTACATAACATTTTTAGTTTATAGTTGTTTTATGCTCGTAAACAAAAGCATTTTAATTTTTTTGTGAACTTCTGCCAATTCTAACTCGTACATTATAATCTTAGTTCATACAGCGAAGAAACCTTTGGACCGAGCAAGTTGAATTTTAGTTGACTATGCCAAATTCATTAAAGTTGATTTGTCGTTGTTCCTTAAAGACATTATTCAATCGTTGAAGGCGGAGATATTTCTTTAGAGACCCAGAATCCGAGCTATTCCAGCTAATGCTCTTGCTTCCAGAGGAGCATGTTATGCATTCTCTTCTAGATTTAAAATGTTTGTTATTCCCTATAATGCATTTCGCTAATTTAATTTTGAGTCTGTAATTTTTTTTCCGGCAGACAAAGTTTTTCCGGCTGCAAGAATCCACAATATACCTTAGCCGGAAAGCAAGTATAGTAATAATTGCACGTGATCAGTGTGTGCAACAGATCTTATTGGCGTTTAAATTGGGAAAGGAAAAGGATAGTAATGGATAGTGGTCCACTCTCAAATACTGTATGCTACACCAGTCTGGCATAAATCACGAAATGAAAAATTAACAGTAAAGCTGGCAAGACTCCAGAGGCTGATGTCAATCAGAATCGGCAGCGCATACCGCACCATATCAACTGAGGCAGTGGAGGTCATAGTGGGAGTCCCACCTATAGAATTTCTAATACAAGAAAGGTCAGAAAAATACAATGGAATGGAGGCCAGAGTAGCACAAAAGAGAACGTTTTCACAAGATGGCAACAAAAATGGGAAACCGCAACGTATGGACGATGCACCTGTCATTCAGACACGGATAAATCGCCCCTACAGAGAAGTGAATTACTACTTAACCCAAGCTCTCTTTGGACACGGGTGTTTTAAGAAGTATTTCTACGATCGGAGAAGGGCAGAAACAGACAGATGCAGCTACTGCGACGGGGTGGATGACGTAGCGCATACCCTGTATATTTTTATTAGATCGGAAGAGACCAGGAGACCCTACAAACTGGGTCAACCTTCGACTACATAAACATGATGGCAAGCTTATGTGCATCCGAGGAATGATGACAACAAGCGTACGGAATAGTCCATACAATAAGAGAGACGAAGGAAGCAGAAAGCCGATAAATGAAGTAAAAGGGCGGCTCCCCACTGAAGTAATGCGAAAGCGGTTCCTGGTGGGAGAAGCGAGAGGGGTTTAGTCAGTAAGAATCTGGCACTCCTGACACTCCTTGTCGGAGTTTATGCAAGATGTCTCCTCCCCCACAAAAAAAAGGTTGCCTCCACATTTGTTTTTTTAAACTTTTCTGTCTCAAAAAGGGGGGGGAGGCAAGTTAACGTTCTTTTGGACACATTAACAAAAAAAATGCAGAAATAGTCTCAAAGTATAAAGAACAACAAGCGCATTTTTGGGCCTCCCCTAAGAAAGCTATCCTACTTTCTGGGGCCGCGCGATGTAAGTAAGTAAGTAAGTAAGTTTTTCTGAAATCGATCGGCAATGTCTACATTTTCGGCGCGATTTCAGATCGAAAAATGCACAATTCCAGTGTTTTAGTCCGTTGCTAAGAAACTATCAGAAAACAGATCGGAAAGATCTGTTGCCAAGCAACGATCAACAAAACCGTACGGGAATATTACTTTCCCGGCCTAGGCCAGGAAAGTAACATTCCCGTACGGTTTTTTATGTATATTTTAGACAGTAAATAAATACACAGACAAACCAACTCACATTGAAATTGCATTTATTAGTAAGCAGTTAGATTGTAATGAAGAAATGGTATGCATTAATACAAATTCCTTAATTTATAATAATATTGATTGTGATTTCAGAAAAAATAGTATGTGTACTTCGGTGTGAAAGCACATTTCCGGACTTCGATGCTTGTTGGCCTCGGCTAGCGCCTCGGCCAACAATTTGCATCGTCGTCCGGGAATGTATTACTTTCACACCTAAATACACAATATACTATTATTCACAATCGTACAGAAATAAGCAAATTGTCTTACATGTCAAAAGTTGGAAAGTATGACATTTCTACTTCATTCGTCAATTGAACTGAAATGTGACATTTCAGGTTGGAAAATGACATAAGTGACATTTCAGGTTGGAAAGTAGCCACTTTCTTGCCAGTTTTCGGGTTGGAAAGTGAGTATTTGCCAACCTGAAAAAAAAAACATGAAATGCTATTTAAAAATTTAGTGAACGATTTTTTTGACTTTTTGTTCTTTAAGGAAGATGATTGTGAATAAAATAGTATACAAACCTTGGTGGAAAGTTTCATTGCTGTCTCGAGAATTAGTTTGTTACCGGACCTAGACCCACTTATAAAAGGGGGCCTCAAAGGCTGCTAAACCTCGAACGCAGGGTAGGGTAGTCACCCTGTGCCCTGAACAAAATTTTACTATTTTACGTGCAGTACCCCCTCTGCAATACACTAGTGAGGAGGGAGTCTCACACGGCCGACTAGTCAGGTCCTTGGGGATGGCTTCGATAATTGGGGTGATGTAGGTGCTGAGATATAAAAGACAACGTCGTTCTAATTAAACATTTAATAAAATATAAGGGTACGTAGTATAAAATATTTCACAATTGTCACCGATGACTCGGTACGCAGTACAATGTATCTCAATATAACCTAAAAAGTGCACTAGTAAGCTTAACCTAATATACACAAAATAACTTACAAAATAATAAATCCTCGATAAATGTACAAAAGGTCATATGCCAGAAGCGTGACAAAAAAAACTACAAGTGACCCAAGGTACGGTAAAACTTAAAATTACTTAAAATTATTGACATCTATTTGTAAAATAAGGCAAAACTATTCAGTTAGTGAAGTAACGATACACAAAATATACCAAATTTACTGAAATCTAAAATGTTACTGAGATTTACGTTACGAGCAAAATATTACCAATATTCCTTGAAAATTTATTTTACTGTCCCGTGGACGTTGAGTTGATGTACCGGATCCCTCGTTAAGAGAATATGATTCCGCTTATCTTTGGTAGTGTCTGAGTATCTTTTCCCGTCCTACCAGGGTAGCGTAATTCAGGTGATAACAGCCGCAGGTGGTAGACCATCTACGTGGAGTCTAAGGTAACGTGCCGAGATCCCCAGTACCATACATACACAAGATGTCAGTTAATAATCCACCATCTAGACACCATAATCTGGACTAGAAGTTGAAACCAGAGTCTGGCTAGAAGTCCTTCGTAAAGTGTAGAATGTGACATAAAACCTCAAGTAGAATACGAGTAACAGATCCAAGTAAAATCATAAGGTATCAATCCAAATAGCCATAAACTAACAAATAGATCCCAATACTTGTAACATACTCAACAAGGAAACAACTAACAAACGAACAAACAAACAAACAGCCCTGCAATAAAATAAATAACCTAAATTACAAATCTATTTCAACTTTAAGTGGGTTTTCAGAGACGTACCTGAGATGTGATGTGGGCTAAAAGAGGTCCTTTGCCGTCAAAATGGCACTCCAAAATCTTGCATTCAGACGACGCCACGTGCTTTGAAAATTGACTTTATCCGGAAATCCGTAGCTGCATTTCCCCAAAATGATACTCAAAACCAAATGAAAATACAACTAATCTTGTCGTGATGAATACTAAATCCCATAAATGGAGCAAAACTTACAATATTGCTAAAACTCGTATTCAGACGACTCAATCTTCTAGCAGCAAAAGGAAAAACCGCTGCCCAAGGAATCACTACTTCCACATCCAGATTCTCTATCCAAGTCACTCACAACGAAAAAACTTTGTATGTGAAAATAATTGTTTATGGAACTTTAATAATATAATATTTGAAATCTTCTACCCTAAAAACCCATAAAACGATACCCCACATCGGTAGTGGGGTGGGGGTGGTGATAAGGGGGTGGTAGTGGGGGGTGGATGAAGTAATAAAATATTTTGAGGTTTCTGGTTCCTGTACATACACTAAATCACATTTTTTTTTCATCCCCTTTAATAAGGGGGTGGGGGTGGTAATGGGGGTGGCTAATGCCAAAATTTTTTTTTGCTCTCTTGCTCTCTTGCATATACTAACTACCAATTTCGTGGACTCTTACCTGCTTGATTTACCCATTTACCCCAAATTTACCCCAATTTACACCCCAACCCTTCGACGGAACAAGATGATCTAGTTCTAGATCTCACTAAAGTACATATGTGTACCAAATTTCAAGTCAATATCTTAAACGGTTCCAGAGTAAACGTGCGCACAAAAAAAAGTTAGACAGACCGACAGACAGACAGAAATTTTTTTTTCGCTCAAACTTAAAATCTCGACGTTTCATGACATTTTAAGCCTATTTGGACAATAAAAATTTTTTAAAATTTTTTTGTCGTTACTATACTTCCACTGGACGTGGAAGTAAAATGACCAGGAAAAATGTCCTCTATCAAAATGTCAAGTTCTTGTCTTCCGTCTCAGTACGTTCAGAATTTCCACAACTAGAATAGATTTTCCTAACTTCGTTTATATCCACAAATATATACTCTGAAAGCCGTCCCTTCATAAATCTATCCACCAAAAGAAGGTTTAATCAACAATACTGGCCATTGTAGAAGCTTTAAAGGGGCGTTTTTGTAATGCACTCTCTCAATGAATATCTGAACGCACTCACCCATACTACTTGTATCAAAGTATATTTAATGACCGACGTGAACCATCATTGCTATTATGCAACCAGTTATACTCTATTAATATCTATTGGCGAGAGACGGTATCAACAGGCTCAAATACACAATAAAATTTGGGAGAATAACGAAAATTAGTACATAAATTTCTGGCCATTATTAAATGTGAAAATCGACCGTAACAAGTTGACCCCACCGCTTAGCGCCTCGGTCAACTATCTGATCTCTCGACAACAATGAAACACTTTCCACCTCAGTATTATATACTATTATTGGTGCTATTACCATTGGTTTACACAAGTCAATACAGGACAGATTAAAAAAACAGTATAAGTTTATACAATACAAACGGCCTATTCGCGGCTGTTTCGGACACGATCGGTTCAGTTGAATTATCACAATCTCAGTTTGACAGCGTCTGCCATTAATGTCGATAAATGTGTTTCGTGTTCTCCGACCAAAAAGTGGTGAAAAAGTCATTTTATTTTAAGTTGTGATTTGCTTAATACCTAAGTAATATTCTGTATTCATATTTACAGAGTTTAGTGACAATATATTTAGTTCAAAATAGTGAAGTGCTGTGCCGTTTGCAGAAAGCAGTTTAGTAAAAATGAAAATCGATCCTTTCATAAGTAAGTAGATCATAGTCGTAACATGATGGGGTTCCGTTTACAGTTGTAACAATAATATTATAATTAATATCCTCTCAATACATATTTTCATTGGATAAAACATCTCTACCTATTATGTTTTTTAAATCCGCGGTTATGTCCCTAGAGGTTATGAAAATTTACAACAATTATTACATAAAATAGGTAGGTACAATATTGTCGTTACTTTAATAAATAAATATTTATTTTCTTGGACAAACTTCGATGAATGGAAATTACACAAAAACAAAAATGTGATTATCACACAACACATTATGTGCGTGTTAATTTCATTGCTATTACCACATCCATGGGATTTTTTTTTAAATGTTTATTGTTCAAATGGACTTAAAGTGGCATAAAATGTCGAGATTTTAATAATTTTTGTCGGTCTATTTGTCGTTATGTCTGTACTTTTTTTTGTGCGCATGATTACTCTGAAATCGTTTAAGATATTGACTTGTTTGGTACCTACACGTATGCATTGTAACGACAAGGTTCATAGCGACCTGGAAATCCTGGAAAAGTGAGAGAACTTGAAATTAGTCAGGGAAAAGTCAGGGAATAATTTTTCATCCCACCCCGGCTCATAAAAAAAATGAGTTTTGTGCTTATAGTTTCATGCCGATTATTTCGTGACGCAGCAGTGTCCAAACCTGAATAAGTCAGGGAATTTAAGTTTAAAAAATTGCTATGAACCCTGCACGGGATCTGGAACTACCTTGATTATCGTCTGATCTTATTCCGTTGAAGGATTTCATCCACCCCCACCGATGTGGTGTATCGCTTTATGGGTTTTAAGGGTAGACGATTTCAAATATTATATTATTAAAGTTCCATAAACAAATATATCCACTTAGTAAGAAACTTGAACAGGAAATCTGGATGTGGAAGTAATGATTTCTTGGGCAGCGTTTTTTTTTTTAGATCCTGGTCCCCAAAGAAGCCTCATACAAAATTTCAAAGCTTAAAATGAACTCCAAGTACACTTAAGCACTTTTAAATATAGCCGCACGCGTAAGTTTTTCAAGTGGTTACTTTGGCCAACTCTGTGACTGCGCCTTGCCCAAAAAGTCTTCCACCTCAATTTCGTTTGTATGAGGGTCATAATAAAGTAAAAGAACTTAAAAGTAAGCATATATGACGTATTTTTTTTTTGTTTTTAAAGGTTTGACAAAGAATTTTCAATTTTTTTTTGTGCAAATGCGCCGTGACCAAAATTTCTTCCGCTTTGTCAGACAATAACTGAATCCTTTTACTAAAGATTATCCAAGTGGAAGACATATATATATAACGCTAAAAAAATTAAAAAATATCTTAACTTGTTCTTGGAGGCGCCCTTGCCTAAATTCAAAAATATTTTATATTTGGCGTTTTTGAGGTATATACTTTCACCTCAGAAAGCGGAAAACATATAGCTCTCATCGCGTCTCAGAATCCGCGGCTCTCTAGCTAATAGGCAATAGTGGCGGGTATGTGTAAAAGGGTAGATATTTTCATTAAAATTAATTATTGCAATTCCAACATTACCGGCTCTTTATATAGTGATGTAGGCATGCAATATTACAGTAAGATAATGCCTAATATATTTCAATTTTAATTAGTCTGAACTTTGAAATATATCTATTGTTACAAATCTGTAAAATGTCTCAACGTTCTTAAAAATTACATTTCTCTATTCTTTTTGAAAGTTTATATATAATAAGAGAGTAAATAT
Source organism: Rutpela maculata (assembly GCA_936432065.2). NCBI lineage: Eukaryota > Metazoa > Arthropoda > Insecta > Coleoptera > Cerambycidae > Rutpela > Rutpela maculata. The sequence goes on along the minus strand of OW386285.2, from coordinate 148,745,316 downwards.
TATACATATTTAGTTCTCATGTACTCAGTACTCTGTATATCAGTACTCATCAACATTACCACTGTAGAAGCTGGAAATTGAATTCAGTTCATGTTAGACCATGTGATCAAATATGCTACTCCCAATACCCTTTAGCTCACTGAGTCACAACCACCAGATGTACAGAAAGTTAGGTACAAAAAAAACATATTATGGTGAAGCATCTTTAACACTGGGAAAAATTATTTTGCTATGAATAGGTGGCAATTCGTTTACGTCCATCGATTGCGCAAAATTACCCTTAGGCCTAATTTTAAATTTTGAATATAATTTTCACGTATAAATTTGTTTATTAGTTATGAAAATATAATCTGCAGAATTACCTTACATTAGAGATAAATGCAATGTGATATTACCGTGTAATGAAATATTACATCCTAAAATTTCGATGCAATTTTGTGATATTGTGTAAAATTCCATTGTAATATTACGATATTTTTACAATGTAAAATTACAAGTAAAATATACAATGTATGTACATTTAGGTGTATTATTGCCTATACGGAGTCTTCTCAAAAATACTGGAAACATTGAAGTTGATGGTAAAACAAAACAAAAAATTAAATAAGAATTTGCATCACACATACTTTCAATATTTTTGGGAAGACCTTGTATTAGGTTTGTTTCTACAAGTCAGCAAACGGTTTGCAAACCATACTGAGCTTGCGTACAACGATTTTACAGCATCGAAAATCATTGTGCGCAAACTCAGTATAGTTTGCAAACCATTTGCGGACTTGTAGAAACAAATATATTATGTATACAAGTAGTAATCATGAACTGAAGAATAATAAATAACGATTTTAGTGCCACCTAACTTTTTAAATTATTACCTTTGGCATGTAACTTGAGATAATTTTCTACTAAAATTTTCTAAACGTTAGTTGTATAAATTACAAAAATAAATAAGTTTCTATTTACAACTGCTCGTAATAAGTAAAATTTGAAGAAAATAACCTCTAATTATTCCATACAAGGAATCACAGAAGGAATTATGTTTTTCATTATGTTGGCACTATCGGGAAATGATTTTAAAGTCCTGTTTTTCATACTTACCTGCTTATTTTTTACGTTCTTTTTTTGTTCCATGAAAAAGTCGAATAAACAACCTGAGTAGAAAGAACTATGTCCTCCAATTCAGTTGGCATCATCGGGAGATGCTGAAAACTCTCTACCTCTTTTATACTTACCTATCTACGTTTTACTTTATTTTTTATTGTTGTAAAGAAAAAATTATTATGTATTGTGAAAACTTTGTTCAAACCATCTGGTTTAAATGATATTTTCAAGATTAAAAAGAAATGACTTTTTTTTTTAAGAAAAAACTTATAAAAGTTTTTACTTTTGATAAAAGCAACTTAGTAAACTTTTCATTTTCTTTTACTTATTATAAGAGTAAAAACTTAGAATACCATCAGTATTTCAACTTTCTGAACATATACAATATAAAAAAATAGTTTGATGCATTCAGAACTTTCAAAATGCTTGTTTTCTTCATAAAGGGTAAGCTCAAGATCATGCACAGCTGCGCCCCCAAAAAGGCACAATTTTTGTTACCATGGAGTTTTTTATTCATTTTCAGCATACTGAATGCGAATGTGAATGTGTCAGAAGCATAAACTACATAAAATATTAACGTGTACTTTTCTGGGGCCACGGGGTACATATCTCCTTATCTCCTACATAATCTTTTTCAAATAAATTGTGCAGTTTGATGTTTCCACAGAAGACAAGAGATAATTTTTTGTTCATAAAATGAGTAAACATGATTTTTAACCAGAACTTTATTTTATTCAAAACTTAATCAAGACTGTCTAGGTTTCTTATTCTAATTTGAATAGCACCGTACAAAAGTTAGTTAATATTTTGTGCATTATAAAATTACTTACAAAAATATTTTTATAAAATGTATTTTACAGCAAATCCTGCAATATATGCAACAATGTCAGCACAATAAGGTGTCAAGTGCCAAGCAGATGAATGTATGAAATGTAGTTCCTCAATTTCTTTAGAGATACAGGCATATTTTCAGTGTTAGTATCTTCATCACTAAAAGTGAAAGAAAGAAATGTATACATATATAATTTTTACATAATTTAGGTTATTGCAATTTATAACATCTTTTCATACTAATTATTGAAGAAAAAACAATAGTCTTCTTCCAGATCGGGGTAGGTCAATATTCATCTTCCAGGTCATTTACGTTACATAAAGGAATTTTCTTGTAAATTTTCTTGAAAATAATTCATGTCAGTCTTAGAAAAAGTGGCAGATGAATAGCATGCATTCTCCGAATTGGGAAGTTATTTATGGTATATCTAGCCGTCTAGTTTAACTTTATAAAAAAAAACTAAATTCTACCATGATTTCAAATAAGAATGTGTAATTTTTATTTTTACCTGAGAAACACATTAGTGCCAGTTGATGAATAAATACTTGCCGAAGAAGAAAATGATTCCTTCACTCAAAGAAATAGTATGGGTAAATTCAACTAAAAAAAATGGCTAACTAACAATACCGTTAATTTTGTTAAACTAAATTATATTGATGGTATTTTCAAACAAAAGGTGTTTGTTATTATAATTAATAAAAAGTTGTCGTACAACAAAACTAACATTAACTTAAAAAATAGATGAATAAGACTATTATTTTTTTCATCTGACTATTATTTTGTTGAATTCTGTCAAATTATGCTAGATAATAGTATATTTTATTTTTAACTATTGTTGAATTGTAATTGTAAACCCAGTAGCAGTTCGCTCTACTATTATAGTTGACAGATAAACCAATATTATTATAGAGTTAACCAGCAGTTCTGTTTACATAAACATAACATCGTTCTGCAATCCACTTTGATGAATTAAGACGTCGCGTCAGCGCTTTTGTTTGCAAATAGTATGGGTTGAATCAATCAATAAAAATTTGTCACACAACAAAATAAACATTAACTTAAAAAATAGGTGCATAAGACTATAATTTATTCATCTTACTAATAATTTGTTGAATTTTGTCAAATCAAACTAGATAAATAGGTAGATATTAAGTTCTACATAAAATTTGCTTGCTTACCACGTAGTCTGTTACAGAAACTATTCCTAGATGACGCCACATACAAATCACTGACAATAATCAATCATGCATTATCTTATACTCTTATGAATTTATAAAAAATTAATAACATGATTGCAATGTTCAAATTCTCATCGGATCAGGGGATCATCGATATACTTGGATGGATCTTATAAACGATGGTTTTGGGTAGTCTGATGTCTCAATACTGAGATTTTGGCTAACCAAAAAAACGTCATTATACAATGAGTGTAGATCAACCTAAAAATTAGTTGGTAAACAAAAAACAAAGTCGTACCATTTAATTGTAGACCAAATTGAAAATGTAGACCAAACTGAAAATGGTTAGTGAACATAAAAAAATGTCATTATACTATTTAATTTGTTGTTCTACAAGAAGATATGATTACCAAACTACTATTTGTTTACGAAAACAATTAAAGTTATGGTAGGACTAAAAAATGATTACTTACTTAACCAACTAAATTTCATGTTCAAAATGACAATAAAAATTGTATGGTTACAAAATTTGTTCGACTATTCTTTTCTGGTTGATTTAACTATGAAACTAGATGGGCGCGATTTCATATGCTCTTTTTGGTTGATTTCACTTATCATTTTCTTTGAGTCTTCTTCAAATATTTTATGCCACTCGGCTTTATTATAAATCACTTGGTATAAATTGATTTGAGCATAAAGAGATGTTAGTGATATCAATATTTTCCTTTCCCAAAAATAGAACACCACAATTCTCTCACACTAGCATCCCGAATCTATTTATTTTTACTAGTTCTATTCATGGTTAAAAGGATTTGCTATTACTCAAAAGTGGAAGTATCAAACATCCAAGTCACTAAGCTATTCATAGTTTATGTAAAAAAGTAAATACAGGAAAAGTAAAACAGAAAATAAAATATAAAAAATTAGTTACCAATTGACTGTTTATTTATTCACGTGCAACTTTTTATTCTAAAATGTACCATTTGACTTTATTAAGAACAACCCTTATGTAATTGACTATTTTTCTTATTAACTAACAGTCAGGCTAACTTTATTCATTTAAATATGGAAAAAAAGAAATTTTCAAATGATAAATAGTGCACTAAATAACTATAAAAAGAGAGCTATAACTGAAAAATTAGTGAGGGGTATAAAGTTGGCCAAAACTTTTTCCCTCGTGAATTTAGTGTTATTGGTCCCTAAAGAAGCTCCATACAAAATTTCAAAGCTTAAAATGAACTCCAAGTACACTTAAGTACTTTTAAATTTAGCCGCACGCACAAGTTTTTCAAGTGGTTACTTTGCCATCCCTGTGACTGCGCCTTGCCCAAAAAATCTTCCACCTCAATTTTGTTTGTATGAGGGTCATAATAAAGTAAAAGAACTTAAAAGTAAGCATATATAAGACGTATTTTTTTTTTTTGTTTTTAAAGTTTTGACAAAATGCGCCGTGACCAAAATTTCTTCCGCTTTGTCAGACGATAACTGATCACTTTTACTACAGATTATCCAAGTGGAAGACATATATAACGCTAAAAAATTTTTAAAATATCTTGGCTTCGTTCTTGGACGCGCCCTACCCAAATTCAAAAATATTTTTGGCGTCTTTGAGGTATGTACTTTCACCTCAGAAAACGGAAGACATATAGCTTCTCATCGCGTTTCAGAACCCGCAGCTCTCTAGCTATATGGGAAGAATCATTCTTAATGGACATATAATGTGACTATATTAGGAGCAAACAAGGTATATAGTGAAAAGATGGCTGTTATGTATCTAGATATAACTTCTTTAATCGAAGATTGAGAGTGACTTTGATAGAAAATCTGGATGTGGACGTAATGATTCCTTGGGCAGCGGTCTTTTATCCCATATTAATAATTATTGTGATGTGGTTTACTGGCAACAACAACTTACAGAAAATACAAATGCCTGTGTATGGTTCTGTTACAATTCTCGCTTTGATTACATATCCAATAAATTTCACAAAACTATTACACTATAGTTAAATTTAATTGAAAGATGTCAAGTACATTTGGCATGATTGACATGTCATACGCATTATACATATAATATTATTAAAATACAATGCACCGAATATTTACAAAGCTTGTAACTTGTGGTGCTGCCCACCGGCGTCCCACTCTCTTCTCCAATTTATTCAGAGTGCCTATAAATATAGAACTGCTCCTTTTGAAAGGTTTCTCTTATAATGCTGTTTTATACTCAATAAGATACTTCAGAATATCAGGAACTCCCGACATGTTCCCACTTTCAGTAAACACATCAATAAAGATTCACTTTAAGAAAAAATTAAAATTAACAAAAAGAGAAAGATTGTTCATGTTACCTTTGTCTTTGTGCATTATCTTAATAACGCTAAATTTTTAGTGCGCATTTATCTTTCTTTTTTTGTATTTATTTTTGTCATCTCATATTGCTTATTACATATTTATTTTTGATAATCATTTTGTACTTATTAATGATTACTTATTGGTATTATTATTATGCACTGTCTAAAAAGACACGCTTAATCAGTCGTTATCATTTGGGATTCGGCTCTGTTGGGACCCGTTGCAGGTTTTTGGGTCCTTTAGGCAACGTTGGTGATGTCTGCTTCAACAGCTTAGCGTCCAGATATCACAAGGACTCCTAGTCCAGAAATCTCCCTAAAATATGCGCGGATTCCAATAGTGCGATTTTCTGAAACCAATGAGAAGGTTCGGGGCCTTCTCATTGGTCGCCGCTGTTGTTGTTAAAGAACCCTCCAGAATCGACCTAAGTCGAAGACAGAATCAAAATTCGACTTAGGCAAAAGAAAATTCATTTAAGGACATTTTTTAAGAGTCTGAGGGACTACAGAGCCACAGACCAGTCCATAAGGACCGTTATAAGTTCTATAAGGCGTTAGAAATTACCAAGTGAAAATTCGAGGAAACACCGAATTTTCACTTAGGAAAATATGTTTTGGTTCAGGATATGAGTGCGAAAGTTTATAGCAGCAAGGATTTAAGAATAATATACTTTTTCAAAGGTGCAACAAAGTTGGACTTTGAAGAAAATAATATTTTCAAAAGTACACCAAAAACGGACTTGAACATTAATTTTTCAAGGGTACGCCGAAGCTAGTTTAAAAAGTACTCCAAAAATACACTTTGAAAAAATATTAAAATATTTTCCATTTTTATTCCTCCACCAAAGACATTGACCATTGAGATGCGGTCATTGAATGTCCTGTTTTAAAGTATGACCATAAAATTGCAACGATGCAATGCATTTAAAAGGCGAAACCGACGATTTTGACAAATACGGCGTAGCACCGATAAGCAAAATTTGATAAAAATCAATGCACATGCACAAGGCCGGTTTCTCGCCTAGAAAGAGTTTGGATTCACTCAGCTGCTCGCAATTTGGTCAAGCGCGTTGAGTAGTCCATACAAAGCGATGGTAGGAAAGCCAATGGCAGGGCTGCATAGGGGCAAGTAAGTTGTGGACTACTCGAACGCCAAACAAACTTATGCAGTCATAAGTCCTCATGAATGTGTTTGAGTACATGAACCGCCACGATACAAGAACTTTAAAGCCGAGTAGTCTCTAGCGAAACTAAATTTGTTTAGTAAAACTTTTTTAAGTTAAAATCAGTCAGCCCCTGCATAGGGGCAAGTAAGTTGTGGACTACTCGAACGCCAAACAAACTTATGCAGTCATAAGTCCTCATGAATGTGTTTGAGTACATGAACCGCCACGATACAAGAACTTTAAAGCTGAATAGTCTCTAGCGAAACTAAATTTGTTTAGTAAAACTTTTTAAAGTTAAAATCAGTCAGCCGTAATTATAAAATTACAGATAGTCTAAGACTTCTCTAAAAAGCTCGCATTTTGATTCTGAGAAGGTATGCATGAATATTTTCTACCTAATCGATCGTTAGCGTAAGCATTCTCGCTTGTATGGTCTGAAAGCCGTTTGTCTTAATTGGGGAAAGCGTGATTCTTACAATAAGAATTTTGCTATAATCCCTTTTTCTATAAGCATATCTGTTAAATAAACGGATTCTTTGAACTATTGCATCTTAATTGATCTTGAGACTTGTTGCTAGTCTGTAATCCCTGGAACTTTCGTATCGAAAACCTGATGTGTCGAGTTACTGCACCACACTCGACCTTGTAGTTGCTGTACGGAGGTTTGATAGGGATTTTTTTATGCGTTTTTGTTAAAATAAAAAAACTAAGTGACTCCATCTACCGGCCAACCTAGGACGTAGCTTTTAGTATTGAATATATATCAAGTTTGTTTGAAAATGGTTGTCAATAATATTAATTAACTGCATATTAAAATTCTGTCATTGATTTGCTTTTTTGATATCCTACTTCTGTTTTGCATATATTTGAGAAAATCTCATCAGGTTATGGGCCCAGAGGACGTTCTAATACAAGTATATAAACAGTAAAGTAAAGAAACATTCAAATTCAAATTTGTAACACTGAGTAGCTTTGAAATGGCTTTAGCGAGTGACTCTACCAACATGAAGATTGTGGTCGAAAAACTCAAAAGTCCTCAAGATTGGGCAGTTTGGAAATGGCACATGAGGATGGTGTTTCGAGCAAATGAATGTGAAGACATAGTATTCGGTATTCACAAAAGACCAGAACTTTCTGTCCAGCCAACTGTACCAGAAAAAGAAGCATTGAAGAAATGGAAAGTTGAAGACGCAAAAGCAGCAGCTCAAATTGCAGGTGCGTTGTCAAAACCCGTTGCGGATCTTGTGTTGACGAGTGAAACGTCAGCAGAAATTTGGGAAAAGCTTTGTTCACGTTTCGAGCGAAGCAGCACGCAGAGATTAAACATGCTTATCGAACAATTCTTCCAAGCAAAGCGCAACGAGACAGAAGACATAAGCTCACACGTAGCAAGGTTACAAACATTATTCACTGATTTAAATAACGAATTACAAAAACATAGCGAGAACAAGCTCTCGGAGAAAATGCTGAATGGCAGAATATTATCAACTCTTGGAAAAGAATACGATAACTTCAAGGACGTCTGGGATACCATCCCAGCACAGCAACAGACGCTAAATCTGTTAATTGAGAAGTTGTGTAATATTGAACTCAGAGAGACAAAATCTGTATCAGACAATAATGATCAACAATCGGCTTTTATGTCTGGCAAACATCAAAAGTCAAGGAATTTTAAGAAGACACAGGGAAATTCTACTTCAAGAGTAGGAGGTGCTCAAAGAGCCAAAATGCGTTTTCCATGTAACAAATGTAAGCAGCTGGGTCACTGGGCGGCGGAGTGTCCTCAAAAGAATTCCCAGGTTGGAAATGACGGACAAACAGCTTTCGTTGCTCATGCTCTCGAAGCATCTACAGACGAGAACCTCAGTCCTGATATATGGATATGTGATAGTGGTGCATCAGTGCACATAACACCAAATAAACTTTATTTTGCAACGTACAAGAAATTTGGAGTGCCACAGACAATTTCCCTTGGAAAGCGTGACACAACCATGAAAGCGTATGGACAGGGCACAATCAATGTACAGGTGTACTGCAATGGTTCATGGCATGATAGGCAACTCAGCAATGTGTGGTACGTACCAGATGCAAATGCTCATCTGTTTTCTGTAAAAGCGGCTGCACGCCAAGGATACAAAACAGAGTTGAATGATAAAGGAGTATATATTCGAAGTAAGGTGACAAATAGTATTTGTGCTACTGGTTTCCTGAGTGACAATTTGTATGTGTTCAAAATTAGAGTTATAAAACCAGCATATGCCGTTGAAGTTAATATGACGATCACAAATGAAGATGCATTGCAAATGTATCATGAGAGGCTGGCACATCAAAATAAGCACCATGTCAAGCAAATACTTAAGCGCTTTGACATCGATATGACTGGAGTGCCTGACAGTTTCTGTGATGGATGCGCCGTTGGAAAAATGCACAGACTTCCCTTTCAAAGTCGACCGAATCAATCTAAATATGTGGGTGAATTGATTCACGCAGATGTAAATGGTCCAATGTCGATATCATCAGTGGTTGGTTCAAAATATTTTGTATGTTTTAAAGACGATTTTAGTAAGTTTCGTCGAATATTCTTCATGAAGCACAAAGACGAGGTATGTGAACATCTTGAACGTTTTCTCAACGAAGCGAAAGCAAATGGACATGTAGTAAAGCGATTTCGTTGTGACGGTGGAAAAGAATTTGTTAACAAAAATGTTGCAAAATTGTTCAGTAAACATGGCATTGAGCAGTTGGTTTCTCCTCCATATACGCCACAGCAAAATGGCGCAGCTGAAAGAGAAAACCGCACTTTGGTGGAAGCAGCACGCTCAATGTTGAACGCAAGTGGACTACCCCAAAAATTGTGGCCCGAAGCATGCAATACAGCAGCGTATGCTTTGAACCACTTTGGAAAGTCTTCCGTAGAATTTCAAGCACCGTATGAACTATGGTATGAAAGAAGATTGGAGAATCTGGATCATCTAAAAATCTTCGGCACCGAGTGTTACGTACATGTTCCAAAACAGCTGAGAACAAAATTTGAGAACAAAGCAGAACTTGGTTACGTGGTTGGATACGTCAATGAACGGGATGGATATCGTGTTTGGATTCCTTCTCAAAATAAGGTGGTTTGTTCTCATGATGTTCGCTTCAAACCGGAAGTTGTATGCAATCTGCGTAGAAACAGCATCGTTGAAATTAAAAATGAACATAAGAATTCATACTGTCAAACACCAGAGTGGGATGTAAATTTACAAAGCAGTTCAAATAATACACACATCTCAGATGAAAAGGAGAGCAACACATCAAATGACGAAGAAACTTCTGATTTAATATCCGATAAACGTAAAAACGTAAAACCAAGATGGATGATCAGTGGTGACTTTGTCTATCTTACACAAGGACAAACTGTCACAACTCCAAGTTGTTACAAAGAAGCAATGGACTGTCCAGAAAGCGAAAAGTGGCTCTCTGCTATGCAAGAGGAGCTTGAATCTTTAAAAGAAAACGACACATGGAAACTGGTTCAAAGGCCTCAGAATGAGAAAGTACTGCAGAATCGTTGGATACTGTGCATTAAGCAATTAAGCAATGGATGTCGATACAAAGCTCGTCTGGTAGCCAGAGGTCATGTACAAAAACAGGGTATTGACTATGAAGAAACCTTCAGCCCCGTGGCAAGATACGACACCATTCGTACACTTCTTGCTATCGCAGCCGCAAAGCACATGAAACTTAAACAGTTTGATGTAAAAACTGCGTTCTTGTATGGTTCTCTTCAGGAGAAGGTTTTCATTGAGCAACCAGAAGGATTTCAAGATGGATCGGGACGTGTGTGTCTTTTGCAACGAAGTTTATACGGGTTGAAGCAAGCCCCACGTTGTTGGAACCAGCGATTTCTTCAATTTATGAAAAAGTCAGGTCTAGAAAATAGCAGTGCTGATCCATGCCTCTTCTACCGAAAGCGCGACGAAGGATCTTTGTATATAGCAATTTATGTAGACGATGGTATTGTTGTTGGTGACAGCGACCATGAAATAAAAGATTTTCTTGAACAATTAAAAGAAGAATTTAAAATTACAGTTGGAGATCTTGAAAACTACCTAGGAATGAAAATTCAGCATTGTTCTGATGGTGCCATCATGGTTAGCCAAGAAGCATACACACAAAATATCCTGAATAGATTTCAGATGAACGAATGTAATCCGGTGTCTACTCCTATCGGTCGTGAAGAAGCACAGTCCAATGAAGATGTAACAGATAAAGTACCATTCAGGGAAGCAGTTGGGTGTCTTATGCATCTTATGACAACAACTCGACCGGATATCGCATTTGCTGTTAGCAAAGTTGCTCGAGTTCTAGACAAACCAACTCGAAGTGACTGGAATGCCATTAAACGCATATTTAGATACCTTAGAGGAACTCTAAAGTGTGGAATCATCTATAAAGCAGAGGATTTTTTGAAAGTATATAGTGATGCTGATTTTGGTGGAGATATACACACCAGACGTTCCACAACAGGTGTTGTAGCAATGATATCAGGAGGAGCTGTATCATGGATGAGTCAATTGCAAAAATCCGTTGCATTATCCACAACGGAAGCCGAGATAATGGCAGCTAGCGAAGGAGCAAAGGAGGTTATCTGGTTAAAACGTTTGCTCCTCGAGATAATCGATGTTAAAGAAACTCCAATACTTTTCATCGACAATGCAAGTGCTGTAAAGCTAGCGAAAAACCCAGAGTACCACAAACGTTCTAAACATATACGTCATTTTTATGTTAGAGAGCGGTATCTTGATGGGGAAATAATTATCAAGCATATAGAAGGAAAACAGCAGTTAGCTGACATCCTAACAAAACCTTTAGATAAGGTTCGTTTTGAACTTATTCGTCAAAACATTGGTGTTTCAAAGTTGGATGGTAGAGTTTTGGAGAAGGTGTTAAAATAAAAAAACTAAGTGACTCCATCTACCGGCCAACCTAGGACGTAGCTTTTAGTATTGAATATATATCAAGTTTGTTTGAAAATGGTTGTCAATAATGTTAATTAACTGCATATTAAAATTCTGTCATTGATTTGCTTTTTTGATATCCTACTTCTGTTTTGCATATATTTGAGAAAATCTCATCAGTTTTTCTCAGAAATCCTTGGGTGTAGAGTCCGTTATTAGCAGACAAAAGCATGATCAGCACGACAAAAATTAATCCCACCGGAGAGAAATTCTTTGATCGGGATTTTTTTAAGCAAAAATTTAGCTTTTCAAAAGGTACAAAAACCCTAAACCAGAGAAGCCATGGCCAGAGAGAACGCCGTTAATGATCTGAGGTAGTGTAGCCTTGAACCATCGAAGTCATATTATCTCGAACCGTCTGGGATTAGAAGAACGGGGTAGCACGCGACTGGCGCCCTGAGACATAAATTGGTGTCGTGTTATTTTGACGCCCGGTAGTGCGTTCTGCTACATTGTCGCCGATAACCGAGAAACTGTAGTCTGCTAAACTACCTAACTGTACTCAGTCGATAAATTCCAGAGAAGGCTTTGGCTTGTATGTAGCAATAATATAATAATATAACTGACAACGACACAATTTTAGGTTAAGTTTGTGACGTCATGACTTTTAGTGATAAACTCGCACTTAACGTACCTAGACATCATATGTTTGCACACAATATAAAAACAATGAAATTATGAAATATTAACTATCTGCATGAATGGATCAACTAGTCGCCCATTAACGGATAGATAGATATATTACATGATTAAAATTATTATTGAAATAAGGAATCGAAAGTTTCCCAGAAGTGCGATAAACGTGATTCTCCAAATATTCACTATTTTGCACTTACAATCGCACAAACAAAAATCAGAATACATATAAACATAAACCAAAACCGATGGACAAATGACGGTACCACCAATGGATATGAAATGAAAAATTGTTTGATATTTGATATCTTACAAACTGGACGCAAGCATATTGGCGCGTAATTTAAAATAACACACTTATTTTAAATTACGCGCCAACAACTGTCAGTTTATGTTGGCACCATTAAAATTATTCGCATTTGGTCAGTCACATACATGAGTGCGATTAAACGTTGCTTTATGCCAATATGTGTAAATAACATTGGAAATGTGCCTGATAAGTTATTTATAACAGTACCAGCAGACACAACTCGACGTCAGTTATGGTGTGAGGCAGTTGGCCTATTACACAAAGTCACAGACTATGTTGCTGTGAAGGTCATTTTAAGGTAATTTTATAATATAATAATCTATTCTGCATCTTGAGTCACGCAAAATATAACTTACGGCTTGATGAAGATGCTGAAAATCGGATGTACTTTAAAACTATGGGAAACCGAATAGTATTAAAAGAAAACGTAATACCTCACCTTAATATCAGTAGAGATGAAGAGATTCAATTGAAACAACAATTGACGTCCTTTGCAAAGAAGCGAAAATTGGAAGTTCGTCAAAAATTAAGTAAACCTTCCCCAGGTGTAGTGAAAAGACTATCTTTAGAAGAAGTTGCACATGATGAAATAACATCATTTCTTCCCAAGACATTTGTAAAGCCACTTTCATTCTCTTCAACTACAAGCGACTCTCCTCAAGAGTCAGATTATAGCCCTGTAAAATCTGTAATGGTTATGAGACAAATTCTTTATTAAGGGTACAGTCAACAGTTTCATTGATAGAACGAAACAGCAGATTTTGTTTGGGCTTGCCTCAAGACACATATGAATTAGTGAGATTACTCAGTGATTCTGCCCATGAGACTTACGGAAATATATTATTAACGTTCAAGAAAATACGACTGAATGATACGTATGTAAGATTAGGTCATGATTTTGATTTATAATCATTTTCAGTTAACAGGATATTTACAGCAGCTGTACCGAAATTAGCCGAGAAATTACAGGAACTGATACTGTGGCCCAAATCTGAGGATATTAAAAAGTTACTGCCTATTGCATTCATATCACGTTTTAGTAGAGTGGAATCAATAATCGACTGTCTTGAAATCGAAATAGAAAAACCATCTAGCCCTATCAACCAAGCCATGACTTGGTCTCAATATAAACATTGCAACACTATACAGTATCTGATTTCTTCAACGCCAAGCGGAATAATCAATTTTATATCTGGTGGTTACGGTGGTCGTATATCGGACAACGAAATTTGTGAAGCAAGTGGGTACTTCAACGTTTTAACGAAGAGGTACCTATGTGATGGCAGACCGGGGATTTAAACATATTGATGCATCCTTGGCCGCAAAAGACTGTAAATTAATTAGACCACCTAGTGTCAGTGTAGGTCAAAAACTTAGTAAAGCTCAAGTTCGCATGAACAAGCGTATTGCCTCTTTACGAATATACATTGAAATAGTAATACGTAGATTACGAGAATTTAGTATTTGTGAACTTCATGCTTGTGACATTCTATATTTAATGAATCACATAATAGTTATAATATGTACAACTGTTAATTTACCAGGATGATTAATAAAATAAAGCGAGGTAAGAGGCGTCTGGTCTGTACACGTATTTCGATACTTACAGTGAAGCAACGTTCATCGCAGTTAGTACTTGGATGGGCGACCCGTCTGGGGAATCACGAGGATCTCGTCCCATCTTCTAGCGGCTTGTATATCGGAGGGGATGTAAAGCAGGCGGTCCCTTGTCTATTAAATGTTAAATAAATAAATTAGAAAAAACTGATTTAAAATTTTTGTTTTTATTCAGGCACCGAATACACATTTGTCAAGATATCTTTTTTGGTCAAAATGTCAGTATACTAACATTTTGCCTTTAAAATATTCATTGGGACATAGACAATATTTCTATATAACGCCGTTATGAAATGTCAAATTTTAAATACATTTTTGACGTTACGAAACGTCATATTTTTCATAACTGAGTTTCATTACATAACTAGTTATGTAATGAATTTTTACGTAACTGATTATTAAATCCATTTGTTGACACCAATTTTCATATTTCTTATATACTTCTTCATACCTGTTTTATGATTTACCAGATAACATACAGAATTTATTTGTATGGCTGCTAGCATAGAAGCTATGTTTGGAACTGCAAAATAGTTTTCAAAATAAACTGCCCTTTCTTTTCTATTTTAATGCGGGATTAGATAAAATTTTGTACTTAACAGGTTATGAAAGAGTAATTTCATTTGACGAATGTAATTTCCAAAACTCGTTCGCTTCGCTTGCTCGTTGTGGCAAATATTACATTCTTCAAATAAAATTAGTTTTTTCACAACTGATTACGTAAATAACTATTAATGTGTATAAACTACGTCCACGGATAGATGCAACAAAAAAAAATTAATTTATTTATTATTGTCAAGAGAAAACTATTATTTTTTCATTTTGGAACAAATTGTCATCTGAAATGCTAAACCCTCAATGCTAAATTTTTCCGTTTTTTTTGAAATGTAGCAAAATTTCAATTTTTCATCAAACTGGTCGATAAAAAAAGATGAACATTTCTAAAGTTCTCATTATAGTCTAAGAGCTGACGTCTACGTAAGGCAAAATTTTGTTGTACAATTTGCTTTAAAAAATTCAAAAGATTAACAAATAAAGTTTATTTATACAAATGTAAATCATAGTAACGCTCAGGTAAAGGGATAAACACAGAATTTAATTGTATGGTTGCTAGCATAGAAGCTATGTTTGGAACTGCAAAATAGTTTTCAAATTAAATTGCC
The DNA here is from genome assembly GCA_936432065.2 of Rutpela maculata. Classification (NCBI taxonomy): domain Eukaryota; kingdom Metazoa; phylum Arthropoda; class Insecta; order Coleoptera; family Cerambycidae; genus Rutpela; species Rutpela maculata. The sequence goes on along the minus strand of OW386285.2, from coordinate 148,729,962 downwards.
CTTTCTTTTCTATTTTAATGCGGTATTAGATAAAATTTTGTACTTAACACGTTATGAAAGAGTAATTTCATTTGACGAATGTAATTTGCAAAACTCGTTCGCTTCGCTTGCTCGTTGTGGAAAATATTACATTCTTCAAATAAAATTAGTTTTTTCACAACTGGTTACGTAAATAACTATTAATGTGTATAAACTACGTCCACGGATAGATGCAATAAAAAAAAATAAATTTATTTATTATTGTCAAGAGAAAACTATTATTTTTTCATTTTGGAACAAATTGTCATCTGAAATGCTAAACCCTCAATACTAAATTTTTCCGTTTTTTTTTTAAATGTAGCAAAATTTCAATTTTTCATCAAACTGGTCGATAAAAAAAGATGAACAATTCTAAAGTTCTCATTATATTCTAAGAACTGACGTCTACGTAAGGCAAAATTTTGTTGTACATGCTGTGTACATATGGTAATGAAAAGAGTAAAAGTTAAAAAAAAATAAATCTCTAAAAGTTTATCGCCGTATTTATTAACTAGAATCTCTAAGCTGTTCACCACATGTATTAGAATACCACGATTTAGTTGTCGACTCCAGTCATGCCCCTTTTCAACAGGCTTCTACAGCCACTGGCACAATTCTGCTAACTTCTATATGGAGGTCCTTGTACTTGCTCAACTTCTCAGTGTTTCTTGGCATCATTGGCGTCATTTGGGACACATAGATCATCAAACAGGATTTCTCTTATTTTTTGTGTACGACGATATTATTTCAGAGGTATATTCATAATATTTTTGCGGTACTGTTGTAGTTGACTTCGGTCATGGTGCTTCTTGGCAGTTACAAGTGCTCCTACAATTACTGGCACGACTGTAAGTCTTTGCATTCCACACTCTGCTAACTTCTATTTGAAGTTCTTTAGTACTTGCTCAATTTCTTTTTCCTTGAGCATCACGTTGGCATCATTCGGGATTTATACATCGATCAGCAAACAGGACTTCTTTTTTCTTGTGTACGACGATGCCTAGTCGATAGTCGATTTGCGTGAATTTCTACGTTATAATCGGCATGTCTCACATATGTGTGACGTCGTTGGTATTAACAACCTTTTCGGAGGTATATCATTATTATTAAATTTCTATTGTGATTAGTAAATTATTATATTATTATCATTAGGTAACCTCATAAACGTATTTGGAAAACCTCCTTCCTCTCCTAAGTGGGCGAGTTCGGGCCACGCCCATGGATAAGCATTATGCACTAATAAAAGTGGCAAGGTTTATGGCACAAAAGTATCTCGACATCATTATCTACCACGAAATAATCGTAAAATCCACTGTTCAGAGGGTCGCAGCTCATTTAGCAAGGATTTTCTGGCGCATGTTTCTACTTACTGTTTCTGAATGTGTAATCAGATCCTAAACGGATGAGTTTTTTCTCCGCCGTACTTATTTACCCCATAGAATCATTATCCCCTTAGTTCCGTTCCTCTCCAAAAGGCGAGTGTACGGTCGATTGGAGCTCTGGCTATTTCGTCCGGGGTCGCAGTTAGTCCCCGAAGTATTAAAGCCTCCCAACCACCAACGCTGGGCATTCACGTAGTATATGGTGAGGAGTTCCCACATCTTGCATTCTGGATTGTCCTTCACACCTGTGTTGTTTAAGAGTCTATTTCTGTGTGCAGTATTCTATTAGGATTCCCACTGCACATCCCAGCTGTTGTCTGCAGCAATTCATTGGTCTTTGTCATGATGGCCCACCAGTGATGAACATACGTGAGTGCCTCATCCCCGGCGCCTCGGTCCAATACAAGGGTTTCTGACTCAATAGTTCCTTTACCATTCCTCTTGCGGTATTATATGATATTCTGCAGGATGGCTCGGGTCCAATCAAGGCTGCTTTTGCACCTTCTTTGGCCAGCTTATTTGCTTTTTCATTGCCTTCATTGCCCTGGTGTCCTCCCGTCTACTCCAGTTGTATGCTGTTGTGTTCCGCCAGTTTCGCCAGGGAGTCAAGTCTTTTACCGTTTTAAAACGGTACTTCATTCAGAGCTTTGAGAGCTGCTTGACTGTCAGTGATAATGCGGCTTCTTTCGTCAGTATATGACCTCCATATCATTTCTTGTGCACATATTTCTGTAGCTGTGACTTCTTCTTGGAACACCGTTGCGGTACTGTCCAGGTTCAGTCTAATATCAGTCCCTGGTTGGTCCCCAGCAACACCTGCTTCAGTACTTCTTGACGTTTTTAATCCGTCAGTATACCATATTATGGTATTATTTGGATGTCCTCGCAGTTGCCTTGTTCCTTCCTCTTCCCTATTGGGTATGTATACTCCGAAGGTCTTTGTGAAGTTGCAGCTTGTGCTGATTCTATCTGACTGCATATCTAATAGTCGATTTTTTCCTATTTGTGGGAATATTTCGATATAGTATCTATATTCTTGGAATCGTCCCATGTCAATTTGTTTTCAGCCTGTACGCCGCTAGCAGTGCTTCACTCTGCACAACTAAATGTAGTGGAGGCAGCAGGTAAAGTAGTGCTTCCAAGGCTGCGGTAGGCGTTGTTGACATTGCTTCCGTTATGCCTAGACATGCCAGCCTTTGTACTTTTCTTAATTTTCTCATTGCCTCCCCTTTTCCAGCTTTATTCCACCAGATCAGGGAGGCATAGGTTATTAGCCCTGGTGATTTGTATGGTTCAAATGAATTGATTGCCCAACAAGTCTTGTTTTGTTGATACTGCTGTTTGCAATTTTTCAGTCCTCCTTTGACGCCCTTCTCATTGGTATGTCTTCGGGTGGACCGCTTCTGTTTTGTGCGGTGGTTACACTGCCTCGGAAGTGTGTCTTTAGTAATAAATCTAAAGTCTCCTTCTTAGTGTTTGTGTACACCCCTGTTTGTCTTTGCAGTGATCCTATCTTTCTCTGATTATCTCTATGCAAGATTTTCTAGAGTCTAGCAGCTTCTGGAGTATTTTGTATCTCCCCTCATTGCTTTCTCCATGATTTGGTTTTTGCTTATCTGATGGCGTATACGTATTTCAGACGGGCCGCTTAGCTCGAAAGCTGTTGTTACTGCCGAGGCTATTAGGTCACTCAGCAGTTCTACTTCCGCCGGTGTTTGTGGTCTTGATGCACACGGATAATAGTTACTTATTGCCATACCACTCTGTATATAGTCCTGAATACGACAACAACTATAATTAATGAAACATACGTATACTGATTCATTGATGTAACTGTACATAAGTTTTTTAATGTTGAGCCAGCGAAATTATCATTAATGTATTAATTTAGCAAATGGAAAATCTGTTGTTTTCTCAAAATTGAATTTCACGGTAAATCCTTTATTTCTTATTTTCGCGAGCTTTATTCATGACAGAACTGACAGGTTCCCGAGCAGATTCCAGAGGGGCTGCTTAGCTGCCATGCATTTTAAATTGAGCAAGACACAATTGATAGGTACATTTAAATATTCCAATACCCAAGATGAACTGGGAAAATAAATAATATGGACGTAAAACCGGATGAAGCAGAATGAAAACGACTGTTTCATCTTATTTTTGATGTTGAATATAATGCAATTTTCTTTCATCTATGCGAAAAGACGTGCTGTTATATGCCTGCCTATAATCATAATATATTTGAGGTCATTGTGGAATTATAAAATAAAACTAAAATAAAATCAATACCGCCAAAGAAATAAATATTGAGATAATAAAATGTATGGAAATACCTACATGTAGGTCGGTCAGTTTTCCTTGAAAATACTGGGGGGTTTAAGAAACGTATTACTTATGCTGCGTGGCTTTCGGTTTAACCGGAAATGACATAAACTTTTTTTTTCGAATGGAACTCCCTTTATGTTTTTTATATTTTAGGATTCCCGGAAAATTTTGGATATATAATAAATAAATTCCAGTACATTGCTTTCAATAAATCAAATATATTATTACAAAAAATGTTAACCCTTTATGGGCTTCTCGTATATCCAGATTTGACATCAAACATAAAAATGCAATTTATTTATTTATTTTATAACAATTCGTTCTTTCACAACTTGGCAATGGGTCTATGAAGCACCGATGAGTTAGATTTGTAGAAAATTGGCGTGAACCTGTGTCATTCCATCATTTATTGGTTTCCTTACATCCTCAAGATTATCTAGCCTGTTATTGTATATAGTACTATAATATAATGTATCTCCATAAGAAGAAATCCAAATGCATGATGTCGAAAAAACGAGCAGGCCACTTGGTATGATCTCTTTTTCCTATCTACCGAAATAATTTCAAACATTAGTGCAAAATGTGGTGAGGCTCCATCTTGTTGGAACTTGGAGTGAGATGTCTTCATAGGGAGTGCACTTAGACGAAAAGAGTTATTAGGAAATCAATTGGGCTTGATAGGATTTTCCTAAAAACGTTTTTAATTGCATAAATGAAATTTTATACCACTTCTTTTTGTCGGCTAATTCGTTTTTAGAACTCTTGTGAAAAAAATGGCGATTATTTTGGCATGAAAATATTCACCCAAAAGTTCTCGAGATTCGTTGATTACGAATCTAGCGTTTAAAGAATTAATACATAAAATGGCTACTCCAAGATGGTCGAATTTAAGGTCTAAATCATGCAAGTATTAATAAATATTTTATATCAATGGTAAAATATTCTAGCAGATGTGTTTTTAATACTTTCAAGGGACTAAAGTGACTTTAAAAAATAAAAATACAAGATTGTTCGTCTAGTGGTCTCAAACAGAATGGACGCTCCTAGTAATTTGCGTTAAAACCCGATCAAAAGACGGCACAATAGGATGAAATTACGCTATTGTGTTAAGTGAAATTCTACGTAAAGTGATATGTAATAACATTAAAACAGTTAAGTTATATAGCTAATATCTAATTAATATGGCTGATTAAATTCTCTCAGTGCATAAGTGAAATACAAAATAAATGATAATTCGTATACGAGAAGATCACTGCAACATTGGATAAACTGGAGGAAGAAGGGAAGTAAAATGAACGATTTAAATTAATAGAAAGAAGGCCCTTCAATAAGCTATCATCCAAATGATAACCTGATAGAGATTGCACCTGGAACAGACAAAATAAACAATGAATTAATGCACTATGGGCCGAAAAGGACAAAAGGCCAACCCTTAGAACTCATCACCGGAGCAAGGCTGGGAACATTCTTATGTACACACACTAAATCAAAATTTTATTTTATTTTTTCACCCTTTCAAGAATAGGTGGGAGTGGCTAATGCCAAAAAAATTTTTGAGACCTTAGATTCTCTTATATATACTAAGTAACAATCTTATGGACTCTTACCTGCTTGATTTACTTATTTGCCTCAATTTACCCCCAACCCTTCAACGGAATAAGATCAAAATATAATCTAGTTCCAGATCTCGTAAAGTACGTATGTGTACCAAATTTCAAGTCAATATCTTAAACGGTTCCAGGGAAATCGTGCGCACAAAAGAAGTTACAGACCGACAGGCAGAATTTTTTTTTCTCAAACTAAAATGACATTCTAAGCCTATTAGAACTATAAAAATTTTCGAAATTTTTTTGCATTTCTAAACTTCCACTGGATGGGGAAGTAATTAAATAATTCTTATAGTTATTATACTCTTCGCAAAAACGAAGAGAATGTTGCATTTGATCGGCACATTTCTAAAACCGTAAGTATCGCTCGTAGAGAAAAAAAATTCATATCAATGTGTTAGTGAACGAGTTCTGAACAACTTTCAAAATGTCCGTCAGCCTGTCCGTCTGTCCGTCTGTCTGTCCGCCCGCCACGTTTCTTGTAAGCACGATAACTTAAGAAAGAAAAATTCGATTGTATTGAAACTTGGAAAGTAAGCTAGTGTTAACTAGAGGAAGAACCCTATTTATGAAGAAAATCAATAAGTAAATAAGAAAGTTATTAATCATTTAATTTAAAAAAATATATTTTTTTAATTTTTGCCGCTTGTACTTAAATAGAAATCTTGCGAAATGTTATCTCTCTAATATATATTTTTTTTGTTTATACATTTTACTAGTATCTATTTGATAACAATATATCTAATGCGTTGAAATATGACACTCAAAGGATGTATACTACAGACATTCAATTTTTGTAGTCATGTGTGATGGTCCAGTGGCTAAAGTTTTGCCTTGCAATCCAAAGATCCTGTGTTCGAATCCCAGACAGGTTGGATGTTTTTTTTTTCCATTTTTTTTTCATATATTTTTTTTCACAACAAAGTTGGTATCACAAAATTTAGGATGTCCAAAAAGTAACATTATTTATAAAAAAAACTGCGAAGAGAATAGAAATGTTTAACAATTATATAAAAAGCTCAGTAAATTGGCGAAGAGTACGTTTTTAGCTTGTTTTGTTCATGTATCTAGGCACTAAAGTTAAACTTTATATCACGGCGTGGAATTTAAAATTGGAATTTAAATAAACCACATAAGTGATAAAAAAAAATCTAGTGTCAAGGTGCATATTAGGTTTTTTTTTTGAAATCCAGATATTGTGAAATTAAGATTAATCAACCCTATTTTTTAAATAATTTTAAGTGACATTAAGACATATCGTGATTATTTAAATGTCAAATCTGAATAATTTTTTGTGAAACCATTATTTTTAGCAAAGAAAAATTTATGTTGACGTTTATCTGTCACCCGCCAACTACAAGAAATCGTATACTATTGCATTACTTTTCTGACTATTTCTAGCACTTTAATGACGATTTTGTAGTTCCTTAGTGCCGATTAAAAAAAAAATATCGTATATAAGGATAATTTACACTTGAGAACATTTATAGTAATTCAGTTTTTTTGCCGGACTAATATAAAATTGCGTAACTAGTACTTTATTAAGAAGACGAGCTGGTTTTTTCAGTCCGTAAACAAATTTAGAGGTCAAGTCATTTGAATCTTATAGTAGCGAGAGGTTTCACTTAGATAGACCTTTTCTGATTAGGGTTTGAAAAGGATGTCGACGATGTACAAAATCCAATCTGCATAGTAACTTGAACCGTAAGCACCTTAATTCTACGTATATTTTACCCAGTATGTGTTTTATTCATGACTCGCTTGAAATATTTGTCCCTGGGTCGCTCCTATAACGACAGACATCGTCTAAAAAGTTAATGTTTTATAGATTTATTTCGGCTAGACATACGTTATAAATTGTGTAATGTGTCGCGATGTTAAACCGGCATTACTTTTTGTGATAGGCCATATACATTATACACCAAGCAAGTGAGAAGTGCTCAGAGTTTGTGCTAATTAAGGTTTCTATACATCGATGGAAAGCTCTTTTCATCCTCTATCACACCTTCAAGTTCCCACTTAGTTCCATATACGCGTAACTCGCCATCTTGAAAAAATAGCGGATAACGGGTTATATCTCACAACTCACTTGACCATCAGGGTTACTTTTTTTAAATCGAAACATCATAAAGTGCTGAAAGAGAAAGATCCTTGTGACTCATCCTTCAAATTTACGATTCCCACGCCAAAACTATAAAAAAAGTATTTGCACAATTTCAGTATTTCAGAAGCAGTTTTGGACAATCTGTTAAGAATAGCTTTAAATGTATAAAAATCGAAAGTTCGTAAAATTCTATGACTAGACCAGGCTAGATAAGGGTTAGACAACAACATAATTCGTTACAGCAAACTGATAGTGGAATATTGTAGAACATATCATAACTAAGGAAGGAAAAATAATCCGAACCACCTGCGATTTTCTGGGGTGAAATGGGGTGGTTTTTAGGGGTGAAAAACTGTTTCTTGCGAATTTTGGCTAAACTACGCATCCTATCGAAAAAAGTTAAATTCAAAAGTTGTCTACAACTTTATCCTAACCTCAAAATTTTTCGAGAAATACGCAAAAACCCGTTTTTTCGGTGTTTTATTTTTTTCTTCCACAAAAATAATTCGATTTAGCTCAAACTTGGTGAAAGTATACCTTTTGGTGTGTGTGTCCCCCTTACCAACCCCACCCCATTATTAAAAGAGGTAAAAAAGTAAAATTGTGATTTAGCGTGTATACAACATTTTTTGTGGTATCAGTCACCCCCACCCCATTATTAAAAAAGAAAAAATTGTGATTTAATGTGTATACAAGGACCAAAAGCCTAAAAAAATTTCACTCCTAAAATGTGCCGTCATATTTATTCCGGTTACATGAGGTCATGAACATTATTCGTTTTGATAAGAACCAGGTACCTAAAATAAATTATTCGCAATAATATTAGTATTGGAAATACACTTAAACTTCACTTAATTATAAAACTTTCACCGGTTAAACCAACAAACTTAAGCAAAATCAATTTAACACACAACAAACTGTGAGTGGCTTTCGTTCCAGGAGTGCTTGAAGATCCTAAAGACGAAGTAACGGGTAATCTATGTTACCTCGTTTTTAGGACCGTCAAGCACTCCTGGAGCGAAAATCACTCATAGACTCGGTGCAATAGGAACTTTTGATCAGCATGCTTGAACTATAAAATAGCAAAGTTTCAGCCGATTCCGCCGAAACACCACCATTCCCATAGTTTTTGTTCCGGGGGGTCCTCTCGTACTGGAAGGACAAAAAAGAGCAGATCCCACCCCCCGCTCATCAATTAATCCATAATGAGATCTGGACAAAGAAACAATTTTTCCCATTCCACCTTCCCCCGCTCATCAATTAAGGTTAAACTTGGAATTTTTTTTCCATTATGTCCCGCACTAGCAAAATTCAAATATGGTCACTTTATTTATACATGGTAGATTGTCACACGTTGCTTCAAATAATTCGGTTAACTTGCATCTAATTTTGTTGTGCGTTAAATTGATTTTGCTTAAGTTTGTTGGTTTAACCAGTGAAAGGATCGTCTCGGTGCAACAGGAATGTTTGATCAGCATGACTTTAACTACAAAATAGCAAAGTTTCAGTAAATTCCGTCGATGCAAGCCGAAATATGTCATATATATATTTTACTTAACCTAAAAATTGATAAAGAAATCCTCGAGCTTTATTGGACTTGAATAAAAATGTTTCCATTCTTACAGTTTTTTGCTAGAGTTTATAGTTTAAGAGTAAAAAATTCTTGAATGTCTAAAATGATGCAAATTACCAAACTTTGACAAGTTGTATCTCAAAAACTGTTATAGGATCTACTAGATATGATGAGATATTTTGATTAGCTTGACTTGAACTACAAAACAGCAAAGTTTCAGCCGTGAGGTTTCCCTCATTTTCATCGATTTTGTTCCGGGGTCCTTTACAGTTTTCGACATTCACTGACTTTAACTTTTCTAGATTAATAAACCAATGCGGCATGTTTTGCGCCGATGCGGGACTTTTGCGGGACAGCACCTCGAAAAACGGGACTGTCCCGCCTAATCCTGGACAAATGGTCACTTTAGCCATGTAAATAAAGTTTCTACGCATCACCAACTTAGGTGCCCCGGAATTGGCTCGTTATAATTTTAAGTTGATACTTTATGACGTATATATCAGAATATCATTAGCGATGACGGTGCACCGTTTGATATACTGGAATTACTAAGACAGCTTAGGTTTTTAGAAAATAGTCAGTTTTGATAAAATGATTTACAAACTTAATCGCTATAATCTAAATAATAAAAAAACATAAAATCACACTTAACCCATAGCTTTCAAATAACAATATGACGAACACTCAGCTCCATGTTGTTTATGGAACAAGATCTTTGTTTTTAACGTAATCGGACATGGATCAATATTGTTTATATTTTGTTTCTTTGAAACTTTTCTACTAAATACAAAAAATTATGTTTTTTAATAATGTTGTAAGCAGAAACAGAAGATATTTATTTTTAAATGCTTATTTAAGTATTCAATTTATTATTTACTGTACGCAATATTCACCAATTATAAAGACTGCAAAAATTCGTTCGAGCCAAAAAGTTATAACATAATAAAATGGCCTTCTAGACTACTTACTCACAGCATTGATTTATTCAAGGTGGAAGGATGGGAAGTAAATCTCTCTAAATTGTTTGAAAGTCGACGGTAATCCTAGCAACGGAGCCGTTTCTTCTTTAAAAAGATACTTTGCTGCGAATACGGTCAATTATGGAGAGATTGTGACGTTCTTATTCACTAAAAGCCGAATTATTAATAAAGTTCTATTCACAGTAAAGTAAATCCCCGTATATTTATGTAAGTAAAGGCTTTCTACTTAAATTTCGTGAAGTAATATAAAAAACATGTCCATATTTATCGTAAGATGATTTTTTTTTTTGTTTGGTCCCGACATTGGACGATTTGTGGCCTCAAACTTACAGATTCGGCAAATGTAGTTTGTATTATGAGATAAGTGAGTGCAAGAAAGAAAACAGACAAATTAGGTAAAGAAAGGCGGATATACTCCCACTAATATGCACACACTTCGTAAGATTTTCGCATTATTAGGTACATTTTGAGTTATTCAGTAAAAATGTCTTTATTCTACTGTGCCATGTTTGGTAAATTTAATTTTTATGTTTTATTTCATCTACGAAAACGCTATCTTTTTTACATATTTCATGTCAAGAGTCATATGTCAAATTGTTAAAATGTAAGCCGCAAACTCGTTTTTGTTTTGAACTTCAATATTAGGCATACTTTGAAATAAGAAAATACTTTTTCTGAATGTTTTGACATTTCTTACAATTCATGCCAGATATTTCACACTAGGGTACATTTTTCTCATCCACTGTTATGGATTTAGAGGTATCTCGTTTGTCTGGATTCAGTCATACCTCAAGGACCACACTCAAACAATAAAATCTTCAGGGAAATACTCTAATACAATTAATATAAAATGCGGAGTTCCACAAGGGTGTACCTTTGGACCAATTCTGTTTTTACTGTATACAAATAATTTGGAATTGGATGACTCCTTCATTTTGTGACAATAAAAATTTGAGGATGTTATATAAGGAAATTTGTTCCGACGTCTCTTTAAAAAAAAATGGTTCGAATCAAATCTTCTTACATTTAATATCGCTAAAACCGACGTAATAGCCTTCGGTTACAACTTGGAAGAACTTTCATTCTAGAAAATAAAACTCGTACAAAGCTTTTTGGATGGTAGGTTATGTTGATAGCAAATTATATTTGCAAGAACATACCAATTCAATTTCAATTCAATTCAAAAAGGTTTTATTATAACACAAGCCCACAAAAAAGAAAAGTTGTCTGCGCCGGGGTATTGACCATACCTATCCCTTGTATTTTGACATGCTGAACACGAATCTGACCTTGGTTTTTTCCCTATACGTCGGGTTTTCTTTTAAAGCAAAAAAGTCTAATATTTATATATTTATACCACACTGTGTGGCACAATCTCACACAAAAAAAGTCGTCTGCGCGATGGTACTGACCACACCTATCCCTTGTATTTTGAGCCGCTGAATACGAATCTGACCTTAGTTTTTCCCCAACACGTCCGATTTTTTTTAACAGCAAAAAAAGTCTGTTGAATCGTAATATTTATACATTTATTTGCTGTTAAAAAAAAACCTGACGTATAGGGGAAAAACTAAGGTCAGATTCGTGTTCAGCGGCTCAAAATACAAGGGATAGGTATGATCAGTACCCCGGCGCAGACAACTTTTTTGTTTTTGTGGGCCTGTGTAATTAATAATACAAAAGTGCGCCTGAGTCAACCACACCAATTCAGAGTCGACCACACCACCACGGCGCGCAACGTCGTGGTAGATGGGTGGACGGGTGAAACGGGTTTAACTCCGGCTTAAACGATAAATGGAGAAGTATAAGTTAGAACTCCTGTTCTTTGGAACAAAAAACTTAAATCTAACAATTTGGCGAACTGTAACTAAAATGAGGTTTAAAAACACTTAAAAATTACACTAAGGTTTAGTTCGCACAGCACACGCGCACAGTTTTAAAAACTGGATTATTGATACGGGAAAAGGCTTAATGAAAAAACCTGTCCGAGCCAATGACAGTGTTGTTCCGATGGTCTGCCTGCCTTCGGAAAGATAGGGTGGAGGGGAAGTTGTGATTTAAAAAGTTTGATTTACAAGAAGTTATTGGTCGAGAGGGGATTTTGAAAGAGAACAAAAAGGGACAAAAGAACAGAAATTAACAAAATTAACAAAAAAGGTGACTAATAGAAGGAATAGAGAAGGGGTTTGAGAGTAAAAGGTGGTGAAAGGTAAAAGGTGGTGAAATGGAAATTTTGGTATAGGAAAGATTTGGCTAGGGAGGTTGCCGAAAGATAGGCAACGCCTGGTATGGTAATGGGTGTTTCAGGTTGAAAAGTATGGCATTATGCTGTCTGATTCGTGTAATGTCTGGGGTTAGCGGACTGTCGCCCAGTTTGAATTGATAGAATTTTTGCGATGTTTCTTGGACGAAGTCCGCTAGTGGAGTTATGTCGTGGCAACGTGCATAGAGATCTCTGAGGGAGGTGTACCTATCAGAGGCTGAAATGAAGCGCATAAATTTGTGTTCTAGTACTTTTAGTTTTCGCATTGTCGTGGCCGGGATGCTGCACCACACCGGCGCCGCGTATGTGATAGCCGGCCTGATCACCATCGTATACAGCAATTTCTTATTGGTCCTGTTTAGTCCGCTACCCCGCGCCAGGAGCGGATACAGACTCCTGGACATGGAGTAGACCTTTCGAATCGTCTCGTTTACGTGCGTATTGAATGTCAGTCTCCTGTCCAAGTTCACCCCCAAATACTTCACGCACCGCTTTATTGGAATTTGGCGGCCCCCTATCTAAAGTGGTGTAAGAATACGATTTTCGGTGAAGCGGCGCGTGAAGAGAATTGATTCCGACTTCTCGGCGTTGATCCGAATCTTCCACTTGTCGTAATACGCCATGGCACGGGCCATGTGCGCCTTCAGCAGCATGTTCGCTGCTTGTGCGTTATGCGAATGCGCGTATATGGCCGTGTCGTTGGCGTACTTGGCAAGGTTCGTATTCGGAAACTCCGGGAAGTCGGAGACGTATAAGTTGTATAACTTTGGTGACAGGTACGACCCCTGGGGGACGCTCGCGCGAATGTCCCGCCGAGTTGAAAGTTTGTTATTCACCCTAACCTGCAGTGATCTGCCCGTCAGGAAAGACTGATTAAGTTTCGTGATATGCGTTGGGAAGTTAAGCGAATTCAATTTGTAGAGTAAGCCCGGGATCCACACTGTATCGAAAGCCTTCTCGATATCAAGCAGCACCATGACGGTGCTTTTCCCGCGGTTGCACTGTACCTTGACGTCATTCACGATCCTAACGACCTCGCGTACAGTGACCCTGCCTTTTCTGAAGCCGAACTGACATTCGTCGTCTATGTGGAGTTCATCCTGGGCAGCGTCTAGTCTGACCAGGATGACCTTCTCCACCAACTTGGAAATCGCCGACAGCAACGAGATCGGTCGATAGCTGCCGGCGAGTTTGGCGTCCTTATTCGGTTTCAGGATCGGCACGACCACGGCACACTTCCACTGGCTGGGCCAGTGTTGTAGTCGCAGGATCGCGTTGATAATGTACGTCAATTGTACAATGCCTTTCCGCGGAAGATATTTGAGAAGCCTGTATTCGATACAGTCCGCTCCCGGGGCCTTGTCATTTAGTAGTGTACGAACAACGCCCGCAACTTCCGAGGGCTTGGCCATGACTTTTAGAAATTCGCGTCTCGTCAATTGGATGTCATGGCCAATCAGTTCGTTAACGTCGTTTTCGATGCGGTCGTGTCCCGGATCGTTTGGTGTTTGTGCATTGTGAATGTCTGCAAAATGGTTAGCTAAGTCTTCCGCTTTCTGGGCGTCTGTCATAGCCGTCCGTCCGTTGGCGTTAGTCAGCGCGGGTATGGCCTCCCGCGTATTTCTCATGGCCCTTGATAGCTTCCACAGTGAGTTGTCCTGAGGATTTAACGCCTTCAGCTTGTCCCGTCATTTCTGGTTTCTCCAGCTGTTGAAGGCGGTCCTGATTTGCCGTTGCAGCCTGCCCATCTCGGCCCTAGCGTCGACATCACGATTTCGCTGCCAAAGCCGTCTCAGTCTATTCTTTTCGTGGATGTCTTGTATGACCGCCGCGTCGAGTCGGAATTTGTAGGGATTTATAGTTATCGTAGTTGCAACACTCTGCTTGGCATCCTGCACTCAGACAATAAAATCTTCAGGGAAATACTCTAATAAAGTTAATATAAAATGCGGAGTTCCACAAGGGTCTACCTTTGGACCAATTCTGTTTTTACTGTATACAAATAATTTGGAATTGGATGACTCCTCCATTTTGTGACAATAAAAATTTAAAGATGTTATGTAAGGAAATTTGTTCCGACGTCTCTTTAAAAAAAATGGTTCGAATCAAATCTTCTTACATTTAATATCGTTAAAACCAACGTAATAGCCTTCGGTTACAACTTGGAAAATCTTTCACTCTAGAAAATAAAACTCGTACAAAGCTTTTTGGATGGTAGGTTATGTTGATAGCAAATTATATTTGCAAGAACATACCGGTTGCCTCAACTTGAATTGCAAATAGGCGTGGCTAAGTACGTCACTATGCTATAAATGTATTTAAATCCATTCTGTAGGAGGGGCCGAACTGTTTAAAGCATATATCAATTACACAGGCACACAAAATAAAAAAAGTGGTCTTTTTCTGGTACTCCATGTGTATTTCGACGTGCTGAACACGAATGAAGTGTCTGTTTAGCTCCATTGGCCACCATTGGTAAATCGCGAAAATAACCTAAGAAAACTCATAATTTAGGTTATTTTCGTGATTTACTAAAAATTGGTGGGTAACGGAGCTAAAAGGATACCTGATTCTTATTCAGCATGTCGAAATATATACCCAATGGAGTCCCAGATCACTTTTCAATTTTTTTGTGTGTCTGTGTAATATATGTATTTATTTTGCATACGCGATTTTCTAGAAAATGGCGGAGGATCCGGTGATATTCATATATTACACAGACACACAACAAAAAAAAAGGTCTGTTTCTGTTACTCCATTGGGCAACCCCTATACCGGATGACCCCGTAGCATGTTTATTTAAAAAGATATTATTTTGAAATTTGGTAGACTTATATAATGCGTGGTTGTCCTTCTTTTAGTATAAACAAGACATTTTTTCCACTTCCGGTTTCACCGGAAGTGGCATCTATTTTGTTTAAATGGCACCCTGTGTATAATTTTTTTCCTATCTGATTCTCCTTAAATTCTTCTTTACAACTATGTATAGCAAGATGGCATTAGTTTCTAAAATGGCTACTGAAAACCATTTTATAGCATTAAATCAAGTTGGCTATGGTATGAAATGTAGCGGTAATTAATGCTTGGTGTGCTGCAATATCAAAAGAACCGTGGTACACAATTTTGTTTTTCATATTTGTTTTGTTCTAATCAGTAGCCGAAGAGACTTTGTACAATTTTTATATTAAAGAAAAATCACTAGACTAAATCCCCGAAATCATAAAAACTAAGGTAGAAACACTAATTTTAAATTTTATCCATTTGTAAAATATTTATTCATATTTCACTTTTACCAATTAGATGGCCCCCAAGGTCTCCGGATCTTACGCCACTTGATTTTTTCATATGGGGCCTTCTCAAGGAAATAGTTTATAAAACTCCACTGCAAAATAGGGAAGACTTGGAAATGAGAGTTAGGTTAGCAATAAATGAGATTACTGAATTGCAGTTAGAAAATGTGCTTAGAGGTACTGTTACAAGAGTTCGACGATGTAAGGAAAATAATGGTCAACATTTTGAGATTCTTCGAAAAAATTTTATTTAAAAACAAGCAAAATCAGACATAACAATGAATTGTAATGGGTAAAAGTGAGAGATGAATAAATATTTTACAAATGGGTCTTTAAAATTAGTGTTTCTATCTTAATTTTTATGATTTCGGGGATTTAGTCTAGAGATTTTTCTTTAATATAAAAATTGTACAAAGTCTCTTCGGCTACTGATTAGAACAAAACAAATATGAAACACAAAATTGTGTACCAGGGATCTTTTGATATCGCAGCACATTAAGCATTAATTACCGCCACATTTCATACCATAGCCAACTTGACTTAATGCAATAAAATGGTCTTTAGCAGCCATTTTTAAAACGAATGCCATCTTGCTATACATAGTTGAAAAGAAAAATTTAAGTAGAATCAGATGGGAAAAACTGTACATATGTTTTTCCCATCTGATTCTACTTAAATTTCTCTTTAGGTACCTTTAGGTGCCATTTAAAATAACAAAGTAGATGTCACTTCCGGTAAAACCGGAAGTGGAAAAAATGTCTTGTTTGTACCAAAAAAAAGGACAATCACGTATTATATAAGTCTACCAAATTTCAAAATAATGTCTTTTTAAATAAACATATTACGGGGTGTTACATATCTCCTGTGTCTTCCGGTATATTTCGACATGCTGAATATGAATCAGGTATCAGTTTAACTCCGTTACCCACAAATTTTTAGTAAATCGCGAAAATAACCTAAATTATGAGTTTTATTCTTTAGGTTACTTTCGCGATTTACAAAACGGGCACCTGGTTCGTGGTCAGCACGTCGAAATACATATGGGTTACCCAATGGAGTACCAGAAAAAGACCACTTTTTTAATTTTGTGTGCCTGTGTTATTATCGTCCACGAACGGGTCAAGGTACTTCGCCCAGTCTTTCACTGCCTCTATTTATTTATGATGAAGTCCCTGTTTAACATTACGCAACACAGCTTCCATAATATCAGCAACACTATGTGATGTTGGGCCAATTTGATTTTATTGTTAGTCATTTCAACACGATAAAACGAAATACAGCAAAAATGAATTTATTTGTAAAGTTTGACGATAACACCCCCAAAAAAGTTATCAGCGGACTCGAGATCGGACAGGTTGTCTTTTCTCAACGCGCTTAAAATCCATTTTTGCTCTTTCAATATTGATATCATACGGCCTTGTTCCTGTATTAGCTAACGATGATTTGAACATCTAAAAATTTCATGTTTTGCTTTTCTTATCAAATTGTTGTGTTTCTACTTTGTTTAATGTGTGGTTGTAGAAAAATGATAGTACACAACCCGAGTTGTAAAGCAGTTACGCACTCGTGGAATTCCACACTCGCAGCAGCTCTTGTGTACTTCCGCTCGTGCGTAGTTTGCTTCTTACGACTATTGTTACGTAATATACTATTACTCTCTAATATTTACTTTACACACTGTTCTGAAAACAATTGAACCAATGAATGTACCAGATACCAACTTCTTTTTATCTAGTACATTCAGTATTATTACACGTCCAATATCTTGTATAGCTTTATTAACTCTTCTCTTCGACAAAAAATCAATTAACCGTTTAATTTTGTTCTCGGTTTTTTTTTCTTTTTGAAAAAGCAATTAGGTTCAGAATTTTTAAAATGTCGATATTTTTCACGATACCTTAGGTTAAACAGTGTTCAGCTGAATTTGTAGTGCTGAACTTCAGCACTACAAATTCATAAATTTTTCATGTAAGTAAACCAAAAGTGTAATTGCTAACTTTTTTTTGTAAATTTCACTTCATAAATTTTTCACACTGACATTTATATATTTTTTTAAACGTTTCAATGATTTGTTCTACAAAAAATAAAACGAGCTCTTTTTGTAGAGAATTCTATATACTTTAAGCTTGTACCGGTATATTTATTTTTTTCCGGGGCAATGATTACCGAGATAAATCGGATAAACTGATTTTTGGCAACATTTCGCAAGACAACTTTTATTTCTTAAATATCTACATCAGCAAGGTTTATTACTTGTTCAACATCTATCAGCCTATGGGTTTGCATGTAGTAAGAAAATAATTCCAATTTTATAGACGACGATAATAACATTGGCAAAAATAAAAATACAATTCAAGTTATTATATTTTCCACTATTGGATAATCTTCCCGTGGCATCTGATACTATACGAGAAGAACGCCAGTGAATTATCGTTATGTAGCCCATTTATTATCGTTTCTCTCAAGATGTTTTTCTCGTCGGAACCCAAGAACTATGACATTTATTATCTGGCGGTCGAGATAGGCTATATCAGGTTTATTCGTCTGCATTTGCCTGACGGTTGAGAATAGTAGTTTCAATACATTCGGCATTTGTTGTTCCCGGCAACGAACTGAGTGTCTCCGAAAATGTAGGGTGTTTGGATTGCTTCCGTATTGTTACGTATTATACCGTTCAAGAGTTTATCGACTTTCTGCCTGAACAGATTCCTCTGTTCGTCAGCTTTAATTTAGGATGTTAGATGATTTAGGGAAAGCTCATTTAATGACTCTACGTAAGCACCTTGCTGGCCTCCTCGTTTCAAGTTGCCCTCAACAAACCCGCGTCAACTTCTCCGGTTTTGTGAGCTTTGACTATTCGCAGACGTGAATTCGAAATCCTGAGAATGTTAACATGTCATACTTAGAACTACTTTAAAACTAAACTGTTTTAAGAGTCATGGCCTCCTTCGTGAGAGATATATCTTTTGCCTACTTTACTAAATGATCTCAAAAATTCAAGTCAACCACTATTAAAATTGGGACAATTTCAAATATTTCCTATAAATCTGAATTGATTTTACTTTATAGCAGCGAATAGAAAATTAATTTGAAAATGAACGGAATCGCATTATCTGGATTGGGCAGAATATACATGATATCAAGTTGAAGGGTTATAATATAGTGGAAGGTATAGCACACTTAGCTGAGCTCAAAACACCCCCAAACTTATCGTTTTTGAGATACTATGTATCATGATTCTTGATAAATACTTTTAGTCCAAGATCCCAGAGCCGCCAGACCTTCGTCATTTTAGCGAAACGAATAGTGTAATATCTGGTTAAGAACGTATGCGTATTTGCTAGCTTGAAAGCGGGGCGCTTTTGCAGAAAACAGATACAAAAGGTACATAAAATTTTTTCTCTCCTACGTTAAAGTATGATAGCTGATTCATTTTTCAAGTGACAGGCTAACGACATGGTGTAAGCGTCAACCTCTGAATCTTAAGGTCCGAGTGGGCGAGTTCACCAGGGTACTGCAGGTCGCCAAACAGCGTGTTGCCACAACCATAACGATAAACCCGTACAAGGACCGACTCGACGCAGCGGTCATACAAGACATACGCGAAAAAAATCGACTGAGACGGCTTTGGCAGCGAAATCGCGATGTCGACGCTAAGGCCGAGATGGGTAGACTGCAACAGCGAATCAGGACCGCCATCAACACCTGGAGAAACCGGAAATGGCGGGACAAGCTGGAGGCGTTGAATCCTCAGGACAACTCGCTGTGGAAACTGTCGAGGGCCATGAAAAGTACGCGGGAGGCCATACCCGCCTTAACTACACCAAACGGACAGACGTCAATGACAGACGCATGAAAAGCCAACGACTTAGCTGACCATTTTCAAAGTATACATAACACACAGATACACGACCGCATTGAAAACGACGTAAACATACTAATTGATCCAATTGACGAGACGTGAATTTCTAAAAGTCATGACCTCGGAGGTTGCGGGCATTATCCGGACTTTACCAAATGACAAGGCCCCGGGTTCAGACCGCGTCGAGTATAGGCTACTCAAATATCTCCCGAGAAAAGGCATTGTACAGTTGACGTACATTGTCAACGCGATCCTGCGACTGCAACATTGGCCCAGTCAATGGAAATGCGCCGTGGTCGTGCCAATCCTGAAGACGAACAAGAACGCGAAGCTCGTCGGCAGTTATCGACCGACACTGTCGGCAATCTCCAAGTTGGTGGAGAACGTCATCCTGGTCAGACTAGACGCTGCCCAGGATGAACTCCACATCGACGACGAGTGCCAGTTCGGCTTCAGGCGAGGCAGGGGCACTGTGCAGCAGGTCGTCAGGATCGTGAATGACGTCAAGGTGCAATGCAACCTCGGGAAGAGCACCGCCATGGTGCTCCTCGATATTGAGAAAGCCTTTGATACCGTGTGGATCCCGGGCTTACTCTACAAGCTAAATTCATTGGACTTATTCACTCCTTTCTGTCAGGCAGATCACTGCAGGTCAGGGTGAATAACAAACTATGAACTCGGCGGGACATTCGCGCGGGCGTCCCCCAGGGGTCGTGTCTGTCTCCAAAACTATACAACCTATACGTCTCCGACTTCCCGGAGTTCCCGAATTCAAATCTTGCCAAGTACGCCGACGACACGGCCATGTATGTGCACTCGCACAATTCGCAGGCAGCCAATATGCTGCTGAAGGCGCACGTGGCGCGTGCCACGGCGTATTAAGACAAGTGGAAGATTCGGATAAACGCCGAGAAGTCGGAATCGATCCTATTCACGCGCCGCTTCACTGAAAACCGTATTTTAACGCCACTTTCGATCGGGGGTAGAGAAATTCCAATTAAGCGGTGCGTGAAATATCTGGGGGTGAACCCAGACAAACGACTGACATTCAACATTCACATCAACGAGACGATTCGCAAGGTCTACTTCATGTCTAGGAGTCTGTATCCGCTCCTGGCGCGGGGTAGCGGACTCAACAGGACCAATAAAAAGTTGTTGTATACGATGGTAATCAGGCCGGTTATCACATACGCGGCGCCGGTGTGGTGCAGCATCCCGGCAACGACAATGCGAAAATTAAAAGTACTAGAACACAAATTTATGCGCCTCATTTCAGTCTCTGATAGGTACACCTCCCTCAGAGATCTCTATGCACGTTGCCACGACATAACCTCACTACCGGACTACGTCCAAGAAACGTCTCAAAAATTCTATCAGTTCAAACTAGACGGTAGCCCGCTTACCCGCAACATTACTCGAATCAGACAGCATAATACCATACTTTTCAATATAAAACACCCCCTACCATACCAGGCGTTGTCTATCTTCCGGCAACTCCCTTAGCTACACTCTCTCCTACGATAACCTACCTTTCCCTTATCTTTATCTTTGAATCCCTTTCTCTCTCCCTTTCATGTTTTTGCAATTTTGTTCTTTTATGCTTTTTGTTGTTTTTTGTAATTTTTTGTCCCTAAATCCCCTTCAGGCCGAAACTTATCCAAATCCTAATTTTTTAAACCACAGCTTTTATCTTTCCATCTTACCTTCCTTGTCGGCGATCAGACCGCAAGGCCGTCATTTGTTCGAACGGGTTTTTTCGTTCAGTTTTCCCGTGTCAATAACCAAAATTGTGTAGTGCGCGTTCGCCAATATTTTTAGTGTTGTGTTTATTTTTAATTTACTTTTAGGTCCATGTGGACAATAAAATATTTTAACCTAGTTTTTAAGTCCACCTGCGGTGGACAGGAGCTTCTACTCCCCCACTCGAACTATCTCTAAGCTGAATCGGGCCCAGCCCCACACCCACCTCGACGTCACCTATCCTGGTCGTGTGGCTGGCTCCGGGTTGGGCTCCGAAGAGGCACATATTGTACTCTTAATACTAAATAAATACTTGATTGATTGATTGATTAAGGTCCGAGGTTCGATCCCTGAGCGTTCTCAGCTTTTTTTGTTTTAACAAATATTAACTTAAGGTGGCGATTACCAAGAAAGAGACAACCGATAGGGAAATATTTATTATTTTTGGCCGTAACTTTTTTTCTTAGTATGTTTATTTAAAAAAAAAAACTGAGAACGCTCAGGGATCGTACCTCGGACCTTAAGAATCAATTCAATTCAATTCAAAACAAGTTTATTATTTGTTAAGTTACAAAGATGCACTTAGGTCGAGGCCTGATTTAGAGTCGACCACACCACCATGGCGCGCAACGTCGTGGTAGATGGGTGGTCGGATGAAAAGGGCTCGGCTTTAGGCTTTAACGGAGATTGATGCTTACACCATGTCGTTATCGTGTCACTTGAAAAATAAATCACATATCATACTTTAACGCAGGTGAGAAAATTTGTATGTGCCTTTTGTACCTGTTTCCTGCAAAGGCGCCCCGCTTTCAAGCTAGCAAATACGCATACGTTCTTAACTAGATATTACACTATTCGTTGTCAAAATATTAGTTTTGCTAAAATGACGTAGGTCTGGCGGATCTGGGATCTCACTCTATTTATTTCGTCATATTTTATGAACATTCATACATATTTGGATAAAATTTGGTACAAATGTTATTAGGCCAGTCTCCAAGTCACAAAAACTTCAGAAATTCAGGAATAATTCATACAAAAGGTTTCTTATCCTAAATTGGTTCATTGGATTGTCATTGAAAAATCCTTAATGCCCCATTCGAACAAGACCCGGGGGGGGGGGGGGGGTCATGAGAGTATGATTTTTTGCGATTCCCGGATTTCCGTTCAGTCTACTATAAAAATGGAAATACTAAATTGAAGCTTATAAAATTCTCTACATTTGCAGGAAATTTGAAGTAAAAATTCTTGCGGAGCAGGATCATTTGATATTGTTACTGATGCTGAACTGAACTCTGAGGACTGGTTTTGCAACCCTATTCCAATAGATTTTTGAAGTTACCACACCTAAAAAAACTCCTGTTAAAAACTCTCTTAGCTAACTGTAAGAATTGGTTAACATCCGAACTAATTGATGAGGGTAAAGAACTAAAAAACTTGCATTGGGTTACATCTCAACTAAATGACCGTAATTTCGTGGAACTGTATAAACACAAAAAAGGCAACATAAGTACGACTCTAAAGAATACAAAAAGACTCTACTTTTCTAATTATATAAATAAATCAGAAAACAGTCAAAAGCAAGTATGGTCTCTAGAAAACGCGCAACTAGGACGTAATGGCAAAAAGCAGTAACTACTATAAATATAAATAACATTCCAACCTCTGACCTAAAAGAAATTACGGAACACTTTGGTGATTATTTCTCCAGAGTCCCTGGCGATAAAATGATCCAGCATTTTTCTAACAGCATCTCAACTAAATACACCACTAGCACTCCAATGATGAACTCATTATTCTTAGAAGCAGTATCACCCGAGGAAATTTAAAAATAATAAGAAATTTGAAAAACAAAGCTTCGGCAGGTCTAGATGGTGTAACTACCAAAGCGTTAAAATATGCAGCCGAGTTTATTGCCGAACCTCTAACTCATATTGTAAACGAGTGCTTTCAACAAGGATACTTTCCTTCTATCCTTAATATTGCTGTCATAACTCCAATATTTAAAAATGGAGATGATCATGAGTGCGAAAACTATCGGCCTATATCTATGAGTGTAATTTCTAAAGTGATTGAAAGACTGATTTTAAACAGAATAACTGCATTTCTTGACAAGTATAAAATAATTACCAACTTTCAACATGGCTTTCGAAAAAACAAATCTGTAGAATCAGCCACTACCCAGCTGCTCCAGTTTGTGTATGATGAGATGGATAAAAGTAATCATGTAATAGGTCTGTTTTTTGATTTTAGTCGAGCTTTCGACACCCTTAATTTGGAATTTGTAGTACACAAGCTGAACTTATTGGGTGTTAGAAGTGCGGCTTTAAAACTCATTCAGTCCTATTTAACTAATAGGATACATTTAGTAAAGTCGCAAATGTTGAATCAGATCAATACGAAGTAGAACATGGAGTACCTCAGTGATCTTTGCTTCGTTAATAAATTACTGTTAAACATTTATATTCTCTAGTTTACCCACATTTTTCATAGAATGTAATTGCCTGGGGAACGGCTGTCCATATAGTTAGAGTGTTTGTCTTGCCAAAGAGAATTATTAGAGTTATGTTTAATATGAAACCAGGTGAATCTTGCAAACTACAATTTAAAAATAATAAAATGCTCACTATCCACTGTGTATACACCATCAAATTTGTAAAAAAGAATTTAAATAACTTTCAAACAAACTGGGAATGTAATTCATATAACACCAGACATGGTAAGTTATTAAGAATCAAAAGTCATAATACAACAATTATTGAAAAATCTCCATATTATTATGTATGAAATTATACAATAAGCTCCCTGCTGAAATTAAAAATATAACACCTCTTCATGAATTTGTTTATGCGCTGAAAAAATGTCTGATTGAACACAGTTTCTACTCGGTGAATGAGTAATTGAATCTCAGTCTGTAGTCCAGAGAACATGTCTATACTTATAGCGTTATGAAAGACACGTAATGATGACATTGTTTTCTGTACTTTCTCTGTAATTTTATATTTTAATTGTTATGTATGTCTCTCCAAGTATTTTATAATATTTTTATATATACAGGGTGTCCCATAAGTCATGGATAAAACGAAGGGTAATGATAGATGAATTAATTTTAAACCAAAATAACTACATATGTTGTTATCTGGTTTTTGATGGTTCAAAAGTTATTTCAACTTTTGTATTTTTGTCCGCAATTGCCTAGTACGTTCAGTAAAAAAGTGGTACAAAACTTATTTTTTTTGCTCTTTTTTTTTAAATAGGTTACTGAAGGTTGTACCTTTCCGATAGAAGAAAGTCTAGTTAGCAACTGTCAATTACAATAAAAGATGTTACTGTCATTGCTCGGTTCAACAGAAATTATTTGAATTTTAAAATGACCCTCGTAGAAAAAAAATAACTACAAAAATATTTCCCGTAATAATAAAAACTAGTGCAATTTGTGTAGATTCTAACAAGGTATAATTCATACACTTTTTATTAACAATTATTTCCGTTTTCTACATGTAAGGTATGTTTATATGACAAACATAACATTTTTTATTATAATTGACAATTACTAACTAGACTTCAAAAAAATGCCTCCAACAGAAAGGTACAACCTTCAGTAGCCTATTTAAGAAAAAAAAAGCAAAAAAACTAACAGTCTTTTGTACCACTTTCTTACTAAACATACCGATTTCGGACAAAAATACAAAAGTTGATATAACTTTTGGGGTATCAAAAATTGGATAACAACATATGTAGTTATTTTGATTGGAAATGACCTCATCTATCAACCCCCTTCGTTTTATCCATGACTTATGGGACACCCTGTATGTATTTATGTCTTATTACTTTTAAACTTGTCAAGTGACGCTCACACACTATGTATGTCCAAGTGACAATAAATATTCTATTCTATTCTATTCTATTCTGTTCTATTCTGTTCTATTCTGTTCTATTATGTTCTATTCGATTCTATTCTATTCTATTCTATTCTATTCTATTCTATTCTATTCTATTCTATTCTATTCTATTCTATTCTATTCTATTCTATTCTATTCTATTCTATTCTATTCTATTCTATTCTATTCTATTCTATTCTATTCTATTCTATTCTATTCTATTCCATTCCATTCTATGCCATTCTATTCCATTCTATTCCATTCTATTCCATTCTATTCCATTCTATTCCATTCAATTCCATTCAATTCCATTCCGTTCTATTCTATTCTATTCTATTCTATTCTATTCTATTTTATTCTACCTACCCGAACCTGGTGGTAGGTTCGCAAACAATGTAGAAACGCTGCTGCTTCAGTTGACAGCAGTGATGCGAAATCGCAAGGTTTCCTCTTCAGAAATTTTGAAAAAATCACCCACAAAATGATATACATAGTGTATGATATTAACGTGAGAGCAATATTATGAAAATTGGGTTTGGTCCTGGTTCTTTTTTCAAATAAATTTGATTGAACTAGAAGATTATATACATTTGTACAAAATTGTATCCAAATATGTAGGGTCGTTCCAAAAATATAGTTAATGAAGCATTAGTCAAGAATCCTAAAAACACCCCACATCTTAACGCCAATTAAATTAAATTTAGAGGTGTTTTGAACTCGGCTAAGTGTGTTCTACGTTTCACTGCACTATGCCCGTTTAAATCTGACAAACCTGTGTAATATACATGTTATTGAGCAACGTCAACATATAAGACTTCGGGAAAGTACCACAACGAGGCCCATTTTTTTAATTGCTTTTTTCTTGGCTTTAGTTGTGGAAATATGCCGACGTTAAATAAGTAATACAAAAAAATGTAACTCCACTATTCAGTTGATTATATGCCTCATACGCGTAGATCGTGTGATGTTTATTCTAATTCTATCTTTGTGTAATTAAAATCTCAACTAACTGTAATACTGCAGGATGTTAAGCAGAAGTTCAGCTTTAAGTGATTTATAATACGAATCCAATTTATAGGAAAATATATAAATCATACTTTTGCAGACACTTTTAGCGCTTTCGAGTATTGGAGTAATTTGTGCATATTAAAACTTTTCTGAATTATCCATTATGCTTGATATGTTATACAGAATTTTACTTTAATCAGATAACTTTCTACAAAAGTTGCTAGTTATAACGTACTTATAGAAACTTTGGGAGTCTCAGCTTAAGAACTCTGTCAGCTTACGAAATATAAATGCAACCTGACTCAGATTTGTTGGGAAGTAATCTTCGTAAATTACCTTAAAACAAAAATCAAAATAAAAGCACTAAATTCATATTTTGTATTATAGAAAAAAAATTTGGTAGCCAATTTGTAACATTATATAGTTTTAGACTAAATTTGCATTATATTTAAAGATATTGAATAGAAAATATTTCGTGAGAATGCTTCATTAGTGAATAGGTGAAACAAAAGTAACAAAGTTGTGTTGGGATACATTTAGCACTTCATGAACGTAAAACGTTACTTTTGTTGTAGTAGAATATCGAAATTTTGATATTAGTCGAATTAGTCGATAAATCTCGAGAGGATGTTGGTTGGATTAAAGTAAACAATAAAACTACATTTATGTTATAAGAAAAGTCTATCGATAATAATTTGTTCTACTTCGATAACTAGAGGAAGTTGTTAATTTTCCCTATAGCGAATTAGGTGACAACATAAAAACAGATAAGAAATTGTGAGATATAGAGAAAAATTGCACATATACAATTTGATAAATCATTCAAGATTAAAACTGAATGATATTGAATTAAAAATTTATTTTGTGGTTCAAAAGGGAAAGGATATAAATCTTTTCTGAATCTTTGTATTGAAGAACTGATCCACATTGTCCTATTAACTTTTTTCAATCAAAAACTCAAGTTTATTTTTAATCAACATCAAAGACACAACAAAATTTTGAGAGGATACGTGTTTCTTTTTCTACGTGTTTCTATTAAATATCGCTGTTACGTCAGTTTTTAATCGTGCTGTCTCAATTCTTCTGATGTTTGTAACTAATTCTGTAAGGGACTAATTCTGTAAGGGTGTTGTTGCCCCTGAAGTAGTTTCTACAATCACCAAAACGTTTGAACACTACCCTCGAATACTATCACTTGAGGGGCGAATCGCTAACCATGTTACCATCATCTGGAGATAATTTCAACTGAAGAGTCTGTAGTGGAATTTCCTGTATCTAATTAAGATGAGGATTTTTTGTTATTCTAATGTTTATAGATTTAAATTTCTTCTAGTATAGTAATTAATTTTCTAGATTGTGTTGAATAATGTTAAACCTCCAGTTTATTCATTGACGGTTTGTTGGCTTCTGAAAAACCGGTTTGAAAATTTGAATTGTCTTTACTTGTTTGTAAATAATTTTAAATGTTCAGCGTTTTATTCTCAAGGGACATGGTATCCTCTTGTGCATGAAGCAGTTTCCTTTGGTATATTTTGGAAATAGTATTGCCATTGCCAGTGTTAATAATTACTTATTTGCCATTTTTTATTTAATGTATTATTATTAAAATAAATTATAGTTTTTGCATGATAGTGGAAGAACCAAAATATTGAAAACAAATAATTTTATTTACATTCAGGGTGGACCATTAATAATACATGGCGTATTATTCAAGGGTAGATTCTTTGGACCAAAATATGAGGATATAACCAAACATGCTTTAGTAAATTGTTGCTGTGGAAAAGGATACAGGGTGTCAAAATTGTAATTTTTTTCTTTTTTTTTTTGCAATATCTCAACTACCTCTTGACCGATCTTCTCCCAATTTGGTAAGGAAACATTTTTTAAGCTAAGAAACAATAATTTATGTATTACATCACGTTAGCCCGTGGAAGGTGTCTCATGAGCTTATACTGATGATGAATATTTGTGCTCTTTTTTTACGAAACGTGAAGGCACTTTTAGCTAGAAAATTTCATACAAGAATCATTTCTACGTAAAAAAAGGTACACTTGATAGAACTTGATAATTCCAACCGTGCTTCCCTGTCCTTCCTTCTTGATATAAGCAGAGCTCAGCATCTTTGAGGGTTTTTTGCATGTTGACTTTAGCCGGCTATATGGATGCGGATGCGTGTAATAGACACGCAAACAAAGTCTCTGTAATTGAATTTGTTCTTTCCTTGCAAACTGTATTTAGAAATTAAAATGAAGTCAATAACAAATAAATAGAATTGATCTTCTTAACTTCTTTAATTTCTTTTACTGTGAATCTAGTATAGTAGACCTATTTAAAAATGATCATGTGAAGAGAATACAAAACATTTTAGTGTATACATTTGATTAATTTTCTACAAAAATGAGGTGAATTTATCCAATCCGCCCATTTTTATATACCTTTATATATACCTTTAATTATAGAATGATTTAGTTATGGTAATAGTCGCTCAATTTGATTAGCAGCTATTCACTTGCAAATTTGCGATACCAGACATTTTCAAA
The DNA here is from genome assembly GCA_936432065.2 of Rutpela maculata. Classification (NCBI taxonomy): domain Eukaryota; kingdom Metazoa; phylum Arthropoda; class Insecta; order Coleoptera; family Cerambycidae; genus Rutpela; species Rutpela maculata. The sequence goes on along the minus strand of OW386285.2, from coordinate 148,701,395 downwards.
AATATTATTTCTCACTATTCAATATTTTTTAAATTCCAAACTAGGTCGCAGCCGCGTGGGTTACGCCTTTCTATGCTAATAAATCAAGGTTACTGATTACTTAACTGACTTGAAAATGGGTTTATTTATATTTATTTACCGGGGACATAATTGTTTTATGTCATTAAAGCATTTGATTTAATTGGTTTTGTTACGATGTTGAAAGTGGTGTAAATAACTATTGTATACCATTTAAATGTAGAAAATTATACTAAACATTTATTTACGTCAAGGCAATTTACCAGAATAAAGTGCTTGTACTAATAATTGTAAATTGCCAATGAATAAACTGCTCCTTGAAAGTTAGGAATATTGGGACTAAAGTTTGAAATCTACTAGAATACTTAATATAAAAGATAATATACATGGTGTTAAATGTTCGATGTTCGAATGTCTTCCACATCCACTACGTTAAAAACCGTTTTAATTTTTTGTTAATTCTAAAACTTTTTCTTCTCTTTAAAAAATGCCGTGTTACCAACCGTTTTCGTGATAAAAAATAAAATTTATGTTCATACAATTGAGTTTATTTCAATCATTACTGAACGATATTGTTTTAAAACTGTTAGTACGCTGCCTTCAAGTTTCAATTTGACAGTGGTATTAACATTTAAGTATTTATTGGAACTAGTCTACCACATCTAGTAGACTCACGTCAATTATTGAATTAATTACCTAGATTTTAACGTACCCCTTTGAAGGGGCTGTAACTTGACAACGAAAGAAAAATGTTATCTGAAGAAGTTCAATTAATTTGGGCTAGTTAATTTTTCTACTTTGTTTCCGGCATCCTGTATGTAAAAAACTTCCTCTGTCCTGTTACATGTTCTTCCAGAACCTTTTTTTCCTTGCAATTCGTATCTTACACGGTACGAATTTATCCTCTCACCCTTTTTCATTTCTAAAGCATGATTCCACTAAAAATATTTTTTATTCGAAGCAGGGCTGGACGGGTCAGGTGGGTAGGGTAACCTTCGGATAACGAGTTAATTTATTTTTTCTTTTCTCTGTGAAATATAGGAATTATAATTTTCATGTTCAAAATATCGGCAATTATCTTAACTGGAACTTTGACTGCACCAATATGATAACAATGATATCGCAGCAGAATGAGTCTAATCAAAGGCACACATTCGAAAGCATATGAGTGCTTGATCGTGTGCAACGATTCCATTCATTGATCCGCTTTGTAACTTGCTCCTTTAGAGCACCTTGTATGTATTTCACATATTAATAATATATGCGTTTTGGGTAGTTAATATTATGTAATAAGGTCCAATTTAACGGGTGACTTGGCGAAATTTTATTTCATAATTAAAAAAAAAAATTCAACAATAAGATCCATTTAGGGCCGGTTTAACCATACAGCGATCAAGATCAAGTCAACTGAACTGAAGTTCAGCGCTGATCGCAGTTCAACAGTCATTCTGATGTATCAATCGTTTTTAAATCTCGTTCAGCTGAACTAAGTAAAATTGAATTTATCTGTTGTTGGTCAAAGATTATGACAGTATTTTCTTATTTTCTTTTAGCTGTAATTTATTTTGTTTGTATTTATCGCACACATTAATACACATAATATTATATTATTATTTGTGTGTAAAGTTGACCGCAGATTTAACAGGCACTCAAAAAATGTCGACGCCTTTGACCCATCAAACACACCGCATCACAAAGCCAAAGATGCAGACATTTTTTGAGTGTCTGTTAAATCTGCGGTTTACCTTGTTTTTCTCTAGAAAATGGCGGAGGTTCAGGGATTTTAGTTTTTCCTGTCTAGCTGTCTACTTCTAGGTAGTAATGATTGGCCTGTTGTCTTTCCTATCTTATAAAACGGCATTTTATTTATTAATCGAACTAGTTTTGGAGTTATGAGGCCCAACTACATCCGCGAGGACATACGGACTTTACAACCTTTTTTTTAAGTCTTTAAAATCATCAAATACATGCATGCATTTAGTCAAGCATTTAAACTTTTAATAATCTATTTAAATCTGCGGTTTTGGATTTATAATAAAACAAAGAACGATGCTGTATGGTGCCACCAACAAGTGTTCCACTAGACGACAACTTTACACGAGTCGCGACACTCTGTCTCGCGCAACGACTCTCATGGCACCATTTACAGAATTGTCAGGATGCTCATTTTGAACTAATATGTATACGATAAAGAAAAAAGTGTATTAAAAATCTCATGAGTATTTTTGCATCATAATCATGAATTATGTATTCAATATTATTCATGTAAGTAATAGAAAAAAAAAAACCGCTGCCCAAGGAATCACTACTTCCACATCCAGATTTTCCATCCAAATCTCACAATGAGAAAAATTTGTTTATAGAACTTAATAATATAATATTTGAAATCGTCTACCCCAAAAACTCATAAAATGATATGCCACATCGGTTGTGGCAGTGGGGGTGGATGAAGTAAAAAAAAAATTGAAGTCTCTGAAGTTCTTGTACACACACTAAATCACAATTTTATTGTTTTAACCTTCTTCAATAATGGTTGGGGGTGGCTAATGCCAGCAAATTTTTTGAAACCCTATTATACAGGGTGCACCACTTAAAACTCCCCAGACTTGTAACTTTCTTATTTTTTAAGCGACGGCCATGTTGGGCACATCAAATTGTAGATATTTGTAAGGTCTTTGAACATGCATACATAGTGTTTGGAAAATAAGAAAATAAGCTTAATTTCCTTGAATATTTTTTTACCTCACCCTGTACTTAGACTATGTTAATGTTTCCTTATAATTTATGTTATTACGTTATATTCGAAATTCTTGGTTTTAGAGAAAAAAATTAAAAACAGTTCAGATTCCAAACTGGATTCTTTTAAAATAACTTTAAAAAGAATGTAAATAATAATTTTATGCTTTATTTGTAAAAACATATCATAAACAATATTTAAAGTAACAAAACAGCAACAAGAAACAAAAGGAAGAAATATTTTTAGAAATAAGCTTTTATTAAAATGTAATAAATAGGAAATTGCAAAATTTTCCTCTAAAACCGAAAAAAATTTCTAATATGACCTGATAACATAAACTGAAGCTAATTAAAACCTTTATAAGAAAACACTAACACAGTTCATGTACAGGATGAGGTAAAAAAATATTCAAGGAAATTAAGTTTATTTTCTTAATAATTTTTCCAAATTTTTTTTTAAAATTACTCTGTATGCATATTTAAAGGCCTTAAAAATGTCTACAATTTGATGTGCTCAACATAGTCGTCGCTTACAAAATAAGAAAGTTACAAGACTGGGGAGTTTTAAGTGGTGCACCCTGTACATATATACTAAATACCAATTTTATGGCTTCTTATTGGCTCTATTTACCTATTTACCTCCATTTGCCCCAATTTACCCCCAACCTTTCAACGGAATAAGATCAAAATATAATCTAGTTCTAGATCTCGTTAAAATACATATGTGTACCAAATTTCAAGTCAATGTCTTAAACCAGAGTAATCGTGCGCACGAAAAAAGTTACAGACAGACAGAATTTTTTTTTTTACTCAAACTTAAAATCTCTACGTTTCATGACATTCTAAGCTTATTTGAACAATAAAAATTTTCAAAAATTTGTTTTGCCTTAGTATACTTTCACTGGATGTGGAAGTAAAAATTACTTTGAAAAATAATTATTTCGTATTCTTTGAATAATTCTGAAGAGGAGACTTGTGAACGAAATTTATTGTACTACTTTTTAACGAGCGTTTTCACGAATCTATAGCAAATATACGAAAAAAATCTTTTTCCCATGAGAAATACATGGAAAACTTTATGGTCTCGGCAGCACGTATTAATATTTATAGATTTTCTTCTAATTTGAAGCAGATCATTTCTTTGAGATTTGAAACAAACAGCATGTGAGTTTTATTATTCCTTTTGAATATTCAAATGTTACACCTTTTTTAATTCGTCCTCCGATGGAACGAGTCTTGGTTTTATCCACTCAATTTTGGTTGATCCGACTCCATTCCATTGAGCCCTTCAACTGCCGCGACGTTGAGCGTTATGGTTGCCCAATCGGTTTTGGTAACGGCTGTCGAGAATGCATTGTAATTAAGTTAAAAATTAATAAATCTTTGTTGATTTGAATTGGATTAAATTTGAAATACAAGAGTCGAGAGTTCTAGACATTAGCAGGTTGGATTGTACTTCTTTTTTTTACTTTTAGTTATGCTGGCGAGAGTTTTACGAACTAACTTGGTATCATAAAACTGAAAATTGTTGCTCAGGGAATCACTACTTCCACATCCAGATTTGCTACAATTTGTCTCAAGTCTCTCACAACGAAAAAAAATTGTATGTGGAAATAATTGTTTATGGAACTTTAATAATATAATATTTGAAATCGTCTACCCCAAAAACCCATAAAACGATATCCCACATCGGTAGTGGGGTGGGGGTAGTGATAGGGGGTTGGTAGTGGGGATGGATGAAGTATAAAAATATTTTGAGGCCTTTGGTTCTTGTATACACACTAAATCACATTTTTTTCATTCTCTTTTATAATGGGGTGGGTGTAGTAGTGGGGGTGGCTAATGCCAACAATTTTTTTGAGACATTAGCTTCTCTTGTATATACTAAATACCAATTTTATGGACGTTTACTTGCTTGATTTACCTATTTATCCCCATTTATTCCCATTTACCCCCAACCCTTCAACAGAATAAGATGAAAATATAATCTAGTTCCAAATATTGTTAAAATACATACGTGTACCAAAATTCAAGTCAATATCTTAAACGGTTCCAGAGTAATCGTGCGCACAAAAAAGTTACAAACAGACCGACAGACAGAATTTTTTTTGCTCAAACTTAAAATCTCAACGTTTCATGGCATTCTAAGCCTATTTGAACAATAAAAATTTTTATACATTTTTTTTGTCGTTACTATACTTCCACTGGATGTGGAAGTAAAATGTCTAATACTAATATTATTTTCAAAAATCTTATCCTATAGAATGTGCAACAGTTACATAAAAAGTTCAATAAGTCGAGAAGGGTGTAACATTCACTCTAGTTTCCATTGCATTTTTGCTACATTACTCTTAAACACAGGGTGCTGGCGCTGGTTCGAAAACAATCATCCGCTGTTCAGTTCTCGCGTGTGCAATAAATAAAATCAAGCTCTATTCGTGCACTAACATTACTCTTAACTCAAATAAAACACTGCTGTGTTGTTCTAGCTGGATGATATAAAATTAGTTCCCGTTTATCTTGGTGTTTATTACGTGTCCAAAGACCAAACGTGCTATGTCATATGTCATATGAAAAACACCTTGATTGTGATATTATTACAAATGTCTTGAATGCGTTTACATTTAATGAGTCCCCAGAATATAAACTCTGCAGCTGAAATGTGACCGAGATGTCTATCGTTTCCTTATTTGTGGTATATTTTACTTTGCAAATATGTTGAGGCAAGAGCGGTCAAGCTGAAGGTGATCTGATAAAACTAACGAATGGGATCTCTATTGCGTGTTTACTTTCGCATTCGTCTCTTTTGTATCACATATGGGATTTAGTCGGAACTATTACGAAAGACTAATTAATGGCCCCAGAAGTTTTTACGCATGTAAATCAGCTATGGTGGGCATTTTTTAATATATTTCTATAATAATGCTGGAAACCTATCCTTGCTTTGCACGGTGCCATTTCGAATTCTTTGTGACCTGTTTAAGGATTTCTTAGTAGGCACCTTTGATGTTTTTCTGTCGGGGACCAATACAATAATATTTTGTTTGGATCTAACGCTGCGTAAAGTTGTACATGAATGAAGATTGTTATCATAAAAATGCTTATTGTATGTTACCTATGAACAATAGTTATATATCGTCGCAGATTTTTTGTAAAATTTATTAAGAAATACTATATCTTATACATTGTTTAGATTATATTTCCTACAGTTATGGCAGCGCATTGAGTTTTTGTGCACCAACAGCAGTTTTTCTTCGAGTTAGTGCATGTTTGTGCTTACTATTCGATCCCCCAAAGACACAGCATACGTTTTTACATTTAAATTTTTCTCAATAAATAGGCAGACAGATATAGCGACACTTCCTTTTATACTACGTAGTGATTGTACAATGTCGTTAGGACGGCACGAGTACTCAAGAATGTATAGAAGAATATTTGCCGAATACTAAATCGAACAAACAATTTGATAGGAATTAAAATTCTCTACAATTTTGATCTCCCTGCTTTTTTTCGTAGGACTAATATTTTATTTTGCATAGCACTGGAAAGTAAAAATGAAAGAATCGAAAAACGTTTTTCTCCTTTTTTGCGTCTTTAGTAAACATAACGTTAATTTTATCAATGGGCTCATTTAAGCATTTTTTTATTACGTTTTCTGAAAGATCTTTTAATTCTAGAGGAAAATGCAAAAAAAAGAATTTTCTAGGGTCTCCAGAGGTTTTAAAATTAATCAAGAACATCAACACGTGGCGCTTTCGTGTTATAGCTGCGTGACGTCAATCACTCCTATCGCATCGGGAGACGTAGCCGCTTGCCTAGATGCCTAACAGTATGTATTTAAATGCCGCAGATATGTCAAGCGGATTAAAAGTACCGTTTTTATCATGAATAATGCAAATACCGTTCTGTTTTTAAGTACTGTATTGTCCCCAAATGTAAACAAACAGAACAGTAGAAACCTCCAATAAACTGTTTATTAGTCTACCTCAGGAGCCTGTTAGGAGAAAATTGTGGCAGAAAGCGATGAGACGCGATATATATCTTGGAGATAAAACAAACAAATATGTGTGTGAAGTATGCACTTAACATTGTGTAAAAATAAAGAAGTTTAGAGATGTTTATTACTAGTAACTTTTTATGTCATTAAAAGTAAAACACCTCTATATTATTAGCAATGAGATAAAGAATAACCCCGTATGTTGAAGAACATATCGGAGAATATCAAGGGGGATTTCGAAGCGGTAGATCTACAATTGACCAGCTCTTTACTGTCTGTCAAATACTGGAAAAAACATAGGAATATGATATAGGAATATACTAAGTATTTATTGATTTCAAACAAGCATATGACAACATACATAGAAAGTCCTTATATCAAGCCATGGAAGAAATTGGGACACCAACAAAGCTAATAAACCTGATAAAAACGACAATGAACGATACAAAAGCTAAAGTCAAAATCCAGCAGAAACTATCGGAAACCTTTGATGTAAACCAAGGGCTCCGGCAAGGGAATGAATTAGCCCCAGAATTGTTCAACATTGCTTTACACAAAGTTATAAGAGAAATGGCAATAGACGTGAATGGAACCATTATTAATGAGGAAATCCAAGTAATTGCATCTGCAGACGATATCAACATAATGGGAAGAACGGAAGAGCAGTGAGAGAAAACTATGAGACATTGAAAGAGAAAGGAAAGAATCTAGGGCTTGACATAAACATAACAAAAACAAAGGCGATGGAAAACAAGACAGGAAGAAGAAATGGACAAAACTGGTCGATTGGAGACGACAACATAGAGGTAGTTAAAGATTTCACATATCTCGGAAGTATAATTACCAATAAAAATAACATGGCCCAAGAAATACGGCACAGGCTAATAAAAGGAAACAAAGCACTGTATGCACTGAACAACATATTCAAATCTAAACTAGTGAATAAGACCGGTGGTGACATATGGCTGTGAAACGTGGACGTTAACAAATAAAACTGAAGAAATGTTAGCCATATTCGAAAGGAAAGTACTGAGGAAAATCTACGGACCAGTAAATGAAAACGGTCTATGGCGTTATCAGATACAACTATGAACTAAAACAGCTGTATAAAGAGGTAAACATAGTGGACCATGTTAAAATCCAACGGCTGAGATGGGCAGGCCATGTAGAGAGGATGGACGAACAGCGTCTACCGAAGAACATTTTAAAAGGGCATTTTGCAGGCAACAGAAAACGGGGGCGACCGAGGACCCGTTGGCAAGACAACGTTCGCAAGGACGTCCAGGCATTAATGAGGGTGAGGAATTGGCAAGTGGCCGCAGTTTGGAGACAAAAGTTAGAGGAGGTCAAGGTTCAATAGGGCTGTCGTACCACAGGAAGAAGAAGAAGATTATTAGCAAAATAATAATATATCTTTTTGATAGTGAAAACTGACACGTTAATCGTTATTTACAATTTTAAAAATACAACTTACCGTTTCATTTTTACTCGTCTCACTTCGGCACTTATATACTGGCAGATTAGACGAGTCTGCTTTTAAATGGTCGGATTCACACATAGTAAAAGATCCCACGTCTCCTTAATAATAATACTAACACTGACTCGCGATTGTGGATGATTATTAAGCGAGATGGGGCTTAGGAGAGAGTGACTTAGCGATTCGAATGTCTCAGTTTATGAAGAATTAGATTTTAAAGCAGTATATTTCTGAAAATACTTATCGGACCGACCTACTCAAATTTTTAGTATAATGACTATTTGATGATTATTTCGCAAAATTGTAATATAAAGTGCAATGTGAAATTTGATTAAATGACCCCATTTATAGAGTATGAAATAATCTACAAATATCATGTAATTTATTTTCCATATGCAGTTATATTTAAACTTGTAAAGCGTTGCAAAACTTGTCAGGTGGGCGCGGAACTTTAAAAACGTTTTTCCCTTCATTGTATCATATTGTCTTTTTTTTAATGAACTATTATGATCTGTGTTTCTTGGATGGCCTTTGATGAATGTCGTTCATTGTCTCCTTGGCACTACCACCAAGAAAACAAGCAGCACGACAACACATTTGCAAAACATATCAGATGCTCGGATTTGATAAACATCCTGAGCAGTGGAGTTGGCGCTGAACCGACCGAGTCTCGAACCACTTGACAATTCAGCCGATATTCGAAATTGGAAATTTTAGATAATGCACAAGATATTGCAAACGGTTTTAATAATAACTTCATCGATTCGGTAAATGAACTTATTTCCACATTTAATAATGATATTTCTGATGTAACAACTGTGCAAGGAATTAACAATAATTCTATGTATTTGATGCCTACTACAGAGATTGAGGAGGTTTCTGATATTATCATTCTGTTTGCAATAAAAAATCATCGGGCCGAGATGAGGTGCCACGTTGTTTAATTAAGGACGTTAGTGTACACTTGATCAATATCCTAACTTACCTCATAAATTTATCCTTCCAAAATGGACACTTTCCAGATCGATTGAAAGCAGCACTGATAATTCCGGTTTTAAAAAAAAATGATCCTCACGCAATGGAAAATTTTAGACCGATAGCACTTTAATCCGTATTCTCCAAAATCTTTGAAAAGGCATTTGCCATAAGATTACATTCATTCTTAAATAAAGACCATGTATTAACACCAAGGCAATATGGATTTTGCAAGTTGCTGCTGTTCTCTCCTTTTAAGAAAAAATGTTAAATAATTTTGATGATACATTAAAATCAGTTGGCATATTTTTCGATCTGTCGCGAGCCATTAACACCATAGATCATAATTTATTAAGAAAACTAGAAATAGGTATATAGTATTCGTGGTCCAGGTTTGGATTGGGTTAAGTCCTGTTTATTGGAGAGAACACAGACTATTAAAAAACCGCTGCCCAAGGAATCACTACTTCCACATCCAGATTCTCTATCCAAGTCACTCACAACGAAAAAACTTTGTATGTGAAAATAATTGTTTATGGAACTTTAATAACATAATATTTGAAATCCTCTACCCCAAAAACCCATAAAACGATACCCTACATCGATAGTGGGGTGGGGGTGGTGATAGGGGGAGGTAGTGGGGGGTGGATAAAGTAAAAAATATTTTGAGGTTTCTGGTTCCTGTACATACAATAAATCACATTTTTTTTTCATCCCCTTTAATAAGGAGGTGGGGGTGGTAATGGGGGTGGCTAATGCCAAAAATTTTTTTGAGACCTTAGCTTCTCTTGTATATACTAAATACCAATTTCATGGACTCTTACCTGCTTAATTTACCCATTTACCCCAAATTTACCCCAATTTACCCCCCAACCCTTCGACGGAACAAGATGAAAATATAATCTAGTTCTAGATCTCGTTAAAGTACATATGTGTACCAAATTTCAAGTCAATATCTTAAACGGTTCCAGAGTAAACGTGCGCACAAAAAAAGTTACAGACAGACAGACCGACAGACAGACAGACCGACAGACAGACAGAACTTTTTTTTTCGCTCAAACTTAAAATCTCGACGTTTCATGGCATTTTAAGCCTATTTGGACAATAAAAATTTTAAAAAATTTTTTTGTCGTTACTATACTTCCACTGGACGTGGAAGTAATTAATTAAGAGGGGGTAGAATGTTTTTCAGATAGTGTTAATACGTTAACACTACAGCCTAATATGAGCCTAATACACTACCACAAGGTAGTGTATTAGGCTCATTGTTGTGAATAATATTCGTTGAAGACCTAGTAGCAAGCATAAATAATTGCTTCTTAACTCTTTTTGCAGATGACACCTCCTCTATCATAACTGCTGCTAATGTAGCTCAATTAAGTAAACATGCTACTATGTGTGTGGATAAAATGTCATAGTGGTGTCGTACAAATGGCTTAATACTAAATCAACAAAAAACAGTTAGTCTAGGAAATAGCGTGCAAATTCGGCGACGAGTGGTTACCGTCTGCCAGTCGGTAATCGAAGAGATCATATAAATACAAATTTTTTTTCTCTCTGCAACTTTTTGGTATGGTGTGGGGATAGGGAGCATTTATTTTTAAATCGAATGATTATCGATATCTGACCGCATAGGTAGTTAGTATATGTACTTCACATACCCCAATTACGCTGGCAGACGAAACTTCCGAATGGCGCGCGCGCTAACCGGAAAAAGAAAAAAAACATTTTAGTTTCTTTTTCCGGTTAGCGCGCGCGCCGTTCGGAAGTTTCGTCTGCCAGCGTAATTGGGGTATGTGAAGTACATGAGTTGAGAAAAATGGCGCACAGTGAGTAGTGTCGTGTGTTACCTCCGATTAACCAGTTTGTTTACTTAATCAAATGCATACGGATAATTCCTGAAAAGTGCAAAGTGAACTTCTATTGGCTTCCTCGGTAATTTATATATACTAGACCAGCAGATATTTAGATATTCGTGATAATAATTAATATTTGTAATTCTGTATTCTGGACATAAACATCAAGTCACCGTCGTATCATATGGTGTGCGTAGTGGGTGTTTGAGTGGTTCAATCGGCGCAAGTGTTACTTATTAACAGTCAATCTAATTGTAATAAAGCGATTCCTCATTGCTTCCTTATTAACTAGTGGTAGCGCATCAATGTACAGCCAAGGATCGTCAGCTGATCGAGAGCTACGCTCAAAGAAATACCCCGCCATGGACGAAAAAGTTATCAATCTTATTATCAAACAAGTATCCGAAGCGGTCTCGACAAATGTAACTGCCAATATGAATGAAAAATTTCAAAGCCTGGATGAACAGTTGAGTAGATTTAATGCACAAGTAACCAAAAATAATATCAATATCCGCAAGATTGATAAAAGAGTCGATACATTAGAACAGTATTCCCGTAGATGCAATCTTCGATTTTTCGGCCTCGAGCATTCGTCCACACAAAACGTGTCAGAAGCAGTTTATAATTTCCGAAAAATTAAAAATTACTAATATTACTGTGAATGACTTTGAGAATTGTTACAGAGTAAATGAAAAAATTGTATTAGTGAAATTTAAATCACTTGATATGAAACAAATGGTATACGGTGCCAAAATAAAGTTGAAAGGCACTCAGTATGTCATCAGGGAAGACCTCACGAGCCCCCGTCATCAAGCCGTTCAAGCTGCAGTAAAAAAATTCGGTCCAAAAAACGTTTGGACAACTGACGGAAAAATAAGATGGAAACTTGACGGTCAAGTTATAAAGCCCACTTTGGAACAAATAGAAGAAATTGTACTTGAAATGTCAAATAATGTATGATTTTTTTTTTCTCTAGTAATTTTAAGAGATCCAATTCAACGAATTATTTTGGTTTTTTATGTCGCTCTATGTGCTCTTTAGTCATGTTGCTTTTTATTGTTTTTTGTTGCATATATTACTTTGTTAAATAAATAGTTAGTTTAGTAAAAAAATTAAATGGATCATACGGGTAAAAAATAATATCTTTATCTTTTAATTTGGTTCTTCTTATAATTGGTTTTTCCTAGATTTCTTTTTAGTGATTTTATTACGAGTTTAACTCGCATGGGTCTATTTACTCTTAGTAGTTTTGTATACGTATAGGTATTTATCGCATTTGAATATTGATTATTAAAAACATCTGATATCAAATTATATGTCTACGATGTGTTAGTTGCGCTTTGCAGCTGTTTGGAGTATTATAATTTTTTTTCTTGTTTCTCACCTTATATTAACTTCTGGTTAAAATTTTGAGGTACTGCATTAACGATGCAACTTAATGTAGCAACACTAAATGTTAGGTCATTGTTTACTGGATTCAACGAATTGAAAAATATTGTACTAACTTACAACTTTGATCTATTTCTAGTTACTGAAACTTGGCTTTCGCCTATAATACCATCCGAGCAAGTAGCAATAAATGGTTATAAAATAATTAGGGAAGATCGTGTGGGAGGCAGAGGTGGGGGTATAGCTTTATATCATAGAAACCATTTAAAAGTAAGTTAAATATTGAAGGTAGTGTAAATGCACCTTTAGAACAGCTTTGGGTAAGTTTTAAATCTAATAATATTACTTTTGCTCTAGGAGGGGTTTACAGACCACCTAATACTAATATCATCGAATGTATTAATGAGTTAGAAAATTCAATATCTTATGCTACTCCCGTAGTTGATGAAATTTTGTTAACTGGCGATATTAACATTAATCTACTAAACACAGCCAATAATAATAGTATAAAATTTACTGAATTTTTGGAGGCGTATGGTCTCTCGTTAGCTAATCATGAGCCTACTCGAGTTAATGCCCATAGTAACTCTTTAATTGATATAATCAGTATCAGTAACCGTGAGCTTATTCGGACCTGTGAAACTCTCGAAACATATGATATATCTGATCATCTGAAAGCTTATTTAGAATTTATACAAGATCAGCACGACAACAAAAAAAACCGCTGCCCAAGGAATCACTACTTCCACATCCGGATTTTCTATCCAAGTCACACAACGAAAAAATTTTGTATCTGGAAATAATTGTTTATGGAACTTTAATAATATAATATTTGAAATCCTCTACCCCAAAAACCCATAAAACGATACCCCACATCGGAAGTGGGGTGGGGGTGATGACAGGGGATGGGAGTGGGGGGTGGATAAAGTAAAAAAATATTTTGAGGTTTCTGGTTCTTGTACACACACTAAATCACATTTTTTTTTCATCCCCTTTAATAATGGGGTGGGGGTGGTAATGGGGGTGGCTAATGCTAAAATTTTTTTTGAGACCTTAGCTTCTCTTGTCTATACTAAATATCAATTTTATGAACTCTTACCTGCTTGATTTACCTATTTATTCCAAATTTACCCCAATTTACCCCCCAACCCTTCGACGAAACAAGATGAAAATATAATTTAGTTCTAGATCTCGTTAAAGTACATATGTGTACCAAATTTCAAGTCAACATCTCAAACGGTTCCAGAGTAAACGTGCGCACAAAAAAAAGTTACAGACCGACAGACAGACAGAAATTTTTTTTCGCTCAAACTTGAAATCTCGACGTTTCATGACATTCTAAGCCTATTTGAACAATAAAAATTTTTAAAAATTTTTTTGTCGTTACTATACTTCCACTGGATGTGGAAGTAATTATGGGACACTCTAAAACTACTTGACATAATAAAAAAGAAGGGGACGAATAACTTGCCAGATCACCTTAATGATCCTAATCAAATCAATGACTACTTTACCACGTCAGTTAGTCAATTAATCACACCCCCTCCGGATTACACCATTGATTTCTACAGTTCACAATTATTAGATCCAAATAATAATTTTACTTTTAATCAAGTCACGGATGTCGAAGTGGAGAACTACATTAAAAATATAAAAACTTATGCAACAGGAACTGACGGAATCACCCTGAAAATGCTGCAAGTCTGTTTACCTTTCCTCATCCCTATTATCACTTTTATGGTGAACAAATGTATCACTGACGGGATTTTTCCAAAGAGTTGGAAAACTTCACTTGTAATACCGCTTAGTAAAATAAGTCAACCCAATGAATTTTCAGACCTAAGGCCTATAAATATTTTACCCGTAATTTCAAAAATTTTGGAACGAGCATTATACGACCAGATCTACAGCTACTGTTTTTAGCTAAATCAATTTTACCTGAAAACCAATCAGGTTTCAGGCAAAATCACAGCACCACCAGTGCACTTCTAAAAATTACTGATGACATAATCAGCAGTCGTGACAAAGGCAGTGTAGCTATATTACTGTCACTAGATTACAGTAAAGCTTTTGACACCAGCTCCTATGCGCTAAACTTAAATATTTCGGTTTTCATACCACAGCATGTTCCCTAGTTATGTCATACTTAACTGATAGAAATCAACAGGTAATCAGTAACAGTAGACTGTCAGTCACTAAAAATATAATCCATGGAGCCCCGCAGGGGTCTATTTTGGCACCACTACTCTTTATCATATATACCTCAGATTTTAAAAGAGTTTTACATCACTTTTTTTCTCATTTTTATGTCGACGACACAAATTTATATTTTGCTGCTAACATTGAAAAATGTCTGCAAATGGAAATTTGTCTTAACGAGGACATTCGCAATTTAGTTACAATATCAAAAAATCATTGTCTCAATATTAACAGCACAAAGTCATCTGCCATTTTATTTGGAAGTCCTAAAGACAGACAGAGGGCCATAAATAATGTGTCCATACGGGTAGATGGACAGAGGCAGGACTATCAAGACAAAATAAAATGCTTAGGATTAAATATAGATTTCCAGCTTAGGTTCATAGACCATGTCAACTCACTTGTCAGAAAATCGTATTACTTACTAAAAAATTTATATGCTAACCGTCATTGCCTTACGCGAAATATTAAAATTAGACTCTGTGACACATTAATACTGTCAATCTTTAATTATTGTGATATTGTTTATGGCCCGTGTTTAGACGCTTACACTTCCACGCGAATACAAAAAGTGCAAAATTCATGTATACGTTTTATTTTTGGGCTGCAATGCAGAGAGCATACAACTCCATTCATCAGGGATATTAAATGGCTTAAAATGTTCAATCGTAGAAATCTCGATTTGGTATGTTTTACTCACAAAGTTCTGACAACTCGCATTCCTAATTATTTATCATGTAAATTAACTCCGAGAACATACATACATAATAGAAACTTGAGATTTACAAATCAGCTTACCATCCCCCAACATACTTCTGCCTTATTCCAACGATCTTTCTCTTATCAAGCTGCAACCACTTATAATTCTTTGTCAGAGGAAGTGAAACCGTTGTCCTTACTTTCTTTTAAAAGCAACGCAAAAAAGTTGTATCTAGGTAAACAATAATCCGGTATTTTTGCTATTGTAAATATGAACACTTGTATTTTTTTTTCTTTTCTTATTTCTCTACTCTGTATTTTTTTTATCTAGTACTGTCTAGAAATGTTAATTGTTTATTGTATGAATTGTCTTGGTTGAGTGATAGAACAGCTAGTCTGAACTCCGCCAAGACAGTAAAATAAATAAAGACGATTTATTATTATTATTATTATGTTTATTATTATTACATATACTAACTACTTATGCGGTCAGATATCGATAATCATTCGATTTAAAAATAACTGCCCCCCTCCCTATCCCCCTACCATACCAAAAAGTTGCAAAGAGAAAAAAAAATTTGTATTTATATGGTCTCTTCGATTACCGACTGGCAGACGGTAACCACTCGTCGTCGAATTTGCACGCTATTTCCTATACTAAGTATTTTAATGTTTTCTCCAATTGATATAAAGTTGGATTTTAGTCTTCTGATTAGAGGTAGTCAACATCTGCCAAAATAATGGTGACAGGAAGCAGCTTTCAAAAAAATTAAACTAAACCCCGTGTCAAAATGGTGGCATTCCCAACGGGACAACAAAGGTCAGAAACTTGCATATATACTCGTACAAGCCCGAAAAACGGCGTGGTATTAAATTAATTTTAATGGTAACTAATTATTTTATTACATACAGGCTGGACAATTAAGTTGTCGTATCCAGATTAAGACAACAGTATACAACTAGGTAATTTCGTATTAAATATGAAAAGTGTGAAAAGTTTTCATTTGTTTAATACCTAAATAATATTTTTCTAAACATTAATAACAAATAAATAAAAGAATTGTTTAGTTATAGTATTATTTAAAGAATTAATCACGTTTAATTTAATTTTTAAATGTAATAGAATTGTGCTCCTTGTGTCTAAAAAATATATTAAAAAGTTGTTGGAAATGCGTCTAATTTCCTTTATTTTTTTTTCAGACTGACCTAGAATATGTCCTACAAGTTGCCAAAGAAGTAGAAATGAGGTATGTTATAATTTGCACAATCCATGTTTATTGTTTACGATTAGGAAAAAAATAGTCATGGGATCATTCGAAGGAAAAATAACCTTTTATTGAAATAACCTGTATCACTTGGTTAGCACCAACTAGTATTCGAGTGCAAAAGAAAGCGAATGTTCAACCATTACTTACTCTCATTGCATCACCATCACAATATTAAAATCGCTGCATAAGGAATCATTATTTCCACATCCAGATTTCCTTTCCAAGTCCCCACTACCACCCCCACTCCATTATTATAGGGGGTGAAACAAAGTTCACGGTTGCGTTTGGCGTCAACTTCTGGGAGTAACGAACTTTCCCTTCACGATAGCCAGATGACAAAAACAAATGTTGTTTCCTCTTTTTTAATTGTTGATTAGTTCCTGGTTTTAGTAAATAAATGATGTGCATTGCTCACTAGACTCCTTATATCTATCGACCAATGTAGAACCAAATGTTATCAGTGTATTATTAACTCGTCTGGGTCTGTCATGGATAAAGAAAATCTCTATTATATTTCGACTTGCGGACAAAATTAGTTCCTTTTAATTCTAAGAATGTTCTTAAAAATAAGTACAAACCGTTTCTAATGTAGTAAAAAAGACGAAGTGACGCACTTCGAGATAATTGAAGGGTGACTGAAAAAAATTGATAATGTTCAGAATTGAAAAATTAATATAATAATGCAAAGTTTAAGATTTGATCAACTAAGGAAATATAAAATGCCCAAAACGTTGAGAATACGCTAACAGAAGCATCAGAATTTTATAGAACCTGAGTAGTGGAGAACAAAATTCTCTAAAGAAAGTCTGCGACAGTATGTCTTTATCTTTTATAATTTAATGGATCAAAATTGCGTGATCCAAACCTATGGCATACGGAAGCTGTCGTTCTTAGTTGTTTAATTCATTTTTTACAATTTATAAGTATTGGAATCAGTCTAAAAAATTCATGTATATTCTACGCGCTGCTGTGGAAAAATCTTCTGTGTAGATTTTTTTTACAATTTCACCTGTAGAATTAAAATTAAGGTATTTTAGAAGAGGGGTGAAACGCCGCGACGCACTTTTTTAGAACTTAATTTTTTTCGAAGGTACGTCCTAGGTCGGACGAATTTAAGATTTAGGACTATATACTCACTTTTTAATTCTATGCATTACCAATCTTATGTATGGGCAATAGTATAGATGAGAACACTGATATACCTAACGGGTTAAAACAGCAACCTGTTGTTGGTAGTAGAATATACGTTAATATTCCTAATTTTGTTACGAAAATGCCCGACTGCAATTTTCACTCATTTCATAATATTCGTGTTTGAAGTTCACGTTCACATCAGGTTTTAGCGATTTTGTTATGGTTATATAAAAAGAATGAGCCCTTACCTTTATCTCCTCGTTCGAGTCGGATGGTTATTGGATCGGATGTTCTTGATCTGAGGACCAGATTACTCCACTCGCAGTCCCATCAAATATATAACACAAAATAAAAATTAGCGAAAATAGCGAATTATTTAGTATATAGTAGCGAAAAAAAGCGAAACGAAATATATATAGCGAAAGCCGCGATGCGAATCCTCTTGGCGGTTTATTTCTGTCCCTCGCGCAGGGAAGGCTGACTTACTAGCGCTCTCTATATACTTCACCCGAAATCTTAGAATACAACACAATGAAAGTTATTTATTATTGCTAACCAGTGAAAATGAATAAAACTAATGCTATATTATAATCAAACAAAAAAAAACTATATTAAAGACGAAACAAGTTGTTTTAAAAATGCCTTGTTTTAAAATAAAATTAATATATCGTCAAAACTATGTAGTTTGTTGAAATCTGAGAGACACTTGTACATTACATTTTCGATACTTCGTATTTGTGTATTTTTAATAAAAAATCCTACTAACATTTTGCTCTAAAATTATAATAAAAATTACTTTGTATAAAACATAACAGTTTACATGTCTCTGGTATGACAGGTATTGTTTAATAAGGAGTATGCTACCATGTTATTACAATATATGCACGCGTATATATTTAATTTATACAAGTACATACTCAGGTACTGTTATTGTACAATTTGACTTATCCTATAGCACACTCTGTATTGCTCTTACTAGATCAATAAAATGTTCTATTCTATTCTACCAAAATTTTTAGTCTAATATAAAAATCAACATGTTTACAATAAACTACCCTTCGCACATACATGCGTACATACAGACATTTCTTATTCAATATTTGTGATTTCTATACAGTTTATTTTCTACGATGATTAAAAATATGCACATATTGCCCGTCGCTTTTATTCCATTACTTCGTCGGTCGATACTTTGCGTCTGGCAAGGTGTTAGCAATTTTCCTCTGGCAATTGTATATTAGTAGGAAAGTATTACTGAACTCACCCTCCCCCCCCACTTTTTTGTGTGTGTTATAGCTTTGAGCTGCGATATAGTGAGACCTGTGAGTTCGGTAATAGTTCCCTATTATTTATCTTGGTGTTGAAGGATAAAAAAACAAGGATTTATCTATAACATTTATGATCCTTATAAAAATGCAACTTTAGGCACTACTTAAGTTCCGAGCTAATTTGTTGCTATTTGTAAACAATCACCACACCAAAAATCAATCATTTCCGAGGTCATTTCCAAATGACGTAAATTTACAATTTTTCTACATTTTTGAGGTATGCCCCTGCGCCGTTGTTCTGTCACCAGACGGTACTTTTCGTGATCGTTACCCGAGGCGTCACCTTTCACGATTTCAGACGTTTTGTGATTCATAAATTACTGTAGTTGGCCTCCGTCTGCTGTACAATATGCCTAACGACATTACGCCATCTGTCACGCTTGCCTGTTAGGGAACAGCCTCATTAAAGCTCTTTCCTATGAGCTCATCAACCCAAAGTTTTGGTTTTGCCTCTTCTTGCCATTTGGCTTCCCTGAATTATGAACCGTCGTCTCTTTGGTTGATGCGGCAAGAAATGAGAGGATTCGAGAGAATGCAATTCTAGAGGGTCGTGCAATGGGCTATCCAGGAACTCCGTAACGGTCCGTTCATGTCTCAGAGGCATAAAAAATAATGGAGAATACTAGGGCGTTAACAAATCTGATCTTTATGTGTCTCGTGATATTTCTATCACACCAAATTTTGTTCAACTGGCAAGTTGTCGATCTTGCCATTTGTATTCTTCACCGAATCTCATATTCACAGTCGCCAGTGCTGTCTACAAGGGCCCCAACGTATTACGTGTAGGATATGTGACTGGGTGGTTATAATTTGCTCAATCTACAGTCATCATTTTCGTTTCATTACAATTTACAGTTAGACCATAATCAAAGCTTATTGTCTGAGGCCTCCCCAACAGGTGTATAAGCTCATTCTCGCTTGCTGCAACTAAGGCGGTATCATCTGCAAATCTCAAGTTAGAAATCTTGGTTCTGCCTATAGCTACTCCACCCTGCCAGTCCTCCATCACACGTCGCATCACGTGTTCATTCTAGATGTTAAAGATGATTAGTGATAGAACATAACCCTGCCTGGCGCCCTTCACATTTGTCGGAGTTAGTGTTGTCTACTTCTAGACTACTCTTCAACAATAAGTACAAAACAAATTCAGTAGTTAAAGACGTCTAGTGCGCATCTATAAATAGAAATTCGAATTGGTGGGTACTTTGATTCCTACTGCACATACTCAGCAGCTTCGTGCGCAGACTTTAGGCCACTTTTCAAATGAAGGAATGGCTACCCATTTAATGATCGAATGTGATTAATTCGCCAGGATTCGACACTTGATAAGTACCTACTCGAAAAAATAGAAAAATTTAGTATTGTGTACCGTGTATGTTCAATACGAATCCAAGTGTCAAAAACTCAAACAGTAAAGGAATCATGAGTAAATTTAAAAAGAGTAATATTGGGTACTTGAGTACCAATTTGAGTATTTTTACTTAAGTATAGCCCAGCTCTGAATACGGGTGAAGAAAAGACTTGCTTTTAAAATTGAATATGAACAACTAAATACTGTATATCATCTGCAGGAAAAATGAGGTATACCTTGATGTAGACAGATAAAAGACAAATTGTGAAAATCTAAAGTGCCCATCATTCGACTAGTTCAGAAACGAGAGCTAGAGAATCGATTTGACTATTTGACATTTGATTGTCACGTACCGAAGCGTGCGATTTGTACTTTCTTTGAAATAAAAGGAATGCATTTTATAGTGCTTTGTTGTGTTCTGGATTGCAGTAATAAAGGTAAAAAAGAACACTGAGTTTGATTAAGCATTTATTTTTCAGCAGAGCGTTAAATAAAGGTATATTGGATGATGCTTGAGGAAATAACTCGGGTTTATTCCCTTGCTCGTGTAGCTAATTTTTGTGCATACTTTTATTTTCCGAATGTGTTTGTTAAGGACTCAAATATGTGGTTTATGTTACACACACTTCTCTTTTTGTGGAAGTAAAAACTGAGAGCATGAAACCTCATACATTTAATTAAAATTTCTTTGCTAATGAAATATGGAATTTGAGTGTCTATTTCAATCATTTCATGAATACAAAGTTTTCAGTACTAAGCTAAACAGTAATTATATCTCCTAATTCGAAATAAATTAACACGATGCTTTGATTTATTAGTATAGGCGCGTAGGACAGAATTTTGGGTGTCGTGGGAAAGTTGTCGTCCATACTAGATCAATACTTTATAATATAAGCTACCAAGAAAACAATGATGCTATCCTAGCATTCGTAAAATATGCAGTATGTCCCAAATTTAAAGGGTTTTATAAATAGTGTAATGGAATAGTGCACACTTAGCTGACTTCAGAACACCTCCAAACTTACCCTTGAATGATAATAGTTTTTGACATATTTGAACAAAATTTGGTACAAATGTGTATTGTCCAATCAAAACCATAATTTATTTAGGAAAAGTCTCAGAACAGGATGACACATTTTGAAACATTAAAGATGTATGTGAGAATAATTAACTCTTTATTGATAATGTGGAGCTCTCTAAATAACCCAGATAAAACCTTGTTAAATACCTTCCCAATAAATTACCCTTTCAAATAAATCTAAAACTAAGGTACTATTGGGGCACCTGTACTTAGCTCTTACATACCAGTGCCCTGGAGAGCGCGAGCGGTAAAAAAAGGTCTTCATACCAAAGACGGGTCGGTCATACCTTATATGACCAAACTAAGGCATTTAGACCGATAAGCCCGACTTCTTTCTTTTGAAGATATTGGAAAGGCTAACAGAAAGGTATATAAAGGCATTGGTGCTATCACCAATTCAACCCCCCAACCAACATGCGTACTAATCCGAAAAATCTGCAGTGACGGCCCTTCATCAGATTGTTGCTGGGCTGAGAAGGCGTTAGAGCAGAAAAAACTGGCGTTGGTAGCATTATTGAATATGAAAGGAGCGTTCAATATAACCCTCGATTCTCTTTGTCAAACATTGCGGATTGCAGCTTTGAGAGTCATATTTAAGAGAATATCCTCCATATGGAGCACCGACAACATTGAAATTTACGGTTCGCAATGAAACGGTTAGTACCACGGCGGGCCGAGGCTGTCCGCAGAGTGGAGTACTGTCCTCACATAACTGTTGAAGTCATTCTAAAAATTTCATGGATATTCTACATACCGCCATGCAAAAATTTTCTGTATAGAAAAATAAATATTTTCTAATTTCACTGAGAGAATTGAAATTAAGATATTTCGAAAACAGGGGATGATTGCTCGACGGGCTCTTGGCCAAATTGGGCGAAACAGGCTTCTATGCGCAAGCATATGCAGACAATTTGGCCAGCCCGGTTTGAAGGTACTATTGCAGGCTCATACAAAGGACTCTTAACGTAATTCAGTTATGATGTACCAGGCATGCGCTCTCTGTCAGCACTGGCAAAATGGAGCTAATGCTGTTCGTTTTAAAAAGAAAAATAAGCGATGTTCAGCTTCCTTCTCTTATGAGCCACTGATCTGTGTCTTTCCCGTACAGTGAGGTATTTAAAGGTAACCTCAGATTTCAAATTGTCGTGGGAGGACCCCGTGGAGGCTCAAGCGAGCGTATCTTCGGTCTTAAGTGAGGAATAAGTCTAAAGGCTACTCCCTGGACGTCACCCTCATAACATATGGGGCATTCGTGTGGTGGGCTCGCCTGTGTCAAGCTCAAAGGCTACTTGGTTGCCTAGGAATAATAGAAGCAATCAGGACTACTCCAACAACCGCAATGGAGGCCATCCTTGGACATATTCCCTTGCATATCGAAGTGGAACTAGAAGCCAAGAAAGCAGCAGTATCCTAAATGTCGCAAATGCACAATGGGCTGGTAGCCCCGAGTACTGCTAATCTTCGGGTCTGTTCGCGGTTCTACTTTTTAATTAAAGTCACTGGCGCAATAACTAACTATTTATTGACAATGTTCAGCTCCGTGAAGGTCTACCTAGATGTATCCTTGTAGTACGTCGGGTACATGGCTAGAAGAGCCAAAAAGCTGCACTGATTGGAATGTGCCACTTTCTGTGGTCATAGTTAGTGGTAAAAGGTAACTTTTCAGATAGGGAGCCACTTGATAATCTGTGCAGAACACCAAAATAGCGGCCATTAAAGATGACCGCCATTAGCCACACTTAATTTTTTTTGTATCTCAGCTCATAATGGTCCGATTTCGATTTTCTTTTTTTTTTTTGTTTGAAAGCTTCCCTATACATTTATCACTACTCCTTAATGGTTCTGTGCAATTTTCAAAAATCTGAAAATTTCACTTTTTTCACGAATTTTATTGGTAAGCAAGTTTTTAATTGTGCTCAATTTCCCTTTCTTTCCCTACAAAAAAGAGTTTATGTTTATGGGGTTCCAAATATGTCAAGAAAGACTTGTCTTCATACACAACAGTGATTTTAATTATTTTGAAAACATTTATTACATTAAGGAAACAAATTTTTACAAGCAAAAAACGATTAAATACAAAGAAATACTCATGTAAATGAACTGCTTCAATACAGCTCTCATGACTCTAGATTGCGCAATCATCTTCTTCATCTTCCAATTCATTCCTGGAACAAAATAATTATATAGTATTATTATATTAAGGCATTGCATCAAGAAAGCAATATTATGATCTTGAAACTGTGAAGCGAATTTAAACATAATCATTTAAACGCATACCTTTTATTGTATTTATTGCCGCATTGTCGATCCAAATGCAGTTTATGCAAAGTAGCGTGCATGGAACCTTGGTCTTTGAACAGGAACATCGTGTACGGCATCCGAAACAGCTACACTTATAGGCTGCCATAATAGAAGGAAGAGAAGACCAGACCGGCGTCCACTCCCCAGCAACCATGGTCCATCCCCATTTTTCTGGCCCTCGAATGTTGTCCATCACTGAGCCCGCACGACCCCAAACTTGTCATGCCTGGTATGCTGATCGAAGACAATGCTGCCTTAGTGCCTCTTTTGTTGGGGCAGACTTTTGTAGATCGCGACTTTTTGAAGTATAGAGAAGCTTTCTAACATAATTGACTGAGAAATATTCTGCGTCTTTGTAGAAAAGCAAAGCAGTAAACTTCTCCAGAACTTGAACAGTCCCATCAGCAATAGACTGTTGTAGTAGAGAGATAGCTTGGATGGCTTCGGCAGCTTCAGGAAATGATTTCCACACTTTCCAGGCAGTATGTTTCCCTTTCATTGCAAATGATGACGTTACATCTGATTCAGTCCAACAGCTTTATGTTCACCAATACTTTCAAACATGGCATTAATGCTCATGTATCTCTGACCCTTCCCAGCACCAAAGAGAATCCACATCTCCTGAAGTCTCGCAATTTTGAGAATGTGAAAGAAAGAGATTGCCAAAACAGCTATATTAACATCTACTCTGCAAATAATAATTATTTTTTGCTCCATGTTCAACACTGTCTTTAACGTGAAGAAAAATCCTGCCGTCTGCTTCTTCCTGTTGCCTGCATTGTACTTCATCAATTGAAGTTTCATCCGGCTGAGATGAATGAATTATGCCATCAATCTCAATACTGATGTAAGCCCAATCAAACTTCAAAAACGCACGTTCTCCAAGTAACTTGAAGAGTTCTGTCTTAGTCTGATTTGCAGCAGAGGTAGCCATTCCAATTTTTTGGTAGCATATTCGGTTCTTCAGATAGGTTTTTTTTAGTAACTATCACAAGAAATGTGTATTCTGTTTGCTTGGAACTTCTCAGCATCATTCAAAATTCTGTTTTTGAATTCCGTATCACAGCATTCTCCAAAAGTCCGTGAAAATTAAAAATTATTTATTTTTCTGAAATTTGCGCAGAACCCTTAAGGTGTAGTGAAAAATATATAGGGATAAAAAAGTGTCCTCTTCACAAGAGCTTTTAAACAAAAAAAAAAAAAACGAAATCGAAATCGGACCATTAGGAGCTGAAATACAAAAAAATTTAGTGTGGCTAAGGACGGCCATCTTTAATGGCCGCAATTTTGGTGTTCTGCAAGAATTTTCAAGTGTCTTCCCATCTGAAAAGTTACATTTTGGCATCAACTGTGACTGCAGAAAGTGGCATATTCCAGTCAAAAATTGCAGCTTTCTTTAGTGTACCCGACGTACTATTGCTAAAAACTTCTCGACAAAATACTCTTTCAAATAAAGAAAAAATCAAAATTGAACTCTTGTTTAAAGGATATGAAGCCACAGACAGACATAGAAACATACTCATTAAACTTATAGCACCCCTACTTTTTGTGTCGGGGGTTTTAAACGTTGAACGAATTGTCAAAGAAACAAATCCTGTCAATACAGGGTGTTTCCAAAAGATTAGGACAACGTTTAGCCGTAGATACTTGACATCAAAACAAGTCGATTTAACTCAAAAAGTAGTGATCTAACTCTTTTCGTTTTCAAGATACAGAGTGGTATAGTAAAAAAAAATATTTTCATATTTTATTTCTATCTTGGAGAATATTATACGTATCTACAGCAAGCACTAGTGACGATTTCAAGATATCATATTTGACGTACACCTACTAGATAAGAAAACCGCTTTTAGGTATAATTGAATTTCCTCGAACTGGTGTGATAAAGTTGTAAATCGCGTATTTCTCTGAAAGGGTGCATTTTATCGCGTTTAAACAAGTACACCTTTTCTTTAGGAAACTAAATTGCGTTTCGATTATAGTAGAAGACGATGTCCAAAACCTAACCTCAAAAAAGTTATGGCTTAAAGTGTCACGTAAAAGTCCTAGCGCCATCTATAAAATATGGCATCGGTAATAGCACCATTGTAATTAGCGACCTGAAAAACATGTCGTTACCAACTTTGAAGTAGATACGTATAATAGTCTCCAAGATAGAGACAAATTACGAATACAATTTTTTTACTTTGCCACCCTGTATCTTGAAAACGAAAAGAGTTAGACCACTACTTTTTGAGTTAAATCGACTTGTTTTGATGTCAAGAATCCACGGCTAAGCGTTGTCCCAATCTTTTCGAAACACCCTGTATAATTATTGGCAACATTTTTTTAATGATACTAACCTCAAACTTCAAAATCAACACGATACAATACATTAATCAATTACCATCATTGTATAATTATTATAAGAAAGTAGTTACTATAATACATAAGATATTTTTCTCTCTGAAAATTTTACACAGGCTCAGCTAGAAAGTCATTTAACGTTTTGTTTGTATGAGTTCTATCACAGTCTTGCTTGACGGTAATTAGGCTGTGCTTTGATAATATTAAATATGTTGAAATACAAAGACGACTATAATGCTTTGTGCTCCTTTGTTGTTTAAAATGTAGAATTAACTAGTTGAATATGATATGAAATTTCATAGCGAACTGAATCCAAGTTTACAAACGAATTAGTTTTGATATATTCACAGTACAGTAATGTTACATAGAAAGGGTACATATAACAGTAATAGTGACTGTCGGTTTTGGACACATTTCATCTTTAAATAAAATTGTGACTGTGACCAGTAATTAGGGTTGGAATGTGTAAAAGGATAATATTGGTCCCGTAGAAGAGGTGAAAAGGTTTTGGTGCAGATCGTATAAAGTTAAGTGCCTTTTTAGCACATAGACTTTCTTATGTTTTAACATAATATGCATTTCTTTAGTAGAGAATGTAGGCTAGGATGTATTTCAAAGATAGGGGGTCGATTAAAGAGTATACAAAATCGAAAAACAAATTCTTGGATAACATTTTCTGGTACATTCGAATTTCGAGTTCGTCAGTTAATTCGAAATTGGGAAATTCGAGAAAAAGCATGTTTTTAGATCTCTATATATTTTCTCGAATTAAATAAAAGGTATACTATGACACTAATTATTCAAAAAACTCAGTTTCATCTTCCATGATTTAAATGGCTCAAAATATTTACTATGAAACATCGTATAAGTTAATAAAAATCGCTGCCCAAGGAATTATTACTTCCACATCGTGATTTTCTATCCAAGTCTCTCACAACGAAAACAATTTTGATACCATATTTGCACTCTAATATGGGAAAATAATTGTTTATGGAATTTTAATAATATATTATTTGAAATCGACGACCCCAAAAACCCATAAAACGATATGCCACATTGGTAGAGGAGGTGAGGGTGGTAGTGGGGGTGGGAAGTAAAAAAGAATTGTTGGGGCTTTTGGTTCTTGTGCACACATTAAATTACAATTTTATTTCTTTCGTCCCCTTTAATAATGAGGTGGGGGAGGTAATAAGGGTGGCTAATGCCAAACAAAGGGCATGGCAGGATAAGCATGTAAAATCTACCCCCAAACAAAATTTTGTTTGTTATCAACTATTTGAAGGGGCTTACCCCAAATATGATTTTCCTAAAATTTCAAGCCTGCAGCCGCCATACTGGAGAAGTGGTGGGGGGTTTTTTGATTTTCGTTTTTTAAAATTTCCTCGGATACCGTTGTACAAAAAAATTCGAAATAATTCACAGTTATTACCTACATGTTGGACTATTTACCCAATTTTTTTCATAATTTTTAAATGCAAATTTCATATGCAAAAAAAAATTGCAAATTTTTGAACACAATTTTTTGGCACTTTAAGAAAGAGGGCCACTCTTAATTTTTCATCGTAAATTACTCATTTATCAGAGCCTATTCTCAAGTTTTTTTATATTTTTTAAAAGATATGGAAGATAGTTAAAAACACGAAAACCTGCATTACCGACCATTCTCTTATACGCGCCTCACTATGATTTGAACGCATGTCTTGTTAACAAATATATACAGTTTTTCCACCGCTTATAAGTGCATTTTTAACAATCTGCCGCCGTTTAACAGTTTTTAGGTGCTATTTATAATGTTTTTATTACCCCTACGTTCAAGTATGCCCAGTAATGAAAAGAACGACGTGTGCTCGAGCGGGGCCTCCACGGGATCGTCGGAGGTTTGTTCAGAATATCTACTGTTTATGTGCAAAAACAGCTGCCCAAGGAATCACTACTTCCACATCTAGATTTTCTAACCAAGTCTATCACAACGAAAACATTTTGTATGTGGAAATAATTGCTTATGGAACTTCAATAATATAATATTTGAAATCGGCTACCCCAAAAACCCATAAAACGATATCCCACATCGGTACTGGGATGGGGGTGGATGAAGTAAAAAAATAATTTGACGTTTTTGGTTCTTGTAAACGCACTAAATTACAATTTTTTTCATCCCCTTAAACAATGGGGTGGGGGTGGTAATGGGGGTAGCTAATGCCAAACAATTTTTTGAGACCTTAACTTCTCTTGTATATATTAAATTCCAAATTTATGGACTCTTACCTGCTTGATTTACCAACTTACCCTAATTTACCCCCCTACCCTTCGACGGAATAAGATGTAAATATAATCTAGTTCCAGATCCCGTTAAAGTATATACGTAAACTAAAGGACCCCGGAACAAAACCCATGAAAATGTTGATTCGGTGGAATCGGCTGAAATTTTGATATTTTGTAGTTCAAGTCATTGTGATCAAAAGTTCTTATCACATCGAGCCAATCCTATGGACAGTTTTTGAGATACAGCTTGTCAAAGTTAGGTAACTTGCGTCATTTTAGACATTCAAGAACTTTTTAGTCTTAAACTATTAACTTTAGCAAAAAGTTGCAAGGGTCGAAATATTTTTGTTCAAGTCCAATGGAGCTCAAGAATTTTTTTCAGAATTTTTTAATCAATTTTTAGGTTAGGTAAAATATATATATATATATATATATATATGTTGTTTCTTAGGTTTTCGCGGGTGCTAAATGAAAGGTTGTTGTGCTTCCGGGTGTTTTCCCGCGTAGTTGACAGGCTCCTGCTGGGGCCACGGTTGTCTAAACGACGTTTCGGCAGAATCCCATCTGCCATCTTCAGGTTCTCGCTGAAAGCTGCCTACTGCTGCTCCTCGTTGCTCGAACTGAACTTCAGTGTGCAGATTCTACATGCAAAAATATGTTCGCAAATACCTTAAGCTACGGCCCTTTGAAAATGGCACCCAAGAATTGATTATTATTTTATATATCAGAAACCTTTCGATTTACAGGGACGCGACTTTATACGCATATTGAACAATAATACAGGGTTATTTTTATAGTATTTTTTAAAAATATTTTTTACCATGAGTGGGTGATATTGAGGGGGCTGTCGATATTTTGCATTATTTTCTTGTCTCTTATTTTTTTTTCACTTTGGTACAAGAATTTCATTCACTAATTAAAAATACACAAAAAATGTCCTCTTTCATTTAAGTCGTAGGACTAGTGTGAGAAAAATCGTTCTAATGAGTTTGATGCGGAACCGCTGAAAACACAAGCGTATTATGGTTTTTGGGGTACGCACGGCATGAAAATCACATAAAATATTCATTAATGATTCTTCTTCGAAAGATTCATGATGCTGGAAACAGAGCACTTGTTCCTGAAAATCCTATGGATGTTCTCAATATTTAAAAACCAAAAAAAAATATTAAAAAACAACAAAAAGTAAAAATAAACAGATAGAAAGTGAAACCAAAAAAATGGTTGGCAATCAGAACGCTCTCATAAGAAACATAGTGCCGGTAAGAGCAGGTTCTTTGATAAAAATAATCACACACACATGCACGCATGTACACAAACACGCTGGAAGCCATTCATAAACACGTACATATAGATTACCCGTTGTTAGACCTTCAGGCACTCCTGGAGCGAAAACCACTCATAGCATAGATTCAGTGCAATAGGAATTTTTGATCAGCATGACTTTAACTACAAAATAGCAAAGTTTCAGCCAATCCCACCGAAGCATGCCGAAATATGTCATATATATATTTCACCTAACCTAAAAATTGATAAAAAAATTCTGAAAAAAATTCCTGAACTTTATTGGACTAGATCAAAAATATTTCGACCCTTGCAATTTTTTGCTAAAGTTAATAGTTTAGGAGTAAAAAGTTCTTGAATGTCTAAAATGACGCAAATTACCTAACTTTGACAAGCTGTATCTCAAAAACTGTCCATAGGATTGGCTTGATGTGATGAGAACTTTTGATCAGCATGACTTGAACTATAAAATACCAAAATTTCAGCCAATTCCACCGTATCAACATTTTCATGGGTTCTGTTCCGGGGTCCTTTCAAGTCAATATCTTAAACGGTTCCAGAGTAATCGTGCGCACAAAAAAGTTACAGAGACCGACAGACAGACAGAAATTTTTTTTTCGCTCAAACTTAAAATCTCGACGTTTCACGACATTCTAAGTCTATTTGATCAATAAAAATTTTCAAAATTTTTTTGTCGTTACTATACTTCCACTGGATGTAGAAGTAATTATTCTTCTATTAATGTCCAGTGGAAAATCACAAGGTTTATTCATTACAGTTTAACTATACGATAGTCGTACAAGTTTAGTAAGTACCAGTTATCCACAGTTTCCAAGAAATAACGTTTATAAAAATCAGGGCATGTTAATATTAATAACTTCTGTAATGATGGATAGAAAACTAATTGTATGACGATAGTAGTATATAGTATCCCCGGGTAGAAACGCCAGAAACCACCTTTCACTCGCCGTTTGAGGGAAATGAATATTTTTCCCGTGATCAGCGACCCCGAAAACGGGGGGATACGCGTTTGAAAAATGAATCATTTGAAAAAAAATAATTTTCTCCACCCCTCGGGAGGGTTTATTCAACCCTAGGCCTGCTGTCTGAATTCCACTTACTCTATAACCCCCATCCATGATATTTCAAGTATAACCTGTTGATAAATCACTCCCAGGCCCGTTTATATCTAAAAACATAAAGGGATCCATAATAGGCCGTTTCAGGGAGTTGCGGCGGTCAAAAACTTCTCCCACCACTTGCATCGTGTTCAGCATCCTCAAAAATGGGAGGAAAGGTAATCTCGTCTTTGCACGAAATATTTACAATATTTTGGCCTTCATTACATAGACTAACATGCGTCCAAATGGTAGTGAGGCGCGTATAAGAGAATGGTCGGTAATGCAGTTTTTCGTTTTTTTAACTATCTTCCACATCTTTTAAAAATATGAAAAAATTTGGGAAAAGGCCTTGATAAATGAGTAATTTACGATGAAAAATTCACAGTGGCCCTCTTTCTTAAAGTGCCAAAAAATTGTGTTAAAAAATTTGCAAAATTTTTTGCATATGAAATTTGGATTTAAAAATTATGAAAAAAATTGGGTAAATAGTCCAATATGTAAGTAACAACTGTGAATTATTTCGGATTTTTTCGTACAACGGTATCCGAGGAAACTTTAAAAAACGAAAATCAAAAATCCCCCCACCACTCCTCCAATATGACGGCTGCAGACTTGAAATTTTGGGAATTTAGGGTAAGCCCCTTCAAATAGTTGATAACAAACAAAATTTTGTTTGGGGGCAGATTTTACATGCTTATCCTGCTATGCCTTTTCTGAGACTTTAGTTTCTCTTATAAATACTGAATACCAATTTTATGGATTCTTACTTGCTTGATATACCTACTTACTCCCATTTACCTACCCTTCAACATAATAAGATCAAAGTATAATCTAGTTTCAGATCTCGTTAAAATACATACGTGTACCAAATTTCATCATCAATATATTAAATGGTTCCAGAGTAATCATGTGCACAAAAAAAAGTTATAGACAGCGACAGACAGAATTTTTTTTTTGCTCGAACTTATAGGGTCTACACACGACACAGCATGCTGTGGCCAGCCTGCTGGTATTTTTTTTGCTACTTTTTTAATCTCCTGTGTTGTGCCTCGCAGCTGGAAGTGTATACGACGGCTGGGTGAATTAGTGCGTGCGCTTACTGGCCAAAAGGGCGTTTTCACAGCTACCGACACGATCACAAGACGGCACCAGCACGACAACGGGAGGAGCTTTTCACATTTAGCAGGCATACTGGGCGAAATCGGCTGTCACCTTAAACTAGAGTATTTTTTTTTAAAGTGTGCAAGTGGCAGTAACATGGCAGTAGTTAACAAATTATATTTAATTTACCGCCAGTTGCCTATTTTATTTTTATGATTTTCATTTGTCTTGTCCCAAATACAGGGATTTATCTCCACAAGTTCGGTTAATCTAACAATATCATAATGTTTCTAATTTATCTAAAAAGGTACTTTTTACATTTAGTAATTAAATTAAAACATTGGTAAATACCTACGTTATTCTATTTAACCTTTACTTCCAGACGTCCCGAGCCGTCGGGAGGTAAAAATTAATAAAAGTTTAACCTATGCATTTGATTTTAAATTTTGTAATGAAACGTACATATAATTTGTTACTATGTATACTTCCAATTCACTACGTCGATGTGGAAGTAAAATGAATTCTCAGTTCAGTTATTTATTTCAAACATTAAGATAATAATCGTTTGCCGACGGATACAAAATCAAGTTTTATCGGATACCTTCTCAGTTTTAAGTACTAAATAAACTTGTACAAATAACTATGAAATAAGTGGTTTAAAATTTACTTGCAATTTGTTTTATACTATAAGTACTAACTTTATAATCTTATCTCATTGGTCAAATTATTATCATACGTATTTGGTTTAATAGGCCAGTCAGCAGAGGCGAAAAAAGGCCTTAATTAGAAAAAAAAAATAGGAGAAAGCTTGAAACTGTTTTAATCGTTTTATTTGAACATAAAATATAATATATCAAGTTTCCTGCAATATAGTGGACTGGAACATTTCGAAATTTTCCAAAAAAGTTACAAAAAATCCATTTTTGTCAATTTTCTCGTTTTTAGTAATTTTTATGGAAAAAAGGTTATATACAAAAATGAAGAAGACAAAATTCTCTACAAAAAAGGTTATATGCATTTTTTTCGTTTGTATTGTTATAGTCTTTGGAAATGCGAAAGCAAATAGTATACCTACAGTAGTGGCATTGTAAAATATTAAGTCGATGCTAATGTAAGGTAGAAGAGAAGAGAAATGGACAAATAAGATGCTGAAAAGAAACAGACTTAACCTACGCTGTTGTCACTTTTCTCTTTAGCTACTTTTAGTCGTCTAAATAATCCTTCCTCTTACAGGTACTGAATTTTCTTAGAGATACATTTACGTCAACTCATTCTCTTTCTGTCATTTCTTCATAATTAGACAGAGAATATGTTTTGACGACATGGATGAAGTATGGATAAAAAAAACGGCACGCCGATATTAACCTGCCTGTTCAATTTAGACAACCGAGCAGAGGTGCACACGTGTAGACTGTGGGAGGGGCTTCTGACCTGTTGCTTGCCGGCAAAGCATACAGGTCTCGCAACGTAGCTTGATACCCGAAATGCGCAGTGGAGGACATGATATGGAGAGCGCTGTGTTCCGAAGAAGTACACTCGGTGCTGCCACTATCTCACTTAACTGCGCATTCATCTCTCAAGTATCAAGCTACGTTGCGAGACCTATACAAATATTTGACATTGGAGGAGATCGGGGTAACGCAAATTATTTTACGCCATGTTAAAATACGCAGTATAAATCTAAACAAATGTAACAAATCATGATGTTTCTATAAACCACTCTTAATTAAGTTATTTTAGCAAGAAACCAATTATAAATAAAGACGTATTAATCAACTTACGGATTTCATCTGATTTCTCATTTTCTTATTTACCCCACTTTATTCCATCTGTGTAGTGGATTCGCCTAGGCATCCCCACCTAAAATGACTGTGATCTGGATTTATTTAAAGAATTTTCATATTATTTATTATCAGATTTATGTTATTTATGTACGGAATACTAGTTTAATTTTCACGCCACGTACATGGCTAAAAATGTGCAAAAATAAAATAGTATGTTTAGTTATTTGAGCATTTAAAAATGCATCAAATAACTACTCTCCAGCAAATTCCAATACGCGTAATATCATTCTTGACAAGAGTAGTACACCCCACCTTGTGTTGAAATGTACTAATCAATTTTTGAATTTTTCGGATTTTCATCCAGTGTTGCCAATACAAATGTTTTAAATTACCCCGTACAATTCAAAATGCTCCGTTTCGCTCCCTCATACGTTAAAAATCCTCTCAGTAATTCTCACACAAGTCAAACACCAAGTTTTTATAAAACGCAACTTAATTATGATCTTCAAAGCCCTTTTTTATGAAGTAATGGGCGCTTTTCAAGAAGGTATAGCCATTCCGATCCGCATTTAGTTTAAGGTGGCCGGAATTCTTGTTTAGATTTGCTTAAAAACATGACTTCGCATTGCATCTTTTTCTCCTAAATTCTTAAATGAATTCAAATATTTTTTTATAGGCTTTTAGAAAAAACTCTATAGAATATTATGAGAGCTATTAAAAACTCAACAAACAACTATTTTTTTCCTTACTTTACTTTTCGTTAAAAATTCAAACTGCCTAGGAGATCTGCGCATTTTCAGTAACACATGACATGTGTAACATTGTTGCCAAAGATTATTTATAAATCTATTAAAGATTGTAATAATTATAAGTGTACTTTCAACATTGCGGATAATTTGTATAATAAAAATTTTAAATTTTATAGGAACTAGGTAATTTAAGCTTAAAATCCTCCCAATTGCTCCCCGAATAAATTTCGCTCCGCCTATAAATCAAATGCTCACAACGTGAGCGTTTTCGCTCACATTGGCAACACTGTTTTCATCATAAACGTCTCAAGTCGTAGGGGGGACAATAAGAGGGGATAGAGGGCGGAACTCTTAACATGCTGAAATGGCTCTAGCACCAATGTTAATATATCCGTTTCTTTCACGTACATTATTTTGTTATTTATATTTCACTATTATTATAGGGATCGACCCAAGAATTCTAGCTGCCACTAGTGAATTGCATTTTATTGACACATTAAAAGAAATGTAAATATGGCTCGTAGAGAAAAAAATATACCATATAGAATCCTTAACAACTTTTATAATGTATGTCATGCGTCCGTCTTTCTGCCAGTCCGTTTGTCTGCCCATCTACTCCGTCCCGTCGTGTCAATGAGAAAAGTCCGGTTGTATTAAAATTTGGACCATAAATTAGTGTTATCTAAAGGAAGAACTATGACTAAATACTATGAGTAAATAAATTATAAATCGATGAGTAAATATAAAGGTTATGAAACATTTTATGAAAAAAAAAATGCACGTGAAAAGTGTTGTAACACCTGTGATTAGATTCTATAAACACAAAGATAGTAAGTCATTCAACAGTCAAGATGGTATCATCGGGAGATCATTAAAATTGCAAGAATGGCACTTAAACATACAATTGTATCAAAGATTACAACTCTTCACGTATTTTTTTTTTTTTTTGATAAAATGTTTCATAACCTTTTTATTTACTAATCGATTTTTTTCAAAAAATCTTCCTCTAGCTAACTCTAATGTATTCTCCAAATTTCAATAAAATCGTACTTTTCACTTTCAAGTTATTTAGCTCAAAAGAGACATGACGGACGGACTGACAGAAAGACGAACATTTACGTTATTTTATTTATTAACCTTTACTTCCAGACGTCCCGAGCCGTCGGGAGGTAAAAGTTAATAAAAGTAAATCTATGCATTTGATTTTAAATTTTGTAACGAAACGTACATATAATTTGTTACTATACTTCCACTCCACCACGTCGATATGGAAGTAAAATGAATTATCAGTTCACTTATTTATTTGAAACATTATAACATATTTCTGGAATTAGACAACTGTGGTGGTGAACGACCGTACTAATGTCGGAACTTTCGGCGGAACATCAAAGAGACGATGTGGCAGGCAAGCCGGCATGTATTTTGTCTTTCGCTAACTGATACTGACCTAGTCCTGCTGGCTCGAGCAAGCTTTGCCGCTATCCAGCGGACGCCCAGCCAAACTTCAAAGGTACCGACAAGGCTGGCTCCCTGCCGCTGGATCGTGTGTAGACCCCTTTAAAATCTCGACGTTTCTTGACATTCTAAGCGTATTTGAAATTTTTAAAATTACTCCCACGAAACCTACAGAATGTATTGTTTGATAATAATTGGTATTCAGTATACACCAACGACTTCAGACTAGCTAGCATTGCAAGTTAGCAAGAATTGTATTGAAAAAGACACAAATGAGTAATAGTAATATTCTAATATAATAATGGAGCATTAGTGATTTGTGTGCTGTGACCGTGCCTCGTGCCGTCTACTGGGTCGAACGTCAAATTGCCGCGAGTTTATTTCGTTCGTCGAAGGGGATGCTCCCGCATCAGTCGCATCTCTAATTATAAATAATATCAATTAAAATTGTTTAAAAAAAATAGTCATTGTGGACATTGTGTCATTAGGCATTAGGTGTTTATTTTTATCAATTAGATTTTTTCAGTTATACTTGATAAAGATTTTTGGACTTTTGGCGATTTTCCATACTCAGTCAACATTGGGGGGAGCATATCCCCATAACTCCCCGTGGGCGCGGCTGGGTCGTTAAGTATAACTTCTTGCACCAGCCGACCGGAGGCCTGCGTTGTATGGCTCAGCGGTAACGGGCCTAGCTATTAACTAACAAATTTTTGCAATAATTTGGTGGAGAAGCTCCCACCACTTCCAGTAGTTGCCCATTTTTTAATAAGAACATGCAACCTACAAGAAGAATGTCGACAATTGTGTTTGAGGACTGCATAAAAATTTCAATAAAAATCGAATAAATGCGTGCTTGCACGGAAAAAAAATCTTAACTGTCTCCAAGAGTAGTCCTATTCTTGTAATTTGAAATTTGATACACGTGTAAAAGTCTAGGTTAAATAATAACCGATATTTCGATCAAATATTGATGTAGTGTTTACTTCCAAGCATCATTCTATTCAGGTAGAATATTTTGTATATTAAGATTAAAATCCATATTCATTTAAGAGAAGAATTCAATTCAAGGTAATTAAAAGGTATTCTTGATAGAAAACTCTATAATTCTTGACCCAAAGGGTTAAATATTCTATTTGCATCAAATATACTAATTTTTGCAACAATACTATTTGTTCTTAAATAAAACTTACTATACTTTAGAGAAATGGTTGTTAATCTCAAACGAGATTAAATACCGTGCTTCAAATACCTACCCTTTTATCTAACCAAGAATAATTTATAGTGGAAGTATTCGTAATAGTGTGTATGCGGGGCGAGACGAATGAATAGGGCATCAAATAGATCTCCCGTCTTTACTCCATTTACCACAGCTTTTATATTAAGTGAGAGATACCGGTCATCTGACGTGGCGTGTAGGAAGGCGTAGACTCTACGTTCTGCAGCCAATGTGTCTCAACGACAACGCCTAGATAGGCGGTACGTCGATCTCTATTGCGAATGCTTGCACTATACCTGCGCTCAAGTACAAGCGTCGACGGGTCTCTATCATTGAAAAACTCGCACACCACTAGTTCGGAAGCGGACATAATTTTACAACTGGTCTCTTTTCTCTTTAGCTCTCCCATAGCTATACAAACCTTCGCAATATGAATAATATTATCAGCTCCAGGATAAACTTCAGTTACCCTTCCAAGTTTCCATTGCAGTGGCGGTGTTCATTCATTTTTGATAAGAACTAATTTACCAATTTATTGGGTTTGAAGTGTCATTCCAAGCGTTACGTTGTTGTAGCGTATTCAAATATTCTTGTCTCCAACGACCAGTACAGTAACTAGAGGTTTTGACTTCGGAATAATGTCATATTGAAGGGATTTCGTTCATTTTTGGCAGTATAATAGTAAATGCTTCACAAAAAAGTTTCTATATTGTGCGGGGGCTTGCTAATTTATAGGGGGTGGATGCCACCCCCTCTCGGGGGGTGGCACTTAAAAAATATATATATTTATTGGAGCTGAAATAAATTCAATTTTAAGAAGAAAAGGTTCTATGCAATTTTTCACATAAATTGATAGTTTTTAAGTTCTAACGACTTCAAAATTGCGATTTGAGCTTAAAAAAAAAGGTATTTCCAAACGGCTTTACATCAAGTATCTCGAAAAGTATTACTTTATCGAAAAAATGTTACAGACCAATTACAGAAAGTACAAACTGGGAATTAATTATATTTTTTGTTTATTGATGTAGGATTAATAATTTCGGAGATATTTAAGTTTATATTTGGTATCCAAGTGTTTCGAAATTACCTTTAAAGTTTAAAATGCATTTTTTCTAAAGCAAGTGCTCTAAATGAGCAAAAAAATTGATCATCTAGGTAATGCTACATCTTAACGAAAAATTGTATTTGAGATAATTTTTTTAAATTACTGGCTAATTAGAGTAACAAAATGGCGACCTTTTTATATAGAAAAATATAAATACGCACATTTTTCCGTCATAACTTCTTTATTTTTTATGCTACAGGAACGAGTAAAAATAATTTGAAAGCGCAATTAATTGTCTTTAATTTCATTTCTTAGCAATCGTGACGTAGGTATCACAATTTCTGAGATATTTAACGTTTAAACTGCATTTTTCGTCTTATAAACGTTCGTACGCCATTTGCAAACTTTCTGATTTCCGAAACTATTAAATCTATGTAAATAAATAAACAAGCGAAATTCATTATGAGTTTATGAGCTTTATTTTTGGTCTCTACCCATTTTTCAATAAAACTAATATTTATTGAGATATTTGGAAAAGGAAAAAAATAAACGTTTTATCGAAAATACCTTTATAGTTTAAATTGTATTTTTTTCTAAAGCAAGTGCTGTATACAAACCAAAAAATTTGACCATCTACGTCATGCTATATGTTAATGAGAAACATTGTTTGAAAATTCCTTTTTTTTAATTATTTACTGGCTAATTACAGTAACAAAATGGCGACGCTGTTATTAACAAAATGTGTAGACGCACATTGCTTCGGTCATAACTTCTTTGTTTTTTATGCTACAGAAACAACTAAAAAAACAGTTGAACGCTTGATTAATAACCTATTATTCTACCTATTAGCATCCTTGACGTAGGTGTCACAGTTTCTGAGATATTTAACTCTCACTCTAAATAATTATCTTATGAACACTTGGATGCCAAATGTAAACTTAAATAGCTCCGAAATTATTAATCCTACATCAATAAACAAAAAAAATAATTAATTCCCAGTTTGTACTTTCTGTAATTGGTCTATAACATTTTTTCGATAGAGTAATACTTTTCGAGATACTTGACGAAAGCCGTTTGGAAATACCTTTTTTTAAGCTAAAATCGCAATTTTGAAGTCGTTATAACTTAAAAACTATCAATTTATGTGAAAAATTGCATAGAAAATTTTCTTCTTAAAATTTGATTCTACTTCAGTTCCAATAAATATATATTTTTTTAAGTGCCACCCTCTGAGAGGGCAGAGAGGCAGCTCCTTTAAAATCATAAAAGTAAGTACATTTTTTGCATGGCAATCAGCAAAATCCGTATACATCCACGAATTGGGGAACCTTTTTTGGGTTTTCTGCATCAAAATGTAAAAAGCGGCATCCCACTTATCTCCGGAACGGTTAATAATGTCAAGTTGAAATTTGGCACGCATGTAAAAGATCTAAATAGCTTTACCTGTAGGTTCAAAAAATGTTTAAATTTTGTTGGTGTATTTTTCACACAAAAAATACAAAAATACACGAAAAATTGTATGTACATCTATGTTTTTAATGGAACAAAATGGAATCTAAATAAACAATAAGAAAAAAAATATTTGTCTATTTTTATAAGCACTATTATGATATAAAATGTCAACTAAAGAAAAAGGGAAAAACCAAACTATTTATTATTAATGGAGCAATAATGATAAAATGTGTATTAACGAGGAAAAATATATTTATTCACCATGAACCGAAAGTACAAAAATTGTACTTATTTTTATTATTATTATTGCCGTCATAAGATATAATAACCTACAACGATCGGTTCTTACGAAACACAGTAGGGCCTAACGGCAGAGAAATGGGCAAAATGACAAGTTTTTAGAAAAAAATCGGTATCTCAAAAATTTGAGAAATCGCTGTTTTCCCCATAAATCAGTGACTAAAAAAATGCTCATCAAAAAAATATAAAATAATTTTTGTGAGATCTCGGAAGTTATATAGATTGGTTAAAAAGACACACTTTTATTTGACACCCTGTGGACAGTAGCGTGCTTCAAAATAAAAGAATCGAGCCAAACTCGCTGTTCCACAAATAAATTATCTCTTAAATATTGAAAATCGCACGTTGATATCGATTCCCGTTCTCAAAAAATGTGGATTTAATTTAAATTCAACGTAAAAATTCGCTTGGTCCGTTTCAATTGGCCAGCAGTTATAATACATAAAGTTGCGTGTTATATGCAAAGTGGTTGTCTTGGATGAATGGATTAAGCCACGTGCTACGTTAACATGATTTAGCTTGCTTTCTGTTCATTTGCAATTCCCAAATGTACACACATGGGTTCTAAATATTCTACTCTAGAAACTAATGATTATTTATTACTCCAATATTGATGTTATAAATACTTTAGATCGAATAACGATATAACCAGAGGGTTAATAATAGCTGGATAAATATGACCCACATACGATGCATCTGACTATCTGGACAAGCCTTGTTAGCATAATTAAGTGATCCAAGCCTGAATCAGCCAATCGAAGTTTAACGAGATATGCTCTTCCTAACTAATTGCACTCAATCATGGATGAATGAAGTTCACTTGTGCTAGGTGAGAACCCTCCAGCTCTTTATTGTACCTAATCAAATATCCTATATATTAGTGAATTACCTCGTTTAGTTCAACAAAGTTTAGGATGATAATGGAAAATACGTATGAAAATACTTTTAATTTATGCTATTCTAATAACTAGTAAGTATGTATGACATGATTTCAACTTTTATATAAATTTTGACGTCATATACAATCCTAAACTAGTAATGATAAATACAAGATTTGAAAAGGAATCAGACAGACACCAATAATATTCACTATTTATAATTCAGTAGTGAACATGTGATGAGCAGAGCTCGGGAATAGGGTTGTCTAACCAGAACTGGAACTGATACTTTCGTACAGGTCCGGTGGGTTGGACTAGTGGAACTGATCTCAACTAATAAATACGTCAGGTACGAATATTAGTTATTACCGGCGCTATGACTACATTAATAGAAAAGCCCTAACTAAAAATAGTAGAAAAATAATATACTTATCGTTATGGATACCAAATAAAATTTTCTAAAAGTCACATATCAAATTTCCATCTAGCTGCCAGTAATAAAATAAATTTAGTTTTTAGTGAGTGGCGATGGAAGCCACGCACTCCGGCCAACTAGTCGGCGGGGGAGTGAGTAAGAGGGTGGCAATTGTTTAACTGATTGCACTGGGGGGATATTGAGTGGAATATGGTAAAACAAAATATGTTAATTTTCGACAATAGTAGCTATAATAGTAATAAAAATTCAAAGATAACACTTTAAAATATAAATAGATAATCAATATTTCACATTAATTATATACGTATAACGTAGTTAT
The DNA here is from genome assembly GCA_936432065.2 of Rutpela maculata. Lineage (NCBI taxonomy): Eukaryota > Metazoa > Arthropoda > Insecta > Coleoptera > Cerambycidae > Rutpela > Rutpela maculata. Next base: position 148,659,835 of record OW386285.2, on the reverse strand, counting down.
CACAAACTGGGCAAATAGCCGAGATAAAATATTTTATATAATAATGATCTCTGTGGGCCGAAGGTGATCACTTTCGCCAAAAAGACCGCATGAGATTCATATACATATTAATATAATAAACAATAAAATATTCAGGTGTAAAGCAACACCCCAAAAAAATATGATTATATCTATAAATAAGGCAATTCAAACAAATAAATAATTAAATAAAATATAGCCACACAATGATATTAACACTACAAAGATAAAAGATTTTTCTATAACTGTATAAGTTGAATGCAGTTAGATATGTCGTAAAAAGGTTGGCACTTAGCTGTAATCCTACAGCGTAGAGGGTAGGTTTCCCCACTTCGTCGGCGATCCCAAAAATATCACGTAAGACGGCGACAGCAAAACAATAGGCTGGAGGCTATGATATAACAATCCTACCTGGGCGGTCTTGAACCATAATCTCATTACATAACTCCAGGGACAATAAATTTCACATAAAATCGGCACGCAGATTGATCAATCCAAGAGGGAAAAATAATACAACACCAGGGAGAAGAACGGAAAATAAATAACCCAACACAAAAAAAAATAATTGAAATAAAAGAATAGGACATCGTTACATAAGAACGGCCAAAAACTGTTGCTCACTTCTACACTTCGTAGAAGGCTTCTCTAATTACATGGACTTGTCTGAGGGCTGGTTTCGGATGCAGTTCTGAAAGGAAGTAAAAGAACTTCGTAGGTATCTTCTAATTAAGATGGTGGAAAGAAAACTTACCATGAGCTGAACAATAATCCGTATAAACGATAATTAAGGGAACACAAAATACACAATTCTCAACAGAAAATATTCCCCACAATATTTAATTACTTAGTGAAATAACTCCCAACTGAATGGACACACATGATTTTCACTAGAGTAAAACAGCTCAAAAGTTAACAATCTGTTTAGCACCTCAGACGAAACATACCTTCGGAAAGCGAGCGAGGATCTCAATAGAAGGACACACAAAAAACGTTATCACCAACAAATTAGTATAGACGCGATAAAAAGGACCTTAATACTAAAGTAAACCTAACACACAAATACAACATAATCATAAAATTTATCTCATATCATCCAATTTGCAAATAATTCTCTATTTACTTTGGGACTACATTTCGGTAGAGGAAAGGTGCTATTTTTGCTAAATTTCTTACATTACCGCAATTTATTTCAAATAGTGAGTTATAAATCTATCCATACGAGGCGACTAGGTAGGCAACCAATTATTGTCACGATTAAGAGGTCGTATTTTAAGCGAATTAGTTGATTGCTACCAATAAATTAGTAATTCTTATGTTGAGGGAATTTAACACGTAACATAGTCCGAGTTCTCCGAGTTCGGCTGAACTTTTTAGAGATGCGGTGCGACGCGCACACTTTATAGACGTATGGACTGGTCGAACTGAACGAGTACAACTAGTACAGTGCACGATTACGAGTCCTTTTGCACTTCCTGTAATTCAGTCCACTCCAGTTTGTCTGCCAGTCCGCTCAGCCGTTCACCGCGCGAGTTGGTTAGCATGGACTAGGAACTGAAACTGATCTTTGGACTAGGTTCTTCTCTAGACTGGATTAGGTTCGAACTGATCCGTAAAAATATTCGGATAACTACTCGGGAATTTTATCTGTGACGTCAAAATCAGGGGTGGCTCTAGGTCAGCGCGGAAAGATTTGTTTGCAAGTATGACACAATCTATCTTACCTTGTACTTTTTTTAAGGAATTCCGTAATATCCAAAATTAAGATAGTCAGTATTGTAATATTTTGCACCCCTTAAAATTTAAGGTTATGTTACTAAAAAGTAGGCAGACTTCAACAGATCGAATGTCTGAATGAATGTAGTGTATTTGCACCTACTCGAGAAACCTACCAGAAGTTAGTTCTGGTGACATCTGGAATTATCTAGAGAATGGTGGCGTCATCACAGAAAAATCGAGATCTGTCATTTTTGGGTATAAAAGACCGACCGCATTCTCGGCGAGGAGTTCAGAAAGTTCAGAAAGTATAGAAAGTGAGGTTAAGACTTGAAAGAGAAACAAAGTGATAAACATTGTGATTTTAGTCAATAAAGTGTATTTAAATTAATAATAGTATTGTGAAGTATCCAGTAAATATTTAATAAAGTGTGTTAGTGGACATCTCCTGTTATAATTTTTGGAACCCACGGATTTTGCGAGGGTGGTTTCCTAAGGGTGGAAACACGTCACAGTATATTATAAACACTCACTTGAAGAGGAGGTAGCGGGGGTAACATTGGCCTAACCCACACTTATACACGTGTATTTTTCACTACCTTAAAGTAAGGTAGACACACACATTTTTGTATACCGTATAATTTCACGCTAGATTTGTAGATATATTCATACATATGGCTAGATTTGTACTACGGATTGCGAAACTGCGATTTCGGATGGTCTACCCTTTCCCTTTATTAAATGTTGACGTGAATGCGCAGAATTGCCACAGTGTAGGTATAGGAAAAAGGATTTTGTCACAGCAATGTTTCACTATTTCGGCGGCGTCGCCTAATTAAATGAGATAATAAAACCGCATTAGTAAAAAATATATAAAAGTACCGCCATACACTGGAATCTAATGTAGACACTCAGTCGGCATCGAATGCCTTCAACATTTCAACATTGTAATTGTAAAAGAATTAACTACGTCTTTAAGTAATTGTCAGTATGTTTCACAAATGTAGTAGATTTCCGATAAAAGTATGTTACGTATTAACATTTTAAAATGAAAGATATTTCAGTTTATCAGGTTGTGTACATTTTTGATGCACACGGTACATGGCAGTTTTATGCCATTAATACTTAACTTTGTTTGTTAAGTATGATTTAATATTATATAAAAAGAGGCCAGCAGCTTATTGGGTTTTGTATTTAATTATTATGAAAATAAATATAATCAACACTCCACACATACTAAACAGATAGGAAATTACGTATTTGATTCAAAATTGTTTTCTTATTTGCTAGATATGTATTATATGTTTTTCCAAGAACCATTACCGTTTGAGGTTAAATTTATTACCAAAAATACATTGTAGCTGGCAATGATAATTATTTCACTATTTCGTCGTTTTTCTGAATGTTTCAGTACGTATTTGCAATATAATATTATGTCTATATGAGAGCCGTCTCTGGCGCCGAGATAAAATTCCCGAGCCCTGATGATGAGCAAACATAGGATTTCATGGCGTCATGACAGAGACGGACTTGAAATCTAATACTATATTCTGAAAAACGTGCGATATAATAGTAATAAAATAAATTGCAATTTGTGACAATATTTAGGCATTACACATTAGTTTTTTGTTTGTGAAATTGGCACCGATGCCTTATTGACCTTGTATTTTGTACCTTGTTGCTCTACGCATTTACCGGTATCGTTTGTTCAGTTCGAGAACTTTTAATGTAATATATACGGCGAGTATAGACATTTTTTAACTTACTTTTCGTAAATTTGAAAACGAAGAGTAGGTATATAATTTGATTCTCACATTTCTAAAACCGCAAATGTCGGGAGTAGAGAAAAAATTTCATAACATTGTGTTATTGAATTCTGAACAAATTTCAAAATATCTATCTGTCTGTCCGTCCGTCCGTTCGTGCATCCGTCACGTTTCTTGTAAGCACAATAACTTAAGAAAAATAACAGCCCCACAATAAAAAAGTGGTCTGTCCAACGGATTAGACCAGTGTATCCGTATGTAATTGAACCCGCTGAAACCGAATCCGAACAGAGTTATCAGATTAGCTCGTTTTTCACCCCAAAAAAACACACCCCCCAAAAAAATGGTCTGTCCGGCGGACCAGACCAGTGTATTCTTATGTATTTGAATATTCTGTAAATGAAACCGAATCCGAAGTCAGAATTATCAGATTGGCTCGTTTTTCAACACCCCCAAAACAAGAACAAAGTGGTCTGTCCGGCGAACTATAAGAGTGTGTCCTTATGTATTTTGACCCCCTGAAGTTAGAATTGACAGATTAGCTCGTTTTCCATCCCAACCCCCCCCCCCCCCCCCCAAAAAAAAAATGGTCTGTCCGGCGGACCAGACCAGTGTATTCTTACGTATTTGGACCTGCTGAAACCGAATCTGAAATCAGAATTGTCAGATTGGCTCGTTTTTCACTTTTTCACCCCTAACCCCAAAAAAACACCCCCAAAACAAAAAGAAAGTGGTCTGTCCGGAGGATTATATATACCAGTGTATCCTTATGTATTTTGACCTGCTGAATCCGGATTCGAAGTTAGAATTGACAGATTGGCTCGTTTTCACCCCTAACCCTTACCCCCCCCCCCCCCCCTTCAAAATAAATGATCTGTCCGGCAGACCATACCAATGTATCCTTATTTAAATCCGCTGAAACCGAATCCGAAGTCAGAATTGCAAAATTGGCCCGATTTTCACCCTCAACCCCAAAACACACCCCCAAAACAAAAAACAGTGGACTGTCCGGGGACCATATTTACTAAATACATAAAGATACACTGGTATGGTCCGCCGGGCAAACCATTTTGTGGGGGGGGCGGGTGTTTTTTGGGGGTAAGTGGTGAGAACGAGCTGACAATTCTAACTTCGGATTCGGTTTCAGCGGGTTCCATATATATAAGGATACACTGGTATGGTCCGCCGGACAGACCACTTTTTTGTTTTGGGGGTGTTTCTTGGGGTTCGGTGTGAAATACGAGCTAATCTGTCAATTCTAACTTTGAATTGGGATTCAGCAGGTCAAAATACATATGGACACACTGATATAGTCCGCCGGACAGACCACTTTGTTTTTGTTTTGGGGGTGTTTTTTAAGGTTGGGGGGTGAAAAATGAGCCAATCTGACAATCATGACTTCGGATTCGGTTTTAGCAGGCCTAAATACATGAGAATACACTGGTCTGGTCCGCCGGACAGACTTTTTTTTTAGAGGGAGGGAGTGTTTTTCGGGGTTAGGGATGGAAAACGAGCTAATCTGTCAATTCTAACTTCGAATCCGGATTCAGCAGGTCAAAATACATAAGGACACATTGGTATAGTTCGCCGGACAGACCACTTTGTTTTTGTTTTGGGGGTGTTTTTTGCGGTTGGGGGTGAAAAACGAGCCAATATGACAATTCTGACTTCGGATTCGGTTTCAGCAGGTCCAAATACATAAGGATACATTGGTCTGGTCCGCCGGACAGACCATTTTTTTGGTGGGGTGTTTTTTGGGGTCAGGGGTGAAAAACGAGCCAATCTGACAATTCTGACTTCGGATTCGGTTTTAGCGGATCCAAATACATATGGATACACTGGTCTAGTCCGCCGGACAGACCACTTTTTTTTGTGGGGCTGTGTGATTGAAAAAACAATGTTTAAAAAGGGGCTTTTTTAGCCCATCCGTGGTAAAGTGTGGAAGCCATTTTTTTTTTTTAATAATTTTGGGGTGTTGAAAACGAATCCGTCACCCGTTTTGGCGAAAAATCTCAGAAACACATTAGAAAACAACCCTTATTTGGGATGACATTGGAATTGATAGAACTTGCCACTGGAATTAGAACTACAAGAGCGAGTACAAGAAGCTATTCTTTTGCAGAAAATTCTCTTAAAATACTAAGTCGATAACTAAGTAGAAAAGGAAGTAAAAAAAACAAATTCAACCTTTCAACCCTCCTCGCCATTGTTTTTTTAAAGCGTTCCCGAGATTTTTCGCCAAAACTAGTGACTGATTCGTTTTCAGCATCCCACAATTAGTAAAAAAAGATGGTTTCCACACTTTACCACGGATTGGCCAAAAGAGCCCTTTGTTTTACATTGTTCCAATTGATTTTTTCTACTTCTTTTTCTACTTAGTTATCAAAACTTAGTATTTTAAGAGAATTTCCTGCAAAAGAATAACCTCATGTAGTTCTAATTCCAGTGGCAAATTCTAATACCAATTTCAATGTCACCCCCAAGTAAGGGTTGCTTTTTAATGTGTTCCCGATATTTTTCGCCAAAACGGGTGACGGATTCGTCTTCAGCACCCCAAAATTAGCATAAAGAAGATTGCTTCCACACTTTACCACGGATGGGCCAAAGAATCCCCTTTTTTTTAACATTATTTCAATTGGTTTTTTTACTTCTTTTTCTACTTGGTTATCGAAACTTAGTATTTTAAGAGGATTTCCTGCAAAAGAATAACCTCTTGTAGTTATAATTCTAGTGACAAGTTCTAATATCAATTCCAATGTCACCCCCAAATAAGGGTTATTTTTTAATGTTTCCGATTTTTCGCCAAAACGGGTGATGGATTCGTTTTCAGCACCCCAAAATTAATAAAAGAAAAAAGATGGTTTCCGCACTTTACCTCGGATGGGCCAAAAAAGCCCTTTTTTAACATTGTTCTTTAGACAGTATATTGGTATTATCTAGAGGGAGTTGTTTTTTAAGCAAATCGATCAGTAAATATATTTGATTATGAAACATTTTGAGGAAAATATACACATGAATAGTGTTGTGTTTAATTATATAATTACACAGCCCCACAAAAGAAAAAGAAAAAGTTCTGTACCAAAGACGTGATAGATTTTGTGTATTTTTTCATGCTGAATCCGAATCAGCAGCCAAAAATATGGGTTACCCAGGTAGTTTTTTAGTAAAGTGCAAAAACATCCCCTCAAATAGAGTGATACGGTAAAGCTTTATAATGAAATGAAACAATTTGTAAATACTTTGAGAAAACATTTTAAAGTAAGATTTTGAACATTAGAAAGAAATATATGCAAATTAAATCCATACCCACCCCTACGAGGGCGTAATTCCACCCCCGATATCAAATAAATAACGCATGTTATAGTGCAAAAACAATGTGAAAAGCCATAGCCTTGTCGTTTGTAATTCCAAATATACAAAAGTTGACAGACAATGTGCCTAAAAAATATAATATAATCTTATTTTTAAGGGACTTGAGACCACCTCTGCAGACCTAGATATTTCTTACCCCTTTGAGTCACATATTTTTCTCTTCAATGGTTTGGTCTAAATTTTGTTACCGCGGGTTTTTGGGGTCGCTGATTACGAATCTGTCCGAATCCGAAAATTCCTGAATAAAAGATGGCGGATCCAATATGGCGGATGTAAAAATCAGAAAAGCATTCAAAATTTGAAGATTATAGCTGAAACTTGTTACTCGGGGGGTTTTTGGAGTCGCTGATCACGATTCTGGGATCTTAATTCGCAAATTCTTAAATCCAAAATGGCGGACCCATTATGGCGGATTAAAAAGTACCATAGAAATTGGTATTTACCACCCAGAGAAATAAGTTATGAAAAAAATTGAGGCATTTGGGTAAAAATAGGCAAATGTCTAAAAATGAAAAACAAGGAATATAAATTGCAGTGTGCAGTCTCGCTTACATGTGAAAGTGAGGAAGAATGAAATAGGGACGATTTGGAGCCAAATATATAAAACTGATCATCGTGGCACTATCGTGGGAAATTATAATTTAGAGCTTGAAATTTCGTAATTTCCTAATGAGTTACATGAGCTGGGTGGAAAATTTGAATGGCAAAGAGTACATTATTATTAATCTTATGATCTATCCAGGCAAAGGGGGGGGTAGCTGTTAGTTTGACATCTGTCAAAGTGACGTTTATCGCGTTTGACATCTGTCAGGTTGGCATATGCCAGTTTGACACCTGTCAGTTTGACATCTGTCAAAATGACGTTTATCCGGTTTGAAATCTGTCAGGTTGACTTCTGCCAGTTTGACATCTGTCAGCGTGGCGTTTATCCCGTTTGACATCTGTCAAAGTGCCGTTTATTCCATTTGACATCTGTCAGTTTGACTTCTGTCAAAATTACGTTTATCCCGTTTGACATCTGTCAGGTTGATATCTGTCAAAGTGCCGTTTATCCCGTTTGACATGTGTCAGTTTGACATCTGTCAAAGTGTCGTTTATTCCGTTTGACATCTGTCAGGTTGACATCTACCAAAGTTACGTTTATCCCGTTTGATATCTGTCAGTTTGACATCTATCAGTTTGACATCTGACAGTTTGATATTTTAACGTTTGTTAAAAGTATTTAAGATAATAAAGATAAATTTAAGTTGGTAACTATTGCGGAAATTGATTTATAAGTAATTATTCTGATTAATATGTTTCCGTAGGATATTTAAAATGTGCGCGAAAAATTTTTTTTTTTTATATAATTTTTACCAAATAGGCGTCTACGGAGAATCGTGATCAGCGACTCCAAAAACCTCCGAGTAACAAGTTTCAGCCATAATCTTCAAATTTTGAATGCTTTTCCGATTTTTACATCCGCCATATTGAATCCACCATCTTTTATTCAGGAATTTTCGAATTCGAACTTCAGATTCGTAATCAGCGACCCCAAAAACCCGCGCTAACAAAATTTAGATCGAACCATTGAATAGAAAAATATATGACACAAAGGGGCAAGAAATACCTAGGTCTGCAGAGGTGGTTCCAAACCTCTTAAAAATAAGTTTATATTATATTTTTTAGGTATATTGTCTGTCAACCTACATTTGTATATTTGGAATTACAAACTACGAGGCTATGGCTTTTCACATTGTTTTGCACTATAACATTCGTTATTTGATCTCGGGGGTGGAATTACGCCCTCGTAGGGGTGGGTATGGATTTAATTTGCATATATTTCTTTCTAATGCACAAAATCTTATTTTAAAATGTTTTCTCAAAGTATTTACAAAGTGTTGCATTTCATTATAAAGCTTTACCGTATCACTCTATATTTAGGCGATGTTTTTGCGTTTTACTAAAAAACTACCTGGGTAACCCGTATTTTTGGCTGCGGATTCGGATTCAGCATAAAAAAATACAGTAAATCTATTTATTCACGTCTCTGGTACAGAACTTTTTTTTTCTTTTGTGGGTCTGTGTTATTAATGTGATAAGATTCTACAAACACAAAAGTACTTCATATTATACTGATAAGCGATTCGCTGATCAATATGGCATCATCAGGAGATGATTAAAATGACAAATATGGCTATTATAACTAAAGAATTTATTTATTTCCAAAAAATTGCGAAGAGTATACTATTTTTAAGGTTTCAGTCCGCCGTATTGAATCCACTATCTTGTTTCTGCAAATTCTAATATCGGATTCGTAATCAGCGAGTCCAAAAACTTACAGATATTAATTTTAGTATACGTACCGAATGTTATGAATTTTGGCCAACTTTCCGAATTTTGCCCCATAATGCGCCGTAGCGTATATGAAGTTGAATATTTCAATCTTATAATTCGCCCAGCGCACGCCTTGTACGTCGAATGACAGAAGCGGTTGTGTTTCGTAAAGTCCCTAAAGCCTCTTGCACAATTGAAATAACCACAGCCATAAACATAAGCATAATCGTAATTTTTATGTTCTGTCTACAACAAATTTGCCTATAAAATAAAAATCTTAAAAATTGCGCGAGAAAGATGGTCATGGCCTCAGCTTAGCCCACCTATCAAAACTATTGAAATAAAAAAATTAATATACAAAAGCCTTTTATTATAGGTATTTGCATTAAATTAATCGCTTTTTTAAAATAACAGTGTTTTTTCTAACAATAACCACACCTTACCACGAAATTGAAATTATTGAAATATTTTAAAATAGTACAAAGTTGGTATTACAGGAAAAACGTAATTGTAAACATAAAGATAAAATAATTTCATCTTTGTGTTTACGGTTATGTGCCTTATTTAGGGTTGAAGGTCATTGACAAATGCAAATGTTATTTGAATTGATTGTAGACGAAAGCGTTATTATACTCTTCTCAAAAACGAAGAGTATATTGTATTTGATCGGCACATTTCTAAAATCATAAATATCGCTCGTAGAGAAAAAATTTTCGTATTATTGTGTTAGTGAACGAATTCTGAACAACTTTCAAAATGTCCGTCTGTCCGTCCGTCCGTCACGTTTCTTGTAAGCACGATAACTTAAGAAAGAAAAGTCCGATTGTATTGAAATTTAGAAAAAAAGTTAGTGCTAGCTAGAGGAAGAACCCTATTGTTTTTGAAGAAAATCGATCAGTAAATAAAAAAGTTATTAATTATTTAATTAAAAAAAAAAAATTCTCTTAATTTTTGTCGCTTGTACTAAAATGGAAATCTTACGAGATATTATTTCCATAATAAATTTTTTTTTGTTTATGAAGTTTACTAATATATATTTCATAGAAGTGAAATATGTATGAATGTCGAAAGATATATATCACAGACAATCAATTTTTCTAGCAATAGGTGGTGGCGCAGCGGCTAAAGCTTTGCGTTGCAATCCAAAGGTCCCGTGTTCGAATCCCACAGGTTGGATATTTTTTTTCATTTTTTTTTTTTAATCAAATTTTTCTCACAATAAAGATGGTATCACAAAATTTAGGATGTCCAAAAACTGACATTATTTAGAAGAAAACTGCGAAGAGTATCCTATAGAATGTGTAACAATTATATATAAAAAGTTCAGTAAATTGGCGAAAAGTACGTTTTTAGCTTGTTTTCCTATACTTCATCTTTTGTGGTTGTGGTTAATTTTACGTTTACGTCAATTGTGCAAGTAGCTTAAGCGCGTAATGTTGTTTTGTTTAATTATTCCACATAAATATAAAATAAATATAGAACGTCGCGGAATTTTACATTCAGCATGTTTATTTCAAGGAATTATTGTGCGTAAAATTATTATTATTACCTATATAACAATCTACAGTTTAGAACAGATGTTCACCCTACTAATATAAGGTTTAAGGGTTTATTAACACCACCTATTTATCATCATGAATACTTTAAACGATCCATTTATGTAAATTAATATCTATAAGTTTATTGTAAAACTATAGCTGGCAAATAAAGACGTTTATTATTATAATAATTATTATTATTATTATATTGTGTACCCCACCCTCTTCTAATAAACCACAAAAAAGTTTATTATTTCGTTATCCCAGTCCGCCCCTGTTATTTATGTCATGACGCCTAAATATCATATGCCTGGTGATGAGATATCTGCCGCAGGACCAAGGTGTGAGATGCAGAACTAGGATTTCTAATTTGAGATTTACAGATGATACAGCTTTAGTTGGAGTAAGTAAAAATAAACTCATACAACCTTCTGGGTAATCAGTAAGCTGTGATTGCGATTTAAATGTCAATTAGTACCAAACAAAAATTTTGATTGTATACAATCCAGCGAAATGAAAACCATTCAAACACGTTAAATATCGATGAGTGAGAGCTAGTAAACACTCCTGTTGACAATATTTACAACGGCGAATATGAGATTAGACGGAAGATACAGATAGCAAAATTGGCAACTTACCTGTTGAGCAAAGATCAGGCTTTGCCAACACTCTAGTTTTTCTATCCTTTTTTTTAAGCCTCCGAGACATAGAAAGTTAGGTAGATACAGATACTTTCGTGATGTGTGCCTAGAGACGTTTGTTACACATTTGCCACACGAAAAAGTTATTAGAAGTTGTAGAGAATATTATTATCTACAAACTTGCTATTTACAAATATCTGTGATACTTACGGTTTTGGAGATATATAGAAAAATCAGTAACAGCAACAAGTATTTTCACGATGGCGACCAAATGTAGGGGAGTTGCATCCCGGAAACTGAGTTTTAGACTCACTACCGTCTCCCTTACGAAAGCGAAAAAAAAATCGCTGCCTACCCAAAATGTATACATGACCTTTTTTTTTACGCTGAATTGACTGTACTATTAGTTTGTTTTGTGAATCGAATAATAATAATAATAATAATAATAATATGTGTTTATTTACAACATACAATAATAATAACAATACAGTTTACAATAATATCAAAAATAGGTTATGAAATTAAACATTGTTAATAGCCTTGTCAATGAACGTTCAATAAGGGGGTTTAGAGGGAAATGCCGAGATCGCAATTGTTGATTTAAGGGCTGTGTTTGATCCATTTAGAAGGTAAACATACCAAAAGTCCCCGAACATAGGTGGTGCAGGGGGGCACGAAGAAGGTCCCGGTTTTTGGTTTTTCGCTCATATCTCGAAAACGGTTAGCCATAATCAAAAAGTGGCTATATGCAAAATTAAAGCTGACTAAATTTTCTACAATAATGTTTCTATTAGTTTTTGTCGTATCTGTTATGGTTCAGTAATGGATTGTATATCTTTTAACTGGATTCCAACTTTATTATAAATTTATTATAAATTGAAAAATATTTTTAATAATCATCATGGAAAAAAATTTGTTGTACAGATATTCGTTTCATAGCAGACTGCACTCAAATATCGAATAAAAAATGTCTTTGTGTCAGTAAGTGTGTATGTGCGCGTGTATATGTATGTGTGTGTATATACCGTTTTTTGTAAGCACGATAACTTCTGTTAGACTTAAAATATTTAAATACGATTTGGAGCATATGTAAAACAGCATAGTACAATAATCCCTATTGAAATTGGGCAATATCTGTAATACATGGTGATAACCAGAGGCCTACAAACTCTTACAACATAATAATCTTATTAAAAATACCATGTGCCAAATTTTAGGATAACATTGATATATCATCTAATTTAAATATAGTTTGTTTGAACCTAACATACGCCCGGTATATTGCGGTTTATAAGTTTTATATATCTTCATATTTTTGTATGCTTAATCAAAAAACGCATTTTCTGAAATTAAAATAAAACCCATTTTACGTAAGAGTGAGAGTTTGTAGACCTCTGGTTATGACCATGTATTACAAATATGGCCCAATTTCAATAGGGATTATTGTACTATGCTGGTTTACATATGTTCCAAATTGTAATTAAATATTTTAAGTCTAACAGAAGTTCTCGTGTTTACAAGAAACGGTATACACACACATACTTACAGTCACAAAGATATTTTTTATTCGATATTTGAGTTCAGTCTGCTATGAAACGGATATCTGTACAACAATTTTTTTTCCATGATGATTATTAAAATTTTTTTCAATTTGTAATAAATTTATAATAAAGTTGGAATGCAGTTAAAAGGCATACAATCCATTACTGAACCATAACAGATACGACAAAAATTAATAGAAACATTATTGTAGAAAATTTAGTCAGCTTTAATTTTGCATATAGCCACTTTTTGATTATGACTAACCGTTTTCGAGATATGAGCGAAAAACACAAAAACCGGGACCTTCTTCGTGCCCCCCTGCACCTCCTATGTTCGGGAACTTTTGGTATGTTTACCTCCTAAATAGTCCAAACACAGCCTCAAGTCAAAAATTGTGATCTCACCATTTCCCTCTAGAAACTATTCATTGACAGGAATCAGTGGCGGCTGGTGAAATTTCAATATTTATTTTCTCGTCTATGGCGCATGGGACCCATACGAAATTTGGGAAATAACATCTAGAGAAGCACTTCTCTAATGACCTCTAAAAAATTTTGAAAAAGCAGTTTGCGAAAAAATTTTTGAAAATTCGTAAGCCTCCCCTGGGTCTAGGAGCTCCTGTTTATTTTTATTTTTTTTGTCATATGCATTTGACTTTTCATAAAAATACAACAGATTTTGGAGTTTATGAAAATATTTTCATTACTAACTGAAATACAATGAACTGAGATTTTGTAATTTACAATTTAACAAATTACAATATTTCAATTCGTTGTATCTCAGTTAGTAACGAAAATATTTTCATAAACTCCAAAATCTGTTGTTGCATTTTTATGAAAAGTCAAATGCATATGACAAAAAAAAATAAAAATAAACAGGAGCTCCTAGACCCAGGGGAGGCTAATGAATTTTCAAAAATTTTTTCGCAAACTGCTTTTTCAAAATTTTTTAGGGGTCATTAGAGAAGTGCTTCTCTAGATGTTATTTCCCAAATTTCGTGTGGGTCCCATGCGCCATAGACGAGAAAAAAAATATTGAAATTTCACCAGCCGCCGCTGACAGGAATATAATTATGTATTAGTTCCTTTACCTACTTTACAGTTTTTATTAAAATATTTCTTCAATTTCTTAGGGCGATAAAATATATGTTATTTGTGAATGGAATTCGTTTAATGTATTCTGGAAGCATTTATCAATTCAGGCTCGTTTCATGAATGGAACCATATCGGTATCGGATTATTAAACTAGGAAACGATGAAGGATGTGAAATGACATTACAATCGAAGTTACAATATTTTTCCTCAGCTATATAAATAACTTTGTATTTTATAAACGTAAATATTATAAATCAGGGTATTATTGACATATACAGTTGTATATTTAAGCTTAACATTGTATTTTTAAAATTTATCTAAAAGATTTGTTGCGTTTCAGATTTTCAGATTTATAAATATATGAATATATGGTAAATGTTGGGGAACATTTATCATATTATTCGTATGCCGTGAAGAATACTACATTTCAATATCTTTTTGTTATGTACTAGTTAAGGATGATGATTATAAGGCCCCAACAAAGACTTTATTTTTAATAATGTAGAAACATGTTTTTAATGTTTTTTTAACAATTTTATGGTACACATTTTTTAAATTTATTTATTGTTACTCTGGTTTGGTCTGGAAAACCCATTTGAAGAGCAGGACGCAGTAAAAGTACACGCCCCGAAACCTGTTTTATCCAATAAATACAGTGTGTGTAGTGGCGGGCTGGGCATAGGGAGTAAGAATTGCAACATCGCGTGTCCTAGCTGGCTGAAATGAAATAACTGACAACGGGGATGCTTCAGTGGTCTAGCGCCGACTCTTTATTCTATGCCTCCGACGGGCGAGTTTGCTGTTACCTAGGTTGTCATATCTCTCGCGCTACGTGGAAGTACATGCCCAATCCGCAATCACACGCACTGTATGCGTATAACATTAGTTCGTTGGTCAGATTGTCACTATAACTGGTCGCAAATACGAAAATAAAGAGAATATTGCATTTGATCGGCACATTTCTAAAACTGTGAATGATGATATAAAAAAATAATCTAGGCCTTTGCTTCTTGTACACGCACTAAATCACACTTTTATTTTTTTACCCCATTTCATAACAGGGTGGGTGTGTTAATGGGCGTTAAAAAAAATTGAGACCTTGGCTTCTCGTACATATACTAAATCCGAATTTTATGGATTCTTACTTGTTTACTTTACCCCCAGTTACCCCCCCCCTCAACCCTTCATCAAAAAAAGTTAGACACAGATTTTTTGCTCAAACTTAAAATCTCGACGTGTCATGACATTCTAAATTTATATGAACAAAAAGAATTTTCAATGTTATTTACAAAAACACTGCGAAGAGTATCCTGTAGAATGTGCAACAATTTTATTAAACATTCAGTAAATCTGCTGAAGAGTATGAGCTATTTTTTACTCTAATTGCTTGTTAAAGAACAATGTTAAAAAAGGGGCTTTTTTGACCCATCCGTGGTAGCCATTTTTATTTACTAATTTTGGGGTGCTGAAAACGAATCCGTCATCTCGGGAACAAATTAAAAAACAACCTTAATATCAATTCACTGACAATGTCCGAGCGTAGGACTGGAAAAACATACCATTCAATTTGTAGGACAATGTGGCCATTTCATTTTAAAAACATTTATTAAGCAATAGTAAAAAAATCAGCTGGCTACTAATCATTTTTTTTACCTCGTTATTTGGACATGTTGGATGTAGGGGACGCTTTGGTCAAGCCATCGATTTTGTAGGACAAACGTTTTTTCGTGTTTTTTATCAAATTACCTCAATATTTACCTAAAAAACTAACTGTTACTAATAAAATTTGAACAATCACCCAATCGACATATACACCCAAGCGCAGTTATTAGCTACCACTATAGAGAATTTTCGCAGAGAGAAAAGTTGGGCGTCTCGTCAAAACGAAGCTACTCACCAAAATTCAGCCTGTTACTAATCATTAAAAAAAAGGGCGCTGTACTGTGGACTATAATTGATGGATCATTATGAAATTCAATAGGTTTCTGTTCTGATAATAGACAAAGCATTTAAAAATATATCCGTGGATCCGTTAAAGATTGGGAACCGTAGAGTATTTCAATACAAACGTACGTACGTACAGATCAACTAACATGACGGAGGCCTACGGTAACATTCGTTCTATTTACTTATGACCTAAGTCTAATTTTATACTCATTTTCTTTGTGCTTTTTAACAATTCTTGGCTTTGAAATGTATGAAATGTTTATTTATGATGGAGTATCCTCTAAATGGGGCTGGAGATACTTGATAAGATGTCTCGTAGGGAGACTTCTTATAGTATATTAGCATGATCAGACTTAGTTCATCAGTATATAGAAATAATGGTTATTTTCTTGTTTTTCGTATTGAATGTTAGATATTAAGTATATGAAAGAAGTTGATAAGATGTCTCGTAATAGGCTAGGAGCCGGTGACACTGAAATCCCCCTCATAGTGGAATCGAAAATTTTTTATGTGAATTGATAGTTAAAAATTATACGAACAAAATAGGCTTGGTATGCGTAGATTTAAAAAGCCGAAAAAATGTTTAAAAAAATTAATTATTATAAAAATGCAATAATGTTTTACTGTCATCGCGGATATTGATTATTTGTAGTGTATTCGATAGAAAATTTCGTACTCTTTCAGAAAAAAATTACGCAAACCACTTTATTTGGCCGGACGGGTGTGACATACCTATTTGAATTGTGTGAAGGGGGATGATATTTCCCGTTATCATGTGCAAAACTTTTTTTTTTTTAAATTCGTTTCGATGTGATCTTTAAAAATATCTTGGTATGCGGGCCCAAAAACTGCCGGAAGTATCCGGCATACCAGCTTTACTGCATGGTCTCGATTCACATCTATTACAGAAAGTAGTACGTTAAACTTTGTTTTGGAGTAAAAGTTTTTATAGAATAAAATGTCTTGTTCCTTTCTTAGATTTAAAATTATATGGGGATAAATATGATCAAAGAAATTATAGGAAAATTATTATTTTAGATGATTTAAACAATAAAATGAAGTTGATATAATTAACAAGAGTTTATGCCCAAGCATAGTATATTTATTAATAATCATCAGAGTCAATATCATCAATATTATAACGTCTTTCATCCTCCGATTCTTCACTTTCTTCTTCATTTTGTTGGACGCTAAGAATTTCTTCAACTTTTGAAGGTGCTGCTGGGCCTTTATACCATAATGATTCAAGTTTATTGTCTTCATTTAATTGCCATCCACATTCGGTTGGTTCATATAAAATACAAATCGGTTCAGTAGCATTTTACCACATTGTATTAGTAAATATGGTGCACAAAATTTTTTGCGATAAGGTTTTCCAGCATGGAGGAATATTACTGGAATTGAAATTTATCAGGTCTTTGTAAAATTCTTCTCTGTCACTTGTGCTCGCCGACACCGACTGTGGAAATTGCCTCTAATCCAAAACTAACGCTACGGAATCTATGGGAAGCAAATAAAACACAGAATTGTGTCAGCACATAACTCCCCGTAGGCAGCCGTTTGGTTAAAGTATAGACATCAGTTTCTGTACTGCGTCGACGCACAGTTAAATTTTTTGAATCCGTTATTACCGTATTTTGTTCGCGCATGTACCTTGTACCCGGAAAGTGGTCACTACGTTGCCAGATATTTTTTGTTGAATTGGCTGTACTTTGCCTCTGTGGGTAGTAAGTTCCATTGGCTTGCCTTTTCTGATATACAATAATTTTTAAAATGCATAAAATTAAAATAAATACATTTTTTGTTGTGAGAGAGAGTTTCACTTATTTGTTCCAAAGGGATAAAAAGTGACAGAGATACGTCCATACCACGGTCAGTAAACCATACGGTTATCTCGATCAGCAGCTTTTGGACGAGAGAGACGCGAGGGGCGGGGAATAGAATGAAAGAAACAGACATATCTGGTTTCCGTGAAAAAGACAGAGACAAAGATTCCAGTAGGGTCTACAGCCTACGTCAGCTGTAGACACTACGGGCATCTTTGTCTCTGTCTTTTGCACGGAAATCAGATATGTCTGTCTCTTTCATTTGATATTCCGCCCCCGCGTCTCTCTCGCCCTAAAACTGCTGATTGAGGTAACCGTATGGTTTATTGACCGTGCGTCCATACGGCAGGTTGCATGATTATGAAATTGGCCTCACTTATTTGCTATTTTGCGTCCTTTCCAGTTATTTGTCTGGTTCAATGCGAAACATTCGACACTTATAAACTAAACTATATTATGTATATAAAAAAAACATGAAACAAAAGTAATTTTACAAGAAACAGGATTAATATTGATGACGAGATTATAATAATTATAAAACAAGAGTACTTTCACAAGAAGCATTTATTCCAAAACACATCTATTTAAAGTACCACTTTTTGTAATAGATGTGAATCGAGACCATAAAGCTGGTATGCCGGATACTTCCGGCAATTTTTGGGCCCGCATACCAAGATATTTTTAAAGATCACATCGAACGTAAAAAAACTAGAAAAAACCTAAAAAAAAAAGTTTGCACGTGATAACGGAGAAATGTCATCCCCCTTCACACACTTCAAATAGGTATGCCAAATAAAGTGGTTTGCGTAATTTTTTTCTAAAAGAGTACGAAATTTTCTATCGAATACACTACAAATAATCAATATCTGCGATGACAGTAAAACATTATTGCATTTTTATAATAATTAATTTTTTTTTAAATTTTTTCGGCTTTTTAAATCTACGCATACCAAGCTTATTTTGTTCGTATAATTTTTAACTATCAATTCACATAAAAAATTTTCGATTCCGCTAGGAGGGAGCTTTCAGTGTCACCGGCTCCGGGGCTATAAGGGAGACTTAGTAAATAAGTAAAGCATGCAAGAGTCCATAAAGTCAGATTTAGTATGGAAAGCACGAAAAGCTAAGGTCTCAAAAATGTTCATGGCATCAGACCCCATTTTTAAAGGATGTAAAAAATAACATTGCGATTTAATGTACGTACAAGAACCAAAAGTCTCAACTTTTCTTGGCATTGGCCACCCCCACTATCATCCTCTTTAATAATGGGGTGGGGGTGGCAGTGGGAGTTTTGGGTAGGAAGAGCCTTGGTAGAGATGGTACTGAGTGGATTTTTCTCGGAACAGGTCGGAACTGTTCCGGGTAAAAAAGTATACCTGTTCCAAAAACCTGTTCCGATTCCGACCTGCTCCGAGTCCGGCATTAGTGATTGCCCGTTCTTTCGCACTCGCAGCTCCATATGCTCCATAATGACACCGCTTTCTTTTCAAGTGCTTGGAGTCCTGATTTTTTTGAAACAAGAATGCTGATTGGTTGTTGAAGGTTGAAAACTGACATGTCAATTATATGCTCCATTCAATGTTTTGATTTTGAAATCTCCAGAGCTCCAAGCTCTTGAAAAGAAAGCGGTCAATACAAAATACGTCCTGTATATCAAAACCGATATGAACTAGTATTTGAAATCTGAATAAGAGTAGAGGGTGTCTTATAAATTAATATACTTTTAATTTGTTTTGTAATGCGATTTAGAACCGTGAGTATTTCATTTCTAAGTTTTACCATTTCTTCAATTCATTTCATTGTTACATGGAAATAAGTCAAAATATTCACCTAATGCTTCAAACTATTCCTAAAACTCCTCGAATTAAAAAATGCTAGAGCTACATTTTTGTAATACTTAACACTAATTAAACAGAATTTATTATTATTAGGTATATACATCCCACACAAATACTACCACTTACCACCAATACCAAAAAGTCCGCAAGTCTGATCTGCTCACTCCACTCCGGCTCAAACGCATAACAGTCCAGCGGAGTCGGAACTAGTATTTTCTAAATCTGAGAACTGTTCCGCGGAACTGTTAGCTCGTACCTGTTCCGAAAGAACAGGTTCGGTTCTTTCGTACCATCTCTACCTTGGATAGGGAATCTGGATGTGGAAGTAGTAATTCCTTAGGCAACTGTTTTTCTTTTTATTATGCATTATTTTTTTTTTCATGTAACTGACAGTGTTAGTTTAATTATTATTGTAGATCAATTATATTGAAACGTAAGGACATTTATTTTTATTCAATAGCACAAAGGTTTTTTAGATACGAGTTAATATTTATTAGTGTTAATATTAGTAAATTATTTTTACTAAATTACTTTTCTTAAATGCTTGATTTGATTATTAATTCAGGAAATATTTATTATAATGCTTAAAATGTTCACTGTATTTAAAATAATGAACATTTAAATTGCCCTCAATTATAATTACCAAAGACAAGGTCTGGTAATATAAACAAATGAATGCAATATGAAAAGTACATTTAGAAAATTAAAACGCGTTAAAATTGGAGGTATGCATACACGCAAATATAGCAGCAACAGAGATGGAGTTTATTTCTCGGTTTATTTACATTTCCCCATATGTCTGCGGTATCTGACCAGAACCGTCGGGCATTATTTTAAATTTATATCCCAAACGTTATTAACAGAGCACACCAGAGACAAGGTTCTGTATAATTTATCATATTTAAAATAGCAATACAGTTCTAAATAAAATATGTCGGGATACAATACCAACTTATCTCCGGAACATATTAGTATGTAAGCAAATCTCCTAAAAACTTGTCCCTTGCGATTTTTAATGATACAGGCATGAGACTGACACCACTCTCTTCCAAAGAATCGTAGATTACGAACTGATATGGTGATAAGTTGTAAGTCGTGTGGGAAAAAAAGTTATGGCTTACAAATGAAAAGGCGTCAAAGAATTAGAGCACGAAAAAATGGACTTTTTTTTTAAGAAAGCAACGAAATTTTGTATAGATAGTGTACTTATTACATTTCTTAGATTCCATACGAGAGGAGCTGGGCAGAGTGAGCTCCCCAAAAATTAGCTGTTTTCTCACGGAAATTAGATTTCGGAAAAATGTACTATTTTTAATTTGTTGTCGATTTCGACTTCCCGATCAAAATGTTTTAGGGGCCCAATTCGATCCTACCTCTGGTTTCTGAGATACAGCTCAAAAAATTTACAAGCGGACAAGTTAAAAAAATTCCGAATATATTAACGTTTTAATATTAATTTTATATTGTGATATTTTCTAATAGTGTTTTAGAATATTTTGGAGTAATAAGATTTTTAGTTTTAATAAAAATAGCGGAGAAAAAAAATTTGAAAAATTTTGGGGAACGCAATATCAAATGTCCTAAAGATAACAACTGAAAAAAATTCGATCAAACTAACTAAAACTTTTTCTGCGTAAACTTTGTTTCAAAAAAGCTCTTATTGAAAAATTTCGGAAATGGCTTCTTTGACTGCTAACAATCCATCACAGTATAAAAAAATCAATAGTAGTATTAGAAGTTAAAGGAGCCATTTTTGAAAATTATTTATAACTGTGCTACACAATGGCCCATTTACTGGTAATTCAGTGGCAGTAAGATTTAAAACAGTATTCTGAAATATCACTACCTAACAAATACCACTACCTAACAAATATATGTAAAAATATTAGTGACAATTTTGAACTGGTATTTTATACATTGCTCTGTGCGCTGCAGCAATTATAGAACTGTGTCCATGCACAAGTGTGCACTGTGTATAAAATAATGTGCAAATGTAGTGGTGATTCCGAACTTTTACATGATTTTGAAGAAAATCAGAACATTTTATGTGACAAAGAAATTGATGTCATAATCTTTAGCTACGAAGAAAATAGTGATTAAGGCTTATTAAAAATAATTTTTTTATTGTTTAATTTGGATAATACCACCCATTAAAACAAGTCTTAGTTTCATTTATCAATTATGTATTAAAAAATTGACGTGTAAGATAAATAGTAACAAAATTGATTGTAATTTCGTATAATTTATGCGCGTCTTCAAGGCCACGTCTTTGTTTTTAATGAAAATGGGAAGCAACCTTGGTCGAGTATTAAAATGTACACTGAATATAATATATGTTATACAAATTAAATTGAATTTGGGTTTCGGTGTTTTGATATATTGTAATGCTTATGTTTCTCAAGAAGAGATTCAAAGAACAGTATTTAAGATACAGCCACAGTTTGTCAAAACTAGATAATTTTGTCAATTTCAACATTCAGGAAGTTTTTACTTTTAAATTACCTATTAACTTTAAGAAAATATGAAGAGGCCAAAAAAAGTTTTTTTAACCCAATAATAATGGTCAGATATTTTTTTTCGAAATTTTTTTATCAACTTTTAAGTTTCGGTAAGAAATTTGTATGACATACTAACATTTACATTAATAAAAGTTGATCAAAATCCTGAAAAGATTACTTGAAATTTATTGGATTTAAATAAATAGTTTTTGATTCTTGCATTTTTTCTTAAAGTTAATAGTTTAAGATTAAGAACTTCCTTAATGCCTAAATTGATAAAATTATGTAGTTTTGACAAGCTCTATCTCAAATACTGTCCATTTTTGGAGATCTTGCCCTTTGAATCTCAGCACTACAACATATCAAAATTTCAAAACGTTTCACCGAAACCTCTTAAAAGTGCTAGAAGTGTAGTAACAAACATGTTCTTACAGATTGGGTTTTTGAGCCATAGTTTTTTTTCCCACACTTTATAGTACAGATGAATTAATTATTTTCGGCGACAATATTCCACTAGAAATTTTATTGTTGATTCTTATGTATTATGACCTCCTGATTACGAAAAAAATATTAGCGCCCAAAAATTTCTGGTGCGTCAAAAGATATATGCACTTTTTGAGCACTTTCACGGATTTTCTACTTATCTGCTTACTAGTAATCGAATGGAAATTTTAAAAATACTGGCTTATTTGGAATAAAATTCTTAAAAGATATAGACCTGTCCGATTTGTATAGTCAATCCGCCATCTTGGAAAAAAATAGAAAACACCAAAGATAGCCGAAACAATCAAAATTGAGTATCTTTTCGATAATAAGGAGTAAGGACAAACAAGGGTAGATAAGCTATATAATTTTCGCCCACTAATTTCATAAAAAACAAAAGTTCTTCTTAAAGTCATTAAGCGTTATTTATTTATAGTTGAACATATGATCTTTATGTTTCTATATGTTTTACATTTGAAAAACAATAGTAGGTCATAGTAATTTCATTTCAAAGTGGGCATGTTTGCAGTTTTTTAGTAATTTTATACCTTTTTCCGAACTTTTAATGTATATATCAGTTAGATGCGCTCGATGAAACAAGATAAACTATACCTCATTTCATTGTTGAGCCTTTAAGCTTTTAAATAATGGTTAATTCATATTGTTTCATCGAGCGCTTCAATGTATAAAAAACAAAATCTTTTCCGCGGAAGTCGTAGTAGTGTCGACGTTGCGTGTGAATGTAAACGTATCAGCGCTCAAAATCACATATTGTGGTATGTATTGAATAAGAATATGTTTATCCATGACCATCGTATAATCATTGCATACTACATTTAGCAATTGTCAAATAATGATAGTCATTATTCCAACCAAACGTATAATGAACATAATCTAATTCTAACACATATTTAACCAACCAGGAACTAGTTGTTTTCATTCTAATACACCTTTCACCAATCAGGAACTAGCAATTTTCATAAGGAAACGGCGAATCCATTTGTTCCATGTTTTCGTGCATATTTTCGTGTTTGACGTTTAACACGTCAACGTTTCACAGTAAATGAACTTTGTTTTTTCAGTTTGAAACGATTAAAACAGTTAAAATATGCGATAGTCGTGGATAAATTATAGTATTCAGTTCGCGTATAATGGCTAGTACACACTCGGATGATTTACAACACGTCTCGTGCCGCATACATCACCCCCGCGAGTAATAGCCATCATTATACGCTCACTGAATAATCTACTATTCCAAAGAACAGTTTTTTTATTACTCGTCAAGACATACTACTCGGAAAATATAATGACTTACAACATGGCCGATGGGCGGAAAAAGACCCTTATCTACCCTTGTCCTTTCACAAAAGTTGGCAAAAATAAAACTCATCTATAGTCAAATATTAATGCACCAAACACGGACGCTGCAAGTCAGATAGAACAAAGATAGCGAACGAAATACAATTTTGAATTCTTCGTCAAGCATCAAGGAGGCATTGGGCATCACTTTTCTTCTTCTTCTGTCTTTTAGGTACTTCAATGGGATAAAGTTTTTCAAAAATGCATTTCCTTTTTTTCACCCAATTTTTATCGAAACAAAATGAAATACACTATAGAAAGTCTCGTATAACTTCACAAATTTAATACAAAATGAAACTTCATTAATTTGAATAGGAAATTTATTATGCATACACATGGAAATAATAACAATATATGAATATATGATCAGTATTCAGGAAAATGTATTTTTGAAAATTGTAAATAATGCACTTTTTTGAAAATAAAAATAAATTTTATCCCCTTAAGTTCATAAAAAAACCTACAGTCGAAGAAAAAAAAAGTGACGCACAATGCCTCCTTGATACTTGACGAAGAACTTGTCCAGGTTTGGTGCATTATATTTGACCATAGATGAGTTTTGTTTTTGTCAACTTTGGTAGAAAACTCCTTGTTATCGAAAAGATATTCAATTTTTATTTTTTCGGCCATTTTTAGTGCTTTCCATTTTTTTCCAAAATGGCGGATTGACCTATAGATATAGATATCGGATAAGTCTATATTTTTTGAGAATTTTATTTCAAATGAGCCAGTATTTTTAAAATTCTCATTCGATTACTAGTTCAAGATATATTAAGCAGATAAGTGAAAATCCGCGAAAGCACGTCAAAAAGTGTATATAACTTTTGACACACCAGGAATTTTTGGGCGCAAATATTTTTTACGTAATCGGGTCATAATACATAAGAAACAATAAAATTTCTAGTGGAATGTTGTCGCTGAAAAAAAAAACGAATATCAATTCGGCTGTACTATTACACCTTATCACTCTGTCAATTCGCAATCTACATTCCTTGAAGAAGAGATTGATATCAGGCTCACACCTGTAACATTAAAAATTCCACGGAAATGCCCTTGCTGACAGACTATATTGTTTCGTGTGGTTTTCCATTTGATTTCCTGCATGCGCGGTTTCAATTTTATTTTACATTATTGGAAAACCCAATACACTTCCATTCTAATTTCCTATTCTCTTTGCAGGTTTCCGATACAAGTGGATTCCGGTCTAATAGAAGTGGTATCGCCTTCTCCAGCATACTATCCAAATTTAGATAAACTTAGGAAAACTTTAGGTGACTCCCCAGAGAGAGTCCGTTGGCGTTCTAAACAAAACCTAGACTTTGCCTTTTTAATGTCGTATTCTCAACCTAAAGGTAAGTCCTAAACGTTCTCTTTGTTATAGACAGTTTATTATTGGTTTAAAACTAGAGTACTATTGATTTTTACACTCCGAGTAAATCGGATTATCGTTGTTTGATTCTTTTATAGCTTTATGCTTTCATACAATGTTTTTCTTACTTTAGATGGTGTGAAGTTTGCTAAAAAAATAATCTTCATTAAACGGTAATTTTAATGAATATATGGACCGGTAAATTAATTAATTATTTAATTAACTAATTCCTACATAGATCGACAGGATCACCCTTTGTCTTTGAAGAGCAAGACAAAGTACACAGTTATAACATAATAACATAGTAAGATACATACAATATATTTAAAAAATTATAAAATAAATATTGCCTCAACTAAGAATAATTATTTTGTAATAGCTATAAGAACATCAATATCACCATTAAATACGGATGAAAGCTTTATAATTAAGGTCTGAGAACGTTATCATAATATCTATACAACCACTATATAAAGCCGAGTAAATGAAGGCTTTTTATTTCTAAACCCTCAAAAAGAAAATCGATTTTGGGGCGAGCGTAGATGCGTCTTGACCGTGCTGTATTTCGATACTCCAGCGAAGCAACGTGCAGCGCGGTTAGTACTTGGATGGGTGAAATCAATCTTGGTAAACACAGCGATCTCGTCCCACCTTCTAGCGGCGTGTATATCAGCGTATACGTGGAAGCTATGTAATTTCAAGACGAGGATTACGTAGTGGATATACCATCCTTCGGAGGGGATGCAAAGCAGGCGGCCCCTTGTCTACCTTACTCTTCTCAAGGGAAGAGGTTCGGCAAAATTTCCAGGTTGGGGGTAGCTTGTCGCCTAGCGTCGGTGATAGGCCCTGGTAGCGGAAATAGGTCGACGTTAAATAAATAGTTAAAAGAAAACAAAAACCGATTTTGATGAATTTTTAAAAAAATGTTTATTATATTTAAGTAGTCAAAATTAGAAACATTTCAGCTAGGGCTAAGTTATAGAGGGTGGCATCCACCCCTTTTCCAGGGGGTGGCGCCTTAAAAAAAATGGAGTTTAATGATAATCAAATTTTGAGAGGAAAAAGGTAACTTTGCATATAAATTGATAGTGTTTTAGTCATAACGACGTGAAAATTGGGATATTACCTTTTAAAAGGAAGGTATTTCAATACTATTTTTGTCAAATAACTCGAAAAGTATTACATTGAGCAAAATCATACTAGAGACAAATAAGAAAGCTACTATATCGGAGACGAATTTCGTATTTTCCTAATATCTATAAAATTAATGGTTTCGGAGATATGGAAGTATAAAAATTGCGTACGAACGTTTATAAGAAAAAGTATTTAGTTAAGATGTTAAATATGTTAGAAACTATGACACCTACTTAAAAAATGCTAACAATCAAAATGAAAGACTATTAATTAAGCTTTCAATGTCTATTTCTATAATATAAAAAAAAAAGAAGTTTGGCCGAAGCAATGTGCAATGTGCAATTGTAATTGTCCAGCCATAAAATTTTTCTTCCAGAAATGCTGTTTTACGTTAATACATAGCATCACTTAGATGCTCAATTTTTTTGTCCTTTGATAACATTGCTTTAAAAAAAATCCATCCTCTATATTGTGTCCGCCATTTTGAATTTTTTTATTTTTACTTCAAATAAAGTTTTTCTTGGTTTGATTTCTGTTAATGAATGATTAAAATAAGTAAATATTTAAAAAAATAAAAATAGTCACTTAAAGGTCTCACAAATAATTAGTTTTCATTGACTAAACACAACTGCAATTTTATATCTTGAAAAATAAAATCAACCTTGTTTCGTACCAAGATTATGATGTACCCGGTATCAAGCTAGCATCAATGTTCTGTCAATCAATGCACATACTTCCTTATTTACTAAGATAGGGAATTTTAATTAGCTACTTAATGTATATATGTATTAAATTGAAGTAAACGTGATTTCATGTCACTTCCAGCAAAACCGGAAGTTCAGGAACATCAGTCTAAGACCATATAATGATGAATAATTTGATTATTCATTTCTGTTTGTTATCATTTCAATACCTGCAGTATGTTTTGAGAAATCGTTGATACAGTATCGAGGGGTAAGTCCAGTCTTTGGAGACATCTATCGAAGAAACTGTTCATAATTTGAAGTTTTGCCAAAGGAACTTATTGTTCAGAATCAGTTGAACTACAACATATCAAAAATTCATCAAAGACAGGCCACCAATTACCTATAAAACCTGCGGTGTCCTTTAAATATTAAGTAAATATGATATTTATAGTCACATATGGACATTATTCCCGTGCATTTGATTACATCCACTGTATCTAGAGAATTAAAATTCTTCTTTAAAGTCAGCGGCGTAACTAGGCTAGGGGTACTCTGCCCTCTCGCCCTCAAGGCGTGGCGCCCTTGCTTGCAGGGTTTAAGAGTTCATAACGGCCTGGAAAACCTGGAAAACTTTAAAAAATCTGAGGATTTGAAGTTGTCTAAAAAAGTCAGGGAATGTGAAAATTTTTAACGCTCATGATACTTCCAGCAATGTTCCCCCGCCCATAAAAAAATGCTCCCAGTTCCCCCCCCCCCGCGCATCAATTATTGGACCTGGAAATAAAAATTCAAAATTCAAACCTGAAAAACCTGGAAGTCAGGAAATTTAAATTTGAAGCATTGCTATGATCCCTGTGGCGTAGATAAAAATTCGTATTCATTTTTATCTGCAACTTTTTTATGCCGTCTTTTACACGGACCGCCACTTGGTGGGATGGAAAAAAAATACCGTTCAAAAATCGCTGTAGACCACAGACTTTATGGGATCATCTTTTTTTTTCATTTTTAATGTTCGTTACTAAATTCTTCATCAATCTCTCGAGCCAGATTTTCGAATTTTGTCCCTGATTTTTCAAAATTTTCCAAAGAAGTTTGAATTTTCATAAAAAAATTTGAAAAATCAGGGACAAAAATCGAAAATCTGTCTTGACAGATCGATAGGTAATTAAAAAACAAAAATTCAAAAAAAAACTTTCCGATTACTTAAGTATTAATAGTGAAATGGCTTATTGAAATTATCGTTACCTGACGGATAAAAGTACCAAATTTGGTATGAAGATAGATTATGGTATACTAATAAATATAAACCTAGGATCCCTCTGGAATTTCTAAAAATTTTCATGTACAGCACTGAAATCCAAAATGGCCGACAAATACGACAAAATATCACATGTAGCCTAGGAATTTCAGTTTTTGACCTGGAATTAATTGTTGTAAAGCTGAAAATTTGCAGGATTGTAGTTTTGACCCAGGATAACACGTACCAAAAAGTCCCCTACTCTCCCCCGTCGCGTCGGCTTGCCTGTTTTTGCGGGGCAACAAGGGCCTAGTGGCAGAAATTGCAGGACTGGCTATAAAGTGTGGCAGAAATGTTACTGATCCGATTGGTTCGAAATGATCATAAAAGCTTCGGAGAAGCATATCCGTTCATATTTCAGATGTTTCCATAGATATTTTGTTCATAATTTTCAGTTCTAGTGCTGTCAAAATTTCAAAAATTGAAAAAACTTCGAAATGGCGCCATTGCGGATAAATGTAGACTAGGAGGGGAAAAGGTACCTGAATAAACATTTCTCTTCATACTTTGGGCTTTCCATTGGTATGTGTACTTTCTCTGTAGCGTCACGGAGCTACGCCACTCCGAGTCTCGCCGCGCGGCGCACAGTGGGAAAAATATGCACTTTTTTGGACAAAAATCTGCCGACAGTAGAGATTTCAATCAAATTAAATGAAAAAAAATCGGCAGCTACTGGAAGCGGCTGGAACCTCCCCACCCGGTGATTCTTTGAAGCCGAAAAGAGCACTAAACAATATGAACGATCTCATTTAATTATATTTATTAAGTTGAAATATTTTTTTCGTATTACAACGGGAAAAAAAGTCTTGCGTTCGGTGGGATTTGGACCTAAGAACTTGAGTGTTAAATTTATAGTCTGCACAACATTAATATTTTATTCAATGTTTTTAATACAAATATATGCTTCATCGGATCCTAGCCCGGGGCCAGCCAGACAACCACGGTGAACACCGCCGTGGCGAGTGTGAAGCTGGACGGGGTAGGTCCGGTTTGGCTTGGAGAAAAATAGAAAAGTAGCTCCTGTCTTCTGTAGGCAGGCTTAAAGACTAGGTTAAAATTATAATGTGTCCACATGGACCTAAAATTAATATGAAAATAAACACAATTCTATAAAAACGTTCGTAGGCAAGAGCACTTAATAATTTTGATTATTGATACGGGAAACAACTAAACGAAAAAACCTGTTCGTTGGTAATGGGATGGATGGCAGGGATGGCCATCTTTGGAAAAAACCATATAACTCTTGGTGGACAGCTTCCCTGCCAGATGTAGCCAGGGTAGTGTTCATGGTGGCTCGTTTAAGTTTGAGTTGGTATATTTTGTTTTATCTTTTGGCCTCGACCAATTTTTCACTAAATCGGTCGGGGAAGTGATAGCTGTCAAATTTTTGGTTCCAATGTTTCTCTGGGGAATTTGGTTTTTGAAAAATGTTTAGGTTGGTACCAATGTCTTAAATTGTTTTAAGGTTATGTAGTACTATTTTTAGGTTATGATGCCGGAAGAATTTCCGGCGGTATGCCGGAAGCAGCGGAAATAGTTTTTAAAATATGTCACTGTCACTTTTAAAGTTTTATTGGAAAAAACTCACCGAAAGCGTTCCGGTGGGATTGCTTACACTTGTAGAGCTTGTAAGCGGTTCAGGATGGACTCTCACACCATCCGTGGGCTTTATAAACGTCGAAAAAACTTGTAATCTCTCGATACACCTGACACGTCAAAAATACTCAGCATACAGTCTGCACGCTTTAACACACTAGCAGAGAACTTATACCACAAATGGACCCGTAGTATTTTTTGGGAATTTTCCTTTGAGTCCATTTAATAAAATTTGACATTTTTCTGAAAATTTGACATTTTTCTGAAAATTTGACATTTTTCTGAAGTGACATTACTCCGAAAATTTGACAATTTTCAAACATTTGACGTTTTTCTGAAAGGTGACATTTCTTCGAAAATTTGACGTTTTTTCGAAAATTTGACATTTTCCTGAATTTTTGACATTTTTCTGAAAAGTGACATTTCTCTGAAAATTTGACATTTTTCGAAAATTTGACATTTTCCTGAAATGACATTACTCCGAAAATTTGACAATTTTCAAACATTTGGTGTTTTTCTGAAAGGTGACATTCGAAAATTTGACGTTTTTTCGAAAATTTGACATTTTTTTTGAAAATTTGACATAATTCTAAAACGTGACATTTCCCTGAAAATTTAACATTTTTTCGAAAATTTGACATTTTTCTGAAAAGTGACATTTCTCCGAAAATTTGACATTTTTTCGAAAATTTGACAATTTTCAAACATTTGGCATTTTTCCGAAATGTGACATTTCTTCGAAAATTTGACGTTTTTTGAAAATTTGACATTTTTCTGAAAAGTGACATTTCCCTGAAAATTCAACATTTTTTCGAAAATTTGACATTTTTCTGAAAAGTGACATTTCTCCGAAAATTTGACGTTTTCCTGAAAATTTGACATTTTTTAAAAATCTGACATTTTTCTGAAAAGTGACATTTCTCCGAAAATTTGATATTTCTTGGAAATTAAAAAAAAAAAAATTTCGTGACTCGTCTTGTAGAAATATTTTTTTGATATCATCATCAGTTCACCTGTTATAAGAATTTTATGCTTTTACGACGTCATCAGAACGTAGGTGTATTTTTAATTCACTCGTATTCCATCCATCTACAATATTTCCATCTACGTTTCAAACTTTAATTGGATGTTTCCAATAGTTAAGTCGATATCTGCACCAGTTTCTAAGAATTTTTCTTATTTGTGACGTAATGTGACGTAGGTGTATTATTAATTCACTCGTAATCCGTCCATCTACAATATTTATACCTACGTTTCAAATTTCGGTTACAAACATTAAATATGAGAATAAACGAAAACACCTTAAAATTTGAGGTTATGTTAGTTATGCGATGCACATGCTCAGGTAATTGTAGGACCGTATTGCTCGCGCCATCTATTAAAGTAAATAGAAACCATGCACTTACGAAGCCATTATTATAATAGGAAAGTGCCGGACCACCTATTTAATACACCGTGGTGTAGACGCAACTGGTACGCAAGGTCACAGAAAACGAGCCATCAAAACTGAAAGGAACCGCCAAAGACTTCGCCTCTGTGCAGTTACTGTATTCTGTGGTTCCACTATAAAATATATTTTACACAAGAAGCGTGTTATTTGGTTTTTAATTTTTTTCACGGAAACCAAAGCTAAAGAGTGCAAGTGTTATATATCGTTGAAATCGGAATTTTTACTGCTTTTCAATGGTTCGATTACAAATTGTAAGTAATCATAAAATAAACAACTTGTTGTGCCAAAACAGCAACAAACGTAATCCGATCTCAAACAAAACCTTTTCAGATCTTCTGGAGCACTAAAGAAACCCTCATGCAAAGTTTCATCCAAATCCGTTTAGTGGCTTCGCCGCTATCGTGCTAACAGACATACACACACACACACACACACACACACACACACACACACACACACACACACACACACACACACACACACACACACACACACTCACACACACAGACATTTTTCAAAAACAACTTTTTTGGGTTCCTGGGACCTCAAAACGTAAAGATTTGATGTTATCTCAATTTTCGATTTTGGACTAATTGTAGTAACCTCCCACAATTTTATTGTGGGGAGGTTAAAATGGCAAATACC
Organism: Rutpela maculata; assembly: GCA_936432065.2. NCBI lineage: Eukaryota > Metazoa > Arthropoda > Insecta > Coleoptera > Cerambycidae > Rutpela > Rutpela maculata. Next base: position 148,627,707 of record OW386285.2, on the reverse strand, counting down.
CTTGAGACATTGTACTTTGAGTAGTGCTGCGGCAAAGTGGCTTTGGGTTAACCTAACCTAAAAATTATTCCTCGTTTTTATTCTTGGTCGAGAGTCACAAACAAACGAAGTAAATTGGAATACTGGGTACCAAATTCATTTTTATGGGATCATAAGTAAATTGACAATGCAACGTAGGCCATATTACATCATCGAAAATTCAAAATGGCGGCTGTCGCCAAGATGGCGGACTACTTTTTTCTTTATAACCTCCTTGATATGACTATCAGATGAAAGGGCTTGGCAAGTAAAATACAATAAGCTATGTAGCGTTGCTATATATACAGGGTGTTTTATCTAAAACGCACATACCCACTACTTGGTAAGTTAGATAATAATAATAATAATAATAATAAATTTTATTTTAATCCAAATTTACAAATATATTTTTTTAACATTTCAGATTTTAACGAAATAAATGCACCTGATTTCACGAGGAAATCGTTTTGTGCCTTATCATTTTACTAAAAAATCTTTATATATGAGATTAATTATATATAATAATTAACAAATAACAAACTAACATTTTTTCTAAAACTAATCTAAAATTACCCTAAAATTATGAATTTAATTAAGTGATACTAAAAACATGGAATTACTCTGAATTATGAATTTAATTAATTGAACTAAAAAATGATACATCAATTATGAGAATATTTGCTCAAATAGATTTAAGTTATTTATAACAAATATTGACAACTTTTTACAAAACAGGTTATAATTGTAGATTGTCTTTATGTTTTCAGGAATAGTATTATAAATTTTGGGACCTGTGAAGCTAATAGATTTCTTGTATAAGCTGGAGTTTGGTCGAGAGACAATAAGAGCATTGCGTTCATTTTGTCTTGTACTATATATATGGTTTGTCGGTATTCTTAGCTCCCTATTTTTGTAGATATATTTCGCTACATTAAATATGTATAATCCATTTATGTCAAGAACTTTACTTTCTAGAAAAAGCTGTTCTGTAGAATATCTTCGATTTTTCCAGAGTATTACTTTAAGTATCCATTTTTGGGTAACTTTTAGGTTACTTAATTGACTGTTATATGTCCCACCCCATATTATAATGCCATATGTAAGTATTGATTCTACTAACGATTTATATGTCATCTTTAAGATATTAATTGGAAGAATATTGCGGAGTTTATAAAATACGTAGACAAGTTTTCTTAATTTCGTGTTAAGGTATTCGGTATAATCATTCCATCTCAATGTCTCATTTATTATCAGACCCAGGTATTTAATGTTTGTAGTGTTCTCAATTACATTTTGGCATGTACAGTTTATTAAGTCACATTTTGCGTGGTATTTTAAATTTTTTAATTTTCGGCTGTAGTCTAGAACTATTGCTAAATGTAATGAATTTTGTTTTTGTGTGATTAAGGCTTAATAGATTGTTGTCCAACCAACATTTAATTTTATATAGTCCCTGTTCACTTTTTTTGGTGACCTCAGACCAATCTGTACCATGAAATGTTGAGTAGTGTCATCAGCATACGCGATAATGTCCCCGCCTATATCTAATTCAAGCATATCATTTACGTAAAAGAGGAACAATTGCGGGCCTAAAACTGTTCCTTGTGGAACGCTGTATTTCACTTTTTTTGGACTGCTTAGTGTTTTATTAGTTTTTACTAATGCCACACGATTAGATAAATAACTTTTTAACAAGTTTAATGCTACTCCTCTAATTCCATATTTTTCCATTTTTTCCAATAATAATTGATGTGATTATACTATCGAAGGCTTTAGCCAGATCTAGAAATATGATGATAGTTTTCTTATTTTTATTAAGGTGTTCATGTATTTTATTTGTAAAGTGAAATAAGGCTTCTTCTGTGGAATGATTTTGTCTAAAACCAAATTGGTTTGGTGACATTATTTTATGAAACAATGAGTGTCTCTGTAGTCGAGAGACCATGCATTTTTCATATATTTTGGCTATGGTATTAACTACTGATATTGGCCTATAATTATTTGTAACAAGTTTGTCACCACTTTTAAATATGGGAGTAATAATAGCTTGTTTTAGTAAGTTTGGAAATTGTCCATTGAAATGATAAATTAATCAGATGTACCAAGATACCAAGAATATTAGATTTAATTTTTTTTAGAGTTCTTGTAGTTATTTGATCTATCCCGGGAGACGAGTTGCTTTTCAGATCACCAATTATATTTGATATTTCCTCTGTAGTAACCGGTTTTAGAAATATAGAACTTTCAATATTTGAGATTTTGGATGTCATATGTGCGGTTTCTGTCAGCGGACTTGATTTTATGTTGTTAGCTAAATTTTCACCAACATTAGAAAAATATTCGATAAACATTTCGGAGACTTGTTTTTCATTTGTTTCCACTTCATTATTTTGATTGTATATTTGATAATTACTATCGTTATTATTATTTTCTGATACCGAGTTTTTTATTATTTGCCAAACCTTCTTTGTATTTTTGTTTGCTTCATTTAATTTTTTTGTGTAATAATCTTTTTTTGACTTTTGTAACAACTTAGTTAAATAGTTTCTATATTCCTTATACTGATTCCATAACTGCTCATTATTTTTGTCTCTCAAACATTTCTTTTTCATTTTATCTCTGTTTTGAATTGATGTAATGCATTTGTGATCCATGGTTTAAATTTCTTATGTATTTTGATATTTTTATATTGAGTACATTTATTTATGATATTTTAATTGTTTAATGAAATTATTATAAGCTATATCAACATTTTCTTTTGTGTATATATTGTGCCACGTTTCAGTTTGTAATATGGTATTAAGTTTATTATAATCTATCTTGGTAATTTGTGCAAGATCTTCAGTTTTTTTGTTATTTGTCTTAGTATTCTTTTCGTTTATATTAAGTATCACGCTGTAATGATCGGTGATGGTAGTTTCATAAATTATTGAGGTAAAATTACGTTGATCAGTTTTTTTATTCACAAATATGTGGTCTAAGCAACTTTCACTGTCATTTGTCACTCTAGTGTTTGAATTTATATAGGATATATAACCATGAGAACTTAGTGCGTTTAGATAAGAATTTAAAGTTACATTAGGATTTTTTATATTGATGTTAATATCCCCTATCATAATATTAATGTCGGCCGTACTATTAATATATAGGTAGCTATCCAGTTCATTTATGAAGTTTAAAGTGTTTGATGTTGGTGTCCTATAGATGGCAAATATATTGTAGTTTACGTTTTTTAAGCAAAATTTTAATTTTTTATGTTCAATTTTTGCATTTATTTCATGTCCAACATATGCAACAATTCCATCACTGCGATTTGGTTGCTTTCATTATAATATAGTTTGTAGCCTTTTATATTGTACAGTTCAACATTTTCTATGTCCATGTCTCGGTCAATATTATAATATGTTAAATTAATTAAAATAAAATGAAATTAATTAAAAAAAATAAAGTTAAACTCAAAGTTAATACAATTTATTTGGCCACCGGGTACAATTATTATGTAACGAACACTTCAGTATAATTCAAAGGTTGAATCATGAATGCCAGCTCTTCCCTCAGCTTCCCTGAACCTGCCGATGCAGCAATTAGGCCGTCCCGGTCCCTGCATACCCCGCTAAGAGACCATCTCCAAAAGGTGATGCTAACATTCGGCCTTTCCTGACCAAAGAGTGTCCTCACTCTTCAAGTCCAAGGGAACTGAAACTCGAATTGTTTGTGTTAGATCTTCAAGATGTCTCAGCAACACATTAACACAACAATCAAAATCTTTATAATAAAAATAATAATAATAAAAAATAATAATAATCAGACGACATGTGACTTAAAGTTCTGCAACTTTCTAGTCCAAAGTCTCCCACAGTCTGACCTAACCTGTAAATTGATTAATGAACTTGGCCAAGTTTATTAGTAATTATAATTAAAAAAAATTAAAAATAAGATAACTAATCTTAAACTATAACTTTGTACTAACTTAGCGATAACTTAGCCTAATGGTCACTTAGTACCCTGCTAGCCCTGTACCACAAGCGACCCCAGGAAGTACGTCTCTATGTCCGGTACCACTACTACCCGGTAAGAGAACCCTTCAGTAGCATCTCCTCTTCTGACCTCCCTCCTTGTCCGGTGACATGTCCATCATCCTGAGTAGCATCTCCTCTTCTAACCTCCTTGTCCAATGATATGACCATCATCCTGTGACTTTCCTTTCATCCTTTTCTACTCTTGTTCAGTGACTCTACGGTCACCCGAACAACCTATATCCACTTACCACCGCTACCTACGCTATTTGTTCTCTTACCCTGGTATAGCTGGGACAACGTACCCCTGACTTACCCTATCCACCACCATACTCCAGTATGAGACCTAACCGTCACCATACTCCTGTATGTGGCCTGATCTCCATCCGGTGACTGCCATCCACCATACTCCAGTATGTGACCTGATTGCCACCATACTCCTGTATGTGACTTGACTTCCACCCGATGACTGCCGCCACCATACTCCCGCGTGGATTGCCAACAAATCCGTGACCTCCTGTTGTCAACGCTGGCCACGCCGTGGACCACCGCCTGTGCTGTTAGTAACGAATCCATGGCCTCATGTTGTCCACGCCAGCCACGCCACTGTACCGCTGTTGAGAACGACTACTCCCAGGTATGTCTGCCACCACATAACGGTCATTATCCAGGACTTTCACAACTCGAAATGGTCCTTTCCATTTGGGCAGCAGTTTTTGGCTCCGGCCAGTAGTTCGATTGCTGGTAACTTTAACCAAGATTAGATCTCCCTCGTCGTACACGCAAGGGTCTTGTCGCTTCTGATCAAACCTGTACTTTTGATCTGCCTGATACTCGCTTACGTACCTCCCCATTCGTTCTCGAATTTCTGCAACATTTAAAATTTCGCGCTCATCTGTTTCTAACTAGCCTTGTGAGAATACTCTATACCCCATTAAAGCCTCACTAGGTGTAACGCCTATAGCTTTGTTAAGTGTGCCATTCAACCCTAATTGAATGTTGTGACTATTTTGGTCCCACCTAGTGTCATTCGTAGTCGCACCCATTGTTGCTAACGAGTCTAAAATAGTTCTGTTATACCGCTCAACTTGTCCATTGCCCCGTGGAATTGCTACTGCGTTCAAATGATGTTTAGTGCCGATTAATTCACAAAATTTTCGAAATTTTTTTTGCTAGTAAATGTCCTTCCCCTGTCACTAATTATTCTACGAGGTACTCTAAATACCTTTACCATATCTTTAATACTTTTAATAGCTGCTTTTGATCCTGTACCTTTCACAGGGTATATTAAAACAAATTTTGTAAAGGCATCAACTATTACAAAAATGTGAGTGTTGAATGATTTTGATTTTATAAATGGTCCAAGATGATCAGTGTGAATTGTATGGAAGGGCTTGGGAATTTTTGGTATACGGTGAAGATAACCTTGAGCCTTCCCGCCCGGCATTTTGTAAAACAAACAATTAATGCAAATTTTTTTTTTTCATATTTTTTTATGAAGCGCCGCATGTGTGAAAACCAATATTTTGCTATTACTAAATCAAAATTTAAGAGATCATCAATTATTTCCTTAATTTGTAAACGCTCAGTATCTGAAAAGTGCCTGGGTCTGAAAGCTACAGGTTTATCAGTGGTCAGGGTTATTTTCATTTCGGTTAAATGTGTCTTTCGGATTTGTGCTAAAGTACCAGCTATACAACTTAAATATTGATTTAATAATATTAACAGGGTATTTACAGCTTTTGAATTTTTCCAAACCTACATTAACTACTGTATTTTCAATTAAGTTTACTTTTAGATCGACTACATTATCAGAAAACCTTAACTTATTACCAATTCTACTATACCGTATATCATTTAATTCTGTGAAATTTTGGCCCACTAATAACTCTACGCCCATGAGTTTCATTACACAATTATCGATAACAAAATAATCAACATATCTCGTAACGCCATCGATCATGGTCTCAAACGTTACAGAAATGTTTTGGTTTAATTTTCGGGCCTGAAAGAGTCGTTAAAATAATATCGTTCTCAATAGGCTTTATTGTTAGTTCTAATTTTTCAACGGCTTTTTTAGTAATAAGTGAACACTCACTTCCAAAGTCGATGTAACACTTCAAAAAAATGTGTTTATTTAATAAAGCATTTTTAAAGAATTTATGGTTGGTATTGAGACCTAAATAGTTTACATTAAGATAGTCTAAGGTCCCTTTCCCATGTTGTCATGCAGACGGTTCGAGAGGGCAATTGCGTTTAAAATGACCGATTTGTTTACAATTATAGCAGGCCTTAGCTTTAATTAAAATAAAATGGGTGGCTTAGCAAAACTTCGTGAGGCGGATATATTTTTACTAGAGGTGACTGCGTTTGATTTTGATTGTATTTTTCTCTGTTCGTCGAGTGCTTTGAAATGACTGGCTAAAATCGTAGGATCTGTTATTTGTGCAGTTGTTACTGAAAATTTAATTTGTTCGTCTGAAATTGTTCCCATTATTAAATTTACTTTATCTTCATCCCCTATCAAAAGATTTAATCTATTAATGAGAGATAGTTTCTCAAAAAGATACTCGTATAACCCCTGATTAGCCTTGGGCGTACAATCGAGCATTGTTTTTAATAAGTTGTGCAAATTGCGCTGAGCCTTAAAATTATCAAGCAACATTTGTTTCCACTCAGGCCAACTAAAAATACGTGTAGGTAACCCTCTATACCATACTTCGGCAGGACCTCGCAATTTATGTAGAGCTAAATGGCACACAGTTTTGTCATCCCATTTATAAAGATACATAAATTCATCCACCATTCCTAACCAATCTTTTACATTTTAGTGGAGAGGATTAAATTCTGGGACGATACTACTTGTAATTGAAGTCACACTTACCAACTGGTTGTTATTCCTCACCTCTATATCCTGAACTATCTTGCCCATACCTTTAATTATGGCGTCGCTCAGTTCAGTGAACTCACTTTTGCTGCGGCTACGAGAACGGCTCGTTCTTCTCCGTCGCTCATTAGAGGATTTCCTCTGATGCCTATCATAAGCTTTCCTCTGTTGTCTATCATAAGCTTTCCTCTGTTGCCTGCCAGAATCCTCTCTTCGATAATTCCGGCGGTGATCACCAGAAGCTTCCCTTGGAGTAATTTCCCAAACCGGACTCCGACTACGTGCTCTCCGGTTCCCAAAACTGGATCGTCGACGAAATTCATTTTCTAATTCTCGTGGCATTTTTTTTTTAAACTTCACTTAATCACTTATTCACCACTTATTCACTAAGTGTTAATAATGGCTAGGTCCTTTATCACCACTTCTGATGTTAAATTAATTAAAATAAAATGAAATTAATTAAAAAAAATAAAGTTAAACTCAAAGTTAATACAATTTATTTGGCCACCGGGTACAATTATTATGTAACGAACACTTCAGTATAATTCAAAGGTTGAATCATGAATGCCAGCTCTTCCCTCAGCTTCCCTGAACCTGCCGATGCAGCAATTAGGCCGTCCCGGTCCCTGCATACCCCGCTAAGAGACCATCTCCAAAAGGTGATGCTAACAAATATTACAAGTAAAAGTTAGGGACTCTAAGAATACCACAAATTCCTCAAAATTTTTATGCAAACTACGAATGTTCATGTGAATAATATTTATTCCTGATTTCATTTTATTTAATGTTAAATTATTTAATTGGGTTTGATTATTTATTACAAATTCATTAATTTGATTATAGTTTTCCAGTTCATTTGTATATTCATTAAAATTAAAATGTTCCATGTTTTGCATTAAATATATGAACTACTGGATGTTAGAGGTTTGAAATATTGCATACGCCTGTAAGTCAGGTGACAATGCATTATTACATCATCAAGAATTCAAAATGGCATCTGTCACCAAAATGGCAGACTAATTTTTTCCTTATAACCTCCTTAATATGGGTATCAGATGAAAGGGCTTAGCGAGTAAAATATAATGAGCTATGTAGCGTTGCTACATATCTAAAATGAACATACTCACTTTTTGGTAAGTTAGAGGTTTGAAATTTTGCATACGCCTGTAAGTCAGGTGACAATGCAACATAGATTATATTACATCATCAAAAATTCAAAATTGCGTCTGTCGCCAAGATGACGGAATATTTTTTCTTTATAACCTCCTTGATATGGGTAAAACTCTAAGTTTATTTAAGACTAAAAAGTTACAAAATAAAATTAATAGTTTAAAAAACTAAAAAAAAACCCGCTTTTATTACTTTGGAAATAACCCTCAGCTGTCCAATGACATTCATGACCCCTTTATGGTTTATGACTGTTATTTAATACATACAATTTTTGATTTATAGGTTATATTAGGTTTAAAGCTGTTAATTAAGTTAGTCTGAATGCATAGGAATAAAATCATGTGGATAAAAAACTCTCCTTATTTTTACCTGTGTGGATGAAGAAAAAAAATATGAAGCCTTTGGTTCTTGTACACATACTAAATCACAATTTTTTTCACCCCTTTTGGGGTGGGGGTGGGTAGTAATGCCAAACTTTTTTTTGAGGCATTAGCTTCTTTTGTATATACTAAATTCCAATTTTATGGACTCTTACCTGCTTGATTTACCTGTTTACCCCCCATTTACCTCAATTTACCCCTAAACTCTTCAACGGAATAACATGAAAATATCTCGATTTAATACATAATTGTACCAAATTTCAAGTCAATATCTTAAACGGTTCCAGAGTAATCGTGCGCACATAAAAGTTACAGACAGACAGATAGACATTTTTTTTGCTCAAACTTAAAATCTCGACGTTTCATGATATTCTAAGCCTATTTGAAGAATAAAAAATTTTAAAAATTTTTTGTCGTTTCTATACTTCCACCTCGACTTCCACTGAATGTGGAAGTAATATCTGCGATTTTTAGGTTTGGTCAACCCAAAGCTACTTTGCCGCAGCACTACTTTAAAGTACAATGTTTTAAGGATATTTGCCATTTTTTTTACCTAATTTGATTGAAATCTCTACTGTAGGCAGATTTTTGTCCAAAAAGGGGCATATTTTTCCCACTGTGCGGCGGCGTTGGTGACACCTGTTGCGAATTCTTGTTTATATATCATTGGTGCTTTATAAGATTTATTGAATGGAATTTAACTTGTCAGACTCAGAAAATAACTTTATTCGGCAAGACAATTGCCATTATTGACGAGACTGATTTTAGCAGCGAAACTAGCAGCGAAAAAAAATATTTTTTGATTGCATTTTTGAATACATATATTCGTAGGTAATAATAATATCAACATTTTTACCTACAAATTATGACCCAAGAGCTAATAAGAAGGCTATTATCCTCAAATTCTCAAAATAATTTTGACGACCAACGCGTATTTTTCAGGTAAAACTCGTATTAAAAAAAATAGTAACCTGGACCTATTTGGACCTCAATCGAAAGGGCTTTTTAGCTTTAATTAAAAAAAAAATAATAAGTCCCTAGTACATCTAACATAGAAGTTAGCCGCGAAACAGACAACAGCTAGAGCGTAATTTCTCAAGTAATATGTTAATAAACAAAAATTGAACAGCCTGGCCCATTTCAGATCACTTTTAATCGAATGGTGGGTTCTTTAGCTTTAATGTTATAAAAAAAAAATTAAGTCCCTAGTACATCAAACATAGAAGTTAATCGCGAAATAGTCGTTGACGGCGTTTCCGCTGCTGGCGCATTTTTCATGTTAAACTAAAATAAAACAAGATCTATTAACCTGGCCCTTTTTGGACTGATTTTAATCGAAAGAAGATCTTTACCTTTAATTTTAAAAAAGAAGTAAGTCCCTAGTACATCTAACATAGAAGTTGACATCGAAATAGTCGTTGACAGCGTTTCCGCTGCTAGCGCATTTTTTATGTTAAAATAATATAAAATAAGATCTATTAATCTGGCCCTTTTCGGACCCGTTTTAATCGAAAGGTGGGCTCTTTACCTTTAATTTTAAAAAAATTAAGTCCCTAGTAATAAGTATATGCAGTCTGCTGATGAGCGACTACCTATGGTACAAAAAAAATTAAGAAATATTTGATTATTAATGTAAATAAAAAATATACAGTGTGGCTACAATTTCGTGGACACAAGCCTGTATCTATGTTATTACTTGACGGATCGTTTTCTAATTTGGGCAGGCCACATATACCATGGTAGTGCATATTTAGAACCTAATAGAATACATTTTAATCATAGGCGTGCGTTGCAGGAAATAAATAAAGGGGTAAATTTTTACGATTTTTTATTAGCGAATCGGATAGAAAAAAATCGATGTCATATTCTTATTTATCACCCTCGAAAACATACCTGAAACAAGTTTTATCCAAATCCTATGCAGGGTTGCTCAGAAAATAAAGAAATATGTTTTCTCCCGTATGTAATTTCATGTTAACATTGTGTCCCATTTACTTCTTCTTTATGGCATGAGTACTACAGAAAAAAATAACACACAGAAACATCACATAAATGTATTAACAGAAAAACAATTGACATTAAGAATTCATCTGTGGTAATGATAAATTGTTGAAGGAATTATATGAAATAATGGAATTTTTATTCTTTTCATTTGTCATCATAACTTAATTAATTAATTATACTAATGAATTCTTCTAACTTCAACATAACCGCCATCCAATGTGATGCATGCTTCTACCCTTTTTCTAACATGACGAATCACTTTTATCTGTTCGTGCCTTGTGATACTTTGACATGCCTCTGTAATTCGTTGCCGCAATTCTTCCACAGTACGAGGCCGATTAACGTATACTTTATTTTTTATGTTACCCCAAAAATAGAAATCCATCGGGGTGAGATCCGGGGATCTTGGAGGAAACTCATGTAATGGGCTACGGGGACCAATCCACTTCATAGGAAAATTGGTGTCGAGCCAATTTCTAACCATACGAGAACTATGTGCTGGGGCACCGTCTAACAAAAAGTAAAGGTTTTCGCTCACGTTTAACGGTAAATTATCAAGAAAATCCATAATTTCTGTTTCTAGAAAATTCAGAAAATTTTGAGCAGTCAAATTCTCAATAAAAAAAGGTCCAATAATTTGTTGATTTAAAATAGCACACCAAACATTCACTTTGAATAAGTATTGATTTTTACTGTTAATTATCCAATGTGGGTTTTCTGACGCCCAGTATCTCATATTTTGGGTGGATCTTACACCATTTGATGTAAAAGTAGATTCGTCACAATAGATTATATTTTTCAAAAAATCTCCGTTGTTCAAAAATTCACCCTGCATCCAAAGTGCATAATCCAATCTTCTTTCAAAATCCCCTTCTAAGAGTGTGTGTAATATTTTAGGCTTAAATGGTTTTATGTTATTTTTTTTAGACATCTTATTATTTCTTTGTTTAGATTTAAGTTTAAAGAAGCTTGTCTTATACTTAATTTTGGATTATTACGGAATGCTTGCAAAATTCTGTTTTCATTTAAATTATTCCGATTATGATTTGTTGGTCTTAATATTGTAACGTTTCCAGTTTGATTAAAAATTCGATTAACCTTAGCTATTGTGCTAAAACTTACTGGAGGCCGGTTAGGATATCGGTCATTAAAAGTTCTTGCTGCTTCTCTTACTGTTATATTTTCTCCCACAATTCTAATAATCTCAACTTTTTCAGCAAATGATAAACGATTTTCTGGCATTGTAATTGAAATCACAATTATTTGACGTCTAAATTCAACACTAAAATGTAAACTACTTAGCTTATGTCACAATATGACATTTCGACAAATAAAGCCATTCCATGGCACCATTGGATTTTGCATTATAATTGCAAGCAGTAAAAATTGATAAATTATTGTTTTATTATTTTTAGAATTCCCTTTTAATTTGCTCTTACATTGTGTACTAAGTAAATTAGTTGCTAAAAAATCTCATGACAATTCTTATGATTAGAGTAAAAAAGCAGCGAGAGTTCTTAATCAAAGATATGCTTAACGGTCCTTCTAGCTGGTTTTAACAGATTATCTAAAAAGGGAATAACGAAAGAAAATTGAAATATTTCTTTATTTTCTGAGCAACCCTGCATAGGATTTGGATGAAACTTGTTTCAGCTATGTTTTCGAGGGTGATAAATAAGAATATGACATCGATTTTTTTCTATCCGATTCGCTAATAAAAAATCGTAAACATTTGCCCCTTTATTTATTTCCTATGATTAAAATGTATTCTATTAGGTTCTAAATATGCACTACCATGGTATATGTCGCCTGCCCAAATTAGAAAACGATCCGTCAAGTAATAACATAGATACATGCTTGTGTCCACGAAATTGTAGCCACACTGTATATAAACATTATTTTTTCTAGCTATAAAAAAATATATATTTTTAAATGGGACAGCGTATATATTTTTGCATATTTGGATCCTGCTGGCCAAAATACATATGATCTGACCTTCAAATGTTATTTTGATTTTAAAAAAATATAGATTTTTTTAATTTTTAGTTTTAATAATAGAAGGCCGTGATTTTACCAAAATTGTTAAAAATTGGTCTGTAAGCACTTTTAAAATATTATCTCGTCAGATACTAACATTAAACACGATTTATTCTCCATTAAGTTCAACGATATGAGTTTTTCAACGAAAAATATTTTTTTTAAATTGAACCCCCTTTGGGACAGCCTGTTACGAAGAAAATGATATGCATAATGTCTACCTTCTCTTCTTGCTAAAATTATAATTAAAAGAAAAAAATGTTTTGATATATATTTTTTAATATTTTAAATTTTAGGGTTGTACATGAAAATTTTTAGAAATTCCAGAGGAGTCTAGGAGTCTAGGCTAACATTTATAAGTATACCCTAATGTACCTTCGTACCAAATTTGGTGCTTTTATCCGCCAAGTAACGGTAATTTTGAAATACAGTTCTAACCGACCTCACTATAAGACCTGCAGACTGATGATAAAATGACAGTTACTTTTTTTTCAAATTAGTCTGCAGGTCTTAATACTTAAGCAATCGAAAATTTTTTTTTTAAATCTTTGTTTTTCAATTGCCTATCGATCCATCAAGCCAGATTTCCAATTTTTGTCCCTGATTTTTCAAAATTTTTTTATGAAAATTCAAACTTCTTTGGAAAATTTTGAAAAATCAGTGACAAAAATCAAAAATCTAGCTCAAGATAATGATGAAGAATTTAATAATGAACATTTAAAAAAACTAAGATGATCCAATAAATTATGAGGTCTACAGCAATTTTTGAACGGTTTTTTTTCCACCCCACTGTGCACTCCCTCCGCGTCAAAAAGCTGGATATGCCACTGTTTAAAGTTATCTAAGTATCTAAAAAGTTATCGTTAATAATATAGGATCTACATAAACTACCATATGTAAGAAATTTTAATTTTTACTGTAGGTTTTTCGTGCTAAATTTATTATAAAATATAAATTTTCAGAGATAACACTCAAGTATCCATAAGTCTTATCGTGATCTGCATTTAAATGTAATCCTGAACATTTTGTATGAACATAAATTAAGCTGAATTTATAATGTGTATATTTCGTTGCAGGAACTTTCTACGTTCAGTTAGAGGACGATATTCTAGCTAAACCAGCGTATGTTACCGAGATGAAGAAATTTGCGATAGAAAAAATTGCGAGAAAAGAGCCATGGTTTGTCCTGGATTTTTGCCAGCTCGGCTTTATCGGTGAGTTTTATGTGAATAATAAATTATAAAGGAAAACTTGTCTTTAGTTTTACTTCTCGTTTTGGGTCAGTCTTCGACCATCCACATTTTATTCCTGAGTACAGTAAGAAATGGGCCGTAAAAATTTCACATTTTATTTCATTCTCATAAAAAATATATCAACTCTACCAGCGATTATGTTTTTTAATATATTTTCGTTTTTAAATTATTCTACGTATATTGTAATAATTAGAATACATTACTAGTGACTACTTATTAATGTTATTAAAAGTATTTCAATTATAATTAAATAATTTTGTTAACTAAATTTCAACTTGATACGAATAGCATAGTGGATTGTTTCTAACCACCGAAATCATTTGTCAGGACGTTCAAGGGAGTGGGTAGGGGTTAAAAGGTAAATCTCACCCTCTTGAACTCTCTGACAAATGATTTCAGTGGTTAGAAACAATCAACTACCCTATTGGTATTGGAGAGTAATATCTGCAAGCTCTACTTTTTGCCGTTTGTTCACCGTTTGCTTATTATTTCATCCACCCCTGACACAGGTATACCTGACAATCTGATACCTGGTAAAGAGTTGCATTCGCGTAATGTTAGATATTTAGATATGTTAATAATATATAGTGGGGAATCTAGCTCTCACTAGGATTCATTTTAAACAGATTCTTACGTAAAATTTTCTGCCACATCCGAATTTCGAGTTCGCCAATTAACTCGGAATAGCAAAATTAGGGGAAAAATCATATTTTTTACAAAGCAGGGAAAATCGTGAAAATAAATATTTTTTTATTTCTCACTTAATATGTCGTGCGCTATTAGAGATATTGTTCTCAAATTTTCTGAAATCATTCCTCTGGTATTCTTCTTGTTTACTGCAAAGCAAAATTACTTTACCGGCTGATTTTTATTTATATTTCTATTAACAGATAGATTACACTTGCAATTATAAGGATATAACCATTATAACCTTACACAAAATGCTCGGTGTGCCTTCAGCTCTTTGATTCTGTTGGAGTTTCGTGCTAAATTTTGTTATTTTAGGAGCAAAATATATATTTTTAACCAAGCATCCCACAGCGGTCAAAAATCTGATTTTTGACTGAAAGTCTTTAAAAAGTCCATCACGATATAAAAAAAAATAATAAAAAAAAGCGGGGTCGCGGGGGCCCAGCGGGAGTGAGGTACTCGAAGTACTCAAGGCGAGCAATTTTAGATATATTTTTTTACTGTACAGCTTTGGAAAGGGCTAATCAATGGCTTGGGAGTAGTTTTGGAGAAAATAATCTGTGGAGTGGCATTTAAGGGTACAATTGTACGTTGTAAATCAGATAGAGTTAAAAAAATATATGAAATAGACTAATGTGGCTAGTTTTAGGAGTGATTATTATCGTTATCCATAAAGAACAATTTATTTTTACTGAAATTATGAGTTTATTTAAATAATACATTACAAAAAATTCTTTAAAAAAAGCTCCCTTTTGGTAAAAACATAACAAAATGGTATTATAAATTTTAGGCTATTCAGAGTTTTATAATCATCACCACATTTCCTTTTTTTTTCCTTCATCTATACACAGAATGACTAATAAGCAAGATCATAAACTTAAAATTAATCTTTATCATCTACATTTTTTATCTGCCGATACGTAAAAATTACTCTATATTCCTATTCTGCAACCATAAATACATCCAGATACCCATTTTAATCGAAATCGGAGCACCTAACAAAAAGTCTATTTTGTATTCGCATTCTGGAATTTTTAAAAAATAATTACAGATTCTTAGAGATCTGAAAAATCCACTGATATTGATATTTAGCGAAATCGGTCCATATTTAAAAAAAAAATGACCGCCATGTTACAGACGCCATTTTGAATTTTTTTCTTGTATTGTCACTGAGATAGATAACGCAGTTCTATAATATTTATAAATTAGGGTAGTTGAAGGTAGTGATCACCGTGTAGGTGCGCTTATTGCCCGGGAAGTAAACTGTAGTAAAAGTTCTCCTCGCAATAGCACGGCTTTCCTGTATTTTCCTGTACATTCTTGCGTCCCTGTATTTTATTAAACAATATCGAATAAGAATATGTTCCATGCATTTTTCCAGTGCAACCATAGTAGTAACTTAGCAATAAAGGAAATAATAATGAAATAAAAAACCTCTTTTTACTTTATTTTATAAAAACAAAAAAATAACTAACACTAGTCATAAGTTATGGAAGAAGGTGTTCGAAATTATTGCCATTTTCGTTTGTACATATGGAGAATCTTTTCAATAGCTCAACCCCACAAACTTTAAGTAGTGTATTCCTGTTGATGGCTCCAGCACTTGCATACATTTTATTATAAAGGTCAACCATGTCTATGATTGGTTCTTTATAAACCTCACTTTTCAGATAACCTCACAAATACAAATCTAATGGGGTAATATCAGGAGATCTAGCTGGCCACTTGAGTACCCCATTTGTATAAATCCATCTAAAGCAATGTCAATATTGACAGTATTGTTTATGAAGAATTCCAAAGGCATCTATGATTGTATTTTGCGTAAGAAGTCGTTTTATTTCATCAAGGTGAATGTAATCGTTATAAAATGTTTTCTTTCGCCCACGTTAATATTTCCTTTACTGCTACTAGTGCTACTCTGGTTGCACTGGAAAAAATACATGGAACATATTTTTATTCAATATTGTTTGGGCGCTTTAAAATTGTAATAAATGTAATTTCGGGTTTAACCGGAAGTTCTAAAAAAAAAGTTTTACTTTCAAATTATCACATTATCTTTCAATGAAGGAAGTTTGAAAAGAACTATAGTATAAAATTTAATGTAAGAAAGTTACGGCGATTTTAGTTTTTCAAAAATTAAATATTTTAAACTCGAATTTCTCTAAAACAGTTTTCGAATTTTTTTCGTATCATGAAATCTACTTGAAATTAAATTCTCTTTAACATAGATAACATTTCTACGTACCTGTCATCCAAAAAATAATTTGTACCGCAGCACCATCTATCCCTTAACATATTAAAAAACTATTTCTATTTAAAACTACAGCCATTTATGTGTTCTAGCAATGGGCTTTTACAGAACTCAAATATCTCTAGTAGTTTCCGAAAAATTTCACCTAGGAGTTTTTATTGGCACACCCTGTATATCTCTAAAAATTAAGAAATAAAATTTCACCCAGTTTTACAAATACCTGTCTACCTATTAGTGGAAAGTAGCAAGAAACGGTACCTTATTACCAAATTACAATTTGAAGTCGGTGCAAAACGTATTTTTGAAATTAATATTTTTCAAATTCAAATTCAAATTGATCATTGGTAATAAAGTACAGTTGGTAATAAGGTACAGCTCCTTACTACTTTCCAGTAATAGGTAGGCAAGTATTTCGCACATCTCGAGAAAAAGTGTAATAACTCAAAATATGCCACATTTAAAAATTATAAGTAAAAACAACAATCTTACTCCGAAGAAAATCGTAATAAAGTTATCTCTATTATTTTCCGTGAGAGAGCGCAAAAATCTCTCTCCCTAAATGCTTATAAACTATTCATCTCCCTAGAAAGCGGTAGCATTTTTTGTTCTCCTGTAAAATGCGCTTTTTTTTTACTTATTGCACTTTTCTTCGGGATGTGCGATTTGTAAAACTGAGTGGAATTTTATTTCTTAATTTTTAGAGATAAAAAAAAATTATTTATTTATATTTTTTGGCTACACCCACTGAACGATGAGTCCCGCTGCCTCATCCCTGCCTCTACAGTCCATTTTATTGTTAAATAAATAAAATGTAACGATATAAATCATAAACTAATTTTGTTATAAATCACACCTAAAATATCCACTAACAGCTGTAATAAAAATAGGATTTAGGGATATTGATCAAGATTTATGATAACGTAACTATATACATTGTTTTGTTTTATTACTATCAGATACCGCGGAGGCTCCATTATTTTACTTTTAAATTATTTGAACATCAAAAATAATATTGTCAACGACGCTATACTATATTTTCATTGTATTTATATCAATTTTTTTTGTTTTCAGGGAAAATGTTTAAAAGTGCCGAATTACCATGGTTAATACAGTTTTTTCAAATGTTCTACAACGATAAACCAGTGGACTGGCTGTTAGATCACTTAATTTATACCAAGATTTGTAACTGGGAGAAAAATAACGTAAGTACTATAAATCTTTATTAAGTTCTTCTTTTATATATTTTGATATAATTCCTGTTGGATTATAATATATCTTATGAGCTATTCATCTGGCAAATGGAAAGCTTTTAAAAGATTATGAAGCTTTCTTCTCTCCTATATAACCTCAATAACGGAGGGATATTTTGTTTGATATGCCCTGCTTTCTTATATAGTAAATTATCTTCTTTTCATTTTCTTTGCAAATTTATCATTTTATATGACAATGCTTTTGAAATGGCAGTCAAATGCATTCAAGTCGTATTAGTTTAATAGAATAATGAGTATATTGCTTAAGACCGTGACTTATATTTTTGAACCATTTTTCAATTTAAACAAAACAGACAACTGTTATTAACAAAAAATGATTATTATAAACTTTCGCTCCATGACAGTAAAGTGGATTATTTTATGTGAATGAAATACTTTAAAATAGCTATCAAATTGAACGGAGAAATATGCGAGGTGGTCAATGGAAATATAAGCTTAACCATTTCTTCATAGTGATAAAAGTTTTAAAGCAATAAGAAATATGCTTTAGTACCTACTATACTTTATTAAATATAGTATTGGAAAGTGTTGGTTTTGGGATGGCAATAAGAATAAGCGAGAGCGAAGCAAGCAATCATGTATAAATTGTCTTGGCGTGACCACTCTTTACCTCTGCCAGACGTCTTTATTGTGGGCGGTCGGTTAAATCGTTGAAACTAGTGCAATACCAAAACAAACACTTTCTAAATCTGTACAGTGTGAGGGTTACGACTGCTTTGACTATTAGTATTTGTTTTCATTTTTATTATGAATCATTTCAGTCTCTTATGATATCTTAATTAACAAACTACAGTAGGTACTACTATTGAATATAAGGCCTACCACTAAATATAATTAAAAGCTATGTGTCAAACAGGACGTAATTGTTAAAATTTCAAATGGAGTTATTTCATAATTTGTGTTTACATTGAATTTGCATTCTAGGACTAATAATAACTAAGTATATGTAACGGCATTTTTTTTATGGACGTTAAATAATTTTAAATTCAATTTATAATTTGAAAAAGGTTGTTTCCGCTAAAAGCCGTAACGTCAATGGTTACGCATGCGAAGTTTAGTTCAACCAGTAAATTTGTATGGCAGCCATGAAATACAAACTTCACCATTACCATATTGATATTTTGTATTGCCGTTTTCGCTAAATGTCAAGAAATGCCACTTTTGATTCGTTCGAGCCGAATTTTCGATTTGCCTTGTGCAATGTACGATGCGGATCAACTAGAACATTTCCCCTTTGCGTCGCGGCATCGTACGGTCCTCCCGCAAGTGTTTTTCGAAAAATATGAACATTTTGAGATTGCATGTTTTTGCGCTATTTTCGGTTCCGAAGCATGCGCTTTTCTTTAACTATTTTTCGCCGATATCTCGGAAACGGTAAGAGCTAGCCCAAAATGAAAAAACCGTAAAACGAGTTCGTTTCATTGCGAATCTTTTGGTTCCATCAGAATTTTGATTTTTTTTTCTTTTCGGAGATATTTACTGAAATATGTGGCGATGTCCAGCAAAAATCGCACATTTCTTGTTTAAAAAGTTGGTAACTCCTTAACCTTGGCTCCTAGGTCAAAAAACTACTCTAACGAATTTAAATAAAGTTAAATTTGCTAAAGCACTTTTTTAAAATTTTTTGTCTTGCGATAAAAATGAGGGAAATAGAAGGGACGGAAGTGAGAACTTTTTTTTTTTCGGTAACGTTTCGCCATTTTGTCACCGTAGTTAATCGGCAATTAACTGAAATTGATCTCAATTACGATGTACTCTTAATATCATGTATTACCTAGGTGCTTCATTAATGTCGGCCCTTCAAAGCAAACGTTTCTTGGAAAAATTATTTTTTTAAGATTTAAACGCATTTTCTAGAAAAACGTGAAATTTCTTCCATTTTCCCAAGAATCTCGCTATTAGTATATTACATTTGGTGTTGACAAGGCAGCAATCTAACAACAATAAAGTTACTTCTAACCATTGACGTCACGCTTTAATAAAATTTAAAATGAGTAGTATAATTTGTGTGGATTTATGAATAATTAACAAATATCAGAGTGATTTTAATTGCTATTACGTCATCCTCGTATATTTTACTGCTCAAATTAGTAGGTATTTTTAAGTTTTTTACAAACATGAAATGACCCCCATTCTATAAGTGAGCCACCTATTCTGAAAATGGGGGTCCCCAGAATACTGTCCTTGGACCAATACTGCTTTAAATATATATTAATAATTTATTCTCCCTTGATGTAGAGGCTAAATAATAATGATAAAATGTCTCTATTTAAAGAAAAATTGCACTTTAACATACAATTAATTCGCTTAAACGGGCGTAGTCTAGCACATAGCTAAATATAAATGTGTCTCTTATGCTGATGATACGGAATTGTTATTCAGGGACAATACCTGGAAGCAAGTAAATAAAAAAGCGTCTAGTGGTCTTGATACGGTTCGTATGTAGTTTGGTAAAAATTAGCTTCTGAAAAAAACAAGATATTCCGCTTGCATTTTGAATATATAACCTCAACAATTACGTCCTTGATACCAATACGTTATCAGCTAAGACATATTTTTAAAAGTGTAATAAAAGTAAAAAATATTACTTTTATTACTTTTTTAAGTGGTGGAATAGCTATGCTAAACTCCGCCAGGACTTAAATATTAATAAAGGCGATTTATTATTATTACCTATTATTATTATTATAAAAATAATAATAATCAGTATTCATATATGTCTATATATCTATATATTTATGCCTATATGTTCTATATGTCTATATTACGATATGAAATCATAATCTGGTGTGGAGTATACGGTACTACATATATTATTAAGGTAATTTTTAAAAGGAGCCCTAGGTATTCAACAGAAAAACTTTATGAAGAGACAAAATTGTTGAGCATAAAGCACCTATTTATTATGCAAGCGACTTTTTTTATTCACACCATGTCGCCATGCGAAGGAATCTACAGTATATATAGGTTGGGTGATTGACACCACTGCGAGACGTTCAAATACAAATGTCAAATTAAGAAAGAAAGAACTACTAAACTGCTAAGACTATTACTGATATTACTAATGGCTTATTATTGTTGCAATCGATAAACACTAATATTTGATTAGAATGAATACCAATATTCGATTAAGTTAAATTAACAATAATAAAAATGCACTAATAACAATAATTGACTAAACAGATTAATCGGCACGCTTTAATTATCCTTCGAGAGGAGACAAAAATTTATATGCCCGGCTTAGCTCAGTTAAGATGGGGTGGGCACGTGGTTGCAGTTGTGGTGGTCACCTGAAAACAAACTACGAAGTATTCTAACAAGTGTATATTTAATAAATAACAATATATCGACAAGTAGCTGGTATGACAAGTTGGATTGATGGCACCTAAAGAGGCACAGTTTAACTACAGAGCCAAAAGGGCTGTTGAACAAAACGATATAGGGAGCCAAGGAACTCCCAACCTATATACTATGGGGGTAACGTGTAAAAGGTCTTGCGCTGGTTGTACAAAAAAAACCCCACCAAATACACACCAACGTTACTTGCTTCAATGAAACAAATGCCAAAAGCGCAATACCTAAAAATAACCTACGTATAAAATTTTGACATACACAAATGTAAATAGACAAAAAACAAGTTAATTACTTATATCGATGTGGGTTATTCCCACCAGATGAACCCTAAAACCATAATACGATATCCAAACCTTGACGAAAAAAATAGCAATAAATACACACACAGAGATCGGTGGCCTCACGCATTGCTCCAATTCTCGATGAGAAGATAAAGGTGAATAAACGTAAAGTTACTTACAGTCAGATCTTGAGTTGAGCTTACAGAAAACACTTCTGGATCCCGATCCTCTAACTAGACCACTGAAGTGAGTCGCGCGACCAAGAGTCGTCGACACGGGGCAACGTCGACACGTGTCACCAGGTGTTGTCCACCGACTGCAGTGACTTGAAGAGTATAGGCTTTCGAGAGATGTCGAAAGTAAGCTCCTGAAGTCCTAGGGGGAAGCTACCAAGGGTTCGGAGAGTCATCTACCCTGTCCACTTGTAAGCTACCAAGGGCGTCCAAAAAGAAGGTCATCAGGACATCAATAACAAATATCAAATATCCAGATCGTCCAAGACAAGCAACTCCTGGAGTACAGGCGTCGAAAATAGATTCTCAGAGTGTCACCAAGAAAAGGAGTTCCAAGAAAAAAGGTAGAAAAAGGAACCCTAAAATATAAATATAAGGTGAGGACGTCAAGTACTTATGGTTTTTTTAACCGGCTCCTTCAACAAGCGATCTAACGAAGCAAAATGGAGGATCACGTCGGCTTAAATCCCAGGCAATCTGGCTTCATCGGGGCTTCGACAATGATATCAACTCAATTTTCAATAAAACTAACCAGAAGCCCCTATGACATAAGGTTACGTCTTCCAAATCCGTGTTTCCAAGAAATTAATATTCACAAATCATAAGACGCTACCCATTACCGACGTGTTTCCTTCAAGACCGCTGATCCAAAAATGAAAAACAAAGCCTTGGCGCCACCTTCGCCTTCTCGAACCGTTTGGTGGACATTGTCAATAGGCAACTCTATATACACTCAAGACCTAACTATCCAGTGGCGGGTATGTTCAAGGTACCCAAGCCGCCAAAATGTGTTGCTAAGGGCTGAGAAATGTTCCCCCCCGTATCTTTTGTTACCGACGATGAAATAGGTCGTAACAACCAAATTTAACAAAAAACTAATTCAGCATACACACACTACCAGGACAATAGCCGCAGAAAAAACAGAAGAAAATGCATACAAAAAAATCCCTGTCAAAAATTTACATTACATTTACATACCTAGGGTCAAAGTATTACAATATCATCTCTCAAAATATTAGAAATATAAGAAATGTAAAGCAGTTTATAAAACATCCACAAGGATGTATTATAGACAATAATAAGATCTTTCTAGAAGTCTGATAAAGCAATTGACGAGTTACAAAATTATGATTTCAATCTCTTCCGCGAATAAATAAATAAATAAACAAAAAATGCATTATACCCTACCTATATTATAGTTATTAATATGTATATAAAAACATAAGAGAGGAGCACAATACAAGTTATTCTAAATTTGCTTTTACCTGTTTTATTGTGGAAAAACTTAAATGATAAAATTTATTATTATTATTATTTCACCTCAATGTTGGAACTCCTAGGTATTTAATTATATCTTTATTAATATTTTCAAGCGCACTCAATGTGAAACTACGGAGTCATTCATAAGGTCACAATACCCTAAGACAAACAAGAACGTTCCTTTATATTTTGAAAAAAATATTTTCAACGTGACGTTAATAAAGCTTGAAAAACACCACTTTACAATTTCTAGTGCAACCAAGCTAATTAAATTCCATTTCTAAGCATTCAAGTGGTAGGTATCGCTGAATGGATTAACGAATGAGTTAAAACTATAAATTAAATTCAAATTGCAAATCCCTTTCATGATAAATAATATGATTTATTATCTTGTACTAGAAATTCCTCACTCTCCTGTGTATTTAATTTTACTCCAGCAACGGAAATACATTTTCACTTCGTGACATTTTATCTCCAGCTGGAACATTCATTTATGCATTACAGTAACTTCCGAAACAGCTTTAATATGGTAGAACAGAGAATAAAATCCCATTTCCTACTATATAAAGTGTTGAAATAACTCTTGTCTAAAAAAAGTTCACTAAAATTGATGGCCGGAAAATTGAAACAAACTACTTTAGTTGGAAATTGATTTAAACTTTGATATTGATACTATAAGGTGCCGGGAGCAAATGGCCCATACTTAAACTTAGATAAGGCAAACATAAAACTTATCTCAAATATTCCCTTATTATGTGAAACATTTTTTAAGTATCTACAACGCAGTAGTAGTATTATAGAACGTAGTAATAATAACTATTTTTTTTTACAATTTCTGTGATGAACAGAAAATATCCCCAAAGAACCCCGGAATAAAACCGATGAAAATCGTGTTTTGGTGGAATTGGCTGAAACTTTGCTATTTTGTAGTTCAAGTCATGCTGGTCAAAAGTTCTTATCTCATCGAGCCGATCCTATGGACAGTTTTTGAAATATAACTTGTCGAAGTTAGGTAATTCGCGTCATTTTAGACATTCAAGAATTTTTTGCTTTTAAACTATTAACTTTAGCAAAAAATTGTAGTGAAAAAAACTTAATTTTTACTTTTTTGCGAAAATCGTCTATTGGTAGATATTTCAGAATATCATTTATTTTATATCATTATAAATTAAGACAGCATTATAAGGGAAGGATCTTCGAAACGGGGTAAAATGATAAGATGGTAATGATAATTTATTTACATATCTCAAGTCGTGAAAGTCATTCCTAAATATTAACTTCTTATGATGATATGATGGTGAGAAGGTGCATAGAATACGGTGAGTAAATACGCATATATTATATTTTTAAATATTTTCCACTTGTAACCAACCGAGTTCTTTTATTTTTGAAGAAATACGATGGTACTTCCGAATGCGATACACGTGATCAGAAAAAACATTCTTTTTAAAATAGGTAATACAGTCGTCTGCCATTTGACCCGTAAATAATAGGGAACTTATTTTGTTTTATTTCATTAAAGTATTTATTTATATGGAAAAACCGCTGCCCAAGGAATCACCAGATCTTCTATCCAAGACTCTCACAAAGAAAACATTTTTTTATGTAGAAATAATTGTTTATGGAACTTTAATAATATAATAAACCCACAAAACGATATGAAACATCGGTAGTGTGGTGCACAAACACTAAATCACAGTTTTATTTTTTCACCCCCTTTAATAGTGGGGTGGGGGTGGTAATGGGGGTGACTAATGCCAAAAAAAATTTTGCGGTCTTAGCTTCTCTTATACATACTAAATACCAATTTTATGAACTCTTACTTGCTTGATTTATCTATTTACCCCCAACCCTTCAACGGAATAAGATCAAAATACAATCTAGTTCCAGTTCTCGTTAAAATACATACGTGTACCAAATTTCAAGTCAATATCTTAAACGGTTCCAAGGTAATCGTGCGCACAAAAAAGTTACAGATAGACCGACAGACAGAACTTTTTTTTGCTCAAACTTAAAATATCGACGTCATGACATTCTAAGCCTATTGGAACAATAAAAATTTCTAAAAAAATTTTTTTACGTCACTATACTTCCACTCAATGTGGAGGTAATTTGATTTATTAAAATAGCTGGGCTATACTTGTTGTCCCCTTTTGGGGGATGTAATATATATATGTATATATATATATATATATATATATATATATATATAGAGATATGCACGGTCATATACAGGCCCGTTTCATAAACTGAACGGTTGTAGTGCAGCCCGATTTGACCCTGTGAAGCCCGGGGTCGGGCTCATCAACGTACCCCCGTGTATATCATCACTAAATGGTCGCAAATCATGTTAGTTTCCTCCCTGCAAAATTTTGAGGTGGGCTTCAAAAAGTCATATTTTCATGTTCCGAGATACACTTTTAGTTCAGCACTTCTGAGTCAGGCGGCGCTGTTCCTGTATATCCAAGACTCTTATACAGTTGATATCCATCGCTCGTTATATAGCCCGATATTTGGCATCGTTGCAGTGGCTCGATAGCGTTCGATTCTTATTTCCTCTTAAATACTTTCTTTATGAAGTCACAATCGTTGAATGAAAGTTCTTTCTTCATATTCGAATAATTTTTCTAAATTCAAAAATTTGTATATACGTTCTAAGAATTATAAATTATGTGGTACGGTGCTATGAAAGCAAAATAGTAGCATCTTAAACATCTTAAAACGTTTTTTGAATTGTAATACATAATTTCAAATAGAGCGATAAAAGGTAGCATTTATATCAAAAGAGAAAAATTATAATAACAAAATATAAAATCGAGTATAAAATGCATTGGCTTTGTCCATTTGTTGTACTAAATTAATGTTTCCATGTCCCTAAATTAGGTTTGTGGTTTTTTGCATTCATGATTCAATAATATTCCTCATTTTTATTAATTTTGGTGCTAAAATTTTCATGGAGAAATATCGGGACATTAAACAATAATTATGCAGAATGACGTTTTACGTACCTATTATAAGGATAGATAGGCATTGTCCATGACGACTTCCACATCCCCGTAGTTTAGTGGATAGTAACAGTAAAAAAACATGTTTTTTTTTAAATAGTCTTAGAATGTCATGAAACATCGATATTTTCAGCTTGAACGAAAAAAATTCCGTCTGCAAATTGTTTTTGTGCAAACGATTCGAACCGTTCATGATGTTGACTCAAAATTTGGTATACTTGTGTATTACAACGGGATCTGGAAATAGATTATGCGTTGATCTTATTCCGTTGAAGGGTTGTTGCAGAGTCGATAAAATTGGGTTTTAGGGTATAAAATATTAGTCTTTAGCATTAAATCGCTTATAAATTTTGAATGGAACTGTAGCTATTTTATTGTTTTAATTTGTTTTATGTATACGTGCTATAGGCAGTTTTGTTTCTTGTATAATTTTAAAAATTTATTTTTCAACAGTGAAATTTTCTGCTATTATCCTTATTATCTCTGATCCTAGTAATCGTGCCACAAAAATAAAAATAGGGCATTGAGTTTTGAATAGGACTAGGTCTATGAAAAATCTTTCTGATAATTTGTTAATTTAAAAATAAATAAATAAAAATCACAAAAAAGTACTTTTTTTGGCTATTTAAGAAACAACGTAATAATGAATCAATTTTATTTTATTGAACTAAACTCTCGTGCGAAATTTTAACCAAAATATGTTTTCAAACGGCTAAAAGTCAATAATAAATTCGAAATTTCCATCGCTTACTGCTTAAGGGCATCGACTCGTAGGAGAAAATTTTTTTTTTTTCAAAATGTAGATTTTTGTATGTTTTTTGCAATGGTATTAAGAAAAAATTATATCTTCATTTAAACCGTTTATTTGAAATTTGTTTATGATTTTCAAAATTGTAGTAGTAAATAAATTCAAATAACCCTGTGATCTTTTTTATCAAACTAAAAGCGGCAAACGAATTATGAAAATACGTGAAATATATAGCATTTCTTAAAAAAAAAAATAATGGTCTGCTTGCATTTGAGGTCGAGAGTCGAGATACGTCAGTTTTTGCATTAAAGTCACTTATAAATAAACCAAAAAACTATTTCTTTTTGAAATTTGGAGTGGTTGTTTTTTAAAGCTTACATCTTTGTCTCTGATATTTGAAAATAATCTAAAATTACAATTTTTGAAATAACATTGAATAGAACGGTTATTTTCTTAATTTTTGTCGCGAAAAGGAGGAACTAATCTAATCTGAACGAATATCCTTATGTCCATGGACACAGCTTTGTAAAATTTTTAATATCACCGATACAATAAAAAAAAAACAATATTCGCGGTCAGGAGTTGAACCCTAGACGTCCGCATCCTGGTAAAAAGTGCTATCGTCTAAAATATTAAAGTCTAATTTGTAAAACAGTAATATACCGTTTAGAGCTAATTGACAATTATCGGATCTCTAACATAAGTTCCAAAGGCCCGACTTTCGGGCCTCTATACATTATCTTTTAAACATTGTGCTTCTGGTTTGTTTTCAACTAGATAAGACAAAAATATAGGTATTGAAAGAATAACAGGGCTCAATTTTAAGAAGAAATATTAATTTGTTTATTTATAAGCGACTTAGTTACAAAAACTGACGTATCCTAGCTCCAAATGCAAGTAGATAATTATTTTTTTAGAAAAATGTCAAATGTTTCATCTATTTTCGTAATTCGTTTGCGTTTTTAGTTTTATAAAAAATCCACAGGATTATTTGAAGTTGTTTATAACTATAATTTTGAAAATTATAAACAAATTTCAAAAAAATAGTTTAAATGAAGATTTTTTTTCTTAATACCATTGTAAAATACATTTAAAAACCTACATTTTTAAAAATAAATTGATTCATTATTACGTTATATTTCTTAAATAACCAAAAAAGGCAATTTTTTGGTGATTATTATTTTTTTATAAATTAACAAATTATCAGAAAGTGTTTCATAGGCCTAGCCTTATTTAAAATTTTATTGCGAACAAATGGCTCTTTTTATTATTGCGATACGATTTCTAGGACCGGAGATAATAAAGAAAATAGCAGAAAATTTCACTGTTTAAAAATAAATTGTTAAAATTTTACCAGCAATGGACCGATTTAATGCAAAACTTCACATACACTTTCTGTTATATATACTGGCAACAAATTCAAACAATAAGACTGCTGCAGCCAGATAATTCCTTATTCACCTATTTTGATACTTAATTTGACTCCGCCATTAGGGGTAATCAAAAATACCAATATTTCGAAAAGAATTTATATCTTTTGAACGGCTGGGCCGATTTAAATTCGAAAAAATGTGCATTAGATATAATAGCTACACCCTTATTAGAGAATTGAAAAAGACATTTGATAATGGGAACATTAAAATAAAAAATGAATATATTTTTATCTTTTCATATCACATTGTTCTGACACACTCACTGCATGTCTTTAGTACAATCTTTAACTACTATGTCATATTATCACAACATATATTTTTTGGAATCAATAAAATAGATACATCATCAAAAATATGATATACTTATATTTCTCGATTTATCTTGTCCCCATATTTTCTTGTTGCTATTTCCGTAGTTTCTTTTATAAATCTTTAGGCACTAGTTTACAAAATATAATTTTTTGGTGCATATTGGCATATTTCTTCCTACCGTTAGGTACTATACTGTCATATAACTCCATCGTGCTTCAAACAGGCCAATAATTTCAATAATTCTTTTGACACTTGAGACGCTTTGATTGTTTTATTGGGCTGTATTGTAAGATGTATTTAAGTTGAATGTAGAAAGATACCAGAGAAAAGGCACCCGCTTAACTCAGCGGGGCGTACGGCAATAAATATAAAACAGATCGCTTGAAGCGTATGACCACGTGCTCACCGAAATGTAAACAATTTTTTGTAACTATTTTTCATGTGAAAATAAAAATTCTGCCAGTTCCAATTTCATATCAAAAGCTCTATTTGTTAATTGACGAATGCATAAACTTATCAGCTAGTAAATTCGTGGATTTTTTTTGGATTGTTCATAATTTTATGACCCCGTTACGTGAGTAAAAATTTTTATTTTTATAAATTGATGGTTAAAAATATATTTCTATAAGATTATATCAAGACCCGAAAACCTCAAAATGCGGTGACAATAGGAAACATTTTTTTTTAATTTAAATAGCAACATAAGTTTTAAAAAATCCGTTGTGTTTTGAAAAATGTTTTCTGGAACCTACAGATGATGTGTGCTTTTTCAGATTTTTAATTGCATTTTAAATGACTGAGGAGAGTATAAAAAAAATGACAAGCGTCTCTGTACCTCATTTTTGATAATTTGGCGGCCGGTACAATTTTAAGTAAATAAAATAAATAAATAAATGAACGTTTATTGTGTACAAAAGAATTTACACACAAAAGGAAAAGGTTAGCCTAAACTATCTTCGACCTCCCATATGCATTAGGAAAAAATATTATTACTATAGCAGTATTATATTAAACTAAGAAAACCTATTAAACTAAATTTTTAACTTAAAACTAATTATTTATATTGTATTACTTATAATAATAATAATAATTTAACTATCAAATGTGCCGTTTTTTTATTATGACCATTATACTAGGGAATTTTATGCTCTGACAAAAAGGTACATATACAGTGTGTCGCACTTTTCATGGAGCCACCCTCATATCTCGCTCATTTGATATCCGAATATTTTGAAATTTTAATGGTGACTATATACCTATAGAGTAAGTCTTTAGACGTAATCACATTTAATTTTAGACGGAGGCGTTCGATTCTAGAATGGAAAGAGGAGGTCGATTTTCAAAAAATATATATTAGCGATTTTTTCAGAAAAGAACTAGTAAGATATTCTTAATTAGCACCTTTGTACAAAATTTCATCATAGTGGGTTCAAAGATGTTGGAGATAGGGGCCGTCAAAAACAGTAATTTTTATCTATAAAACGGATATAATTATTATTATGCATAATGATGTTTTACGTATTATAAGGATAGATAGGCATTGTCCATAATCACTATAAGCTGGTACTACTTCCACATCCACATAGTGGAGTGAACGTATAATAAAGGTAAAAAAAATGTTTTTTTAAACAGGCTTGGAATGCCACGAAAGGTATTTTAAGTTTGAGCAAAAAAAATCTGTCTGTAATTTTTTTTGTGCGCACGATTACTCTGGAACCGTTTATGATGTTAACTCAAAATTTGGGACACCTGTGTATTATAACGAGATCTGGAAATAGATTATGTTTTGATCTTATTCCGTTGAAGTTTGGGATGGGGGGATAAATAGGCAAAGCAAGCAAGTGAGAGTTTATAAAATTGGGATTTAGTGTATGTACGAGAAGCCAAGTACCTAGTCAAATTTTTTTTGACATCAGCCACTTCCACTATCACCCCCATTACCATCCCTACCCCATTATTAAAGGACGAGAAAAAAATAAAATTGTGATTTTGTGTGTGTATAAGTACCAAAGGCCTAATTTTTTTTTGCATCAGCTATATCCCCCACTACCATCAACACTGTCGATATGGCATTTTGTTTTATGGGCTTTTGTGGTAGACGATTGCAAATATTATATTATTAAAGTTCTATGATCAGTTATTTCCACATAATGGACTGCAAATACAGTATCAACTTTTTCTCTTTGTAAAAGACTTGGATGTTGAAATAGTGATTCTTTAGGAAGCGGTTTTTTAAGTCAGGTTCCCTTTACTGTATGGTGCATCTAACTGCATGACGTGATCTGTCTTGGTTCCCTGTTAAGCCTACACGGTCTCTAAAAACACAATTTAGATGGGCTAACTTGAATCGTTTTATTCCATTTGGACGTGCAAAAGAGAACAACGTCATAACTGCGGAATACTTATTACTTACACATCCACGTAGTGGAGTTGAAGTATAGTAATCGTAAAAAAAATTTTTTTGCTCAAATTATTGAAGGTGACTATGGAAGGGAATAAAAAGATAAAATTGTGATTTAGTGTGTATAAAGGAACAAAAGGCCTGAATACTTTTTTGGCACTCGCCTCCACCTCTACCACATTATTAAAGGGAATAAAAAAATAAAATTATGATTTATGTGTACAAGAGCCTCTAAATTTTTTGCCAACAGCTTCCCCCTCTACTACCTCCACTACCATGTTGCACATCGTTTTATGGGTTTTTGGGATAGACCATTTCAAATATTATATTATCAAAGTTCTATGAACAATTATTTTTACACAGTGGATTGCAAATATAGTATCGACATTTTTTTGCTGTAAAAGGCTTGGGCAGGAAAATCTAGATGTGGAAGTAGTGATTTTTTAGGCAGCGGTTTTTTTATTAATGAACACATATATTTTTATGATGGTTATTTGAATTTATATTTCTAGTCGGTCTCCCTGCATGGTGCATCTGACGTCATGCACCTACCTTGATTGCATTGGATTCGGAATGACGTCTAGAAAAATGTGCAAAAGTTTTAAACCCGCACATAAATAATTGCAAAAGTTATAAACTAATGAAAATTGAAAAAATAACGAGTTCCGTTTTTTGCAAATAACTCGAAAACTATTAAAAATTTTTAAGAAAGAAAGATTCTTAAAGAGGAAGAAATTCCCAATAAAAAAGTCCCGACTCCCTAAACTCTACATCTATTATTAACGAGATTATTAATGATTTTAATTTAATGTTGAAAATAGACCTCCGCGCAGCGAACACTAAGGCGTTACGATGCTCTGGAACCGTCCGAAACAAGTAAAAATATTTTTTGTTATTAAATATTAATTTTAAAATTCATAAAAATTATGTTATTATTTAAACACTTAAAGGAACAATATCCCGATGGAAAAATTTTTTTTTATTAATTTTAATTACTCTTACTGTTTTTATATTCAAAAATACTATAATATTACATAAACTTAAAATTTTTATTGCTACTTGTTTAAACAAATTTTATAAACAAATATATAAATTACGTATTTTTGAAAAATATTTTTCTGCCATTTTATTTGTTATAGAATATTATAATTAAAAAAAATTCTTAAAAATTGTTTTTAATTGTTTATAATCACTTTTGTCTTTTTTCATTATTTAAACATGTTATTAAGAAAAAATTTTATTCCTAAATTTATTATTTGCAATTATCCAAAAGGTGGAAAAAAGAATTTTTTTTGTTGTGAATTTATTTGTTTATTTAATAAACAATTTGTTATTAATAATCGCCGAATGTGTTTATATTTTTTTTTAGATAGAAAAAAATAACAAAAACAACCGTATACATAAACATGAAAATTCTTTTGAGAATAATAATTCAAAAATCGAGAAAATACTCGTATCAAGTATGCCGTGGAAATTGACAAAAACTAGATTCAAAACATTAATTTTGTCTGCATAACCAAAGCGTTCTGTCCGAAATGTCCATTTTATTTAACACATGTTAGAATCAAAACATAGCCTATTGCTATTCTTGTTTTATTATATGTAGGCAAATAATATACCTACATATTTAAATAAAAAAGGTATATTTTAATCACAGTTAGAAAACACTAACGAAAATATTAGTGGGAAAAGAGCAGAGCGTTTGCCCTAAACAACTTTATGGCAGCATCAAAAAAGGTGATTAAGGAATTCTTTCTGCCGCGATATTATAATTTAGTTTGTTTTTGGTTTTGGTGTGGTAACAAGTGCAATAAGAAGTCCTGAACTAAATCTAAGCATTGAATAAAAATAGACAAAAAACTTTCTGATAAATTGTTAACTAGCAAGAAAATAAAAACCATTAAAAAACCGCTGCCCAAGGAATCACTACTTCCATATCCAGATTTTCTATCCAAGTCACTCATGACGAAAAAATTTTGTATGTGGAAATAATTATTTACGGAACTTTAATAATCCTCTACCCCAGAAACCCATAAAACGATACCCCACATCGGTAGTGGGGCGGGGGTGGTAGTGGGGGGTGGATGAAGTAAAAAAATATTTTGAGGTTTCTGGTCCTTGTACACACACTAAATCGCATTTTTTTGATCCCCTTTAATAATGGGGTGGTGGTGGTAATGGAGGTGGCTAATGTCAATTTTTTTTTTGAGACCTTAGCTTCTCTTATATATACTAAATACCAATTTTATGGACTCTTACCTACTAGATTTACCTATTTACCCCAAATTTACCCCTATTTACTCCCCAACCCTTCGACGGAAGAAGATGAAAATATAATCTAGTTCTAGATCTCGTTAAAGTACATATGTGTACCAAATTTCAAGTCAATATCTCAAACGGTTCCTGAGTAAACGTGCGCACAAAAAAAAAGTTACAGACAGACCGACAGACAGACAGACAAACATTTTTTTTCGCTCAAACTTAAAATCTCGACGTTTCATGACATTCTAAGCCTATTTGAACAAAAAAAAATTTTTAAATTTTTTTGTCGTTACTATACTTCCACTGGATGTGGAAGTAATTACTGTCTCTGTATAATTTAAGAAGTATAATGTAATAATGCATAAATCTGTAACGAAAGTGAGTGAAACTATATCTTTTATTGCTTTATTTTTCGAGTTGTTTATAAAATATTGAAGTTAAAAATATCACGTGTCTATTCAAAAAATAAAGAAAAAATTTGTACCTGCTACAAATAATTCTTTTCGTGAAGTATACGTCATTACCTCTAGGACTGCAGTTTTCGCCATGTATTTTTACGGAATTGAAAATTATTTTTTCTGTACTAAAGCACTTCTTATAAACAATGACTTTCATTTTATTTCAAATTTCCAACTGCTCAGTTAATTTGTTGTAATGTATTCTAATGTTTTGATTATTTAATTTTAACAAATTCTAACATAATTCTTTATACTTCATTTATACATTTTATTTTCGTCATAGTAATTTAGGACTAATAATTTTTTAGTTAGATTTATGGCTGAATACTGTAATATAACTGTATCTTGCTTTAAACAGTAGATTTTGTATACCATTGGCAACAGTTCTTTTGGCATTTGAGACGCTTTGTTTTATTGCTCTGTGCAAGAAAGCAACTGTCACCAGATTTAAGTTGAATGTAGGTAGAAGAATGTAAGAAAAAAAGGTGCACAAAAGAGTTTACGCACAAAAGGAAGAGGTCAGCCTAAACTAGCTTCCCCATATACATTAAGAAAACATATTATGACGATACGCAGTATTACATTAGATTGAGAAAACTATTAAACAAAATTTTTATATAATTATAAACAATTATATAAAATAAAATATAAATATTATACTACCTTTAATAACGATAATTTAACTATCAAATGTACCGTTTTTTATTATAACCATTATACGAGAGAATTTTATGCTCTACCGAAAAGTTACGTATATTGTTTTGCCTTATCTTGCTTAATTTTCAAAATATTGACGAAAAAGCATTGCATTTTGTTGCAATTATTGTTAGTAACTTTTGAACCCGAAAAGAAAGAAAAGAAAAGAATACCACACAAATTCCTTTTTAAGCGTATCTGCGAAGACTAATTAATGTCGGGCACAAGTATATTATATGCTTGCACTAATAGTACAGTGTAACTAGAGGTTTTAACTTCGGAATAATGTCATATTGAACGGATTTAGTTCATTTTTGGAGGTATAATAGTAAATGCTTGACAGAAAAGTTTCTATATTGTGCGGGGGCTTGCTAATTTATAGAGGGTGAATGCCACCCCCTTTCAGGGGGTGGCACTTAAAAAATATATATTGGAGCTGAAATAGAATCAAACTTTAAGAAGAAAAGGTTCTATGCAAATTTTCACATAAATTGATAGTTTTTAAGTTATAACGACTTCAAAATTGCGATTTTAGCTTAAAAAAAAGGTATTTCCAAACGGCTTTCGTCAAGTATCTCGAAAAGTATTACTTTATCGAAAAAATGTGACAGACCAATTACAGAAAGTACAAACTGGGAAATAATTATATTTTTTGTTTATTGATGTAGGATTAATAATTTCGGAGATATTTAAGTTTATATTTGGTATCCAAGTGTTTTGAAATTACCTTTAAAGTTTAAAATGCATTTTTTTCTAAAGCAAGTGCTTTAAATGAGCAAACAAATTTGAACATCTAGGTAATGCTACATCCTAAACTGTATTTGAGATAATTTCTTTAAATTACTGGCTAATTAGAGTAACAAAATGGCGACCTTTTTATATAAAAAAATATAAATACGCTCATTTTTACATCATAACTTCTTTACTTCTTATGCTACAGGAGCGAGTAAAAATAATTTGAAAGCGCAATTAATTGTCTTTAATTTCATTTCTTAGTATGCGTGACGTAGGTGTCTCAATTTCTGAGATATTTAACATTTAAAAACTGCATTTTACGACTTATAAACGTTCGGACTTTCATATCTCCGAAACTATTAAATCTATGTAAATAAATAAACAAGCTAAATTCATTATCAGTTTATGAGCTTTATTTCTGGTCTCTACCCATTTTTCAATAAAACTAATATTTATTGAGACACCCATTTGGACAAGGAAAACAAAATATCGTTTTATCGAAAATACCTTTATAGTTTAAACTGTATTTTTTTCTAAAGCAAGTGCTGTATACAAACCAAAAAATTTGACATTTACGTCATGCTATATATTAATGAGAAACAGTGTTTGAAATTCCTTTTTTTAATTACTGGCTAATTACAGGAACAAAATGGCGACGTTGTTTAAAAAAAAATGTGTAGACGCACATTGCTTCGGTCATAACTTCTTTGTTCTTTATGCTATAGAAACAAATAAAAAAACAGTTGAAAGCTTAATTAATAACCTATTATTCTACCTACTAGCATCCTTGACGTATGTGTCACAGTTTCTGAGATATTTAACTCTCACTCTAAATAATTATCTTATGAACCCTTGGATGCCAAATGTAAACTTAAATATCTCCGAAATTATTAATCCTACACCAATAAACAAAAAATATAATTAATTCCCAGTTTGTACTTTATGTAATTGGTCTGTAACATTTTTTCGATAAAGTAATACTTCTCGAGATACCTGACCAAAGCCGTTTGGAAAACTTTTTTTTAAGCTAAAATCGCAATTTTGAAGTTATAACTTAAAATAGTAAAAACTATCAATTTGTGTGAAAAATTGCATAGAACCTTTTCTTCTTAAAATTTGATTATACTTCAGCTCCAATAAATATATATATTTTTTAAGTGCCACCCCCTGAGAGGGGGTGGCACTTACCCCCTAATTAGCAAGCCCCCGCACAATATAGAAACTTTTGTGTGAAGCTTATACTTCCAAAATGAACGAAATCCATTCAATATGACATTATTCCGAAGTTTTGCATATTTTCACCTCTAGGTACTAGACTATAATAATAATAATTATTTTTATTATTGCAAGCATATAACATATAAGCAATAAAAGAAAATATTAAATTTTTGCTTGCCATACTTAAAAGGGAACTTTGTGCTTGATAGTACGTCGGGTACATGGCTATATAAGCCAATAATCTGCACTTTTTGATTGGGATGTGCCACTTTCTGTGGTCATAGTTGATGCCAAAAGGTAACTTTCCAGATAGGGAGCCACTTTAAAATCCGTGCAACACCAAAATGGCGACCATTAAAGATGGCTGCCATTAGCCACAATGAATGTTTTTTTATCTCAGCTCCTAATGGTTCGATTTCTATTTTCTTTTTTTTTTTTGTTTGAGAGCTCTTGTAAAGAAGACACTTTTTTGTCCCTATACGTTTATCTGTACACTTTAAGGGTTCTGCGCAATTTAAGAAAATATATATTTTTTAATTTTTAAAGATATTTCTTTGCACAGTGGGACAAACTGAATCTGAAAACTTATTTCATATAATGCAACTTTCAATTGATGTTAACTTGGGACAGCTGGTACTTAGTAAAGGTCATTGTAATAACTTTTTCAAAATTAAGCCTATAAGTATTATAGTGACAGTGAAATAAAATTAAATAAAAACTTATAAATACTTCAAAGAGAACTTCATGCTTTGTTGTTATTTGATGGCAATCATTTTTTGCTCATATTTGACCCATGTACTCGGAAACACAAAGGTCACTTGCTGTCTCAAAATAAGTACATTTTCAAAAGAAAAATTGCATCAAGGGATTATTTTACTATTATACCTGATGTTACTGTACTATTAAAACAATTCGTTTGATATATCTATGTTAGGTAAATAAACGTAATTTAATTTCTACCCCTTTGCATCTTTTTATTTTACTGTTAATAAGGCAATACTTTAAAAGTGGAAAACAAAAAATGAGGACAAATTCAAAATATTTAAATACTTATAGGCCTATCACGGAGTAATTACATTATCAGTTATTAATAATTAATGTCTATTTGGATAAAAAAATTACCTAATATTTTATTAGGTTCTTCTAATATATCTTCAAATTCGTAACAATGAATAATAAAAAACGTAACTGTTATATTATTTTGGCGATCAAAGAATGAATGCATTTGCTTTAATAGCTGGCCCTCCATTAGCGTCTCTACTGTAAACAGTAATGGTAGTGGCGCGGTATAGCAAGTACTCCTATTATGTTGTGCTTCGTGACGATGCATGCATCAAAGAAATATATATTATAAAAATATAACCTACTGAGGCCCGATTACATTGGCAACATCGCTGGGACGGAGAACGAACGCTAGCTATATTCTTATATACAGCGGGCTTTGAAAGGATCAGTAAATATATCCGGGCTCTGAAATATGCCATGTTTATATAATTGAAAGAAAAATAATAATTAGCTACCCCTAGTGGCTTCCTATTAGAAAAGATTCATAACAATCGCCATATTTAATAAATTTGTTAATTTATACACTCGGGAAATGCCGGGCTAATGAACGACCTGTCGATATATCGGGCTACACAATATACCGTCTATACCTATATATATATATATATATATATATATATATATATATATATATATATATATATATATATATATATATATATATATATATATATATATATATATATATATATATATATATATATATATATATATATATATATATATATATATATATATATATATATATATATATATATATATATATATATATATATATATATATATATATATATATATATATATATATATATATATATATATATATATATATATATATATATATATATATATATATATATATATATATATATATATATATATATATATATGTTATATAAAATTATACGCTATATCATCAAGATATAAAGCGACATTACAGATAGCATCATATTACAGTATTAGATAACAGCTTCCTTTGAATTGCTTATCTAGATATTAAGTTTCATTTTAACTTCTCACAATATTATGCTGATTAGCTAGCTTGCATTTCCTTTGTTCAACTTTGGCTGACACATCATTTGAAAACTTATAAATAAGACTAACGAGCATTTGTACCGGCAGTTATCATACTCACTTCATATTAAATGTATCATACATAAATTGTATCTTTTATTCAGGAATCAACGTTGATTCCTCATGTAACTAAATAAAAAAGTTTTTAAAAAGTCAATCACGCAAACAGTGATCTAACAAATGGCGCAGTCGTACGGATCTAACTAACATCGCGTGTTCGGGAGCCTAACTAGTGGTAAACATATCCAGCGGAACAAGGAGTCCATCTGCAAAAGGTGCCTAACCATTGGAAAAGAACCAT
Organism: Rutpela maculata; assembly: GCA_936432065.2. Taxonomy (NCBI): domain Eukaryota; kingdom Metazoa; phylum Arthropoda; class Insecta; order Coleoptera; family Cerambycidae; genus Rutpela; species Rutpela maculata. Next base: position 148,588,894 of record OW386285.2, on the reverse strand, counting down.
TAGAACAAGGAGAACTTCTTAGCCGTGGTGGTGGATCCCAATCCTTTAATTAGAAGAACCTACTAACCAGATGAAGAAAATATTCACGTAAGTCATTTTAAGAATCATCTCGCTTACTTTATTCATAACCTATTTAAGTGAACAGTTCTATTGTCAAAGTGAAATCTATTCCTCTACAAACGCAACGAAACAAGTTTATTTAATTTTAAGTTTATTTATTTTCGTATTTACGAAACATTGTGTATTATACAGCTAATATATAATCCATTTACACACGCAACGTAACAAGCTAATTTAATTTAAGTTCGTATCATACTGCTGATACGCAACCAATTTCTTTTTGCAATCCAAATAATTTAAATACCAAGCAAAATGCCAGACAGAGCTCAACCAGAGACAGCTCAACCAATTGTACCGGCACCAGCCGAACAACAACAACAACAACAACAACAACAACAACAGCAACTACAACAACAACTACAACAACAACCAGAGCAAATTGAGCCTTACAAGCTCTCTGAAGTATTTTCATTGATACCGGAATTTGATGGCAACGCCATTAATTTACAAACATTTTTAAACTCATGTCAGTGTGCACAAAGTATGGCAATCCATGACCAGAAAATTTTATTAACAATCCACATCAAAAATAAGTTAAAAGGCAAAGCTGCCGAATTAATTAATTCACGCAACCCTGGCACCTGGCCAGAAATCAAAGCACTCTTGGAAACTCATTTTGGGGGCTCCAGAGATCTAACGGCCCTGATTCAGGACCTGCAGCGCATTCACCAATTGCCAGGCGAATCCGCATTAACATTTGTATCGCGTCTACAAACGCACAACGCGAAGATGCACGCCGGAGTGCAAAAACAAAATCTCACGGGTACGCAAAGAACTGTACAATCAGATCTTATAGAAACCATGACGCTTAATAATTTGTTAACGGGCTTAGAACCAAACTTAGGCCGCATCATACGTGCCAGTAACCCTCCAACCATACTAAAAGCTGTTAGCAGAATTCGGAGAGAACTGCAACTCTCCTATTTTGAACAACAAAAATTTCCGAAAAATAGTCCAGTCAAAAATCCCAATTTACAACCCAAACGACCAACCTCTAATTTTCAACAGAAATTCTGCTCATTTTGTAAAAAAAATGGACACGTCATAAACGAATGTCGTACAAGGCAACAGCAACAGTCTATGCCATCGACATCAAACTTTCAGAGACCAAATTATCAAGGAAACCCAAATTTTCCAAATTTTTCTCAAACCAATCAATTTAATCAGAAGACATTCCCTCAACCTAATCAATCTAGTCAACCACAACAAAACAGGCCCTCAGCCATAAGACCGAACCCGAATTTCAATCAGCAAAGACCCTCTGCTATTCAACCAAACCCAAACTTCAACCGTTTTAATCAACAAAAAACGCACCATTTAAATTACGAACCTTATGAAAACCAATGCGATTTTAATCAATACAGTGACTATTCTTCTGATTACCAAACTGCAGAAGATACTTACGAAAATTATAACTTTGAAACTAACCAAAATTTCCAAGAGAATTATACAGCTAATTCTCAATATGAACAAGTACGAGGATTATACTGCTAATCCTCAGGATTTTCGCTTAGATCCAGAGTACCCCACGGATACTCCAATACAACAACCAGACCAATTCGAACCAATTACGGAACTAGAAACTCAAATACAAACTATGAATCTCAACGACAGTTTCGACCCGTCCCTGAACTTCCCAGAACAGAAGTTCTTTTAAATACACCCCCGCATACCTTACTAACCGTAAACTCAAAAAATCTCTATTATATGAAAGACGCAACTGGTAAATTTAAAATCTTAATTGACACAGGTGCAGGCATATCAATTTTTAAACCTAAAACAGCTGAAAATTATAGACGTAGATCTCCTGAAAATGTAATTATACAGGGTATTACCGATCAAAAAATTTATATCAACGAATCTGTTCTCATCCCCTTTTCAGATGAGTCACACAAAGTTTATATCTATAATCTAGATATAGATTTTGATGGATTATTAGGCGCAGACTTTTTAGAACATTACGAATGCCAAGTAGACTTTAAAAACAAACAACTAGTCACAAATTTTAAAACCGTACCACTATTTAAAGTCACGGAAGAAACTACAGTAAATTTACCTGTACAACCAACTAGTAACTCTAACATCAAAAACCAAAATCTAAATTTAGGAAACATCAAAAATTTAATTTCTATCGAACCTCGCATGGAAAAAATCTGTAAACCAAAATGTAACCTGCGAAATACCGAAGCTATACTGTTAGCCCAGGAAAACGAGAAAGTACGCTTAACAAATGCCATTGTCAAAATCGATCACAATGGAGAATTTTTAACTTCAATAAGAACGCGGACGCACTTTCCAGAATCAAAATTAATCATTTTTCCGAATGTTCCAAATTCTATTCAAAGGTTCTAGCCGCGAATGACGAAGAGTCAGACGACGACGAAAATCCAGACGATAATAACGAAATCACTAACGAACAAATTTCTCAAGAATTTGAAACTTTCGCCAACTTATATAAAACAACATCTTTAATAGACTATTCAAAAATCAAAGCATCAAACAAACAACTCTTATACCGAGAACATAAAGATATTATAACTTTCTTCCAACAAAATAACTTACAAGACCTCCATCATAAAATTATCGAGGACATATTCGAAGAAAATCCCGAATTTCATAACGATAAAATCAATATTGTATCAAGCAAAACGGTCAGACATAGGAGATATTTTATCATCCCTCTACCTTTTGATATCGAATCTGTAATTGAACATCTATTTTCGATATTATTTAAAAATCAAGATGTCCTAGATCTCTCTAAGACATACTTTGTCGAAAATAACTTAGACCTCCCCATTCTTGAAATCCTATCATTCATTTTTGCGGAAAAAGACTTAAAAGTAGTAATTTGTCAAGATGTCGTCAGAACTGCCGACGAAGATGAAATTCCAATTATATTGGAGCAAAATCATTTTGGTAAAAATAATCTACGCCATGGAATAAATGAAACGATTCGAAGAATTAGAGAAAAATACACTTGGCAAGGTCTAACTAAAGACGTTGAAAATTTTATAAAAAATTGCGAAACTTGCCAAAAGACTAAAGTATGCCGGAAAAACCTTAACAACCCTCTAGTAGTCACGAAACCCCAAGAACACCATTCGAAAGAATTAATATCGATTTATTTGAATTCCCAACTCGAAATTACGCTTTAACTATTCGCGACGAGTTAACTAAATTTACACAAGCCTATGCAGTCCCGGACAAATCCGCAAAATCCGTCGTAAATACCTTGTTGTTATACTTTCAACATTACGGTACCCCGCTAAGAATCCATTGCGATTACGGTGGCGAATTTGACAACCGCTTGCTCAAAGATCTCTGCACCCTCTACGACATAAAATTAACTTATTCAAGCGTAGGACATCCCCAATCGAACGGATCCATAGAAAGATTTCATACTACTCTAGCTGAAATAATAAGAATTCATAAAACTGAAAATCCGAACGAACATCCTTTCACAATTTTACCATATGCAGTAATATGCTATAACAATTCAGTAAATAAAACACACGGTTTCACCCCATACGAACTTGTATTTGGACATACGTCCAACAGACCACCTGAAACTTTGTATAACCAAAAAGAGTTAATAACCAAATACGTTAGGGATTTAAACAACAGAATATCCCACTACTATAAAATAGCCGTAGTCGAACGCAAGCTCAAAAGGAGAAAGCGAAAGTTCGCTTTGATAGAAATGTTCCCCAAAAACGACCCGAATACAAAATAGGTGACTTAGTTTACGTAAAAGAATCCCAAATCAAAAACAAATTGCAAAACAAATTTAACGGTCCCTTTAAAATAAAAGAAATTTTCCAAAATTCTGCTACCTTATTAAATCTCGAAACGAAACAAGAAACTAAAGTAAATTTTGATAGAATGAAACCATATACTGAAAATTAAATTTATTTTCAGGTTTCTCCTGTTGTTCGGATCAGCACTCTGTCAATACAAAATTACCCCGATTAATAATACTGTTGGTGTATACTACCACCAAGACACGGACATCGTGGTGACAAATGACAAATGGACTCTGCTAGTGCATAAAAATATTTCATCCCTCAAACTAGCTTTTGACAAAAATCATAATGGTGATCATAAGTCAATTATTTTTACGAGTGAAATTAAAACAGACTTTAACCTTTTAACACAAATATCCAACTCTATAAAAATGAAATTTGACGAAATCTTTTCAGATACAAAAAGATATAAACGAGGAATACTTAACGGTATCGGTACAATATTCAAATCCATAACTGGAAACCTAGATGCTGAAGATGGACAGTACTATACTAATTGTATAAATAAACTAAATAACGACGAACATCAACTGGAAAACTTAATCAAAAATCAAATTTCAGTTACGACTTCTGTTATTAAAAACTTCAACTCGACTATACAAAAATTACAAATTGACGAGGAAACGTTTAACAAAGATCTCGATGAAATCGAACGCACAATTCAAACCATGACTCAAGCTATTGAGGCTGCTCATATAAAACTAAAATTCTTATACATTTCTGAACAACTAATGGCGAGCTATTTGTATATCGAAGATAATTTAAACGACATTCTAAATTCAATAACATTTGCCAGACTAGGAATCATTCACACGTCAATCATAACCCCTAATCACTTAGTGACAGCACTACAAGAAGTTTCACAGAGCCTACGAAGGAACAATTTGCCTCTCCCCATTAAATTATCGGCAGTTGCTAAGTATTTGGATATTATTGAATTACTAGCGTTTCTAATGGATTCTAACTTAGTATTTGTTTTAACAATACCACTTGTTGAACCCCAAAATTATAACACCTATCGCCTATATCCTATCCCGATACTTGATAACAGAACTGGTCTACATCACATTTTATCTATTTCACAAAAGTTTATCGCGAGAGACGATGATTCTTTAATGTACATACCTATACAAAATTTGAAAGAATGCAAACCTCTTTATTTTGGAACCAAACTATGCTCAAACCTATACGCTTATCCCATCGATCAAAATGCCATATGCGAAGCCAGAATCCTTAAACCACTAGCTAGACTCCCAGAAAACTGCCAGACCTCCTTCATTATCAGCCAAGGGTACAATGTCCAAGAACTTGAAGACAACTCATGGCTAATAATTAATTCCGAACCACTTCACATTACCATCAACTGTCCAAAGAGAGAATCCACAACAGAGCTAATCAACAAAAATTCCATCATCAAACTACAACCAGGATGTTACGCCTACGCAGGCATCACCCGAATACAAGCCAGTGCTAAAGACTTTTCCGAAATTAAGGACAATTCACATCCTATCCAAATTCCTTTTGAATGCTGTAATCACATGCCCGACAAAATCAAAATTCCAAAATTAAAACCTCTCAAATTAAACAATCTCGACGTAGAAGACCTAGATATTGCTAAAAACAAATTGGACCAATATTCCAAAGACCTGGATGACCTCATAAACGAACCTTTTGTGACCAAACACATATCTTGGTTCACATATTTCATAATCACTCTCATCATTCTATTAGTTCTACTTTACATAACCTGTAAATGCAGAAGAAGAAGATGTGGAGCATTGCGAATCCAACCCTCAACGGACAACCCTCCTTCACCTCCTTCAGAGCGAAGCAGAGTTTTTACCAAATTTCCTAGACTGATCCCTCCAAGAAAGCGACCCGGTATTAAACCTCAAGAAGAAGAGGACATCGAGTTAACATAGACTTTCATATGTGGAGTTTTACCCTTGTCTATTAATTTAGACCATTGTATTTTATTCTTATTACATTTATGTAATCTACTACTCGCTTATTATTATTATCATCTACCAATTTTAACTTTTATGTATTTTATTATTTTGCTTTGTATTCATTCAACATTGTTTCAATTTATTTTGCATTATATTCATTTAACGTTTCTAACAATTTTCAAAAGTTGCTGCATAACATCAACTTTTTTATTAAGGGGGAAGTTGTTATATAAAATTATACGCTATATCATCAAGATATAAAGCGACATTACAGATAGCATCATATTACAGTATTAGATAACAGCTTCCTTTGAATTGCTTATCTAGATATTAAGTTTCATTTTAACTTCTCACAATATTATGCTGATTAGCTAGCTTGCATTTCCTTTGTTCAACTTTGGCTGACACATCATTTGAAAACTAAATAAGACTAACGAGCATTTGTACCGGCAGTTATCATACTCACTTCATATTAAATGTATCATACATAAATTGTATCTTTTATTCAGGAATCAACGTTGATTCCTCATGTAACTAAATAAAAAAGTTTTTAAAAAGTCAATCACGCAAACAGTGATCTAACATATATACATTTACGTTTAAGAAAATAACGACGTTATAATTGTTCGTTATTCTCATCATGTTTTAACTATGAGCGCAACGTTGATATACTTTTATATTTACATATTTTATTAATCTCTTAATAACACATAACATAAACCAGTAATAGTTTGCGCGATTGATTGATTTTCAGGGGAATTTTTCTTATGTTGTGGACATTCATCCTTTAAGGATTATTTGGAAAATATATTGGAAACAAGTGAAAAATGACATCACTTCAGATTTAACAACAAATGGAACATTAAAATACTATCGAACTAGAATTTTTGAAGATTTGATATTGAACAAATATCATTTCGTACGTTTAACATTTTATATGAAATTACATTTAGAACTACATATTTATTTATTTACTTTTAATTTCCTCTAACCCTGTTAATATACAACCTTTGTGGATTAAAAATTAAAACACATTTATTTGGAAAACCAATCAAAACAACTGCTACTCATAGCTAATACCAGAAATGTAATTGGAATTACCTCAAACACCAATTTCCATTATATGCAAGTCTGCTAAATTATTTGAAACAGTGATTTATAGTTAAGCGTTTTCATTTCAAAGCTAGCCACCTAGAATAACTTTGAATCGTAAGTAGGCACGATTTTAATAAAAAACACATTGGCGTCGATAGAATTTTTTGTTGATTCAATTTTATTTTCCAGTACTTCTCCCGCAGCCCCCCAACTTTGGAATTTAAAATTGCACCATTACTGACATAATTTTAAAGAATGTAGATAGTCCTATACTTCTACCAAAAAAGCATTGCTCAGGATGAACTTCACATCAATGACGAATCTTAATTCGGTTTCGTGAAAGGTCGAAGTATAGTGCAGCAAATCGTCAGAATAGTTAACGTCGTCAAGATACAATACAACCTTGGAAAGAGTACTACCATGGTATGGTGCTCTTTGATATTGCGAAGGCGTTCAATACCGTCTGGATTCGGGACCTTCTCTACAAACTGCGCGACTACATCATTAAAATTATTCACTCATCTCTGACGGGCAGATCTCTGCAGGTATGAGTGAACAATAAACTATCAATACTGCGGAACACTCGCGCGGGAGTCCCACAAGGGTAGTGCCTATCACCAAAATTATAGAAGAATACGAAACTGGCCAAGGACGCCGATATATGCGCCTTCCCGCATTCGCACAACGTACAGGCTGAAAATATGTTAATAAAGACCCACATGGCCCGTGTCACAGTGTATTACGAATGGTGGAAAATAATAATAATAAAAACAGCATTTATTTTTCCATTGTAAAAAAATGATACAAATAAAAGTATACAATAAAATCAATGTAAATAACGTCACAATAAAAATTAACAAATAGTTAACAAAAAAAAACAGTACAATAAAATAAATGAAACAGATGAACATACAAGACATCTAGCCCCGTCAGCAGGGGCGGACTGACAACAGTTTAGCGGCGCTGGATCTTAGAACTCGTAGACCACTTATTCCTCTATTAGCCGGTCATCTTGCCAAGCAGCCGGCGCCAGCGGTACACTATTGGAGCGGGCCACCGGGATTCGTCCCGGTATCCCGGTGGGCCAGTCCGCCCCTGCCCGTCAGTGAACGTTCAATAAGGGGGTGTAAAGGGAAATGCCGAGATCACAATTTTTGACTTGAGGGCTGGTAAACATACTAAAAGTCCCCGAACGTAGGAGGTGGGGGGGCTGCAGAGGGGCACGAAGAAGGTCCCGGTTTTTGGTTTTTCGCTCATGTCTCGAAAACGGTTAGCCCTAATCAAAAAGTGGCTGTATGCAAAATTAAAGTTTACTAAATTTTCTACAATAATGTGTCTATTAATTTTTTTCGTATCTGTTATGGTTCAGTAATGAATTGTATATCTTTTGACTGTATTCTAACTTTATTATAAATTTATTATAAATTGAATAAAAATTTTAATAACCATCGTAGAAAAAAATGTCTTGTAAAGATATCTGTTTCACAGCAGACTGAACTCAAATATCGAATAAAAAATGTCTTTGCATCTGTAAGTGTGTATGCGCATGTATATGTATGTGTGCGTGTATACCGTTTCTTGTAAACACGATAACTTCTGTTAGACTTAAAATATTTAATTACAATTTGGAACATATGTAAAACAGCATATTACAATAATCCCTATTGAAATTGGGCCATATCTGTAATACATGGTGATAACTAGAGGCCTACACTCTCATACATAAAATGGGTTTTATTATTTTAATTTCAGAGCAAAATATTACTAAGGTTTTTATTAAGCATTCAAAAATAAGAAGATGTATAAGATTTATAAACCGCAATATACCAGGTGTATGTTAGGCAAACCAACTTTATTTAAATTAGACGATATATCAATGTTATCCTAAAATGTGGAGCATGGTATTTTTAATAAGATTATTATGAAGTGACAGTTTGTAGGCCTCTGGTTATCACCATGTATTACAGATATGACCCAATTTCAATAGGAATTATTGTAATATGCTGTTTTACATATGTTCTAAATTGTAATTAAATATTTTAAATCTAACAGAAGTTATCGTGTTTCCAATAAACGGTATACACGCACGCATACATATACACGCACACACACACTTACAGACGCAAAGACATTTTTTATTCGATATTTGAGTTCAGTCTGCTGTGAAACGGATATCTGTACAAGAAATTTTTTTCTACCATGGTTAATAAAATTTTTATTCAATTTTTAATAAATTTATAATAAAATTAGAATACAGTTAAAAGATATACACTTCATTACTAAAAAAAATAATAGAAACATTATTGTAGAAAATTTAGTCAGCTTTAATTTTGCACTTTTTGATTAGGGCTCACCGTTTTCGAGATGTGAACGAAAAACCAAAAACCGTGACCTTCTTCGTGCCCCCTGCACCCCCCTCCCCCTCCTACGTTCGGGAACTTTTGGTATGTTTACCCCCTAAATAGTCCAAACAAAGTCAAGTCAAAGTCAAAAATTTTGATCTCGAAATTTCCCTCTAAAAACCATTCATTGACAGGACTAATCTTGAAGTTAGTCATATAAAATTACAAAAATGCATTTATCGTGTAACAATTTTTGTCTAGTAAAGTTTATTTTAATTTTTGTTTGTATGCTACCCGAAGACTTAACATCTTCAGCTAATGAATTATAAAGCTTACACCCTTGGTAAAGGAAACTTTTCTGGTACCTAGCAGTTCTATGAGAATCAGGCAGTAGAAAATTCCTTGCTTTAGTGTCATGTAAATGACTCACTTGATTTCTTAAAAAGATTTGTTTGTGTTTATTAACATATGACCACACCCCTAGAATGTATAGACCAGCAACTGTCTAAATTTTTAAATGCATCACGGCAACTCTGTAATTTGAATTTAATAAAATTCGAATTGTATATTTCTGTAACAAAAATACCCTGGTCACATTGCAGCTATTACCCCAGTTTACAATTCCGTACCTAAGATGCGAATGAAAATTCGCAAAAGAGTACTTTAAGAATTTCCTGGCTACAATGTTTAGACATAAATTTTAGACCATAACAACTTGTTCTTAGCTTTATGCATAATTTTTCGATATGTTGAATCCATTGTAAGTGTTTATCAAAAGTAACACCTGAGAGTATATCAACACAAGTTTTCATTTTCCAATCAGTACCATTAAAAAGTGTTAGGCTCTCGGAATTATTATTTAATGAAACTTGTATTGAAAGTGTCTTTGCTTTATTTAGAAATAAGTTATTATTTTGAGACCAATGTATGGTTTCTTGATAAACTGTTTCAGTGGTTTCTTTTGTTTCAATTAAGTTGATACCGGTACTAGAATGTTTGTATCATCAGCATAGCAGATCACATGAACATTTGGTATCTTTTGTACATGACTAACCACATCATCGTTAGCAAATATTATGTATAGGGTTGCCAATCGTCCCGATATATCGGGACGGTCGTCGGGACAGTCACCGTTATTGACCTCTGTGTCTTGACGTCACGATAAAAACAATGAAATTTTTTAAAATAAGGAGCAGTTTTAATTTTGTTAAAAAGACAATGATATATTTTTCTTTAACATATATGCCTTTTTATTAGGGAAATACATAGCGTCCCGATATAGTTTCCGGACATTTATGGCAACCCTAATTATGTATAAAAGTGGTCCCAAATTTGAACCCTGTGGAACTCCTTGTTTATTATCACAAATATTACTTTCAACTCCACCGGCCATTTTTACAATTTGTGTCTTGTTGTCTAAATAGGAGGAAAATATTTGTAAAGCAGTTTCTCGAATACTTCATCGTGCTAGTTTGGCCTGAAGCAGTTGATGGTCTACCAAATCAAAAGCTCGTAGAAATCTACGAAAAAACCCACGACGGATTTCTTGTTGTCTAACGCTTTGATGATTTTGTGGTGAAAATCACCTAACGCAGACTTTGTGCTTTTGTTTGTAGTGAAACCATGTTGAACAGGATACAGTAACATATACTACGGGAGCCCACCCTTAGTGTCCGTGCAACCCCCCCTCCCCCGATCGTTGGGGACAATGTTTTTCATAAAGATTAAAGCCTAAGGAACAATTTAAGACACGTCCCCCCCAAAAAAAAAAACTGGCTGTACTTTCAAAATGGCGTCCGTTTAAAAAAAATTGCAAATATTGTTTTAGTCATTTAACATAAAAACTAAAAAAGATGGAGAAAAACTTTCTACACAAAAAACGAAGTGCATAAAATTTTCTACAATTTTGCTCTTATAGAATATTTGGATATGAGTTACCATTTTCCAGATACCATTGTTACCGTTTTCGGGATAAATGTCTGCAAATTATAATATTATTATTATTTTAAATTTTTTTCAGTTTATTTTGTCTTTTGTTATGTTAATAATATAAAGTTATATTATACGCCTTACAATAATTGTCACAGTTATTTCCTCTAAGTGATTTACCGATATATGAATTTCCATGTTTTCTTAATTTTGGACTCATTTATCTGGAAAATGGTAACTCCTATCAAAATATTGTATAGTAACAAAATTGTAGAAAATTTTATGCACGTTGTTTTTTGTGAAAAAAGTTTTTGTTTATCTTTTTTAGTTTTTGTGTTAAATGACAAAAACAACATTGGCAACAGTTTTTTTTTAACATATGGCCGCCATTTTGAAAGTACGGCCAGTTTTTTTTAGGACATGTCTTAAATTGTTCCTCGCTTTAATCTGTATGGAAAACATTGTCCCCAAGGATCGGGAGGGGGGGTGCACGTACAGCCAGGGAGGACTAATATTCTTATGTAAAAAATCTGATAATTTTCCCTTAGATGAAGTTCTAAAATTTTAGAGAAACTACTTACTAGACTCTATAATTAATATAGTCATTTGGAAAATTCGGGTTAATGCCAAAAAGTCAGAGACGATAGTACTCACGCGCCGTCGCACTAAAAATAGAGTGCTAACGCCAATTTCGATCAGGGGAATTCAAATTCCTGAAGCAGTCCATGAAGTACTCAGGGGTCAGATTGGACAGAAGCCTGGCGTTTAACAATCCACATTAATGAGACTGTTCGGACTGTCTCTTCCATGTTAGGAGTCCGTACCCGCTCGGCTGCTCCAAGGAAGAACACAGTAACCAACATTTTTTCCAAACTTGAGATTTTCACTCATGTGCTGATACTGTGCTGTGCTGCGTCTTTTTATCCAACAGCGGTAGTTCTATCTGCAAAGGATATAAAATGCTGTTGGATAAAAAGACGCACAGTATCAGCACATGAGTAAAAATCTCAAGTTTGGAAAAAATGTTGGTTACTGTGTTTTTCCTTGGAGCAGCCGCGCTGTACAAAATTGATACCCTATTCTATGTAATGATTAATATGTATTATAGGTTGTGGCTTTGATTTTCTGGAAGCAGGTTTTTTCGTGTATCAGCAATCAAAACTTATCAGTACAACAATTCGTTTGTTAACTTTTAAGGTTTATCCTTCGGAGTATTTTAGAAAACAATCGTTTTAATTCGCATCCTGTGAAAGGAGTTTGGATTTTACTTATACTATTTTATTTCACCACTATCCGTCTAGCCTTTCAACAGCACCACGGCGTTATTTCACCGTGGATATCTAGCTGGCTCCGGGCCAAGTATTGGCATTCCTATGTAATTGATATTTTATAATAAATTTGTTGAGATGATGACTTCTCTCAAAAAGAAAATCGAAATCGTTGTTTTCCAAACTGGAGCTTTCAAGTGAGTTGTTGGATTCTAAACTTGAGTTTTTAATTAGTCTCAGAGAAAAGTCAATCGGTATTAAATCTGGAAACCTTGGCAGTCATTCCTGAGCATCTCCGTACCAATCGATTTTCCAAGAAATTTCTCATCAAACCATTGTATCACAGAAACGGCAAGTTGCTTACTTCGATTATAATTATCATCTGCCTATGTCTAATATAGCAAAGACCATTCAGTAAATTATTCTTAAAAAAGTAAGATATATCCGAAGTTTTTTTATTCTTTTTATTTTATTATATACACCGCCATTTATTTATAATAATCCATCAGATAAAGGTTAAGGTTAAAAGTAAGGTTATATTAGTTTATACTATGGTTTGAATGACAAATGTAATTCTATGATTTCGTCGGGCATAGATTTATTGATATTGTATTAAAGTTGTCTCCCAGTAAGAAAGAGTGACCCAAAATTTCGCCCCTTTTGGGGACCTCATGAATTCGATTTAAAATGGTCTAAATGATAGCTTATGGTGATACTTTAAAGTAGGCAAAATTGAGCATAGTTTTTGTTTTGGAGATATGACGAGTCGAACCTGTTGACCTGTTCACAGCAAGATGAATCCAACATTCTTGGCAATCTCGTTCATTATGTTCAAAATACTCAAATACGCAAAGTGTATCATTTTCTATGTAAAATCTTCCGTTTTTTCGAATCTATCATTGTATTTTATCAAAAACGTTGTTCAAGTGAGGTATAGCGATTTTACAAGAAAAAAATCAGGATTTTGCTGATAATATTTGATTAATCGGTATTTTTATACTGCAGACTGAGCAAATCTCAATAGATACTCTAAACCTTGTATAATATGATAATTATTTTCTACAGAAATATTTACGACTTTCTTATACTATATTTCTAATGAAAGATTGGAAAAGAACGGAAAATTTTATGTTAAAAATGGTACTGCTTTTAGCTGTTGAGAATGATAAGATAACGCAAGAAGTCACCGAGAATGTCGGATTCGCCTTGGCGTGGATGAATCAAATAACCAGTTTATCTCGTCATATCTCCAAAACACAAACTATGCTCAACTTGAAATTTTGCCTACTTTAAAGCATCACCATAAACTATCATTTAGACCACTTTTAAATAAAATTCTAGAGGTCCGCAAAAGGGGCGAAAAATGGTTCTTTTTTTTTGGGTCACTCTCTCAATATCGTGAGACATTGAATAAAAGAGTTGTTTAATCATCATTAAATTTCACAATTACACAATTCCTAAAACCCTTATCAAAGAAGATTTTAGTTATTTTAACAGATAGTCACGTTTTGACACCCTAAGAATCTTTTAAGCCACTGTATATTTCTCATCAGCAGAATTTATTTTGAAAAGATGTCAGTGGAGACTCATCAAATAAATTTACTACAATCGATTTTGAAGCCGTGTATTTAACGCAGACATTTTTTCTGTATAAGCTTTATTTGCAGTCGTTCGAGGAAATTGGATTTCGTTCCAATACCTGTATTTCTTGATAGATAGCTTCATTAAATGTTAATAAATCGACATTGATAATAGCTATAATTGAAATGGTTGTATACGCCATACGGTAAAAAAGTTGCAATAAAATAATGTGAAAATATGGCACACTTGAAATTAATCAGGTTGCTACTATGCTTACCTGGAAACTATTGGCGATTTTCAAGTCTGGTTTTAAAGCTACCGTACCTCCATTTATACTTTCTAGAATGGAATTTCTCGACGGTGAAGCGTTACTACTATTTTCTATTCATTAAATCGTCGTCCATCCAATCAATGAGACGACATTTGTGGAAGGCAGTCCATTATACAGGACGGTTTGGATCTTACCCAAAAAACTTAACAGGCCCTTAAAAATGAATTTGGTAGCACCAAAAAAAGTTATAAAATTGTAATAGAATGTGCGTAAAAAATTATTAGCGTTATGGTATTATTGAACGCTACTTGATGGGTACCTGTAGTTAGGTCAGATTCTTTTTAACTTTGCAACCATTGATTTTGTTCATGCGAAATGTGACGTACTTTCCGGCGAGACTGAGAAGTGTCACTTTTAGCATCTTAGCAACGGCGGTTCGGTTGTTCGGGCGCCAGTTTCCTATATTACGTGGGGAAACGCCACGTCTCTAAAACAGAACAGCATGTACAGTAAGGCTGGAGTAACTACAGTGGAGAAACGGTAAATTCCAATGGGTCAAATAGGAAAAATTAGACTTTCACATACACAGCGGTAAAACACACAGTTCGGAATCTAACAACTTTTATTTACAAATGTCCAGAAGTTCCAATTACTATATTCACAGTTAAAGTTATCTTAGTATTATATACAACGTGATCTACCAGGACATGCGGAAAATTTGACAGTAGGTTGCCCCCACCGAAAGGAGTTAAAAAATGAAAAATTTAAAAAAAAATTACCTTATTTTTACGTTAAAAATATTTTTTTGTAGAAATGCGCCGCCAATGACATCAACTAATCTAACGTAACCCGGTACAACTATATCACTTTATCAGACTTGGGATTGACACTACTGACAGCAAAGCTGGATAAGATAGAAGTGACTTTTTGGTTTTAATCAAATCACACTACAAAAATAGGCGAAATAAATCGAAGACATTGACCCCATGCTGAAATGACAAGCAGATGTACGAGATATTTTGTTAAACCGGTCAATGACACGGCGGTGTAACTATTGTTCGACCGGAAGCAAAAAACGCGGCTCTCTAGGGATCTACACACGATCCAGCGGCACGGAGCCAGCCTTGTCGGCATGCCTTGAACTCATTCGTAAAAGTTAACTGGTCCGCTGGAATTCCAATTATCTTCAAAGCGTACTAACGATGTTGGCTACCTGTTTCTGGATCGTTTACTTTTTTTGATCTCGCCGGCCGGCTTCACTTTTTATGCCAATTAAGGAAATGTAAACAACTCGAATACGTTCTTTCACAAGTATGTTCGTCGACCTATTCAGAAGTAGGTCAGGACTTACTCAACATCAGTAGTGTATCTTCGCAAATTGACTAATAATTTAATATACTAAATTACCTCAGAATCCTCTAAAATTTTGCAGGGGATTTTCCACATTGAAGACTAGCACACCATTTTATTTTCCGCATTTCTTAGTAGATCACGTTGTATATGCATGAAAAACCTCAGGCTATTATTACGCTATGGTAATCAACACAACAAAACAACAAATAATTATACAGCAAAACACTAACTCTAGGTATTAGACTTGGCTGAAAAGAGGTATGATTAATTAAATGCTTTCTGCAACTAATAGCCTGAAATAATGTATGATTAGTGCGGTACGCTCTGGTTTCCCCAGTGGAACACCTTCACCAGAGATCCCGAAAGCGTTAACTTTATGCCTCAGGGAACCCGACGGAACACCTTCGCCGGATACCCCAAAACACCAAATTTGCCGGGAAACAGTAATGCTGAAAACTGGGAAAACAACAATATTATTCACGTCCTCCTGGCCTGAAACAATGTATGGTTAGTTCGGCACGCTCTGATTTCCCCAGTGGAACACCTTTACCAGAGATCCCAAAAGCGTTAATTTTATGTCTCAGCGGACCCGACGGAACACCTTCGCACTAAATTTGCCGGGAAACAATAAAAGCAACAAGAATAAATATAAATGATGTTATCTGTGTCCCTAATATTAGCCAAGTCTCTACAGTAAAGCCAAGAAGTGTAGTCAGTAGAATAATGCTAGTACGGGCTCTTAAAAGTGGAGTGGCACGTGTTTAGAATACGTATAATATGGCAGGTGCGCCGGCTGAAAGCTGGCCGCTCCACTTTTAGGAGCCCGTACTAACATTATTCTACTGACTACATTCTTGGCTTTACTTTACCTATTATTATTACTCTTACTACTCACTTTCTCCCTGGTACATTGGGGCACGGCGCACAGTGGGAAAAAATATGCCCTTTTTTGGACGTAAATCTGCCGACAGTAGAGATTTCAATCAAATTGAATTAAAAAAATGGCAGATACTCTTAAGACATTGTACTTTGGAGTAGGGCTGCGGCAAAGTGGCTTTGGATTAACCTAACCTAAAAATCGCAGATATTACTTCCACATCCAGTGGAAGTATAGAAACGACAAAAAATTAAAAAAAAAAAATATTGTTCAAATAGGCTTAGAATGTCATGAAACGTCGAGATTTTAGGTTTGAGCAAAAAAATGTCTGTCGGTCTGTCTGAAACTTTTTTGTGAGCACGATTACTCTGGAACCGTTCAAGATATCGACTTGAAATTTGGTACACATATGTATTTTACCGAGATCTGGAACTAGGTTATATTTTCATCTTATTCCGTTGAATGGTTGTGGGGTAAATTGGGGTAAATGGGGGTAAATAGGTAAATCAAGCAGGTAAGAGTCCATAAAATTGGTATTTAGTATATACAAGAGAAGCTAATGTCTCAAAAAATTTTAGCATTAGCCACCCCCAATACTACCCCCACTCTATTATAAAAGGGGGTGAAAAAAATTATTTCATCGTAGATGATCATTCGAAATCTTATTTTAAAGAGGAAGATTAAATGATGTATTTATTATAAATAAATTGAAAATTTTTTTGGATCCTATACATAACCTCAAAATTTGCCAAAAAAGTCATTTTTTAAGTAACCTAAAATATTTCAAAATCCTGACATGATGGGCCAATTCTGAGGCCAGATTCGGATTTAGCGCGAAAAATTACTTCGGAAATTGGATAATGTTGGGGTTAAAATTGAATGAAGTAAAACAAAATTAAGGCCTTTGGTTCTTGTACACATACTAAATCACATATTTTTTTTCACCCCCTTTTATAATGGGGTGGGGGTAGTAATGGAGGTGGCTAATGCCAAAAATTTTTTTGAGACATTAGCTTCTCTTATATATACTAAATACCAATTATATGGATTCTTACCTGCTTCAATTACCTATTTACCCACATTTACCACAATTTATCCCCCAACTCTTCAACAGAATAATATGAAAATATAATCTAGTTCCAGATCTCCTTAAAATACTTATGTGTACCAAATTTCAAGTCGATATCTTAGACGGTTCCAGAGTATTTAGTATATATATCTTTCATTTTTATAATAACTTTTATAATAACCTCATTTGGCCTCCGAGCCATAGAAAGCGCGATATTCGCAAAAAATCGTTTTTTGTGAACTTTGACCTTGAATAATTTTTTATGCCGCAGTGATCCCTTTGCCAATTTTTAATACTTTCTTTAGAACACCAAAATAAATCGATTTAAAGAAAAAAAAATGAAGGATATATTTTGTTAGATCAGAAAAGTCTAATTTCATTGGATTAACTCTAAAATTAAACAATTGCAGAATTTCTGTAGAATCTGTTTTATTACTGATTATATTAAAGCCAAGTGCAAAAACATTTTAGCAGGTCTGTTACTGAATGCTGATTATTTAATAGTTTAGGAGTGTACAAAAAGGAGAGGTGAGTGTGGGAAAGTTTCGTTTGGGGTGAAATCGATTCGATATTGATAGTAAATAATAACAAGCTAAAAACGTACTCTTCGCCTGTTCACTGAACTTTTTATATAATTGTTATACATTCTATAGGATACTCTTCGCAGTTTTTTGTAAATAATGTTAGTTTTAGACATTTTTAATTTTATAGTACGAACTTAGTTGGTAAAAGACTTAGTGTAAAATAAAGTAGAAATTAAAAAAAAAACTATACTATACCAAACTCATTTGGGTTTCGAACTCGGGACCCTTGGATTCCGAGTCAAAAGCGTAAGAACTACACCACCACCTTACATGCAAAAAAATGTAAATCTTTACATTATAAGACACGAGCTAAAATCATATTTTCACGGTTGTATATTACATTATGAAATGTATATTTGTAAAATATATAAATATTTAGATATTAAAATGAAATATCATTCCACCAGATTTCTATTCAATTACAAAAACATAAAAATCTAATTTTTGTTTTCAAATTTAAATCATTAATAACATTTTTATTTACCGATCGATTTTGTTAAAAAACAATAGGTTTCTTCCTCTAGCTAACAACAACTTACTGTTCAAATTTCTTGAGTTATCGTGCTTACAAGAAACGTGACGGACGGACGGACATTTTGAAAGTTGTTCAGAATTCGTTCACCATATTCACCATATTCGTTCACCAATTCGTTCAACATAATGATATGAAAATTTTTTGTCTGTGAGCGATATTTGCGGATTTAGAAATGTGCCGATTAAATACAATATACTCTTCGTTTTCGTATTTACGAAGAGTATAATAACAAAAATCAGTTTTTTTTTGTCTAAAAATAAATTAGGCCGAAAACCGGCCTTATGGACCCTCATCCTTTTTGTATAATTTTAAGACGTCTTTCGTAAGTACCACGGTACCCGGGCCCGGCCACTTTAGGGGCCCGGTTAGACCAGTAAACGCAATATTCGCTCATCAAATGAGACCTGGAATTTTTTTTTTTAATTTCTCCTCCCCGCTCATAAGCACTTAGTAAGCGTGGGGGCCCGCCAGAGATGTTGCCAAAAATTTTTTTTCACATTTCTACTCCCGCTCATCAGTTATTAGGCGTGGGGACCCGCCAGTGAATTTGATACCGAGGCCCATGATTTGATGTTGGGGGCCTGGACGTAATATCTAACAATTGAAGTCTTTCTTCATATGAATAGTTGGTTTTATCAATATGCAGCTTTAATAAAATAAAATTTATTGTTTTCTTTTGTACTCTTTCGAGTCTGTCAATATCACAATGATAATGAGGGTCCCAGATAATACAACAATACTTTAATACCGGCTCGGTGGCGCAGCGCTTAAGGTGTTAGGCTTGCGACCACGGGGTCCCGGGTTCGAATCCTGGCTAGGGTATGGATGTGTAGTGGCGTTTTTCACGTGATAGTAGTAGGCTAGACTGCGGTTGTAAGAGAGACAACACGGTCTAGTCGCTCTCCTCTCCTGAGTTCGAGTCTCAGCTGTGGCAAATGGCAATGTCGCAGGGAATGGGTGTTGTGATGTTGTCTATGTGTGTCCGTCGGTCCTGGTTGAGTGGTAGAATAGCCTACGGCTAAACTCCGCCAGGACATTAATCTAAATAAGGCGATTAAAAAAAATATATTGATCCAACCAGTAAATTAATAGTATATTATTCAACGAATGTGTAATAATGGCTATTATCCAAGAGGATGACGTAATTCCTCCGAGTGAGTAATAGCTATTATACGCGAGTAGAATACTATATTTTTCTACGACTACTCAGCAGGAAGTTGCTAAGGTAAAGCCGAAAATAATAATTATGACAAATGGCGAGATTTTTAGGGAAAGAATGCGAAGACGCACATTATATCGGTCATAACTTCTTTATTTTTTAAACAGAAGAAAAAAATAGAAAAGCACTTTTAGCTTAATCGATAATCTTCAATTTGGTTTCTTAACATTTTTGGCGCAAGTGTCATAGTTAGATAGATATTTACCGTAAGGCTAGGATTTTGCAGAGTGAGAGGGAAATATGCGTTTATTTTCGGTTTATTATAAATATTTAAAAAATAATAAATGATATAATCTTTAAAATAATTTCAGATACTTCCCATTGCTCTAAGGAATACAACCATATATAGTTTTTATCATTTATTTAGTATATAGGCGAAAGCCATACTTTAATAATGAAATTAGGCACTATTTTCATTGAAAAACTACGATATTTAAATATAACAGAAATTTATAATAAAAAATATATATAGTTGTATTCGTTAGATCAATAGCAAGTATCTAAAGCAGTTTTAAGATTATACTATGTGTAGTTTTTTAAATATTTACAATAAATCGAAAATAAACACATACTTCCCTCTCACTCTGCAAAATCCTAGCCTTAAAGACGTATTTTGACTTAAAAACGTTTGACGCCCTTTTTGAAATGTCCATATCCGAAAAAACAAATAATAATAATAATAATAATAATAATAGTAATAATGTGAGGGATGACCTAATGCAGTGCTACGAAAGCAGTGAGCCTGCACGGAGGGGATACATGGCGCGGATGCATGTTCTGTGGTGTGATATCCACCCAGAGCATCGCGCTTTCACGAAACAAAACCTTCGTGACTATGTATCTCACCTCCGGAGCAGAGGCTACATCAGAACCGCCCTGAGGCCTGTTGAAGAGGTAGTCGACAGACCGCCCGATCAACCGGTCGAGGAGGTGGTTTTAGATGTTCCACCCATACCAGAGGGCATCAGAACCAGAAGGGGGCTGCACCATCAAAAGCCCCCTCGACCACAAGATCTGGTCAGAGTGGACGCAGAACTCAGTGAAGCTATTCCGGAAGAGGCTGATATCTGGCACATTAATTGTGCCGTCTACGACGCCGCGATGCGGCTCTCTCCGGTGGTGAGGCGGGATAATACTACTTCCCCGCAGGAGAGAGCTGACCGGCGTATAAGAAAGATGGAAGCCAAGATCCGGTCGGCGAGACAATATGCTTCCCGTATTCAGCGTGTGATGGACTACTTGGCGGAGAACAGGCCTTTCACGCCAAAAGTGCGGCGAATCGCCGCCAACTTAAGGCGAGTCCAGCACACGCTTAACGTGGCAGTGCTGCTTACCACCAAGCAACATTGTCTCGATAGAATACGGATGCTAGTGGCTTGCAAAAAGTCACTAGCGAGGCGGGCGAGGGCAGTAGCGGAAAATAACCTTTTCCGCAAGAAGCCATCTCGCCTGTTCCAACCGCCTGAGCGTATTGTTGAGAATCCGCCGACTGTAGATCAGGTGGAAGACTTCTGGAAGACGCTTTACGAAGAAAAGCGTCCACTAAACCGAGATACTCCAGCCCTGGCACACTTTGAAGCTTTTTGCCAAGGGCTCCAGCAGCCTCAAGCAGTGTGCCAACCGATAACGACGGAAGAGGTTCGAAGAGCCCTTGAAGGCTCCAAGAACTTTGCTGCTCCTGGATCCGATGGGATTAACACCTTTTGGTGGAAAAAACTTCCGAGCACCCACCGCCATTTAGCCAGAATCTTCACCTCGTGGCTAAATGGAGAGCAGCAAATCCCTTCCTGGATTATCGAGGGGCGAACCGTGCTACTCCCTAAGAACGGAGATCTGGCAGATCCAGCGAACTACAGACCGATAACCTGTTTAAACGCATGTTACAAGATATTCACACGTATCTTGTACATGCGGGTACTCCAAGCAAGCGGCCCGGTTTATGAACGGATATACGAGCAACGTGGGTCTAAGAAGGGTGTCGCTGGCTGCAAGGAGAACCTGCTTATTGACAGATGTGTCACGCAGGACTCCGTGCAGTATAAGCGGAACCTTTCTATGGCCTGGATCGATTACCGCAAGGCATTTGACATGACATCTCACGAGCTAATTGTTCACTTGCTCCAATGTCTTGCGGTGCCCGGTCCCGTAGTGAGATGCATAGAACAACTCATGCCGCTCTGGAGGACTCGCTTTTCCATAACATCTGGTAATGCCCGAGTCCAAACAGAGCCGGTTATGTTTAAGAGGAGTGTGTTTCAGGGAGACTCTCTCAGCCCCCTTCTATTTTGCATCTCGCTTCTGCCGTTATCCGTTGAACTTCGCAGAACCCGTGGTTACAATTGCGGTACCCCCGGAGATAGGAGGCATAAGGTCACCCATCTATTTTACATGGATGACCTTAAACTTTATGCCTCTAGCGAGAGAGATTTACGTCAATCTCTTAGGGTGGTACATGAGTACACTCAGGCTGTCGGTATGGAGTTCGGCTTGGACAAATGTGCACTGGTTCACCTCAAGAGAGGACGATGCGGTGATTACGGAGAGGATGCGCAGCTTGTAGATGGAAGCATCTTGCACCGCCTAGATGCCGGAGAGTCGTACACGTACTTGGGTGTTGAGCAACGCTCCACCCAAGAAGTGTCAACAGTGAAAAACGCTCTCCGCGGCAAGTATCAGCACCTCCTCCGACAGATCTGGTCTTCTGAGCTGTCGGGGAAGAACAAGGTGTCTGCGACTAACATGCTTGCCGTTCCGATCCTTCTACACTCCTTTGGTGTAGTGAAATGGACGCAAGGCGAGCTGCGCCAACTCGATGTAGGAACCCGAAAGATGATGCATCTCAATAGAAGCTTGCATCCAAAATCATCCGTTCCGCGGTTATATCTCTCACGACAGCAGGGAGGCCGTGGACACTTGAGCCTGGAGTAACTACATAGCAGGTCTGTTCTGGATGGAGCCTGTAAGATCATGAGGAGTTCGGATCCCCTTCTCTGCATGGTTCACGACCATGAAAATGCAGGGATAGGAGCGTTTTTATTTAAGGCAGCACAAAGAGCAGCTGATGAGCTTGGTCTCGACTTCGACAGTAGGCGGGTAAACCCAAGCTCTGTTACCAAGTTGGGACCCGCTCAGCTTAAAGCCTATACAAAAGCAGCTGAGCAAAGCAGATTCCTACAGCTGCATAAGGATAAGCCCTTGCACGGAGGCTTCTACAAGAACATTGAAGACAGGGGCTTATCTGAAAAGCTGACCTTTGCTTTTCTAAGGTCAGCTGGGCTGAAGTCTGAGACCGAGGGTTTCATCATGGCTTGCCAAGATGGTGTCTTTAACACGCTCATCTATCGAAGTCATGTCTTGGGTATGGAGGTCCCTGATGTAAACTGCAGGGCCTGCCGAAGGGCGCCGGAGACACTCATGCATCTATTGTCGGCTTGTCCGGCATACGCTGTCTCGGCCTATATCCATAGACATGATGGAGCATTACGGGTGCTGTACTATCATCTACGGCACAGGTATGGGATAGATGAGACACCAGTGCTGCCTTATGCTCCGGGGGATATTGAGTCCGTGGTGGGGAACGAGCAGTGCCTAATTTATTGGAACTACTCTTTTACCACCCTCAGGCAAATACAGGCCAATAAACCTGATATAGTCCTCCTCGACCATCAAACCAAGACAATGTTTGTTATTGAGTTCTTCGCTCCAGCGGAAACAAACATTGTTTTGAAAGAGGAGGAAAAACGGACTAAATATCGAGATCTTCTCTTCGAACTCCGCAGACTCCATCCAGACCACACCGTTAAGCTAGTGGTATTAATTATAGGATCCCTCGGTGGGGTGAGGCATACACTGCTTTCGGAACTGAAGACGATACCGGCATGCCGAAACTCGGCAGAAATCTTAGCTGGAAGAATGCAGAAGGCCATTATCCTTGGCTCGTTACGCCTGCTCAGAGCACACGATTCGCGGAGCCAGTGATCACTGACTCTACGGCGTAGGGAGTGGTTTCTGGTATTACCAGCGTACCCTCTCTGGCATCGGAGACAGAGAGAAGGGCGACTGGCTTCAAAAAAAAAAAAAAAATAATGTCTTTATTTACCAAGATTGAAAAAAATTAAAGGTACATTCCAATACACATATGGTACAGGCGAAGTTCACCATTTTACGCAAGCGTAAGGTGCTCTACCAAATGTTACGGTGATTTTAAAAACAACAAATTATTCCCGGGTTTAAAAACTTTTCCTTGGAGATTTTGATTTTTTAGCTAGGAGTGATACTTTTCGATTTATTCGACAAAAATCGTGTTGAGGTACCCGTTTGCATAATCTGCAAAGCAGGCGAAACACGAAATCTTTTTTAATATATTAGCCTAGGAAATAGCGTGCAAATTCGACGACGAGTGGTTACCGTCTGCCAGTCGGTAGTCGAAGAGACCATATAAGTACAAATTTTTTTCTCTTTGGAACTTTTTGGTATGGTGGGGGGATAGGGAGGGGGGGGGGGCATTTATTTTTAAATCGAATGATTATCGATATCTGTCCGCATAGGTAGTTAGTATATGTACTTCATATACCCCAATTACGCTGGCAGACGAAAATTCCGGTCGGCGCGCGCGCTAACCGGAAATAGAAACTAAAAATTTTTTTTTCTATTTTCGGTTAACGCGCGCGCCGATCGGAAGTTTCGTCTGCCAGCGTAATTGGAGTATGTAAAGTACATATACTAACTACCTATGCGGACAAATATCGATTTAAAAATAAATGCCCCCCCTCCCTACCCCCCCCCCCCCACCATACCAAAAAGTTCCAGAGAGAAAAAAATTTTGTACTTATATGGTCTCTTCGATTACCGAGTGGCAGATGGTAACCACTCGTCGTCGAATTTGCACGCTATTTCCTAGACTAATATGAGTTGAAGGGCCATACTATGCCGTTATGGAAAGGGGAAGAATTGCATTTGATGCACATCGTGACGAAATCGACAAAATCGACGAAATCGACGAAATCGAAAATTTGAGCCTACAGGAGCGTACGAATAGTGACGAAATTTTTTAACTTTCGGCGAAATCGATTCCTACTTATTATGACAGAATTGAGTTATGGCACACGCGATGTTTTTGAATTTTAAATTGCCTTTTGTGATTGCTCCATAAAAACTGTTGATTAATGAAAATGAACTCTTGTGATTGGTTCTAGCCCATTGAGTAATAATTCATATTACCCACGGCTGTGAATAATGAGCCCCATTACTTGTTCAAAAACGTATCTGTAACAAATGAATTATTCAATAGCCGTAAAAAATATATTTGTAATACATGTAATATCAGAGAAATCCATACATTGTCTTTTAATAAACGCTTGTATACGTTCTCGATGTTTACAATTAGTAGAAATAGATTCTTCTTTCAAAAGCTTTTTCCTGATCACAGAGTATTCAAATAAAATATTACTTTTCTTCTTAGAGAATATTACTATCTTGCACTTATTTATATTGATTTCCAGACAATTTTTTTAGGTTCCAATCATAAAATCTGTCAATGTCTCACTGCAGCTTTCGATATCACTTAAGTTTAGTATTAATAGTCCAGTTAATGAAAGAGTAGTAGAGAACATGGAGAAGGGGAGAATTTTCTTCTTCTGGAATGTATTGGGGATAGTTAGGAGGTAAACATACCAAAAGTCCCCGCCCCTTCAGGGGGGGAAGGGTGATTCTTCGCTTATAACTCGGAAACGATGCGTCGGAAAAAGGTAACCTATGCAATTAAACGTAATTAAATTTCCTACAAGAATGTCTATATTCATTTTCTTCCTATGTGTTATAGTTTACGATATATTCGTCAGCCAAAATAGATAATTAATAAATAAATTAATTAGGTACCTTAAATATTTCTATCAAAGTGGTTTACCGTGATCTGTTAATAAATCACAGTAGTGGTGCAGCCAGAAAATTCATGTGGGGGGGCCAATAGAACCGGCCTCTCCAGAGGATGAGGAAAACTTTTCAGAAAATTGTTTTAAACGGATGTGTATAGATTCCTGTACTAGATAGTATTGGCATTAATTACAAAATATTTATTTCAAGGGATAGTTTGGATACTGCTTTGTACTAATAGAGATTATGCGTATTTATTTTTGGTTCGTAGTTGCGCCCCTGAATGACAGTCACAAAACAATCTTTATTTTACAACACTCAACGTATTTACTAACGTAATATTTTGTTGAAATCTATACATTTCTTTAAATATACAGTGTGACTCACTAAAAATGAAGACAACCTTATAACTTTTTTATTTTGTTTCCGATTTGAATCAAATTCTACTCAAGTATAAAACAAATTAGGATCTACTTACGACCAGAAAAACATTCGCCTGCTACAAAGGCAAAGCCACGTGCGGTACCAAAATATGCGGAAAAAAATAAAAAATCAAATTAGTGGGTCTTGACGAATTTCACGTATCCACCACAAATCAAATTTTGGTGTATGTACGTTTGTGGCACCGCGCGCCGATCCAATACATTTTTTTAGAATTTTTAGTATTCAAAATGTTTTTATTTTTTTTTCCCGCATATTTTGGGACCGCAGATGGCTCTACCTTTGCAGCAGACGAATGTTTTTCTGTCATAAGTAGATCCTAATTTGTTCTATACTTGAGTAAAATTTGAATCAAATCGGAAACAAAATAATAAAGTTATAAGGATGTCTTCATTATAAGTGAGTCACACTGTATATTTAAGGAAATGTATAGATTTCGACAAAATATTACGTTAGTAAATACGTCTAGTGTTGTAAAATAATAGTATATTGTGTATCTAGGTGTGAAAGCGATACATTCCCGGACGACGATGCAATTGTTGGCCGAGGCGCTAGCCGAGGCCAACAAGCATCGAAATCTGGGAATGTGCTTTCACACCGAAGTACACATACTATTTTTTCTGAAATCACAATAAATACTATTTTAAACGTATAAAAATCCAAAAAAATATAAACATTTAAAAAAAAAATTCTGAAATCACAATCAATTCTATTTTAAACGTATAAAAATCAAAAATATTAACATATTAAAATATATATAAAAAACCGTACGGGAATGTTACTTCCCGGCCTAGTCCGGGAAGTAACATTCCCGTACGGCTTTGTTGATCGTTGCTTGGCAACGGATCTTTTCCGGTCTGTTTTCTGATAGTTTCCTAGCAACGGATTAAAATACTGGAATTGTGCATTTTTCGCTCTAAAATCGCACCGAAAATGTAGACATTCCCGATAGATTTCAGAAAAAGATTGTTTTGTGACTGTGATTTATTAGCAGACCACGGTAAACCGCTTTAATAGAAATATTCAAGGTACCTAATTAATTAATTAGATAATTGGCTGGCGAATATCTCGTAAACTATAACACATAGGAAGAAAATAAATATAGATGTTCTTGTAGAAAATTTAATTATGTTTAATTTTGCATAGATTACTTTTTTCCGTACGACGTATCGTTTCCGAGTTATAAGCGAAGAATCGAAAAAATGAACCCCCCCCCCCCCTGAAGCGGGGCTAGGAGCGGGGACTTTTAGTATGTTTACCTCCTAACTACCCCCAAAACATTCCTGAAAAAGAAATTCTCCCCTCCTCCATGTTCTCTATAATCCCGTTTTGGGCATTCATTGGTTGGACAATAACGAATGGAAGTAATTTCAAATCATCTGCAAAAAGTAATATTTTCGCAAACTCGAAAGTGTATTGAACGTCATTGATAAAAAGTGAAAATAAAATCGTAGAAAGATGGCCACTGGAACTCCAGAAGTTACGCTGATAATTTTTTATTTATTTAGTCCTATTTTCATAATTTTAATTCTATCTGTTAGATATGATTTTATCCACTGCGGTAGTGTGCCGGTAATATCATAAAATAAATTTATTTTAATGAAATTTGCAATTGCACAGTTACATTCTGTCGTTGAAAAACTGAAATAAATCAGACAAGCATTGTTACTTCCATTTGGAATTGGAACATATGTTTTCATTATTTTCACTGGTGTATACAAAATGATAATTGTCTATAAATCATGACTGTATAAACCTCGACAGTTGAATCTCGAACTGCTATTAATAGATTGTTCAATGTTCTTGCACGTTTGTAATCAGACCATACGTTTGTTCCAGGATTATTGTAAGAGGGATAAAGCGAAAATGTGGATTCACTATAAGCCGTCTCTTTTTCAACACATTGGAACGCATTCATCTCTAAAGGGAAAAGTTCAGAAACTTAAGGTAAGTGACTCTAATATATAATACACTGTTGAAACATATATTTTGCACACAAAAAATTACCATAGTAATCTCAGTGACTCAGAGTAAAATTCAGTTTTTAAAAAATCATAAAATTATTTAAACTGTTCAAGAAATTTTATTTAAAAATTAAGATATTACATATATGCGGATTTTATTTTTTAAACACTACGTTATCCAAATGCAGACCATCTTGCCTACAGCACTCCTCCAACCTGGTCTTTAAATTTTGGAACTCGTCGACACATTTCAGCATTCGCACTTTTTTTATTCCGGCTCTTCAGAACTTTCCATGGATACGACCCAATTGAACTTGATTTCAACAGGATGGTGCCACGATACACATAGCAGCAGCATCAATGACCAGTCTACGTGAATTGTTTCCAGGCGTGCTTATTTCCAGATTTGGTGATATCTCCTTCTCCCCAAAATCACCGAACCTAACGCCCCTGGATTTTTTTTTTGTGGGGACACTTAAAGAGTATTGTTTACATCAATCCCCCGGCCAATACAAACTAGTTAAAGAACAACATTCGGGAGACTATTATTATCAATATTCCTGTTGAAATGTGTCGACGAGTTTTCCAAAGGCCCAGATTGGAGGAGTGTTGTAGGCAAGATGGTCGACATTTAGATAACGTAGTGTTTAAAAAATAGAATCCGAATGTATGTAGTATCTTAATTTTAAAATATATTTTTTTAAGTTTAAATAACTTTATGATTTTTTAAAAATTGAATTTTACTCTTAGTCACCTTGTACATTAGTATACAATTGCAGTTTCTCTGAGAATATTTTAAAGTATTCTTACATGTAATTTTAGATTTGTACAACCGACCGAAATAGGTGTATAAATAGTAATCCTCTAGGTTAACATCACAAGGATCGCGTTCCTCCTGTGAGATAATCAAACTTAAAATCGATTTTCGATTACGTCGGTGTTTTTACGGTTTCAGTGGTTTTAGAAATGTAAATAATGTTGCTGCACTGGTTAAATCTTCGTTTGTAAAACTATTAACAAATAAAATGGCGCACTTAGTTAAGGCTTGTGCGATATCTTGAATTAATAATAATTTTATGTGGTTTTAACACAGCCGACAAAGGATCAAAGTGCAATTTACTTTTCTGAGGGTTTCACAATATGTACTAAGAATTATTAAAATATGAATTAAAAGAATTTTCGAGATTTCGATCTTGTTTTTGTTGTTTAGTTATTCCACCATTTTCATAATCAATTTAGCATATACCGTCTTCATTGACATCCAATTTCTAAGAAATTAATGATAATCTGGAAAACTTTCCCAAAATAAAACGGTGTATAATAATTTACAAACAATAGTATATTATATTACTAGGAGTAGAACGCACTCTTTTTTTGTGTTGAGTCCAAGATTTGCAAACTGGGCGAAACACAAAAAAAGGCGTTCTACTCCGTGTAATATATACTATTTTTTCTTCAAGCGTATTAAAATGCAAAAATTCACATATTTATCATAAATGTACAAATATTCAAACTACAGTCTTACATGTTGACACAATATGACAAGTGGCTAGTGGATAGCGCGCCACCGGTGGCTTTCGGTATTAACATTATGTTACTAGTAAAACAATACCCACTGCGGTGGCGCTTTCGGAACTAACATTATGTTACTAGTAAAACAATGTCCACTACGGTGGCGTTCGGTACTAACATTTTATTACTAGTAAAACAATGTCCTACTTCTACTTCTGTTTTTGGTGACATAATTTAAACATTTTAATACGCTTGAAGAAAAAAAATATTTTCATATAAAACGACACATTATATCTTTTATATCTGCTTTGGCTAATGCCAAAAAAAATTTTGAGACCTTGGCTACCTTGGCTTCTCTTATATATGCTAAGCATCAATTTTATGAACTCTTGCTTGATTTACCCCCATTTACTCCCCAACCCTGCAACAGAATAAGATTAAAATATAATCTAGTTCCAGAGTAATCGTGCGCACAAAAAAAGTTAGTGACCGACATGGTAGACACATTTTTTTTTTCGCCCAAACTTAAAATCTCAACGTTTTATGACATTTTACCAATTTTAAAAATAAAAATTTTCAAAAATTTTTTTGCGTTACTAAACTTCCACTGGATGTGTACATTCAAATATGACGTTATAATAATTATATTTTTCAAGACATTTGGACATGAAAACACGATTAAACTAAAACAGTAGGTAGAACTTTGTGGCTTCCTGTCAGAAAAATAACTATATAGCATTCAGGATGTAAAGAAGCAGCCGAAAATCATACTCAATAACTATATTCAATTCTAACCATTAACATTTTTTTTAATGAAACACCGCATTCGTGTTCGTGAGATCGAATTTAGCTAGATATCATACCCCACGCTTAGATTTTGGACTAATATGAGTAATTTTTTTGAATGTCCGCCAATAATATTTTTATTCGATGTTTGGGAAAATTAAAGAGTTGACTTTGGGTTTTTGAAAGAATGAGATTAGAATTTGTCCAATCAATAGGTCAAATAAAGTGGGTCCGTAATGCAAAAATAGCGTAAGTTGAAATACAAATTTTAGGGAATTTTGTGCTTTTTGTATTCGATCGATAGCTAATGTTAACCCTATTAACCAAGAAAATTGAAGTTTGCACCAGTTTTGCAATTTCTCACGCAAAGTGGTAGCAGTAAAAGATATTTGAAAACTTTTGAGATTATTATTAATTGATTGTCTTAATTGACTGGCCTATTGAAACTCTTACTTAAGTTTACTTTTAGAAAATTTCTGACAAAAATGTAATACCCGATTTTCCTGTAATATGTTTGGTTTTATCAATTCAAGCCCGCAATATTTATGAACGGCCTTGGTAAATGGCTCAAGATGAGTTAATCACAACAGGTGTCATCCACAATAGTGGTGTATAGTGTATGTACAACGTATTATCAAGACATACCCTTGATAATACTGTGTACTAACAGTAACTTGGCAAGAGCCATTTATAGGTACACAGGTGTGTAGCAAGGTATTGAAACGCCTCTGGAATAACCGACCCATTCAACATGAGCATATTAAACAGATTTGTTAATGATAATGAGAATGAGAGTTTAAATACCGTGCTCACGATTTCAATTAAGTATCATTAAAATTTAATGTTTCAGAAACTGATGCATTTTAGTACAATGACCCATAAATATAACTTTTATGTGTAAAGTACATTAAGAAAAATGTACACAAAATAGGAAGGCGAAAGGAATCATTAAGATAACTGAAAAATATAAAACATACTAAGTATTTTATTGATGCATTCATTATACAGGAATGTATTTACACAAGAAAGAAAGTGATGCTGATAAATGGAAATGCATTTGCAGTTGCACAGCAGGCCAATCCGGATATTGTAAGCAAACTAGGCATTATTTTAACCATATTCTACGCATATATTATGAAAAAGGTATTTGAATGAACGAGATTTTTTAAATTGTTTTATTTCAGTACCATATCAAATTAACATTCGATAATAATAATACGAACTTAAAATTAGGTAAATCACAAAATATAATATTTATAACAATTTATTTCAAGTGTAAATAACGCCAGATAAGAATAATGCATTTTTTTTTTAAACTGTTTATTTAACATCGGCCTATTTCCGCTACCAGGACCTATTACCGACGCACAGTGGTCAATTTGCCATATTTAGGAGGAAAATATTATTAACACTTCATTTCTAGCTATATTTTTGTTTAGAAGTATATTTCTGTTTAAATATGTTAAATTTATGATACGATGCATAAAAAATACATACATAAATATATACAGGGTGAGTCAGTAGCATGGGGACAGTCAATATCTCCTCAACCGTTTGAAATTAGAAAAAATGTCTCAGATAAATATTGTGGGAGATGAAGAGTGTAATGTTAAAAAATTAGTTTCAAATCTACAGGGTGTTTCACAGAGTGGTAGCAAGCTAATGTCAGAATTTTTTAAATGGAACACCCAATAGTAAAATCTGCAAAAGACGCATTTTCGTAAATTTGAGCGTCATTTCATTTTGAACGTTAGTCGAGACCATGTACTAATTTACAGGACTCTCAGAGTTGAACCCAATTATACAGGGTGTTCTGCACGATGATTTAAATTTTTACATATTTAAACTGTCATAATTCAATTTTTTCAAACCAAACACCTTGTATATTTTTATTTAATATGCCTCTGCAATTAATCACCTATATGCTGATACTTTATAGTGACAACTTTTTTTCGACGATTTCAAGAAAAAAAAAATCTATTATATATACACCGTTTTTCTTTACCTCTTTTGTTGCTGCATGCAAACTTATATTTCTGAACTTTCTCAAAATTTACTCCCGCAATACTGTACGCGGAGAGCTCTTTCCAAGTTCTTTTTATTATGGAAGCCACATTACGTTTACCACTTGCATGATATGCGGGTTGAGTTGCTAAGCTTAACTCTTTTGGAGTATGTTCCAATAATGGTTGCACTTTTTTTTTCGACTTTTGTCCACTACTCCTAAAACTCTTTGACGGTTGACCTACTTTCGATCTAGAAAGCTCACATACATTTTCTTTATTAGTTTCATATTTTAATTCTCCATTTAACCAACCAGAATGTTTTTTTTTAAACGAAGCCACATTAAATTTGCAAGACTGCCAGCGTTTAAGTAAATTACATAAGAATAGCTTAATAATTTGAATAAGTTCTTCATTTTCTCCTAAGAACCCGCGCTAGTCTTCTTTCTCTTGTTGAATATGTTCAATTATCCTGTGAACTGTCCTTGCGGATGCTCCATCAGCTAACAATTTTTCATTCAGCAGCAATTCAAACAGGTAATTTCTCTTCACGAAAATGACAACATCAACAGTAAAATTAAATATCTTCTAATAAAAGTACAAGAAAGTAAACTCCCAGTATGTGTTCCAAAGTACAGAGACTGACCTACGATATACAACAGAAATTTCGGTGAAACTTTGTGAAACTTTTTTTAAAACTCAAATATAAGTGCGCAAATGCAGGCTTCCGCGAAATAAATCGGTAATATGATTTTGCCCAAGAGGACACATTCCTCGTGACATTTTTTCGATAGTTAAAGGCATGTATTAACAGCACACGACAGCAGTTTTATAATATTGGATACAATAAACAACTTGCTTGGACGAATATTAGCGGTAAATTATCTGCCGCGGAACCACCCAATTACTATGTAACGTCACCACCTTGAACACGTGCGGCATAAACAAAATAATTTTTGGTTTCTGATGGTTCGGTTATTCAGGTATCGACATATATATTCATTTTAATTTTTGGATAAATTTTATTTTTGTAATACTTTCCTCCTAATATTGGCAAATTGACCATAGTGCGACGCCAGGAGACGAGCCAGTGGCGTAACAAATACCCCCGCAGACTCCGCACCGCGGGGGAGCCCGGCCAGCTGGGGGGGCCCATATTGACGGATGGCCGACCCCCAATCAAAACTCTGCGGCCAACTTTGCTTTTCACAGATATGTATTTAAAACGTTTTCGGGGGGGCACTCAGTTTTTGTTACTTCACTGAGACGAGCTACCTCCAACCTGTAAATTTTGCCGAACCTCTTCTCTTTTGAAGAGTGCCTAACACTTAATAGACATGGTCGGAGAGCCGGCCGTCATATATCCTATGAATAAGATACATGAAAAACTTTGTGTGAGTGATTAAAACTACCACAGACCTAAAGGGAGCCAGCCACCTTTTTTATACAAGCTAATTTTGCCCGCATCGTGGAATTTTGACCTCACTTCCGGTTACTATTTTTAATGTTTTCTTAAGTTATCAGTAGTCCCTCGAGATAAAGCTTTCACCCCACCGACCGCGTTTCGATAGCGGGAAATACGATGGTGACAATATTTTCCGACCTAGTGTTTAACGGCTACCCCTAAATAAAAAAAAAAAACCCAGCGAAAATCAGCTGGAAAACGGTATATCCCCATTTTCGAGGGCGAGGAATACGATGGTGATGTTTTTCCCGACCTACCCCTCATCCTCATCCACTACCACTAAACCTGAATACCTCCCCCTTTTCCGATTTTAGGCTTGTGGTGTTAGGCTTGTGGGGGCCTGTCGTATCGTTTTTATTTTGGGTCAGTTAGAATAAAATAGTTAAATATTTACCACAGGTGACCCAACCTACCACCTGGGGTTGAATCTGCCCTCACCTCCAATAACTAAATGCCACAAAAACAACGAAAATCAGCTGGAAAGAATATTCCTCCGTTTTTGAAGGCAGGGAATACGATGGTGACAATATTTCTCTACTTAGAGTCCAACTGCTACCTCCAAATTGAAAAAACCACCCCTTTTTCCGATTTTTCGATGCTACGCTTGCGAAGACTTGTCGAATCGGGATTATTTGGTCAATTTGAATAAAATAAGTAAATATTGATCACAGCAGTGAAAAAAAATTGAATAGTGATTTAGTGTGTGTACAAGAACAAAAGTGTTTCAACAATTTTTTTTAAATTCCCATCCCCGCCACCGATGTGACATCGTTATATATGTTGTTGGGGTCGATGATGTCAAATATTAGTTTATTAAAGTTCCATAAACAATTATTTTGGGGGTAGTTTCAACCTCTGGGGTGGGTTAGATCACCTGTGGTCAATATTTACTTATTTTATTCAAAGTGATCAATAAAAACTCGATCCGACAAGCCCTCGTAAGCGTAGCAGCGGAAAATCAGAAAAGAGGTGGTTTTTTCGATTTGGGGGTAGCGGTTGGACGCCAGGTCGGAAAGTATTGTCACCATCGTGTTCCCCGCCCTCGAAAACGGGGAGTACATGACTTGCGGTCCGGTGGGGTAAAAAGCTTTACCTCAAGGAACTATTGATGACTTAAGAAAACATTAAAAATCGTAACCGGAAGTAAGGTCAAAATTCCATGACGCGGGGAAAATTAGCTTGTATAAAAGGTGGCTCCCTTTAGGTCTGTGGTAGTATTAATCACTCACACAAAGTTTTTCATGTATCTTATTCATATGATATTTGACGGCCGGCTCTCCGTCCAACAAGGGACCGCCTGCTTTATAATCCCTCCGAAGGATGGTATATCCACGACGTAATCCTGGTCTAAAAATTACATAGCTTCTTCGTATACGCTGATATACAAGCCGCTAGAAGGTGGGACGAGATCGCTGTTTCCCAAGATGGATTTCACCCATCCAAGTACTAACCGCGCTGAACGTTGCTTCACTGGAGTATAGAAATACATGCACAGTCAAGACGCCTCTACGCTTGCCCCTTGAAGTTTTATGGTGTGTTAAATGACCAAATACAAAATGATTCACTTAACATTTGTAAAACTTTTTTAGTTTTTATCTGATTTAGATCAAATTGGTCTCAGAAGACAGATGTATTTAAGACCTACACTTATGAACTCGAATTCATATGCCCTCTTTAAATGCATAGCCACTCACAACGCAAGTTGAATAAGAAATTATAAGCATTTTTAAGAGTTATTTTTCGTATTTGTTTTGCTGCTAATGTGTTTCAAAGAATAATAAAAGTTCAATATCTGTAAGGGTGTAAAATTACATAGATACGAGTTAGTAGGGTCAAATACAAATAAGAAAGGAAAAATTGCACCATATGACATTGCTTTAATATAATATATAATATATATAATATAATATAATATAGTATAGTATAGTATAGTATAGTATAGTATAGTATAGTATAGTATAGTATAGTATAGTATAGTATAGTATAGTATAGTATAGTATAGTAAAAAATGGTTTGCGTCGAACTAACTTTCGTTTTTTATGCAATTTCAACAAATCTTTAAACACTTCAGATACTAATAAGTAGAAATAAGTTTGCTTTATAGTCTATTTTTGATTATATTAAGTAATTTCAACAACAGACAAAAATAGTTTACTCGTTTATTGTTTGATTTATTACCAACTGGTAACAAACTTTTACAATTTAATTGTTATAGCATCTAAGTATTCCTTAAACCTATGGTTATTGTGCCCTTTACTTTGTATACTGGGTATTTCACTTTCATATAAAACAATCTAAAGTTAAATGCTGAAACACTATGGGCCATATGGCAGCGCTACCTACAATTGAACTTTTCTAAACCATTTCTTTTTGCCAAAATAAACGACAGAGGGCGGCACGTGCCCCTGTGCCACCCCCCCTGGATCCGCCACTAGCCTTTCTTATGTGCAAAATTAGTTCAAAACATCAAGTAAAGTTCGAAAATTACTAGTAAAACTAAAAGATAATGTTAAGGCTCAGAAGCCGCGTCAATGCAGTTTTCCTAAAGATAGGAAACTTCTGAATAAGTTGGCAATAGCTTTAAAAAAACCGCTGCCCAAGGAATCACTACTTCCACATCCAGATTCTCTATTCAAGTCACTCACAACGAAAAAATTTTGTATGTGGAAATAATTGGTTATGGAAATTTAGTAATATAATATTTGAAATCCTCTACCCCAAAAACCCATAAAACGATACCCCACTTCGGTAGCGGGGTGGGGGTGGTGATAGGGGGGTGGTGATAGGGGGTGGTAGTGGGGGGTGAATGAAGTAGTGAAAATATCATCCAGTAGAAAATATTGGCTACATACATTTGTTAGGTGGTTTTCCATTTTTTTAAAGCTATTTATCCACTTATTACGAAGGTATTTTGTTTTGGAAGAACTGTGCATTGACACCACTTCTGCACAATAGGTACTGCACTGAGGCACTGAACAATATCATTTACTCTTACCAGTCATTTTAGAACATTAATTTATATTATGAAGCAACTTTGTACTCCTACATATGTAGAACATTTATTATTTTTTAAAAAACATTAACGGGTAAACAATACGAAAAATAATTGTTTTCCTCACTTCACCAATTACATGTTTAGATAATAGATGTCTGATTAATTTGCGTTAATATGTTAAACAATTTAAAAAAAAAGAAAACGTAAACACATTTTAAAATAGGAAAAATTTACGACTTAAAAATGTGTTACATGATAGTTTATAGCTGAGTTGATCGACATGACGGGACCAATTAAGTCTGTCATCCAGGTCAACACCTAATAAAAATATAACTCTCCTTAACCAAGTCGCTATGCGTGAAAAAGATTAGTCTTTGAGTCTTATCATTATT
Source organism: Rutpela maculata (assembly GCA_936432065.2). NCBI lineage: Eukaryota > Metazoa > Arthropoda > Insecta > Coleoptera > Cerambycidae > Rutpela > Rutpela maculata. The sequence continues at coordinate 148,551,470 of OW386285.2, read as the reverse complement.
CATAGACATATTATTGGTAGTAAACCAATACGCTTTTAGCGAATTGCGCAATTTGGTCCGAAAGCTGAAGTAAATGTACAATCGAGGCATCTGAGAGAAGAAGAAATGTATGGTCTGCATAAGCTACACATTTTTACGGCAATATAAAATGAAATAAATCGTTGACATATAAAATAAACAGGAGCGGGCCCAAGATGGAGCCTTGGGGACCATTTATTTTTCTACAACTGTCATAAACATTGAGGTGATTTGTAAGAGTAGTGAAATGAACTAATTTAATTCGATAATTAGCCTAATTAAACATCCTTCCGTCAGGAAATGCGTAGGCAGACCAGCGAATTCATATTTCTTATATGATTTTATAGCACATAATTTTTTCATCGTGATGGTTTATGAAAGTACAATTGTGTCTCTCCACCTACATGTTTTTACTGAGAATTGAGTACATATATGAGTATTGAAATATTTCCTGAAGGCGAACGGCCGAAAATATCAAAGTAATAATCTTTCACAGATTTTAATGTCTTTGGTGAAACAAATTGTTACTCCCATTTTCGTCCCATCATCTTACAAAAAATAAAGGAAGGTTTGGCAATATATGTCTGAAATGTCGGGGACAATGTATCATAAATTGAACGATAAAGTATAACATATATATGAGGAAAAATGCGAAATCTCAGTGTCACATTGTAGCGTTCGCTTTAACCTGAACACTACATGACTTTAAATTCTCCATTTATGTGTAATTTAGAGGGTCTTAAATCCGCCAATGTTATTAACTGCTTGAATTACGCACCGAGAATCGGTCGCAGTTTAACTATGAGGTGACAGCACCTTTAGTATCTATTTACTCAACCACCAGGTGGGTAAATGATGGTTTCAATAAATTTATAAATATTCTACAACACTATTTTTACATCTCGTTTCCTCTAAAAAAATTGAAAAATATGCCAAACAAAAATAAACAGTGGGTAACTACTGGAATAAGAAAATCCTCTCAGAAGTTGAAAGATCTTTACAAACTATCAATTGAATCACATAATCCGAATATCACTGATTTCTATAACAGATATAAAAAACCGCTGCCCAAGGAATCACTACTTCCACATCCAAGTCACTCACAACGAAAAAACTTTGTATGTGAAAATAATTGTTTATGGAGCTTTAATAATATAATATTTGAAATCCTCTACCCCAAAAACCCATAAAACGATACCCCACATCGGTAGTGGGCTGGGGGTGGTGATAGGGGGGTGGTAGTGGGGGGTGAATGAAGTAAAAACATATTTTGAGGTTTCTGGTTCCTGTACATGCACTAAATCATATTTTTTTTTCATCCCCTTTAATAAGGAGGTGGGGGTGGTAATGGGGGTGGCTAATGCCAAAAATTTTTTTGAGACCTCAGCTTCTCTTGTATATACTAAATACCAATTTCATGGACTCTTACCCATTTACCCCAAATTTACCCCAATTTACCCCCCAACCCTTCGACGGAACAAGATGAAAATATAATCTAGTTCTAGATCTCATTAAAGTACATATGTGTACCAAATTTCAAGTCAATATCTCAAACGGTTCCAGAGTAAACGTGCGCACAAAAAAAAGTTACAGACAGACAGACCGACAGACAGACAGACCGACAGACAGAAAATTTTTTTTCGCTCAAACTTAAAATCTCGACGTTTCATGACATTTTAAGCCTATTTGGACAATAAAAATTTTTAAAAATTTTTTTGTCGTTACTATACTTCCACTGGACGTGGAAGTAAAACAAAAAAGTTGTCAAAGCTGCAAAGTTGCTGGATAATAAAAAAACATTCATTAATTCAAACAACAAAAGTCAAATTACATGGAATATTATTAATAAATCTATAGGTAAGAATGAAATGAAAAATAAGATTCAGGAAATTCATATAGCAGAAAACATAATAACAGACTCTAAGCAAATATCAGTTAGCTTTAATACATTTTTTATTGAAAAGTGTAATACTTTAAGTTCAAGTTTTCAAACAGATGATAATATTCCACGTATAACTGAGAGCAATTTTCCAACAATGTTTTTTACTCCAGTGTCAGAAAATGAGGTCTACGAAGCAATAAAAACGCTCAAACTGTCAAATGCATCTGGAATAGACGGAATTTCGTCAAATTTATTAAAAGCAGCTATAAATTTTGTTGTTCGTCTATTGACTTTTCTTATAAATAAATCATTAACTGAAAGTAAGTTTCCGGATATTTTCAAAACAGCCAAAGTCATACCAATCTATAAAAAGGATAGTAAATATGCAATGGAAAATTATAGACCGATTTCCCTTTTAAGTGCTGTGTCAAAAATTTTGGAAAAGATGTCTTCAACAAAATTGCGCAATTTCTCAGCAAATTTAATATATTAAATAGTTTTCAGTACGGATTCAGAAAAGGAAGGAACACATGCAGTGCCCTTTTAAACTTTATAAATACGTTATATGATAACTTAGACATTAACAACAAATGTATGGGTCTATTTATGGATTTGAGCAAGGCCTTTGACCTAGTGAACCACAAATTGCTCATTGCAAAGCTTAACGAATATGGTATTAGGGGAAAAGTAAATGATTGGATATCCTCTTATCTTTCAAATAGAAAACAGGTAGTTGACATAAACGGTATACAATCGTGTGAAATGGATATAGGCGTTGGAGTGCCGCAAGGGTCCATTCTGGGGCCACTGTTGTTTTTGATATTTGTTAACGACTTGCCAAATATTGACCAAGAAAATAACATCGTTATGTTTGCCGATGATAACACATATTTATGTTCTGATAAATCAAAATCAGAAGTCTTAGAAAAGTTACAAAATATGGTAAATCGATTTATCAATTGGTTTTATTCCTACAAGCTGCACTTAAATGTATTAAAGACTGTTTTCATTAATTTTACGCCTAGAAAAAGCTTAATGACCGAAAGTTGTTTAATCAAGGCAGACCACACATCATTAAAACAAGTACAATCTACAAAATTTCTTGGTTTATATATTGACAACGATTTGAGTTGGAAATCGCACGTAGAAAATTTGTCATCTAAACTATCGTCATTATGTTTTGCACTATATAGACTCAAAGAAGTAACGCAAAGATCTATATGCTTAACATTTTATCATTCGAACTTTTTGTCCAGATTAAGATATGGAATAATTTTTTGATAATCCGCACGCATCTAGACTATTTAAATTGCAAAAAAGGGCAGTAAGAAACATTGTTGGTGCTACTAGACTTCAATCTTGTAAACCTATTTTTAAAGATTTTAATATTCTACCCTTGCCATGTATATATATTTATTAAGTATTAGTCTACGTAAAAAATAACCTAGAAGAATTTATTAGTAACGATGATTTACACACATATGATACTCGTAATAAAATGAACTTGGTAGTACCAGATCACAGCTTAACGTTATATGAAAAAGGGCCAAAATTTGTTGGAATTAAGTGCTTCAACAAGCTACCAGATAATCTCAAATGTATAGACAATATTAAAGTGTTTAAGAAAAAACTATTTGCGTATTTACATGACGGAATGTTTTATAGTGTTGCAGAATTCTTAGATTAGTAAGAATTATTGTAATTTATACTAAAATGTACATTATTTTAAATTTATTTGTTATATTATTGTGTTGTATATATGTAATTTTCAAGTTTTTAGTATTTGTCAATCTAACATTAACTTAGTATGTTACTAATACGTCGATTTTATCTATTTATGAATCTATTTTTGTTTATTGTTGTAGTCAAATTTTAACTGGATAACACATAAATATTTTTCAAATGGTACTTTAAGTGCCGATGACTTTTTCTATACCTTTGTACAGTGGTCTCCTGGAATAAATAAATTATTATTATTATTATTATAAACCCACCTTTAATTGTGTTTACAATTTACAGATTCTTTCCGGATGCCACCACCTTCTTCCATTCACTCAATCACAGCCTGCAACAGAGTTCTTCTATTAATGCATACAGAAAATATTAAATTATACACCGGGCGACATCTGTTGTTTCACTTGTTAGGTACTTCGCGAGGTGTGTGAAGCCGTGTAGAAACCGTAACCGCAATGTAACAAGTTTCAACGTCATTAATATTGACCCAATATTTTCGACTGATACCAACGTTATTAGGGTTATGGGGAGTGTAAAGGATCACACGTTTAGCCAATTCATGTTTATTGAGTAATTATCCGCCTTGATTGAACGGTTGGTAATAATGCGTGCAAAACTGCCAGAGGGCAGCACTGTGTTAAACCGCCACTTGCTTCTATCGTTGGTCAACTTTCGTCAATGCCCGTTGCTTTTGTCTTGCCGCAAAAGATCTGTTAAACTTCATCCTGGGATAAATAGGTGTGAAGTTTTTCCTCTGAGGCTTTTGCCCTGAAGTTTTCCCCTGGAACTTGTTACGTTGGAATCGTTACCCCAGAATTTTGGTTCGTGAAGTTTAAATATGGAGTTTTAACCCCGAAGTTACCCCAGTGCTTTAACCTGGAGGGATTTGTTTGTTAGCATCACTCGCAGGAGGTCATTAACCAGCATAAAATAGTCGTCTGAGAAGCAGCTGACATCCTTTCATGGAGTTTAGTTCCTCCCTGTAGTCACATAGCGTCAAGAAAATGGGAGACGAGTGAAATGGAAGGAAGTGGTTTGGTTGTCGGATGTGGTGAGAGTATATTATCCTTGGGTATATCATCACTGTGATTATTGTAATCTCAATACTCAAATTTCACCAAAACTTGTATGTTTAATTTTAGCCTTCAGCACCATTTTACTAATTTTTTCTAGCCTTCAGCTTTTTACATCTAGTCACTTTTCACAATCGACGAATTTTATAGAGTGCCTTCAGCACATGTACCAAATGTAAGTTACTGTAAAGAAAATAGCTGTTTTCTATGTTCTACGCGTTCATGCAATATTTAATTATTACCAGTTAGGTCTGGCTACGATTACGTTAAAGAGTTTATTATACACTTACTATCTTGTTTGTCATTTACACTAATATACATTTTATATTGTAGAATATTTTGTTTGATCGTGACAGTGAATTTAAGGTAACGTATGTATTGTTGAGAACACTGAATAGCCACGGTCAGTACATCGAGTAATGACAAGTACCACATAGTTACCTTTTGCTGTTATTAATTATAGTTTCGAACCACGACCCAGCCTCCAATAAATTCACGAGAACCGGGTAGAGCTACTTAACCTCACTAGGGGGATAAGTACTCGGAGCAACATTCAAGACGCCACACAGTGGGAAAAATATGCCCTTTTTTGGACAAAAATCTGCCGACAGTAGAGATTTCAATCAAATTAAATTAAAAAAATGGCAAATACTCTTAAGACATTGTGCTTTAGAGTAGTGCTGCGGCAAAGTGGCTTTGGATTAACCTAACCTAAAAATCGCAGATATTACTTCCACATCCGGTGGAAGTATTGTAGCAGGCATATTGCCGCCTCATAAATTATAAAATATTTTTACTCAAGCGTGAATGTCCGCGGTAGATTTAAATATATTTTTTAAATTTACATCTTAAACAAACACAACGGTATGCAACCAGAGTTACGCCTAAACTGTACTCAAGGTAGCTAGATGTTCTAACTTAACTTTAAGAGTGGAGAGGGTAAAGAGACGATACGATTTGAATGCGATGAAAGGGAAATCAGAACGATTAGTTTTCCGTTACTTGAAGTTTAGAATTTCGATTGCTCGCTAAACTTTTGAAAAGTGATGTGTCTTCATTAAATTTCTCCTTAAAGACTTCAACATCGAAAGGGTTGATAGTCCCTCTTCTTGAACATAAAGCAGGCCTAATTATTTTCACCGGTTTAATCCGTAAGTAATTTATAAAGAAATAATTTTTTTTTGTAACTTAGATTTGGCAGCGGCCATTTTACAGCAAATCACGCTTACACTTCATTTCTTTCCAGGGTTTTAGTATTGGATGCAAATTTTTAGTTTTGGATGCAAATTTTTATTATAAAAATGCAAATCTTCTAAATTTGGAAGCAAGTTTTACCAATTTTGGGATGCACATCGTAGATATGCAATCTTTTTAACGTCATATTAAATTTTGGGTTGGAAACATTAATTTTTTTTAACCATCCCATGGGGTTATCTTTCTTCTCTTCTACGTAATTAGAAGATAAAAATGTATCTATTAGTCTAGAACAACTTTTTACGGAGGACGCGACGATAGTATGGTTGGATAGTTGGGATTTGTCCTTATGGAATTTCTGGAAGCGTCGAATATGGTACTGGGAACTTCTTAACTTAATCTCGGGCTCATCTATAAATCAACGATTACGTCACTGTGGATTGTATTTCACCATCATCATCCCTTACTTGGAGTCACTACCTTCATTCACAGAAAATTCCAGATAAGTGTCGCAAATAAAATTTTTATCTAATGTTTTTTTGTAAATACCTCATATTTTTATGCTTTAACATTTTTTTAGAGTTCTTTAAAGTATCATGTTGCAAATATTTAAAAAAAAAAACTATTTCCATTTTCAATTTTATTCTTAACATGTTTCAACGAACAGTTAATATTTTCTATTTTTATTAAGGTATAAATTATCGGCGTAACGCCTGATTAAAATCAAATATATAAAAAGTTCTGTAAAGACTTTGTGATCACAATTTCTACGAAACGCTAGGTATATTTATATAATAAATTTTGACCTTTAAACACCATATTGTCAGTTCATGTTTTAGACAATATTTTAAGTAATATCTATATAACATATTATTGTCCATTCGATTCTTCCTTGTACATAACTTCGTTTAATATTAAGGCATCAGTTTAGTCGTTTTCTAATAAAAACACACCTAGTTTGATTGATTTATAATAAAATCAATTTTATAATCACATTGTTCACTTATTTCAGGTATTTTGATACAAACCAAACTATACAAACTAAGTATTTAGATATGATCTACTGAATTAATTATTTAATCTTTTATAGAAAGTTGAACATCTTTTAGTAATATTTAAAGGTACTAATTTAATTTTTACTTGTGCGAAACTTGAATTATTAATTTACACTTTTTTTACAACTAGTACTTTCTTTAAATTTTGATTAGTTTATCTTTCTTGTAATCAAACTTCAATTTTAGTGTAAATTACAAATATAGGAAGATTGGCGCCCCGCTTTTCTAGGAAAATTATCTTTATATAAGTCAAATTAACATCTCTTTAAGAAAAATTATTAAAACATCTATCATTTATTAATTTCTATCTACCAAACACGTAAAACTATTTGTAAAGTGTTTTCTTACCCATGACTCATCTGCCGAGTCTCTGAGCTACTGGGGTAGTAACATTTTTTCTTTAAATAACACAAAGTGCAGTAAGAATCTCAAACACTTAATGAAAATTAAAAATTTATTGAACAGCGAAGAAATAATGTTACAGTATAGAAACGACAAAAAATTTTTAAAAAATTTAAAAAAATTTTTATTGTTCAAATAGGCTTAGAATGTCATGAAACGTCGAGATTTTAGGTTTGAGCAAAAAAAATGTCTGTCGGTCTGTCTGTAACATTTTTGTACGCACGATTACTCTGGAACCATTTAAGATATCGACTTGAAATTTGGTACACATATGTATTTTAACGAGATTTGGAACTAGGTTATATTTTCATCTTATTCCGTTGAATGGTTGTGGGGTAAATTGGGGTAAATGGGGGTAAACAGGTCAATCAAGCAGGTAAGAGTCCATAAAATTGGTATTTAGTATATACAATGGAAGCTAATGTTTCAAAAAAAAAATTAGCATTAGCCACCCCCAATACTACCCCCACCCCATTAGTGGGTGAAAAAAATTATTTCATCGTAGATGACCATTCGAAAGCTTATTTTAAAGGGGAAGATTAAATGATGTATTTATTAGAAATAAATTGAAATTTTTTTTAAATCCTATACATAACCTCAAAATTTGCCAAAAAAGTCATTTTTTAAATAACCTAAAATATTTCAAAATCCTGACGTGATGGGCCAATTCTAAGGCCAGATTCGGATTCGGCGCGAAAAATTACTTCGGAAATTGGATAATGTTAGGGTTAAAACTGAATGAAGTAAAAAAAAAATTGAGGCCTTTGTTTCTTGTACACATACTAAATCACATTTTTTTTTACCCCCTTTTATAATGGGGTGGGGGTAGTAATAGAGGTGGCTAATGCCAAAAATTTTTTTGAGACATTAGCTTCTCTTATATATACTAAATACTCTGGAACCGTTTAAGATATCGACTTGAAATTTGGTACACATAAGTATTTTAACGAGATCTGGAGCTAGATTATATTTTCATATTATTCTGTTGAAGAGTTGGCGGATAAATTGTGGTAAATGGGGGTAAATAGGTAAATCAAGCAGGTAAGAATCCATATAATCGGTATTTAGTGTATATATAAGAGAAGCTAATGTCTCAAAAAAATTTTTGGCATTAGCCACCTCCATTACTACCCCCACCCCATTATAAAAGGGGGTGAAAAAAAAATGTGATTTAGTATGTGTACAAGAACCAAAGGCCTCAATTTTTTTTTTACTTCATTCAGTTTTAACATTATCCAATTTCCAAAGTAATTTTTCGCGCTGAATCCGAATCTGGCCTCAGAATTGGCCCATCATATCAGGATTTTGAAATATTTTAGGTTACTTAAAAAATGACTTTTGGCAAATTTTGAGGTTATGTATAGGATTCAAACAAATTTTCAATTTATTTCTAATAAATATATCATTTAATCTTCCTCTTTAAAATAAGCTTTCGAATGGTCATCTGCGATGAAATAATTTTTTTCATCCCTTTTTATAATGGGGTGGGGGTAGTATTGGGGGTGGCTAATGCTAAATTTTTTTTGAGACACTAGCTTCTCTAATATATACTAAATACCAATTTTATGGACCTGCTTGATTTACCTATTTACCATTTACCCCAATTTATCCCACATTCATTCAACGAAATAAGACAAAAATATAACCTAGATATTCTCTCAATCTAACTTATAAAATTAATTTGGAAGGAAATCATTAAGCTAAAAAAAAACAAAGGTTTGCCATATTTAATGCTAAAAAATACGTAATAACAAATTCCATGAATTTTGATGGCAAATAAAACCAAATTAATGTAGTTCCTCGGAGTCGATGCACTTTTGACCCTTTGTATAAATTTAAAATAGTTTTCGCACATTGGCAGTAGGTATTGGAAATTGGTCCTTATTATCCATCTTTATTGTCGAATAGTTATCAAACTACTCCTGAATACAGTTATCATAGATTTGAAAAGACGTCCATAAATAAAGAGAAGCTGGAGTCTGTGAATTTGTAGTCCTCCTTCTTCCTGAATATTTAATTAAATCGATTCCTGGAAAAGAGAAACACGTTCCAACTATAAATTTTATATGAGAAGTCTTTTTGATCTTTCACAATAAAAGTTTGCAACATAGTAAATATACAGTGTAATAAACACAATATTTCTTTCTTAATTTCGAATAATGTTGAGGTTGCAAGGGACATTCATAAATAGGGTGAAATTATTGGAGAATTAATGTTTTTATTTTTGGAACTATGAGGCGGAAACAAATTAGCATTATTTTATGAACCATAAAATAAGTGGTATGGAATTATTTTGTCCTTCTATTTAAATTATATTCATGATGTGCGGTGAATCATATTTTTTAGATTCAAGAATAATAATAAATGTAAACAAACATTAAGAAAAAATATTTACTTAGATACATCACACTAGTAAGTAATTAGCGGTACGCTAATTATTGAAGTGTTATCGAATAGATTACATCTCAGATTACATATTAGGAGACAAGAGCGTATTTATTTTGCTTAATCAGTCACTAATAAGATGTCCATTTCGTTTCAATTATTAGACTACTGAAATTAGCTCAAAAGTAAACATTCATTAGCGGAGTAGTTTTCTCAAAATAAGAAAATAGTGTAATTTGGGTCAATATAAATATCCAAAAACATTTCGTGATCCGACTCGTCTCTCCCATACGTCTTTCGGGGGTGCAAAAACAGTTTTTCCTAAATAACTATTTTTCTATACTTAGATTTTATGGAAAAAATACAGGAGACAAAAATTGTTCTAAATTAAATTTTCTATCAATAAAAGTATTTATATTGTGACACTTACCCAGAGACATCTATGTGAGTTTCCTACAAGTTCTATAAGTAACAAAAACTAAGCTAGTTAGTTAGTTAGTTTGGAAATCAGCCCAGAGATGGCGTGCGGTGTATGAATTTAGAAATTGTAGAGAGACTACCAGAATAGTTGAGAATCTTCTGGACTCCTCATCTTTGGGTATATAAAGGTATGGAGAAACCCAAAGTGGACAGTTTAGTTCAGATAGCAAGTTCAGTAAGTTCAAAAGTAAGCAAAGTGACCAAGTGACTGAATTATTAAATTTTAGCACTGAGTGTAATATTAGTAAAGTAATTATTTGTTGTAATTAGTACGTAAGTTAGTAAATTAGTGTTTAGGGTTTCCATGGTGTCATAATTTCCGGATCCACGATACAGGGTGCTTACAAAACGGATGTAAGCACGTAACAATATTTTTAATTAGTTTGTTCTATTGTCGACTGTTAAGGAAATGAAAATGAAATATTTCTAAAATTTATGAATATAAGTAATAGGTCCCACATAAGATAACTAACTGTACAACGTACATGGAACAGTTTTTGAATAAAAAAAATGGTCGCCAGTTAAACGATATGGTAGGTGAAAGAACAAGAAGTATTTATCACAGTGTTTTTCAAAGTGAGGGTCGCGACTCCCCGGTGGGTTGCAAACAGTTCTAGGGGGGTGCACCTGTGCTAAGTACTACTAGCTAACTAAAGGAACAAAGCTTTTTGATTGGTGACTAAAAGAATCCTGAAGAGATTAGTTAGACATTTATTTAAACAAAAAGTATAATTTCAATCTTAATAAGTTTAAATCAGAGTGAAGGGTCTGCCTGTTTTGTCTTCATTAGTCTTTCAAATCATGTGAGATGTGAGACGCAAACAATCCGATTGTTTTCTATTTGTAGTCTGTTTCTCATTTTCGTTTTTAGGTCCACCGTTGTAAAAACGTTAGCTCACACAAATAGGTACTAGCGAATGATATCAACAATTTAAGAGTTTCTCTTGCAAAGATCAGGATATTCCATTTTTCTGTCAATTCAGAATGTGTCAACTTTCTGCGACAGGAATTCCAATTTGAGCATACTGTCTCCAAAAGTTTTTCGCATAGTTCGTTCCATTGATATTTGCGCGAGTTTTGTTTCTCTGCGTTTTTTGTGTTATAGCTATGGTTTCCAGTCCGTATGTAAGCACCGGAAGTATCATCTGCCATAAACTGTCCGCTTCAGCCTCATAGGGACATCTTTATCCCTACATCTTTGCCAAGAGATGTAATCATCTTTGCTAAGAGATGTAATACCCACCTAGTATAATTTTGTTCTATTACGAGTGTTTTAATTTCTGCTAATTACAATGCATTTTCTTATCTGTTTTTATTTATATTTGATCCATATTCTTTGCTGGACTCTCCAACGGGAGCAAGACGAGATTCTACTTTTGCTTGCCATAAGTATGATATAATTTTATAGCAGAACAAGTGATAAGTTGCTTAGAACAATTGTGGCCACTATGGAGGACACGCTTCACCATAACGTCAATTGCACAGTTGGTTACGACACAGCAGATGGTCTTTAGAAGAGGAGTTTTGCAGGGAGATTCTCCGAATTCTCTTCTCTTCTGCATCTCATTATTGCCGGACGCACAGTAGGGCAAAATAGTTGTTTTTCATTCAAATCAACATTCCAGACGTAATTTTTAAGATAAATTCAGTTTTTTTTAAATACTCTATCGATCCCTCTGTGTGGAATTTTGATGTATTTTTCCATTTTTTTTTCAAGTACTTATGGGAAGCTTGAAAAATTGTATTTTTTCCCTACAAGTAGTAAGATGTTTCTAGATGCTCAATTATTCATCTCAAAATAGGCTCTATGGGGGTTTTCGAACTCGTTGATTACAAATTAAATGTGAAAACTGAAAAATATCGTGAGGAAAATCCACTATGGCGGCATTTCTATTTTTTGTATTATAGTTTAAATAATCGTGTAATATGCACAACAAGGGGTTTTTAAGGTTGCTGATTCTGATTTTTTTGTGAAAATTGGAAAATTTTGTTCGGAAAATCCGCTTTGATGAAAATCTTATGGTAGGAAACCTTTCGAAAATTCAAGCTTTTGACGAAATGCTTGAAGTTCTTTTTCGGGGGATTTTTAGGTCGCTGATTACGAATTTGTTATGAAAATAAGAAAATTACGCAGAAAACATTCAATATGGCGGACTTTTTTTAACAAGTTTACAGATTTGCGTATTACATGTAACAAGTTGCTGATTCTCTTTTTTTAGTCAAAATTGAAAATTGAGTTCGGAAAATTCACTTTGATAAAAATTGTATAAAAGGAAAACTTTAGAAAATTCAAGTTTTTAACCCAATAGTGCCTATTGTATGATTTATCATACAGAGGTTAGGTTGTCTCTAATGAAGTGTAAACAAATCGAGTGTGATAAATTCAGTAATTTTATTCATCTAAAGTGTTATTTGCATATGTAGACAATAAGCTTAAGACAAAAAGTCGATAGTTTTATACTTGAGTCAGTTATAACTGTGCGTTCTATAACCAGTAAATTTCTACGCAGCAGAAAATGAGCTCACAGAACGATTATGTTTCACAATTTTCATTTGGAAGTAATTTATTTGACTTTTATTCTTGTAATAATTCTTTATACATATTATAGGATGTAATTATACCATTTCATAGTCATATCAATTCTTTCTGTAATTGCAGCAGCGGAAAAAACTTTTCGTATGATATATCAGACGGTAGGCAGATGGCGGTATGAATGTTAGTTTTGTTTCGGAACTTCTTTTTCATTGAATGAGGCTATGGAGCCTTATTTTGGCCGTAACAATATGAAGCAAATTATAAAAGGAAAGCCTATTCGCTATGGCTTTAAATTTTGGTACCTCACAACCCCCCAGGGGTAGTTATTGAAATTAAACCTCTACACGGGCAGTGGGGATATAATCAAGGGTAAAACTTTGGGATCCAGTGTCACCGAGAAACTTTGTATGAGATATATTCCCCCGCATTCGACCATATATTTGAATAATTTTTTCAACTCCTTACCATTACTTAAGCTTCTGCAAAATAATGAAATTCAATGTATTGGTACCATCTGCTCTGACCGTATAGAGAAAGCTCCTTCAAAAGAACTGCAAAAAGAAAAACGAGGGACTTCTCATATTCTGATTGACTCTAATAGTGGTATTCAACTCACCAGATGGCATGACAATAGTCAAGTGAATATCGCAACCAACATCAAAAACAAAGACATTTGTTTGACAAAAGGCACATGCAAAAGATGATCTAAACAACAAAGGAAGCAAGTTGATGTGGATCAACCGACACTTATAAGTCTCTATAACCAAAGAATGGGAGGTGTGGATATGTTCGATAAAATGAGAGGACTATCGTATACGAATCAGATCTCGCAAATGGTATTGGGCAATGATTTGCTTTTGCTTGAATGGATCGGTAATCAACATGTGGCTTCTTTATCGTTTTGTCTATCCAAAAGTGTCCCTTCTGCAGTTTTTGAGGAGAATTGTTCTCACAACTTTAACTGCCCCTGAACATTTAGCTGGCCCCAAACCAAAATGTAGTAGAAATATATTGAAAGAGGTCAGGTATGATAAAACTGTTCACTTGATTGATAAAATTTCTACACAAAGACGTTGTGGTTATTGTAGAAAATTTTCTTGTGTCAAATGTAACACAGGATTACATTCGAAGATATCATACCCCTTCTATGTGATATATTCTGCTATTTTCTCTTAAATTTGTTGAATATTTTGTATTATAATAAATAATATTTTTTAATAATATTCTACATGTATATTCCTATGGTATGATATATCATACGTTAAAAAAATCGGTGAAAATGCACAGCAATAAATAAAATGTAATTTGGGGACAAGCCCTAAATGAAGGGCAATCAATATTTTTTTCAAAAGATTTCCAAAAAAAATTACTCGGGCACTATTGGGTTAACGAAATAGCTTGAAATTCTTATTTAAAAGGTTTTTTGGTTCACAGATTGTGAATTTAACGTGGAAATCGATATTTAAGCGAGAAATATTAATATGTTGAATTCTTCAATATTCTTCAGGGGGTAAATTGAGGGAGGGTATTTTGGACGAAAAAGTATTTCAGACTATTTTTAAAACTATTTCAATTAGAAAAAATCCTGACGTCTTGGAGCATTTGAATACATTGCTCCAAAATACACAGAAACATAGCCATACTAAAGGAAAAAAAATTCCTTTCATACAATTTTCATCAAAGTGCATTTTCCGAAATCAACTTTCCGATGTTGACTAAAAAATCAGAATCAGCAACTTTGGAAACCCCTTTATATGTACCTATTACATAATTCTTTATATTCCCTTTCTTAAAAAAAAAAAACTATATTTTAAAGGTAAAAATTAGCAAAAGAGAATCTATTAATTTAAATCAAAAACCCAGCTTATTACATAAAAAACATCAATCCCGTCTGAGATATAATAAGATAAAATTTGTAAATAAACTAAGGGACTTTTGAAATAAAAAAATAACTAGTTACAATAACAAATTTATTATAAATATAAAAGTTAGTGGTAGAGCAATTGACAAATCGGGGTAGGGAAATAAAATTTGTGCTTGGAATAAATACGGTTACAAAGATCAAACAGAATGAAAAATGTACAGAGAGACAGACATATTTATCATTTACAAAAAAGGTAAATAAATACGGTAACGTACAAAGATAAAACCACAATTATTGGCAGAGGACCACAATACACAAAAACTACTGTAAATATGGCAAAAATATAAATAACTAAATTATTAAGTGATTAGTTGGCCAACTTAGTTATTATCAAATGAATAGATTAAATGACATTTTACAGATGAACAAATTTTGATAGTTTATATCATACACAAATCTTTAAACGTAAATAAAGGTAATAACATAAGAAATGAAATACATAGTAGCATTTTAGGCTACAAGGTACATACAAAAACGAATGGTACTATACACAGAAAATGATTTACAACTATTAAATAAGAAATTTTATTAATAGTCTTTACGAAATGAGACTAGCACTCGTGGTAACAACGAAATGCCGCACAAAACACTGAAGATCGCATCAAATTGACGTCTTTGATCACGAGGAAAAGGAAAGTTACCAGCTCCGGTAAACACAAAATAGACAAAAAATAGAGGTATAAACGTACTTACAGAACATCTGCAAACATAACAAAGGCACTGCTATGAGGTACAAGCTCAAATTGATAGATTGGTACCAGCTGTAGACTCTAGAACTGCATGAATATATCAGTATAGGTATATTAAACACTGACTTTAAACGTAACTCTCTTATTACTGCACTTAAAGCAGCTAGCACTCTACTTATTAAATGCTGCTTTAATTCAGGACCTTTATACTAAAAAAAAATAATGTCAACTTCTTAACAACGCGGTACAATTCACCGAAGAAGTTAAATCTCAAAACTAACTAAACACTTAAATGGCTCAAATTCCAGCCATAATATTGACTACCTCCCGGCTTACAGCCGATATGGGAGAGTGTCTCTATAGGACCTCAACTTGTGGTTTTATCTACGCGCCTTAACGAATTATTTTCGGGGGATGTATTCATGGCAACGGGCATTATGTCATATTCGTACTTGCCTATTGGAGAAGATGCTCCATCACCGACACATTTCCCGCGTGTTTTTATTAAGTTTCTAGCGCGCGAATCTAGAATGTTTAGAAGGTCTTATTGTATGCGATAGGACCGGCTTTAAGTCTTTTTTATAAAAATAACAAAATAGGTAATTTTTGTAATAAATACTTAAAAAGTTGACCGTTACATCTGTAAACTTATTTTAAAAAACCTGGAAAATTTTCCAATTTTCATTACAAATTCATAATCAGCGACCCAAAAATTCCCATTTCGTTAAAAACAAATTTTAAGTCAGAGATTTCGCGTAATACGGGAACTATCTTTGTTTTGATATTGATGTTATACTGCCCTTTGTTACTTATACTTTGGCTAAAGTTAGTTGGAAAATCATAAAATAGGCTGACAAAGCACATATGTTTGATCTATACCACCTGTCAAAGTACCGCCGCGGTAAAGATCAACGCCGCTTTCTCAATTGATATTAGACACTATTACTCGGACACGTGGCTCCTCGCCGATTTCCGCCTCTGTTTTTGCCGCTCGAGGTCCCAGGTCCTTTATTATAAAAGGTGCCGTGCCCCGCCATTTCCTTTTAACTTTTGTCTTAAAACTGCTTGCCGATTTGCCGCCCCTTTACGCGGCCGCCCGTGTGCGGTGCACACATTCGCACACTGGTGGCACGGCCCTGGTCACAAGTTGAAGCAGTACAAAACAGATCATATGCCTTTGAATTAGATCTTGCTTGTGGTCGCGGTTAATTTGATCACCATGTATATTTCAAAATATTTTAAAACTGTACACCACTGTGCTCTCAACCATCCTTTTTTAGAAAATTTTCGATTTTTTCTAACAGAAATCCAGGGTACTTGCACGATGCGAGGCTGAGACACCCTGTAACAGTTTTTTTTTCGATTATGCCTATATCAGCCTTAGAAAAACTAAAGTTAGCTTAAAAATTATTTTTAGAGACGGCAAGAGCTTTAAGCTTTCGATATTGCAGTAAACTCCAAATAAAATTCGAAAAAATACGCGATTTACAAAAAAATTACATGATAGAAGTTCATTTGTCCTCAGATTCGGATTCAGCCCACCAAAACACGTAGCGGAATGATGGTCTGGTTTCGGGTACAATATACTTTTTTTTGGTGTCAGGCTGTATAATTTAATTAATTTCCTAATGAAAGTTGTAGTCGGGCGTTGACAACTGGGCATGTCTAGAAAGCAAATCAAAAAATCTAATTCGAAATAAAAAATTTATTTAAGTCTAACAGAAGTTATTGTAGTCCTGTTAGAAATATGTAAAATATCATAATACTTCCTATTGAAATTCAACCATATCTGCCAGCAAGGTGATCGCTAGGGGCGTGTAAACTGCCTTGTTTTTATATAAGCTATGCTTTATTATATTGTTAGAGCAAAAGGTTTTCGATTAATCACATACAAATAAGAACATGTACAGGGTATCGAAATTGCAATATCAAAGGTTCGAACGAACCACGTAAAAGTTAATTATACAATGATCAAGCAAAATGTTAATTTAATAGGTATTTGCAGTGGACCACGCCCGACTGCAACATCTACTCGTTATATTTGAAATCGGCAAAACAATACGATAAACTAGTGCAAAACAAAACATATTTTAGTAGTCAGTTTCTTACGGGAGTAAAATTTTGGGGGACGGAAATATGCATTTATTTTCGGTTTATTATAAATATTTAAAAAATCATAAATGGTATAATCTTTAAAATAGTTTCAGGTGCTTCCCATTGCTCTAAGGAATACAACTATGTACAGTTTTTATCATAAATTTTGTAGACAGTTAAATGCCATACTCTAATAATGAAATTAGGAACTATTTTCATTGACAAATTACGATATTCAAGTACAACAGAAATTTACAATAAAAAAAATATATAGTTGTATTCGTTAGAACAATAGCAAGTATCTAAAACAATTTTAAAGATTATATTATATATGTTTGGTTTTTTAAATACACTGACAGACATAAAAAATGGCGCACTCGAAATTTTACTCAAGTTTAATGTCTCATAATTTCTAAACTACTTGATTGATTGCCACGAACCTTTTTCTATTTTGAAGAATGATTCTTTAAGATCATCACACAGGTCCAAACATTTTTATTGATTAAACTTTTATAACTGATACAGGGAAAAATAAAAGTAACTATTTTATTGAGGAACTTTAAAACACCCTGTAGATTTATAGTGTTGGAATAAGCTCAAAATACCTTCGGCGTTTTAAGCGGAATTTAGATTAAATTTTGTTTTTGATTCACCTCTTTATCTCGCTTTGTTTAGAAAATAAACATGTTTAAGCAAAGTAATGTCAAATGCGTATTAACAAAATTGGTATTTTGTTTTGTTTAAGAAGGTCATAAACAGGTTAAACATTGTTCTAAAAGATGAGAGGTATCAAAATGTTTTTAAAATCACAGGAATTCACTCGCTAATGATTACGATTTTTAATTCGTTTTTGTAGAAAACATTGAAAACGTTTTTCTCCACGTCGCGTCGGATCGAAAGTCGTGTTTATGATTTTTAAGTAATGCCTCAGCAAATAACATCGGGGCAAGTAACCCGAATTATGGCTTTAGTAAGAGATGGAAGAAGTAAAAGATATGCTGCCCGGGTCGTTGGTGTTCCCGAATCAACTGCATGTCGGGCAATTGCAAGATACGAAGAGACAGGTCATGGTCGTAGAACTGGATCAGGTCGTCATAGATGTATAACCGTTATTGATGATCGGTTTATTCGGTTTCAAATTTTACGAAATTGCTTTCATACAGCAATGCAAACAAATATTCATTTAAGGCAAGTAAGACGAAGAGTTGTAAGTGATAGTACAGTAATTCGGAGATTGAAGGAAGTCAATTTAAAGTCTAGATGACCAGCAACTGCACCAAGATTACTTGCAAGACATCGAAGAGCATGCCACAACTTTGCTAGAGAACACTAAGATTGGAATGAACAATACTGGTCCCGGATCCTGTTCGCTGATGAATCTCGATTCTGTTTGTCTTCATCCGATGGCCGTCAAAGGGTATGAAGAAGAGTTGGCGAAAGATATGAGCAGAGCCTATTCAGCACAAAAGAAAGCTTTGGCGGAGGTTCCGTTATTGTCTGGGGAGGAATTTCATTAGAAGCTCGCACAGAACTTTACGTGCTCCCAAGGAATTTATATTTTGGATTTTATATTGGTTCATGACAATGCGCGCCCTCACGTTGCTCACATCGTGAATGAATATCTCGATGAAGTTGTCATAGACCGTATGATTTGGCCAGCAAAAAGTCCCGATATGAACTCCATAGAACACCTTTGGGATGAAATGGGGCGAAGAATTAGGTCTCGCAATAGAGTTTCTGACACTCTGGATACGTTAGGAGAGGCGCGCTTATAGAGGAGTAGAATAATATTTCACAGATCAATATTTCAAATTTAATCAGAAGCATGCCAAGAAGAATAGAGACTTTAGTCAGGGCACGAGGGAGTAACACACGCTACTGATCTTTTTTCTCTGTTGAGAAAGTTCCACCTTTATTTTATATAAGTTCGATTTTGTGTTGGTAATTGTAAAATGTAATCTTATCTTATTCTAATAAAATGTTTCTAATTGTACCTGTTTCACCTACAATCATGTATTTTCTAAACAAAGCAAAATTTAATCTGAATTCCGCTTAAAACGCCGAAGGTATTTTGAGCTTATTCCAAGTGCCAAATAAATCTACAGGGTGTTTTAAAATTCCTGAATAAATTAGTCACTTTTATTTTTCCCTGTATCAATTATAAAAATTTAATCAATAAAAATGTTTGGACCTGTATGATGATCTTAAAGAATCATTCTTCAAAATAAAAAAAGGTTCGTGGTAATCAATCAAGTAGTTTAGAAATGACACATTAAACTTGAGTAAAATTTCGAGTGCGCCACTTTTTATGTCTGTCATTGTATTTATAATAAATCGAAATTAAACGCATATTTCCCTCTCTGCAAAATCCTATCCTTAAACAAAGATATTCTAGTTATTTTATAATATTGACATTTTCAGTTATTAATTTAAACGCCAGTCTTTTAGTCCTTAAGTAGAGGATGCTTTGTTAAAGACTTCTCTTTGGTACATTATAAAGACATAAAATGTTTACAGCTTTCATACTTCAACTTCAATACTTCAAATACCTTTCTACTCGAACGTAACATGAAATCGATTGAAAAATGTTTCAATAGGAATTTTGCTATTTTCAGGACAAGCAGTTTGGTAAAGTTGCTCTCTTTTTTCCGCACAGCAATCCAGAGGCGGAAATCGTCTCGGGAATCAAGCATTACAAACAGTATACTTTGGAGCGCGCATATCTGGGCGAGACTTTTTTCTGGGGACTTCTTCCACAGCCAGGCGATCAACTTCTATTTAAGTTCGCAGCTCCGATTGTCATCAAAAGGTAATTAATTTTAAATTTAGCTTCTTATAAATGGCTTCTGAGTAGATGCTTTCTCTTTCAGATCGTTTCGTAAAAAATGATTGATATTTTAAATGTATTGTAATTCCTAATAGATGAGAACAAAGTGTCAATTTATATGTCTGAGAACCGATATATTAAGTAATTGGCAATTCTAACCACCAATTTTTCATTCTCTTGTTAAATTTACTTAACACTTTCAATAGAAAAATTGATATGAATAGTTGATTGTATGAGAGAGGGAGAGCATAATGTCAGAAAAATTACGTTCTTCGTGAACCTTTCGTTTATTCATTCAAATCAAATGGATATTATTAGAATAATTAGCTTTTCTAGGGACACAGTTCAGAATTAAAATTCTATATTAAATTGGAATTTTGACCGGGCATTCAACATAAAATTGAAAATCGCCGTTTAGTTTTATTTATACTTTATAAACTTTAAACTGTAAATCAATGCAGGTTTAGTAAGTAAAATTACAAATTAAACAGATGTCTAAATTTTTTTATATGTTTTATTTAGTGACTTTTACAGTTACATTTTGAACTATTGAAGAGATCTATCCATCTATTTGACTTGCAATCTGACTAAATCTGCATTTGATAAACTATACATTATAAACATTTATAGATCGATTTATAATTTAGTGTTGGAGAATCAAAAGCATTGTTTACATAATGAAATATATTGTATTGGAATATGATATGATATGAGACAAGTATTCGGGTACTTTAGAGATTTTTTTTTAATTCTCAGATAATTCAACTTCATTTTTGAGGACTCAATTTGAAACAGCTTCCTGCCCTGAATACCACACAACCAGAGCTGGGCGAGTACCGGCGTTAAAGTACTCACGAGTACTTCACAATGAGTACCTTTAAAAAGTACTCATAACTACTCGAGTACGAGTACTTATTTGAGAGGTACTCAAAAAAATGAGTACTTTTGCAAAACTTAGAAAGTATTCGTCAAAAAATGAATAACGAGTACGAGTACTTTATAAAGTACCAATTAGAGATATCAAATTAGAACTGATAGACAAAAACAAGAATTCCAGTAATACGAATGCTCAATTTAAGGTATATAAGTAATAAAAAACAGGTGGGTAGGTAATTACAGTTACATTTATTAAAATGTACATAAAACTATCACACCTTACACATGTCATCTTGCACAATGTCTGGCAAACAATATTCCCAGAAAAAATTTAGGTATTATTTGAAGTCAAAACTACCTAAATTATGTATAAAAAATTTAGTCGCAAAATTAAAATTAACCATGTTTTGGTAAAATTTACGGTGACACTACTTGGAATCGATCTAAGTGGAGAATAAGACGTCGAAATTAAGTTAAATCTACTAAGACAGGTAAAATTACACATAAATTGTACTTGTAGTCCCACAATATATTTGGTTACTGATACCTGTTTCTATTAATAATTTTTCTTCATAATTACTAATTTATAGTCAAGTTCTCTTTGGGTTTGATTTGCCAGGTTACTGCTAAATAACATTTATTTCTTCAGAGTAATTTTAAGGTCAAGATACTCAAAATTCGAGTTGCAAAAACGCTCATTATTTATTCAGATTAAAAAAATTCAGGTATTACAACTGTCACACGTTAGAAGAAATTCTACCAGTATTTATATTTTAAACCATTTGTGGATAATTGTGGATATTTGTGGGGTTATTTGACGGGATTCTTCAACAAATGGTCCATAAAAAGTTGACCGGAGTTGAATTTGGAGATCTACTCGGCCATTCCATGGCGCCTCTCCGTCCAGTTCATTGCCCAGGAAATATCTAGTCCAAAAACGCACTCACTCACTAGTGCATAATGTGAAATCTTGTTGGAACACCAAATGCTCTTCCAGGTAACAATTATTATTTTCAAAAATATCAACGAGTAATAGACGGATAAGTTCTTCCAGTAATTCCAAATATGATCATCACCATCAAGAAAAATGGATTCAAGCAAACGGCCTCGAAAAATACCGACCCAGACATTCAATTTTGAGGATTTTGAGTGAAGACTTCGTGGAAGACTCTTGGATTAGCATTCGACCGATAACGACAGTTATAACGATTTACTGCTAAGCTTAAGAAAAACAAATACTCGTGCACGTCAGAAAAATAGATGTTAAAAAGAAAATTTCATTCAGAAATTATTAGTGCATTCACAAATTTTCTGTCGCCGCCGATCAAAATCATCCTCATTCAATTCGTGTACTAAATTAATTTTATAAGGAGATATTTCAGAATTCGACGAGTAGTCGTTTTATTGATTTTAGTAACAGTAGCCAATTTCGTCGTACTCAAAGTTGGGGCTTGCTGCAACTTGTGCTAAAATTGCAAACAGCTTCATTCTTCACCGGAAGTTTTAGGGCCTTGTTTCTTGTTAGCCACGCATTCAGTTGCTCGAAACTTTTCCACTAACTCCAAAACGTATGTTCTATTAACGTGCTTATTCGAATGTTATATGCTGTTCATTGAATAATTTTTTGTATGGTTGCCGCTCTCATTATTTTGTAAAAGAAAATGGTGAAAATTTCGACCTTTTCCACAATTCCTCAACAACAAATTAAACTTCTAAACAGAATTCCGAATTAACTGGCATTATAATTTTGTCTTAATTGAAGACGAGATTATTGCTTCTATCAGAAATAATTTACCTAAGTATGATAACAGCTTGAAAAAACTGCAAAAAATTAATTTTCATAAAACATTACTTGTTTTGAATACATTGTTCTAACAGTTCATGGGAAATGCTAGGAAAATAAATGTACCTAAACAGTTTTATCTGGATAAAGAGCGAGCGCATTTGCAACTTGAATGTTGAATACTCTGAAAACGAATCAATACAATTTCAAAAGTTTTATTGTGTGGTATTCAGAGGAGCAAGACTTTTCAGATGCGGTATCACTTGCCCCTCCATCCAATTGAAATTTTACGTATTGTGGCTAAATCGTAAAGAGATGAAGTGATTTGCAGATGAGTTAAATTACAAAAGATGTTTCTCTCGACGATGAACTTGACGTGTCTGTGTGTTTTTAAAAATATTGTCGACCCGAAATCCATCTATAGCGTATGTAGTATTTGTATAGTATCATAAAACATAATATAGTATTACTTCCACATCCAGTAGAAATATAGTAAATGCAAAAAAAAATTAACTTGTACTGTTCAAATAGACTTAGAATGTCATCAAACGTCGAGATTTAATGAAACATGTAGCATAAAAGGTAACATAACAGGTTTTGTAGTAAATTTCATTAAATGAAAATCAGATCGAAAATGTATTACTTGAACGGCATTTTCTCTTACCAGAAGGAGCTCTTTCAATTTACTAAACGCTGCGGACAGTTGCATAGGTCTAGGGTCTTTGTTCGGCTCCACATACATGTAAGTAGATGGTTACCTGAGGCAATTTCATCACATATCATTTTGTTAAAGGCTTTCAAGTTTTTCAGTCCAAGTTTCCTCTTGAAGACATAGCTTCTGAGGGAATCCTTCATTGCTTAAAGTATTTTTGGTTTTGGCTCTCCTAAGGCCTATTTTGACCTTATTTGACACTACACCTAAAGCTGCAAGTACTGCTTGAAACATTTTCTGAATTTAAGCATTTACCTGGGAGAACTATGTTCATGTAGTAGAGGAACCTGATTCTTACCCATCTTGTTTCTTTTCATGTTCACCCTTACCTATTGCCTTATTTCAGGAGGGGTATGCCAGCCATACTACGCAACTTACCAATTGGTGCCGCTATAAGTCATTCCATTATTATTCTGTAGGTTTAGCTAAGAGCTGCATCTAGCTACTTGACATGTGCTGACCTATGTATACAGGACACGGGCATTCCGCAGTGGAATAGCAAAGTACCAGTAGTGTTGAAGCATTTAACACGATAGAATTTTCACTCAGAATGATGCCAATAAGCTTCCTATTTTGCATTTACAATCCTGAACTTTTTTCAATTCCTTTCTAAAAGAACTTCTGAATTCTTCTAACTACTCATTTTCTGTTTGATTCTAAATAAAATATTTGGACATTTTTATCATTTCTGCATGAACAGCGCATTTTAATTTCTGTTAATGTGTCCCCCCTATGTTATTTTTCATAAGCATGGTTGATATTTATATTTATTCGTCAGTGAAGTCAGTCGTCATTCCAGTCAGTATTTAATTTCACACATTTTGAAAGTTTAATATTATTCAACGTGACAACGTGTTTAGAAATACGAAAACTTCAGCCTCGCTTTACAGTATTTTGTAATAGGAGTAAGCGCCAATCAGATGTCAGATGTCGTATGTCGTTGGATACATTCCTCGGTTAAACTTTGGCGCATTGAGTCCATTCAAATCTATGCTGTTTGGTTACATTTAAATGTGCAATTCATCACGCGCGATTGTATTATGTCTAAAAATAACTTAATTTAGGCCTTTAAGAAACAGGAGATAATATGATAATTACTATAAAAACATGTCTCTTATTATCTAAAGAATCAACTTACTATTAACTAACATCATCTCTGAAGATTGGGAAAATATACTTAAAAAAATAACGTAAGGATATAAGTACGCCAAAATGTAATGTTTGGCGTAAATTAAACTAATATAACATGAAGTGACCGACGTGTTAGAATATTTGCTCCAAATCTAACCATTGATGATGTAAAATAGTCAGACTTATCTAATATGACGCATCAAGAAATAGTCAGCCCCCTATACCCAATTAATAAATTGATACGTATTATGAAAATTCTATAAGACAGTAATTCTTTTAAGAAAATACATATATGATAAATTCTCCCACCCCGCCAATTGGAAAAATGCAGATGGCTCAAATGAAAACAATCATGTGCTATCACATAAAAAGTAACCTAAAAAATAAATATGTCATAATTTGACGATTCAGTTGGCTTCATTAAACTAACCTTTTAATGACGAGCATTGTATGTATTAGTACTACTTTTACTTCCACATCCAGTGGAAGTATAGTAACGACAAAAAAATTTTTAAAAATTTTTATTGTTCAAATAGGCTTAAAATGTCATCAAACGTCGAGATTTTAAGTTTGAGTGAAAAAAATTTTCTGTCTGTCTGTCGGTCTGTCTGTAACTTTTTTTTGTGCGCACGTTTACTCTGGAACCGTTTAAGATATTGACTTGAAATTTGGTACACATATGTACTTTAACGAGATCTAGAACTAGATTATATTTTCATCTTGTTCCGTCGAAGGGTTGGGGGGTAAATTGGGGTAAATTTCGGGTTAATGGGTAAATCAAGCGAGTAAGAGTCCATAAAATGGGTATTTAGTATACAAAAGAGAAGCTAAGGTCTAAAAAAAATTTTTGGCATTAGCCACCCCCATTACCACCCCCACCCCCTTATTAAATGGGATGAAAAAAAAATTGTGATTTAGTGTGTGTACAAGAACCAAAAGCTTCAAAATATTTTTTTACTTCATCCACCCCCACTACCAACCCTCTACCACCACCCCCACCCCCACTACCGATGTAGCATATCGTTTTATATGTTTTTGGGGTAGACGATTTCAAATATTATGTTGTTAAAGTTACCTTGAGTAGTATGGATGCGCAGTGGCTTTTCTCAAATATTTGGATACTCAGTGACCTTTTTCGAATATTATAGTAGGTTACCTCAAGTAGTATGGATGCGCAGTGGGTTACTTTAAGTAGTATGGATGCGCAGTGGCTTTCCTCGAGTACAACGGATGCGCAGTAGGTTATCACGAGTAGTGTGGATGCGTAGGGGCTTTTCTCGAGTGCCACAGATGCGCAGTAGGTTACCTCAAGTGATATGGATGCGCAGTGGGTTTCCTCGAGTAAAATGGATGCGAGTGAGTTACTTCAAGAAGTATGAATGCGCAGTGGCTTTACTCGAATAAATTGGATGCACAGTGGGTTACCTTGAGTAGTATAGATGCGTAGTAGGTTTCCTCGAAGAAAATGCTTGTAGTAGAGGCTTTACTTCTATCGTTTAGTTTACGGCACACAACGATTTTTTATATATTTTTCTTGCCATTTTCTGCGTATTAGTTCGACATTCAGTTGAAGTATATTAACGCAAAAAAATTTTTTTAGAAATTTTCATTGTTTAAATAGGCTTATAATATCAAGAAACGTCAATATTTTAAGTCTGAGCAAAATAAATTTGTCTGTTGCGTCGGTGTGTATGTTAGTCTTGTATCCTTTTGGTGCTCACGATTACTCTGGAACCGTTTAAGATATTCACTTAAAGTATGGCACACGTATGTTTTTTAACGAGATCTGGAACTAGATTATATTTTCATCTTATTCCGTTGCAGAGTTGAAGGGTAAATTGAGGTAAATGGGGGTGGGGTAAATAGGTAAATCAAGCAAGTAAGAGTCCATGAAATTGGTATTTAGTAAATATAAAAAAATGGCATTAGCCATCCCCATTACCGCCCCCACCCTATTATTAAAGGTGGTGAAAAAATAGTGTGATTTAGTGTGTGTACAAGAGTCAAAGTCATCAAGAATTTTTTTCACTTCATTCACCCCCACCTCTATTACAGATGTGGCATATAATTTTATGGGGTTTTGGGGGTACATGATTTCAAATATTATACCATTAAAGTTCCATAAACAATTATTTCCACATAGTGGAGTGCAAATATAGTATTTTGTTGTAAGAGACTTGGATGTGGAAGTAGTGATTCCTTGGGCAGCGGTTTTTACTACGCAACTAGGCCGGAATGGCCCATTGCGTCTAGGGATCTACAGTTTAGCGTGGACTCCAAAAGTATTATTAACCTATTTGATTTAATCAAGTAGGTATGCTATATCCGTTTCACAAAATACACTGAAATCAGAGTTGCAAAAACCCCAAAATGGCTACCCCCCGTTTTTGAAAATCAGAAAATCACCTTTTTTCACTTTTTTTAAAGATTTCTCAATCAGACATCCTAGCAACCTCCGAGGGTTGAAACCACCGCCTCCCTCAATACCGAAACATACAGAAAACATCCAAACGTGCTGAAACTTGTTTTTTACACGTTTCCATAGTTTTTCCTCAATAAATGTATCCGAAATTAAAACATTGATTAGTATTCACATCATGATGGGGAACTTACACGCATATCAGAATCTTATGTAAGACTCATTTTGATAACTACTTTTCGACTTATAATCTACTTCAGTGGCTTCGAAGGAAGCAAATTTATGCTGCAAGTACAGCTCGACCGTTTCAGAAAGCCTCCTTTTACACCAGATAAAGAAATGAAAAAACAACCTCGAGGCACCTCTGAAGAAGTTCTAAGTTTGGATGGTGAGGTGATACTCACGTAATGGTACGACAATAAACCCGTGACAATGTCTTCAAACTTTGTAAGTGTTGGTACGGGCGACAAATGTAAAAGATGTCACAAATCCACTAAAAAATTTGTGAATATTTCTTGGCCAGAGGTAATCAAATTATACAACGACTGTATGGGAGGAGTTGACAAACTCGATTTTCTCATAAGTATTTGTAGAACTTTTATAAGAAGTAGAAAATGGAGATTGCGAATGTTTACGCATGCATTAGACCTAGCATGTGCAAATAGCTGGTTAGAATATAAAGAAAATTGTAGAGTAGTTGGAATTTCTAAGAAAAAAGTGATGAATTTGATCTCGTTCAGAATGTACATTGCCGAAAGTTAATAACGAATCTCCTACACCACCACCAACCAAAAAATCAAAAAATGAAACGAGACCAATAGAAGATATTCGATTTGATGAAGAATACTAAATTACAAAAAAAGAACTTTTAATTTTATTTAATATTTTTGTCTACTCTATTTTACATTCACGATTTTTCTGTTTTTCAACCTTATAGTATTTTTCATTACATCGAAACTTTTCCGAATTTTATTTACTTTGATTTTTCATTTTTCGATTTTTGTACCTTATAATATTTGAACAAAGAATAATTTTATCTAAATTTCTTCAACACCCTCACCTATTTTATTTCAAGAAGCATTACCATTTGGAACTGCTTAGATAAGAGATAATGTTAAAACGCATTCAGGTAGAACGGCTGGCCGAGAAATATGTCGCATGTCGCTCCATTTTTATTTTATTATTAACACGCTTTTATTAGGTCGACCTGTAACTATCTATGCATGTAGGTATGTATGTAAAAAGTCTAAGGAACTGAATTTCACCCACTGCTGAAACTTGGCAATTGCCTGTAACTCTGATGACAATACAATATATATATATATATTCAATATTATAGTATGTTCAAAATGGCCGCCGCTCTAAGATGGCGGATTATCATTTTCTTTACAACGCCCTTGATATGAGTATCAAAAGAAAGAGTTTGATAAGTAGAAAACAAATATGTGATCAAAACTTAAAAATCTAAAATGGCGGCGTCAACATAGCGTATAGGTTTGATCAATTATCGTCGGATTCTACTGAAAATCAGTATCTGTGGGTTATCGAGGATGCAGATTACAATTATTCGGTCTAAATTTAACAATATATACTAATTAATATAAGACTAAAAAGTAAAAAATAAATTAATAGTTTAAAAAAACTAAAAAAACACGCTTTTATAAATACTGCACTAAGAAGCAAAAAATAATCATCGAACCTGTTCTGTTTTTCTTCAGCGTTTTAATTATCGAACCTGTTCGAAATAGCGTTCGAAAAACGCCCCACGCTTTTATACTCAAATATATTATACTTAATTACAAACACGGCTTACACTAAGGCCCTTACGGGGTAGACAGAGAAAACATGTTTGATGGTTATTTTTTGCTTTTTAGTGCAGTATTTATAAATGTGTGTTTTTTTTTAGCTTTCTTAAACTACTAATTTATTAATTACATAGAAGGGTCCCATATACACACGCCTAGAAGTATTTTCAATAATAATATTTGAGTTTTATCCATTCGTTTTGGTCGCGGAATATATATTCAACATAATCATATTGCTTTAATACAAACTTGGAACTGAAATGATGTACATAAGGAATATTTTAGTATATGATCTACATATCATACAATTCCTCGGGTTCAGTCTGGACATTGGTTTAGTGGGGATAAATTGTGTGTGAACTCCACACGATCCAATTTGTTAGCATGCTGACTATTCTGCCGTGGGAATGTGTATTTTAAAATCACTTTTTAAGATAAAATACACATAAACTAAAATGACGAGTCCATGTGTTTCAAAGGGTTTATCAGAACATTTAATGCTTTATTAAGAGAAGCGGTAAAATGCAACAAGTTTCAAAATAAACAACAATGTAAAACGTTGTAATTTAGATAAATTCTATTTTATGAATCTATTAAATGTGCTATTTCGCATTTTCTGTGTAATGATGGAGTATTTATTAATATTATAGATATAAAGTCGGTTATAATAAAAATATAATACCGCCGTTTTACGTACTTCTAGTATATTGAATGCCGTGCTCTTTAGTTTTAAACTATGCAATGCGGATATTACCTTCAGACAGCGTGTTTAAAATGTAGTATTATCAAGCGAAACGTATTTTGATCCGACTTGATTTTATAGATTTTATTTTAATAATCCTGCCGGTAATTTGAATAATAATTTATTTTTTTCATTTTATATATTTCTCTCGAGTGT
The DNA here is from genome assembly GCA_936432065.2 of Rutpela maculata. Lineage (NCBI taxonomy): Eukaryota > Metazoa > Arthropoda > Insecta > Coleoptera > Cerambycidae > Rutpela > Rutpela maculata. The sequence goes on along the minus strand of OW386285.2, from coordinate 148,521,553 downwards.
TCTTTGGAGACGCTAACAAAATATTCATAGACTAATAATTAAATAAAACTGCGCCAAAAAGAAGGGAATAGAAAATATACTTATCTGGTTAATAACTCATCTAACAGGAATGTCTCGTCTACAAATAATTTTATAGAATAGCCTCAATCGGCAACTGTTTGATTTTTACTTCTCTGCAAAAAAGAATTGTTAAAAAAGGTCAATGCTTAGTTGCCCCGATCATGTGCAACAATATTATGCTTGAGAAATTGCGATATGTAATACATATATTTAAATGTCTTTGATGGTTCACAAGTCCCAATAGCAATTCGCAATTTTTGGAACCTAACTATTACCAATGAGCGTACCATCTAGTTGTTCACTACTTTCAACGTAGAGAATGTCCAGATGTCCATCCAAATATTCTTCACGGACAAAGAAATAATGTACTTCGATATATGTCTTGTTCGCTTATGAAATTCTGGATTCTTAGTCTAATGACACTCTGATTGTCGATGTATAACACCGGAATTCCCACTGACTGGTTTATTTCCATAATAACACGAGTCAACCTGATCACCTCTTTTGAACATTTACTCACTAGCCGCAACGAACTCAGCCTCCGTTGTTAAAACGGCTACTGATCATTGTTTACGATTCAACCATGTTACTGGGCCATCTCCAATTTTGCAAAGAGAACCTGTTGTAGAGTAACGACTTAGAGGATCACCAGAGAAATCAACATCACTGTATGCTTTAATAACACACTCTTTTGATCCAGCCTTGTACAGAATCCTAAGATTGCACGTACCTTGCTGCTACTTGAGGATACGTTTTACAGACTGTGATTTGCCTAAAGACCTCGCTACTACACCTACTGCATAAGGTATATCAGGTGTCGACACGGCTACTAGATGCATGGGGTTCCCAACGGATTCATGATACGGCACCTTATTACCAAGAAATTCACTTTCAACAGCAGAAGACTTTTCACAGCATGTCGTTACAGACTTTGATCCAGTTATGTTGAAACGCTCCAGCACCTTCCTTGTGTATGCACTCTGTCTGTTAAATATCGATCCATCGTCTTTCTTTGTGATTTGCATACCCAGAAAACTATTCAAAGATTCATTAGTAATTTTGAATTCGCCTCCAAGTTCCCTTAAGAATAATTCTTTTGACTTTTTTGATATTTTTGTACCGTCGTGTTTCCTTTGCCAACACCACCTTGAGCGACAAAAACGCTTCGTGTGTCTGAAAGATTCCGTTGCTCGATTGTTCTCAGCTTTTCTATCAATACTCGTAGATTTCTGTCACTTGAAGGCATTCCTTCCCAAATATTTCGAAATTCATGATATTCTGGACCAAAAGAGTTGATAAAATGCGCACTATCAAAACACGCTCACTTAGGAGATGTTCACCTTGATTAGTCATTGCATCGCTCTACTCCACGAAATGTTTTTGTAGAAGTGCTATGTGTGAAGTAATGTCATTCACACAATTTGACCAACTGAAAAACTCTTCTAACAATCTATCCAGGCGTTGCTCACTGCTCTGTTCGTACACCGACTGAAGCGCTTTCCACACTTCACTTGACGAAGTAAATGTCATAACAAGCGTATCGGGTTCATCGCCTGAAGCACTCACCATGCACAACATTGCATCAGCGTCCGCTTGTTCCCATGACAAAAGCTTTGTTTTGTATGTTTCTTCAACTGCTGCAGTGAGTTGCGTAGAATCAGATTTACTATCAGGAGGATTTAGTTTCTTTTCGAGTTCCACTCACAATGTCCAGTAAACAATATTTCCTCAGCTGCAACTAAACCAACAACTTCCAGTTTGGCCAATCACTAGCACTTTGTAGTTTTTCAATTACTATATGTTTGCACTCCATTGCGTACTTAAAAACACCCGAGTTAAATTTCAGTTAGAATCAATCACCTTTTCAAAACCGGTACTTCACGTTAAGTCCTATCTGGAATATTCGTTGCAAGTTCACTACTCAGTACAGAGTTTAAAGCACTCCTGGGCCCATAACCCTTTGCGTACTACGTCACTGTGTTGTTCTGAATAGAATGCACCTTCAGAACGGGAAAATAGGATTATCGGTGAGTCTGCACGTTCCATATTTGCCGAAATTTTTCTGGGCCGAGGCATGTAAACAGCTGTGTATAAGTTGAACAGAATGCTTATTTTTTATTTTGTTGTATGAAGGCATGGTTTAGTTGTTTTACCGATAATGTATTACGTATAATATACTAAGAGTCACATATAAAATATTAGTATTTTTTTATAGTAAAAAGTATAAATCCATAATAACTAGTAATGGGGAAAATAAAATATACTTACACATTTGGGCTCTTTTACTGAAGAAAATATGTTAAATTTTAATATACAATAATAATAATAATAAATATATTTATTGTGTAATATGGTTAAAGTACAAAAGAATAACAAGCTAGAGCATACAGGGTGTTTGATTTATCCTTCTACAGCCTACATCTCTTGAGTTAATTGAGATCTAAAAGAAAACGCAAGGAACATAATTTTTTACGTCTTTCTCAAGCTACGTTTTGATGTTTTCAAAAAACAAATAAATCTAAAACTATGCTTGTAGTTTTAGATTACAAGAATTGAAAATGGACGCACAAAATTTTACTTCTCTTTGAAATATTAAAATTTTCATATCAGATTTAAAATTACCGTCCAAAGACCACAACTTGGTAATATCAAATCATGAATAACTGCATTTTATTGTGAAAAACATGAAAAAAGTTAAAAATACAGACAGTATTTACGTTCTGCGTTCTCAGTGTACGGGTGGAGTGTACGTGAGTTCGCGTTAACGAACTACATGTAAACATACTCTTCACCGGTTTACTAAAGTTTTTGTATAATTTTTGAACATTATATAGGATACTCTTCGCTGCTTTTTGAAAATGGTTTAAATTTTTAGATATAAAAGCTATATTTTTATTATTTTCTTTTTTCTTATAGGACTACGTTCAAGAAATCTCCCAAAAATTTTACACCTTCAAACTAAGCGATAGTCCGCTAACCAGCAACATAACTAAAATCAGAATGCATAATGCCCCATTCCAGATCAAACACCCCCTACCATACCAAGCGTTGCCTATCTTCCGGCAATCTCTTCCCTAGCCATACTTTCCTATATCACAACCTGCCATTTCCCCATCTTTGATCTTTCCTCAACTTTATCTTTCCAATCCTTTCTATTCTCTTTCTGTATGTTCTATGTTTGTTCCTTTTTTTATTCTGTTTGTTCTTTTTGTCACCAAAATTCCATTTTGGCCGATAAATCTCTAAAAAATTCAAACATTTTAAACCCTATCCTTTTTCCACCACATTTTCCTGGCGTCAGGGAGACCACCAGGTCGGCAGTTCTCGTACGGGTTTTTTCGTTTAGCTTTTCACCCGAGTCAGCAGCCAAAATTTATTTAGTGTTATAACCAGTTACTAGTTCTAAGTTTTATATGTATTAATTTTAGGCCTATGTGGGCAGCATTATTTTCAAAGGTATTATTAATTTTAAACCCACGCTAGGTGGGTAGGAATTTGAATTGTTCTTTTTACCATTGTCGCCAAGCCGAACCGAACTTGACCCGCCCAGCCCTACAATCACCACGACGCTACGCGCCATGGTTGTCTGGCTGGCTCCGGACCAGGTTTCGAGGAGGCGCATATGTATATATAAATATTAATAAATTTTATTTGCTAATTGCTTGCTTGCGTTGCAATCCAAAGGTCCCGTGTTCGAATCCCGTACAGGTTGAGTATTTTTTTTTTTTCATCTTAGTTTTCATAACAAAGATGGTATCACAAAATTTAGGATGTCTATAAACTAACATTATTTACAAGAAAACTGCGAAGAGTATCCTATAGAATGTGTAACAATTATATAAAAATTCTGTGAACAGGCGAAGAGTACGTTTTTAGCTTGTTTATTATTATACTCTTCGCAAAAACGAAGAGTATATTGCATTTGATCGGCACATTTCTAAAACCGGAAATATCGCTCGTAGAGAAAAAATTTTCATATCATTGTGTTAGTGAACGAATTCTGAACACTTTCAAAACGTCCGTCTGTCTGTCCGTCCGTCACGTTTCTTGTAAGCACGATAACTTAAGAAAGAAAAGTCCGATTGTATTGAAATTTGGAAAGTAAGTTAGCGTTAGCTAGAAGAGGAACCCTATTGTTTTTGAAAAAAATCAATCAATAAATAAAAAAGTTATTAATCATTTAAATAAAAAAAAAAATTTTTCAAAATTTCTGTCATTTGTACTTAAATAGAAATCTTTCGAAATGTTATTCTCTATATTTTTTTTTTGTTTTTACATTTTACCTATATATATATATTTCATAATGTATCTAATCCATTTAAATATAATTCTTGAATGACATTTATTCAACTTTTCTGGTAAGATGAGATAGCCCAATGGCTAAAGCATTTGCCTTGCAATCCAAAGGTCTCGTGTTCGATCCCTCACATGGTGAATTTTTTTTTTCATATATTTTTTTTCCACAACAAAATTGGTATCGCAAAATTTAGAATGTCCAAAAACTAATATTTACAAGAAAAATGCGAAGAGTATCCAATAGAATGTGTAACAATTATATAAAAAGCTCAGTAAATCGGCGAAGAGTATATGCTTCCTCTAGTTATTCTTTATATTCGATAAGAGTAGAAACCAAAAGCTTGTACTACTCTGAAGAAAAGAAAAATTACATTACATTAAGTGACTATAAATATTATAAGATAACATAAAATGAACTCCAAAAAAATAGTCTGACATAACATATTAGCAATACACATTGAATAAGAAATTAACAGTCTAAATGACTAACTCAAATATGACTATTCTGTAATATTGGTCGAGGCGTCCCTTGAAAGAGTTTAGCGATGGTGCGGCGATGTTCGGTTTTGCTGTTGCTCTTGGTTACTATCACCGCCTCACTTATCGCTCTCGTCCTCGTTTTCGGTGCGAGATCGAAAGTGAGAACGAGAAAACTTTTAATTGAAAAATATTAATTGAAAACAATAATTGAAGTACAAGAAAAATATATGTGGGCTTAATAGCTACAATTAGTCAGCATGTAACAGGAATGCTATTTTAAGTAACTTATCTTCATTTAGAAAACGATTCTTACAATTTTAAGATTAAGAGTTTGTATGTTAAACACATTTATTAATTCATTGATTAGTGTGCATTAGCACATTAGTGATATTCAAAGCAGTGTTCAAATTTAACGTACGTGATACAGCATAGGAATATCACCGTTATATGAAATTATTGAATGCGCCATCCGACTATCGTTGTCGTTCATATCCGGTAGACAAATAGAACGGCGCAGCGTGGCGGTAGCTGCAAATTTAACAATTAACTAATGAAATTCTAGAACTCAGTAAAGTAAAATTTCTGTCAAATGTCACAGGCCCGAGAATTTCCCATTTTCCTATTTATATTTGTCCTCGTGTCTGCTTTATTTCATCTTATTAAATACAAACAAGAGCATTTACAACTGCTGCGTACTAGTTAATAAATCCATCTTCAGTGAAACCATAGCTTGTTGCTTGAAATTTTATTTTTGTATTATTACTTCTCCAAAATTCCTCCTGTTCCAATGAAAAATTGACACTTATCCAATGCATTATTTTGTGTTGAATAAGGATAATACGAATGGTCTAAATGTCTAATAACACTTAACTTGTCCAAACTTGTTGAGCCGAAATTTACGATTGCCTTCTGTTACGATTGTCTGACTTCTGTATCCATTAGTCTGGTAAATAAAGGAAATTATTCGCATCTACTTATTACTATTATACAAATACTATTTGAATAATTTTACCATTCTTAAGCAAGTCTAAAATGGGAAGTGTCTGGCATTTTTAATTTATTTTTTTTTTAATTTCATAATTAAAAAGATAAATAAAATGTAACTCAAATTTATTGGTAACTAGGCATTTGGTAACTAGGCATTTGAAAGACATATACACGTTTTTTTTTTAATTACAATACTTCCCTTCAGTAAGCGAGAGGAGTACAATTCCTAGTTAAATATTCTATGTTCTAAAATTATAACAAAATATACTGGATATAAAACCTGACTGTTTACACTCTTCTGATGATCGCCCTGTTAACGCATATAGGTCTATTTCAGTAATGAGTATTCTACCATGCTATTTCACATACCCATCAAATTTGAAAAAAATGTTGAGTCTATAAGAAGTTATCGTCTTTACAAGAAATGGTCTACAGACACATACACACGCATACAGACACACAGAGTTTTTATTCGATGTTTTAGTTCAGTTTGTTAAAAATTAGGCCGCTAGCGTTAATATTAACCCTAATATTTGATTTCGAACATATTTGAAACGACCGGCGGCGCGAATAATGTCGCACCACTCCACTGGTTTTATGAGTTATGCGGTTATATTCAGTTTAAACGTTTAGTAGGACTTATCCCTCAACGGTTTAAGAGATTTCGTTGTACACTGCGCTGGTGTGGTGTTATTTTTCGTTATTTAACTTATTTCATTCTGTTATTTTTTATACATAAAAATATGTGTTCTCTAGAAAATGGATACGTTAAGGCTCATTCCTACATTTTGCCGTGTGTAAACATTTTTATGGCTATGGAATATTTTAATAATAATAAAGATTACGTAAGTGCTGAAATGAGAGATGCTAGTTGCAGAGGTAGGTTAACTAGATATATATCTACTTTAATAAAGTCTACCGAATTTATCTGATTTTTAGGTCAAACAGACAAAATCACGCCAATAACGCTGTTGGTTAAGTGAAAATAAAAGGTATTTTATAATTCATATAATTTTCCATAACCTCTACAAATTTTATTATCGTATAATTTTTAATATAACATATTACCCTAGACTGTATCCGCACAACTATATTTCGCCCCTTTAATATTTAATATTAACAAATTTCTCCCTGTGAATAGCTTGCTGCCACAAATTCCTAATACTTTCATCACGTGGTAATGGAACAAATATTTTATTGGGAGTAGACACTGATGTACTTTTACAATCTGGAACTATACAATATTTATATAACTCTTTTTCATCCATGTTAATAACAAAATACAGAACACTTAAAATGATATGAACGAAATTAGCACGTCCGTCGTGCGTGCCGTATGAAACTATATGGGAACAGGCGAGCGTTCGACCGCCAGGAGTGGTGTGACGTCACACTGCGTTTTCGCGCTCTCTATTTTCATTATTTATTTTGAGGTCGAAGTAATTGAAAACAAAATCTAATATTTTGCACATTTACTAACTGCAAGGTGTGCTTTTGAAATATGCATTAAAAAAGAATGCTAAATGAGCCCAGTATAACCTGAAATATGATATTTAAATAAAACAAGTAAAATCAACAATAAAGACAATTACATTTAAAAACAATTAAAGTACGTGAAAAATTCGTTAATCTTTTTAAAGACATTTTATTTCAGAAAATTATTTACTTTCTTGGCAAATGCAATATCATTAAGTGTTTTCCAGCTATTTGGCAGTAGGTTGTAGAATTTTACCCACAAATATATAAATGAATTTATATTTCTAGTCAGACGGAAAAAAGGAACTACAACAGATTCATTCCTTGTTTTGTAGCCATTTGGAGTTTGGTAATATGTGAATAACGCCACTGACCTAAGCTGGGCTGATATAGATAAGCATATACTTTAATAATAAACTTGAAAAGACAACTTTGCCTTATGAGAAAAGGTGTGAACAACATATTTTAACCCCGACGTGACGTCAATTTCGTAGTTCAAATGCTTAACGTCAGGGAGTGTAGCGCTTAGCTGGAATCGAAAATACCTTATTATACTCTTCGCAAAAACGAAGAGTATATTGTATTTGATCGGCACATTTCTAAATCAGTAAATATCGCTCGTAGAGAAAAAATGTTCATATCATTATGTTAGTGAACAAATTCTGAACAACTTTCAAAATGTCCGTCTGTCCGTCCGTCCGTCACGTTTCTTGTAAGCACGATAACTTAAGAAAGAAAAGTCCGATTGTATTGAAATTTGGAAAGTAAGTTAGCTAGAGGAAGAACCCTATTGTTTTTGAAAAAAATCAATCAGTTAATAAAAAAGTTATTAATCATTTAAATAAAAAAATTTTTTTTCATAATTTGTATTTGTATTTAAATAGAAATCTTGCGAAATGTTATTCCCTATAATTTTTTTTTGTTTTTATATTTTACCAATATATATATTTCATAATAATGTATCTAATCCGTTGAAATATAATTCTTGAACGATATTCATTCAAGTTTTGTGGTAAGATGAGATAGCCCAATGGCTAAAGCATTTGCACGCCGCGGTGGGGTGATCGGCTCTAGACTGGACCCAGCTGAGGCGCATTCATGTCTTTAAACTTTAATAAATATCTTTGATTTGGTTTGATTTGATTTTGCCTTTCAATCCAAAGGTCTCGTGTTCGATCCCTCACATGGCGATTTTTTTTTCATATATTTTTTTTTTCACAACAAAGTTGGTATCACAAAATTTAGAATGTCCAAAAACTAACATTATTTACAAGAAAAATGCGAAGAGTATCCTATAGAATGTGTAACAATTATATAAAAAGCTCAGTAAATCGGCGAAGAGTATAATGCTTCCACTAGTTCTTAAATCAAAAGGCATAATAATTAAGTAAAATAAAAATATCTAGCAGTCGAATTCTTTGCATTGCAATTGCGTTAAGAATATTTCAGTTCGAATTTCAATACATATTACTTGTTAACTGTGTTCTTGATTGATGTTTCTAATATTTATAAACGATTTAAAGAAAATTACTTAGGTGAAGATATTACCCATTTTACTTTTTATTTTATTACAATGTTGTCTAATAAGTTACCGTTAAGCGTTAATGCCGATTTGATTTGTTGTAATCATATTTCATTTCTGCACTCATCCCTTTCTTATTATACTTGGAAATATTTCATTTTCTCCTTGTTCTGAAGCAGCAGCTGCTACAAAATTTGTAAGACATTTGAAATTTGCAAGTTGATATTTGTGCTTTATCTGATACATTGAAATAAAAAATTATATTGTGGAATTTTGATTACCTCATACATAGTCATAACCCTCACGAGGAATTCATCTCAGGAAGGGTAAATTAGTTTGTAATACAGCACCTAGAGATAAAAAATGTAAACTTGTAAAATTTAGGAATAACCTCATGTAATAATAATTTTTTTATGGGTAATTATTGAAATAAAAGGTATCATCTTCAGTTTCTATTTGGTCTCGACACTTGCTCTTTTTTATTTTTATTTATTTATTTATTTATATACAATTTATAAAAAGGTACAAATGTTATAATTTCGATAATATAATTTACAATAAACGAATGATTTGGTGGGCACCTAGATGTTGAAACATCTGTATGTGCCCTTAAATTTAGGTTAATATTACTGATTTATTTTTAAAATTTTAAAACGTAGAATACTGAGATCTCTGATTACAAATCTGAAGCAAAAATTAAAGCTGATTTTTTTTTTCTAAAGAAAGTGCTTTAAACGGACAAAAAAATTTTGAAAAACAGTATTTTTGAGATTTTTTTAAATTATTGGAAAATTACAGTAAAAAAATGACATTTTGTTAAAAAATGGCAGACGCACATTGTTTCGGCCATAACTTTTTTTTCGAATATTGTTTCGAAATATTTTTCATATTGTTCACCACAAATCCAAATCGTCCTTGACGATTAACTGTAGCGGTTACGTGCGGATTTTCATGAGGCCAATGGTGGTTATTATGCCGCAGTGGGAAATTTTTCCATTTTTTTGGACAAAAATCCGTCTACAATGCAATTATTAATGGATTTGAAAAATTTTTTTTTTAGAATAATTGTTAGGTATCACCCGATGTTTGAGCACTGCCCAAACTCAGAAAATATCCTTTACTACATGTTTTTTGGGTCGCCGATTAAGAAAAGATATAACACGTTTAAAATACCGAAAAACACCCCTAAAAGGGATTTTTTCGAAATATTCTTATTAAAAATGTAAAATAGTCTAGTAAAGTGTATTTTTTATATGATAAATATAAAACCTTAGTTATTCAAATAATAATTCAGTAAACATTTACCCTAAGGGTTAATTAGAGGGTTGTTTCGACAAAAAATATAGTTACAATGGTTATTTTTTAGTTTTTGCTTCAAAATTAGGTAAGAGAGTACATTGTGACAATGAGAGTATATCTCAACACCCTTTAAGGGTGAAAACCACCCTTAAATGGCTGTAGAATTTGAAAATATGTTTCGAATTTTTTTGAAATTTTAGAATCACGTCTTCTTCCATATTTTCACTAAAATCAGTCACCGAACTTTGTTTGATAAATAAAAATTATTTTAAAGGTTAAATTAATCAATTCTTATATACTTTGACAATGTGAATAAACAACAATTCAATGTGAGTAGAAACAAATTCTAAGTTTTTCAACGTTTTTAAGAAGCCCGTTAAGTTAGAAATCGCATTTTTTCCATTTGAAAGGAAAAAAAATATTTAAAATGAAATGAAAATTTTTCATCCATTCTATACAACGTGAAACAACAATCCAATTTTTAGTAAACATATTTTAAGCAAGTTCAAAAACAATTAGGTGCTTAAAAGCAATTTTAGACATTTCAAAAAAAATCTTTTAAAATAAAGTCTAAATTTTTCATACATCCTACTCCATGTAAAACAAGTATTCAAAGTTAAAAAAACAGATTTTAAGATAGTCTTAAGATAATTTAATAATGAAAAAAATTGGACATTAAAATGGATGTTAATCAATTTTTTTTTAAATTTTTTATCAATTGTATACTTAGTAGTAAAAAAATTTATTAATTATTTTAAAAGATTTTTTTTTGAAATGTCTAAAATTTAGTTTGTTTGAAAAAAATAGAGATATCTGCTGATTTTAAGCTGCTATTAGCACCCAATTGTTTTTGAACTTTAGGATGCTTAAAATATGTTTACTAAAAATTGGATTGTTGTTTCACATTGCATAGAATGGATGAAAAATTTTCATTTCATTTTAAATATTTTTTTTCCTTTCAAATGGAAAAAATGCGATTTCTAACTTACGAGCTTCTTAAAAACGTTGAAGAACTTAGAATTTGTTTCTACTCATATTGAATTGTTGTTTATTCACATTGTCAAAGTATATAAGAATTGATTTTTTTAACCTTTAAAATAATTTTTATTTATCAAACAAGGTTCGGAGACTGATTTTAGTGAAAATATCGAAGAAGACGTGATTCTAAAATTTCAAAAAAATTCGAAACCTATTTTCAAATTCTACAATGGTGTTGAGATACACTCTCATAGTCACAATGTACTCTCTTACCCTATCTTGAAGCAAAAACTAAAAAATAACCATTGTAACTATATTTTTTGTCGAAATGGGGTTCTGATTATAATCCCTATTGGGGGTGTTTTCCGGTATTTTAAAGGTGTTATATCAATTTCTGGTTAACGGGACTCCATTTTTCTTAATCAGCGACCCAAAAAACATGTAGTAAAAGATATTTTCTGAGTAATACTTTTAAAAAACAGAAATTCGCATTTTTACTTAAGTAAAATACACGAATTTCATATATTTATAGGATTTTTTGAAGTTATGTTGAACGTTTTTAAAATTTGGGCAGTACTCAAACATCGGGTGAACCTAACATTTATTAAAAAAAAAATTTTCAAATTTTCCTAAATTTGCCTGTATTTTGCGAGACGATATATTAGGATTTTCTCTTACATTTTCTAAAACAATATTTTCTACAGCTTCTCTACTTGCTTTATTATATATTTTTGCTCGAGGTTTTACAAATGATCCAAACTCTTTAAAATTTTGTTGTAGCCTTTTGAATATTTTTATGTCTGGCTGTCTCTTTTCTGGATATCTAAAAATATTGTTTAGGTGGCACTTTTGGCACAAAGTTTTGCTGTCTATAACTAACCTATTAAAATGAAGCTCGGAAGCTATATTTGAATCTTCTCCGCATTTTATAAAACACTTAATCATATCATATTTTTCACCAATACTAAACTGAACCATTTTTAACAATGCTCACTCACAATTAACTCACAAATTAGTTTTTGACATTTACGATTACTTCCATTTTCTTTCTTTTACCAAGGCCTTCTCAATAAATATGAATAGATAGAATAGAAATGCGATAAATAAGCATAGATGCCAATGGAAGATAATTTGAACATTTACTGTAGTTTAGTTTTTCCTATTTTTGCAAAATTATTTTATATTATAAGAAGTGTTGTTAATAATTTTCCATGGCTCCCTCACAAATATATTAAATTTTTCGAAAATTAACCAATTTTTCTAGAAATAAATATGACATATGATATATCGTTGGATAGATAACTTGAGTTGTGATCGAATAATGAAATAATTTACAGGGTGTCCCATTTAAAAAAACACAAGTTATCTCTATATCTCGAAAACTGAGGCATGCATAATTTTCTTCTTATCAGTAACGGATTCTACTCAGAAAAGTGCCTCAAGAATGTGTTACTCGATTTTCGATTCGACACTTGATAATTGAGATATAGAAATCATCCAAAAATGCCAATTTTCCAAAAACGCTCTGTAGCTTGGTAGTCGAAAAAGATAGACGATCGCGGTTTGCGCGATTATTTATTTCTCGAAAATTGAGCTCAGGACACCTATATTGGTTTTTGTCTATTTGCCATAATTTGGTCGGCCCTGTCCGTAGTGCATAATAGTGAATAATTCTTACAAGAAATTTTTTGTTTCTGTAATATAGGGGAGATTGCCGCAATCATTGTTTAATGTTTTCAACAAAAATATTATTGCCCCCGGCTACCATGTTGGGAAAATGACGATCAAAATATGTTTTTGCCAATTATCTCCTTTCCTGTTAGTTCTATCCTAAAATTAGGTATTACCATTATTATAGAAAATTAGAAAAACTACAACTTTCATTTGAACTATTTTTTTTCCTTGTCAATATTTTACTATTTATAGCCGTCAGAATGGCGAAAGTGCTGTTTTAAAATTACAGCAGCTCGAAATTTGAAAAATAAAGAAATTTTCGATCTGCTCTAATTTGTAAACAATTGATGGTGGAGGAACATTTTGAAAATTTTATAATCCACAATATTGAAAGACAATTACTACATAGGAGCAATGGGGGCAGAGATAATTGTAAAAAATCTGCAGGGAAGCATAAATATTCACATTTTTGAGCATGTGTAAATGTAAATTATTAGCAATAAATAAAAATTGTTATTCTGATAGATTCGTAAATACTTAAAAAATTCGGATAAAATTCATTCTTTTAAAGAAATAACACTACTTTAGGTCCATTTGATTGATTATGCAAATATAAAAATGAGTATTAATTAATAACGTCGGAACAACGGGACACTTTTCCGAAATTCAAGAAACTTTTTCAAACATCGAACTGCTGTAATTTTAAACAATTGACCTTGGAAACAAATTGTTTAAACAGTTGTTTTAGGAAGTTTTCTAATTACGATATTGATAATAACTAATTACTATGTGGAAGCAACGGGAACAGAGATAGTTGCAAAGATCTACAACGAAGCACAAATTTCCACTATTAATAGTTTAAATGAAGGTTGTAGCTTTTTTCATTCTCTGCAATACTGGTAATACATAATAGTGGAGTAAAAAACAGGGGAAAAGTCGCTTCCTTCTCGAGTTTTTTTTTTAATCTTAGAACAAACTGAGACATATACCATTTTGTTAAGTAGGTCGATGTTCATTAGAAATCATGAAATACGACATTTTTTAGTGGTCACGGACACTGTTATTTTTAAAAAGGTGTGAAATTTTGTTTTTTTTTAATCATGTTTTTTTGAACATCTAATGCCATATCTCAAAAACGAATGGAGATATCCACATGAACTTTTTTTTGTTATAAAACACACACTTAAGCGCTTCTATCTGTGTATAGTATTGTTAATTAAAACATTTTCAAGCATGTTAAAAACTTAGATAACCTTGAAAGTTCAGAGAATACGCAGTCAAATTTTCACTAAGCGATAAACTTTTTTGTTTTTGGAAATTTTGTATAACATGCTGCGAAGAAAATAAAGCCAAAAGACCAAAAAGTTTTTGATAGCATAATTCTTATTGTGTCTTTGATAGTTTAGGTACAGTGATTTTTTTGGAGCGCGCGAATTGCAGAAATTGAGTATTAATACGCCCGCGTCCACTAAAACTAACTAGTCTCAGGGCGGTGTACGATCAACGTTATTCGTTTTCGTCGAAGTTCAAATTATAAAACCGCTGCCCAAGGAATCACTACTTCCACATCCAGATCTTCTATCCAAGTCTCTCACAACTAGAAAAATTTGAATGTGGAAATAATTATTTATGGAACTTTAATAATAAAATATTTGAAATCGTCTACCCAAAAACCTATAAAACAATATGCCACATCGGTAGTGGGTCTGAGGGTGGTGGAAAGGGGGTGGTAGTAGTGGTGGATAAAGTAAAAAAATTTTTGAGTCCTTTGGTTTTTATACACACACTAAATGACAATTTTATTTTTTTCGCCCCCTTGAATAATGGGGGGGAGTTGCTAATGGGGGTGGTTAATGCCAAAAAAATTTTGAGACCTTAGCTTCTCTTATATATACTAAATACCAATTTTATGGACTCTTACTTGCTTGATTTGCCTATTTACCCCCATTTACCCCCCAACCTTTTAACGGAATAATCTAGTTCCAGATCTCGTTAAAATACACGGTACGTGTATCAGATTTCAAGTTAATATCTTAAACGGGTCCGGAGTAATCGTGCGCACAAAAAAAGTTATAGACAGACAGACCGGCAGACAGATTTTTTTTTGCTCAAACTTAAAATCTCGACGTTTCATGACATTCTAAGCCTATTTGGACAATACAAATTTTCAAAAATATTTTTGTCGATACTGTACTTACACTGGATGTGGAAGTAAAATGTGTAACGATATTCTTTCCCTTATTACCACTTGTATTATATTGTAGAACGTATAGCCATTGTGCGAATTGTGCGTGGATTAAAAAAATATTTAAGATAAAAAAGCAATCTAAGTTTCATCGTAAAATGGAGTGGATTTTATGTGGCGTAGTAATAGAGGAGGACGATAAACTTGTGCACAAGCTATGGAAACAGGGTTTCTATAATTAGAGCTGCGGAAATTAAAAGGGACTTAATTTAGGATATTTTTTTCTTTTTTGTTACCTAATTTAGGCGAAAAAAACACGTTTACTCAATTATTGTGTGGATCTAGGGTAAAAATGCAATGCATGGGAGTTTCGGATAGGACTCTGACACAGGAAATGTCGGATACAAATATTAAGATTGCCACGTTAAAAAAAAGTGCTTTAAGAAACTGTCTTTTCTATTTAGCTCCAATAATAACGCAAAAAAAAGGAAAAGTCGATAGTTTACTTTTTATCAAAACACTCCAAAATTATTACTTTTCCTAAACTTCTGTTTATGGAATTTTATTAGCCCCCTAGTTGCGCAACTTTTTTTTCCATTTACTATAATATTATTTTTTACCGTTTCCGAGATCCCAATGCAATGCATTTTTATCCCAGATACTCTATTTAAGATTTTTAATTCCTTTTTGCCTTCAACCTTAGTCCTTAATGCGCCACTGGAAAAAATAAGTTATCCTTTTAGATCCTAAAACGTGATAAAACTGTCCTAAACAAAAAAAAAATAATAATGAAAAGTTCCGTTACACACAATACATAATCATTATTATTCATTAAGTGCCGCGCGCGTACGCTTCGACAATTCCTCCATACTAAAAAATTCGTAACTAGCAAACTATTGCTAATATTGAAAATATTTTTTTTCTAAAAACTTTTTTAGTCTATTGACTTCATTTTCTTCATAGCATGTTACACAAAATTTTCAAAAACAAAAAAGTTCCTCGCATAGTGAAAATTTGATGGCGTATCCTCTAAACTTTCAGGGTCATCTACGTTTTTGGCATGTTCGCATTTTTTTTATTAGCAATCCTATGCATAGAAAGAAGCGCTTAAGTGTGTGTTTTATAACAAAAAAAAGTTCACATCGATAGCTCAATTAATTTTTGAGATATGGCAATAGATGTACAAAAAAACATGGTTTAAAAAAAATAATAATTTTTACACTTTTTTTAAATAAGAATATCTGTGACCACTAAAAAATGTCGTATTTCATGTTTTTATGTGTAAAATGATGTTGTTGGTAATACCCACTGTGTCTGATCTTGTTCTAAGCTGATAAAAAAAAACGACACAATTTTACCTCTTTTTCGCTGCTCTATAATTTTAGGGTAGAACTAACAGGAAAGGAGATAATTGAGAAATTTTTTTTTCAACATGGTGGCCGGAGGGGCCACGATATTTTTGTGGAAATCATTAATTAATGATTGTGGCAACCCCCCCCCCCATACATTATATAAACAAAAAATTCCTTGTAGGAATTATTCACGGGTCAAATGAGATATTAACTATTGCACCTCTTTAATTAGTTTAGTTCTTAATGAGGACAATTTAAATGATCATTATTTTAAATATAATGGCTATTGGCTTTGAGCATTATAATAATTATTTCCTTAATTAATAATAAAATCAAGCATTTCACAAAATTATTTTCCAATACAATAATTTACCGGGAAACAATTTATTAACCGTAACACTAATAAATACTAACTCGCATCTAAGAAATCATTGTGATATTGAATAAAAATAAATGTCTTTACGCTTAAATATAATTGATCTGCAATAGTTAAACTAACATTATGTTAGTTACATGAAAAAAATTAATGCATACTAAGAAGAAAAAATTAGCAATATTTTAAATAAAATTATATTAAAATTATTACTTTCCTATTTTAATTTCACTCCCCTTTATATTCAATGTATTCTGAGCTAAGACTTATGAGCAACTGAAATATTATTTTATCTCTGAAATTAATAAATGCCCATTAAAAAAAGGTAAAATGCGCACTATAAGGTGGAATGTAGGACATGTTAAGGCGCGGTTACACGGCGCGTGATTCGCGAAGCCACGAGCTCGGCTCGCGACTCGCTCTGGTTCACCTAATAGCGAGCCAGACGTGTCAATACGCAGGGTTGGCATGTTTAAAACGAAATATTTTAAAAACATTTTTTAAAACATCGTATCATGTTTTAAACAAATGTTTAAAACATACTTAATACACAATGTGATGTTTTAAGCAACTGTTTAAAACACAGTTTAAAATATACAATTTAAAACACTGTTTTAAACACTGGAAAGCGCGCAAAAGCAGGTACAGTGGCTAACAAACAAGTATGGGTAAAAAACAAAATATGAATAATACAATAACAACTAAATAAATTCGAATATAATAAATAAATAAATAACAACAACTAAAACTAATCTAACCAACAATCTCTTGAAAGCGTGCGAAAGCAGGTACAGTGGCTAATGCTAACCGAGCTGTAACACGTAAAAAGGCGCAGTTACACGGCGCGTGATTAGGCGAGCCTGGCTCGGCGAGTCACGAAACACGCGCCGTGTGACATAGGCAACTGGGCTTGCGATTCGAGAGACGTTGCTCGTGTCGGCTCGCGTCTTCCATCTAGTTGTCGGTAACTGCGCCTGAAGATCAGTTATCAGTCGATCCATGCTGTTTCTGCCTTCAAGGCGCAGTTACACGGCGCGTGGTTCGCCGATCCACGAACCTGGTGCGTGGTTCGGCAAACCACGCGCCGTGTAATGGATAGCGAGCCAGATGTGTCAATACGGCGCGTGACCAATGCAGATTTCGTGTGGGTTTGTGGATTGTAGGCTCGTCAAAACTGCATGGATCGACTGATGACTGATCTTTAAGCGCAGTTACCGACTAGATGGAAGACGTGAGCCGACGCGAGCATCGTCTCCCGAGTCGCAAGCCATGCCAAGTTGCCTATGTCACACGGCGCGTGTTTCGTGACTCGCCGAGCCAGGCTCGCCTAATCACGCGCCGTGTAACTGCGCCTTTTTACATAGACAACTTGGCATGGCTTGCGACTCCGGAGACGTTGCTCGTGTCGGCTCGCGTCTTCCATCTAGGTGTCGGTAAAGTTTTGCGAGTCAAAGCCGCTAATTAAGGTGGCGCGTGCAAGATTTGTGTAGGATCGTGTAGGATCGCGTAGGATCGCCTTTTCGCGAGCCTTCCCCGAGTCGTCTCCACTTCAGAAACGAGATTTCATGTATTTTTTAATGTGAGAGAGTACTTAGTGCATTATTTATCGAGAAAAACTACCTGTAACTCGGAAAATTGGCAAGTTACAAAAAAATTTCAAGAGATAAAAAATATTTAGAAGGCCTCAGTGCATGTGTCTGAATTTTTTCAAATTTCTAAATTACATATTTTTGAAGCGATACAATTTCAAAAAAGTTTTTCGTTTTCCGGAAAAACTCGGTGAAAATGCACTTTACAGAAAAGTTGCAAACAAAAAGAGCCCTGGATTTCGATGATACATTCACCTGAATTTTTTCAGATTTTTTTTTCAACTTACTTTGGGCCAAAAATATAAATATATTGACAGCCTTGGCTTTGGATTTGGGGTGTGGTGTGTTTGTGTTTATATTGTTTTTTCTTTTCATTTGTGCCTAATTCTACAAGTTACGAAACCCATGATAAAAGCCACATTTTCTACCTCTTCCGATTATTTTCTACTGTAATCTTTTTTTCAACTTTTTTATTAACGTCATTACAAACACATTGCACAAGGTTTCATCAAAATCTATTCATTAGCACTCAAATCAGAGGTGAACATCTCCGTTGACTGGACTAAAGATAATATATTTAAAAATCTTAACTTCAAATAAACGGGTGCTTGCCGTTTTCGACTTCTCATGTGCGATGCCATCCACCACTCTTTTTACGTTTTTTCAACTTCTCTTGTAGCAATTTACCAGCAGCAATTACGCACAAAGTGGCAGCTGCAACTTCCGTTTGTCTATTTGCATTCATTGCGATCGACTGATCTTCCATGTAGTTTTGACAAGCCTACAACCCACAACCCCACACGAAATCTGCATTGGTCACGCGCCGTATTGACCAGGGTTGGAAAAAAAACTGTTTTTTTTTGTTTTAAACAGTTTTTTTTTTTGTTTAAAACAAAAAAAAACAGTTTTTTTTCCAACCCTGGTCAATACGGCGCGTGACCAATGCAGATTTCGTGTGGGGTTGTGGGTTGTAGGCTTGTCAAAACTACATGGAAGATCAGTCGATCGCAATGAATGCAAATAGACAAACGGAAGTTGCAGCTGCCACTTTGTGCGTAATTGCTGCTGGTAAATTGCTACAAGAGAAGTTGAAAAAACGTAAAAAGAGTGGTGGATGGCATCGCACATGAGAAGTCGAAAACGGCAAGCACCCGTTTATTTGAAGTTAAGATTTTTAAATATATTATCTTTAGTCCAGTCAACGGAGATGTTCACCTCTGATTTGAGTGCTAATGAATAGATTTTGATGAAACCTTGTGCAATGTGTTTGTAATGACGTTAATAAAAAAGTTGAAAAAAAGATTACAGTAGAAAATAATCGGAAGAGGTAGAAAATGTGGCTTTTATCATGGGTTTCGTAACTTGTAGAATTAGGCACAAATGAAAAGAAAAAACAATATAAACACAAACACACCACACCCCAAATCCAAAGCCAAGGCTGTCAATATATTTATATTTTTGGCCCAAAGTAAGTTGAAAAAAAAATCTGAAAAAATTCAGGTGAATGTATCATCGAAATCCAGGGCTCTTTTTGTTTGCAACTTTTCTGTAAAGTGCATTTTCACCGAGTTTTTCCGGAAAACGAAAAACTTTTTTGAAATTGTATCGCTTCAAAAATATGTAATTTAGAAATTTGAAAAAATTCAGACACATGCACTGAGGCCTTCTAAATATTTTTTATCTCTTGAAATTTTTTTGTAACTTGCCAATTTTCCGAGTTACAGGTAGTTTTTCTCGATAAATAATGCACTAAGTACTCTCTCACATTAAAAAATACATGAAATCTCGTTTCTGAAGTGGAGACGACTCGGGGAAGGCTCGCGAAAAGGCGATCCTACGCGATCCTACACGATCCTACACAAATCTTGCACGCGCCACCTTAATTAGCGGCTTTGACTCGCAAAACTTTACCGACACCTAGATGGAAGACGCGAGCCGACACGAGCAACGTCTCCGGAGTCGCAAGCCATGCCAAGTTGTCTATGTAAAAAGGCGCAGTTACACGGCGCGTGATTAGGCGAGCCTGGCTCGGCGAGTCACGAAACACGCGCCGTGTGACATAGGCAACTTGGCATGGCTTGCGACTCGGGAGACGATGCTCGCGTCGGCTCACGTCTTCCATCTAGTCGGTAACTGCGCTTAAAGATCAGTCATCAGTCGATCCATGCAGTTTTGACGAGCCTACAATCCACAAACCCACACGAAATCTGCATTGGTCACGCGCCGTATTGACACATCTGGCTCGCTATCCATTACACGGCGCGTGGTTTGCCGAACCACGCACCAGGTTCGTGGATCGGCGAACCACGCGCCGTGTAACTGCGCCTTGAAGGCAGAAACAGCATGGATCGACTGATAACTGATCTTCAGGCGCAGTTACCGACAACTAGATGGAAGACGCGAGCCGACACGAGCAACGTCTCTCGAATCGCAAGCCCAGTTGCCTATGTCACACGGCGCGTGTTTCGTGACTCGCCGAGCCAGGCTCGCCTAATCACGCGCCGTGTAACTGCGCCTTTTTACGTGTTACAGCTCGGTTAGCGTTAGCCACTGTACCTGCTTTCGCACGCTTTCAAGAGATTGTTGGTTAGGTTCGTTTTAGTTGTTGTTATTTATTTATTTATTATATTCGAATTTATTTAGTTGTTATTGTATTATTCATATTTTGTTTTTTACCCATACTTGTTTGTTAGCCACTGTACCTGCTTTTGCGCGCTTTCCAGAGATTGTTGGTTAGGTTCGTTTTAGTTGTTATTTATTTAAGATAGTGGAACAATTGAAATACTTAATAATACCTACTCATATTTTAATGCACGAACAGTAATGTTAAAAAAATCTTATTTTAATGCGCAGAAATTTAATATATTTTGCACAACTATTTACTATAATGTGCATTTAAATATTATGTTTAAAATAGATATGTTTATTTATTGTGAGGTATGTCATATTTTAATGCGCAAAATAACAATTTTAATGCTCAAAGTATTTAGAATGATACCCGTTCTTAATTATAATTTAACATCGCAGCGGGGCAGGGGCATTTTGCTAGTTATCGAAAATTAACTTGACTTGACAAATGTTGCAGTTAAGAAAAAACCTTAGTTTTCGAGATATTTAGAAAAAACGAATTTTCTTCCCCTTCCTTCCCTTAAAAAAGTTGCCCTCGATCCTGAGTTAGCTCTTGAAGCAACAAATAAAAATAAATATCCATGCAAAGTTTTGTTGATCCCTTAACTTTTTCCTTTTTGATTCCATTTTTAAGGCTATTTTTTTACTGTACTAAATGTAGTTCTGATTGTTTTAAAGAGCTTTCTATATAGCCCAAAATCATTTGTATACAAGACTTAAAGTCCCGCAGGGTTACATTGTTATTTGCTCATTATTCCATATAAACCTTATCATTTCTGTTTGCAGATTCTACTTCAAGAGCGGAAACGCGGAACATCCTTCTGATAAATTTTACAACACGACCGTTGAAGTGTTACCTGTGGATTCCAATCAGTACAGCAATTCGTTGAATGTCACAAGTGATGGCTATATTGTTGTAGGTAAGTCACGTACAAATAGATATTAGTACCTTGAAAGCTACCACAGTTTCCAATATTATCATCTTTCACAGTTGGAAGGAGCAAAGCGAGATGTAACTTTACAAATTGCGTTACATTCCTGCTGTATTTAAAGCAAATATATTTTTATTGATCATGCTGTTAGAACTTTATAGTTAACCGCATTTGAGTTCTAAATTATCTGTAAAATTCGGAAAGTATCTTTTGTCGCAGGTTGCAAAATATCTAACAAATTTTTGTAACTACTGTAACCTCGACTGAATCTCTTCAATTATTGAGAAAAATCCAAAATGCATCAAAAAGACGTTTCTATATTATGCGGGAGCTTGCTGTTTTATTGGGGTTAGAAGCGACCTACCCCGTTTCAGGGGTAGGTACTTTGAAACAACTGAAATATAATAAAATGTTGATGGAAAAGTTTCCATACAATTTTTAATACAAATGTATAGTTATAGCGACTTTGAAAATTAACTTGAGAAAATAGGTATCTCGAAACAGCTTTTGTCGAGTAACTCAAGCAGTATCATGTTTAGTGAAAAATTATCAGAAAAAGCTTATAGAATGAGGATGATTTGTTTTCTTTTTTAATTTTGTAGGAATAATGGTTTTCGAGATATGAAAGTTTAAAAATAGCGTTCGAACGTTTATAAGACGAAGTATTTAGTTAAGTGTAAATGTTAAGTATCTCAGAAGCTATGGTACTTACGTCAGAATTAAGGACCAATATTACATTTTGTTAATTAAGCTTTCAAATGTTTTTTTTTCTAAAGCATAAGAAATAAACAAGTTATGACCGAAGCGATGTGTCTTTATATTTTTTAAATAAAAAAAAAAATAAAAATAAAATTTAAAAAAACATCTTCAAAATTGATCAAGAATATCAACTCGTGGAGCTTTCGTTGGGATAGCTTCGTGACATCAATCGCTCCTCTATCGTATCGGGAGACGTAGACGTAGCCGTTTGCTTAGATGTCTAACAGTCTGTATTTATATCGCGATATATATTATGGAGATAAAACAAACAAATATGTATGTGAAGATCATTTTAATGAAGTAGTATTTTATATAAAAACAATGTAATGCAAAAAATGTATTTATATAATATACAGGATGCGCTGGATTTTAAATTAAAATATAAGGGTGTCCCACTTAAAACACGGCGCCATTTTCTCAATAACCGAAAGCGATATTTGAATTCTGCAAAAGGTATCTACTAGAATAAATAAGTTACTTCAGTCTGAGTAAAAATGGTTATTTTACATATTGAGGTATAGATGGCGTTGCGATGGAAAGAAATTTTTCGTTTCTAGGAACGATGAAATGAGTTGCATGACATCGAGAATTATATTCTGAGCAACTTTTATCATACGAACAATTTTCGAAAAATTACTGATTCTCGAGATATTTGAACTTCAATATAATTTTTTTGAATATAAAAATCGTCATAACTTTTTTAAAATACATTTTAGACAATAAGTCCTTTGGGACATTTTTCATAGTGAATCAGGCTTATTTAGATGGTAATGAAACATTTATTTCAAAACACAATTTTTTTTTTTTCAAGTAAAAGAAAGGTGGGGCTGCAACTGCTATTTGGAAATTAAAGATTTTGACATTTTTGTTTATTGCGTATTGTCTAATTTTTGCGTCATGTTTATGTTGTATGTTCTACTAAATTTTACACTATAAATTGTAGACATATGAAAAAAAATGGGATTTTTGTTACTTGAAAAATTACATTGAAGTTCAAATATCTCGAAAACCAGTGATTTTTTCGAAAATTGTTCATATTAAAAAAGTTGCTTAGAATATAATTCTCCATCTCATGCAACTCATTTCATCGTTCCTAGGATCGAACAATTTCTTTGCATCGAAACGCCATCTATACCTCAATGTAAAATAACCGTTTTTACCCAAAACTGAAGTCATTTATATATTCTGGTAGATACCTTTTACAGAATTCAAATATCGCTTTTGGATATTGAGAAAATGGCGCCGGGAGTTTTAAGTGGGACACCGTGTATATACGACTAATTGAAATACTAAAATTTTTTAAAGGACATCAGGTAGATAAAATGCAACCGTTTTGTTTTTTGTTTTTTTTTTTTGTAGAAATTGCATATTTTTTATAGAGTGGCCCAAAGAAGCAGTATACCACGAAGTTAAGATTTGTAACTAAATTTTTAATTTATATTTAAATTTCACATTTGTGTCCCTCTGCTTGAGAATATAGTCTCCACATAATATAATTCAAATTTACTTCTTATAAAATCATATACTTACAGTACCTACAGGGTGTAGGTTACATATATAGGTACAGGAGGCACAGTGAAGTGATGAATCAGTCAGTCACTCACAATCAGTGGAATTTCTTTTTTAAATATTAACATTGTGTAAAAATAAAGAGGTTTAGAGATGTTTATTACTAGTAACTTTTAAGATTTTGTGTCATTAAAAGTAAAACCTCTACCTCTATGTTATTAGCAAAATAATATATCTTCTTGATAGTGAAAACCGACATGATAATCATTATTTGTGATTTTAAAAATACAACTTACCGTTTCATTTTTATTCCTCTCATTTCGCCTCTTATATATTGGTGATTTGTGTTAAAATACTCCATCACCATTATTAAATCCACCTCTGGTAGATTAGACAAATCTGCTTTTAAATAGCTGGATTCACACATAGTAAAAGATCCTACGTCTCCTTATTGATAATACTGCTAATACTACTAATAATGCAGAAGACTATTAAGCGAGGTAGGGAAGAGATTAATGTCAGCGATTCGACCGTCTCAGCTTATGAAGAATTAAATTTTAAAGCAGCATATTTCTGGAACTACTTATCGGATCGACCTAAAATTTTCAGTGTAATAATTATTTGATGATTATTTTGCATAATTGAAGTAAAAAGCGCAATATGAAATTTTACTAAATGACCCCATTACCAAAGAAGAAACTTAGTAGAAAATTCATTAAAAAAAAGGGAAAATAGTATTTGGTATGAAGTTGATTGACATTATTGATAAGGAAGAAAACTTGTACTTTTAGTAAAAAAATATACCTAACATCATAGAATATTATACATATAATTAAGTAATCAAAAAAATAAAAACGTCAGAGAGCCTAGAAACATAGAAAATTGTGTTAAAACTTCAGAAAACAGAATGTAAAGTTAAAAATTTGAATAAATAGGCTTAGTTGAGTGTAATAAACATACCTATTTTTCAACATAGTTTTTTTCTGCACGCAAGGGTGTAACACATTTTTGTATGAAAGCGATCTAATAATGTGCAAATTGGCTTACGAGCTGAACAACCCCACCAACCCCCAAGATTCTCGTCTCATCACTTTGCTTGCTCAGAGTTTTTCTGACGCTGGACTGACACAGTATTTTATGATACCTCTGCCATGGGAACAGATGTGGCAAGAGCGGGAAAGAATTTTGTTATTCAGGTTTACAATACGGAAGACTTCAATAGTTTACATCACTACGACTTCGTGTGTATTTACGCTCACACTCTATTTAATCAGTCTGCCTCGTGCTCTCCTCCAACTAGTGCAATATGTTCCCAGCATTCACTAAGGACGTAGTTGCAAGTGAGTGATTCCCTCAAAAATAAAATCATTTTGAAATTTTATTCATTATTTTAATCAAAATTCCCATTATAAGATCCATATTTCGTTGGATAATCAACTTGCCTCAAGCGAGGTTTTCATTGTCACCTATGTATGACATCTCTCTGTCATCGTCAGACAAAATTTTAGAGCCATTTGGTGCCAACCATCTACATTTTAAAATTGTTTTTAATTTTCCCGCTTAATAAAAAAATACCAATAGGGATTTTACAGTGTTATTATAAGACTATAAAAATATGTCATTCTTTATACAGGGTGTGTGCATCACGGTTAGTATTAGACGTTTCAGAAAAACTACTAATAATTTCAAGCTAAAAATTTAGGAAGAGGGAAGTTGACATTTTCTTATTTTAAATGGCATGCCTTATTTATTATTCCGGAGTCGAATTTTATTCATTATTTTAAGGTAGCTTTCAATATCATTCCCTGTCTAAAAAACCAATACTTTTTGAGATATTTCGATTTTAATTAAATCTGATGCGAAATCTAACCCATAGATGGAAATTAATAACCTTCGTTATGGTAAATTTCGATAACCAATATTTCTCCCATATGTCTATATCTTTATATTTCTCTATTCACAATTTTAATTACAAAATTGCCAGTCCATACTCGTAAACAGCAGTGTAACTCGCTATATCTGTTTGGGCGCTTCTAGACATGCTGGAAACAGGAATTTTGCAAGTAGGTAACCCCAAATACAAAAAAATTTAAACATATAAAATGGCCTCTTCATTATGGCGGTGGTCTGATGTTGATGTTGATTGTTATGGAAGCCTGTAACGAAACACAGGCTGCTGTATAAAGTTAAATATTTATCGTGAACTATATTATTATATTGTGTTGAAAATCGAAATTTAGAAGCCACTACGAAAACACCGATGCCCAAGGAATCGCTACTTCCATGTCCAGATTTTCTATCCAAGTTTCTCACAACGAAAATATTTTGATACTATATTTGCACTCCACTATGTGGAAATAGTTGTTTATGGAACTTCAATAATATAATATTTGAAACCGTCGACCTCAGAAACCCATACAACGATATGCCACATCGGTAGTGGGGGTGGGAGTGGTGGTAGGTGGGGTGAGAGGTAAAAAAATTTAGACTTTCTGATGGGTCCAACTCGATCCTTTGTCTAGTTTCCGAGATACAGATGTAAATTCTTGTAAAATTCCGTATTTTCTCTTCTCTTTTCTATCTTTTAATTTGTTGTAATAAAAGTTTTAGCCAATTTGACCGAATATTTTTTTTCACTTGTTATTTTTATGTAGAATTCCCGGCGCCTTCGCCAAAATTTTTCATTCTTTCCCAAGTAGCATTTTAAGCAACATTTTGGTAAACGTTTCTAACAAATTGTGTCTGTTACCATGTCTAAAATGGGAGCTGTTTCCAACATGTTCCCATACATTTCTGACACGTGTATAATTTCTTATGGTTATACAGTACATGTTTCTATTGTGGTGGCACTAGGGGTTTCTTAGATGGTTTCGAAAATAAAGAGAAACATGTTTCAAATTTGTAGCTCACCGATTTATGCACAGTTTCACAAATGTATCGATACTTTATTATGTTTTGTATTGATTCATTTCCATACACACGTATTTATAATGGGAACAAATGTGTGCCGTCAGTTTCGGAAAATTTTCTTATCTTTCACCTAATAATAATGTGTTTCAATATTGCGCATATTTCTTATTACTTTTCAATATGAAATCGATTTAAGGCACACATAGGATAATAAAAGTAACATGGTGTTATAATACCTATAATGTGAAAACTTTGCCGTCATTTTTAGCCATGTCTGACCTGAAGAGATGTGCGGAAAGAATTTTATCGATTATTTGGCGAAGATACTTCGATATTTTCAATGGGCCTCACAAATATAAACATTTCGAATATATTTCTTTATTAAATATAAATATTTATAGGTTATAAAATATATTTTTTTCGAATAATGTGGTAGTAGTGATTTTACCAAATTCTATATATTTTTTTTTCGTAATTATCATAATTACTGATCTTTGATATTAAGCATTTGCCTACGTTCTCTTTTAAAGACTAAAATAGCAAAACGTCAACACTTTTAACCAAAATGGCTACAGAAGCAGTTCTGCAAATGTTTCGAAAATTTGGATCATATTTTATGAAAAGAAACTTGATTCTCTAATGTATCCACTCGGATCCGATTACTGTAGCATATTACCTCTGAAAGAAACTTGTTTCGAAACTTTTTTGGAAATGTTAACAATCATTTTCTTGCAGAAACAATTTTCTCTTTATTTTGGTCTGGTTTCGGAAAAGTTGGCAACACGTGAACAATGGCCGGCAGCCGGCTGTATTGCGCGTGCATTCTGGCAATTTCGGCTCAGTATTCGGTTAATGGTTAATTTTTTATTTGTCTTTTGACATTCCACAGCAACTTTTTTAAAAGTGACTCTTGGTTTCACAATTCTTGTATACTTTAACAGGTTGTAATACCTGGAAGAATGTGTAATAAATTAGGTGTTTTCACTGTATACAAATTTGCTTTTTTGATATTATTAAAAAGTACTCCATACATTAAAGCACTTTCAATATTTAAACACCATTCCTTCATCTATCAATTTAAAATTTCAATAAATAAATATCAAAACTGAATAACTGAACGGGTATTATACAAAACGGACTGTGACGTAGTCGGTTGCATTAACATAACCTCAACTTTTAGGTTTTTTAAGTTTATTGTCATTTTTAATGATTATATCCGCACTTCTCATTTGAAACCAGTATGGCTCCATGCAAACATTTAAAAATTGACGCCTATGTTGTCTCAGTATTGTTGATTACTAAAAATGGGCTGCTAATTATAGGTTGGATTTCCAACCTACAAAAATCGCCTTATTTTATTGGGAGAAGATACCTATTTAAAACTTTATGAACATTACATTGAACAAGATTTTAGTTGAAAATACAAGAACCAAGCGGAAATTTCCATAATAGTGACATATTACTCGGAAATTTTTAAAAGATATGTATTTTTGAGGTTAGGTGTTTATGACCGATGACGTCAACAACATAGCTTAGTGTTTTGGGCGGTAAAATTTGAATTCAAATTTAAAAATACTTTTTTTTGATATTACTCAACTGGTTGTGGAAATTCAAATGTTTTTAGTTATAATTAAGTATTAATTTCAGAGTCAATGAGATTTTAAAATTTGTGAAAACACCCAATTGTTTAGTTTTTCCCATTTTGCATCTCTAAACTTCTCTATTCTTTTCTCTACCACTATAGATAGATAGAATAATAGTAAAATATGAGGTTATAATACCTAACTCTATTAAAATAGTTCACGGTTTTGATTAATAATCTATTTTGTGGTGACATGTTCTCATTACATTCATGAAAAATAATGGAAACAGTTTGGAAACATTTGGAGACATAAGAATGTTTCATACAATTTCAATAATGTATCGACACAAGTTTATAATTTAGAAATGATTAACATATGCTGCAGTATGTTTCGAAAATGTGTTCAAACACTTGTTTTGGAAAATAGTTATATCTAAAAGTGGAAACCGTTGCTAAAATGTTCCATAATATATGTAAAAGTTAAAAAAATGGTAAAAACTTCAGAACAAATGTTGGAAATGTATGGAAACCTTTGTATCTCCCATAAGTATCGAAACAGTTACAAAACTGTTTCCTACTACACTAAATTTGTTGCTAAACTGTGTCTAAAAGTGCTACTTGGGTTATTTTTTTCTATACTAGTTTTATTAAAAGAACAAATCTTTTTAGTGCAAAATTTTATAAAGGACTATTAGAACGTATCACAATATAAAATATATGAAAAAAATCTTGAATTCGGAAACTTTTTAAATGTACAAGGGGTGATTCTTGTACATTTCTTGAGCTGTATCTCGGTAACTAGACAGAGGATCGAGTGGGCGAGACCTTCTGATCAGAAAGTCGAAATCTACAATATATTAAAAATTCAGCCAATTTCACCGGGGGGGCCACTTCCTATAAGAAATGAGCGGGGTCCTTTCAAGTTAATATCTTAAACCGTTCCAGAGTAATCGTGCGCACAAAAAATGTTGCAGGCAGACAGACCGACCGACACAATTTTTTTCCCCTCAAATTTAAAATCTCGACGTTTTATGACATTCTAAGCCTATTTGAACAATAAAAATTTAATTTTTTTTTGCGTTACTATAATTCTACTGGATGTGGAAGCAATTGAAGAAGGTGTATAATTATTATCTATAAAATATCTTTGCCACTTTCTTATCTGTAATATTTCCAACGCTGTAGGTAATTTTACTTACAGACAGAATGATAGACAGATTTTTTTTCTTAAACTTGAAATCTCGGCGTTTCATGACATTCTAAGCAATTTGAACAATAAAAATTTTCCAATTTTTTTGCGTTACTACACTTCCACTGGATGTGGAAGTAAATATAGGCTTTGAATATCTGAAATTTTTGTAATAAGTAATAGATTAGAGATTTTGGACAAACATGAGTGCCTTAAATAAATTTCCCAACAATAGTTTTTTTTATTGGAAGTTCTTTGGATCGGTGTATTTGTTCGTATCATGGTAATAGCGTACCAGAAGGGCTGCGGTTTTATACAGCAAATTAGTGTCAACGTTTACTGAGAACCAAAAATGGCCTCAAGTGAAAAGTGATGGTAACCAACAACGAAGTTTCCTAATTCTGATAAACTTTCTCTGTTAACTTTTTTTTAAATATTAAGAAAAAATATTGCTACAAATATAATTTATTCACAAATATAATAATAATAATAATAATAATAATAATAATAATCGACTTTATTTCATACGAAAAAATAACACAAGCAAGGCGAAGTTTAGCTTAAGCTACTCTTACACTTAACCTTGTTTGTATTTAAAAATATAAACATATAATTAATTAGATGTATGTACCAACAACCAAAAACTAAAATATAAATTTACAAAAGAAATAGTAAGGGATAGATATATAAATATAAGACTAAAAACTAATCATTTGGACTAAATACAGTTTGGATAGTTCATTTAAATTAAAACAAAAATTAATGCTGACTTTACACATTTCCTACTTCAGTATATTGTTTAGTTTAGTTCTAAATGAATATTTTGATAACTGAATCAGATCTTTAATGATGTTGTTGTATATTATCACAGCCGAATATGAGAACGATTTTTTGAAAATAGCTGTTGAGTGACGTGGAATATGAAAATTTTGGTTATCTCTCAGATTTAGATCGTGTGAATCGGCACGTCGTAGTAATTTTTTAAAAAGTGACTGAGGTGTTTTCTCCCTAATTATTATAGCCCTAGTTGCCATATTTAACCAATTTAACTCGGCTATTTTATGGGAAATATGATCATATTTTCTCAATCCAAACACAAATCTGCAGCAGGCGTTTTGCACCTTTTGGATTCTATTTTGATCGAATAAGTCAAGGAAAGGGCCATATACACAATCTCCATAATTAAAACGTGAAAGTATCAAGGAATCGGACAATTTTTTCTTTACGGAGCTATTTAAACAATTTCTATAAGAGTATAACGATTTAAGAACACTGTAAGTTTTCTTTAAGACGCTGTTAACGTGATAATGAAATTTTAGATCACTATCAAATATGATACCTAGATTTTTTAGCGAATATTTAGACTGTAAGATTTCGTGTATCGTCCGCAAATGCCTGAACTTTACAATATTTAACAGATCTCAATATGTCACTGGTATAAACTAAAAATAGGAGTGGCCCTAATATGGAACCCTGAGGTACACCAGATATAACACTTTTTTCTGAAGAAATTCTGTTATTTATATGTACTGTCTGAGATCGTTTCTCGAGATATGATTAAATTAATTTTATAAAATTTAAAGAGCAACCATAGTATTTTAACTTACTGCATAAAAGTTTATGATTAATGGCGTCAAATGCCTTGGAAAAATCTAATAAAATTAAAGCGGTTACTTGTCTTTGGTCAATAGCAGTTAGAATGTCGTCACATACATTCAAAAGAGCAGTTGAAGTACTGTAGCCCCGTCTAAAACCGGATTGGCATTCTGGTATCACCTTATGATCGGTTAAATGTTTGGTAAGCTGCATAGAAATAACTTTTTCTAAAATTTTTGATATGGCAGATAAAATGCTTATCGGACGCAGATCTGAATATGTAACTGGGTTACTAACTTTAGGCAAAGGTTTTACTACAGCCTTTTTCCATAAAGACGGGAAATAACAATTTTCTATACAGCAATTTATAATATGTGTAATATAGGGGTTAATATACGGGCTACAATACTTCAACATGCTTATTGAAATATTGTCTGACCCGTAGGCATTTGACTTAATACTATTTAATATGTCGTTTACATTTTCTATCGATACCAAGGTCAACTCAAATTTTGTATCATTTCTTGCAAAATGTTCACGTTCATAAAAGCCAATTAGATCTTGATCAATTTCGGTGCTCACATAAACAGAAGAAAAATAATCAAAATCAAATGTATCAAATCTAAATGATTTTGCCTATAACGTAAATAAGAACCCTTTTCTTTAGCTTTACAAATTAACAAATAATGTATTCAAATTTACGGTTTCCGAGAAATCGAATAATAACTATCTATGAAGCAAATTTTAAATAGGATTGGTTTTACGCAAGCTCACCTTGTTTTATTAAACTTAATACTTCGAATCTCTTGTTAAGAATTAATTAACTTGAAGGAAGTTTCGTATAATATGAAATTTTCATAAAGCCAGCTCACGAAGGTCACAAGGGAGGCAGCTTTAATTACGCCAATTTATGGAAGTTATATATTTTATTGTTGTTATTATAGTATAAGCTATAATTTGTATGACTTATAATTAAAAACAGTAACTACAAACAGTATATAGGAAATCTCATATTTCCGCTTTTATTAACCGACTTCTAAACATGTACAAAAGGAGGAGGATCTTAATTCTACCCGTATGTAGTATATATGTTATTATACTCTTCGCAAAAACGAAGAGTATATTGTATTTGATCGGCACATTTCTAAAATCGTAAATATCGCTCGTAGAGAAAAAAATTTCATATCATTGTGTTAGTGAACGAATTCTCAACAACTTTCAAAATGTCCGTCTGTCCGTCTGTCCGTCTGTCCGTCCGTCACGTTTCTTGTAAGCACGATAACTTAAGAAAGAAAAGTCCGATTGTATTGAAATTTAGAAAGTAAGTTAGTGTTAGCTAGAGGAAGAACCCTATTGTTTTTGAAGGAAATCGATCAGTAAATAAAAAAGTTATTAATTATTTAATTAAAAAGAAAAAAATTCTCTTAATTTTTGTCGCTTGTACTTTAGTGGAAATCTTGCGAGATATTATTTCCATAATATTTTTTTTTATGAAGTTTACTAATATATATTTCATAGAAGTGAAATATGTATGAATGTCTAAAGATATATATCACAGACAATCAATTTTTGTAGGAATAGGTGGTGGCGCAGCGGCTAGAATACGAACCTTGCCAAATACGCCGACGACACAGCCATATACGCGCATTCGCACAACGCACAAGCAGCCAACATGCTGCTGAAAGCGCATATGGCTCATGTCACGGCATATTACGACAAGTGGAAGATTCGGATCAACGCCGAGAAGTCCGAGTCGATACTCTTCATACGCCGGTTCACAGAGAACCGAATTCGATCGGGGGTCAACAAATTCCAATCAAACGGTGCGTGAAGTATTTGGGGGTTAACTTGGACAAACGACTGACGTTTAACACCCACATTAACGAGACTATACGTAAGGTCTACTTCATGTCCAGGAGTCTGTACCCGCTCCTGGCCAGGGGTAGCGGACTTAACCGACAAAATAAAAAACTGTTGTACACAATGGTGATCAGGCCGGCAATCACATACGCGGCGCCGGTGTGGTGCAGCATACAGGCCACGACAATGAGAAAACTTAGAGTGTTAGAACACAAATTTATGCGCCTCATCTCTGGTTCAGACAGGTACACCTCCCTCAGAGATTTATACGCACGATGTCACGACATAACCCCACTAGCGGACTACATCCAAGAAATCTCCCAGAAATTCTATCAATTCAAACTGGGCGATAGTCCGCTTACCCGCAACATAACCCGAATTAGACAGCATAATGCCATACTTTTCGATATAAGACCATACCAGACGTTGCCTATTTTCCGGCAACTCCCTTAACCAAACTTTCCACTACTACAACTTATCACTATCCTAAACTTTGTCCTTTCTCTACTTACATCTTTAATATTTTTCTATTCCCTCTCTGTTTGTTTATTTTGTTCTCGTTCATCCTTTTCTGTTCTTTTGTCCATTTTTGTATCCAAATTCCATTTAGGCCGATAAATTTATAAAAATCCTAACTCTTTTAATCCTTAACTTTCATTTCACCACATTTTCCTGGCAGGAAGACGACCAGGGTGGAATTGCTTCGAACGGGTTTTTTCGTTGAGTCTTGTTTTCCCGTGCCAGCAACCAAAATTTCAAAGTGTTCGCGCTCGTGTTTTGCGCGAAATCGATAATTTTATTGTGCTATTTTAGTTCTTTTTAGATATTTTCATATATCATGTTTTTTTAAAAGTTATTGTTAGTTTTAAGTTTATACCTTTTAAACAGGAGCTCTAACCCCCTCACTAACTATTGTTTAGTCAAACCGGACCTGCGCCGCCCAGCCTTACACTCACCACGGCGCTGCGCGCTGTGTATGTCTGGCTGGCTCCGGGACAGTTTCCGGGGAGACACATTTATAATTTAATTTAAATAAAGTATTGTTTGATTTGATTTTGCTTTGCGTTGCAATCCAAAGGTCCCGTGTTCGAATCCCACAGGTTGGATATTTCTCTTTCGTTTTTTTTTCATAGAATTTTTTTCACAATAAAGATGGTATCACAAAATTTAGGATGTCCAAAAACTAACATTATTTACAAGAAAACTGCAAAGAGTATCCTATAGAATGTGTAACAATTATATATAAAAAGCTCAGTAAACTGGCGAAGAGTACGTTTTTAGCTTGTTTTTTTATATTTGTACTATTATCAAACTGGGTTGGCTTAAGCGATTTATATAAAATCTCTCTCAAAATTTAAGGTATGGCTCGGTGGTGGTTCCATATTAATTTCATCAAGCTACGTCTAGTGCAAGCTGGATAAAAATTGGAATTGGATTTTTTTAATTATTGAAAATTTTACAATATTTGGCGAAGGCGCCTCACAGTGGGAAAAATATGCCCTTTTTTGGACAAAAATCTGCAGACAGTAGAGATTTCAATCAAATTAAATTAAAAAAATGGCAAATAGTCTTAAGACATTGTACTTTAGAGTAGTGCTGCAGCAAAGTGGCTTTGGATTAACCTAACCTAAAAATTGCAGATATTACTTCCACATCCAATGGAAGTATAGAAAACACAAAAAATTAAAAAAAAAAATTATTGTTCAAATAGGCTTAGAATGTCATGAAACGTTGAGATTTTAGGTTTGAGCAAAAAAAATGTCTGTCGGTCTGTCTAACTTTTTTGTGCGCACGATTACTCTGGAACCGTTTAAGATATCGAGTTGAAATTTGGTACACATATGTATTTTAACGAGATCTGGAACTAGGTTATATTTCCATCTTATTCGTTGAATGGTTGTAGGGTAAATTGAGGTAAATGGGGGTAAATTGAGGTAAATGGGGGTAAATAGGTAAATCATGCAGGTAGGAGTCCATAAAATTGGTATTTAGTATATACAAGAGAAGCTAATGCCTCAAAAGAAATTTTAGCATTAGCCACCCCCCCCCCCCATTATAATAGGGGGTGAAAAAAATTATTTCATCGTAGATGACCATTCGAAAGCTTATTTTAAGGAGGAAGATTAAATGATGTATTTATTAGAAATAAATTGAAAATTTTTTTGAATCCTATACATAACCTCAAAATTTGCCAAAAAAGTCATTTTTTAAGTAACTTAAAATATTTCAAAATCCTGACATGATGGGCCAATTCTGAGGCCAGATTCTGATTCAGCGCGAAAAATTACTTCGGAAATTGTATAATGTTAGAGTTAAAACTGAATGAAGTAAAAAAAAAATTGAGGCCTTTGGTTCTTGTACACATACTAAATCACATTTTTTTTTTCACCCCCTTTTATAATGAGGTGGGGGTAGTAATGGAGGTGGCTAATGCCAAATTTTTTTTTGAGACATTAGCTTCTCTTATATATACTAAATACTCTGGAACCGTCTAAGATATCGACTTGAAATTTGGTACACATAAGTATATTAAGGAGATCTGGAACTAGATAATATTTTAATATTATTCTGTTGAAAGGTTGGGGGATAAATTGTGGTAAATTTGGGTAAATAGGTAAATCAAGCAGGTAAGAATCCATATAAACGGTTCCAGAGTAATCGTGCCCACAAAAAAGTTACAAACAGACCGACAGACATTTTTTTGCTCAAACCTAAAATCTCGACGTTTCATGACATTCTAAACCTATTTGAACAAAAAAATTTTTTGTCGTTTCTATACTTTCACTGAATGTGGAAGTAATATTTGCGATTTTTAGGTTAGGTTAATCCAAAGCCACTTTGCCGCAGCACTACTCTAAAGTACAATGTCTTAAGAGTATTTGCCATTTTTTTTTATTTAATTTGATTGAAATCTCTACTGTCGGCAGATTTTTGTCCAAAAAAGGGCATATTTTTCCCACTGTGCGTCGCCTAAAGGACAAGGGTAGATAAGGGCCTTTCTTCGCCCATCGGCCATGTTATATGGCATTGTGTCTTGACGATAAGTAATAAAATACAGTTCATTGGAATATTACATTGTGCATCTAGTAGTAAAAGCAATATATTCACGGATGACGATGTAAATTGTTGGCCGAGGCGTTAAGCCGAAGTACACATACTATTTTTTCTGAAATCACAATCAGTATTATTATAAATTAAGGAATTTGTATTAATGCATAACATTTCTTCATTGCAATCTAACTGTTTACTAATAAATGCAATTTTAATGTTAGTTGGTTTGCCTGCGTGTATTTATTTACTGTCTAAAATATACATAAAAAACCGTACGGGAATGTTATTTTCCCGGCCTAGGCCGAGAAAGTAACATTCCCGTACGGTTTTGTTGATTGTTGCTTGGCAACGGACCTTTTCCGGTCTGTTTTCGAATAGTTTCTTAGTAACGGACTAAAATACTGGAATTGTGCATTTTTCGATCTAAAATCACACCGAATATGTAGACATTGCCGATCGATTTCAGAAAAACGTATTTTGTGATCTGAAATTACGATTAATGCATAAATTTCTTCATTACAATCTAACTACTTACTAATAAATGCAATTTTAATGTTAGTTGGTTTGTCTGTATTTATTTACTGTCTAAAATATACATAAAAAACCGTACGGGAATGTTACTTTCCCGGCCTAGGTCGGGAAAGTAACATTCCCGTATGGTTTTGTTGATCGTTGCTTGACAACGGATCTTTTCCGGTCTGTTTTCTGATACTTTCTTAGCAGCGGACTAAAATACTGGAATTGTGCATTTTTCGATCTGAAATTGCGCCGAAAATGTAGACATTGCCGATCGATTTCAGAAAAATTACTTTCCCGGACTGTTTTGTGATAGTTGCTCAACAACGGAATAACTACTAGAATAGCGTATTTTGGGATCT
This sequence comes from Rutpela maculata, assembly GCA_936432065.2. NCBI lineage: Eukaryota > Metazoa > Arthropoda > Insecta > Coleoptera > Cerambycidae > Rutpela > Rutpela maculata. The sequence goes on along the minus strand of OW386285.2, from coordinate 148,484,388 downwards.
GAAATTGCGCCGAGAAAGTAGACATTTTTGACCGATTTCAGAAAAAAATTATTTTTATTCAATACACACGACAATATGTGGTTTTGGGCGCTGACACGTTTAAATTCGCACACAACGTCGACACCACTACGACTCCCGCGGAAACGATTTTGTTTTTAATACATTGAAGCGCTTGATGAACCAATAAAAATTGACCATTATTTAAAAGCTTAAATGCTCAACAATTAAATGATTAAATTAAATTAAATTAAATAAGGTATAGATTTCCTTGGTTCATCGAGCGTATCTAACTGAAATATACATTAAAAGTTCGGAAAAACGTCTAAAGTTACTAAAAAACTGCAAACATGCTTACTTTGAAATGCTATTATTACGACTTACCGTTGTTTTTCAAATGTAAAACGTATAGAAACATAAAGATCATATGTTCAACTATAAATAAATAACGTTTACTGATTTTAAGTAGAAGTTTTTTTTTTATGAAATTAGTGGGCGGAAGTATATAGCTTATCTACCCTTGTCCTTTCATCAAAGTTGCATTAAGAGGGTGGCGATGCCGTGCTTAAGAAAATGATTTCGTAATTCAACAATTTCTCCTACATCCCTGAACCGATTGAAAAAATTCTTTGGTAGGCTTTTAGAGAACTTGATAGAAGGATACCAGACTATTGAAATCAACAAAAAATTTTTTTTGTATTTTCGCACGAGAAAAAAATGTTTTCCTTCTATTACATTTTCCATACCATTCAAGTCTCTAAAAGCCCATCATAAATATTTTTGAATCGGTTCAGGAATGTAGGAGAAATTGTCGAATTACGTTCACTCAACCGCCCACCTTAAGATTGGGTAGGGCTGATCCCGAATCTGATATCAAAAATTAAGCATTCAAAACAGTGAATCCAATCCAATACGGTTGCCATAATGCAACATTATTGTATATTTACATGAAATTTGATATATGGAGATTTTAGGATTCTCTGATAATGAGTCTGACGTTAAAGCTTTAAATTTCAAAATAATGTTAGTTTATTGTGTAGAAGTTGAATAAAGAGGTCACTAAAAAGGGTAAAGAAAAATAAGAAGTAAATATTGAACCGGTTTCAAGAAAGATCGCTGAAAATTATGAAATAAAATTTCACGGTTGCGTTGTGTCGCTCAGTTAATTGAACCTTATTACCTAATAGCGATATTGAGGTCGGTGCAAAATGAACAAATAAAGAATTCAAACGTATTTTTAACTGACCTCAATATCGATTTTAGGTAATAAAGTTCAATTAACTGAGCGACGGTGAAATTTTATTTCACAATTTTTAGCGATCTTTTTTGAAGGCGGTTAAATTTTTTCATTTTTTTTTTTTTTAATTGAAACATATTATTTTGGGTCTTTCACAGATAAATTTCGTACACTTAATATGTAATATTTAATACAACACAAAACACACAAAATCACATTCTTTAGGATATTGTTTATCTAATTTTGATCTAGCTGGTACACTAATAAAGCTAATGGGGCAAAATAAGTTTCGAATTTGGTTTCAGCAACCCTAAGAACATATGCTACACTGGGTCTGGTCCGGTACTCGCAAAAATATTTTGTGGTCCGGTGGTATACAAAATCCTTCCACATTTCACAGAGGATGTATAGTAGTAGATACTCCTTTGTTTTTATGAACTATTTTAGGAAAAGATGAGACCATTTACGTTGAAACAACGCCGCGAATTTATCAAAAATGTGAGGGCTGGTAGTGAGTTCAAAGTGCGCCTCTAAATAATAATTACTGGGATACACTTTTAAACGTCCTCCCAATCCGTCGAATCTCGACGGGGTGATTCTAGTGATATATTATTATATTTTCAGATTGTTAGCTTTAATATTATACTAGCGTGACATACTAGACGTAAAAGTGAAAATAAATAAATAATAAATTTGTGTGTGCAGTGGAAAGTTTTTTAAGTGTACTAAGCCCAAAAAGAAGAGATAATAAAAACAGCAATCACAATGCCATACGCCACAGAAAGCTAAGCTATAAACGAATTTGTTTTATTTTATTGAATTTAATTACTTTAATAACTTTATCAACTGAATCTCTATTGACCTAATAATTCAAAACCTAATATACTAAGTATCTTCTCATTATTAAAGTACCACCCAAGTTTATTTATCCAAGTTTATTGATGTCTTAATGACTAATGCCCCATAAAACCATTGCAGTGCTTTTTTAGGTCCAAACCCTAGCCAAATACAAAGTGTAAAAGATATAATTTTAAGGTGTCAAGTGAGATAGATTTGCGTGCAATTAGTGATTAATTTCGTACATAATCTGTATTTGTAAAAAAAAGTGTGTTTCTGTGGTGTGTTGCACATTCTTTGCATTATAAATGCTGTAACAAACTGCTGAGAGGCTAATTCAAACGACTTTCTTAGAAAAGTGATAATTCATATACATCTAAACCCTTGAAAATGTCGACCGCTGACCCCATAAATTTATAGCAAGGCAATAATGGATTAAAGCTATCAGTAAGTAAACACATGCATCCATAAAATAGTAAATGTCAGGAGAGCTGGTTGAAGCCCATTGTATAGCCGTTCATTTCTCAACATTCCATAAAATAGTGCAATCCATCCCTCGATACTCAAGTGGGTTCAACATCGTATACTTGCAGAAACTCGATCAAGAATTAAGGGATCAAATAAGTGCCTATGCTCTTAACTTGTATTGAATAAACACATTTTCTTACAGGTCAATAATTTCTTAATAATTTTCAATTTTTACTTTATTTTATTTACTGGTCAGTGGCGTTCTATTAGTTTACTAGTATACTGTCCCAAAACGGAATTCTTTACATTGCATAAATGGATAATGGAAATTCATGTGATACAATTTTTCTCCCAAATGAAAAAAGAAAAATGCCGATTATAATATTAGGAGGCTTCAATGCATATATAGGAAAAGACGACCAGATGGAGGAATATAAAAGCATCATTGGAAAAACTCTACCCACACATGGTTTACGAAAATAGACACGCACTGGAAAATCAAGCACACATATCTGATTTAACAATAACAAACACGTGGAGCAAAAGACAAACCTGTTTAGTAGGTAGAGAGATAAAAAAAAGGGTCAAATACGTTAAAGCAAAAAGGACAGCAGAAGTCAATACAGACCTCAAAATTCTATGCGGAAAATTGGAAATAAAAGAAGAGAAAAGACGTAAAGGAAACAATAATATGCCACAACTTCCAATGATGACAAATGGAGCCAAAAAGCGTGGCAACAACAAAAGCCAACAGAAGAAGCTTTTGAGAAGAGCAGAAAGGCAAGACTATTAGGAGGAAAGACAATTAAAAAGAATAGAGATGTACGCAATGAAGTACTGGGGGGCATACTCGAGGAAAGGACCCACTACCTCTACTGAAGCAAGCGCTAGCACCGAACATCAACAAACCAAGTACAGGGAGACTATGCTACAGCGGAGAACAACAACTGAGAGGATCAAGATCAAAAAATGAACACCACAAAGAAATCGCAACGATATGTACTCTGCCATAAGAAGAATAGGCAGAAGTCCAGAACCAAAAACACAAAAAAGGGAGCTTAAACTCTCCCTCACAACACAATGCGGTAACGCATCTCACACATACCTACACCTCCCATCCCACATTCCTTTACCATGCGCCATGTGGCTCTCGCTGCTGAATAAAATCATTCCCAAAAAATCATTGTTTGACTACACGTTATTCTGCAAAGTCCAATTGCAATATTCCATCCTACGTTCGTAATCATTTTCGTACAAGTGCTGGTGCATTTGATATTTAAAAGATTTATAATGGTATTTGTGCAAAATTCGGCTTACTGTTTGGTGACTGATTTTCAATTCAGACCGAACTTGCCTTAAAGGAACAGTCTTATCAACTTCTATTCGAGCCAAAACACTAATTTCCGTTCCTTCGTCAAGAATAAAATTTTGTTCGGGATCATTAGGTTCTCTTCAGAATTGATTTTCCAGACGTTTAAAATAATTTCTCGCTGGACATTGTCTATTAGGATATTGTTCGGCATAAAGGTGTTTAGCCGACGGCATTTTTTCTACATTCCCTATAAATAATTAACATGTCCACATTTTCATCTCTTGTACAAATTTGTGGCATTTTGAACACAATTAACGAGAATTTTAAACAATTTTTGAAGACACAATGAAAACACCGGTAAACTAACAAATGTTTGAACTAAATATTTAATTGTTTTAAAGCCACCTTAGTTAGTTACTTCTTAATATTTAATTAGAATAAAATTGTATTTTCTTATCTTCTTTTAGCTGTAATTTTGTTTGTATTTATCGCACATTTTAATACGACATATGAATAAATTCCTTATTAATAGTACTAATAAATGGTACCACGGTACCAATATGGTTCCATTTGAAAAAATTGAGTTTTGCTCCCAAAACCATTTTGATGAACTTTATTTGCTCATAAATCACGTAATTTAATATCTTTGATGAGATTTCGATTTTTCTAGCCCGGGTCATTTAGAATAAATCGGAATCGTCATGGCACACTTAAATGGAAAACTAAAAATTATATTATAAAAAATATTGACGTTCGAAATATCACTTATTTGGTATCGTTGGATTCAAAAAATTGCAATAATATACAGGGTGTTCCATTTAAAAATCGAAAGTTAGTGTCACTTCGGCGAAACCGGAAGTGAAAAAAAAATCACTTGTATGTCAAAAAGTGCCGCTTATTATGTATATAGGATATCCCAAATTTCAATCAATCATCTTCAAAACTAAAGGAGAAAAGGGGGGGCATGATCCTGTTACACCCTGTATAGAGAATAGGTAATTTATTGTTTTTGATATTAAATATTAGACATTAAGTGTATGAAAGTTAATAACATTTTTCAATACAAGCGGTATATTTAGTTGCATTTTTTCTTGAAATTTCAGAAATTCTACGGTTATATTTTATAAAATATTTACTTTATCAGTATTAAAGCACCCTAAGTGGGTCATGTCTCTTACAGAGTAGCTTGAGTAACTAATGAATGATGCTGCCAACCACGCTCATTACTTATTTACTTCTTCAGCATCGCACCCGATCGTAGGTCCCAGTGTACAATTCAGAGTACATGAAATAATAAAATCCGTACAAAGGAAAATATACTACTGTTTCTCATATAAGGTAAAAAGCCGTACAGTTGTTCTCTAACTGTATTAGCGATCAAGAAGCCTTAGATATGTCGTGTCCACTTAACGTAACTGTTGTTTTATAAGAGGGATGCTCAGTTCGCATCCTTATAACGTAACTTTAATTACTTACCGACGTAGGTTTTTATTTTCTCCAATTCCCTGTTTATATTAGCTAACAAAAGTCCGAATACAGCATGAAAGGCAAATAGTTAGTATAAAATTGAACATTGTGCATCGTGGTCACTGGTCTCAGAAGAGTCAAATTTAAGTGCATTTTTGTAATTAAAACAAGTAGCATACAAAGCAATGTCTTGTCATATTTTCTTGTGAATATTTACACCTTGTTACTTCCACATCAACGTAGTGGAGTGGAAGCATAGTAACAGTTGTTCAAATAGGCTTAAAATGTCATAAAAGTCGAGATTTTATATTTGAGCAAAAATAAATTCTTTCTGTCTGTCTGTAACTTTTTGGGTGCTCACGATTACGCTGGAACCGGTTATGACATTGACTTGAAATTTGGTACACCATGTATTATAACGAGATCTGGAACTAGATTATATTTTGAAGGATTAGGGGGTAAATGGAGGGTAAATGGAGGGTAAATAGGTAAAGCAAGTAAGTAGGAGTCCATAAAATTGGGATTTGGATATATGTCCGAGAAGAAAATTTGTTTGGCATCATCCATCCCCACTCCGTTATTAAAGGGGTAAAAATTGTGATTTAGTGTGTGTACAAGAGCCAAAGGCCTCAACATTTTTTTGCGTCAGCCACCCCCCACGGGCATATCGTTTTTTGGGGTGGACAATTTCAGATATTATATTATTAAAGTTCTGTAATCAATTATTTCCGTATAGTGGAGTGCAAATATAATATCAACATTTTCTTCGTTGTAAGAGAATTCTAGTAAATCTCGAATATCCCACAGTTACCCTATTACTATCTATTTATTTATCAAAACTGAAAGAGGGGGATCTAGGTAATCAAACGCGAAAATCAAATAGAACAAATATATTACCAAAAACAAACGGTAGAGCAAGAAACATCAGGGTGTGGGCAACAAAGTTGCTTTTCACTAAACAATTATTAAATGTACAAAAGGCATAAAAGACACAAAACAATTTTACAAAAATACCGACAATAAAAACGAATCAAAATATCTAAAATATTCTATCAAATAACCTAAAAACTAAAGTGTTGGCCAACCGATTTTACTATTAAATATTACTTCTCAAACGACAAAACTTTACGAAATATCTTAACTCACAATATAACATCTTAAACAGGAGTACAAAATTACTCTACTACAACAGAAAACAGTCACAAGCTGAAAATTTACAATAAACCAAAAACGACAAAATAGCGTTCCGCACTAAAACACACCGGCGGGCGAGTGTTTGTCGCGACAATGTATCACCTCCGGGTGATATAGTAAACAGAACACGGCAATATGGGACGGGAACACAGCAAATGTTTACTTAAAAATTTTCTACTTAGTCTTTTAGGGAATCACAACAAATTTTTTCAAATTTTCGTAGCACTGGCTTTGTTTAAGCGTCTCTACTACTACAGGAACATAAATTAATTGGACAAATTAATATTACCTGGTTACAGCCGTAACTTCTCTAATTAATTTCATATCGACTTTAAAGCCCTATTAGAGATGTCCTTAACCCGAAGTACAATTTTACATTTGCCAGTAAGCAGCATTTATGGTCTGTCTATAGGCTAACACGAAGACAACTTATAAAAGGTATAAACAGAAGATCAATGGCCAGGCCTAAGCCTGGACCATGCCAGTCCAAAAAAAGTAGTCAAAGGGCCGTTACTTTCGGTTCCGGTTCGGTTCCGATTAAACTTTAACCGTCGCGCGTCGGCCAAATCATTGAAAGTACAATTGTTTCCATGGTAACTGAATTGGTTTGACTCACCGTTAACGTTTAATCGGGATCGAAAGTAACGGCCCAAATATACTAAATTTACAGATATTTACAAAATATTTTACAAATTACCCTTACTAAAAAGTGATCCGAAGTTGAAGGCTATCGTAACTAAAATCCTTCAAGTTTGCTATTTGGACTACTAATCGCCCTACAAAAAAAAAAAAAAACACGTAAGGCATTTCATTTGTTTCTTATGATAGGCGATTTTTAATGAAACAAAATTTAGAAAATCCAAAAAATTTAAATTTTGTCCAATTATTATCTCTTAAAAAACCAGCCCCGAAATTGTAGGTACTTTTCTTTATTTTTGTCGATTTTCATATATGATTTTATGATAGAGTCAAATGTGAAAATTGCAGAATTTTGCAAGTTTACAAAAAAACAATTTCCTATAAACCACCTTTGGACCTTGAACTATGTTTCCCTAGTTTGGCCATAATCATTAAGTAATTTATATGTCATTAACAGCAGCGTCAATATTTGGCCGCTTTTTCTATTCTCTATGTCCTTTTTGGATCGGACGTCAGAACAGGCAGCTCAGATCTTGCTGTCTATCAATACATGAAAAAAATCCCGATGCAGCTATTAATATTGAGTGCCACACGTTTGAATTCAAAGAGGCGATACATTTTCATTTTTTTTTTTTTATTTTCAAGCATACATGTTTCAGTTAAAAGAAAACATGTTAACCCGTTAAGAGGAGGTTAGTAATAAACAGTGGCGCAGCCAGAAAATTAATCTGGGGGGGGGGGGGCAGTAGACCCGGCCTCCCCAGAAGTCGAGCAAAACTTTTCAGCAAATGGTTGAAAACGGATGTGTATAGAATCCTCTACTAGATAATATGGGCATTAATTACAAAATATTAATTTCAAGAGATAATTTGGTTACTGCTTTTAGTCCCTTCAAATTAATCAAAAAATCTCTATTTAATGGAAAATCTTATGAGACCTGTAAGAAGTGAAGTATTTGGGTTGTCTAATCATAATTTTCACCCCCCGCAGTTCTAAAAAAGGGTGGTTTTTAAGAAATATATACATATATATGAATTTTAGCGTTTTTTCGTCTTTTTCTCTATAGAGCATAAAATTTCCTATAAATTTTGTCTCTATCATTTTTTTTCGAATTTCGCTTAGTTTCGCCGCTAGAGGGCACGAAAGAAATAAATATACATACAGACTTTTGCGTTTTTTTTTAGATTTCGAGCCAAAATTATGCATTTTTATGAAAAATTACGTGAGATCAAAGTTGCAGAACATAAAAAATATATATTTTTATGAAAAAAAAAACAAACTTGAGATAGTGAATTTTATAACATAACTTTGATCTCAAGTAATTTTTCATAAAAATGCATAATTTTGGGTCAAAATCTAAAAAAGGCGCAAAAGTCTATATGTATATTTATTTCTTTCGCGCCCTCTAGCGGCGAAACTAAGCGGAATTCGAAATTTATAGGAAATTTTATGCTCTACTACTTTGTTTTCTTGATCTTTTTAACCAAAATGCATAGTTTTCCTCAAAATAGAGGAATAGACGAAAAAACGCTAAAATTCATATATATTGTTGTGATTTTCTCCTCAGAGAGTATAGTATTTGAAATTATTATAGAAAAACAAAACTCTAAATTTATTTTAAAATTATGTTCACTTACACTTTACTGATGGTGCTTACTTATAGGTACTCACTTTCCTGACTCCCGCGTTATTGAAGGTGAAGATGAACTAGCACAAACCTATCTGGAAGAAGTTGTTCATCGCCCCACCAGAGAAGGAAAAAGGCTAGGGAATAAAATCTTCACCTCCAACAGAATTAAATGGGCGGTGTCGAGCTTTAAGCCCTTCAAATCACCTGGCAGGGACGGCATCTTCCCTGCCCTGCTTCAACACGGCATTGAGGAACTCATCCCCTACATGAGAAGCATTTTTAAAGCAAGCTATGCTCTTGCTTATATCCCGCAAGCATGGAGAGAAGTGAAGGTGGCGTTTATTCCAAAGATAGGCAGACGTCCATCGGAGGAACCAAAATCATATCGCCCCATTAGCTTAACCACTTTTCTCCTGAAAACAATGGAGAAAATCCTAGACCAACATGTCAGAAGCGAAATCCTCACCCGGGCCCCGCTTCATCCTAAACAATTTGTCTACCAATCTGGCAAATCGACAATAAATGCTCTACATGGCCTGGTCAAAGGCATTGAAAAGACATTCGCCGCAAAGGAAGTGGCTACGTGTGCATTCATAGATATAGAGGGTGCATTTGATAACACCTCATATGAGTCCATACAAAGAGCCGCAGAAAAAAGGGGGGATACAATCCCCAACTGTTAAATGGATACAATCCATGTTAAGAAGTCGAATAACTACTACAGATATGAGGGGGGGGGGGGGGGGGGAGTCCGCCACGGTGATTGCGGCTAAGGGTTGTCCACGAGGTGGAGTTCTATCGCCCTTGCTGTGGTCAATGGTGATGGATGACCTCCTCCATAAACTGAGTAATTCTGACTTCATCAAGGCTACGCCGACGACCTTGTTATTACTGTAAGAGGTAGACATGAGGTGATGATTTCAAATCTCATGCAAATTGCCTTAAACATAATATCCAAATGGTGCTCGCTAAAGGGCCTCAGTGTCAATCCGAGCAAAACAGTTATTGTTCCGTTTACCAAAAGGAGAAAACTAAGTTTAAGAGGTCCTATGCTAAATGGAACAGTGCTGAATTTTTCCAGTGAAGTTAAATATCTAGGAACAATCTTGGATCAAAGACTTACCTGGAACTCACACCTAGAAAGAACACTTACCAAAGCCATTGCGGCTATGTGGACGTGCCGCAGGCTATTTGGTAAGACTTGGGGTCTAAAACCGAAGATGATCTCTACTGGTCCTACTTATCGGTTGTGAGACCCATGGTCACCTACGCATCATGTGTGTGGTGGCCAAAAACTGAAGAAAAATTAGCACAAGGAAAGTTGCAGAAGTTGCAACGCCTTGCTTGCTTAGGGATTACAGGAGCAATAAGCTCCTGTCCCACAGCAGGTATGGAGGCAATGCTAGACCTGCTTCCTTTACATTTGTATGTAAGGAAGGAGGCAGCACTTAGTGCTTTAAGGCTGCAGCAGGTACTTTCTTTCAAACCAGGAGACCTGGTTGGTCACCTAAGAATTCTAGAAATAATTAAACTGGAATCCGTGACCAAACCTACTGACTCTATGCCAATTAAGCGGAACTTTGACTGCCCGTTTGATGTGCTAATCGAGAGCCGTCAGACGAGCAAAGTCGAAGTCCTGCAGTTGGTACACAGATGGATCGAAGATGGCTGAAGGGCGTAGCGGGGCCTAACTGTAGGCTATCCAGAGCCCTAGGCAAAACCCCATCCATCTTCCAAGCGGAAATCTATGCTATAGACCTATGTGTCCAGGAATGCATAAATAAAGGCATTTGAAGGGCAAAGATCTATATACTTTCAGACAGCCAGGCAGCGCTAAAAGCTCTCAGGTCCTACACCTTTGAGTCTAAAATTGCCTGGGAGTGCAGACAATCCCTGAAGCAACTGGCAAAAAACAACAAGGTTACCTTGATGTGGGTACCAGGGCATGAGGGAATAGAAGGAAATGAATTAGCTGACGACCTTGCAAAAAAAAAAAAAAGGTGCTGAAGCTCCATTTTTTGGGCCCGAACCGTTCTGTGGCTTATCTAAAGGACACATAACGGAGGAGGTCCAAAAATGGGAAAAGGAACAGAAAGAGTCCTACTGGAGGAATACTTCGGACCAAAGACAAGCGAAAAAGTTCATCACTTATTCGTCTAAGAATGCTACAAGGCTTCTCGAACTCGAAAAGTCCGACTTAAGGCTGATGACAGGCCTTTTTACAGGCCATTGCCCCTTAAGATATCATCTTAAGAACATGGGCAAGGCAGGCAACGATATGTGCAGATACTGCGATTCTGCATTAGAAACTGCCGAACATATTCTTTGCGAATGCAAGATGTTAGTCCGCACTAGGCTAAAGTACCTAGAAAAGGTGGAACTAACGCCTGAAGACATAGGGAAATTAGCCCTTAGGAAAATCACAAGCTTTATAAAAAGCTTGGGAGTCCTGGGCAACAACTAATTGTAGGGTAAGTCACAAAAGATCTTTTCAGGTCGATGTGAGGTAGGGCTGAAGGAGCCGAGCGACCCCCTTGAACAATCTACAATCTACTTGAAACACGAGTGCCTGTTGGGTATAGCAAGACTCGAGTCACATACAGAAGGCAGGACTACGACGTGAAAGAAGGCACTGTGTGAAAAGAAAATACTAAATGTTAAAATTATTGTTAAAATTGTAAAAAATTAGCAATTTAGAAAATAAGGTATACTTAAAGACTAAATGTGTAAAAGGTACCAGAACAGGAAAACAATAATAAAAAAAATAACCATGGAAACAATAAAATAGAAAATTGTTGGGAAGTGAGAGTGACTTTTATGAGAGAAAAATAATTGGAAAAATAATTTGAAATAAGTTAATGACTCAAATGTGTTCCTGAATATATGAATGCTTGGTAAAGGTAGAAAACAAACAATTTTGTAAACAAATAAGTAACGGGCAGTTTCCCGAAAACTAAATAGTCATTTGAAAATAATATATACGTACTTACCTATTAATAAATATAGTGCATCGGGAGTTACTGGAAGGTATCCGGTGGGTAAATCCCAAGAGAGAGAGGGTCAAACAAAGGGAGGAAATCATCTCCACATGGCGCAGCGAATCAGTTGATCGAGGTCTCTGCAGTAGGGAGCGCATTTTAATCGTACGACTGATAGTACTTTGCGCAGGTAACCATCCGGTTACACCAACAAGGTAAAAGTTTTTACTATTCAAATAAAGAAAACAAAACCATACCTTCATTATTATATATTTTAGATCTCGAAACATTTCAAAGGCCTTAGAATTAAGTAGTTGTAAGAAATTTGTTAAAATCGTTTTGAAAAGAGTTAAAAAAAATATTATTCTAAGAAAAGTTTAAATAAATATTAGAAAATTTTCTCATAGCAGTGTTTTATTGATCGTTACAGTACTCCTGATCTGAGCAATTGAACCTACTTCTTCCCTGAGCGGAGTCTCGTTTACTTATGCAGACACTCATACTAAAATGTATGTTTTATGCTTTAGTTACGTGTATTAAAGTTTGGTAGACACTTAGTCTCCTGGCGTCCAACTAACAAGTATCATCATCATTTCACCATTTTTCACATAAAGGCATAATAAATATAACATTTATGTATATATATTTCTCAAAAACCACCCTTTTTTAGAACTGCGGGGGGGGGGTGAAAATCATGTTTAAACAACCCAAATATTTCACTGTCTACAGGTCTCAGAACTGTGGGAAAATTTTTCTTTATGTTTTGGTTCATGGAAGACGGCTTGGGGGGGGGGGGGGCATGCCCTCCCCCAAGCCGTCTTCCGGCTGCGCGCCTGGTAATAAATACACGTGTTCAACGCATTCAATGAAATAGGGCGCGTGCACCAGTAGAGGATTTGACAGAGATTGGACGGCACACAACCTCAAACAGTTTACTCTAAAAGATAAAACATAAAAAACGAAAAAACTTTAGAAAAAAGAAATAGATATATTGAAGCTGCAGGTACTCCTTAAGGGTACTGTAGCATTTGAGTTACATTAAACTATATATGACAAGAAACCCACTCTCACAAACAATTAGTTTATTTAATAAATTTACCCAAGTTTGGGAGGCGATGGAGAAATGGTTAGGAATGAAAGTAAATGGACATGTACCTGTTGCCGGTGCCAGTCTTATTTCTTAGAGATGACTTCCACATGGAGGAGAATAGTCTAAACGATTAGGTAATTAAAGGATGGATTCACACACACAATTGTTTTATTATTAAGTGTAGGTGCACTGTTAACGGGTTGAAAACATTATTAGTTCTGTCTTCTGATCTCTTGGAGAGGGACGTAGTCATACCATTTTTGGAGACGGCGCGGTACAAAGCACGGGAAAGAATAATGTTGGTAGGTAACAGTGGCGGAGGGTTAAGAGGTAAAAAATAAGGACGAAACAGGTACAAAGCAACTAGATTTGCTCAGCCACTGTTAAAGCCAAGAATATTAAGGTTGTGCCTTCCAATATCTCTCAAATCCCCTACCGGTGCGGTGCACGCGCTCTACTAGCGTTTGAATTTGAAGGGGATGTAATTCAAAATAAGATTTACAAAGACTTATCAATTCGACGTCACTCTGTTACATGTTTTGTGCCATTCGATACTCTTGATAGTTCAATTCATCACTGCCCTTCCCTAACTAATTTGATATACTCATCTTGAATTGTGTACAAAAAATTATTAAAATCGTCCCAGCTCTTTCAATGTGGTGCTTTCACACATGTCTACGTTCTTGTTTGATTTGATGTAGTTAGTTATCGCTTCCCTTAAAAAATAAATACTCATTAAACTATGATTAGGTTTTTCGATTTCATTGATGTACTATAAAAGAAATTGTAAAAAGTCTAAATGGAATAAAACGTTCTTCTATTAAACAGGTGTTTACAGTCTTTTTGTCTACCTTTGTATTCGTATTCGTATTCTTTATAAAGATGATGGTTTTTATGATGTATACTTAGCTATGTACCTAATTGTCTTTTCCTTGCCAATTTCAGTGAAAAGGTTGCCAAATTAAACTTTATTAGCTATTTTTCTTCCTTAAAAATGTTATTTGACATGCAAATTCAATATTCCATTGTCTCGTACGAGTATGAAAGCAAAATTTAATTTTAATATTTATGTTCCTGGTAAACTCAATTTATTTTGATATCTTGTGTCTCCCGCGTGGCATTATAGTATGGGAGCCAGCGTATATCTGAGTTGCTATATTCGTTTAAATTTGGCTTATCTTTTTTCTATCATATTCATTTAATTTACCCACACAAGAAATTTTTGTCACTTAGCGCAACAACGCGCTTGACGTCAGGATTTCAATTATGTTTAAAAGACCGCTGCCCAAGGAATCACTACTTCCACATTCAGATTTTCTCACAGGAAAAAAATTTTGTATCGGAAATTATTGTTTATGGAACTTTAATAATATATTATTTGAAATCGTCTACCCCAAAAACCCGTAAAACGATATGCCACGTCGGTAGTGGATGTGGGGTTAGTGAAAGGACGCTGATAGTGAGAGTGGATGAAGTAAAAAAAAAATTGAGGCCTTTGGCTCTTGAACACACACTAAATCACAATTAATTTTTTTTACTATCTTTAATAAAGGGGTGGGCTAATACCAAAAATTTTTTTGAGACCTTCGCTTCTCTCTAATACCAATTTTATGGACTCTTACTTGCTTGATTTACCTATTTACCCCCATTTACCCCAATTTACCTCTCAACTATTCAACAGAATAAGATCCAAATACAATCTCGACAGAACGACAGACAGAATTTTTTTTTGCTCAAACTTAAAATCTCGTCGTTTCATGACATTCAAGGCCTATTTGAACAATACAAATTTTCAAATTTTTTTTTGCGTTATACTTCTACTGGACGTGGAAATAATAAGTAATAAGTGTCAATGCTATACGACGTATAGTCATTTTGGTAAAGTTTTCTCAACAATATTTTTGATATGTAAAATTAAAATATTAGTAAATGGCAAAATTGGAAATGGGGGTGGTAGTGGAAGTGGATGAAATAAAAAAAAATTGAGGTCTTTGGATCTTGTACACAAATTAAATCACATTTTTTTTACCCCCCTTTTATAATGGGGTGGGGGTAGTAATGGCGGTGGCTAATGCCAATTTTTTTTTTGTAGACTTTAGCTTCTCTTGTATATACTAAATACCAATTTTATGGACGCTTACCTGCTTGATTTACCTATTTACCCCCATTTACCCCAATTTACCTCCCAACTCTTCAACGGAATAAGATGAAAATATAATCTAGTTCCAGATTTCGTTAAAATACATACGTTCACCAAATTTCAAGTCAATATCTTAAACGGTTCCGGAGTAATCGTGCGCACAAGAAAAGTTACGACAGACCGACAGACAGAAATTTTTTTTTGCTCAAACTTAAAATCTCGACGTTTCATAACATTCTAAGCCTATTTGAACAATAAAAAAATGTTTGTCGTTACTATACTTCCACTGGATGTAGATGTAAAACACGTGAGAAATAAACACCGCCACATACCGTGCGTGTAATTTCCCATTAGGCATGTACATTCACGTAGCGCGAATAGATATGACAACACAGCTGCCGTAAATTCCTCCGTCGAGCGGAGTATCCCAGCTCTGTTATTTCATTTCAGCCAGCTGGCACGCGTGATGTAATTTTACTCCCTATGCCTAGCGTTCCGCTATACGCACGGTATACATAAAGAGAAGAAAGGGACGAATACTGTATTCCTCAAAAGTAGGTAGTTGTATCTGAAAACGAACGAGAGTTCTCAATCGAACTAAAGATACATATTGTTACCTAGTGCATCAAGAACCCTTTAAAAAAATAGTAAGTCAAATATAAATTGATTTCACGACAGAAAGAAATTAATTAATAAATTTTTTTTGAATGTTAACTATTTTAATCTCCAACAATAAATATCTGAATAATAAAATATTATTTGCTGCGCAACCACTTTACTTGCTCCTGCCAAACCCATGTTCCGTCGAATGGCCGACAGCATACGTTTTTTTTTAACAATTTCAAAAACCGTTGCCCAAGGAATCACTACTTCCACATCCAGATTCCCTATCGAAGTCACTCACAACGAAAAAACTTTGTATGTGGAAATAATCGTTTATGGAACTTTAATAATAGATATAATATTTGAAATCCTCTACCCCCAAAACCCATAAAACGATACCCCACATGGGTAGTGGGGTGGGGGTGGATGAAACAAAAAAATATTTTGAGGTTTCTAGTTCTTGTACATACACTAAATCACAATTTTTTTCATCCCCTTCAATAATGGGGTGGGGGTGGTAATGGGGGTGTCTAATGCCAAACATTTTTTTGAGATCTTAGCTTCTCTTTTATATACTAAATTGTAATTTACCTGCTTGATTTACCCATTTACCCCAAATTTACCTCAATTTACCCCCCAACCCTTCGACGGAACAAGATGAAAATATAATCTAGTTCCAGAACTCGTTAAAGTACATATGTGCACCAAATTTCAAGTCAATATCTTAAACGGTTCCAGAGTAAACGTGCGCACAAAAAAAAATACAGACAGACCGACAGACAGACAGAATTTTTTTTTCGCTCAAACTTAAACTCTTGACGTTTCAAGACATTTTAAGCCTATTTGAACAATAAAAATTTTTAAAAATTTTTTTGTCGTTACTATACTTCCACTGGATGTGGAAGTAAAATTGTGTTAGCTTTAAATATTTCTTAAAGTTGACTTTTTTTATTAGATATTTATGTTAATGTGAGAAGTACGCCAGTCTACACTGAATGTGGCAGGAAATCATTTTCTACCATACAGTGATGTCAATAAATAACACAAAAAATCTTAACTTTGAATAGGTACAGCATTAACACTTTTTTTTAAACATATAATTGAAATATTTCTGTCAAGCATTGTCCTGCTGGTGCGTCTGCAGGAGTCGATTTTGTGAAAACGCAGCATAAATCTGGCACAAAAAATAAGAAATACATATTAAGCAGATTTAAAAAAAAGGAGAGAGACTGGCTCCCGTACTACTCTGAGTTTTTCTTGGCATTATACTAATATGCTGGTGTGGCAAATTGTCCCAAAACGTCGATAGAATTGGCTCTATGGAAGTCGCTGATGATTCCCCAAATCTCTTCATAGCATATGCCAAGCATATTCGATAAGATTAACGTCTAGTGTTAAACACAAGAGAATTGTAGGTGCTTTATTTCTCCCCGAATGATGGGGATGCATTGTTATAGGAAATTGAAGGTTAGAAGTTTTCCCCAGTTTAGTGAGCTAAGGGCACAACTGTCAGAAGAATGATATCATGTACAATGTCCACTCAGTCAACTCATAAATATACAGTGGCATATGTTTCCCTCACGCAATGCCAGCTCAAACCGCTAATGACCCTCTTTTAATAGAATAGTTCAAGTGTCCAGGCGTAATTCTAGATTCACATACACGTAACCAGCTAGAAACTTTGTTCGAGTCAAATCGAGATTCATTGGTTCGATCCTTCAATTGTCACTGCGCTGTACGTTATGGATGTCTGACTGGCTTAAGGCGTGGGTGCAAAAAAAACCTGCTTTACTGTTCAACGTATAATAAAGTCTTTTTGAATTGAATTGGTTAAGAATAAGGTGTACATTCTATCTGCAATGATCTATAACGGATTGCCCTTTCAACCCTTAGTCTTTTATAAGGCCATCTCACAAAAGTCCGAAAATCTTTGCGAGACCTCTGCTAATCGTCTCCTATTAGTTCTGGTTGGAACCCTTGTTCCAGTAGCAGATTTAAGTCACGTATACCCGTGCTACTACTGACTCGGTGTCTGCAATTTATGACCCTTCTTCGCCTCCGTTCTCTAGCAACACAAAATTAAATTCAGTGGATTAATGTTCAATAAAGTATAAATTGAAATATAGAAACTAATCGAAGTTTTTAAATGAATCGTGTTTGTTTGCTTACAGCTGAAGTAAAAATATTTTTTATGAGAATACTCAAACAGCAGAAAAAAAAATTTGTGATCAATCAAAAAGAAAAGGTTTTGTTTTTTTTTTTGGCATTACGACTTGCGTCGACGCAGCCAGATACAAAGTAAATATTCTTACTACCTCATACCGAGAAAATCTGTTTTAAAATATCAATTTCTATTCTTTATATTTTTCTAATAACCTACACATAGATACGTTAGAAAATAAACAGTTCTAAATTTAATCTAATTATAAGTTACATATATCGTATTTTTTTTTTTTTAATATAAAAGGCTCACCTCGAACCTGTAATTCTCTTTTCTAATCGCTTAGCACTTGAAATATATTTTTCGCCCTTGTGAGGGCTCTTCAGAAAGACATAAAGTCCCTCTTGAAATGTTTCAATCCTGGATCATGAACAATTTTCAATAAAATTTTCAAAATCTATGCGGTAGTTTTCTCGAAAACGGTTGGAATCATCAAGTTCTGTGTACCATTTTTACGTAAAAATGACTCCTGCATGAGACTTTCTAGTCAAAAGTGCCAGTGTAAGTTTCGTAGAAAAAAAGAGAAAAATATTCATCATCAGGTATAGCTCATGAGGCGCCTTCCATCGGCTAGCGTGATGTGATACATAAATTATTGTTTCTTAATTTAAAGAAGTTTCCTTACCAAATTGGAAGAAGATCGGTCAAGAGGTAGTTGAGATATTGCAAAAACAGAAAAAAGTTACAATTTTGACATCCTGTATCTTTTTCCACATCAACAATTTATTAAAGCATATTTGGTTATATTATCATATTTTATTACAAAGAATCTACCCTTGAACTATGGCCGGGCAGTCCGTCTAGAGACCTTACGGGGAATAGACGCTCTTTACAAACGGCCAGTAAATCGGGAAAAAAACCGGTAATAAGCTGGCCTAAATAGGTCAAAATTACTCTAGTTATTGAGTGAAAAATTCTGCATACGGTAGTGGTGTCAACGTAACAACAATTAAGTGATAAGTGCCAATAATTAATTAATACGTGATTAAATCCTTCAGTGTTGTACAGTGAAAAAAGCTGACAAAGATCGAGTATTCGACGAAGGGACGGACCATAAAGGAAGCCATAAATCACAAGCTAAGTTTACAATTACCACTTATAAACTAGTCACATCTTAGGTACTTGTAGACAACTTAAAGAATTTCATAAACAGGTCGGGCAATAAATTAGATAAGTCAATAAACAATTTCTCTTCCAGCTGCATATATGACTAAACCCCAGGGGTGTACCATCAGAGTAACAGTACATCGCGCCAAATTAAATTGATTTAAAAATAACAAAAATTTTGGATAAAATTGTTGCTCATTGGCTTGGTTTCAGAGCCATTAAAATCTAGAAAATTCTCATGCATGCTTTAAAAACATACTGACTGTTTACACTTCATGTCTGGTACGCCTCTGGTAAGGCTAAGGAATTTTATTTTATTAAAAAGTTTAGGTCCGTAAGAATAAGCAAAAGTAAGCAAGAAATAACAACTCTCCAGAAAACACAAAAAAAAACAATGTTTCCACTACATAACGTAAGAACGAAGACACATCAATTACTGGTACAAAAAATTGACGGCGACGGGAACTGTCTATATGGAGCAATAAGCCATCAGTTAGAAGGAGAAAACATAACAACCTCGGCACACACCAACGCCATGAAAAATCTACGGAAACAAGTAGCGGACTATATACAAAACAAAATAGATTATTTCACCCCGTTCATGCTAGCATCCATCAACGAACTGGAACCCCGTTACAATCAACACAGCACCAACAAAGAAAAGATAGAGGCGTTCATCGGATATCTGAGAAAAGATGGTTTCTGGGGTGGGCAGGAGACGATAGCAGCAACAGCAAACTTGAAGAGGAGGACAATAATAATACAACAAGGAGGAGGGTGAAATCACAACTTTTCACCCCAACAACCAACAACCTCAACAAGAAGACAACATGCCAATTGAGATTGTGTACAGGAAGCAGGGAAACAACAGAAATCACTACGACAGCGTAATCACTACGCAGAAAAGAAACGAACTAGAACGATTAGAAAAAACAAATCCCCCCAAGCATAGCTATAACGCTCCGCCCAGAATGGGAGGAAACGATGAATATCAACAAGTACCAAATATCGCAAAGAACGGAAGAGGGACACAGTCAGGAAGCACCAGATTATTGGATAACTCTGGCAACATGGAACGTCAGAGGATGCATACAAAGAGCTAAAAGTGAAAAAATCGACGAGGCCTTGCAAGCAGAAAACATCGACGTCGCATTTATATAAGAAACACATGATAGACGGAACAGCAATCACACAAAATTACAAATGGCAACTAAGCGGGGGGCAAGAAAAGACCAGCAGAGGAATTGCATGGGTAACCATACGGGAGAGGCCCATCGAAATAAGGACGGAAAATGTAAACGAAAACATAGTCACGGCAATCGTACAAAATGGAAAGGAAAACATCTGCATGATGGGAGTCCACGTACCCTCAGACAAGAGAGCAGGAAGGATATTGAGGCAGCTAACTCAAGAAACCAGAAGAAACGAAAAAAGAAAAATGCCCATCATAATATTAAGAGACTTCAACGCGCATATAGGAAAAGACGATCAGACGGAGGAGGATAAAGGCATCATAGGAAAAATATTATTCCACACATGGTGAAATGAAAACGGAAACGCGCTGAAAAATCTAGCACCCATGTTTGACCTAACAATAAGAAACACGTGGGCCAAAAGCCAAACCTGTATTGACACCTGGAGCAATGGAAGATCAACCTCACAAGTAGATCATATCCTGGTAAGCAGAGAGATAAGAGAAAGGACCAAGAACGTTAAAGCAAAGAGGGAAACAGAAATTAATACAGACCACAAAATCCTATACGGAAAATTGGAAATAAAAGAAGGAAAAAAAAGTCAAGGAAACAACAAGACACCACACAGTACCTGGAATATTTCTCTACTACAGCACGAAGACTTTCGGAAGAAATACGGTGAAGAAATAGAAAACCAATTAACAGGAGAAGAATTAGACTGGACATCAATGGGCGCAAAAATAAAAATTGCAGTAAGAAAAACGCTAAAAAGAGACAGATCACCTATGAGCCCGACAAGAAAGGAAAAAAATAACAAGTACGAACAGCTAAAAAAGATGAAGGCCACAGGCGAACAACAGCCGAAGGGAATATAAGCGAAAAACTAAAAGAAGCACTGAAGGAAAAAAGAGAGGCGGAGAGAAACCACGACGAGGAAAAATGCAGATCATTCTTCGAAAACATAGAAACACTTCCAACATGATAAGGACTAAACCAAATCTTTAGGTATCTGAAAAAATATAGAAGAAACAACAGTACCCACAGGAGAAGATACATACCAATGCAACATTGGACCAAGAAGCTGGAGGAAGAAGAAGAAGCAACTAAAGAACGAACAAAACTAATAAAAGAAACAGACCACTGGCCCTTGGACAAGCCACCATCAAAAGACCAACTGCTAGAAATAATATCCAGAGCTAGAAGAAACACCGCACCTGGAGTAGATAAAATAAACAACGAGTTAATACACTACGGCACGGAAAAGCTAAATGAGCAAACCCTAGAAAGAGTGTCGCACTATCTAATAAACAAGATAATAAAGGCCTGCCTTCATGAAACAACTGCCATATAATGGTTCGGACAAATGACGGAAACCAGACAAAAGAACAGAGGAGTCAAACAAGGATGCCCCCTGTCCCCCCGACTATTCACCACGGTCCTAGACCAAGCAATACAAAACACAATAAGGGAAACACCAAATTTTAACGAAGACACGGAAACACTGAGAACCCCAATCGTATTAGCTTACGCCGATGACCTCCTAATCGTCGCAGAAGAAGAGCAACAAATTCTCAACTTCCTAGAAAACATGAAACCGCATCTGGACACATCTGGGCTGAAAATAAATTTCAAGAAAAGTCTAATAATGGAGCGAGACTCATCAACAAAAGAGAGTCGAATCAGTGGAGAAGAATACAAAGTAAGTGACTACTCCCTAAGAATAACGAACAAACTGAAATACCTAGGAACATATCTGACGAATCAACTGAAAAGGAGAGAAACAGTAAAGGAGAGAATAAAAACAGCATACAGAGTTACAAGAGCAAGTATACCGTTCATTGAGAAAAACAAACTATCATGGGGCCTGACCAAACGGCTGTACATAGCCATCATACTGCCAACAATGACATATGGAGTTGAAAACGCGGCAACAACAAAAACCAACAGAAGAAGTGTGAAAAGAGCTGAAAGAGACATCATCCAATTACTCAGAAAAACAAGAGGACAAAAACAGAGACATAAAACATCAACACTAGGGTGTTCCTTATTTTTCGACATTCATTTTTTTTTGTCTCACCCCCTAAAAAGTTTATATTTGATATAAGAATTACACACCCAAAATTTCAGCTTCCTAGATGAAGCCCTTCCCGTGCCGACGGGGGTGTAAAAACCCTAAACTAGAATATTTTCAAATATACCCTTGAATTATTCTTTATAACCCCAAATGACTGTTATTTAGTATAAAAATAAAGTAAAAGCAGTATCAACCCCCCATGATCCATACCTACCCTTATCATCACAGGTTTAAAAGTAAGTAAAAAATATTTTTATGTAGTATTTATTGTTCAAAATGATTAAATATTTGCTTTAATGTATCTTTCTTACAATTTGGATGTATTTTTCTGTGCTCTTGCACACATTGCAATACGTATTGTATTTTGCTTTTCATCCTTTGTTAGGAGACCATGGAAATCCTCCATTAATTTTACCGACCTTTTGGCAGTGTCGTTGACAACTTTAAGTGACATTATTATTTCTCGTTCATTCGTATAAAAATCTTGTGTTCCCCATGTTTTCGCATCGTGATTTAAAAATTCCGAGTCAATATTGAATCGAGAAATTAGATCCATGCTATTTTTTTAAATGAATGTGTCAATTGTTCTCGCTGAAAAGTGAGAACAATTAGATACCAAATTCAGTAAAAAAAAATTACTAACCTAATGATTATATTAACCCTTCCTGATTTTTTTGATAATCAAGAAACATTTTTTTGGCATAGATTATTAATTAATACCCCGCCAGTAACTCTTCAACCACATTTAGACCGGTTTCCTCCACAGATTTATGAACTAGGAATAGTGGCACATGCTTCCATCAGGTCAAGAAGAAAAAAATTAAATACGAAAATTTTATTTTATTTTACATGGAAATTTTTGAAACAATTTTTAAATTTAAACATACATTTGAACTTCTCACGTTGAATTCGTGCAGGTCCTTCACAAGTCTCATGGCCATTTGTATGTATTGGCCAATGGCCAAGATTATCGAATCTTATATCGTCCACTGGAATGGACTGTGGTTTTTGACGGATACTTATTTTTACCCCCCACGAGTTTGGCTTTCCCTTATATACTATTTGACTGATAGTTGTTCCTTAAACGATATTGATTCATCAATACAAAGATTTTTTTCAATTACCAATTCTTCGTAACGATTTTCGAATAATTTTATTATTGGACGTACTTTCCAAAGCTTATCACTATCATCGTTACGTTCTCAGTTGAGATCCACAATATGTAAGTTTTTCTGAGGGATTCAAATCTATTACGTGATATGCCAATTTCATCTAAAAATTTGATTCTTGTCGCAAGTGCCTAGGAAAACGAAGTATGCCCATTATAATATGCAAGGCTACAAGTTTTCTAATTTCACGCTCATTCGTATTGATGTTTTTCCGTTTTTTTCCGCCATTTCAGCAAATATTTCCCTTGGAAAGTATTTAGAGAAATGCGCGTTTGACTGCCATGGGTATTTTCATTCTTATTGTCAGGTGGAATAAACACAATTTTTGGTGGTGACGAAACTGATGTGATCATCAGATCAACGCGACCGACTGATGATACAGATAACTATGCGCAAATGTTTTTATAAGGCACAGTTGCGTTCACAACTCATGATGCCATGTGGTTTCTAAGGGGATGGTGTACCAAGTGTATTACCAGAAAAAGCTTAACAAAATTAATCAGCTCCAGTAATTGAATGAAATGTGACGTATATGTATTTTTACTTCAAAAATTCACTATTTTGCTTAACTTTATGCTTCTCGTGGTAAGGGTAAATATCAACCATATGGGTTGAAATTATTATTTTCTTCTTTTTATATCAAATATATATAATTGAAGTAACGATTTGAAAAAAATTTCACCTTGATGTTACTATTTAAAAAAAAATGCTTTTCACAAACTTCTAGGTCCCGTCGGCACGGGAAGGAATATGTCTAGAAGTCTCAAATTTTGAGTGTGTGATTCTTATATGATATGTAAATTTTCTGTAAGGTGAGACCGAAAAAAATCAAGATTATTTATTTCATCAAGTATAAATGGATAATGTTAATCAAAAAGGAACCAAGCGCCAAATTGCTAATTCTCTATAAAGAGCACCATGACGTTCACAAAGCTTCATACTGATACTTAAATGCTAATTATCTCAAAACTAGTTTTTGGCGCTTGGTTCCCTTTTTATTAACATTATCCAAATAAGGAACACTACTAGAAGGGAAGGCAATCACAAAAAGGATAGAAATGTACGCAATGAAGTACTGGGGACACGTCTAAAGAAGGGAACCAACACTGAAGAAAGCACTAACACTGAACAGCAGCAAACTAAAAATTGGGAGACCATGTTACTCGTGGAAAACAACAATCGAGAGGATCATGAACAAACTGGGAAAGGACCAAACATACTGGGAAAGAAAAGCGAGGGGAAAAAATGAATTCCACAAAGAAATCGGAGCGATATATACTCTACCAGAATCAGAAACGGAGGAATCAGAAACCTCAGAAGAAGAAGACTTGTAGAAGTAGAAGTACAAAAATAGGAGCACAAACAGCAGCGACACACGGACTCAGCATATCTCACAAGAAGACCCAGAATAGGCAGAAGTCCAGAACCAAAAATACAAAAAAAGGGAGCTTAAACGCTCCCTCACGACACAATGCGGTAACGCATCTCACAAATACCTACACCTCCCATCCTACATTCCTTTACCATGCGCCATGTGGCTCTCGCTGCTGGCAACAGGCATGACCTTAGTCCAACCCAGCGTGGAAGAAGCAGGCCCAGCTGTATAACTTGAGAGTGGCAGCAATGCCTACCGCACGCTGGTAAATCAATCAATCAATCAAGAATCTACCCTTGAACTATGGCTTATTATTAATGATCCACCCATAGACTCTGTACTTAATCGCAATGACACCATTTAAAAGTGAATTGTGCCGTGTTCGTACAAAATATTTATAGTCGGCCAAGCCTGACTGCAACTTCCACTCGTTATTTAATGATTTTGCTCATTAGTAGCACAAACATGTATTATTGAACTTGTTCGTAAAAGTTGATAAATATTTTCGTGTATTCAATGAAAGGTATTAATGAATAATTCGTTGGTTTAGTAAATATTTTACATTGAATAATATAAAAGTATTTATTAATACAAAAAAAATGCAACTACATTGCCGCAACAAACGCAGTTATAAACTAGTGAACAACTGTACATTGCATTAATAAATAATTTCGTGTATTTAACAAACTTTTCCTATACCACAAAAATTTATAGATGGGTATTTTGTAAATAAGTTCATTTTAGAGCTTTTTATTTCCTTGTAGGTTTCCAGAAAATTACAGAGGTTAGGTTTTGACATTTTATAAGTAAATTTTCATCTTGGGTTGGCCATAAAATAATTTTTCTGCAGTTTACGAAACCCAAAAATGTTTTTTCTTTAATCGGAATTTTATAAAATTTTGTTAGTTGTAATTTTGAGAGTAATAAAAAAATTGATGATTATTTCGTCTAAGAAAGTTTTATTTCAGTCATTAAAGATAAAGTGTTTCTAGATCCTGGCAACTGATTATTGCTGCGTACATAAATCTCTGTGATTGTCCGACTCAAACTCACTACGAAGTATACATAAAAGGATGAAGGCAAATGCTCACATCGCTGAGTATAATATTTGTATACAAGACGTATACAGAAAAGACATTGTTTTTGATACATAATCACACAAAACTTGGTTTTTGTATGCTTTGTGTTGTTTACTCGATTGTCCTTGGCGCTATTGAGAAAATACGGATAATACAGGCATATGGCAGTCTGGTAGAATTAGTCTATATCTTACTTATTTCTTCTTGTAAAAGAAAAATATATACACTTTTTCTCTAATGGGAAAAGAGAGAAGTGGGTTCTTGATTATTTTGTTGACAATCACAAAATGTCACATAGATATAAACTTGGAATGAAACTGATAATAAAATAATTTAGATTAAATAATATATTACTCAAAGTTCGAAACTGAAATAATGGGAAGAAATAATGAAAACAAAACAAGCTTAAAACTTGGTAAACAAGAACAGGCAATCATAAGTAATCTGTTTGTTATTTGTCTTTCAGAACTGAACTCGGCAAAATAAATAATGAAATACGAAACAGAAACGGTAATTAAAGTAAATCAAATTTACCACATCTTTATTAAAAATATACTTGGGGAATTAAACAACTGCCTGTCTTAATCATTTTATTTACATTATAATACATCTGTTTTAATAGTAAAAAGTAATTTAAGTAAATTAAGATTAGACATATGCTATTATGCAGCAGCTGAGACTCTAACTCTGGAGAGATAATAGTGACTGGCAGTGTTGTCTCACTCAATCGCACCATAGCCCACTGCTGACGTCTCGGAAAGACATTAAAGATGCCATTACTTTCATTTTAATATGAACAAATTTTTCATTTTGCCTGCCTACACAATACCTGGAATATACACCTACTACAGCATGAGTGGAACTCCATTGGACAACAATAAGTTCAAAAATAAAAATTGCTGCACCTACGACTCCAACAAGAAAAGAAGAAAAAAATCAAGACGATACACATAGCCATCAAGCTGCTAATGATAACATACGGGGTCAACAACGTAGCAACGACAGAAGCCAACAGAAGAAGTCAGAGAAGGGCTGAAAAAAACATCGTCCATCTATTTGCAAAACCATTAGGACTAAAGCAACGGTATGAAACGTCAACATAATAGGAAAGACAATTACGAAGTGGATAAAAACATACACAATAAAGTACTAGGGATATGTCCACACATTTACTGAACGAAGCGCTAATATTAACAGTCACAAACTAAAAATAGGAGATCATGTTGCAAGTGGATGGCAATAATTGAGAGGATCATGAACAATCTAGGAAAGGACCAAGCATACTGGGAAAGAACGGCAAGAAAGAAGGTGTACATAAATAAATCGCAAGCATATATGCTCTGTTGGAATCATAAACGGAAAAAACAGAAGACTCAGAAGAAGTAGAAGTCTAGAAACAAAAACACAAAAAAAGGAACTTTAACGCTCCTACACGACATAACGCGGCAACGCATCCCACAAATACCTACATTTCCCATCCCACATTTCGTTACCATGTGTCATGTGGCTCTCTCTGCTGGCAACAAGCATGACCCTAATCCAACCCAGCGTGGACGTAGCCGGCCCAGCGATATACCTGGCCTACCGCACGCTGGTAAATCAATCAATATATTTTTCATTTTGCCTGCCAACTAGTAAACTGACTTTTACTAATAGCGATGCATTCTTTATATCTCCAAGTACAATTCCAGCACTTAGAAATCATTCCGAATTTTTCTGCTGACATACATTATTTTGATTTGATGAACAAAGACTTAATCGCGCTTATTGGCCCGAATGTACCTGATATGACAAACGGCTACAATATTGCCAATAAATTGGTCACTTTTAATATCCAGCAGATCTGGGGATACGGATGGCAGCATTAGTGTCTGGTGTTATTATTAAACAACCAGACATCGCAATGTAGTTATCCCCGTTTTAACTAACACTGTTGACGCCACTGATATCAAAACTAACGCTAACTTTTTAAAACCTATAGTTAATTTTGAAATATCAAATATTCTTTCAACGTGCCCGTAAAATGTATTGTGTTCTGGGATATTCCATTTGTAATTTGACAAGTTTTATCAAGTTTATGTAGGCTTGTCAATATTCAACATAAATGACATATTACCACAGATTATTTCGCTCGTTAATATAGTAGCCAACTTTTCACTAATCAAATGGCATTATTAGTGATAAGCAACCTAGACCGGCTTTTAACAGTACCAAGATATAAACTTATCCCTTCAAAATTAAAAATTTTCACGCTCCCTTAACGGTAGGATTTTGTAGATTGTGATGGAAATATGCATTTATTTTCGGTTTATTATAAATATTTAAAAAATCATAAATGATATTGTTATGTGTTTTAACCCTCTACATATAGAAAAATCTAGAACATTACAGACATCATCTGCAACATTGTAGAAAGTGCTGCAATGTAGTAGAAAGATCCAGAACCAATAAGCAGAGTGAGTGGTTGTGCAGCAGTAGTTCAGTACAGACAGTGATTGGAGAAACATTAAAAAGTAAACAGAGTGACCAAAAGTAACTGAATTATTGAGTTATATAGTACACAGTGTAAATTAGTAAAAGTAATTAATTGTTGCAATTGTAGTAATTAGTATTATTATTAGTAAGTTAATAAATTAGTGTTTAGTGTTACCCTAGTGTTATAATTTCCGGATCCACGATAAAGAGTGTTTACAAAAGAGGTGTAAACACGTAGCAATATAATCTTTAAAATACAGTTGATAGTTTCAGGTACTTCCCATTGCTCTAAGGAATACAACCATATACAGTTTTTATCATAAATTATGTATATAGTTAAATTGTTTTCATTGACAAACTACAATTATTCAAGGACGACAGAAATTTGCAATAAAAAATATATATAGTTGTATTTGTCTCTCTTGCAAAAGTATCTAAAACTTTTGCAAGAGAAATTTAAACACGAATACGAACGTGTCAGTAAGTCGACTCGAAATCCGCCAGTAAAAAGTAAAACAATTGTTATAACAATTATTACAACTCTGATTTTAATAATAATTGCAACAAAATAATGCTTGAGTAATGAACATGAACCCCACTGCACTATGCGCAATAGAAAACCGCCCCCAACGAGGGGGTTGAAAATCAATAATTACGAAAAACAGTGAAAAATAAGCATTTGGACTATAAAGGGACCCTTGTACTATAATATGCTTATTATTCACTGTTTTTCGTAATTATTGATTTTCAACCACCTCGTTAGGGGTGGTTTTCTATTACCATAGTGCAGTGGGGTTTATGTTCGCTACTCAAGCATTATTTTGTTGCAATTAATATTAAAATCACAGTTATAATAAATAATTGTTTTATGTTTTTACGATATACGTCCTATTTTCTTAAATTTTTCAAGAATCCATTTTGGAGTTCGCCAGACAATCCGGAATTGCGAAACTGGTCAAAATCGGCAATTTCCGAAAAATCTCAAATTTTATGGAAATCTATTAATTTTTACTTATCACCCTATATCTCCCTTAGTTTAAGTCCGGTTCAATTGAAATTTTTGAGAGAGCCAACTTAGACCTTTGTTATCATGACTGACATGACAGAAATGCAAAAAAATTTACAAGTCACCAGTAATATTTTTTAAAAAAGTTGGTGACACGAAATTTATTAAAAATGCAGCAACAAATACTGAATCGAGAAAACTTTTTTGTTTTTAAAGATAGATGTATATAGTAAGCTACAAAGTTGTAGCCAAAGAACCAAAGAAACTTTTTTATTTTGGTGATTTTTTTGATAACTTACTTAATTTTCAAGAAAACGGTGCTGCAATATAACACTTTGACTGCCGCGTCGCGTCGCAAGATAAAAGATTGGGTTGGCTTATACCGCGGCTTTGTTTCTTGCCTTTCAGAACGCCGAAAACATTTAAATATTTCAGAACGCCCCGCATGGCAAACAGATTATATATTGACTTAGGAATCAAATTGGAAGCACAAGTTTTAGTAATATTTACAGGATCTTCATTATGACACGCCATGAGTTCAGCTCTCAGGTATTTTGCAAACTTATATACATTTACTTGCAATTTATAAGGAGAATTTTGGACCGTACCTAATACTGTTTCAGAATCGGAAGACGATTGAGCATTTTTTAGAGAATCTAAAATAGATTGAATAAAATAATGTGAATAGTATAATGCGTAGTTGTGAATAATGGTTTATAAAACGTGTAGTTAGTTGTGTTTAACCGAAGGACGGGAGCAGTTGTCGTCTGTGTGGTTTATGAAGCTTATTCTTATTGAAAATTGATGAGTTGCAGCTACAATAATAATTATTATTGCGTTAGGAATGTGCTATAGAGGGTAAAGTGCATATTAAAGTAACGGAATTTCTTTTCCAGACATTTTAAACAAGTTTTAATATTTAATTTGAACAAAGAACAATTTTTAAGCAATTTTTTTAACGTCAGCAGTTTTGTGCGCGTTTTTAACTTTTCTTTTAACAATGACATTCCAGTTAAACCCAGAGTTAAACTTTATGAAATGCATATTTTGTCAACAAAATAGTAAAGAAACTGTACACGGTGTTACAGAAGAAGCACTGAACTCTGTATTTAAAGCAGTTTCTATAAAGTCGGATGATATCTCTCTTAAGTTCAAATATTAGGGCGGCCCGAAAAAAGGGATTTATTTTTGTCAAAATGTCCTGTTTATCATGCAAGATGTAGAAGAAATTACACCCGAAAAGCTTATAAACAAAAATCAGAAAGCACAGATGTGGCTAATACTGGTGACAAAAAAAGGAAGACCGTTGAAAGCCCAAAACGTTGTATAATTTGCAATAAAATTCGGGATACTAAAGGTCCAGAAAATTGAAGCAAGTGACATTTAATATGCAGAATGAAATTTGGGCGAAAGCCAAGGAAAAATATGATAAAACCTTTTGTATAGAATACAAGGTTTTGGATCTTGTATCGACATGATTGCTAATGAAAATTCTTATCACAATGTGTGTACTTTATATTATTTAAAAATAAAAGCTACACCCAATAAATCGGTAATTTTAACATTAAATGAAATTTTTCTAAAAGTGTTGCCAAGTTTGGAAAATGCATTGCTTATTCGAAATACAGTTCTTATCATTGCTGATATTAGGACTATGTTACAGAAAGAAGCAAGGTTATCAGACGTCGAGTGGTACCCAAGCTATCCTCATTCAAACGAAATAATTAACAAATTGAAGCAACAATTTAATGATAAAGTTATGGTATTGCCCCGCAGCGGCAAATTATCTAGCTACGTGTGTTCTACAAAAACAGTTCTCAATGGAGTAGATTCTTTAAAAAATGCTCAATCGTCTTCCGATTCTGAAACAGTATCAGTTAGGTAACAGTTAGGTACGGTCCATAATTAGCCTTATAAATTGCAAGTAAATGTATATAAGTTTGCAAAATACCTGAGAGCTGAACTCATGGCGTGTCAGAATGAAGATCCTGTAAATATTACTAAAACTTGTGCTTCCATTTTTATTCCTAAGTCAATATATAATCTGTTTGCCAGGCGGGGTGTTCTGAAAGGCGAGAAACAAAGCCGCGGTATAAACCAACCCAATCTTTTATCTTGCGACGCGACGCGGCGGTCAAAGTGTTATATTGCATCACCGTTTTC
The DNA here is from genome assembly GCA_936432065.2 of Rutpela maculata. NCBI lineage: Eukaryota > Metazoa > Arthropoda > Insecta > Coleoptera > Cerambycidae > Rutpela > Rutpela maculata. Next base: position 148,452,934 of record OW386285.2, on the reverse strand, counting down.
TTGAAAACTAAGTAAGTTATCAAAAAAATCACCGAAGTAAAAAAGTTTCTTTGGTTCTTTGGCTACAACTTTATAGCTTACTATATACCGAGAGATCGAGAAAGACTGAACGTGACGTCACACGGAAAAGTCACTAAAATTATCAAAATTGATTTCTATTTTACATACATTATTAAAACTAACTTCCTATGTTACTAGAAGTAACGACTGGTTCTCTAGTCACTGTTACCAATCTGATGTCTGTCATTTTCGTGAATGTAATTATTATTGGCTTCTGTTTGATTTATCATTTATCTCCCTTTTTGACTAATAAATCAGTGTTTTTCAACGCAATCAGTTTACTGTCACTTGTGTGGTAAGTTAATAAAGAAACTCGCATTTTGTGTAAATACTGTAATTGACTATATTTAAGGTTACTGTCGCCAACATGAAAATGTTGAAAGTACCAAAAAATAGTACATATGTATGCAGTATGTAGGCGGCACAAAAACAATCTTTAGGGAGCGGCACGTTCAGTCTTTCTCGATCTCCCTGTACATCTATCTTTAAAAATAAAAAAATTTCTCGATCGAGTATTTGTTGCTGCATTTTTAACAAATTTCGTGTCACCAACTTTTAAAAAAAATATTACTGGTGACACGTCAATTTTTTTTGAAATTCTGTCATGTCTGTCATCATAACAAAGGTCTAAATTGGCTCTCTTAAAAATTTCAATTTAATCGGACTTAAACTAAGGGAGAGCACCTTGCGACTGTGTAAGAATCGTTCTCTTCAAAATACGCATCTATCGTATGTACGTTGCTCTACTAATCATTGTTCCATGTCGACTGGAAAATCGGCATGGTCTGATGATGTTCACATTAAAGTATATTTATTTTCAAGATGCAGTCGAGGTAAACAAACTTGTCCGAGAATTTTTTTGTCGATTGTGCAATATCATTGCATATATCGGCAATCATGTGAAAGTTTATATACTTTAGGGACGTCTCAACATTAAAATTTACTCTGAATCAATCTCCCACGTCTTGTTCTTTTCATTGGTAGCTACAGGAGTTTCTAGTATGACGGATCCAAATAAGCGTTGATCATCACCAATTATTTGTTTCCAGACATCGTTAATAAAAAAATCTTCAAACAATTTTTGTCCTGTTCGAATTTTTTATAAAAATTCACTAGATGGAATGCAAGTCACGACTGAAATACACATAAGTAGCTTATATAATATTTCGTTCACGTATTCTACAGAAACAGTAAAATTTTCTATTTTGTTTTAGATCATAAAGAATTAATATTATTTATGTTTTGACAGACTGAATGAATTACATTCTCTATCAGTATAATATGTAATGCTCCACAGTTCACTCCGAATAATGCAGTAAATGCTTCCCGTAATGTTGATTTTCCTGAAGTTCTGCACAAGTATTTGGAAAATCTCAAAACGCTTCCCAACTCCTATGAATATTATTACAGAAATACCATCAACCAAAGTAATTTTCCAACCCCAAATAGAACTACTTTTTTAACCAAGATTATTCAGAAGGTGGAGGTTTCGAATGCTCTGTAAGTCTTTGACTGTTTGATAATTAGGGACGAATTTTCCTTCTAATTATTCAGAAATCAAATTAAACAATTACTATTCGTCACATGCTAATTACACGGATATTCAAATATCTGCCTTTGATGTCAGTTAATCATTCAAATATCGAATGACAGCCAATAAGAACTTTATCACTCTGATACAATAGGGCGATTGAGGATGTAAATCACCTAAATGATGACTCACTCGAACTTCCCTTCGTAATAATTCCTACACATCAAACTAAGTTTTTAGCAGATATATAGGGTAGATACACTTAAAATTTCATAAACCCGAATCTGGTTTATAAATTACTTTCAAATTATGTTACAATGAAGAATTTCATGTAGTACCACCTATTGTACTAGTTTTGCGTAGATTTGAAACCTATCTTAAAAAAGCTAATTCTAATGAAGCTATGATATACCGGAGCTTTATAAACGTTTTTGTTATATTGGAAGTACTGATGATGTAGAACTCAGCAAAGAAAAATGGTAATTTTCCCTGCGGCATACAAGGAAATGAGGTTGTTGACAATATTATAAAACTTCAAGGAACCGACAATAGGTTACTGGGTATGGGAGTGGACAAAAACGATGCAGCCAACACCGTCAAGAAGCATCTTACCTTAGGGAAAAATGGAATGTACACTGGAAAAATTATGGCAATGTGAAAAACACTTACTACTTCAACATAAATCAAAATATACCATAAAAAGCTTGGTTTGGTATGTTAAGCATCAGAAGGAAATTGACAACAACTATTATTAGAATGAGATTTAACCACGGTAGATTCCCCGCCTACTTACATAAATTTGGTAATACTGAAAACTCCTCATGCTAATGTGGATATAACAACGCAGATTTGCATCATCTCCTTTTTAATTGTAAAATATACAGAAACCAGTCTCTACCTGTTGTTAAAACTTAAACTGCCTTAACTTTAGACATCCATTATGGTTACCAGAAATTTTAATAAGCAAGAATGTTCACGCATATATAGCTTTACAAACTTTTTTATTTCCATTGGTATGGATATTTAAACTTTTTCGTTCCTTACCTCATGTTGACCGTGGTCTCTCTTTCTCTCTGTGTGAATTTAAAACGCCCTGATGGACCCCTGGACAAAAAGCATGTGTCCAATGAATTCCTTACATCCTTATTTTATTTTTTGTTAAAGGTTATTTTAACAACTCTACGTGTACTCCAGTCATTTTAGACAAAAATATGGCTTCTGATCTAACAAAATATATCCTTCATTTTTTTAAAATCGATTTATTTTGGTGTTTTAACGAAAATATTAAAAATCTGCAACGAGTTCACTACGGCATAAAAAATTATTCAAGGTCAAAGTTCACAAAAAACGGTTTTTTGCGAATATCGCTCTTTCTATGGCTCGGAGGCCAATTGAGGTTATTATGAAAATGAAAGATAATGACATTCCGCACAAAAATGATCTCTTCCATTTTTTATGTACAACGAACGGTTTAGGCAAAAATGTGCTTCGAAGTTTCCGCGCAAGGCATAATATATATTTTATTTTGATTAAATTTTGGACTTAAGGTTTTTGGACAATTCTGAACAAGTTTCATTAACAAAATTTTCCAACAAAAAAATGCCTAATATGATTTCTTGATTTTCTCCGCATATTTTGGTACCGCAGGTGGCTTTGCATTTGTAGGAGGCGAATGTATTTTTGGCCATAAGTAGACCCCAAGTTATTCTATACTTAAGTAAAATTTGAATCAAATTGAAGAAAAAATAAAAAAGTTGGTGTTACCATTTCAAGTGAAATACACTGTGAATATACTTTAATGTGAAGATTTAGCAAATATTACTGTATATGACGGTAAATATATATCGATCATAATATACATAGAACAAGCACGTATTCTATACATGGACTATATGAAATGGTGCATATTATAGGTCCTCCGCGGAAACTTCAAAGCACATTTTTGCCTAAACCGTTCGTTGTACATAAAAAATGGAAGAGATCATTTTTGTGCTCAATTTCATTATCTTTCATTTTCATAAAACCTCAATTGGCATCCGAGCCATAGAAAGAGCGATATTCGCAAAAAAACGTTTTTGTGAACTTTGACCTTGAATAATTTTTTATGCCGTAGTGATCTCGTTGCCGATTTTTAATATTTTCTTTAAAACACCAAAATAAATCGATTTAAAAAAAAATGAAGGATATATTTTGTTAGATCAGAAAAGTCTAATTTCACTGGATTAGTGGCTAATGGCAATTAGCTGAAAGCCATTAAACAAAAAAAAAATGTCTTAATTCATCGTTTGAAACTGAAAATACATTTTAAGTCCGGTCCTGTATACTGGACGACTTACGCCGGCCGGCGCCAGCGGTATATTAACCAAAAGCGGTCGGTGTCCTCTACGCTTTTTTGCGGGCTGAATTATATATGGTACAAACTATAACTGTGAATGCGATAACGACATTGGCAATTTGCTAGTTGAGCATAATTTGGCATGACAGAAATATCACGAAACGCGCAAAAATCTGACTTGATAACGCCCAAGTATTGTTCATCTCTTTTATCCCTCTGATATATGGATCTCTTTCTAAAGAGGTAAAATTTGACAAAAATAAAGTTTATTGTGACAAATGTCAAAGGCCGGTTTTCGGCCCTTTTTATTTTTGGTCAATATCATATATCATATATATTCCATATCTAATCTATTCCGCCCCAAGATAGAACTTCCCGCAACCCTCCCCCTCCATGTATCACCTTAAATTACACAGATTTACAAAAAAAAAGTTTGGTCCCAAGGTTCTCATCTAACCTTTCTGAAGTAATTTGACGCGGTGAAACTAATTTTGGACAAAAAAAAATTAGGGGATGAAGAAGGTGGTAGAAGGAAATTGAGCGGGTAGAAAAATTATTTTTGTCCAAAATCGACGTCAAAATATTTCAGAAAAGTTAGGTCAGAACCTTCGAAGAAGACTTTTTTTGGTCTTTTTTAGGGGATAGAAAAGGTGGTAGAGGGAAACTGATACGGTAGAAAAAATATTTTGTCCAAAATTGGCTTCAGCGCGTCAAAATACTTTGAAAAAGTTAGGACAGAACCTTGGGACAAGCAAGACCTCATTTTTGCCTTTTTTAGAGGATAAAAGGAGGTGGTAGAGGGAATCTGACACGATATAAGTTTTTTTCTTGTCTAAAATTGGCTTCAGCGCATTAAAATACTTCAGAAAAGTTAGATCAGAACCTAGGACAAGACCTTTTTTGCCCCTTTTAGGGAATAAAAGAGGTGGTAGAGAAAGCTTCAGCGCGTCAAGATACTTCTAAAAAGTTATATGAGAACCTTAAGATAAGACCTTTCTTGACCTTTTTTTTTTTTTTTTTTTTTGTAGACGTGTGTTATTGAAGAACCAGTTTACAACATTAGTACACATGCTTAGATATTTTTGAACTTGAAAATCATATTTCCTTTGAACAAACTGCACCATAAGGATTTTTTATTTACATTATTAATAAAATGTCAATTCCTCTTATCCCCTCGCCAACACCCACTCTCTCGAACTATTTCCGCCATTATTATATTGCTACAAGCTTGAAAATGATATAACGAGGACTTTTCTTGTATTCTTTTAATCGGCAGAAAGATATAACTTTGTGCCCATTTTACTCTCCCTACGTCCAAAGCAACAAAAATACGAACAAAAATAATTAAGCTCGTAAGTTCTGAAAAAATCAGACAAAGGTGCATATACTATAAGCTCTAAATCAACAGACAAAACAACAAAAAAATTCTAACCTAAACCTCTCTACATAACAAAATGGTTCGGTAGGGTGTTGAGGGGGAGAGATATAAGAGGAATTGGCATTTTATTAATAATGTAAATAAAAGTCCTTTTAAAACTATTTTATATATGGTGTCAGCATAAAGGTTTATGTCGTGGGAGTAAAGGGTGCTTGTCATTTGGGGGTTGGGATGTTGGGGGGTGTGGGGTGTTGTATAGTAGTAGGGGGAGCCGAGGGTGCAGTTTATTCAAAAGAAATATGATTTTGAAATTCAAAAACATCTAAGCATGTGTGCTTATGTAAACTGCTTCTATAATAATTTAATAGATTCGATATTGAATATATATGAAAAAAAAAAATTTCGAAATTTTTTGACCAAAAATGACCGAAAACCGACCTTATAGGCCCTCCTCCTTTCTATGGAACTGAAAATATTTTATTCGGAAAACTGTACTCGTTTTGACATTGGTAAAGAATCAAAAGAATTTCGAATGTTGATTTTAAAAATGTTATAATCGAAAAATTTGCAGTTTCTTTCAACTCCAAGGTTATGGGGGGGGGGGGGCAGTTAAATATCAACCGATTTGACTAAAAATTTACCCGAATTTGTTTTAGATACATAGTAACAAATTAGGAATTAGGATATTCGCAAATTCAAATTTCAATTTTTTTTTTGCTCATCCCACCCCGTACACCTGACAAGCAACCGTCATAAATGACGTGATGTTGTCAGACGTGCCATACAGCAATCGAAGTAGTGCATGGGTCACAAAACGTCCGCAAAGACGTTATGTATAGAAAAAAAGATTAGTCTCAAAAGCGAGTCTACCAATTTTGAGACTGGTCCCTAAAATAACTTTCGTTAGCAATATTTCACTAAGTCTCCAGTTCAATTTACATATTTTGATCTCTGGAAATTACAGCTGATGTATATTACATTACTTATGAACACACTATATATTAAAAATTAAATTTGATCTGCACATGATGCTAATGTGGTGGTCGAAAAGCAAGTCGAGTGTAGTATTAAGTGGTGCTTTGGCGTTTGTGGAAATCTTTGCAGTATTATGCTATGCGATATTTGAAATCATAAAAACTAAACAAAATTCAAACAGATTTACAAAGTATACAGGGTGTCCCACCATTTGCCATTTTCTCTATAAATAAAAGAGATATTTGAATTCTGTAAAAAGTTTTCACTAAAATATATAAATTATATATCAGTTTTGAGTAAAAAAGGTCATTTTACAAATTGAGGTATAGTTGGCGTTGCGACGCAAAGAAATTATTTGATCCTAGGAATGTTGAAATGAGGTGCAAGTGATGGGACATTATATTCTGAGCAACTTTTGTGATACGAACAATTTTCGAAAAATCACTGGTTTTCGTGATATTTGAACTTCAATATAGTTTCTTAAATATAAAAATCGTCATCACTTTTTTAAAAATACATTTTAGACGATAAGTCCTTTGGGACATTTTTCATAATGAATCAGACTGATTTAGATGGTAATGAAACAATAATTTCAAAACACAAAATAACTTTTTTTTTGAAAATTAAAGATTTTGACATTTCTGTTTATTATGTATTGTCTAATTTTTACGTCATGTTTATGTTGTATGTTCGACTAAATTTTACACTGTAAATTGTAGACATATGAAAAAAAAAGCAATTTTTGTTACTTGAAAAATTACATTGCAAGTATCTCGAAAACCAGTGATATTTCTAAAATTGTTCATATTAAAAAAGTTGCTTAGAATATAATTCTCCATTTCATGCGCCTCATTTCAACGTTCCTAGGATCGAATAATTTCTTTGCATCGCAACGCCATCTATACCTCAATGTGTAAAATAACCATTTTTACTCAAAACCGAAGTCATTTATGTACTCTAGTGGATACCTCGTACAGAATTCAAATATCGCTTTTGGTTATCGAAAAAATGTCGCCGGGGGTTTAAGTGGGACAACCTGTATACAGGTTACGTAAAGTTTCGGTGACAACTTACTCTCTAAATAATAACCTAATTTATTTCTCATTGAATAAATACTTTCAAGATAGAAGTTTTACCAAATATGAATATATTAATATGTATTACCAACAGTCAGTGCAGTGGAATTCATAAATCTAAATTCCAAACAATTGCGGTAAACGATAGTGTAATTATTCATATTTTCCACTGGGTAAAAATGATTTAATGTGATTTACATTTGATTAGCTTACCACATACATTACAATTTAGTTCGTATAGAACTGAATATATAATTTTTGAATATAATATGCAATATTACTAAAATTTGGTTATACCGTGGCACATCTCAACGCTTTGAATATCCATAAATATTTATTACATGCAATGTGAGAACTCAATAAATTGTCAGGAACTACATTTCCTCTTATGGAAATCTACTGCTTCTATTAATATTTATAACACATAGGTTTCTATACGAGTATATTAGGTAATAGTGGAAGACCAGACCCTCTGAATTCGACACCCTCTATACAACTCGCGAACACCCACCTAAAAAATAGGTAATCTGATGTAAAATAACCCGCTAAACTTGATTTTTGAATTCGCCCATTGATCTGAGATTGCCAAAATGACCAAATTGGCAATTTTCTAAAAAAAATAAAAATTATGTGTTATTTTTTGTTTTTCATATAACACGTCATATATTTTTTATTTTACTTCAGAATTTTTTAATTTTTTTACATAATATTCTCTAACTATTCTTTGATATGTTGAAAGTAAAAAACTTTACCCAAAAAATAATTAGTTGGCAAAAAAAAAATAACAACTTTTCTTTGACGCAAAATCTTTAAAATTTGCAGAGTAAAATGTCCGATCGAGGTATCTTTTTTATTTTTAAAGTTAGGTGCCTACTATAATCGAAGAAAATGTTCCGAATGAACTAAATAAAATCTTTTATAAGAAGTTTTTTTTGAAATTTTGCTCCCTTATCGAAATATTCATTAATTGTTTCAGCGTCCGAACGAATGCGCGCTACTATGAATCGGCCGCAATCGCATCTAGAGCTAGACGCAGACACGTGCCGGGTGATTATTATTTTCCAGTATCCATTTATGTTAAGTTGAAAGTGCTGTTTGTCTCAGTCCTTATATTTAGTGTGTTATAAACACATAGTTTGGCATAATAAATTATAATTACTCGGATAGGAAATCAAAGGAAACAAGCTAAAAACGTACTCTTCGCCTGTTAACTGGATTTTTATATAATTGTTATACATTCAATAGGATACTTTTCGCAGTTTTTTGTAAATAATGTTACTTTTAGACATTTTTAATTTTATAGTACGATCTCAGTTGGTAAAAGACTTGGTAAAAAAACTATACCAAACCCCATTTGGGTTTCGATTCCGAGTCAAAAGAACTACACCACCACCTTACACGTAGAAGAATGTAAATTTTTACATTATAAGACACGAGCTATAAAATCATATTTTCACGGTTGTATATTACATTATGAAATGTATATTTGTAAAATATATAAATAATTAGAAATATTACAATGAAATATTTCAACCCGATTTCTATTCAATTACAAAAACATAAAAATTAAAAAAAAATTTTTTCAACAGTAAAATCACAAGAGCTTTTTTTTATCGGATAAATTTCTCTTTGTAACGAAATAATTTTGCCAATCAGTGCTTTTATGAGAAAAACTGACATGAAAAAATCGCGAGACCGGAGATCGAGCGATTTTGTCAAATGTCAGTTTTTCGAGCAAAATTACTGATTGACAAAATATTGAGTTAAAAAGAAATTTATCCATAAAAGAAAAGCTCGAGTGATTTTTGGCAAGATAAATTAACGACAGAATATATGAACGAACAACAATTAAAAATAATTATAATTTTCTCAAAACGACTCATATCGTACAGTATAATTTCCACAAGACTTAAAAATTATAGCCGACAGTACAGATTTTAAAATGACGTGCGACTACTAGATATACTCTGCTTTTGAGGAACAGGTATTTTTATCGTGATAAGAAACGATGCACCTTTTTTTATCGCCGTCAAAGTGACAAAATGTGACTGTCAAATAGACTTTTTTATATAGGAGTTAATTTATCAAATTTAAATCATTAAGTAATAACATTTTTATTTGTCGATCGATTTTGTTCAAGCTAACACTAATTTACTGTCCAAATTTCAGTACAATCGGAATTTTCTTTCTTCAGTTATCGTGCTTACAAGAAACGTGACGGACGGACAGACAGACGGACATTTTGAAAGTTGTTCAGAATTCGTTCACTAACACAATGGTATGAAAATTTTTTGTCTGCGAGCGATATTTACGGCTTTAGAAATGTACCGATCAAATGCAAAATCCGATGACATTTCTGTGGCTCTAAAACAATATTTAGAACAGAAAAAATTATTTTTATCACTAAATCCAGTTTACCATGCACAATGTAGAAGATCGTATACCCGAACTGCTTATAAAAGAAAATCAGAAATTGTAAATCCTAGTACAGAGAATACAAGTAAAAAGGACATTTCTGCAATGTGCTATTTACAAGACAGCCTACCAAATTAAGCCCAGAATTCCAAATGTTTTAGATTTTGGATGGTACCTAAAGGAGGAAATCTTATTTCCAAAGATGATTTCAAAAAGCCCAAAACCCAATTTTATTGAGTTAACTCCATTTTGTAAATGTAAATTATATAGCTGTACTACAAACTGCAAGTGTAGCAAAGCAAACGCGCAATGTAACATAAGTTGTTTATGCGAAGGAAAATGTAATCTTTAGTACCCACTTGCTGTTATAATTAATGAAAATATATTTTTTAATGTGTATGTTTCGAGATTATCTACATAATTTTATAACATTTAATTGCAAATAGAAGCTAAATAATCCGTAGACTCACTTGATCGCTTAAACGACACCACAGATGGGCGACGTTAACAGAAGTTATGCTTTAAATTAATGCGGACGAGTTGCGCGGCCGCTTCCAACAGCGTCATCTCGTTACATGAGCCGAATTTCCAAAAAATATCTTTATAAAAAAGTTTGTTTAAAGTATATGGAACATTTTTCTCGTTTATACTATAACTCTCTCTTTAAAAATAAAAAAGTTACCTCGATCGGGTATTTTTCAACGCAAATTTTAAAAAACCGCGACAATAGAGGGTAATTATATTTTTTTTAGGCACTATATTATTAGTTACACTATATTCTTTGCCGTCAGCCTGTCCAAGATTATTGGAGGGATAATGTGTAAAATATTGGTCAAAATCGGAATTAAAATAAAAAAGATATGATGTGTTATGTGCAAAACAAAAATTGACACATAATTTTAAAATTTTTCAAAAAATTTGCGAATTGACCGATTTGGCAATCTCAAATTAATGGGCGAACTCAAAAATCAAATCCAGAAGGTCATTTTACATAATATCATCTGTTTTTTAGGTGGGTGTTCGCGAGTTGTATAGACTACTTCTAAAATGCTTCCTACAGATTGGCTGCTCTCCGACTAGTAAGGGAGTCATAAACATTTCAATGTCATTATGTCATGTCATATTATTGAAATATAATTTATATTAATTTCGGCAAAAATATACTAGGCGAAACAAACATTTCATATTTCAAGTATTTTTTATAGGTACTTATTTTATTTAATCATAATTGGGGTGTTGTATAGTTTGGAGATTAATACAGGGTCCAGTTTGGTTAATAAGACAGTCCAATCAAAATTAACAATTTATTTTCTTCAAAACAGGTAAAACACGGCAGTGTTACATAACATACATTTCAGTACAGGTTATCATTTCTACAGGTCCGTATCTTTTACGGTTATCAGTACAACATTTCCATTATGTAAATAAAAGAGAGAGAGTAGAGGAGGCGAAAGTGTAATGTGACGATGCGGTGAATAGCTGCTACTGGGGTGGCGTCGAAAACGAATAACCATCGGCACAAGTGGCTCCCAGCTCAACAAGCTGAAAGAGATCTCTCGGTCAAGTTGCATTCGTTCTGGCTCTGGCGGCGGAACGGCGTCAGGCGAATAACCATTGACTCAAGGGGCTCTCAGCTCAACCCGCTGCAAGAGGCCTCTAGGCCAAGTTGTATTCGTCCTGGCTTGGTTACGTCGTGAGGAGTACAATTCTGAAATATGTCTGGCTCAGCACGCTGAAGACAGATGCCAGGAAGTGTACACACTGCACTGCTGATTTGTGGCTGGGCTTTTATATCCGAGATCCCTCCTTGCCGGCGATGTAGTGCCGTGGGCAAATACGCGCCTCTAGACGGAAACTTGGTAATTGTCGTGCCGTGTGCATATTGGTATCGTGTGTAAATCCGGAAACTTAGTAATGAAACATGGATTTAAGAATACACTATTACAAAAAAAAGTCCCTTTAGACGTACGACGAACGGGAAGGGAGCGAGTGGGTCCCGAAACATGACCCTCGGCGCCATGCGTGCTTTTAGGTGCCATACGGCAACTCCACTCTCTCGTTTTTCGGTCTTTTTGGGGTATCCCCTCCCCTGTCACGCCCCTCGAGCTAGCATGCTGTTGTCAACAGGCCCTTCCCTTTTCTCCCGACTCATGACACCTGTAGCCCGCTCGAAAATTGATAGTAACCTGTTGATCGCGATCTCGGTTTTTTAGGCGTTTTATCTTCACTTTATATTGTTTATTGTTTTCATTGCTTTAAAACACGTTTTGTTTCGCATGAGAACTGTTTTCCCAGAATATTTTAACCATGGTTGATGTGACTTTAAATTGTTTCATTTGCGAGCAACCGTTATCAGATGACACAACAGTGAATGTGACGGAAAAAGGTTTGAAATCTTTTCAGGCGGCGAGTTTAAAGCGAAAAGATAGTAAATATGATGTTTTAACCGGGCCTACGACGATCGTAGTGCATAGAAAGTGTCAAAGGTCATACGTTAACGAGAAACTAATCGCATCCTATGTAAAAAACAAACCAGTGCCGGAATTCCCGTGATTCCGCGAAGGCGCTCCGAGACGCAGTTTTTCTTTCAAACAGAATTGTTTTTTATGCGGTGAATCAATATGTCGCGGAGCTCCTTCGCGAAATCACGGGATATTTCGGCACTGGTCTGTTTTTTACGTACGATGCGATTAGTTTCTAGTTAACCTTTGACACTTTCTATGCACCACAATCGTCGTACGCTCGGTTAAAAGATCATATTTACTATCTTTCCGCTTTAAACAGTTTAAACTCGCCGCCTGTAAAGATTTTAAACCTTTTTCCGTCACGTTCACTGTTGTGTCATCCGATAACGGTTGCTCGCAAATGAAACAATTTAAAGTGACATCAACCATTTTTAAAATATTATAAGAAAATAGTTCTCATGCGAGATAAAACGTTTTTTAAAGCAAAGAAAACAATAAACAATATAAAGTAATAAAACGCATAAAAAAACTGCGATCGCGATCAACAGGTCGAGAGAGTAGAGGTGGGTAGTACTCGTATGATTCGTATCATTGGTACGAATCCTTGCAGTGGTACGAATGGTACGAAATCCACAAAAAAAAAAGATTCGTATTGCCGATACGATTGGTACATTTCGTATCGCCGATACGATTGATACGAATATGCAATTTCGGTACCAGTATTGCGATGCGATACTCTTAAGACCAGCTGTATAATGTTAAACTTCAAACGGTGGATGGGGATCGTTCAAATTGGAGATTTTAGATTTTAAAATATTCATAACCTGATAATTGAAAAGATTTCCTGGTTTTATATGTAATATGATGGATATATTCGAAATATTTGATTATTTACTGTCTAATGACGACGAAGAAATAATTAATGTAATACAAGGTGCTCGAAGTCCTAAATTTAAACTGTACGGTTAATATAACATTATAATACTGGCCCTAACAGGCATTTTGTAAAGTAAAGAAGCTTAGTTTAATCCCAGGTTTAAACTGTGTGGTTAATCCAACATTTAATACTAGCCCTTACTATATACTATTACTGACAAAATTGGATACCAATCCGGACGCACATATACGGACACCAAACTTCGGCACCGGGATTTTGTGAGAGATGCATTTTGTCGAAATGGTTCCAAATAAAACTTCTGGTTTTGGCCATGTTTAGTTTTTACCAGTAATATTTAATTTCATTCGCTGAAAGATTATAGTTTAAAAATAATTCAAATGTTACCTTTTTAGCTTAGAAAATAACTCCAATGTGTTCTTTAAGTAAAATAGCTAAAAAGATATTAATACGAAAATATAAATTAAATGCGAGATACAATTCCTTTCTTTCTTGTTTGAATATTCGATGCGACACTGGTACTAAATAGGTTAGTTAGCTAAATTGCATATGGACAGGGTTGATACAGCCGTCCGAACCGAACCGATACCGATATTGATACTGGATGTTGACTGAATACCACATATAAGGTAAATTCGGGTTCTGAAAATTACCGTCCGAGAACTGTCAGGAGTTTGCGCAGTTGCTTTTGATGCGGTCGGATTTGGAACTGCGCAAACTCCTGACAGTTCTCTGATAGTTCTGGGACGGTTATTTTCAGAACCCGAATTTACCTATAAATTCTATGCTGAACAGTGGGAGTGGGAGTGTTGGTACGAATGGTACGAATAGTACGAATCAGTGCACGTAGTATAATGGAATCAGTGGTACGAATCGTACGAATTTTGTGATACGAATCTTTTCTTGATACGGATTCATTTGGTACGATTCCTTAAAAAGAGTCGAATCGCCCAACTCTACGAGAGAGCAACTGTGGAGTTGCCGTATGATACCTAAATACACGCACGGTGCCGAGGTGCATGTTTCGGGACCCACTCGTTCCCCTCCCGTTCGTCGTACGTGAAAACTTTTTTTGTTGTAAATTTTGTTTACTTTCTGAATGTCTAGGTGTTTTTTCTCTAAAACGAAAAAAAAAATGATAAAAAATCAAAACCAATTTTTGAGTTTTTCTCTCTAAATTTGAGGGGGTTGCGCGGTGGGAATTTTTGGTGGGAAGTTAAAAATTCGGATTCAGCGCTCCAAAAAACGTAAAGTAAGCCTATTTCCAGAACTACCATGAATTTTTCCAGGTAAAGACCCTATGTGATCTCTAATGCCTGTGGTATAAGATCTAATAATCTTTTTAAAAATAAAATGTACAGAAATCCAAATCCTTTTCATAACATTCTAAACTTAAATGTCAAATAAAAAAGTGTGTGCATGTATGTGTGTGAATGCACGTGTGTAGATCGTTCTTGAAAACACGATAAATCCTGTCATTTCAAATCTGGAACAATTATCGTAATATTTTTTTAGTAATTGTGTAAGCAGAAATAAAAGATGTTATCTTTAAATACTAGACGAGCTTTGGGACTCTAAAAGACTGATTTTTTTTTATGATGTATCTTCCTTATTAAGAACTTATATCAAAGATCAGGTTGATATTGATATTGAATATAAAAAATATTGTAGTGACATTGAAAAAAATATTAAAACCAATCCCAATAAGTTTTGGCAATTTATCGAGAGTAAAAAGCTAGTAATTATTTATCGACAGATATGTACCACAAGAATAAACATTATGTTGGCAACAAAGAATTGGTAAATGGTTTTACCGAAAATTTTTGTAGTTCATATATCACCTCAATTGATCCAATTGAGGACAATCGTGACACAGATACTGATTTTTTTACAATTAGTCGGGGAGCCCTCCCTAGCTGTACGTGCACCCCCCGCCCGATCCTTGGGGACAATGTTTTTCATAAAGGTTGAAGCCTAAGGAACAATTTAAGACATATTCTAAAAAAAAACTGGCTGTACTTTCAAAATGGCGGCCATATGTTAAAAAAACTGTTGCCAATGTTGTTTTTGTCATTTAACACAAAAACTAAAAAAGATGGACAAAAACTTTCTTCACAAAAAACAACGTGCATAAAATTTTATACAATTTTGTACCTATACAATATTCTGATAGGAGTTACCATTTTCCAGATAAATGAGTCCAAAATTAAGAAAACTTGAAAATTCATATATCGGTAAATCACTTAAAAAAAAACCGCTGCCCAAGGAATCACTACTTCCACATCCAGATTCTCTATCCAAGTCACTCACAACGAAAAAACTTTGTATGTGAAAATAATTGTTTATGGAACTTTAATAATATAATATTTGAAATCCTCTACCCCAAAAACCCATAAAACGATACCCCACATCGGTAGTGGGGTGGGGGTGGTGATAGGGGGGTGGTAGTGGGGGGTGGATGAAGTAAAAAATATTTTGAGGTTTCTGGTTCCTGTACATAAACTAAATCACATTTTTTTTTCATCCCCTTTAATAAGGAGGTGGGGGGGCTAATGCCAAAAATTTTTTTGAGACCTTAGCTTCTCTTGTATATACTAAATACCAATTTCATGGACTCTTACCTGCTTGATTTACCCATTTACCCCAAATTTACCCCAATTTACCCCCCAACCCTTCGACGGAACAAGATGAAAATATAATCTAGTTCTAGATCTCGTTAAAGTACATATGTGTACCAAATTTCAAGTCAATATCTTAAACGGTTCCAGAGTAAACGTGCGTACAAAAAAAAGTTACAGACAGACCGACAGACAGACAGACCGACAGACAGACAGACCGACAGACAGCTCAAACTTAAAATCTCGACGTTTCATGACATTTTAAACCTATTTGGACAATAAAAATTTTTAAAAATTTTTTTGTCGTTACTATACTTCCACTGGACGTGGAAGTAATAACTGTGACAATTATTGTAAGGCGTATAATATAACTTTATATTATTAACATAAAAGTTAAATAAAATAAACTGAAACAAATTAATAATAATAATAATATTATAATTTGCAGCCATTTATCTCGAAAACGGTAACAGTGTATCTGGAAAACGGTAACTCCTATGCGAATATTGTATAGGAACAAAATTGTAGAAAATTTCATGCACTTTGTTTTTTGTGCAGTAAGTTTTTCTCCATCTTTTTTAGTTTTTGTGTTAAATGACAAAAACAATATTTGCATTTTTTTAAACGGACGCCATTTTGAAAGTACAGCCAGGTTTTTTTTTTTAGGACATGTCTTAAATTGTTCCTTGGACTTTAATCTTTATGAAAAACATTGTCCCCAAGGATCGGGGGGTGCAGGGACAGTTAGGGTGGGCTTCCGTAGTGATACGTTTTATACTGAATCTTATATTTTATCTTAAGAGCTGAATCATTTATCTGGAAAATGCTAACTCCAATGCAAATATTGTATAGGAACAAAATTGTAGAAAATTTTATGCACTTTATTTTTTGTACAGAAAGTTTTTCTCCATCTTTTTTAGTTTTTGTGTTAAATGACAAAAACGATATTTGCAAATTTTTTTTTTAACGGACGCCATTTTGAAAGTGCAGCCAATTTTTTTTTAGGACATGTCTTAAATTGTTCCTTAGGCTTTAATCTTTATGAAAAACATTGTCCTAAAGAATCGGGGGGGGGGGGGGGGGGGTGCACGGGCACTTAGGGTGGGCTCCCGTAGTAAATAGAACAGTTTGTGGTTAGAGGCTGTGCTGCTGTATTTGTAACTCCACTGTATACAATTTTTAACTTGATCCTTACTGCGTCCAAGTTTCCTGATATCTGGAAAATTTCTAAAATATGTCCCATACTTAAAACTGATGATCTATCTTCCATAATTAATTACAGAGCCATCGCCATTTTGTGCAATTTCGCCAAAGTTATAGAAATAATTTTGTATACCAATATTTACAGTACAGTCAAACCATTCATATCGCATGTTCAGCATAGCTTCGTGACGCAAAGATCAACAGTAGCTAATCTTGCCTGTTTTAGCCAGTTCATGTCCGAAAATTTGGACGCAGAGGGACTGTTCCTAATTTAAGGATCTTATATTTGACTGTCAGCTAAGTTTCTGTAGTCATATTAATCAAATGACCAAATCAGCTTCTAAGTCACTCGGGTTCTTTCTTACAAATTGGAACTGTTTCTCAAATGTTGAAAGCTTAAAATTATTATATTTTCCATATATTCGATCGAAACTAGAATATGCGGCACTCATATGGTTCCCTATATACCAAAACTCCATTTTATTAATTGAATCTTTGCAAAGGAAATTTCTTAAGTTTGTGTTTTTTAAACTAAATGATTTTTATCCTCCGGGAGGCACTGATAATGCACTTTTACTATAATCTCATTAAGCAAAAGAAGGAACTTTGCTCATTGCACATTGCTCTTCCTTTTGTGTACAATATTGCAAATAATATTATTGGCTGTCCGTCCCTTGTTAATAAGCTTTGTTTTCTGGTTCCTCGCATGAACTCACGTGAAAATTACTGTTTTTATTGTCCTTTTGGTCGAACTAACCTCATGCGCAAATCACCAATGTTTAATGCCAGTAATATATTTAATTATATATCTGGCGTCTGTGACATTAATCATGATAGTTTAGATAGGATAATACACTTATATCTTATAAGATATCCGTAAGAATGGATCATATAATAATAATAATAAAATAATAATATATTCCATCATGTTATGTTTCTTTTTTTTTGCACTTTTGTATTTCTTTATTTTTTATTTTTGTATTGTAGTTTTCTAATTCGTATTATTGTTTCTTTTTAATTCATTTTTACTGTAATTGGGTATTTATACCTGATGGAAATAAATGTGAATTTATTTATTTACGGAGCAAGAAGTTTTAAAGTCTCTAAAAAAATGCACGATGGACTCTACAAAATTCCGGCCTTTCTATTATATGATTGTGCTAGCGTATGTACAATTCCTCTCACATTTCTATTTAATTTGGCCGTTAAATCTAATTTATTCCCCGTTATACTGAAATGTTCTAAGATAATTCCTATATATAAAAAAGGTGAAAAAAATAATAATATTGACCTAAACCTAACGATTTATCGACAATTTCTCCAAATTCTTCGAAATTTTTTTATATGAACCAACATTTTCTTATGCAGAGAATCGCATTACTGAATACCAGCTATCGACGCTAATTTGCAAGTCGACGTAATTTACAAGAAATTCACTAAAACATTTGACAGACTCGACCACAGTATTTTATGTTCAAATTTCAAGAATTTAGTTTCTAAACAAATTTGATGTTATTTTTCAAATCAACATCTTGAAAATAGACACACCAGGTCGCATATTGTGGTCAGCGGTCTGCAGAATTTGTATCTACTTCAGGTGTACCCCAGGGTTCTGTGCTAGATCCATTATTCTTCAATATTTTCATTAATGACATTACAGTAGAACTAGGTGTCAATTGTCTATTATACGCAGATGATATGAAGTTATACAATATAGTAAATAATGTTACTGATTGTGTTGCACTACAAACTACCCTTGATGAAGTCAATTAATGGTGTAATTTAAACAAATTACAGTTGAACATAAGAAAGTGTAATGTTTTAACTTTTGTTAATGAACGTCAACTTGTCGAATTTAATTATTGTTCAGAAGATTCAGTGCTTACACGTCCATCAACATTCCGTGATCTCGGTGTTACATTTGACAAGTAAACTAACATTTAATTGTCATATAAACATTATAACCAATGAAAGTTTTAGAACACTGGTATTTATAATACGGCGTTCTCATGATTTTAACGACACTAACCCACTGAAACTACAATATCAGTCTTTTGTTTGATCAAAATTGGAATATTCATCAATTATATGGTCTCCTCATTATAACACACATGGGCAGTTCTACAAAGCATGGTCGATTCATGATATTAGTGACTTACTGATCAAAAATTAGTCCAAGCTACAACCCGTGTCCAATATTCGCTTAGATAAGTCTTACCGCACCTTGTTATAATAAAAAACTTGAGCTAAATTACGACAAAAATAAAATATTGGCTGTTTTTACTCCTAAAACTCAAGACCGTCACGCGTAACTCCATACAGATTGACACTTGTTTTGGCTAAAATTTTATTACCAGAGAAATGGTTAGTGTCCATCTCTGCTATAATTATTACAAAATATCCAAAATTTGTTGGCAAGATACAACTTTCATGTTTTAAAGTCTAGAATTCAATATATAAACTATTAAAGTCGCGTTAATACTCACGACCGTCACAGCGCTCATTATTAGTTAATAAGTTGAATGCTAGGGCTACCAGCGACTCAGAAACACATCGAAATTTAGTTTTCGTTGTGAAATCATGTGAGATGTGAGAATTTCCAGTAATTTATATGGTAAGTCTAATATATGGCCCTGTGCTCTCTTTCATGACCGTCACGTTGTGTATTTTAACATTTATCAACTTATTAATATCCAAATACGTTTTTATTTTGAGGTATCCAGTACACTGTCTTCTCCTAACCTTACTTTAATAATAGCTTAGGGTGAATATAATTCTTAGTTATTTTTGTCTAGCGGCCCTCATGACCGTCACACTCACGATCGTCACACTCATGACCGTCACACTCATGACCGTCACATGGCACAAACTTGAGTGTGATGGTCTTGAGACTCTAGTGACGGTCATGAGAAATTTCATTGGCATTACTCTCCTTCACTCTTGTAACTTTTGAATGGTTGAATGGATTTTTTTCAAATTTGGTGTAGTGATATGGGATGAAATTTCCAATTATATGATGTAAAAAACCAACTTCTGACTTCCGGTTTCGATGCAAATGACGTGAAAATCAAATTTTTTAAATGGGATAACTTGTATATTTTTTCATATTTGGTTCCTACTAGCTAAAATACATATGATTTTAGCTAGTAGGAACCAAATATGAAAAAATATTATTTTTATTTTCAAAAATTTGGCACAACCTCAGCCAGCAATTACACGACCGTTTTACGAATCTCACAACCATCTCATGCCACTCACGACCGTCACGCGTAACTCACAGTACCTCATTCACAATGGTGTCATAAATATTTTTTATCTCGTTAGGACCATTGTCCTTTAAATTATGAACAAAACTGGTTGTCGGTAACAAAATTTAGACACAAAAAGGTAATTTGAGTCAATACATTTAACTGAATTCCGAAAGTATTAGGCTCAAATAAGAAAGAAGCAGATACTTATATAGTTATATCACTTTTTATTTTATTCATGGGTATTATTACGACCAAAATTTTCTCTAATATCTTGTAGGACATATTTTTCACTTCGAAGAATCAACTTTTTCATAATCCACTTAGCATATTTATATTAATACACAGCACAAATATAAAATGTGACGGACGTGTGTTTTGTTATACGTTTCACTAAGGAAAACCAGCTGTAACATTTTAGTCACGGGAAAAAAGCTGGTGCCAAAAGGCATACCTGAAAAGTACACACTTTAACCATTTCAAAAATATATGCCATCAATAGATTCCTGACATTTTATTTTTTAACATTGTCAATGTGAAATCGACCATGCTTTGTAGAACTGCCCACATACACAAAATATAGAGAGAATTGGGAGACGTTTCTTAAAGACTTTAAGCCACAAGGAAGATGGCACATTTTTAAACAGATTTTCTCTTACTTTCTTTTTTTATCTACTCCACTACGTGGGATGTGGAAGCAAAATGTATGTTCTTTTTAAAAAGAAATAAAAGAATAGCTGTTTTTAATGGCCTACAATTTTTACTTAAAAAATATTTTTCAAGTGCTCCACAATTTTCTTTTTAATTACATAAATAGAAATTTGCAAAACATTTTTAATTTTTTTGTCACATATACACAGTTTAGTAACATATTATTTGGCTATAATCACTTTTTATAATAATATTAAAATCGAGTAGTAGATAAGATCATGTATTATATAAACTATATTTTATAATAATTTTAGAGCAAAATTTTGCTAATGTACTCTATTTTTGGTAAAGCACACAAGACGTACAAGATTTCCAAACTGCAACAGTGTGTCTCACAGGTTATAACGAACTTTACGTAGATATCAAATAAAATTCAATGTATTAATAGGGTATTTTTAATAATATTATAACTAAACGAAGGAAAGTTGCCGGCTGCAAATATATATTAAAGATGGTACAATTTCTATTTTTTTGGAATATATGGAAAATAGCATGATTGAATTCTTTCTATTGAAATTGAGCCATACAGGATAATCATCAGAGGCATGTGAACTGCCTTGTTTTATATAAATTGTGTTTTATTATAATTTTAGAGCAAAATCTTACTAAGGATTATTCCTTGGATTATTCATTAAGCAGACAAAAATATGAAGATGGGAAAACTATCGACACTGCCAATATACAGTTTGTTTCTCAGGTTCGACCAAACTTATGTAGATTATATCAATTTTGATTTAAAATGTTTATGTTTAAAAAAAATACATATTGCCAAACGAATGAAAGTTGCCAAATACATATTTGGAAAATAAAAATAAAGATTGACCGAGTGTACTTAATCTCACTGGCATCAGGTAAATGTT
Organism: Rutpela maculata; assembly: GCA_936432065.2. Classification (NCBI taxonomy): domain Eukaryota; kingdom Metazoa; phylum Arthropoda; class Insecta; order Coleoptera; family Cerambycidae; genus Rutpela; species Rutpela maculata. Next base: position 148,431,164 of record OW386285.2, on the reverse strand, counting down.
ATTTTTGCAGTGTTAGAGCCAAATGATAACACAGGTCTACAAAAAAAATTTCTGCTCCAAGGACTAAACCTATCATACCGCCCCTTTTATTCCCTAAAGTTAAGGTAATGATAGTGAAGAGATTGCGTTTTGTGTTGTATAATATGGAGTTTCTGAGGGTATAAAACTTTTGAGTGATGCTTGAGTTGGAAAGATTTTGAATAGCTTAGTAATCACGACAGGCTTTGAACAATGTACACTGGATGTGTAAATAATACCAAAGAAGTCAGTAGCTCAGTGGTTAACGTATCGAGGTCGCAGTCTGAGCGTACCTGGTGAGGTGGTTTCAAGCCCCACACAGCGAAATAATTTTTCATTGTAAATTATCTCCAAGAAGTGGTTTGGATTCGACTCTATATGGTAAGGCCTCGTCTCCCTTATTTAAACAAATCTAGATCTCCTTGATTTAAGAGGGTCATTGTCATATGACCTAGAGGGCTTCCAGAAACATTAAAACAAACGTTTAAAATGCCTTAGGATTGTAGCCCTGCTAAGAACTTTTTTTTGCTTTTACATCATTCAATACATTAAACGCCCCCGTATACTCATGCTATTCTAATTTATGACAATGTTTGTATAATTAAGATTGCATGTGAAATATCATTTTTACAATTAATACGATAACAGTATTTATAAATTTATTCCAATCACCTCTTTATTTTTTAAAACTGTATCATAATCTCCAATTATAAATAATAATTATTATTTCATAAATATGTAATAAAGTGGTTTAGCCTACAGATTACTTGAAACTAATTGCTAGGAATATATGGATAAAATACATAAATAAATATACAGGTTGTTAATTAGCTGCTAGACATCAGTGTCAACATGAATTTCTCTTATTAATATATAGACCAAGAGCCCATAATGAATTTGCTTACGTCATGCTACCTGAAAGATTTAACTACAGATATCACCAAGTCTGCAACCAGCAAAATAAACACCGGAAAACCTATTTTGACCATCATTTTCCCAACCTGATTAAATGCCGAGCGCTATACCACGGGGGACTTAATCTTTGATAATAAACTGCCAATCTACACGAATTATATTACCTTTTGGCAATTTAGGTTGAGTGATATTTGGGGAGAATATTTCACGAATAAATAATTCATTAAGTACATCTTTAATATTATGTTTATTAATTGCCTTCAGACGTTTTCGTGTAATTTTTTAGAGTTTACTGATCTTTATTTTCAATTGCACCATTTACGTCACATAAAAATGCATTTCGAAATCGACTCATCTAGTAAAAAACAAAGTAGGTATAATATTGAACAAACGTAGCTGTAGGAATTCGCCATATTTTAAATGTAATGAAAATCGAAAAAAATAATATACGTTAAACCATAGGTATTGTAATACACAGACTGGTTTTCACTATAAATAGTTCTAGGGCACACTTCGACGAGTAAAGGCACGCACAAAGAGAGAGAAAGAGAGAGAGAGAGAGCACTATCGCATTTTACCAATCTCTCGTCATTAAGTACAACGAATTATAATATATAGTTGTAGGACTAGTCAAATAACGTAGCTCTTCCTCTGAAATTTGAATGCGCAATGGTCAAGTCTCCTCCGACCGGCAGAAGCTCATTTATGAATTTGTATTAGTACTATATGGTACAGTCTCGAGAAAACCGGTATTATTTTGTTCACTTTTGTGTTTAGTGGTTTTTTTTAAACATGCCGTTTACGAGCAAACTGAAACATAAAGTGTTGTCTGGACAAAGTCGGGAAATTATGAACAATGTATTCAAGTTTATGAAGGAAAAAGCAGAGGCTGGAGTTCCCATAATAGCTATCTCAAAGCTATGTAGGTATTGTGTTACAGTAATTGTTGTTTGGATCAACCTATACCAATCCCCTTTATTGCATTCAATTTCTAACCATAATGTTAATTATAAAATTTATTCCCAAACTTAAATTCTGTAACTAAATAATTTATAAATACCCGTATCACTTGTAAATTTATTCATTTGAATCGATTGTTTGAAAACAGCACGTTAATATGCCGAAACTGCAGTAACGTTTTTAAGTTACAATAAATTGGTGATAAACTGATAAATAACAAAGTAACGTGTTCTTATATCAATTATGTTAAACGTCTACCTCCGATTGTACTTTCTAGTCTGTTCTCGTTACACGACGACGTTTTCTGTTCATCTTGTGCGCATCTCGAAGGCAAAGCTACGATAGTTGACTAGTACATAGTTTTGATTTTCCGAATTATTATGTGTTGTTACTTTGTGATGGATTATCGTACGTAAGTACATTTGTGTGTTTGACATGAAATAATTGATTTGCTTGCTTGGCATTTGTATTTAATTTTAGTTAGGATAATTATCTTGAAATTTTGTTATTATAAGCCTTTGAAAGCTGTGTTTAACTTGTCCCTAGCCTATATATTCCAGACAGCCTTGGCTTTGAAAATGGGAGTTGTCAACTTATGTGGTGTGTCTATGTTATGTTTATATTATTATATTACTACGTATATAATACAATACTACAATTTACAAATTACGTTAGCAATTAACAGTTGAGAAGAAATTTGTAGATAAAATTTAAAAGCACGAGTGGTCCTATTTACGGAAAACATTTTACGAAACAAATTATGACATATGTTGAAAATCAAAATAGTATCACGATATATTTGTCGACGCGTCAACAATAAAATTAGAGCGATAAATTTTTCGTGTTGGCCCTGGCAAAAGCCGATCTAGGTTTACCACTAATTTTTATTGGTGCAATGTCATAAAAAAACTGGCTTTCATTGGCTATCACGTTAATGAGTGAAATAATCTAGTAAAACATTACCATTTAAACATTTGTTTGCACTGGAAACTTAATTGTTTAAGTGGTAAATAAGTAAGTGGCGTTTTTTAGCTCTAGCTTCTGGTTGCAGATCGAGGACATTTTATAAATACTGGCGTTGTCACGGATTGCCACACCTCCACAATTGAAAACACAATTTAATCAGTCTCCATCTAACTCCTCAAAATTTCGATTTGTTTTTCCGAAAGTTTCAAATCTGTCGAACCACAGTAGAAAATCTATAGACTGTGGTCAAACGTTGTGACGTATTCGAGTGTTTTCGCACCCGACCTCAACAGTCGGCGCTGTTGCTATGTACGTGAACCTTCAGCTCTATCTAATCCTCTTCGGTCGACAGCAATACCACAGAATAAGGAACTACCAGAAGCGACACTCTCCGCACCGCCTTTGATATCTCTTGATCAATATTTGTGATCTTCGTCATCTTTTTGTAGGTATTTCCGTCAGTTCATTTATTGTTTTAACCACAATTGATAACACAGTTTAATCAGTCACCACCTAACACCTAAAAATTTCGATTTGTTTTTCCGAAAGTCTCAAATCTGTCGAACCACAGTAGAGAATCTATAGACTGCGATTAAACGTTGTGACATATTCGAGTGTTTTCGCATCCGACTCCAACAGATGGCGCTGTTGCCAGCGCTGTTGCTGTATACTTGAACCTTCAGCTCTACCTAATCCTCTTCGGTCGACAGCAATACCACAGAATAAAGAAAGTACCAGAAGCGGTACTCTCCGCACCGCCTTTGATATTTCTTCATCAATTTTTGTGATCTTCGTGATCTTTTTGTAGGTATTTCCGTCAGTTCATGTATTGTTTTAACCACAAGTGATAACACAGTTTCGATTCGTTTTTTCGAAAGTCTCAAATGTGTCGAACCACAGTAGAGAATCTATAGACTGTGGTTAAATGTCCTGACGTATTCGAGTGTTTTAGTATCCGACCTCAGCAGATGACGCTGTTGCTATGTACGTGAACTTTCAGCTCTATCTAATCCCTTGGGTCGGCAGCAAAACCACAGAATAAGGAACTACTAGAAGCGACACTCTCCGCACCGCCTTTGATATTTCTTGATCAATTGTTATGATTTTCTTCATCTTTTTGTAGGTATTTCCGTTAGTTCATTTATTGTTTTAACCTAACATTCTGTGAAATTATATCCAACAATTCAACTATATTTTTCCCACGTATTAGGACTATTCTGCCGTCCTAAGTAAAAGCGTCCTATTTACAAAAATTGAGACTTGCATTTTCAATCCTATACGCAACGTTCTATACTTTTTTCATTTAAAATGTTTGGTATATAGTAAGGAGAGGTTACTACTTGTATATGTAATGTACTGTTATGTGTACTTAAAGCAAACAAGATAATACCTAATATCTAGTTATAGATGTTAGTATCTTGTTTGAAGTACACATAACAGTGCATTTATATATGATAGTGTTCTAGTTGCATTATCCTTGAATATCAGATAGGACGTTTTTACTTAGGACGGCACTATTGTACTGTCGTGGGCAAAAAAAATAGGACAACAATTTTTTTCTAATGAAAATCTGTCTCTATTTGCACACTTGCAATGAATTTTGACTAATAACTGACAATGTCACAAAAATTAAAGTTAGATGTACACAACTAGATTTTAGAAAAAATACGTTAAAATACTTGTCCCATTTTTTTGCGCACGACAGTACTTGCAATGATAAGAGACATAGTGTTAACGGTTCGATAAATTCATAATTTCTTGAAATTTCTTATAATTTACAGCAATAACAAAATGCATCTGCGAGTCCCTAGGAGATCTAAATAAAGTAATGTATTTTCCTGTCGCTCCTCTTGACGATTCCTGAACAGCACAAACGGTTCCACTTCGTTTATTCGTCATATCGCTAATAAAAAGGCACAGCACAGTGGTCCTATAACGTGGTAAAAATATAGTTAGATTGTTGGATTTTATGTCACAGAATGTTAGGTTAGAACAATAAATGAACTGACGGAGATACCTACAAAAAGATGGCATCAATGGATTTTGAGCGGGAACCTTAGTGTCGCTTCTGGTAGTTCTCTTTTCTAGCCAGTGGAAGCATGTTCTCTCTCCAACTCCTATGACATTTACAGGGAGATCGAGAAAGACTGAACGTGGCTCCTTAAAGATTGTTTTTGTGCCGCCTACATACTGCATACATATGTACTATTTTCTGGTACTTTCAACATTTTCACGTTGGCGACAGTAACCTTAAATATAGTCAATTACAGTATTTACACAAAATGCGAGTTTCTTTATTAACTTGCCACACAAGTGACAGTGAACTGATTGCGTTGAAAAACACTGATTTATTAGTCAGAAAGGGAGATAAATAATAAATCAAACACAAGCTAATAATAATAACATTAACGAAAATGACAGACATCAGATTGGTAACAGCGACTAGCAACATAGGAAATTAGTTTTAATAATGTATGTTGAATAGAAATCAATTTTGATAATTTTAGTGACTTTTCCGTGTGACGTCACGTTCAGTCTTTCTCGATATCTTGGTATATTAGACACGTTTGAAAACTGAATTTGACTCTACCCTGTATTAATATGTCATTATTGATTATGGTTACTGAGCTCTGAAGGTGTACTAAGAATAAGCCAGCCAAGATGGTGTTTTTCTTAACCTTTGATCTTGTTTTCCGCGTTTACAATTCTTTAAGCTACAGTGGAGTATACAATTTACAATCATTATACAACACTATTACAAATTTCATTTAAATCTCAAAAAAATAATACCAGTGACACCTACATTAAAATTCTTGATAATAAAAAGTTGACCACCAAATTAAGTAGCCTCTCTTGGGAACCAGTGTATTCAGCAACAAATATTGAATCTGCTACAAAAAAAAATTATAGATATTATTATTATTATTATTACGGTTAATGCAAGTCACTTAAATTATGGTATCTTAGCTTGGAGGGCAGCTACCAACAACTATATCAAACCAGTTGAAATCCTACAAAAAACATTTATAAAATTAATGGTTAATGAATAAAAATTTACCCAACAGACCTAGTTTATAATGATGCAAAATTATTTGATATAAGACAGCTGTTCTACTATAATAGTAACGTTAACGTCATGAACCCAACTCACGAAAAAAAAATAAGTAAATGACACCACTGATGACGAAAATTATTGGACAAAGATCATACGCATTTTTAGCACCGAGGTTATATAATACTATCCCCGATATAGCATATTTTTGCCTTCAAAGGGAAATTGAAAGAGTTTGTCTTATCAATAGCCAGAGAAACAGTTCACAAATATATCGATAAAAAAATTATTAAGAATAGAAATTCATGTTTTATAGCATATATATATTTCTGCAATGTCTAGTATTTTAGTATTTTAGTATTTTATTTATTATTATACAGTGTGCATGTATGTGTTGTATGCATACTATATCTGTAAAACCGCTGCCCAAGGAATCACTACTTCCACATCCAGATTTTCTATCCAAGTCACAACGAAAAAATTTTGTATGTGGAAATAATTGCTTATGGAACTTTAATAATATAATATTTTAAATCCTCTACCCTAAAAACCTATAAAACGATACCCCACATCGGTAGTGGAGTGGGGGTGGTGATAGGGGGTGGTAGTGGGGGGTGAATGAAGTAAAAAAATATTTTGTGGTTTCTGGTTCTTGTACACACACTAAATCACAATTTTTTTCATCCCCTTTAATAATGGGGTGAGGGTGGTAATGGGGGTGGCTAATGCCAAAAATATTTTTGAGACCTTAGCTTCTCTTGTATATACTAAATACCAATTTTCTGGACTCTCACCTGCTTGATTTAGCTATTTACCCCAAATATACCCAAATTTACCCCCCAACCCTTCGACGGAAGAAGATGAAAATTTAATCTAGTTCCAGATCTCGTTAAAGTACATACGTGTACCAAATTTCAAGTCAATATCTTGAATGGTTCCAGAGTAAACGTGCGCACAAAAAAAATTACAGACCGACAGACAGACCGACAGAAAATTTTTTTTTTTGCTCAAACTTAAAATCTCGACGTTTCATGACATTCTAAGCCTATTTGAACAATACAAATTTTAAAAAAAATTTTTGTCGTTACTATACTTCCACTGGATGTGGAAGTAAAAATAATGATCTACTTGCATTTGGAGCCGAGATACGTCAGTGTTTGCGCCTCAGTCGCTTATAAATAAGCAAATTGATATATGTTCTTAAAATTTGAACTGGTTATTCTTCAATAATATTAGTCTCACCTAGTTGAGAACAATCCAGAAGCACAATTGTTAAAAAAGATAGAGGCCCGATAGTCGGGCTTTTAGCGATTATGTTAGAAATCTAAAAATCGCCAAATAGCTCTAAAGGTAATATTATGGTTTTACAGATCCTAAACACAAAAACTGACGTTTCACGGCTCCAAATGCAAGTAGATCATTAATTTCTTTAGAAAAATGTTAGATATTTCATCTATTTTCATAATTCGTTTCCCGCTTTTGGTTTCATAAAAAATCCAGAGTTATTTGAATTTGTTTACAACTGTAACTTTGAAAATAATAAATAAATTTCAAGCAAAAACGATTTAAGTGAGGATTCTTTTTTCTTAACACTGTTGGAAAATACATGTAAAAACCTACATTTTGAACAAAAATTTACCGCACACGAGTCACTGCACTTAAACAATAAGCGATAAAAATTTCGAAATTATTATTGGTTTTTAGCCGTTTGAGTTTTGTTCAAAAATATTTATTTTGCGCTAAAATTTAGCACAGGTTTAGTTCAATAAAAGGCTTAGTTCCACGGACTTTCGTTAAAATTGATGCATTATTATGTTATATTTATTAAATTATTATCAAAAAGGCAATTTTTGGTGATTTTTATTTTTTTTACTAATTAACAAACTATCATCTAGTTTTTGCATAGGCCTAGTCTTATTCAAGATTTTATTGCGAATAATCCGCTATTTTTATTTTTACGATACGATTACTAAGACCGGAGATACTAATGAAAATAACAGCAAATTTCAGTGTTTAAAAATAGGTAAATTGTTAAAATATTACAAGAAGCAATGGACCGATTTAATCCAAAACTGCTCATAGCACTTGTTATTATACATAAAATAAAAATTCCTGCAGCCAAACAGTTTCATTCAAAATTTATTTTCACTCCACTAATAATGTGGGGTGCTCTTAGACGAAAAAACCGCTGCCCAAGGAATCACTACTTCCACATCCAGATTTTTTATCTAAGTCACTCACAACGAAAAAATTTTGTATGTGGAAATAATTGTTTATGGAATTTTAATAATATAATATTTGAAATCCTCTACCCCAAAAACCCATAAAACGATACCCCACATCGGTAGCGGGATGGTAGTGGGGGTGGATGAAGTAAAAAAACATTTGAGGTTTCTGGTTCTTGTACACACCCTAAATCACAATTTTTTTTCATCCCCTATAATAATGGGGTGGGGGTGGTAAAGGGGGTGGCTAATGCCAAAATTTTTTTTGAGACCTCAGCTTCTCTTGTATATACTAAATACCAATTTTATGGACTCTTACCTGCTTGATTTACCTATTTTCCCTAAATTTACCCCAATTTACCCCCCAACCCTTCGACGGAACAAGATGAAAATATAATCTAGTTCTAGATCTCGTTAAAGTACATATGTGTACCAAATTTCAAGTCAATATCTCAAACGGTTCCAGAGTAAACGTGCGCACAAAAAAAGTTACAGACAGGCCGACAGACAGAAATTTGTTTTTCGCTCAAACTTAAAATCTCGACGTTTCGTGACATTCTAAGCCTATTTGAACAATAAAAATTTTTAAAAATTTTTTTGTCGTTACTATACTTCCACTGGACGTGGAAGTAATATGTGCGTGTGTATAATATATTGAATATACTTATTCATATATGTGTATTATATATATAAATTATTTTTTTTCTCAAAACAAGTGTCCTCGGTCACTTATCGAGTATCTCTGTATTTATTTACATTATTGTCTTGCGCACTATATATATCTTATCATATATCACTAATTTGTACTTTGGATACGTGTGTAATGTAACTGTTACTATCATTATGTAAATAAATATTATTATTATTATTATATTGTTACGTCTTGACTGTACACGTATTTCGATACAGTACCAGCGGTTAGTATTTAGATGGATGACCCGTCTGGGGAAACATGGCTTGTATATCAGCGTATACGTAGAAGCTATGTAATTTGAGGCGAGGATTACGTAGTGGATATACGTAAAGGGGATGTAAAGCAGTCGGTCCATTGTCTATTAAATGGTATGCAAGTAAAAGATCTCTACTCTTCGACAGAGAACAAATTCGGGAAAATTTAGTAGAAAACTTAGTAGCGGACATTAAGTAAATAAATTAAAAAGAAATGGCTTAATCACCGTATTTACGATTTAATAAAACTAGTTTAGCAATTTATCTTATATTAATAATACTCAACTTTTTTATAACATGGCATTAAAAACAGTGCACCAAACATAACTTCAGTTACCGTTAACATTATGGTTAAAGCGGATAATACTTTTTCTAATTTTAAAGCTGGATCTTGTATCAATAATGTGTATAATATTGTTACTATTGTAATTAAAGTCATGAGAAGAGCAAACGCCGTGACCAACTCTGAAAATAAAATATTATATTAATACTTATTTATTTATTTGATAATACATTCAACATGTAGAGTATTGTATTACTCAACCTCTCTACATAAGTACACTTAAAACATCATATTAACAAATTTGCATTTTAAACATCTTAAGCTAATATCAAATATACAGGGAGATCGAGAAAGACGGAACGTGCCGCTCCCCAAAGACAGTTTTTGTGCCGCTCACATACTACATACATATGTACTATTTTCTGGTACTTTCAACATTCTCACGTTGGCGACAGTAACCTTAAATATAGTCAATTACAGTATTTGCACAAAATGCGAGTTTCTTTCTTAACTTACCACACAAGTGACAGTCAACTGATTGCGTTGAAAAACACTGATTTATTAGTCAAAAATGGAGATAAATGATAAATCAAACACAAGCCAATAATAATAACATTCACGAAAATGACAGACATCAGATTGGTAACAGTGACTAGAGAACCAGTCGTTACTCCTAGCAACATAGGAAATTAGTTTTAATAATGTATGTAGAATAGAAATCAATTTTGATAATTTTAGTGACTTTTCCCTGTGAGGTCACGTTCGGTCTTTCTCGATCTCTCGGTACTACAGTTGTTTTGTATCACATTTTAAATACTAGATATTCTATGAAGAGGGGAATTTATTTGGTAGTTTGTAGTAGCAAGTTCTAAATAGAAAGTTCTAAATGTTCTGGCAGGAGACATGGGTACATTTAAACATATTGATGACATAAAATTAAGATCATCAATATTGCTATATAACAGTTTGTAGATATACAATATAAATGTATTTTGTCAACTCTTCAGTGTTTTAAGAGTGTATCATTCCTTTAACATGGTTTTCTCTAGAGCAAAGTCATACCAACCGGTCTTTATAATTTTGAATGTTAATTCTGTACCGTTTCTATATTATCTGCATATATTTGGTAAAACCAAATGGTGCAGTAATATTCTATGACAGATTTAACATGCGGTATGCATATTTGTCTAATAGCTTTTATATTGCTATAATATAAATTAATTAAATAATAAAGGCATATTTCGTAAGAGAATTTAATTTAGAACAACTTTTGTCTGTTGTAGTTTTTTCCACAAAATCAATAGCACAATGATTATTTAGTGAAAACCCATAAAGGAATGTGAAAAGCGATCACAGAGGTACTATATTTCGCATGACAATTATAATCAAGACATTACTTTTTTCTTTTATATAGAAGCACCAGCGTGTGGAAAGTGCGCCTATTGTTACAGAAAAAATAGATTTCCCGTGCAAGCGCATGATACTAACTTTAATGTAGATTCAGGTGCGGTCTCTAAAGTTGTTCTTATAGGTTGCAACAACCCATTTATTCTAGTCCTGCCCCACTTTTCTGGCGATATTTTATTACCAAGCCATTATTGCATTTGATAATGGGGTTCTGTAAGAATGTTGCGCGGCGGCCGCAGAAATAGAAGGAAATAGTTCCAATTTTGCAGTTTTATTCCATAAAGATTTCGTCAAGCGAATATTTTCCGTCCTTTAAACTGTATAAAAACGAATATTTTAAATCTCATCGGCACTGAAATCAGAATTATTAAATGCTCTTATGCATTCTTCTTTCGGACATTTTCGAAGAGCTACGATAATATAGCAGTTACAGAGCCTTCTTTTAGCTGTAAGTGTTTGTTATGACCAATTCTAACTATTTTTTATTATTTCAATCGCATCTGCTCCAGGTACATCACATCACTGTCACTTAAAATTATCTCTTCACAAATAATTTTTTTAATTTTTCCAAGAATTTTTTTTTTATATTTTACCTGCACTAATTGACTGTTGCAAAAATAATAATGATTAAATTTGATTCGCCGATCTCTTTGGACTGGTTCTATAAGATTAGAAAACAATCCCTATAAAATTTTATAACTATTTGATAACGGGAAAGAAGTAGCCGAGCCGTGATGCGTAATGCCAATTTCAGATTTATTTTTCGCTAAAAGGTAATAAAATTGTACTTTTAGTATGACAATAATAATTTTTTTTCTCCAAATTTTTATTGTTCCATCCCACACTATCTTTTAGAACCACAAAAATACTCTCTTCAGAATATAACATGAATAAGTGTTTTATCCACGAATATCGTATAATCATTGTATTCTACATATAACAATTGACAAATAACGACAGGTATTATTCCCACTTAACGTATAATGAACATAGTCTCATTCTGACACACCTTTGACAAATTAGGAACTAGCAATTTTCATAAAGGACGGGCGAGTCCATTTTTTTTTCCAAGGGAGAATCTATGTTTTCGTGTTTGACGTTTAAAACGTCAAACAAAGTTTAACTTTATTTATCTACTCTTATTAGGTTATATACTAATTCATGAACTGCTTTTGATCAATTAATAGTATCCATAAACAAACAGCGTGAGTTATAATGCGTGAGTTATTATAACTCACGCTAGGTACAGAGCCAATCACCTTTATCTTCATGCCTAGCCTGTCCAATCAACGTAACGCGCGACACACGAAGGCGGAGCCTGGGAGGTAGTGACAGATTATTTGCTTTAATATCTACAAAGATTTTCTGAAATGTCACAAAATGCTACTTTTGATTGGTTCGTGCCGAGCCGAATTTTCAAATTTCGCTGTGCAATTTACGATCAAGTCTATCTGGAAGACTTCCTCTTTACGTCGCAACATCATACGGCCGTCCTAATGGTGATTTTAGAAAAATATGAACGTGTGAAGATTGCATGTTTTTGCAATTTTTTCGGCTCCGAAATGTAAGTTGTTTTTTGCTATTTTTCGCAGATATCTCCGAAACGGTGGGAGTTATCTCGAAATAAAAAATTAGGTCAAACGAGTATTTTCCACTACGAATCTTTTGCTTCCATAAAAATTTAGAGTTTTTTTTTCGTTTCGAAGATAACTACTGAAATGTTGGCCATGTATGGCAATACATCGCAAATTTTGAGCTTCTACAGTTGGTAACTTTTTAATTTTGGCTCCTACGCCAAAAGGCTACTCTAGTTAACTTAAGTGGAATTAAATTTGCTAAAATTCTTTTTTTTATTTTTTGAATTTCGACAAAAATGAAGGAATTAGAGGGGGCGGGATTTGGGACTTTTTTTTCGGTAAAATTTCTCCATTTTGTCACCGTAATTAATCGGTAATTAACTGAAATCGATCTCATATACGATGTTCACTTAATATCATGTATTACTTTGACGCTCTGTTAATCTTGGCCCTTCGAAACAAAACTTTCTAAGAAAAATTATTTTTTTTAACAAACTCACTTGATGAATTACAGCACTCGCCTACGGCTCGTGCTGTAAATTTTCATCTGCGTGAGTTATTACCTACATTACCGCTCGTTGAATAATATACTATTTTTCACTTTTAAACGATTAAAACATTTAAAATATACGATAGTCGTAGATAAAGTATGATATTCAGCTCGCCTATAATGGCTATTACACGCTCGGATGATTTGCGACAACAGTAACATCACCCTCGCGAGTAATAGCCATCCATCATTATACGTTCTATGAAAAATATAATATTGAAAACACAGCCCCACAAAAAAAAAGTGGTCTGTCCGGCGGATCTGACCATGTATCCGTATGTATTTGGATCCGCTGAAACCGAATCCGGGGTCAGAATTGTCGGATTGGCTCGTTTTTCACCTATACCCCAAAAAACATCCCCTAAAAAAATGGTCTGTCCGGCGGACCAGACCAGTATATCAATATGTATTTGGACCTGCAGAAACCGAATGCGAAGTCAGAATTATCAGATTGGCTCGTTTTTCACCCTTAACCCCCAAAAACACCCCCAACACACAAAGAAAGCGGTCTGTCCGGCGGACTAGACCAGTATATTCTTATGTATTTTGACCTGCTGAATCTAGATTCGAAGTTAGAATTGACAGATTGGCTCGTTTTTCACCCCCATATTCCAAAAAACGCACCCCCTAAAAAAATGATCTGTCCGGCGGACCATACCAGTGTATCCTCATGTATTTAGATCCGCTGAAACCGAATCCGAAGTCAGAATTGTCAGATTGGCTCTTTTTCACTCCCAAAAAACAACCCGAAAACAAAAAGAAAATGGTCTGTTCGGCAGACTATACCAATGTATCCTTATGCATTTTGACCTGCTCAATCCGAATTCGAAGTCAGAATTGTCAGATTTGCTCGTATTCACACCTAACCCCAAAACCAAAAAAGTGGTCTGTCCGGCGGACCATACCAGTGTATCCTTATATATTTGGACCCGCTGAAACCGAATCCGAAGTTAGAATTGTCAGATTGGCTCGTTTTCACCCCCTCCCCCTCCCCAAACACCCTTCCTTCAAATGGTCCACCCGGCAGACCATACCAGTACATGTATTTGGTAAGGATACACTCGTATGGTCCGCCGGACAGACCACTTTTTTTTTGTTTTAGGGGTGTTTTTTGGGGTTGGGGGTGAAAAGCAATCCAATCCTACAATTCTGACTTCAGATTCGGTTTCAGCGGGTCTAAATACATAAGGATACGCTGGTCTGGTCCGCCGGTCAGACCACTTTTTTTTTGCGGGGCTGTGAAATTTTTTATTTTTTTAGACCATGTGCTGTGGTTTTCGCTAGGACGCGGACGCGTCAATACATTTGCACACGGTAATGTCATGCTTCAGACAGTAGTTCTTATATAAACGAATTCTTCAGTCAGAAAGATAAATTGTTTTGGTAAAGATTTAAATTAATGTAGTGTATCCATTCAAATTACTGAAAAAACATATCATCAAGCAAAATAATATAAAATTATCCATAATTATTAGTTGGGGTCTATTAATCAATATATTAAGAATGCAGTTGAGGGGCTATCGATACTTACTTCTTCTTTGTTCTTTGTATTTGTAGAACACTACAAGTTTTAATATCTCAACAAAAAGCCGCGTGAAGCATACTAAAGCATCTTGACCGATGTTTGGAGTATCCCTTGCACTTAGGTACTTTGCCAGAGCCATCAGTGACTCGAAAGTAGCAAATACCGAATAATAATAAGCATTTATGTATATTAAACATTCAAACATGAGCTCCGCGTCTACCTTCATATCTGAAAATGCACGTACTAATAAGAATTATATATGCATATTTATAAACTAACATTGTGATATTTATTTTTGGATTTTACCTTCTATTTTGTTTGGCAATACAAGAGTGTAATTATATAAAAGCAAGGTCGATTTATAATGCACTATAATTAAATTGCTTGTAACTGATGAGGGAACATACGAGGATTGGTTCTAAGTAATTGCAAATGTCGCTTTAGTCGCTCGTAAACTTTAGGTGCATTTGAAAGTAAACATTAAGTCTGCGTTCTTTGAATACTTTACTTAACACGTTCAATAATTACCGAAATTCTCTTTCATACTGTCACACTTCTCCCTCTAAATCGTTGGGTACTAAGGAGTTGGGAAAGCGCCTTGGAAAATCCTTGCGTATAACAGCCAACCTCGACAGATGGCGTGATGTTGTCAGTCGTGCCATACAGCAAATAGGGGCAAACTAAAATAATGCATGGATCATAAAACGTCTACCAAGACGTTGTGAATAAGAAGAAGGCTTTTTACATTGCGTGGGAAAAGTTACTTTCGAAAAACCACAATTCTGCGAACAAGCTCGAAAAATAGCCGAAAATGGGTAGGTATAGCCGGCTGATTATTGGAGTTAAATGGTTTTTTTATTCATAAGAAAGTGAGTGTATTCTACCTCAACTCTGAATCTCTTTTCCGTGGGATCATCAGGGGCAACGATATATAAAAAAATCTGAAGAATGCGATTTTTGAGACAAAAATAGCAAGAAATTTATCTACTCTTATTAGGTTATATACTAATTAATGAACTGTTTTTGATCAATTAATAGTATCCATAAACAAACAGCGTGCTTTATAATGCGTGAGTTATTATAACTCACGCTAGGTACAGAGCCAATCACCTTTATCTTCATGCCTAGCCTGTCCAATCGACGTAACGCGTGACACACGAAGGTGGAGCCAGGCAGGTAGTGACAGATTATTCGCGTTAATATCTATAAAGATCTTCTGAAATGTCACAAAATGCTACTTTTGATTCGTTCGTGCCGAGCCGAATTTTCGAATTTCGCCGTGCAATTTACTATCAGGTTTATCTGGAAGACTTCCTCTTTACGTCACGACATCGTACGGCCGTCCCAATGGTGTTTTTCGAAAAATATGAACGTGTCAAGATTGCATGTTTGTGCAATTTTTTCGGCTCCGAAATGTAAGCTGTTTTTTGCTATTTTTCGCAGATATCTCCGAAACGGTGGGAGTTAGCTCGAAATAAAAAATAAGGTCAAACGAGTATTTTCCACTACGAATCTTTTGCTTCCATAAGAGTTTTGATTTTTTTTTTTTTTTTCGTTTCGGAGATAACTACTGAAATGTTGGCCATGTACGGCAAAAAATCGCAAATTTTGAGCTTCTACAGTTGGCAACTTTTTAATTTTGGCTCCTACGCCAAAAGACTACTATAGTTAACTTAAGTAGAATTAAATTTCCTAAAACTCCTTTTTTTATTTTTTGAATTCCGACAAAAATGAAGGAATTAGAGGGGGCGGGATTTGGGACTTTTTTTTTCTTCGGTAAAATTTCTCCATTTGTCACCGTAATTAATCGGTAATTAACTGAAATCGATCTCATATACGATGTACTACTTTGACGCTCCGCTAATCTTGGCCCTTCGAAACAAAAGTTTCTGAGAAAAATTGTTTTTTTAAGATTTGCATCCGCTCTATAGGAAAACGTGTAATTTCTTACATTTCCTCGAATATCTCGATAATTATCGTTTTTTTCGAAAAATTTGTAGACAGATTATGATTGAGCTTTCCGACGCTTTTTTAATTTTTTCTCTAACATAAAAAACAAGACTTTTGACCGAATATGCGCTCCGGGCTATTGCAATTCGCGGAGAAGTTTTGCATTTTCCGCCGCGTAATATTAATCTACAAAGCTGATTTTTTGTCTACAAGCCGTTTGTGCACTATTCCGATTAAAAATCACATTCTACCTCCGCTAAAGGTGGCTAAATCTTTGATGACAACAAATATAAAAGGGTGAACAAAAATTAAATTTTACAGTTAATTTGATTAATAAACAGATTGATAAAAGCAAATAAATAAAAAATAATTAATTGTAAAAAACAGTAATTTAAACAAAATTTTCTCAATTTAATATTTATTGTTATAATCGTAGATAAAGCATAGTATTCAACTTGCGATAATGGTAATAACTCACTTGATGAATTACAGCACTCGCCTACGGCTCGTGCTGTAAACTTTCATCTGCGTGAGTTATTACCTACATTACCGCTCGTTGAATAATATACTATTTCTTGGGACAGCACATCTTAGAAAATATTATATAATGGCATATTTATTGAAATAGGAAACTCCTAATATAAATACTATAATATTACATATAAATTAAATAAATAAATAAATATGCATACACCCTACGTCTAGTCATAAAATAGAATTCTTGAGTTGTGTAAAATATGAAATAGTGTGTATTCCTTATGTAAATTGTTAATTTATTTTTAAGAATATTTAGAGAGCTATGCTGTCTTTAATTTGTTTTGATAGGTTATTAGTAATGAAGTCTCTTAAAAAATATATGATCCACTGCTCTAAAATTAGACAGGCCCACAAAAAAAGTGATCTGTCCGGCTGACAGACCAGTTTATGTATGTTGACCCGCTGAATCCGAATTCGAAGTCAGAATTGTCAGATTGGCTCGTTTATCATCACTAACGTCAAAAAACACCCGTAAATAAAAAAAGTGGCGGACTAGACCAGTGTATTCTTATGTATTTTGACCAGCTGAGTCCGAAGTCAAAATTGTCAGATTGGCTCGTTTTTCATCACTAACCTCAAAAACACCCGTAAAAAAACGTTTTTTCGCCTTTCTGTGTGGAAAATTAAGTAAATCCTGCGATGCATTACGTTCTTTAAATTATTGTTTTTTAGATTCAGCGCTTACACCTCCATCAACATTCCATGATCTCAGTGTTACATTTGGCAGTAACTAACCTAACCTAACCTAATCTAACCTAACCTTTTAACTGTCATATGAACACCATCACCAATGAAAGCTTTAGAACACGGGGATTTTATAATACGATATGCTTATGATCTTAATGACATTATCACACTGAAACTACTATATTAATTTTTTATTCGATCCAAATTAGAATATTCGTCAATTATTTGGTCTCCTCATTATAGCATACACAATAATATATATACAAAACGTAGAGAGAATTCAGATACGTTCCTTAAAGATTTTAAGTCACAAGGAAGATGGTGTCTATCCTGCTATTGGTTTTCCCCAGATTATTCTTTCAAACGTATTTGCACTTTCGGGTCTGGAGACTTGCAGAACTATACCACAACAAATATTTCTTTTTCGAGTAATACATAATGTAAAGGTTGTGATGCCATATTAAATTTACTAAACCATCAGATTCTAGGCAAAACTTATTATTCCATCTGACGTTCAGAAATGGGCACATTTTAGCCGGAGACCGAGACCTTCGAAATATGCAAAATAAAAGTGGCGTATGCAACTCGCCAACACACAAAAACCGAAGTCATATTCTTACGTAAAATGACCCGTCGAATTCGAATATGGAGGTCGCGATTTGATTTGGAATTGCGAAATCGGAGAAAATTGCACTTTTCCACTTCTCTATGAAATTCCGCGAAAATACAATATTTTATGTTTTCCATCCCATAACTTTGTTAATAACAATTAACTCGGCTTGAAAATTTGGACACATATATTTCGAAACATGATGAATCGATTGCCATACATAAAATTATACTAAAGATTATCTGGTGAAAAAAAATATTTTCGCCCGAGTTTACATGAATTTTTCAGTAGCGACATTGGAAAAGTCTGCATCTAGGAAACTTTTTTATTATTGAAGATAGAGTACTAGTATAAGCTAGTGAAATGTAGTTTAAGGTCTGAATTAATTTTTGAAAAACATAAAATCGTTGTTTACAACAGTTTGGTGGTCATAAAAGTGTAATAAGCTTGAGCGTTGTACGCGCTGCATTAAATTCTGGGTGCACCATGCACCAAACAGCGTAGAGAACATGAAATGACACGGTAAGGCATTCGTTTCCAGATGTATTCATAAAGTAATATTGATAGTATTATACTGGGTAAGAGAATTCTGCAGTAACACACAATAAATACATTTTTATTCACTTTACACACTTGCCGTCGCATAAACAGCTTATGGAACAAAGTACATTTGCTTTAACACAGGAACATGATTTGTTACAAATTAGGTGTTTGCTTCGCATTAATTGTCATCATGATTGGCATTATGTTGCTGTCTGTCTTGTGTCATCCAAATTCAAAAAGGTTTGGTATTTTTGATTGAACGAAATAAGCAGTTTTGTAAAAAAAATTGTATTACGAATTCGGAATAATTTTAGAAGCACATTCTTTAGTAATATCTATGTTATCAACTGCAGTTTTATATAATTGAATAGCTATTTTTAAGACTTTAGCAAGATGATAGATGTCAGACTGTAAGTAACATGAAGAATTGGTCTGTCCGGCAACATCCTTCGTATCTGATGACTGAGATGTTCTCTCTTCTGGCACGTTCAACAATTTTATTATTTTTGCCGTTGAACAAACATAACTAGACAACTTTGAACCCTTGCAATTATTAGTAATTTATTTCCGAAATGTTACTTTAATGTCTTGGAAATCTCATCTGAACTTGGATATGATTCAGTCCAACAGATATTGTATTTAGTGGCATCTGTATGAAGAAGGTGACGAATTTGAGCTATTGTTAAAACTTCGGCATTTACCAATAAAACTTTTTCTAATTTTAATAAGGCTTGCAAAAACAGGTCTCTAAATTGAAGAATTGTTTGCTTTGTTTTGTTTCTTTGAAGTATTAGTTTTTTTTTAAATCTAACATACATAAATTGTGATATTTCAAATCATTTGCTGTCATGTCTGTGCAACTGCCGCCGAATCCTTGAATTCTATATAGTATTCCCTCGTCATTTAACTCCTTAGCTTTCTGGAAAATTTCGTTTTGTCTGTTAAATGACCCCACATACAGTTGCTTTCGGTTTTCTTTAAAGTCGCGTTCTTTATTGAAAATAAGACATTTTTTTAGTAGTGCCTTTATTGTCGGCATTTTTCATAGGAACGTGTCTTGATAAAAAATCCTCATATACGATCTTCTACACTTAGAAAAAAAATTCCTTATTTGCCAAATGAACTCCCAATGCCACTGATATATTGTCCGATTTAAATGACTCCGAGTGTAATAGTTTTGTATAGTTTTCTTCTGTAACATTTTGAACAGTTTGTGAAGTTCCTGCCTGACATACAATACACTGATCAAAGTCAATGTTGACCACAGATAGAGCTAAAAAATTATATTTAGGAATGTGCACGTTTACATTAAAAATTTCGCACCCGATCTCTTCATGTCATAAACCACTTGAAAATATTGAGAATACTATGTATTTTTTTTAAAAACAACAATGTTTACAATAATGTAAAGAAAGTAACAGCAGTGAACTATAATACTACTTACTTACATAGAACGTATTAAAATGAAAACTATCTGTTGCTCGATATGGTTAGGGATTTCGAGCCAGAGCACCGCGCGTATGATTCATGTTACACGGCCTTTTTCTCACTTAATATACATTTTATGAAAAAACGCTCGAAATAAAAAAAACTTCCTCATTCCATTAGCTACAGCTTACTCGCTTACAGTATGCAGTTATTTTGAAAAATAAAAAAGTTACCTCGATCCACACTTTACCGCTGTAAAGTATACAAAAGTGGTAACTCTTTCATTAATAATTATTTATTTTTCAGTCATATCAAAACATATATTATTTTTGCATACACCGTTGGAAAGCGAAAGGTTTGAGTATTGCAGTACTAAAATATTATTTTTTTATGACAACGAATAACAGATATAGAGAAGTGGGAATATTAAAAATGCGAAAATAGTGATTTCCGTACGAAGCATGAAAAAGTGCAATTTTTTCCAATTTCGCAATTCCAAAACAAATCGCGACCTCAAAAATATGTTTTGTGAGGTGTTTTTATATAAGAATCAACTGTCTGTTTTTGTATGTTCGAGAGTTGCATAGCATGTGTCGAATTCAGGGGTCTCGCTCTCCGGCTATTATCATTTCTTTAAAATTCATATTTCGAAAGTACATCTTGTAGTTATAGTGCAAAATATTAGATTTTTCAACTCCTCAAGATAGAGTGCGCGAAAACGCAGTGTGACGCACACCACTCGGCGATCGACCGCTCATCTGTTGTTCCCATATAGTTTCATGCGGCACGCACGACGGACGTGCTAATTTCATATATTTTAAGTGTTCTGTATTTTGTTATTAACATGGATAAAAGAGGGGGTTATATAGATATTGTATGGTTCCAAACTGCAAAAGTACATCAGTCTCTACTCCCAATAAAATATTTATTTCATTACCAAATGATGAAAGTATTAGGAATTTGTGGCAGCAAGTTACGCACGACGGACGTGCTAATTTCATATATTTTAAGTGTTCTGTATTTTGTTATTAACATGGATAAAAGAGGGGGTTATATAGATATTGTATGGTTCCAAACTGCAAAAGTACATCAGTCTCTACTCCCAATAAAATATTTATTTCATTACCAAGTGATGAAAGTATTAGGAATTTGTGGCAGCAAGTTATGCACAGGGAAAAATTTGTTAGTAATAAAGGGACGAAGTATTGTTATGAGGATTATTTTAACGAAGTCTAGTGAAATAGATTATTATTAAAAACTGTGGAATAATAAGCTTGAAGAGGATATGGAAAATTATATGTAATATAAAATACCTTTTATTTTCACATAACCAACAGCGTTATCGCCGTAATTTTGTCTGGCTGATTAAAAAACCCGGTAAATTCGGTAGACTTAATTAAAGTAGATATGTATCTAGTTAACCTACCTCTGTAATTTTAGCACTTATGTAATCTTTATTGTTTTTAAAATATTCCAAACCATAAAAATGTCTACACATGGCAAAATGTTGAAATCAACCTTAACGTATCCATTTTCTATAGAACACATATTTTTATGTATAAAAGATAACAGAATGAAATTAGTTAAATAACGCAAAATAATATCACACCCGCACAGTGTACAACAAAAGCTCTTAAACTGAATATAACCGCATAAATCATAGAACCAGTGGAGTGGTGTGACATCATCCGCGCCGTCGGCCGTTTCAAATATGTTACGAACTGGAAATCAAATTAGTATTAACGCTGGCGGCCTATTTTTTTCACTATATACTTAAATACTTACGGAAAATGCAAAAATAAATTATAAAGTAAATATCACTAAATGAGCCCATTCTCGGCTTTATTCAAAGTGCGTAATAATCTTCAAAACCAGTTTGACATTTTCCACTGCAATGTAGCTGCGAAAAAGAGATTAACTGCATACATTAAAGCTTTTGTTTCGTTTTTATCTGTATATTTTACATTTTTATGTTTCTACAATTTCTTTATTATATAATATATATTTGCTATTGTTACTTAGTGGCGGCTCGTGATATTTTGTGCAGAAGAGGCTTGATATTTAAAAGACAATTAACTTGCAATATTATTACAATTTGTACATTTCCCCACCACCCCTGGATATGCTGCTAGAGGAGGCTCAGCCTCCCCTGCTTCTCCTATCTCCTTGTTAAATAAATAAATAGTAGATGGAAATAGATTAATGTGTTAATATCAGCTTTGATTACAAACTGACGAGAATCTATCCCCACTACTAGCGTATCTTAAATTACGTATAGACAAATCTGCACAATGTACATGTACCTATAAAAACCACATTTAAAACTCCAAATATTAAAGCAGAAATTCCTCATTAAAATTGTTATGTTTGCTCTGATATAAAAGGTCTACAAAACGGTCCGAATGAACGGATACACTTGAAAATAAAAATCATTAATGATGTGCAAACACATAATAATAAGCGTTTCGGCATATTCCTCGTTTTCATATCATACATCCTACACGGTCCACATGGAAAGCTTTTAATCCTGATTACAGCGTTACATGTATTTCGCTTCATTGACTAGATTTAAATTCCGCGTTTACCTGCACGTTTTATATGATAACGTTTCGTAGAATTTGCTTTTTAAATTCGTTAAATGTAACATCACCGCATTGTGGTAGATATAAAATTGGCAATTTTGTCGTTTTGTTTGTGCTGTTTCGGGTCCTAAAACAGTAACAAAAGAGTTTTGGGAGTCATTTCTTGATATTAGTTTAAATGTAATGTAACCAAACCGCCTGCCTCTAAGTATTCTGACCTGAATTAAGTGTTCCTGAACAATCTATATTTAAAACTCAAGACGTTTTCTACAGTCCACAAGCAATGCTGGAGCAATTTTCATGTTTTTTTTTTTTTTAATTAATGCTACCAACCAACCAACTGGTTTCTTATCACCACCTTTAATAAACAAATCGAGAAACTGCCATTTGCTCTCTATTCGGCACTTACAGTGAGAGATGGGCATTTTTTAATCTACTAATTAGTCATGACTAATGAATGATCATTCATATATTAGTCATGACTAATAAATAATTGGTTAGTCGTTAACCTATATCTACCCCTACTCTCTACCTTTCGCCAACTTTACACCTTCAACCTTTCTCCTCCTTTTTTTTTCTATTTTTACGCATCTTTTGTTTCATCCGTTTTGTTCTTTTGTCCCTTTTTGTCCATCCAAATTCCCTTTAGACAACTAATATCTCATAAACCACATCGTTTTAATACCCTATCTTCCTCGACGGCGGTAAGACCACGAGGTCGTCATCTGCTCGAACGGGTTTTTTCGTTCAGTTCTGTTTTCCCGTATCAGCAACCAAAATTTTTCACAGTGCGCCAACGAGTTTTAGCTTTTATTGTGCTACATCCATTAGTTTTAGGCTCATGTGAGCACATTTCCTTAATCTTAGTCCAGTTTTTAAATCCACCTGCGGTGGATAGGAGCTCTGGTCAACAAATCACTGCCTCTAAGCTAAACCGGACCTACCCCGCCCATCCACACGTCCACCACGACGCTACATGTCGTGGCTGTCTGGCTGGCCCCGGGGCGGGTTCCGACTAGGCACATTTCATGTTCCAAAATGTTGAATAAAATCTTTTTGAATTGAATTGAATTGAATTGGCTAGTCGTTAGTCGTGGATGTTTCGATTGACGATTGATTAGTCATTAGTGAGACTAAAGATTGATTTATTCGACTAATTTAACAAGGAAAATATCTCAGCAATTATTTGCAAGAAAAAGTTGGATTTTACTTTTTTTTTTCCTTATGGGCTGCGGTGCCGAAGCCCCGTTGTACTGAAGCTTGAGCTTATTGTAACATGGATTTTACTTACACATTCTCGTGGTGGAGTGGAACTATAGTAATGGTAAAAAAATACTTCCACATCTACGTAGTGGATACGAGTATAGTAACAATAAAAAAAAAATCCATTTTTTTTCTCAAATAGGCTTAAAATGTCATGAAACGTCGATATTTGAAGTTTGCGCAAAGAAGAAAAATTTGTCTGTCTGTCTTTCTATGCGTTCGATTACTCTAGAGCGGTTGACTTGTTTGCTACACATATGTATCATAACGAGTTTCGAAACTGAATTATATTTTGATCTTATTCCGTTGAAGGGTTGGCGGTTAAATATGGGTAAATAGATAAAGCGAGTAAGAGTTCATAAAATTGGGATTTAGTGTGTGTACTAGAGGCTAAGGTCTTAAAAACATTTTGACATCAGCCACCCCCACTACCACCTCCACCCCGATATAAAAGGAGGCAAAGATATAAAATTGAGATTTAGTGTGTGTACAAGAACCAATAGCCTCAAAAAAATTGGCATCAGCCACCCCTTCTACCACCCTCACCCCATTATCAAAGAGGGTGAAAAAATAAAATTGCGATTTTATGTGTGTACGAGAAAGAACCAAAGGCCTCAATTTTTTTTGGCATCGGCCAGCTCATTATAATAATCATTTTTTTTCCAATTTGATTACCCTTCGACTTACACCTGTAGTAATAAAAGCTCATATTTATTAAAAAAACCGCTGCCCAAGGAATCACTACTTCCACATTCAGATTTTTATGGTGGTATAGGGGATGGTAGTGGTGGTGGATGAAGAAAAAAACATTTTGAGGTTTCTGGTTCTTGTACACACACTAAATCAATTTTTTTTCATCCCCTTTAATAATGGGGTGGGGGTGGTAATGGGGGTGGCTAATGCCAAATTTTTTTTTGAGACCTTGGCTTCTCTTGTATGTAATAAATTCCAATTTTATGAACTCTTACCGGCTTGATTTACCTATTTTCCCCAAATTTACCCTAATTTACCCCCCAACCATTCGACAGAACAAGACAAAAATAATAATCTAGTTCTAGATCCCGTTAAAGTACATACGTGTACCAAATTTCAGGTCAATATCTCAAACGGTTCAAGAGGAAACGTGCGCACAAAAAAAGTTACAGACCGACAGACAGAAATTTTTAAAAAATTTTTTGTCGTTACTATACTTCCACTGGATGTGGAAGTAATAATGCTTGCTTATTTGAGCAGTGGGAAGAGGAATATAGAAGAACTTGGAGATCATTCACGTTTCTTGTATGCACGATAACTTAAGAAAGAAAAGTTCGATTGTATTGAAATTTGGACAGTAAATTAGTATTAGCTAGAGGAAGAAGCCTATTTTTGAACAAAATAGATCAGCAAATAAAAAAGTTATTAATCATTTAAAATTAAAACAAAAAATGTCTCAATTTCTATCGCTTGTACTTCTACTTAAATAGAAAACTTGTGCGATGTTAGTTCCTATTATCATTTTTTGTTTAAACATTTTAGTAAGGTACATTTCATAAGAATAGGTACATTCAATCGTTGAAATGTGAAATTTGAATAATACAGTGTGTTTCACTTCTCGTGAAGACACCCATGTATCTTTTTTATTTGTGGCCGAATTCATTTCAAATTTTTATCAGCCACACAACTCCATGAGACGACTTTGTTCAATACTTAAATGGCGCCCAGATCTAAAACGCCGGCCTACTGCGAAAAAAAGAAAATAGCAATTTTCGAGAAATCATAGTAGGCTTAGAGATAGACAAAAATTTTGTTAATAAAAGTTGTTCAGAATCACTTGATATGCCCCCCTATTGCTATTTTCTTTTTTTCGCAGTAGGTCGGCGTTTTAGATCTGGGCGCCATTTTAGTATTGAATAAAGTCGTCTTATGGAGTTGTGTGGCTGATAAAAATTTGAAATGAATTCGGATACAAATAAAAAAGATACAGGGGTGTCTTCACGAGAAGTGAAACACACTGTATATATGACGATATTCAAGTCTTGCAGTAACGTATGATGGACCAGAGGTTAAAGTTAATTTAATTATATTACATATACATTTATGCAAATTATTATACTCTTCGCAAAAACGAAGAGTATATTGTATTTGATCGGCACATTTCTAAATCAGTAAATATCGCTCGTAGAGAAAAAAATTTTATATCGTTATGTTAGTGAACGAATTCTGAACAACTTTCAAAATGTCCGTCTGTCCGTCTGTCCGTCCGTCACGTTTCTTGTAAGCACGATAACTCAAGAAAGAAAAATCCGATTGTATTGAAATTTGGAGAGTAACTTAGTGTTAGCTAGAGGAAGAACCTATTTTTCAACAAAATAGGTAAATAAGAAAGTTATTAGTAATTTAAAATTTAAAAAAATATTTTTTACATTATTTTATGGTTTGTAATAAATAGAAACCTTGCGAAATGTTATTTCCTATCACTATTTTTTTTTTAATACATTTTACTAATGTGTGTTTCCTAATAATCACAATAAATTTTCTAATGGTATATATTACACTCATTAACAATTTTCGTAATAAAAAATGGTGGTGTAGCGGCAAGAGTTTCGTCTCGCAATCCAAGGTGGAGAAAGCAACAGCAGAGAAACTCCGTAAAAACCAGTATTTGAAAGTACCTAAAATTAATGTGCAACCCCCAGTGGACACAAAAATCAAAAAGAAAACATCTGAAAAAAAGTTAAAATGTAAAAATGTTGGTGGCAGCTGCAGCAACTTAACTTTAGATATAATTAGTGAAAAAGACACAAAATATAAAAGTTCCTTAAGTGAAAGCGAGACAGACGCTATAACTCATAAAAGTGCAAAAGACAGTGAAATAGACACGTTTACAATTAAGCCTAGTATAAGTGACAAACTACCAATTGATACCAGAAAAGAGAAACTATCCGACAGCGACTCGGATAGAGAAGAATCTACATCAAAGAAGTTAAAAAGAGACAGTAAAATAAACTTTCGGTCAATTGTCATCAAAAAACCAAAAAGTAAGGCTCCTTCTTTTTACTCGTTCACGAAAACTAATATTGATAAGGAGAACACAAAAAGGACCCTAGAATCCGTGAAAGAATTCCAACCACGTAAAGAATTTAAAGAATCTGTAACGAAACGTAAACAGATTATTGAAGGCCCAGAAATTAATAAGAATTTAAATAAAACATTAATAAATATCACTAAACAAATCCATATAGACCAGGAGCTCTACAACGAGGGCTACAGAAGTGAATACGAAATGGAGGAAGATTCCCTCAAAGAAGACTCTAACAATGCAAATAAAATGAGAACTTCAACTCCCGAAAACACTGAACCTCCCTCTGAAAAATTATCCCAGGATAAAACACTTCATACCAACCTCGAACTGCCAAAAAATCCCATAATTACACTACCAGACCTAGAAAAACAAAAAAAAGCCCTCGATGATCTTCAAGCCACAGAAGCACTGATAAAAAAGCTCATAAAAGAAGATAAAATCAAAATATGCGACAACAATATTTATATCGGAGATAAACAAATTACAAATACAACAATATCTGACTTTCAAATAGAACCAATGGAAGAAGAACATATAGAAGACAACAATGCCCATTTTGTCACCCCCAGAAAATATAGAAATAAAATAACAAAATTTCTAAATACAAACAAAGACGATGTTATTACTACAAAAAATCGTTTCGACAACCTTGAACCAGTCACTGATGATACCGCCTCTATTATAAAAGAAAAAGCAGTTTCATCAACACAAAAAAATCAAAATAAGCCAGAACAACAGAAACCACCAAACAAATCAACCGAAAAACAATTCAAAAATCCGCCGATTGTAATCAAAGGCACTGTAAAAGATCACGCAAAATTAACCGCAGAACTAAAAAGCAATATAAGCAAGGGATTCTATATAAAACATGCACCTCGCTCTACGTTACTATATATAGCTGACAAAGCCGAATACATAAAATATACACAAAAATTAAAACAAGAAGAGCAGCTCGAGTTCCATACATACACACTCGCAGAAAACAAAACACATGCCTTTGTACTCCGCGGATTACATGGCCTATTAAAAACAGACGAAATAAAAGAGGACATAGAGGACAACTTTGCAATAAAAGTAATAAATATCTTTCAAATGAGAACAAAATACTCTCCACTATACCTGGTGGTTTTCGAAAATGACGTCACTTTACGTGAACTCCAGACAAAAGTAAAATATGTATTATTTACTAAAGTGCAATGGGAACGTAGAAACAATGAGAGGCAAATAACGCAATGTCGACGCTGCCAAGCCTGGGGGCATGCAGCCTCTAACTGTAATCGTAACCCAAGATGTGTCAAATGCGCAAAAGATCATCTAACACTTAACTGTCCTGACCAGAGAGTTGATAACCCACGATGTGCAAATTGCGGTGGTCCACATACCGCATCAAATACAGTATGTCAAGTATACCAATACAGATTAGAACAAATTAACAAAAATCAAGAGGCAATGGAAGCGAGAAATGCACCTAAAAAGCAATATATCCCTGCCCCAGAACCAACAACGAATGCCTGGAAACAGCTCGCCGAAACAGCTGCTAAAGATCTCGAAGTCGCACTACTAACACGGAGAGATGCCCCATCTAACCAACTCGATGCCCGGAAAAAGAGAGAGGGCCCAATGCCCGACGCTACTAGAAATACTGAGCCGCGCAACCAAGGAGCTGCCACAGCGGCCAGCAACGTTGCGGGTAATGATTTCCAAGCCCTAATACATGAAACAAACAAATTAAATAGATTGATCAATTTATCAGAAACCATAAAAGCGATTTCTCATTTAAATACATTGTTGGAGGCCGTTACGGATCCATTTGAAACAATTACAACCATACAACACTTCACATTGAATGTTTTACCTAAATATAAAATTAGAAATGATTAGCACAATCATATGGAACTGTAACGGCCTCCAACACAATTTAAATGAAATTAAACAGTATTTATACTCTGAAAAGATAGACATTGCTGTGATTACAGAGACAAAACTTAAGCCTAATATTAAAATTAATATATCAAATTACAATATCGTAAGATATGACAGAATTATTAGAAGAGGCGGAGGCGTCGCTATCTTAATAAAAAAGGACATTCCTTATACCCCTCTACCTAATATCGATTGCATTATCGAAAATATTTCCATTAGGCTTTTGGACAACACTGTAATTACAGCGGTGTACAACTCGCCTATTAACAAATTTAAAGATGTTGACCTGAACGCATTATTGGCCCCCCACAATAAGGTACTTTTGATGGGGGATCTAAATTCTAAACATGTCACATGGTATAATAGGCGTAACAATACTAATGGCAACACACTCTTTGAGTATTGTCAATTAAATGGCATTGCGGTGATATCATCGGAATCCCCGTCACACTTCCCTACAAATAAAATGTCCCCATCCACCATAGATCTAGTTATAAACAAAAATTATCAACATTTCATAAATATCTCCTCTCTACCCCTCCTATCCAGTGACCATAACGTACTGCAACTACAATTACAAGACACATACAGAGACGTAACCGACAGACGGATGTACAATTATAAGCTCACAAACTGGAATAAATATAGGAAAATTATAAACAACAACATAATTATTAATAATAACATAAATTCCGAAGAGGATTTAAATAATGAAATTGAAAAATTTACACGTACAATCCAACATGCACGAGACAAGACAACTAAAATTACTACGCTGCTAGCCAGACAAGAAATAATCTCAGATGAACTAAAAACTTTGATAAAGTTTAAAAATAAAATAAAACGTCGCTGGCAGCGTAGCAGACGAGACATTGACAGACTAAGACTGCGTGACTTGCAAGCAAACATCAGGCAAAAACTAAATAATGAAAGGGCTGAAGCGTGGAACGAAAAGGTTTCACGCCTCACCAGAACGGATAATTCTCTATGGAGGATGTCTAAACTCTTAAAAAATAACTTTAATTCTATCCCTACATTAATAAACAATAATATCACACACGTCAAAGACATTGATAAAGCCGAGTTGCTTGCAAGTCACATACAAAAAACAAATACAACAACACCAAACGAAACGGACGAACACGAGAACATCACAAGACTCGCTAGACAAATTCCCTCCCACTATCCCATCCCACCCCGAAAATTATCCAAAATTCTTACTAATCCATTAGAAATCAGTAAAATTTTAAAAACCTTACCAAACTTAAAAGCCCCTGGACCAGATAACATACCAAATATATTACTAAAAAATCTTCCAAAAAAAGCACTGGTCCAGTTTTCCCATATACTTAATTCGATGATTAAACTGCAATGCTTCCCTGCATCATGGAAGCTGGGGATAGTGATCCCTATCCTAAAGCCAAATAAGCCGCCTCATGATCCTCGCAGCTACCGACCCATTTGTTTGTTAAACACTATGGGGAAAGTGGCTGAGAGGGTCGTGCTGCGGCTTTTACGTAAAAAACTAGACAAACACCGCCTACTGCCGGTGCAGCAGTTTGGTTTTAGGGAGGGACATAGTACAACACTGTCGCTAGTTAAAGTGGTGCAGGATGTAATTGACTCTTACAATAAGAAGCAGTGTACTGTTATGTTGCTATTAGACATTGAACGCGCCTTCGATACCGTGTGGCATAACGGGCTAGTCTACAAACTGCAATACGTTTGTGGACTGCCCGGGTATTTGGTCTCCCTCATAAAGAGTTACCTGTGGGACCGGCAAATAATGGTCAGGGTAAACAATACCCACTCAGCGTCATATAGACTTTCTGCGGGGGTACGTCAAGGGTCCGTCCTTTCCCCTACCTTATTTAATCTCTATATTTCAGATATACCCTCACACCCATCCACTAATCTCCTTTTATACGCCGACGATACAACCATTTACGCAAACAGCTTTTATGCACAGACAGCGACACAAAAGATACGTTACCATACAAACAAACTACTGCAATATTACAATCTATGGAAGGTTGTGATTAATCACGCAAAGTCCGAAATCATAACCTTCCATAGAAAATTTACAAACATACGAACAATAACTAAACTAAGACTAGACAATCATGACATCACGGAACAAAAAACTGTAAACCTGTTAGGAGTAACACTAGACATCCGACTAACATTTGCACCTCAAATAACCAAGGTTATAAATAAAGCCTATGCAGCACTCAGTAAATTGTATCCCTTGGTCAATAGACGTAGCAAATTAACAATAGAAAACAAATTATGCCTATATAAAGTCATATTCCGTCCAATTCTCACTTATGCCTGTGCGTCATGGAACCTAATTTCTGACGCACAGTGTCTGAGATTACAGAGGACTCAAAATAAATTGTTGCGTCTATTGACCAACTCACCAAGGTATATTACCATCGCCGACCTGCATAGGCTTACGGGGGTGCAAATGATACGGGACTTCATTGACGAGACGTCACAAAAATTCTTTACATACAAACTCACAAACTCACCGTTAACACAAAACATAACAAACATACGTAGACAACATAACATTCCACACACCCATAAATTACTTTACGAAAGACTTCCAATATACGATTTACCATTACCAGACTGACGTAATATCCCACCATAAAAAACACTTTCCCTGAAAAACTCATTCCATAAAAACCTCTCACCCTGCCACCATCCCCTCTACCCCCCTTGACCCTCCACGGAAATCTATAATACATCAAAAAATTTGTCCATCATGGGCAAATAACTTTTTTTAACAACTGACATCTGAAGTAGGGTTTTTTATTTCATTTTCCCTACACAATAAAATATCACCCACAATAAAATAAAAAATGAATTAGTATTAAGTTTTAAATCGCTTGATATTCATAAACAAATATGGTTTAACTATATAGAGACCAGCTATCAATATAATACATGATCTTGGAAGTCATTCACCGGAACACCTGGTCGCTGTGTCATTCCGCGCGCCTCGGCCGCGATATGTGACACAATGTGTATATTATTATTGTAAAACCGATATATTAATGACTTATTTATTGACATGTTATGATAGTTAAATAAAATAAAAGAATATGTAATGCTAATGCTAATGCAATCCAAGGGTCCCGGGTTCGATCCCTCGCATCGTGATTTTTGTTTTCATATATTTTTTTTTCACAACAAAGTTTGTATCACAAAATTTAGGATGTCCAAAAACTAACATTATTTACAAGAAAAATGCGAAGAGTATCTTATAGAATGTGTAACAATTATATAAAAAGTTCAGTAAATCGGCGAAGAGTATAATGCTTCCTCTAGTTTTAAATTTACATCGTTAGATAAGTTTTTATTTTAATTGCCCTTTAGTTTACTTTTTGTAAAAGGAGTTGGTCACTTGTTTACTATTGTTCCAACAATTCTTTCCGGCCTTACTCCGTCCAGCCTTTCAATTGCTACAGCGATGCTTCGCACGATAGATGTCAGGCTGTCTCCGGACACGGGTGTTCGGGTGGGATAGATGTAAAACTATCAATTTTTAATGAATTTGTTTTGATTGATTTTTTCCTTTTTTTTTTTATATGAATTATTTTTCGCCAACAAAGTTGGTAGGTATCACAAAATTTAGAATGTCCGAAAACCAACATTATTTACTCGAAAACTGCGAAGAGTATTCTATAGAATGTGCAAAAATTATATAAAAAGTTCAACAACCGGCGAAAAGTATAATATTTATTCTAGTTGATATGATTCTTGTGTTGTAAATAATGAAAATAAAATAATGTAATAGTGTATAATAGACTGGCGGTACATGACCAGTCAGGTGCAACGTTTTTAAAATGCATGCCAATCCTAAAAATTTTATATTGTTGACTTTAAATTTTTTTTGGATGTTTAAATATAACGTGGTCGATGGTATGCTTTTTTCTAGATGCCATTATCATTTATTTTGTTTTATCTACGTTTACAGAAAGTTTAGATGTCTGAACGATAGTTATAATTTATTCAACTCTCTTTACATGTTGTGAATTAAATTGTCTATATTGCAGGAGAATTAAAAAATACAAGTATCATCGCGTACAGTCTCAAATTTTTTTTTTTTTTTTCAAGGGAATGGCTTTGGGGACGTAGCCCGTATAGCCAACCTCAAAATTTTGTTCAGTTATGATATTAATATAGATATTGAATAACAAGGGTCCCAAATTGACACCTGTGGGGCATCATAACAATGCATTTTTTTATCCTTTCTTTTGAACATATTGCTTATGATTAGTGATATAAGAACTAAACAAAAACAAAACTATACCCTTCACTTCTAATCTTTATACATTTTTATTAATGTTAAGTTAAGTTGAATTTAAAATATTTCTAACAAATTTGACACATCTATAAAATAGCATGGTAGAACACTTCCTAATGAAACTGGATCATATCCGTCGTACAGGGTGATCGCCAAAGCCGTGGAAACTAACGTATTTTATATAAAGTATGTGTTATTATGATTTTGAAGCAAATTGCGCGAAAAGTTTTTTATGAAGAACATAAAAATACAAAAATATACCAGTGCGTCTTTCATGTTGGACAGAACTTTACGTAGGTTAGATGCTACAATTTTACCTCAAAATGTTGTTAAAGTATTTTTAATGAGACTATTATCAAAAGGAATGAAGTTTGCAGTTGGGCATTGTCGAAGACTAAAAACATGATGACAAACAAAATTATACTGTACTTGTACTTATACTTCCACTGAAGTAAAACCGCTGCCCAAGGAATCACTACTTCCACATCCAAATTTTGTACGTGGAAATAATTGCTTATGGAACTTTAATAATACAATATTTAAAATCCTCTACCCCAAAAACCTATAAAACGATACCCCACATCGGTAGTGGGGGTGGTAGTGGGGGTGGATGAAGTAAAAAAATATTTTGAAGTTTCTGGTTCTTGTACACACACTAAATCACAATTAATTTTTTTTCATCCCCTTTAATAATGGGGTAGGGGTGGTAATGGGGGTGGCTAATGCCAAAAAATTTTTTGAGACCTTAGCTTCTCTTTAATATACTAAATACCAATTTTCTGGACTCTTACCTGCTTAATTTACCTGTTTACCCCAAATTTACCCCAATTTACCCCCAACCCTTCGATGGAACAAGATGAAAATATAATCTAGTTCCAGATCACGTTAAAATACATACGTGTACCAAATTTCAAGTCAATATCTTAAACGGTTCCAGAGTAAACGTGCGCACAAAAAAAAGTTACAGACCGACAGACAGACAGAAATTTTTTTTTCGCTCAAACTTAAAATCTCGACGTTTCATGACATTCTAAGCCTATTTGGACAATAAAAATTTTTAAAAATTTTTTTGTCGTTATACTTCCACTGGATGTGGAAGTAAAATACTTCACAAATTGTATTTTAGACTAAAATTGCGCTGTATGTAGTCATATTAATAATATGCTATTAAGAAATAGAAATAAATGCCTTTACTAAAACAATTTTGCAGTCAGATAGAATCAGCACAAGCCGCAACTTCACAAAAATCTTTAGTGTATACATACCCGATAGGGAAGAGGAAGGAACGAGGCAACTGCGAAGACATCCAAATGATACCATATGGTATACTGACGGATCAAAAAGGTCAAGAAGTCCTGGAGCAGGTGTTACGGGGGACCAACCATGGAAAGATATTAGTCTGAACCTGGGCAGTACCGTAACGGTGTTCCAAGCAGAAGTCACTGCTATAGAAATCTGTGCACAGGAAATGATGCGGAGATCATATACTGACAAAAGAATCCGCATCATCACTGTGAGTCAAGTAGCTCTCAAAGCTCTGAATGCAGTAGAGATACGTTCCAAAACGGTAAAAGACTGCCTTGAATCCCTGGCTAAACTGGCGGAACACAACAGTATACAACTGGAGTGGACGCGAGGACACCAGGGCAATGAAGGCAATGAAAAAGCAGATAAGCTGGCCAAAGAAGGCGCAAAAACAGCCTTGATGGAACCTGAGCCATCCTGCGAGATATCATACAATACCGCAAGAGGAATGGTAAAGGAACTATTGAGTCAGAGACATAACTTGTATTGGACCGGGACGCCGGGAATGAAACGGTCACGTATGTTCATCACTGGCGGGCCATCCAAAGCAAAGACTAACGAATTGCTAAAGCTGAGAACACTGCACACTGAATAGACACCTAACCAACATAGTTATGAAAGAAAATCCAGAATGCAGGATGTGTGGTGAGGATAAGGAAACTCCTCACCACATACTAAGTGAATGCCCAACCTTGGTGGCTGAGAGGTTTTCATACTTCGGGGGACCAACCGTGACTCCGGAAGAAATAGCCAGAGATTGACCGTACACTCTCCTTTTGGAGAGGAACGGGATTAATGGAATAACGAGACTATGGGGTACAATAAGCTTAAGCTTCAGTACGGCGGGACTTCTGACACCGGACACCTATAAGGAAATTTTTTTTATTACTTCAGCTAACTAGAGTATATAGCGGTAATGTGATTTCCATGTACCTTTCCTGTCTGTTTGGTTAAAATTTCATTATTTAAGATTGGTTAGTTGTTATTAACTGGCAAAAGATGCAGCGCGTTTTAGGCAAGAAAACATTTCCATCTTATACAGTGCAAATTTTCGTTAATGGGGTCATTTAGCCAAATTTCATATTTAACTTTTCAGTACGTTTATGTGAAGTATTCGTCGAATAATTATAACACTGAAAATTTGAGGTCGATTCGATAAGTAGTTACAGAAATATACTGCTTTAAACATGAACCGACGCGCCCAAAGTGCTGACGTCTTTCAATCCGAAAGTCTGTCTCGAATTTGCGTTTACGTTGTTAGAACCGGGCGATTTGTCTAATCTGCCAGATATGTACTTGATTATGGTGATTTGGAGACTATTGGAATATTTTAACACAAGAGTATGCAGCATATAAGTGCTGAAAAGGGGGGGAATGAAAATGCAACTAGGATTGAATGACGTCGATGCGTCGATGTTCTTGATTCATTTTAAAGCCTATAGAGATCCTAGAATATTCTGGTTTTTTGCATTTTGCTCTAAAATTAAGAAATCTTTTGGAATATGTAATAAAAAAAATATGCTAAAGGAGCCCATTTTATGACATCATTTTTTTATTTTTTAATAATCTAAATTTATTTGATTTACTGAATGGCCATTTTCAATGTTTTCATTGTTCCAGGGAAATTTGATAGCACGGGAATAGCCACGGGCGTACCAGATGACAGTATAGGTAAAGTTCAATCATTAAGGCTTAACGTACACAGCGAAAGCGATAACTGGGCCATTCTAAGTGAGGTAAGTTAAATGGGTATCATAACATTTTAACTTTATTTGAGTAAATTGTTCTTTGGTGTATGCATATATTCATTTTTAAGTGATGGTCTGTATACTTCTAAACATACTTTCATAATTTCGTGGTAAACTTATAGACCATTTGAGAAATGCAATAAATACATTTTCTTTTAGTTTTTATTTTACTTAAGTAGCACAATTATCTGACATAGACCTGGAGAAACCTGGAAACCTGGAGAAACCTGGAAACCTGGAGAAATCAATGGAAATTGTGGAAATTTTAGTAAAATTCTGGAATTTTGGTCATAACAAAACAACTTTGAATTTCTACTTGATTGATTGATTGATTGATTTACCAGCGTCGGTAGGCATTGCTGCCACTCCCAGGTTATACAGCTGGGCCTGCTACGTCCACGCTGGGTTGGACTAAGGTCATGCTTGTTGCCAGCAGCGAGAGCCACATGGCGCATGGTAAAGGAATGTGGGATGGGAGGTGTAGGTATTTGTGAGATGCGTTACCGCATTGTGTCGTGAGGGAGCGTTTAAGCTCCCTTTTTTTTTTTTGTATTTTTGGTTCTGGACTTCTGCCTATTCTGGGTCTTCTTGTGAGATATGTTGCCGCGTTGTGTCGCTGCTGTTTGTGCTCCTATTTTTGTACTTCTGCTTCTACAAGCCTTCTTCTTCTTTTTCTGAGATTTCTGATTCCTCCGTTTCTGATTCTGGTAGAGTATATATCGCTCCGATTTCTTTGTGGAAATTCATTTTTCCCCTCGCTTTTCTTTCCCAGTATGTTTGATCCTTTTCCAGTTTGTTCATGATCCTCTCGATTGTTGTTTTCCACGTGTAACATGGTCTCCCTATTTTTAGTTTGCTGTTTGATTGATTGATTGATTGATTTACCAGCGTGCGGTAGGCACTTCTGCCACTCCCAAGGATTATATAGCTGGGCCTGCTACGTCCACGCTGGGTTGGACTAGGGTCATGCTGGTTGCCAGCAGCGAGTGCCACATGGCGCACGGTAAAGGAACGGGGGATGGGAGGTGCAGGTATTTGTGAGATGCGTTACCGCGTTGTATCGTGAGGGAGCGTTTAAGCTCCCTTTTTTGTGTTTTTGGTTCGCCTTCTTTTTCTGAGTCTTCTGATTCCTCGGTTTCCAATGTTGGGTTGGATTTGGGTCGTGCTTGTTGTCAGCAGCGAGAGCCACATGACGCATGGTACAGGAGTGTAGGGTGGGCAGTGTAGTTGTTTTTGAAATGCGTTGCCGCATTGTGTTCGTGATGTTTATGCTCCTCTTTTTTATGTTTCTGCTTCTACAGATTGTCTTCTTCTTCTGAGTCTTCTGATTCTTTCGTTTCTGCTTCTGGTAGAGTATATGTCTGTAGGTATATGTGAAATGCGTGGCCGCATAGTGTCATGATGTGGAATGTTTGTGCTCCTCTTTTTGTATTTCTGCTTCTACAAATCTTCTTCTTCTTCTTCTAAGTCTTCTGATTCCTGGGTTTCTGGTTCTGGTAGAGTACATATCACTGCGATTTCTTTGTGGAATTAATTTTATTTTTCTCCTTTGCTTTTCTTTCCCAATATGTTTGGTAGTTTGTTCATGATCCTCTCGGTTGTTGTTTTCCACGTGTAACCTGGTCTCCCTGTTTTTAGTGTAGAATTTAATGTAGAATTTTTCACTTAACAACGAGCACAATATTGACCTGAAAACCATCACTTGATAATTTACCTAGGAAAATATTATGAAATTAGATTATCAACACTATATTATAACACCCACAGCACAAAGAACATGCAATATCATAAAACACACTCCTATTAAACCAGACACCAACAAAAGTCAAAAATCCCCAGTCCCTAACTGTGATGCTTCTCTTCCCTTCCATTCTCTTCTCTTTTTGACTTGTTCTATTGCATTACACCAAAAACTATACCTAGATCTGGATTATGTACGAAACCAATCACTACTCACAAAATCGTTAATCGCACGTCCCGAGGTATGTATTACCCTTCAAACACCCATCACCCACATGACAGCTCAAAATTTGTTATCTCTATTATTTCCCTGCTTCCTATACACAGTCTCAATTGGCGTGTTGTCGTCTTCTTATTGGTTGTTGAGGTGAAAAGTTATGATTTCGCCTTCCTCTTGGTGTATTATTATTGTCCTCTTCAAGTTTGCTGTTGCTGCTATCGTCTCCTGCCCACCCCAGAAACCGTCTTTTCTCAGGTCTCCGATGAACGCCTCTGTCTTTTCCTTGTTGATGCTTTATTGATTTTAACAGGGTTCCGGTTCGGTGATGGATGCTAGCATGAACGGGGTGGAATAGTCTATGTTATTTCATATATAGTCCGGTACTTGTTTTCGTTTATTTTTTGCTTTCTCTTCTTCCTCCAGTTTATCTCCACTGTTGCTGTGGTATGCCTCTTCTCGTGTATGTGTTATCATTTCTTCTGTATTTCACCCCCCGCTTTAACGCCCCTGACTCGTTCCCCCGTTTCTGTGTCTACCATATGATCTTTCGTTCCTACGTTCTATCTTCGATCCATCATTCTTGTGTATATATACCATTTCCTAGGAAAATCTGATGAACTTTAAGATATTTGTATCATTTAATGGATGGTATGATGGTAACGCTTCACAAAATCGACTTCTGGCGGGGCACCTCCCGTTAGGTACATCACGAACACTGTTTAAAAATCAGTGAAATTATGTTATCGTTACAAAGCTCACTTTTTGTGTGAGTATACCTTTTATGTTTAAAATGAATAAACTAAGATCGCCAGAAAGTGTGAGACGTCGGAAGGCGCATCCAGAAAAGTCAGTAAAAAAAACGGAGTTATAGCACGTTATCGTTACAAGCTTTTTTAGCTTGAGAATATTTATTTAAATGTTTTAAACACGAAAAAAAATTCACAGAATGAAACTCCTGTCAGTTTGGCTGGCCAGAAAGAAAATATTTAGAAATTTTTTAAAAAATTGAATTTTTTTCGCTTATTTTATCTCAGAACTTTAAACTCATCGTTACAAGTTCTGACTCATTTTTAAAACATAAATATATGCTCCGTTAACAATAAAATAGCTTCCCCAGAAAGTTATTAGTCTAAACAAAAATGCCATACAGTCTTAAATACACAGGAATTTAACACTTTCGGCTAACTTGAGTTCCTATCGTATCTCAGATGTATTGTATCATTGTTAAAAGGTCATTTTTGTATTTAAAAATTTATCATAAGTTTCCCGACCAAGAAATTATGCATCTTAAGACCAAATTCCCATCAGAACAATTTCTACAACACGTATATAAGAATAAAGAAATGGATTTTACACGAAATTAACGTTACCATCGCATCTAGGAGCTTATAAGTCATTGTTAAAAGTTTTGTATTTTTTTCGTTACCTTAATACAAGTCTCATTAACTAAAGAAATATGCTGCACAGAACAAAATGCATCTTGCTCATTTCAGTCAATTTAAAGCAATTTCCAACCTCCGTTATATCTCAGGGTTTAGATATCACTGATAAATGTTCTGTCACTTATTTGTCATGTTGATAAAAGTCCCCTTAACAAATAAATATGCTCCCCAGAAAAAGGTGACCGTCAAACCAATTTTCACGTGCATATTAAAAAGCACCGTATCGATCCCATTTCAATCAAATGAATGCGATTTACAGCTACCGTAGTATCTCAGACTTTAGATACCATCGTTAAACGTTGTTGTCCGTCAAACATAGTTTTACCCGCAGGTAAAAGATAACATATCCTGTCTATATCAGCAAAATTAATGTTACTTAGAGCGTATCTGAGCGTAAAAACTTGTTTGATGGTCATTTTGTTCTGTAGAGTATATTTTATTGTTAATGAGACTTGTATTAAGGTACCAAAAAAAAAAATGACAAAATTTTGACAATGACTTATAACCTCCGAGGTGCGACGGTAACGTTAATTTCGCGTAAAATCGTCAATTTCTTCGTTTTTATATACGTGTAGAAATTATTCTGACGGGAATTTGGTCTTAAGATGCGTAATTTCTTAGTCAGGAGACGAATTACATCCGTGGGATATATGTATTTTGTACACTTATAGATACCGACATCTCGTCGGGATATCCGTAGGCAATCATTTGCGGATATCCACAGGATATCCATAATTTGGATCTTTACAGGATATTAATATCCAGTTAGGTCAATATGACCTAGGCATTCTCAAAGCTAGGGCGGCGCGGCGGAACGATACTAGGATATCCTGAGGATATCGTGCTGTCTGGGATGTAGTAGTAGTACTATAGTACTACAGTAGTATTATATTAGTATAATGCAAGCTTTCACGGCCATTGTTCAATGAAATGGTTCCTTCCGGGTATTGTGACTTGACGTTTAGCTGATCATGCTGTCAATTTCTTCAGAAGGATTCTAAAGACCAAATATCAAGTTTACGATTAGAAACCGAGCGAGAGGAAGTTTTGCCTTTCTTAATGGTGAAACAATCAAGTAACGATAGGCTGTCCCATGCACACTAAAAAAAAATTGTTCGGAGCAAACAAAAATTTTGTTGCGTACCTATATACAAAGCAACAAAATTTTTGTTTGCTCCGAACATTTTTTTTGTGTGTGTGGAGTCCACAGAGAGCGTGCACATACCGATCGTTACCTGCATGCTACATCCCACCACCGTCCATAACAGAAGAGGCGTTAATCAGAACATTTTTCCACAGAGCCAATATAATATGTGATGGACGAAAGCAAACCAGAAGATCTCCAATAAGCTCTAGAGAAAAATGGGTACAAACAAAGGAATATACAACGAATTATCAACAACCGTAATAGAACGACAGAAAAACAGGAAAGACCTACTACTTATGCGTGCCTTCCCTATGTGGCTGGAGTCACAGATAGGTTGAAAAAGACTTTATTGAAGAATAAAATGGGTGTACGTTTCCGAACGGTAATGAAAATTCAGCAAGTGCTTCTCTCAAGCAAGGACCCTATCCCTAGACTACTAGCAAAGAGTAAAGAGTGTTTACCAATTGGAGTCCTCGTGCGGTAAGAGTTATATCAGACAGTAGTATCCAGTGCAGAATCAAGGAACACCAGAAAAACTCAAGATTCGGGTACACAAGTGTTCATCAGAATGAGAATACAACAACCGTAATAGAACGATAGAAGAACAGGAAAGACCTAGTACTTATGCGTGCCTTCCCTATGTGGCTGGAGTCACAGATAGGTTGAAAAAGACTTTATTGAAGAATAAAATGGGTGTACGTTTCCGAACGGTAATGAAAATTCAACAAGTGCTTCTCTCAAGCAAGGACCCTATCCCTAGACTACTAGCAAAGAGTAAAGAGTGTTTACCAATTGGAGTCCTCGTGCGGTAAGAGTTATATCAGACAGTAGTATCCAGTGCAGAATCAAGGAACACCAGAAAAACTCAAGATTCGGGTACACAAGTGTTCATCAGAATGAGAATACAACAACCGTAATAGAACGATAGAAGAACAGGAAAGACCTAGTACTTATGCGTGCCTTCCCTATGTGGCTAGAGTCACAGATAGGTTGAAATAGTTATTTTTATATCAAGGCCGTGAAATTCCTTTTTACGTACCGAGAGAAAAATTATCGCCGAGGCCGCTTGCGGCCGAGGCAAGATAATCTCGAGGGCGCAAAAAAATTTCGCGGCCATGGTATAAACACTATTTTTTGTGCAACCGTAAATTATAGTTAGTATAGATGGTGAAAATAACACCACCGTTTAATGCTATATTTTGCTAAATAAACGCGGTGGCCTTAACGTCAGAGCGTTTCTATGGAAACGGTATATTTTGAATATATACTTGACAATTCTCGATTAATCGTAAAAATGTCTGAGAGCGATAATGAGATTTCAATTTCTTGTAATCCCCTAGAGTTAAAAAGTATTATAAATTCGGCGCTTGCTGATGTAATATCAGAAAAATCCAAACTGATATACGAAATATGTTACAGCGAGTTAAAATATAACAATTTGTGCTTGTCATATTTTAGAAATGTCAATTTTGAAGTGACTTAAACGTCAATTATTATGAAAGTGACTTTTTTCGGCCGTTACTAAGGGTAACGGCCGTGAAATTGAATTTCACGGACTGTTTTGAGAACGTGAAATACTCATTTCACGTACGGCTGCACAAAAAAGACTTTATTGAAGAATAAAATGGGTGTACGTTTCCGAACGGTAATGAAAATTCAACAAGTGCTTCCCTCAAACAAGGA
This sequence comes from Rutpela maculata, assembly GCA_936432065.2. Taxonomy (NCBI): domain Eukaryota; kingdom Metazoa; phylum Arthropoda; class Insecta; order Coleoptera; family Cerambycidae; genus Rutpela; species Rutpela maculata. Next base: position 148,388,554 of record OW386285.2, on the reverse strand, counting down.
CCATATCCCTAGACTACTAGCCAAGAGTAAAGAGTATTTACAAATTGGAGTCCTCGTGCGGTAAGAGTTATATCAGACAGTAGTATCCAGTGCAGAATCAAGGAACACCAGAAAAACTCAAGATTCGGGTACAGAAAGTGCTCATCAGAATGAGAACCATAAAATCGACTACGAGAACATTAAAATATTAGATAGAAATATGTGCTATTACCCAAAGATAATTAGAGAATCACTAGAAATTAAGAAAAATGGGGATAACTTCAATAGAGAAGGTGGCCATCGACTGAGTATCAGATAGAGACTGGCTTTGCCAAACACCTGTGGTTTAAACAGTCACGGTCAAGGAAGCACAACGAATGAGCAGCAAAGCGAGGCAGCGTCAAGGTATCTAACGAAGAGCAGAACACAACGACTTCAATCTTCAGAATCCTTCTGAAGAAGCTGACAGCATATCAGCGAAGCGCCAAATCAAATTCGCCAACCACGGACACACCCGGAAGAAACTACTTCATTAGTATTATACTGTTACCATGTTAATAATTCGAAACCGCATCGATACATTACATTTGTTACATTTCTTTACTTAGTATTACTACTATTATTATTATTATCATTACAAAATGAGATGCCCAAAGATGGCAACTCGTCAACATGCAATTTCTTACAGCTTATAATGTCCTTAAACATATTCTAAAAAGAAAAAAATTTAATAGTATAGGAGCATATGTAGAAAAATTATCCTCCGTGGGGAGGGGGTTGCTTTTGTAATAGAAAAACTATATATACATGAATAATTTCTATGGCGTCACTTCGTAGTGCGTGGCGTATAGCATTAATGGCGTCAACAAAATGGCCGCCATTGTGATTTATAAAATCTACATTATCTCAGTTATTTATCAGCCGATTTTCTTTTGTGATAGCTCACATTATAGATAATTAAAATGTATGCAAAAAAAGGTAATTTCAGCATTTTCTCTTAAGTGAACAGTATTTAAAATATTTAGGTAAATATGGTTCTGGAACCTTTTTTTATGTTAAGAAATATAACCAATAAATAATTGCTAAAATCGTGGTTCGTAAATCATCACAGCAGTAATGTTAGAATTGCATTTCGACGTTTCACTTATTAAAGTACATCTTCAGTGATCTTTATTTCAGGAACTTTGAGCACTGAATAAATACAATTTTAGACAGTGTAAATTTTTTCAATAAATATTTCATAAATATTGTCTAAACGTTGGTTGTGGCCTCCGATTAAAGAACTTATATCTAGATACATAATGGCATGAATTTTATGATCCCGAAAGACTCCCATTCTAAGGCACTTCTTCCCATAAGTTGCTGATTGGCCCATCGGCGTATTCGCGGCCGCTCGTACACGATCGGCTTCAGTTCGATTATAATAATATCAGTTGACAGTTCGGCCATTAATGTCAATAAATGTTTTTCGTGTTCTCCGACCAAAAACTGGTGAAAAAGTAATTTTATTTTAAGTTGTGATTTGCTTAATACCTAAATAATATTCTCTATTCATATTTACACAGTTTAGTGACAATATATTTTGTGCAAATAAATAGTGAAGTGCTCTGCCGTTTGCAGAAAGCAGTTTAGAAAAGAAGAAAATCGATCGTTCCAAATTTTAATATTCTTTCAATACATATTTATCTTACTGTTTTATCTTACTGTAATATCGTATGCCTACATCACGTTATATAAAGAGCCGGTAATGCAGGAATTGCAATAATTCATTTTAATGAAAATATTTACCATTCTACACATTTTCTACACATACAACGCCACTGTTGCCTATGGGAAGTGATGTTCATCTATCCATTTTAATGGACATATAATGTGACTATGTTAGGAGCAAACAAGGTATATAGTGAAAAGATAGCCTGTTATGTATCTAGATATAAGTTCTTTAATCGGAGGTTGTGGCATTTTCTTAATTTTTCTCTATTCTTATTGGGATGCTCTGCCACAAGTATTTTCTTCTAAACAATGTCTGAAATCTACAAAATAATACAATTAACCAGTATTTACTGAAAAATAACCTCTACTCCTGTGACTTTTACGTCAAAGGATCAGGTTGGTTTTTGACAAATAATGAATAAGAACAAAAATATAAAAATGACGTATTATGCTGACGTTTCGGAAAACGAATCTGTTTCCTTTCTCAAAGCGTATTATAATGTAGGTGGGCTGTGTATATTAAATACACAGCTTTAAGAATATATTTGTTATATTCAGTATCCATAGATACTTACTGCTTACACAGAACTGTTGATATATCTAATTGATAGTTTTATTTTAAACAATGTTGAGTTTGGTAAATTCTTCTTTTAACATCGGCAGCCAGGTTGTGCAAATATCTACGGAACAATTCGACACGCATTTATCCTTATTCAATAGTATTATAGCCGCTTCTTTAATTTTTCTTTTCTTCAGTAAAATACTGGTTAATTGTATTATTTTGTAGATTTCCGACATTGTTTAGAAGAAAATACATGTGGCAGAGCATCCCAATAAGAATAGAAAAAAATATTTCATTGCATGAAAAAAATAATTTTTATTTTGTTTAATGATAAAATGATATTACAAATCTAAATAACTAGAAAATATCAGTAGTGTCTTTAAATAGACATCTATCTAAATGATGTGATTGGTGATATCGTTTGTTATCAATTATCATTGTTATCTGACTCTTCTGATATAATATGTGAATGGTTGTCACAGTTTGTCCGTGCCTCCACACTCACACGGTAGGCTGCTTTGTAATTGTATTTTCGGTATTTACTGAAGAAAAAGCGTATATTCTGTAGCTGCACTAAATGCTTTCCAATATGAAAGTTTACCTTTGCCTAATAATGTACCTGTGCAATGATATCCAGATGATAAAGCATGAAAAGCTGGCAATGAAGAAGCATTTAATGTGTCTAATGACGCCTACAAATTTGCAACTGGTATAACTACTTTGGAATTGAGTAGAAAGTACGATCCGGTGGGAAGTCTCGGGTATCTTTTTATGCTTAGAATCTTGTGCAAATATATATAGTTTGGTTGCTCATCTATCTGCGGCATAAATAGCATGGATAATTATTTTAGTATCTGCTATTTTTTGCGTGCTTCGAAGATGATCGAAAGAGTCATCTGATGAGGCAATTTCCGAACGCCATGCGACTACAAAGTCTTTCTTCGTCAACTGAGCATGATATAGAACTTTCTATGCCATCTATGCATCATCCTTGGTATACATTTGTGCTAATGCAATTTTGACATTGTTACGTTGACCATGTTTGTGCTATCCGCAATTTTATATCAAGTAGGGACAATTCCCTTTGCTCTCTTTTGCCTTGTCGTTTACTTTATGGAGCCTTCTTTGTATGGCTAAGTGCACTTCACTGTATTCCTAGTACTTCCCTTCTACTTCCTTTGTAAATGCTTTTGCTGAATCTTTACATGTATTAATGTCTTTACATTTGCCTGATTCTTTATTCTTTAAGAACCGGGGAAATATCTGCCGACACCCAACAGGTCACTGATAATGTTCTAGATAAGTATACTAAAGTTTATCATCACCCTTACCTTTGAAAATGTTTCTTAACACCTTTCACAGTTAATATAAACAAAGGCATTAAAATGTTTTTTAACACCTTTCAAAGCATTTACAAATGAATGACTTTCTCCACAAATTCACAAAATTGCAGCAGTTCTTCCAAAACCATTCTCAAATACTTATGAAAACTTATGTAATGCTTAATATTCTAAAATTCGCAACTTTGGGAACTTCCGTAACTTTCTTAAAAGCCACAGGAGCCAAAATAGAGTTCCATTTTTCTATCTATCAGATACCTAATCTTTCTAATGCCTTTTATTCTTAGTAGGGTCGCACAAATATACGATATTCTCTAATTAACATTAAATATATTATTATTTTATTCAAATTTAGAAGTAAATTGTCAATTAAATAATAATAAAATAATTAAATATTAATAATTTAACTGAAAGATTTAATTATGGTATCCAAATTTTCTATTATTAAAAATGAACTGTTTAAAATGAGCCCTCGCAGAAGAAATTCGGACGATAAATAACTGAGATAATGTCATTTTTTCAAATCTCATTGACCGCCATTTTGATGACGTCATAAATGCTACCCGCCACACACCCCAAAGTGACACCATGAAAATAACTTATCAAAAGGTAGTTTTTGATTGAAATATCACCCCTACATCCTCCCTTCACTAACTTCGCCACGGAACTACACATGCTTCTCTACTATTATACGAATCAGCAAAAACCCAAGATTTCGCGATAAGTATTTATTAATACAAATATAGCAACAAATATACCTAACGTAAAACGTTTGTCTTTTGTGAAATTTCACCAGATGTAATTCATTTCTTATATTTATTGTGGTATTCAAATTAACTTTTCTCTCTGGCTCCCAAAATCATTCTTTCCTTTACTGAAAGAGAAGTTGATTCTGACAGAGATTAATCCAAGTTTGAACGTTTACTTATTTAATACTTCGGAGGCATTTTGTTACTTTCTAAGGCAGCTCTTGCTGTAGAATATTTCAAATAATGAAATAACTTACATTCAAGTCTTGTGTGGTGCTTTTCAACGGAATTTCTTTATAAAGGGAAAAGGTATGTCATACCTTTTTCACTTAAAGTTTTCGTTAAGTTTTCAAAGTAAAATATATATTAATACTTCAACAACCTTCCTAATTGAGGTGACGAACGTTCATAAAAACGACGTTGACTTGCCGATGCAAATAAAAAATTGATTGTTATTTATGCCGTCACTTACTGTCAAATAGTGTGTTACAACTACAAGATAATAATAGTTGACTGTTCAAGAGCCTTTCTTTTTACAAAAAGCTGCACTTTATAAGGAGAACACCAAACTTTTCGTACTTCATGCCCACACTTACTTTCAACATTTAGGAAGGAAGCCAACAAAATGGCAGGCATGTTACCCAAAGTAGCCATTATAAAATTTAAATTACTTTAATTATTTTGTTATATTAAAGTTTAAATATAAGTTTAAATATATGTTTTTTTCTACGACTGTTAAAGAAACCACTTTTTTCATCATTCTTAGTGCGTAACACATATGTTTATGGTAACAGTTAAAAAAAGTAAAAAGGGTGAAAAAAAGTAACATTTTTTCACTCTTATGTATAGCCGGAGTTCATTGAAAGCAATTGAAGTTAACTCACGATTTTCGCTTTATATTGGAAATAATATAGTCTGTAGAGCAAAAAAACGGGGGTACCCACGACTAATTCCTACAAGAGATTTTCTTTTTTCACACTATAAATAATTGATGTTTTCTTCAAAAACATCGTAGAGGTACAGCTGCCATGTTGAGAAAAGGACAGTCAATATAGACATTTCTCAATTATCTCCTTTCCTGTTAGTTCTTCCCTAAAATTAGGTATCACCAATACTGTAGAAAATGAAAAAAACTACGATTTTTGTTTGAACTATTTTTCTCTATTATTAATATTTTACGATTTACATCCGTCAGAATGGTGAAAATTTGTACTTCGATGCACATTTTTGCAATTATCTCTGTCCTCCTTGCGCTATTGTAGTAATTGGCTATTATCAATATTGTAGATCATAAAATTTTCCAAAACTTTTGTTTATAAAATTCTCTTCCACAGTGAACTGTTTTAAAATGCCAGCAGCTCGAAATTTAAAAAATTATGAAACTTTCGAGTTGCCGTAAACAATTGATAGTGCAATAAAAATTTTTAAATAAAAAATTAGGGAAGTTTTATATTTTACAATATTGATAACTAATTACTACGTAGTAGCAATGGGGACAGAGATAATTGCAATAATCTACAGTGGCACATACATTTTCACATTTTTGGGCGAGTGTAAATTGAACAGTATTAGTAGTAAATAAAAAAAACTGTTGTATTGACAGATTAGTGAAAACTCGAAAAATTCGAATAAAATTCATTCTTTTAAAAAAATAATACTATCGTAAGTCAGTTTTATTAGTTATAGAAAATTAATAATAAGTATGAATAACATCGAAACAACGGAGCAGACGTTTTACTGAAATTCAAGAATCTTTTTCAAATTTCGAGCTCTTGTAATTTTTTAAAAACTGACCATGTAAGAAAATTATTTAAACAAAGGATTTGGGGAATTTTATGATCTGCAATATTTATAATAGCCAATGCTACATAGGAGCAACGAGGACAGAGATAATGCAAAAATGTACGGCGAAGCACAAATTCTCACCATTCTGAAGCTTGTAAATCGTAAAATATTAATAATAGGCAAAAATAGTTTAAATAAGTCGTAGTTTTTTCATTTTGTACAATTTTAGGGTAGAACTGACAGGAAAGCAGATAATTTAGAAAAACCTATTTTGACTCTCATTTTTTCAACGTGGCGGTCATAGCGGGCACGATATTTTTGTGGAAAATATCAATTAATGATTGGGGCAAGCTCCTCTATAGCACAAAAAAAGAAAATCTCTTGTAGGAACTATTTGTGGGTCAAATGGCAGATTGACTGTACTAAAACGTCAAATTATTGGTGTTTATAACCCAGGAATTTTAGTCAATATATCGCTTCTACCCGGAATTAATTATTGTAAAGCTGAAAATTTGCAGGATTGTAGTTTTGGTCCAGGATAACAGGTACCACAAAGTCCCCTACTCTCCCCCGCCCCGCCGTTGCAGAACAACAAGAGCTAGCTAGCTATAAAGTGCAGCAGAAAGGTTGTTACTGGTCCGATTTGAGTCAAATTGATCATAAGAGCTTCGGAGAAGCATATTCGGCGCCATTGTGGATAAATGAAGACGTGGAGGGGAAAATATAACCCGAATAAACATTTCTCTTCATACCTTGGGCTTTCAATTGATATGTCTACCTTCTCTGTAGCATCACCCGTTACCGAGCTACGCCACTCCAAGTGTCGCCGCGCGGCGACTGCGCCCGTCATGCGCCCGGTGGAACTGCCCTGGCTGTACTGATGAGATTTCGAATTCCTGTTTATATTAGTGTTTTATAAGTGTTTTATAAGATTTATTGAATGAAACTTAACTTGTCAGACTCAGAAAATGACTTTTTTCGGCAAGACAATTATTTACGTTATTGATCTACTGGGACGTCGGGTCGTCCGGATCATCATACATATCCACTGGCTGGCGGTTTGTGCAGCTGGATCCTCTGCAGCTCCTGCACATGATGCTGCAGTTTAGACCAGAGTTCCTGCACTCACACCGGGCATCGCAGTCCGCTTTGCAGGTACAGGACATTAGCCGTAGCAGGCTATCAGAAGCTTGTGGTAGGAATCGCAACCAGGACAATGCTGGACCTGCAAGAAAGCAATTGCACATTAGTTCAGTGCTGTAAGCTTTTCGAGAGATTAAATCCTCACACTATTCTCCCTAACGCTCTCACTTGCAAGTATGCGCGGAACGAATGTTGTTCACAGGCGGCACTTGTTGGCGGGAAGCTTGCCAAATCAAAGTAGGCTGTCACCGACTGCTTCGCCACGCTCTGGTTGCATCGGACTACTCGTAGCTGGTCCAAACTCTCCTGCTCACTGCCTCCACTGCCTACGATAAACCTTTCCCAACGGCGCACAGTGGGGCAGGAATTCCAAAACGTGGCAAAAATTCTAATTTCCGGAACAATCACTAAAAAAATCATTTATACGGGTTTCTGAGGGTGCACATTTTAAATCTGACGCTGAAATGTAAAAATATAGACCTGTCCGATATGTAAAGGTCAATCTGCCACCTTGGAAAAATAAAAAACACAAAAAATAGCCGAAAAAATCAAAATAGAATATCTTTTCAATAAGAAGAAATTTCACCAAAGTTGGCAAAAATAAAGCTCATCTATGATGGTCAAATATAAATGCACTAAACCCGGACGCTGTAAGTCAAAGAGAACGGTCAAAGATGGCGGACGAAATAAAATTCTTTAATTCTTCGTCAAGTATCAGGGGCTATTTTTTATTTTTTTGTATTGTAGGTTCTTTTAGGTACATAAAGGGGAGAAAGTTCAATTTTTTTTATGTTAAAAAAAATGCTTTTTTTACAATTTTCAAAAATGCATTTTCCCTGACCCTCCTTTTTTTACCCAATTTTCATCGAAACAAAATGAAATATACTATAGAAAGTCTCGTATAACTTCAAAAATTTGATACAAAATGAAACTCCATTAATTTGATAACGAAATTGTAATAATAATAATATATGAAAAAAAGGAAGGTCAAAGAAAATTTTTAAACATTGTAGAAAATGCACTTTTATGGAAAATTAAAAAAAAAATGAACTTTATCCCCTCAAAGTACCTAAAAGAACCTACAATCGACAAGAAAGTTATGCACGAAGCCTCCTTGGTACTTGACGAAGAATTAAAAAAAAATCATTTGATCTGCCATCTTTGAACGTTCTATTTGACTTGGAGCGTCCTGGTTTGGTGCATTATATTTGACTATAGATGAGTTTTGTTTTTGCCAACTTTGGTGAAATTACTCCTTCTATCAAAAAAAGATTTAATTTTGATTTTTTCCGACATTTTTGGTGTTTTGTATTTTTTATATTTTTTCCAAGATGGCGGATTGACCTATACATATCGAATAGGTCTATGATTTTTAAGAATTTTATTTCAAATAAGTCAGTATTTTTAAAATTCCCATTCGATTACTAGTACAAGATATACTAAGAAGATAAGTGGAAAATCCGTGAAAGTACGTCAAAAAGTGCATATAACTTTTGACGCATTAGGAATTTTTGGGCGCAAATATTTTTTTCGTAATCAGGAGATCATAATACATGAGAATCAACGAAAGAATTTCTAGTGAAATGCTGACGCTGAAAGAAATTGAATTAAATCAATTCGACTATACGTTTCAAAAATACTCATGAAATACATTTTCAGAAATTCAATTTAAATTTTAAGGTTACACATGAGTACCAGTTTAACTTTAATTTTTAAACTAGAATAGTTCATCTACAATAATACATCAAATTCACGATGTGGATGTGTGAGAAAGTAAACTTTTCCTATATTTAAAAAATATATTGTAGTTTATTGATATATTTGCATGGGCTTGTTTTTGAAGCCATAATTACTATATAACTTAAACAATTATAGTAAAATAACTTAATATATTGACTACATACCTGACTGCATTGGTTCTATGCTTAATTAAGTCAAAAGCTACAGATATAAATGAGTTTTTCCACTTAAAAGTTCTATCAAAATTAGCGCATCGAGCATACACAAATACTACTTAGAAACGCCAGTTTCAAGGAGATAGTGGTATGCGAGATGACCTTGAATAAAGTTAGATAGTGGCGTAACTAATGCGTTGATATGTTCTATTTGCATATGTCAACAACATATAGTCATTAGGCTCGTTTAATTTTACGATTGAATGCCACGTTTTTGAATTCCTGCCCCACTGTGCGGCGCCCACAGCCCTTTTGCCAGATACAGGATGCGAGAAGACCGCGGAGCATTCCTGTAGCTCAGGTCTCTTCCTCAGGAGCTTCTATGCCTTCTGCTTCCCCATTCTGAACAGAACTGACAACTCAACTAAAAAGACATAGCTCGTCGTGCGCCTGCTTGATTGTTTAGACTAGACGTGATCGACGCAACAATAGACGCACTTAACTGTCCGAGTGTCGGCGCGCGCTAACACTCGAAGTGGCGTAGCTCCGTAAAGGTAGACTTTCGCAACAGACGTCAGCGACCGGAGACCGAGACAGGGGACACCAACGGTACAATGTAATTAAATGCGGCTCCGTTCGAAGCGTGCGACACTGGGCTGTCGCACGCTTCGAGATGCATTGAATTCCATTGTACCGGTGGTGTCGGTGTCGCTGTCACCTGTCTCGGTCGCCTGTCGCTGTCGCATGTTGCAAAAGTCTACCTTAACGGGTGACGCTAAGAGAAGGTAGACATACCAATGAAAAGCCCAAAGTATGAAGAGAAATGCTCATAAAACGATGGAATGCCGAAAAAGCCGACTGGCTCCCGCACTATAACTCCTGAATGTTTTCCTTCGGCCTTATTTAAAAAAATACTGTTTATGCAACTCCTATTAAAACCTGTGAAAACCTAGAGCTGTGAGTAATACGTGCAGTAAATAGCCCAGCAATTGGTCTCAGTTATTCAAAATATAGCTATAGTACAGTAACTAGAGGTTTTAACTTCGGAATAATGTCATATTGAACGGATTTCGTTCATTTTTGGCAGTATAATAGTAAATGCTTCGCAGAAAAGTTTCTATATTGTGCGGGGGCTTGCTAATTTATAGGGGGTGGCACTTAAAAAACATATATATTTATTAGAGCTGAAATAGAGTCAAATTTTAAGAAGAAAAGGTTCTATGCAATTTTTCACATAAATTGATAGTATTTAAGTTATAACGACTTCAAAATTGTGATTTTGGCTTAAAAAAAAGGTATTTCCAAACGGTCTTCGTCAAGTATCTCGAAAAGTATTACTTTATCGAAAAAATGTTACAGACCAATTACAGAAAGTACAAACTGGGAATTAATTATATCTTTTGTTTATTGATGTAGGATTAATAATTTCGGAGATAATTAAGTTTATATTTGGTATCCAAGTATTTCGAAATTACCTTTAAAGTTTAAAATGCATTTTTTTCTAAAGCAAGTGCTCTAAATGAGCAAAAATTTGAGAATCTAGGTAATGCTACATCTTAACGAAAAACTGTATTTGAGATAATTTTTTTAAATTACTGGCTAATTAGAGTAACAAAATATAAATACGCACATTTTTCCGTCAAAACTTCTTTATTACTTATGCTACAGTAACGAGTAAAAAATAATTTGAAAGCGCAATTAATTGTCTTTCTTCATTTCTTAGCATGCGTGACGTAGATGTCACAATTTCTGAGATATTTAACATTTAAACTGCATTTTTCGTCTTATAAACGTTCGAACGCCATTTGTAAACTTTCATATCTACGAAACTATTAAATCTATGTAAATAAATATACAAGCGAAATTTATTATCAGTTTATGAGCTTTATTTTTGGTCTGTACCCATTTTTCAATAAAACTGATATTTATTGAGATGTTTGGAAAAGGAAAAAAATTAAGTTTTATCGAAAATAACTATATAGTTTAAACTGTATTTTTTTCTAAAGCAAGTGCTGTATGCAAACCAAAAAATTTGAGCATCTACGTCATGCTATATATTAAGGAGAAACAGTGTTTGAAATTCCTTTTTTTTAATTACTGGTTAATTACAGTAACAAAATGGCGACGTTGTTATTAAAAAAATGTGTAGACGCACATTGCTTCGGTCATAACTTCTTTGTTTTTTATGCTACAGAAGCCAATAAAAAAACAGTTGAAAGCTTAATTAATAACCTATTATTATACCTATTAGCATCCTTGACGTAGGTGTCACAGTTTCTGAGATATTTAACTGTCACTCTAAATAATTACCTTATGAACACTTGGATGCCAAATGTAAACTTAAATATCTCCGAAATTATTAATCCTACATCAATAATCAAAAAATATAATTAATTCCCAGTTTGTACTTACTGTAATTGGCCTTTAACATTTTTTCGATAAAGTAATACTTTTCGAGGTACTTGACGAAAGCCGAAAACCTTTTTTTAAGCTAAAATCGCAATTTTGAAGTCGTTATAACTTAAAAACTATCAATTTATGTGAAAAATTGCATAGAACCTTTTCTTCTTAAAATTTGATTCTACTTCAGCTCCAATAAATATATATTTTTTTAAGTGCCACCCCCTGAGAGGGGGTAGCATGCACCCCCTATAAATTAGCAAGCCCCCGCACAATATAGAAACTTTTCTGTGAAGCATTTACTATTATACTGCCAAAAATGAACGAAATCCGTTCAATATGACGTTATTCCGAAATTTTGCATATTTTTTACCTCTAGGTACTGTACTACTATGCCAATGGACAACATTTTGAACAACCGTTATAATTCTTTGTGATTCTTTTTTGTAATTTGCAGCCCTCTTATGTGTATTCATAATTAAAGTAAAGTAGATTTTTTAATTTACTCTTTACTATCATTTTGATTGTATTAGTCGCATATTTAAATAAGACGTATGGGTAGATGCCTTATTATGTAGCAGTGGCGCAGCCAGAAAATTCATCTGGGAGGTGGGGGGGGGGCAATAGAACCGGCCTCCCCAGAAGATGAGGAAAATTTTTCAGAAAATGGTTGAAAACGGATGTGTATGTAGATTCCTCTATTAGATAATATGGGCATTAATTACAAAATGTTGATTTCAAGGGATAATTTAGATACTGCTTTGTAGTGCTTCTTTATTTTTTGGCTCATGGAAGACGGCTTGGGGGGGGGGGGCTCATGGCTCCCCCCTGGCTGCGCCCACGTTATGTAGTGGTAGTATTGAATGGTACCTTGGTACCAAAAATTAAGTTTCATTCGAAAAACATTTTCAAGATTTTTGTTTACTCGTAAATCACGTAATTTAGTATTTTCCACGTGATTTCGATTTTTTTAGAATTACATGGGTTGATTAGAATAAATGGAAACAATCATCGCTCACTTAAACTAAATAATCAAAATTGAATTAAAAAATAGTTTGATATTTGAAATGTCACTTAAGTGGTATTATTATATTCAGAAAATTGTATAGAATCCAAAAGTTGGTACCATTTCTGCTGAAACCGGAAATAGAAAAAAAAATGAATGTTTGTGTCAAATAGTGACGTTTATCGAGTGCAGACGATGACGATGTACCAAGTTTCCATAATTCATTTGCAAAAATAAAGAAATAATTGGGGGCATTTCATGTACAGGGTTATTCATTATATTTTATTATCGTTATTATTGGAGATAGAAAAAAAGTTTCGGACGAAAGTTGTTGTCTAACTAAACACTTTTAATAAGTTAATGGAAGCACAGTGGCGTGCAGAAATTAAGGGGTACATGGAATTATTCTTTTTTTTTCTGATTTCAAAAATATGGCACATGATAGTATTATCTTTAACCGTTTTCGAGTTATTGAACATTCAATATCGTATTTAAGCTATTTATTATACGAAGGTAAATTACAATTATTATTAAAGTAGTCTATGAAAATGACAAGTATTCTGTTATTATATGAAACGCTGACAGATTTAATAAGAGAATACCTGTTACCTGTCATTTTCTTAGACTACTTTAATAATTGTAATTTCCCTTTGTATAATAAATAGCTTAAATACGATGTTGAATGTTCAATAACTCGAAAATGGTTAAAGATAGGGCTATCATGTGTGATATTTTTGAAATTAGAAAAAAAAAAGAATAATAACGGGTGGCCTAAATATAATGAATAACCCTGTACGTGTTACACTCGGTATATCTTAATCAATCTCTACTGCAATTTGTTGATTTTGAAATTAATAACATACAATGAATATATGCAATAGTATAGTACTACGTATTACATACAGTAAATAAGTTATGTATTTTCTTCCCAGATACACATTCAAGATGAACTGACCAGCAGGTGACCAACGACGGGCGGCCGGGCCTCAGCATCCCAATTTTACCCACACGTACGGCATGTGCTCGACCGCTCATCTTCGCATCCTCTGTGATATTTGAATCTCCAGTAACCCTCTGCAACAAGCCGGCGGCTAATTACTGCATTCACGGCTGAAGGGCTGGAACCTCGGCCGAACTACACAGGCCTAATCACACTACAGGCGCATTGTTAACTCATAATACATGCCACTTTGCGTTAAACTGATTTGCATGCGTTGTTTTCTAGGGGATATATTTGCATATTTACAACCAGGGAAGGTGTTGGATTAGACAAATTGACGTAAAGAATTTGTAAGTCAGATATTTTCACACAGTTACTGTGATTGTTCATCCACGTTTGCAAGAAATATTTCATAAACATGTATATATAAATTTTTGTACAAGATACAATGGCAAGTCCAAAACTATATAGTACAGTGTATATCATGAAGCATTTGTTAATCTGAAATAAACTCATTTGTATATTTTTTCTGTATAAATAGTAAAAGCTCTAACTTCAAAAAATAGTTTAAATCATGCTCTCTGTTCATGTGTATTCTACGACGGCGTATATCGATCAGGGTATAAAAAATACATCCTTTAACTGTCAGATTAGATATGTCAATCGTCAGATTTAATCTGTCAACTGTCAAATGGATCGCATCAGTGTGACATCACATAATTATGGAACTCTGTATACTACTGTCATGACATGGGAGTTGCCTGCCAAGCATACTGGAACTTGACCCTTAATGTCTATGTAATGAAGCATTATAAGACTTTTTTGTAAATATTTCCCCACAAGGTATCGGAAAATACACAAGTATAAAGCATTACAAAAACTAAACTAAAACTAAAATAAACTAAAATAAAGTTTTTATAAAACAATACATTTTTACGTATTTTCTAAATGTGAAATAAGAAGTCCTTAAAGATTAGAGATTAGAGATCTAGAGAAAAACTGATATTAATTTGAACACTGCAGTTTAACAAATAAAACAATAAAATGTTTTTTCTAATTTTCACCTGCACAGGTATATTATGTCAACATTAGCTTCTTCAGATGTGAGTACAAGACTAATAATTTGGAAAATTTCTGTAATCATGTTATTGTTGTAAGAAGCAGTTTAATTTTAACCTAAAAATGTTCAGTACGGTGTAGTGCTTTTAGAGTACAGTAAAAATACTTTTAAAGATATGTCTTTCAAATAATGAAATCAAGATGTTAAAAAAAAATTATAAAAAATTAAATCTTCCTTCAAAAAACTCACTAAAAGTTGTGAAATGTAATTTCACCCTATAGTGAATTCGATTAAAAATATTCTTTTTTATATTGATCTCAGTATCGATATTGGGTAATAAGGTTGTGTTAACTGGACGACCAGGTGAAATTTAATTGCATAATTTTATTGTGAGAGAATGTTTTGAAGATGGTTCAATTTTTATAGTCTTTTCATCTCCTTTAGTGGCTTCTTTAGTGGCTTCTTATTAACTTCTGCATAGTGCAAGAAACTATTGTGAGATAGTAATATAAATGCTTCATAAAAATTATATATAAGCAATGGTTGAGAACTGTCGGCGTACACAATATGTACGTAAAAACTATCATATTAAATTGAATAGAATTTTTTAATTTTTCACCAACGCATTCGCCTTTGCAAATGTGCTGGTAATATCAAAAACTTCTTCCAATTTTGTTCACCTCGCACTAGACGTAGCTTGATGAAATTACAATGGGACCACCACAAAATTATACCTTACAGTTTGCAAAAGAAATCTACTAAGCTAATCCAAAGTAACAAGTGAACAAACAACAAGAAAGAAAAAAGACAAACGCAGGTCGAATTGAAAATCTCCTTCTTTTTGTTGGTTAACTATAGATAATAAATGTTACTTATTTTCTGAGATTTAAAATGTGGCTATAAAAATATGGAGATACTAACAGAAACTGTGATAAAATGTTGGCAAAAACTAAATATTTCTCAGTGCAACATATTTTGAAGATCAAGGCATGGAAAATAAAATAACTCTTCTACATATTTTTTAATGACAGTAAACAATATCAATAGAATCCAAATTGTTTTTTCTAGTTGACAATGTTAACTAACTCAGTACCGTCGCAAATATAAAGACGGCCTCAGGCTATACCCGAAAGCATTACGGCAATAAAATCTTCAGATGTCGATAATTATTTTAAACGTACATACAGGACTGCACCTAAGCCATATCGCATTTTTTATATCTCTGAAAATTAAATATTCATAAGTAAACAATTAGTTATTTACAATTCTTAAGGGGTCTCCAGACGATCCAACCAACGAACCGACCAACTAACCTTCTCGGTACACTTGAAAATTGCCATGCCAACTCGTAAAAGTAAGCTGATTCGCTGGAATTCCGGCGTTCTTTAAAGCAGAGCAGCTCATTTTTGCGAGTTAACATGGTGTTACGTGTTTACACCTTTCTTGTAAACACCCTGTATCGTGGGTTCGGAAATTATAACACCAGGATAACACTAAACACTAATTTATTAACTTACTAATTACAACTAATAATTACTTTACTATAATACACTGTGTTTACTTCGTAATGTTTCTCCAATCACTGTCCGTACTGAACAACTGAACTGCTCTGCTGCTCATTCAACTGACCATTAGAACCGTTCTAACTCAACTGTCGCCACACACAGCTTGTCATTCCTTTATATACCCTAGGTTATGTGTTCTAGATCTTTCCACTACATTCCAACACATTCTATAATCTTCTACAGGGTGTCTGTAATGTTCTAAATTCTTCTATATGTCTCTAGAGGGTTGAAACACATAACACTGCCCCCTCCTTAAGCCTGAACGTCCCGGTCAGGCAATTCAGTCTCTTTCACATACTTCGCAAGTCTATCCAAGTGTACAATTTTCATCTTCGATTTTTTCCTTCTTTGAGTTCGATATACAACGTCATTGATTCGGGTAATGACAGAGTACGGTCCTTCCCAAGGCGGTTGAAGCTTCGGGGATCTCCATTCCTTCCGCTGTGGGTTGTACAGCCAAACCAGATCCCCCACCTTGAATCCTCCTGTACTGGCATTCCTATCATAACGAGCCTCGATTCGGTCACTAGCTTTGGTAATCTGCTTTCGGTCATTCTTCGGTTGTTCTCGACTTTCATTCGTGTAGTTGCTCCCGGAAAATGGTTCCCCATTGGCAGCACAATTCTTACACTTACGACACCAGGCCTCCACATCCTGGCGACTATTAACCCAATAGAACCATTCCCGTACTTTACTCAATGTCTTGTCTACGCCAAAGTGTCCGCCGGACGTTTCACTATGCGCTTCCTGGAGTACACGACACCTGGGAATCACTAGACGTATTGCAACCTGCTTCCCGTCCGCGATTTCCCATGCTCTCCTCAATAGCCCGTCGAAGACTCTCAGTGAATCCCATTGTGACCATAAAGCTTTCAATCCTACTCCTTTGTTCGAAACATCCTCCCATTCTGGTCAACTTCTTTCTTCCTTCGCTCGCAATATAGGTCCAATTTCCTCATCACTCAGTTGCTCTTGTCTTAAAACTTCCTTTGTCCAGTTCTCTGGAATCTCTTTACTTCCGTTTACACAGCCTAGTGATGGTAGACTATTCGTGCTTTTCTTTCACTAGCCAGCACCCCCCTAGTGGCATGTACCCCCTCCGGGTTCCACTGTTGACAATCTCGTCTAACATGGCCTAGTTTTCCGCAGCTATAACATCGAATACCCCCACCTTGGCTTGGCTTTCCACCGCTTTGTTGCTTAACCTATGTTACCAGAGAATCCAGTTTGGCCAGTAATTGACTATCATTTTCTGCATGTCCCTCAGTATAGTGCCCATGTTCTCTTGGCCCGAATGTGCCTTTTCAACTGTCACAGCATGCACTTCTGACCGTGGGGTGACTTTAAAGGCAGCCTCTACTTCGAGGGCACGCCTGACCTCTTCGTCCCTTATGCCATCTAGAAAGGCTCCCATGGCTAATTGTTCTTGGAATTCTCTTGGAGCACTCGGGGATGCCAGGTGTGCCAGTCTTTCTACTGCAGCTTTAAATCCTTGCAAGCTTTCCCCAGCCTTTTGCATTTCAGTTGGGCCTGGTATACTTGGGCGAGATGTTGGTCACCATATCTCAAGTCTAAGGTAGCTTCCAAAACTTTGAAGTCCCTTTGCTTTTCCACTGGGATAGTCTGAAGTAGTTCTGAGGCTTGGCCCCTAAGCGCTAAAACTAATGCCATAGCCTTTTCCTCATTATCCCAATTATTCGCAGATGCCGCTGCCTCGAATTGTCTCTTGTACGTTGTCCATGAGCTTTGGCCGTCAAACGAGGGAGGTTTTAGTCGAGTACCTGATGATGTTATCAGCTGCCCTCCTTTCTCTCTTAGCTGTCGTTTAAGGTGCTCTACTTCTCCTTCGACCTCACTCATCTTTCTTTTGATTTGACTGACTTCAGCCTTTCTAACTCCCATCATATTCTCCTTGATTTTGTTAGCGATTGAATTCATAGCATCTTGTTGGATTTTCATTTGTTCGTTCAGGATTTTCCTCAGTGCTTCGTGGCGCCTTTCTTGTTCTTCTTTCTTCTCTTGACGTCTTCTTTCTTGCTGTTCTTTTTCTTTTTGACATCTTCTTTCTTGCTCTTCTTTTTCTTCTTGCCGTCTTCTTTCTTGTTCTTTTTCTTCTCGACGCCGCTCCTCATCCTCTTGACGTCGTCTTTTTTGTCGTTCTTTCTCTTCTTTGTCTTCTCGATGTCTTCTCTCTTGTTCTTCTTTTTCTTCCTGACGTCGCTTTTTCCTTTCTTCTTTTTCTTCGTGACGCCGTTTTTCTTCCCCTTGACGTCTTCTTTCTTGCTTTTGTTTTTCTTCCTGACGTCGTTTTTCTTGTTCCTCTTTCTCCTCTTGGCGTTGCTGCGCCATCATCCTCGTAAGCTCCGCAAAAAGATCCCGTATTTGTTTTTCTGCTGCCATACTTCTTGTAATAGGATAAGATGACGTTAACTAAGTTTATTGCACAATAATGTTAAGAAAATTCGAATATCTCGTCGATTTTTCCAATAGTACTTTTTAGAAAAATCTCGAAATGGCACGAAAGAGTCTTATTTAGAGTCTAGGTCAGTATTCAGTTGAAATAATTTCCCTGTGTTCAGTAATTTTTAAATAGAATGTTCTAGAAATTTTCGCGAACTAACACAAAAGAGTCTTTTTCAGTGTCTCTGTCACTTTTCCGAAAATGCTCTTTCCAGAGTTGTGAGTCCAAAAATAGTCCTTAAACAATGTCCCGTAAGTCAATTCTCCGTATCACCACTAATTCCCGAGAAGAACACTCCAGAAACCTTCTCGAACAATCCGGAAATCTTCTGTTATAATTCCGCTTCTGACACCAATTGTTACGTGCTTACACCCTTCTTGTAAACATCCTGTATCGTGGGTTCGGAAATTATACCAGGGTAACACTAAACATTAATTTACTAACTTACTAATTACAACTAATAATTACTTTACTAATAATACACTGTGTTTACTTCTTAATGTTTCTCCAATCACTGTATGTACTGAACAACTGAACTGCTCTGGTGCTCATTCAACTGACCATTAGAACTGTTCTAACTCAACTGTCCCCATACACAACTTGTCATTCCATTATATACCCTAGGTTATGTGTTCTAGATCTTTGCACTACATTCCAACACATTCTATAATCTTCTACAGGATGTCTGTAATGTTCTAGATTCTTCTAAATGTCTCTAGAGGGTTGAAACACATAACAATGGCAATCTCGCAAGTGAAGCGAGAAGGTCGGTTGGTTGGTTCGTTGGTTGGAACGTCTGTAGACTCCTTTAATATGAGTATAATTACAAAATGTAACCACAATAGTTACTTATTAAAATACATATATTTAATGGAAAATCTTATGCAAATTTTATTTAATCCGGCTCTGGTAAGACATCCGTATAAGAGGTTTTTATCCGTTTGTCTTTCCTTAATAGACAATTTTTTACCCTCATTATTCCAACGCGATTTTATGGCTGATTTTTCGCCAGTCTTTATAAATCCAACGCTATGATACATACCTACTTTCCTCGATATTTCTTATAGGGCTGTGTAATTTTTTTAGAACTACATTCGCTTTTTATACTTGCAAACTTGCTGAAAATGAAAATAGATGTGTTATTAGAGTAGTGTTACTATGAGAAGATGACAGCAAAAAATATGCGCAGAAACGAGTTTGCGCACTCCATCATTCTAGGCCAATGAGAACGAATTACGTGACATTTAATGTCGACACCAGTGGCGGCGGTGGTCTGCAGTAGAGCGACGGAGGTAGAATAATAATAATAATAAAATAACTTTATTAGGCAAAGTTTAGAATAAATTACTATTTTTACACTTCTACCTGAACAAAGGTTACTCGTAACAGTTGCTAAGTTTTAATCTACTCTATTACACAGCTCCTTGACCGTGAAACTTGTGTTGCAATTATACAACCCTATACCTCAGATGACGCTATGCCACAGTCAAAATATTCGCGCAAGTTGGCTCCGCCTCGTCATCTTCTCATAATAATACAACTTTACAACAGTTACTATTTTTAATGCCTAGATAGCTCTTAATATCAATGGCCGTAATTATTTATTTTTTGAATATTTTTTATATGTTTATTGTAACTGTGACTTTGTTTTAATAACTGCGTTAAGAAACAAAATCAATATTATTTTATACCACGTGTAAGTAAATAAAAAATAAATATTAGATAAACCTATAGAATAATTATTACTTGGTCTATTTTCCGTGAATTATAACATCACAATTACTAGGATACTTAATTTAATTTTTACAGATTAAAAGTCATGTTTTCAAAAAGTAAAATTTTCCCTGGTTTCTTGTCTGTAATATAAGTAAATAATCCGGTCAAAATTCCTAAAAATGGGGGTACCCTTGCATAAATTCCCAAGAAGCTGAAAATTTACATGAACGTTAGGGATACCATTATAATGAAGTTGTGAAAATTCCCTATTGATCCCGTGTGTGCAAAAAATTTTATGCGAGGTCAGATTTCGCAAAAATGGGTTTTTTGGATTTTTTAGCGAAACGGTTAGTTTTATGATAAAAATAGCTTAGACAAAAATTGTAGATCTTTCAATTCTCTAATTTCCTAAAATTCACCTTTTTTTTTTTGAGAAAAAACCATTCTAAAGTTATATTCTCCATAATATGCACACGTTTCCACGCCACCTATGAGGTAGTGTACTTGGCGCGTCTTTTTTAATGTGGTTTCCCCGGTAGGTCTACTCCACGGTCTTTTTATTGAAGTTTAATATAATATTAGGTCTTCTTATTCAACTTCTTCTTCTTCTTATCTTCCTCCACCTCTTCTTCCTCCTCCTCCTCCTTCTTCTTCTTCATCTTCATCTTCATCTTCCTGAGTTGACGTAAATTGTTCAAACAGCGATACATCAGTTGTTTCGTCGTTGATGTAAGGATCATCTTCTGTTGGAGATTCAGTATTTGAACACGACTGGCCTTGACAGCTGGTGCATACTGGTGAACAAAGCAAGCCTACTTTTTTGCAGCCGCATTTCAAATTACATCCCTTTTTGCAGTTGCAAAAAAATAGTATTAAGGAGCTTTTCTGGTGCCGGTGGAAGTAAAGTGTGGATTGGTTCCAATGCATTATTAATTAGCTTCCAACCCCATTATTCTGGGTCCAGTTGATTACCAAGCCACACTTGAACCTGGTAATATACTCGATAAAAATGTTGATGAGCAGAAGGCGAGGTTGGAGGAAGACAAGCTAATTGAATCCTTTTTTTATTACGTGTATGTATTGCAAAAGGTACGTAACGTAACTTATCTATGGAAGTAATTTTTTTTGGAGCTCCATATACAGAAAGAAGAAAGCTAATTCCGTTGAAGTTTTTGTACATCCTTAGCATCTTTCTTTACTCGTGAGTCGCTTCCATCAACATGCTGATCTGTTGTATCCATTCTTACATTCGCGAGATCTTCCAATGCTTCACAAACGGTATTCATTGCATGCATACTATAAACCCCTTTTGCTGATGACACTCTCTTTAGTACTTCTTCCTCGAGCAATACCTCCATCTGTCTTCATAGATTTCATCATTGACTGTTCTATCACCATATCCGTTGAAGTTCCACAACGTAAATTGTTAGAACGTCTAATCGTGAAAAATCCTCCTGTAAATCGTTGGTAAACAGTAGGATCCATTTTATTTTAGCATGTCTTGCAGATGTAAGTGCGTAAGGGAAATGTCCTGATGCGTGGAAGTAAGGAAGCATTTCTTTAACAGTGTTCAAGTGAGCTTGCCAATCTCCCATACGTTCGGCTCTTATAAACTCTTTTGCAATTGACACCATGTGAAAATATTGTATCCATAGTTTAGCCGTAGGTCCTAGTTCTTCATATTCTCTCACCTTTTGATTAAACTGATGAAGCAATTCTTCAGATGTGTCATCGTCATTTTCAATATCATTATAAGAAATACTGTCGTTTAATACGTTTTCAATAGTGATGATAAGATCTACATCTATGTTGTCATCAAGAACAAGTTTTTTAGATATTATGATTGCTAAAGTAAGTTGAAGTAATGTATGAGCTCGGACAGCTCTCGCGTAAGCATGGCCATTGAGCATTTTTTCTAATGACTTTGGAGCATAAATCAAAGAAAGTACTTCCTTCATGCCGCTGCCTTGCATGATGTAACCAATTGCTCCAAAAAACGACATGAGCATATGAAATCCTCCTAACCTGATTATTATCTTCGATAATTCGGATCCTTCAGGTGCAGCTGATAGAATTTCTCGAGCTTTTGCATACAGAGATTGATCAAAAGTAACAACGCATACATCGTGATTGTAACGTTTCGCATTCTCAAATGCACAAAGTAAAGTCGTGTATATAGTACTGTAGTTGCTAGCAGGCTGATGAATAAAAGGTAAAAACGAAATTTTAGATTTTGAAAAATTTATACCATTTTTCGTTAAGTGTTCAATGTAACCATTCCTACCAGGTAACGATAAATTTTTCCATTTGCCATAGAACCATACCACGTCGACTTTTTTGAGGAAAGATACTGTTGTTTCATTTTCATAATCAAAATCAACAACTTTGATTTTACTGTAACCTAGTACGCCATTATTTTGATAAACCTGTATTGGAACATGAGCTTTTGCGGCGAAATGAAGTCTGACTTATACAGGCAGATAGTAGATGTACGCTTTTTTTGCACAGAAGAGTAATAGGCAGCGTAGTCATGCATATTATGGAGAATATAACTTTAGAATGGCTTTTTCTCAAAAAAAAAGGTGAATTTTAGGAAAAGAAGGGCCATTTTTGTAGAGAATTGAAAAGTCTATAATTTTTGTCTAAAAATAGTTATCATAAAACTAACCGTTTCGCTAAAAAATCCAAAAAACCCATTTTTGCGAACTTTGACCTCGCATAAAATTTTTTACACACATGGGATCAATGGGGACTTTTCACAACTTCATTATAATGGTATCCCTAACGTTCATGTAAATTTTCAGCTTCTTGGGAATTTATGCAAGGGTGAATGTCTATTTTGACCGGAGTAAAAAATTTCAGGTTATTTTATTTTATATAAATTATTTATTTTCATTTTAGTTGTTTGGATTATGGAATAGGTGTTCCTTGGAGCATCAAATCCCCAAATATAATTTCAATTCGATCAAGTAACGGAACTTGAAGTAAATACTGAATAAATAAAGTACCTTGTATCTATATTATGCTGTTTTCCTACTAGATTTAGATAGAAACGGACAAATAGAAGGGAGGAGATATCACATTTTGCCATGGGGAAGTCCCGCTTCAAACAGTAAACGAAAGTCGGTTATTTCCGGTCGGACATTTCATGTCTTGTAAAAGAAGCAAACTGAATATAATTATTATATCGAAATTTCGTGATTGAATTTTTATATTTTCGGGTTTAACGGAATGGAAAAATGTCGTTGATTACGGAATCCGGGATCGCGGGATTGGTTGCCCTAGTAATGAGAGAAAGGACTATTGCTAATATGTACTAATTAAAAATAAACGAAAATTACTCTCATTAAAACATGCTCCGCATCTTGATCTATTTTCGGTCCTTGACCAGGAAGTAAGAATGTAGAATACGAATGACTGTGTGAAACAAGTTCTGAATATAAACCCAGTATTTTAATATGCTCGTGGAAACAAAAGAACAGTCTCTCAATGAAAGAAACTTTTAATAAATATTATTTTTGATTTATTTTTATAATGTAATTAACAGTCTTGCCCAAATTATCTAATTAAGTTTTTTGGGAAAATGAATGACGGAAGGCGAAATGCGAACCGAGACGAAAGAAATAAATAACAGTCATCTATCATTATGTCACGCCGAGAGCTATCCATACTTTTCTTTGCAGATTCAATTTATATCAGTTAATGATGCATTAGTAATTTTACTCTGGCAAATAATTAATTAAAATAATGAAGCAAACACGATCTAAAGTTATTAGGGTTTGGTAATAAATATTACACTAGGTCATACGTTGAGTATTCAATTTTTTTTTGAACAGCCTAAGCCAATTACTAAATGGGAAAATATAGAGTTTTACATATCACACTTTGAAAATACTTACTAGCAACAAATATCCGGCCTCCACATTAAATCATGGGCCCCGGTACTAAATTCACTGGCGGCCCCCCGCGCTTAATAATTGATGAGCGTGGGGGAGAAATTTGAAAAAAAAATTTTGTCAATTTTGTCTGGCGGACCCCCGAAAGCCAATGCCCCCGCGCTTAATAACTGATGAGCGTGGGGGAGATATGTGAAAAAAAATTTTTGTCAAGATATCTGGCGGGCCCCCGGACTTAATAATTGATGATGTGATCAAACCGTCCTTTGAAATAATAGCAGTTTTCAAATTTCAGCGCACTTTCCAAAATTCGTATTATTGGAATTATTGGACGATATAATCAACTGTCAAATTTTGGCGTACATTCCAAAATTTTACTTCGTCGGGCGACATAAAGTCTAAAGACTTACTATTAGAGTCTAGAGAATTACTATTTTTATTATTTTGGTTAATTTTGCTAGGTGCTACGTCATTATTACTACATAGTTGTTAACAAAATGTGTCGATATGAATGTCAAATTTTAATCAAAATGTGATTTTTTTTCTAAGGCAATGTCGATAAAATGTGAGAGTAGCAAGCAGGAAACTTCGTTATCTTGCGAAATATATACCAAGTATATTGAGAATGAATAAATATAAATGGATGTAGGTAGCTCTTCTACTAGGATTAGAAGTTTTAAAAAACATCGCACGTGAAAATAAGGAACGATCTCACGGATGAAACTACACGGAACAAACACTACTGTATTCTGAATCATATACCCGTTCAGCCAATGGTACACTCTATTCAGTATTCCTCGGATATAGTTATAATTAATGTAAACAAAAACTTATTGGTAAACAAGATGCTTATATTATTACGATAAATATAAACTTCTTTTGGAAACCAAACAATGATTTAATGACAAGGACTCTTTCATTGCAATAATACTCTGTTACTATTTCTACACTATATTATTTTTCATTGTACAAGATAACTTTTTGGAAGGATAATATAACAATTTGATAAAATAAATTATTTCATTGTCCTATTATTACTTAGGTTAATTTCAAGTGTAGGTATCATTGAATGCATACATTTTTACCGTAATTTTATTCTGGTATGTTTTCCTACCTAATGTAGATATAATTATCTCAATAACAAGGATATATTACCTCAAAAATATATCGATATAGAGTCAATTTTGAGACATAATTATTGGTAGATTATTACTTTAATTGATTGCCAGTATATAATTATTCATTTAATATAGTGATAGTATTGACTGAAAATATCAATTAAAATTTATTGTATTTTTGGTTATAGTTGGGTATAATCTGAAATGGGTTTAGTATAAGTTGATAATTCACCTAAGACACCATATGTGTCGCACATAAAGTTACTATAATAAGAAAAACGTATACGATATAAGTGACATTTTTATGTATTATTGCTATAATTTTATGAACGTCATATATGAAATAATACGCGAATTATCAACACTCATGTGTTATTCAAAAACGTTAACTTAATGATTTCATGATGGAAATCACTAAGTTAACGTTTTAAATAACACATGTTTAGATGATTCGCGTATTATTTCATATATGACGCTCATAAAATTATTGCAATAATACCGAAAAATGACAATTATATCGTATACGTTTTTCTTATTATAGTAGCTTTGTGTGTAACACATGGAATTGGTGAATTGTCAACTCATACCAAACTCAATTTAGATTATACCCAACTATATTAATTGAAGTTTTCAGTCAATACTATCACTATATCACTAATAATTATATAAGATTATCAATTATAAAAATTGTTTTCTACTGAACTTTCGATGGGAAGATTTAATGATCAACTTGACTGTTATTTGTGTATTTTTGTACATATTTATGCATGCGTCTA
The DNA here is from genome assembly GCA_936432065.2 of Rutpela maculata. NCBI lineage: Eukaryota > Metazoa > Arthropoda > Insecta > Coleoptera > Cerambycidae > Rutpela > Rutpela maculata. The sequence goes on along the minus strand of OW386285.2, from coordinate 148,362,450 downwards.
AGAAATAGTATACATGATATCAAGAAATAAAATAATTTTTATTTAACAAAAATATATTTTCTTTATAGTAAAACATTCTTGAACAAACAGTTTAACAAATCAGTAATAATATTACTGAATTCAATCAGAACAAACCTAAAAAGATTTTCTTTACTAAAATATTCGTGAACAAACTGTTTAATAAATCAATAAAAAATATTAGTAGTTATGTTAGTCCAAACATAAAAAAAATTATATGGCACAAGCCACAGTTATGATATTTCAATGCTAAATTCATATGAACAAAAATAAAAGTCAAAGAGAAAATACAATTATATATTCCCAAGAGTTTGGTTACACCTTATAGCCAGAAATTTTCACTTCGAAAAAAAACTGACCAGTACACTTGTTTTCAGCTAGATACTATTGTTTCCCAGTTAAACAATTTAAAACTGCACTGTAGCACATCGGGATTCACAAGTTTTTGGTAACTGCTCTGTAAAGGAGGAAGTTTGATTTTTATTATACCAGTAGTACCAGTATATGTTTTCCAACAAAATACTTATTTATTTAAAATAATATACAAAAATTCTAATACGTATAGGTTGTAACAGACATTTTTGTAACATTGTAACAAATCTTGTTCAATAAAAACCAAGTCATGAAAACAAAAGTTACTGCAATTAATTGTCAAATATATCTAGGTTAGTTTTTGTTAGTTCTTTTTGCATAATTAAATAAATAAGGATTTTGTTGTAAAACCAAATCGAACTAGTAAAATAGGTATATCTACATTGACCAGGGTTCTTCTTAAGTATATATGTAATGTAATGTATATGTATGTAATGTACTATATACGTAATCTTACACGAAGAGGTGCTAAAGGCTGACTAAGAATATCGCACTAGATTTTTCTAAAAAATTTGCTAATATAAATTTTTGGAAAATCCATCCTTACGTTTACCCCTGGCGATCCCTCAAATTTCACTATTTAAATAAATTCGAACGGGGGGCAGTAGCTATCAACTCCTCAAAAAAAAAAAAAATGCATATTTTTGAGATATTATATACCTAGAGTCGCTTTATGAAATTTGCATGTGACACGTGTTATACAATATCAAACTAATACTTTTAAATTTTCAAAGATAACAAACTGTGCATGGGCACATGCAATCAGTTAAATACATCCGTACCTCAACGGAAACTATACACAGAAAATCGACAACCCAATTTTAACAAAAGTATACAACCAAGTTTGCCATACTTGCGTTGGTTTACAGATCGCAATAATAATTGATATACCCCACCCATGCACTGCATTTTTCCATGTTGTTTCCTAGATATAGTGTATTATATTATATAAATAGGTACTTACCGTCAAATACAGGGATTAACTCCTGTAACTCCCAGGATTCCAACACTTTTTCCATGCCTACACCAGCTATTATTGTGCACAAGCAAATTAGAAACAAAGCGGTACTACTGCGCTGCAAATTCCGCGATAGACCGCTGGTCAGTGTTAGTTGGATGCCGAAAGCCTTTCTCCCACCTATGGCCTTTTTCCTTAGAGACAATGGGACTTCAATTTTTTTAGTTATAAAAGGTTCGCTTCAACGATAAGGATTAATGAAGCTAATACTGGATATAGTTCTCATAAAGGGAGCAACATTTACATTTATTAATATCATGAATAGCTAAGAAAATATAAAACATTGTATCCATTATTTATTATAATTTAAGCAAATGATAAGTATTTTAGATCGATGACGTTCTTTATTAATTAAAATGAAACAGACTATTGCTGAATACTCATTATTTTCATTGAACAAATTTGAAAGGTTTGCTTCAATAAAGCTAACTATTTCTGAAATAACTATATACTTCAGATCGTTATTAACAGTGGTTTTAGCATTCATGTGATTATTTTTTTTTTTTAAAGCAAATTTAAATATGATTGATTTTCAATTAAAAATTTGTGCTTAAAAGAAATTTTGATATTTCATTGTTTAGATAACACTGTTTTAGATCAATGCTAATTAATATTAATTTAAACGAAAGGTCATCAAACATAGGACTGTCATCGGAAATACAATAACAGTTTTTTCCGTGTACACAGAGAATGGTGTAAAGTTAGTAGATATTGAACGTAAACTTGTACTCGCTTCGACATCGAAACGCAATGTTGTTGACAACTTATAAGTCGCAGCACTGTAACCGTATCGTGATTTAATGTACCAATAGATCATTCATTCATATTTAAATTAGTTTTACATAATAATTTATTTTTTATATAAATATTGGTGTTCTTGACCAAATTTCGAAATAAAAATGATTTTTATTTCGGTCTCTGGCCTCTCGTATGAAGTAAATTATGTACTGATCACACTACATATTTTTGTAATTAATACCATACATGCTATGGCTAATATTTACTCGATTTTTAATTTTCGTTTATATTTTCCTGTGGTATTTCTGCGGGCGTAAATGCATGAATATACAAATACAACTTAACCACTATTATCTATTATATATTGAAATAAAAATTTTAGTCATGTGACTATTTTCTTCGTTCGCGCGAACAATCACGGTCTTATGCAGGAGAATCGACTCATAGGAGGTGAGCCTCGAGTTGAGCAAAAGACAATTCTAACGACTGAATAAACATTTTTCCATTTTATTAAGTTCAGTTGATTCCCATTGTCCTTTGCTTCCATTGTATAAATTTTCTTTGCGTCACTGGTTTATTATTCAATAATTCTTAATGGAGCACTATGCAGACTACAAACGGAATTTTCCATGGTTTTTAAATCCATATAAATAGTGAATATGGCTGGATAAGCTTTTTTACAGTTTGTGGATTTTTATTTCAAGTGTGCTACTAATTTTTTATAGAGTTTGTCCACAGTTTAGCGACGCACTATATGGAACATTTCCAATGTAGCTTTAATAAACGTACCACTAAATATTTTATTAGCAAATAAACATACAATTGTAAATAATTATTATTAATAGATATGTTTGTCTCAAATAAATCAAAGTATTTACTTTTTAACGCAACGTGAATGGCATGTATTGTTGGTTAAGTATTAGTATATTTTTGAAGCTCATTACTGTGCTTGTATAGTGTTTAAATAATGAGCTAATAATCCAGGGAAATGAGGTTTTGGCCGGGACTGTGACTCAGCCAGGCAGAGACCACGATTTTTAGGTAGTATAGGTGTCAATAAATGAAACCTATATAAAATCTGCGTCGATTTTCTGCATATGTTTATTTACAGCCATTTTAATGCAAAAAAATGGAAAAAACGTGTTTTTTCACACTTTTTCACCTGCCAGTAAAAAGTAAACTATCTTACAGATAAATCAAATGAATCACCTTGTAGGAAATTAAAAAAGCTTTAAAATGGCGGTTGTTAAATGTCGATATAGTTAATTGTTGCTAAGATAATTGCAAAATGTAATTGTAATTGTAACTGTAATTTGTTTAAACATATAAAAAAATATTTTTATACATTATCAAAATTTTTGTATTATTCTTATTGAAAATTATAGGAAAGGTTTGTGTACAATTAAATATATAAATTACTGTTATATTAAGTTATAAACAATAGAATTTGTAAAGTGTGAAAAGAAACACATTGTTCGATATAAATAACGCTGTAATTTATAATAATACAGAATAGTTGTCGATTCACATATAAATTTACTTAATAATATACCTATACACATTCTAATAAGGTAAAATCAATCAACTCGTATTTTTTTTAGGATCGGCTCATTATCATCAACATTAGAATGATCAAAGTTATCTAACATTAAATTAATATTCTCAATATCATCATCGTCGTCATTACAATTAATTTCACAATCATTTTCAAATTTTTTACACTAAAAGTTGAACTCTTCCCCTTTAAAATGGCACTTGTTACGTTTCTTAATTATTATAAACAAAGGAGCTATGAATTTTTGAAAAAAAATTGCTAACTTTGCCCCAAATTGACCTAGGACCTTCTTTTTTTTTTCAGAATTCGTGTAAAAATATCAGCTTTTCAAATATCGAAAAACCGATGCTCTACAATCAATTGTTAAAAAATTATTCTATTTGTTTATAAGGTAAAAATCTGAGTTCTTTTGCAACGTCATTTTGCAGGTCTGAAAATTAATTTTTTCGATATCTAACAAAGCATTTTGGTAAATCAAGTCTTTCTCTTTCAGGAGGAGGCCGTAGAATCATTGTATTTTGATTTCTCTGGACGTAGTGGGGTTGCAAAAAAAAGGTCTCTGGGATAAATTAATGCAATTTTGCAAAAACTATTTGACAAATCGATTTGAAATTTTTACCAGATATTAAGCACTATGAGAGTCAACTATTTACGCAAGGACAAAACAGTAGATTGTTTTTTACACAAGATATTGTTTATTGAATAAAATTCCGCATTTTGCAATTATCTTAGCAACAATTAACTATATCGACATTTAACAACCGCCATTTTAAAGCTTTTTTAATTTCCTACAAGGTGATTCGTTTGATTTATCTGTAAGATAGTTTACTTTTTACTGGCAGGTGAAAAAGTGTGAAAAAACACGTTTTTTTCCATTTTTTTGCATTAAAATGACTGTAAATAAACATATGCAGAAAATCGACCGCAGATTTTATATAGATTTCATTTATTGACACCTATACTACCTAAAAATCGTGGTCTCTGCCACAGTCCCGAACATGGTACTTTTTTTACTCATTTCCCTGGACTATAATGTTAACAAATTTTATTGCATTATATATTTTAATTTTAAGTAAAGTGTTTAGTGAATTTAAACAACAAGGCTTAAATATAATCTGTTCAAGTTTAATAATGTAAAGAATAATATAATAATGGAAAGAATGGTATATAAATGGTGCAAATTCAATACGAGTAAGAAACAGTTATTGAAATAAGAGAACATTTTTTACCTTTAGTCTGTTGGAAAATCTGGTGGTTTTATTATTGTAGAACGCAAGTTGTCATGGCCATTGTGCTTTGCCGTGGTCGTCAACATGACTTGCTGATCATAGTGTCAGTTTTTTCAGCGTGCCTACCCTACCTTGCTAAAGTGACAGAGAAGATTATATCTAACAGCAGGTGCGTCTCTTAAACAAACACCCCCCCCCCCCCCCCCCGTATCTTAACTGTTGACAAAAGGTGTTTACCGGCTGATGTAGTAAGAGTTATATTGGACAAACAGGGAGAGTATCCAGTGCAGAATCAAGAAACGCCGAACTCGGATACAGATATAACTCAGGTAGCAGACAGCTGATGACGTTATGCGACGAATAAATAAATGACGTCTCTGTAACGTTATCTTTTTGACGAATTTTGACGTTAGTTTGTTACGTCAGTTTGACCTACTTGTAACCTCCAGTGACAATAAGCAGTCGATCTTTTATTATAATGAATTCATAAACACTAGATAATTTGCCTGCAAAGTTCATATTTCATTCAGGTAACATCGAATAGTGATTTACGTGGATCTTATAATGGTCGAGTAAAGATTATTGAGCTGTAACATAATCACGTAATTTTTACGTCATTGTTATGTTTTTACAGGGGTCAAAGTGATATATAATCTAACCAAAAATCAACGTACTATAAGTTATGAATAGCAGGAATAATTTTAAGAAAGTGGTTCGGTATCGGCAGAGTAATACATGGAGACTTGTTTTGCCGAGTACCGTGTTTTAGAACATTACATTCATAGAAATATGACAACATCGGTCTTTAAAATCCTTGTGAAAAGGCTGATAGTATGACTAAAGAGATTCTAAGCCATATTTGACGACCATGGCAATACCTGGAAAAACTATTATTATTATAGTTTTTCTTAGTTTGCTTTCTGTTGAGAAAAAAAATATGTTTAATGAATGTGATATAGTCTTTTAGGCTAGCATCTACGAATTATGGAAAACCACAGTGTCTCCATTGTTATAAATCTTTGTTCTTGTTAATAAACGCAACTTGTATAGTTACAACCGTGAAACAATGATTTAAAGTTAATTGAATAAAAGAATACTTAAAGTACCTATTGTCAATATAAGTATTTTTTTTATTTTCTTAAATAAAATCTTATATATCGATTTTTATTTGGGTTGGAGAAAATTATAAGCCATTATTGGTCTAATTTAACGTACTTGTTTTTAAACTTAAACAGATTATTATTACTTATTTATATAGATGAATATAAATTTGTTTTTTTCTGAAAGAGCGACGAATGCATATTTTATAGTTTTATTAAAACCAGTCAATCAATTGGTTCCTTCTTTTAAGAATACAGGTAGTATTCGTTCATTATTATCTATTGTCTATTTTTTAAGTACTGTAAATGTTGTAAATATGAAAAATACTATAATAATAGTAACAAATGGTTTTACTAAGAAAAGAGGCAAACAAAGATAGGAGAGGCATTATTTTTTCTTAAATAATCAAGAATGATATGAAAGTCAAATAAGTAATTAATTCTCAGTTAATTTATTGATGCCGATTTCTTCTCTCTGTAAAGTTTGGATAAATTTTTGCCTGTGTTGAAAACATAACACATCCACATAAGAAAAATTTTTTGTTCCGTTCTAGGGATCAGACTTTCATATCCTATAGTATTTTGACCCGCTGAATCCAAATCTGCCATCAGATTTGAGCCAGCACGTCTCAATTTTGCAGAAAATGTTTGTAACTCTTATTTTCACGTTTTTTTTTTTGTGTGGCTGTGTAATATATATAAAATTATCACTATCTAATATATTACGAATTTGTGGCGAGTAAACATTAAATTTCAAAATAGAAATAAATCGAAATATAATACATAAAATGTAAATTTTTGTACTTGAATTGTACCGACGCAAAACATATTTGAGCCAATAATTTATTTATGTATTATATTCATATGTTGGTAAAACAGGATAAATGCTTTATTAAATAAATCATAATATAATTTTTTATTTCATACAATAATAATAATAAATTGTATAGGCTTATTTTACTACAAAATATTTGAGACTGATATTAAATCAAAATAAGAAACTAACACTTACCGCCTCATTCGAAATTAAATGATTAAATAATTTCAGATCCAAATTTTCTCTTTTTACTTGTCTTTGGTCTTGAAAAAAGTCAATCAGAGTTATACTGAATACGGCGGTTAGTATTTTGCAGTTAGCATTTTCCACCTCTTCTTACGTTATTGTATTTTGATAATACTATTCAGGGACCATAAACATATTTTACAGGTACTGTAATGTATTATATTAAACATTGTATCTATAGTGCGTCTTCACAATCTTTAAAACGTGAATTACATTTATCAAAATATTATGACATTTATATATATTATGGTTATTACTACCTATGTAGTCTTGCTTGCTTCAGTCAAAAGAAAATATTTTGGCATCTTTTGTTACCACCTATCAAAGCGCTTTACTAAAAATAAAATTGACTGATTTAAGAGAAATAAAGGAATTGGTGTATTATAGCCATCCATGTTAGATAAACAATTGTAAAGTACTAAGTAATAAATAACTTAAAGAAAACAATAAATCTGAGGCTTTCTAGTACTGTTTTATAGAAACATTTATATTATTTTGGATAATATAATGTGGAGTAAAACTAAAATTATTAGGGAACTGTCTTGCAATAGCCATTTTTGCTGGAACTTGTAAACATTACAAGAATTTAGTAAAAGTTTTCAAACTACTAGGACTTCCAGAAGCTATTTCTTTAAATAAAATTTTCAAAATAGTCTTTTTTTCGCCGTTTCTTTAACATTTCTGTGGTTGCAGAGCGCTCGTATCATAAAAAGAATACAGATTGTTCATTATAAAATTGCAAATGAAATTAGGTCCGAACCTTTTTGATCAATTTAAGTTGCTGTGATTAAAAACAATTAAGATTGGTAATTTTTAAACAATTTATAACTTAAATAATCATCCATATATTTTAATGAAACTTTATAAAATTGCAAATGAAATTAGATATGTCTTAACCTTTTTGATCAATTTAAGTTGCAGTTATTAAAAACAGTTAAGATTGGTAATTTTTAAACAATTTATAACTTAAATAATCCATATATTTTAATGAAACTTTAGGAAAACTTTCTTGTAGTAGAGTTTAATCTTGGTCACTAATTTAAAGTCAAAATTATGTTTGTAAGGCCTAAAAAGCAATAACAAAGTCGAAAATTGCAGTGCCGCGTCGATTGTTCAAATATAATGGAACGAGACTTTCTTTAGGATGCAGATTTTTCAAGTACGTTTTCACAGTAGTAGCGACAAAAAAAATAAACCATTATTTTGCGTTTGTTTATTTTTTTAACAAATACATTTTTTCCTCGAAATTTTCAACAAAAGTACACGCAAATACGAAAAAAGCAAAAAATATTAATTTTTTTATACGCTAATTGAGAGCTATTTTTGTAATTTTGTCAGATTTCAGTTCATAATATTAAACCGTTCTCGAATAAAAAAATCAAAAAGTCTCGAAAATAATAATAATTTATTGAAAGGCATAACTGACTCAATTGAAATATTAACCAATTGTAGATACTACCAGAACATAAACGTGGAATAAATTGGAACAGAATCTGACAACGGGAACACTGAAAAAAAATTCATGAATTCTGGAGTTTTTTAAACCCTATATAGTTTCGGCACAGTTACCATTTTTTTTTTTTTCGTAGAATCATGAGATAGTTTTTTACCACATATAATTTTTCTAAAGCGGTCAAATGGGTACTTGGTACCTGAAAAAAATAAAATGTTCGTTTTTATTTTTTTTTTAATTGTGATATGCCTCGTGATACGCCGATGCTAAAATTGTCATATTTTTTTTTAACATCTTGGTATACCTAATTTTTTGAAATCGGTAATATCAGTAGAAGGTCCTTAAAAAAAATAAAAAACAATTGTTTAAAAATGCCCAGTCTTAATTAGTTTCACTGGTGTTTGCAACTTAACAAATTAATCAAAAAGGTTCAGATAGGTCTAGTTTTCTTCGCAATAATATAAGGAATAGTTTATTATATTTTATTGCGACATGAAGGTAGGTAAAACTGCCCAAAAATACTATTTTGAAAATTATTTTGTTCAAATAAATATTATCCGGAAAATCTTATTGCTACATTACCTATAATCTTGCTATTATAATTCTTTTTTTTTTTTAGCAGATTTGGACCCTTAGTTTTACTCCATTATAAAATAAGCCCGCTGGTGTACATTAAACAATGGAGAATTATTTTCTTGAAAACTTAATATATTTAAAGGGCATCTTTGAATAATATTATTTCATTTGATTATTGACCATTTTGTATACAGAAAGAGGCAAACATATGTTATACACTCTTTTAACAAAAATGCATTTTCAGTGATTCTCTTCTCAAACACCTTTTTCATAGCTAGAGTATTTTTTTATAATTTTGCACTTGCAATGATCTATGACAGCGGAGATATTCTAAATTATATTTCACAATCTCTTCCTCAATAATTACATAAACACAGATAGTTTCCATGTTATGTAATTATTTCAGAAGAGACTGCTCATATAATTCTAAGTTAATCGTCAGGTAAGTCCATTCAATTAATTGCTAATTAATTATAATTAGATTTGACTTTTTTTGTAAACAGTATGTTAAATTATCTTTTGGAGAGAGAACCACGGGTTATTCCTTCCACTGTCTTCATATTATTACGTGTGCTGTGCAGCTTGACCAACCTATTATAGTCATCACGTGATAATATAAATTATTAATGAAAATGCATTTACTTTCTAGGAAGTAAAAATATTAATAATCCATTTTAACAATGCTCAGTTCATTTACATTTACATTACATAGAAATTATCAACGAATTTATTTATACAACGTTGGTTTTTATTCACGAATTTTATAGAAAAGAGTCAATTTTGTTTCATGAGAATATTATTTTTCTTTTAGGAACTGACAATTTATATGTTACCTACTGTATATTTTTCTATGAGATTTTAGAAAAATGAATTCAGTAACGTTCAGTGTTGAATTGTTGCATCAGCGGAAAAGGGAATTAACTAAAATGAATTACAAATAAGAGTAAAAATGATATTTTTAAAATGTTTAAAAATTCTCGTTTCTGATGTTTTGGTGAAGATACCTATAAAACTGCGGAAAACTACTCAAAATTGCAGAAGTATAAATTTTGTACAGTATTATCACACATAAATTGGGGGAATGTGAAAGGAAGGAGGTTAACTTGTCTTGACGAATGGGTCAGGTTTTTCTGCAAAAATACTATAAAGAAGAACTACTTTATTCTAAAATTTGACATAGCGAATGACTTTTGTAATAAATAATGTATTTTCTACTAGCGTCTTATAATAACGACTTTTTGATTCTTTTTAAAAATGACATACTCTTACTCACTAGTGGCAAACAATTACATTTTTAAGGACCGTAGAGCGAAAAAGTAAAAACAATGAAAATTATGAAATTAATTCCTTAGAAACCGATTATTCCATCTGTCGCCTGCCTACTTTCGAATGTAAGAATCATTTCATATAATGTAATTTTGGCAAATGGAATAACATTTTGGTGTACCTAGAAGTAGAAATAGGTAAAATTTAAAAATAGTGTTATATGTAATGATAATTTCTTTATAGTATTATTGTAGTAAAAGGTACCGTACCATCTTCAGCTTATAGATTTAGATATTTAATATTTGAAAAAGATATTGCTGAATTAATTATGTAACGCATATTTGTTTTTGGGATCGCTGATTACGAATCTTAAGCCAAAATAAAGAAATTCAAAATGATGCGGTTCCTATATGGCACATAGAAGTGTTTTAATCGAACAAATGAGAATCTAGGTGATGCGATATATTAAAGAAAAACAGTATTTGAAATTTTTTTTAATTAGTGGATAGCTACGGCTATAGTAACAAAATGTCGACATATTTAAAAAAATGTAGACGCACATTGTTTAGACCATAATTTCTTTGTTTTTCATGATACATATATAAACAAAGAATTGATTTAAAGTTTGATATTAATTTTTATTATCTTAAATTTTGATCCTTAACATTTGTGACTTAAGTATCATATTATTTTTTAGATTTAGTTGCTCATATGAAATCCGTAAGAATTTTCATCACTTGCCGCTTCAAGATATTAAACAAATGATCCTTCTATTGTTTTTATATAATTTAACGATCCACGTAGATGTGTGGATTTAATATCGCTGCAGTTTGAGAAATATCACCACCTTTAACATCAAAAAGAGGAAATTTTTCTTTTTTACTCCAGAATTAGACATTTCCATTTTTTGGTCCTCAATTATGTTTGTTTTATGAGGAAATTTTAATTAATTCTCTTTCCTATTTTGATACATAGAGAATAGTGTAAGCATTAATAGTTATAAGTATGTCCAATATGGATCAACATTGATGTGACAAAAAATAAGTGTTTCCAGACTTTTTTCTTTGTATTTTCTAAGTTTGTTTAAATTGAACTTTATAAGTAAAGGAAAGTAAATATATGTGTTGTGAAACTAATATATGAAAATAAAATTTGATGTAAAAAGTAAAATATTACATAAATGTAACTAATAGAATAATAATAAATTAAACATTGGTGTCTAAAATCGATTTATAATGTATCTTTTGTTATTTCTAAACTTTATACTTTAGGCAATTATTTTGTATTTTTTTAATTCATAAAATGTTTGCTTTATATACCTCTGTTGTTTAAAATTTTGAATTTCATATTATGTTGATTTTTGATTGTAGATAAAATGTTATTGTCTATTTACTGTTATTAATTTGTTTCTATATTTTATTTTGTTTTTAATGTATGTAAATATGGAGTGATTAAACAGAGCTAAATATTATTTATTTATAATATATTTGTATAAACTAAAAAAAAATATACCACTATTATTAATAAAATAACTGTTTTTTTGAACTCTTACTTTACCTTTCCTAAACAAATATTTTGTGTCATTTTGTGTCATTGCCTGTATATCAATATATCAATGTCATTAAATCTCATCAAGATAACGGAATACCACAACGATGCAGTCAATTTGTCATTTGACCCAAGAATAATTCCTACAATTTTTTTTATAGTGTAGAGAAGTACAGATGCCACAGTCATTAATTGATTAAATAAGTTTCCCCAAAAATATCGTTGCGGCTATATTTTCAATATGGCGGTCAAACTAGGATTTTCTCAATTATCTCCTTTGCTGTTAGTTTTCGCCTAAATTTTGATGAGTTGTTGCAATTTTTAAAGGAGTAACAGTGGAAAGAAAAACTTTAATTAATCATTGTGGCAATCTCTTGTTATAAAAGAAAAAAAATCTTGTAGGAATTTTATGCTCTTCAGACCATACTAGCATAATGCATTTTGTTAGAGCAGAAGTTAGATTGTTTTGGTGCTTACGGCACATGCAACATATAACTTCATCGGGTGTACACAGTGGTCTACAAATGTATAGGGCACAAAAAAGGCCATAAAAACCGACCTTAAAAATATCAAAGTCAGCGCTATTATATGCTGACAAGAGTACTACAGAGCCTTACTTCAAATGTTTGTATATCAGAACGCCGACAAAACTCCGCGCCGTTCTAGTTCATAATAATAATAATAATAATAAACTTTATTTTCCTTTTACCACAATATGATACAATATTGTGTAGGAATAGACTCGGTCGCGTAGCCATAATTTTGGTTTGGGGGGGCCAAAACAAAAAATTCTAAGACTTAGTAAAAATAAACGATATCAATTTCTAACTTAGAATTAGTACCTATGCTAACAATTTCGGGTCGGACTTAATATCTAAAAAAAAAGAAGTAAATCACAGAGCAGTACATATTAAAATATTCTTCTAGTTTGTAGAAGGTTTTGCAAATTAAAGTTTTTTTCTAGATAGTGAAAGTTTATAGCAATGTTTTAAAATTCCACACGAAGGTGATTAAAAATTCTAGGTCCTAAATAACTGGGTGATTTTACAGAGACATTTAATTTATTGGAGGGCACATAAGATCATGTTTTTGGCTGGTATTTACCTTATGTAGATGATTGGTACAAACAAATTTGCTCGTCTTTAAACACAAATAAACAGTTCAAATATTAAAATTAACGGAAATGTCAATATATTATAGTCACAAAATGTATTTTTACAGATTTCTCTTGTGGATTAAACCTACCATACATCTTATCACATGCTTTTGGGCTAAAAATACATTATTTGATAAGGTGGAGACCCCCAAACCAAACGCATAGAATCAATCTCAGCAAAAGGTAAATTCCTTAGTTGAGCCTTGTTTAGAACATTTTTTACATTTGTGAACTCGTAAATTACTGAATGTCATTTGGCTATCACTAATTCACAATGGTTTTTCCAGTTGAAGCAGCTGTCAATATTTGTACCCAAGAATTTTACATTGGACATCCTTGTTGCTATTAACATATTATCAAGTTGAATATTTGGATAATCACATTTCTCCAAACAGTACATTCCGGCTCTAAAATATCAACATTTTTATCTAATAATATAATAGATGTGTCGTCTGCGTAAAAAGTAAAGTCTGCTAAAGTACTCAAACTATCCAGATCATTAACATATAATAAGAACATGGGACCTAATACCGACCCTTGTGGTACGCCCAAATTAATTTCTACAGATATCGAGTTAACAGAATCAATTGTATTGCGCGTAATATTGGTAACTGACACATACTGTTTCCGACTGATAAATAACTTTCAACCCAGTCTAAGGACCCTTACCCCATACTTAGAAAGTTAAGTTTTTTATGATCGACGCAGGGGTGATTCGCGTAACTATATCACAAGAGTTAGAAATCTTGATTAAAAGAGGCGTGTTTTCGTTTATTTCTTATCATAATCATGCCAGAACATACTTTACATAAGAGTAATGATGTTTTATCTATCAAGTAATACATTATATTTATTATTTAATATAGTGTAGAAAATATAGTATGCCCCGGTCTCCCCTTCTATTAAGTCGGTCGGTAGCTTCACAGAGGCAACAAGTTTTAAAGATGGAGTTGGTACTTCAAATTCAAACCATTCAAATTTGTTTTCGGAAAAAGTTCACTTACTACAAGGCTTACCTCAAGGATCTGTACATGAGAATTTGTTATATATTTTGTACATATACCGATGTAAAAGATTATATCAATAATAATAGTATTATATCGATTGACTTCGTACCAATATTCCGATACTAATTCCTGTGTAGCAACTGAAGAGTCCGTAATGGCCGTATAAGTGAACCATCATGAATTAGATAACTGGAAATGGGACATTTTTGGGCATAACTCTAGAAGCCGGTCAAATTGGGAATCTTACACTAATGGTTTTATATCGAAATTAAATTAGTAATGTTATGTAATACTAGTTATGAGAAACCAACTTTCAATAAATTGCTTAAGAATATCTTGTTCTTTATATAGAATACTAGAACGGGCTGAAGCCCGTTCTAGCTCCTAGCGGAGGGCTGAGTGCTTCGCACTCAATTGAGCGCTTCGCGCTCAACTTTGTTTTTTTAATTTGACATGTGAATCGATAGATGGCGTTGTGAAGCTTGCTTGTGTGTGTTGAACGTCTGTACAATTTCCGTGATTTGAAAGTAACCCTCATTTATATATTTCATTAGATAAATAAGCATTTGGTGTAATGATTTGGGGTACATTGCTGATTTAATACACTATAAATTTAGTGAAAGTGTAAATATGTCTTCACAAATTATAATAGTAAAAACATATGTAATAAGAAACACGTTATACTTGTATATACAATTTTACGTATGAAAGACTCAGCTATAAATGTTACGTATAAGTGACTCTCGTGAACGTGAAGTATGAATTAATTAGTGTGACATTAGCTGTGTTTGTTTCGTCCAGAATGAACTGACTGCAATTACCAAAGAACCAATCAAATTGAGTTATTTTTGAAATAATTAATCTCTATTGGTTGCTTACTGATTATGTAATGAAGTCAGTGTTAGCTAGAGGAAGAACCTTATTGTTTTTGAGGAAAGTCAGTCAGTAAATAAGGAAGTTATTAATTATATATTTTTTTCACAATAGAATTGGTATCACAAAATTTAGGATGCCCAAAAAATAACATTATTTACAAAAAAAAACTGAAAAGTATCCTACAGAATGTGTAACAGTTATAAAAAACTCAGAGGATTGGTGAAGAGTACACATTATTTTCCTAATTTTCGTCGATTGCATTTAAATAGTAGGTGTACTTTTGATTCTCTCGAATTTCGTTTTTTCTTCAATAGTGTTATCTACTTTTCAAATATGAAGTCATTATCTCTATCCGTTCGTGCGTAGTAAGAAATTTTATTTTTTGTGACGTAGGCGTATTTTTGATTTACTCGGATTTCGTTTTTTCTTCAATAGTGTTACCTATACTTCAAATATGAAGTCATTATCTTTATCCATTCGTGAGTAGTAAGAGATTTTCTTTTTTGTGACGTAGGTGTATTTTTGATTCACTCCGATTTCATGTTTTCTTCAATAGTGCCAAATACATTTCAAATATGAAATCAATATCTCGATCCGTTCGTGCGTAGTATGGGTTTTTCTTTTTTATGACGTAGGCGTATTTTTCATTCATTTAAATTTCGTTTTTTCTTCAATAGTGTTACCTATATTTCAAATATGAAGTCATTATCTCTATCCGTTCGTGCGTAGTAACAGATTTTCTTTTTTGTGACGTAGGTATATTCTTGGTTCACTCGAATTTCGTTTTTTATTCAATAGTGTTATCCATATTTCAAATATGAAGTCATTATCTCTATCCGTTCGTGCGTAGTAACAGATTTTCTTTTTTGTGACGTAGGTGTATTCTTGGTTCACTCGAATTTCGTTTTTTCTTCAATAGTGTTACGTATATTTCAAATATGAAGTCATTATCTCCATTCGTTCGTGCGTGGTAAGAGATTCTCTTTTTTGTGACGTAGGTGTATTATTGATCCACTCGGATTTCGTTTTTTCTTCAATAGTGTTACCAACATTTTAAATATGAAGTCAGTATCTCTATTCGTTCGTGCGTGGTAAGATATTGTCTTTTTTGTGACGTGGGTGTATTCTTGATTCACTCGGATTTCGTTTTTTCTTCAATAGTGTTACCCATATTTCAAATATGAAGTCATTATCTCTATTCATACGTGCGTGGTAAGAGATTGTCTTTTTTGTGACGTAGGTGTATTCTTGATTCACTCGGATTTCGGTTTTTCTTCAATAGTGTTATCAACGTTTTAAATATGAAGTCATTATCTCTATTCGTTCGTGCGTGGTAAGATATTGTCTTTTTTGTGACGTGGGTGTATTCTTGATTTACTCGGATTTCGTTTTTTCTTCAATAGTGTTACCTATATTTCAAATATGAAGTCATAATTTTTATCCGTTCGTGCATAGTAACAAATGTTCTTTTTCGTGATGTAGGTGTATTATTGATCCACTCGGATTTCGTTTTTTCTTCAATAGTGTTACCAACATTTTAAATATGAAGTCATTATCATTCATTGTGGCTGTGTTATTAAATGCAGTATTTTTGAAACTTAAACGTAAAATATAATTTAAAATTCTAGCAATTTTTCTAGCAATTCTAGCAAGTCTTTTCCATTCGGTTTAAAAATATTAGAGAAAAAAGCTATTTCATATATCAACATTGAGCTATTATACAGGGTATAGCGCAAATATATTTTAAATAATTATTAAATTTTGATTGTAGAGATAAATTGCAAATTTCTTATGGTTGTTTTTTAATATACTGTTATTAAACTTATTTCTTAAGTAATTATTACCGCTTTTATTCATTTTTTAAATAAAATTCTTTAAGGCTAGCAATGAAAAAATCCAAATTTTATTTGTACATCGAAAAAGACATGGAAAACTACATGTATTATAAATATTGGAGTGTTCAAACAAAAATGGGAAATTAAAAATTAACCTCTCTAATCTCTAATCCGCTGACGCACTAATGAGCGCGTCTCAATCTTCCAAAGATTCGAAGAGTCTGCTTTATTAAAGTTCGCTTCATACATTTTTCTTAATCACCAGAAAAAATAATAAAAGATATTACCTAATTTAACGCACAGGACACTGAGAAAGACCCGACGATCTCAAGCGGAATATGCATGACCGTTAATATGTTGCGCGACCGTTTCGTTTCCTATTGAATGACGTCACGATGTTAATAGCACCGTGTTTCAAATTCCCTCTTTAAAATTCGTGTATTTTGAAAATCGCACATGGGATTAATCTAAAATTTTCAATATCGCCTATTTTTAAGTAATACTTTATCCATAAGAAGTAACAACTACTAAAAATGAAATTCATTAAATGAGCCCATGATATATTAACGTACCTTTGGATCATTTGAAGTTGGTCCAGCCTTAAGCCAAATTATATGTCTCGAGAATCCATCTATACAACCATTTATACAAATACCATACTGCTTCAACTTATCGTATGAATCGACATTAACCAGCCAGTTTTACATTTATAAAATAGTCCAAATGGTACAACTCTGTATCTGGAATATATGGTTAAACCATATATTCCGCTGCGCGCTCATGTTTTTAACTGTATAACACTATTACTAAGCAATATGATTTCGTTATATATGACAATTCCAGAGCTCTTGGTATATTAGTACAGAATATATAATATTTGGTCGTACTTACCTCCTTTAAGTTAGTTGTCATGTTCTGTTGCAGAATGGTGCAGTGTGTTTCTTCTGCAGTAGCATGGTATGAATTATCACAATTACGAGTTATAAGTCGTAATTACGAGTTGTATGTCGTAATTACGAGTTGTAAGTAGTAATTACGAGTTGTAAGTCGTAATTATGAGTTGTAGTGTCGTAATTACGAGTTGCAAGTCGTAATTACGAGATACAAGTAGTAATTACGAGTTGTAAGTCGTAATTGTAAAATTACGAGTTGTAAGTCATAATTACGAGTTGTAAGTCATAATTACGACTCATAACTCGTAATTACGACTTGTAACTCGTAATTATGACTTACAACTCGTAATTACGAGTTGTAAGTCGTAATTACGAGATGCAAGTCGTAATTCGTACTATAAAAAAAAATAAAATTGTTGTGGCCCTTCTACGCTTCCGTAAATAAGAAATTATTTTTCCAAGATAAAATTTTACCAAAAGATATTAGAAAGCGGAAAAAATATATTATTTATTTTCTATTGTTCTTCTATTTATTCATTAATTTTTAGTATTGAACAATTAACCAAGTAAGTGTTTTTTTTAGAATAATATCATGGGCATTGCCATTGGGTGTGCACTTTTAATTTTTCCAACAAGAACAATATTAGTACAATAATATTAAATATTGTACAAAAGTAAGAAGCTTCAGAAATAAAAAAAAAACAAATCTGTCTATACAGAATAATAAACATATCGAATTAAATTAATATTTCCTAAGTGTTAATCATCCATAACGACAAAACTAAATTATGTCTTCACTTTAGTGTGAAAATAACGTCTTTTCACAATAAACTTCAATTATATAGCTCGATTGTAATATCTTAAATATAGATTTCTGTATTTATGACTAATCATTAAAAATTGTTATAATAATTAAGTGTAAAGATACACAGCCCCACAAAAAAAAAGTTCAAAGCAGCGAACCAGACTCATGTATCCCAATGTATTTTCGGTCGCTGAATCCGAATCCGGGGTCAAAAAAAATCGTACACCTCCAAAATCATTAGCTAGAGCCAAAAAAACACCCCAGAAATGGGGTAAAAAGAAGATTAAGCTACGAGAATAGTTGTTACTTAATCTTAATCAATCGAATTATACAAATTAAGGTTAAACAGCAGCATACATACAATAGATATGAAACACAACCCAGGAAGGGGCGAAAACTAGCCCCCATAGGCCCCATATATAAAAAAATCGATCCAAAGCAGCAATGACTGCTGAACATGCTTGAAATGTCTAAGTTTTGTTAAAGTGATAAGAAACTGCATCAGGTCCGACGTAATCTTCATAAACTGCCCCTATAGAGTTGATAACAACCACTTTTAAGTTTAAAGGACGCGAGAAAAACAAAAAAAAAACGTAAAATGCAATAGGATTTCTATTTTCATGGATGCTATGATTGGCTAAAATTGCTTAGTACTCTAAAATAGAGCTAGAAACTTACGTACCATCAACATCCTACAGTGCCAACCCTCAGAGGGTGTGAAAATTACTCCCTATGTAAGATTTGACTATAAACAGTTACAGTGACTTCTATAAAAATTCGAAACACCTGCGTTGTATGAAAGAGAGAAGAAACTAGACTATGTTCGACGCTGTGCTTAAAAATTACCCCCACGGGGTTGCGAGACGCCACCCATAAAAAAAAACTATGGAAATTAAACGAATAAGCAACAGTATAACTTTTTCAGTAGTCAACATTTTTTTCGTAGCATCTTGAATTACGTTAGTTTACATCCTTTCTGGGGGTGTTACTTAATAACATTGATAGGGCATGAGTTTCAAACTCTGAGTGTGCAACACGATTTTTGCCAATCATAGCATCCATAAAAATGTAAATCCGGTTAGTTTCTCTCTGTTTTTCCAGCATCCTACGGATATAGGGGTAGCATCTCGCAAAAGCCACCCCCACTCCTGTGGGGATGGCTTTTAAGCACAGCGTCGAACATAGTCTAGTTTCTTCTCTCTTCCACACAACGCAGGTGTATCGAATTTTCATAGAAGTCACTGTAACTTTTTATAATTAAATCTGACATAGGGGGTAGTTTTCACGCCCTCTGAGGGTTGGCACTGTAGGATGTTGATGGGACATAAGTTCTATTTTAAAGTATTACGCAATTTCAGCCAATCATAGATCCATGAAAATAGAAATCCTGTTGGATTTTACGTTTTTTTCTTGTTTTTCTCGTGTCCTTTGAACTTAAAGGTGGTTTTTCTCAAGAGGCAGTTTATGAAGATTACGTCGGACCTGATGCAGTTTCTTATCACCTTAACGAAATCTAGACATTTCGAGCTTTTTCAGCAGTCATTGCTATTTTGTATCGATTTTTTATATATGGGGGATAGTTTTCGCCCCTACCTGGGGGTGTGTCATATTTATTGTATGTACGCTGCTGTTTAACTTTAATTTGTATAATTCGATTGATTACAACTACTCTTGTAGCTTAATCTTCTTTTTATCCCATTTAAGGGATGTTTTTTGGCTCTAGCTAATGATTTTGGGGGTGTACGATTCTTTTTGACCCCGGACGGATTCGGATTCAGCTACCGAAAAAGCATAGGGATACATGGGTCTGGTTCGCTGCCTTAAACTTTTTTTTTTGTGGGGCTGTGTAATTTATACCGGAGGTCAATGGAATCATTAGACAAGCCATAGTTTCCAGGGTTTTCAAGATATAAGTCTTAAATTTGGCTGGGCATACCAAAAACGGCAAATTTTTCATAATTTGACACTTTTTCATCACTTCCGGTTTCCCCCGAAACGATCCCAGCATTAACATTTTAAAAAGAACACTCTGTATATTTTTACATTTTTGGATTCCGGAGACGATTTTAAGTACGACTGCGTAGTTTTAAAAAGTTTTATTTTTATATTTAGAGCACAGTGAATGCACTCAAATCAATCAAATGGACCAAAACAAAAAGAGAAAAATGCAAACGTGATATTTTTCGAATTGATTTGGTAGCTACGACAAACCAAAATCTCCGAAATCACTAATTTGTAATTATATCAACTTTTTCAAACGGTAACATCTTTTGAACACCCAGTATTTAAATACTCATTTTTACGACAAATCCATTGATACCTTCAAATTAAAAATCGGTTTGATATTAACCCAAATACACAAGCTCTTTAGTAGGTAATATTTAAAATATCGAGAAAATACGCGTATCAAGTAAGTATGCCGTGAACATTGAATACAACTAAATTCAAAACATTTATTTTGTCAACAAAACAATGCTGCAAATAAAAGAAGTGTGCTGTCCGAAATTATTCATTTTAATTGGGTGCATTCTTGATTCACTCGGATTTCGTTTTTTCTTCAATAGTGTTACCTATATTTCAAATATGAAGTCATAATTTTTATCCGTACGTGTATAGTAACAAATGTTCTTTTTCGTGACGTAGGTGTATTCTTGATTCACTCGGATTTCGTTTTTTCTTCAATAGTGTTACCCATATTTCAAATTTGAAGTCATTATCTCTATTCATACGTGCGTGGTAAGAGATTGTCTTTTTTGTGACGTAGGTGTATTCCTGATTCACTCGGATTTCGGTTTTTCTTCAATAGTGTTACCAACGTTTTAAATATGAAGTCATCATCTCTATTCGTTCGTGCGTGGTAAAATATTGTCTTTTTTGTGACCTGGGTGTATTCTTGATTCACTCGGATTTCGTTTTTTCTTCAATAGTGTTCCCTATATTTTAAATATGAAGTCATAATTTTTATCCGTTCGTGCATAGTAACAAATGTTCTTTTTCGTGGCGTAGGTGTATTCTTAATTCACTCGGATTTCGTTTTTTCATCAATAGTGTTACCCATATTTCAAATATGAAGTCATTATCTCTATTCGTTCGCGCGTGGTAAGAGATTGTCTTTTTCGTGACGTAGGTGTATTCTTGATTCACTCGGATTTCGTTTTTTCTTCAATAGTGTTACCAAAATTTCAAATATGAAGTCATTATCTCTATTCGTTCGTGCGTGGTAAGAGATTGTCTTCTTTGTGACGTAGGTGTATTCCTGATTCACTCGGATTTCGGTTTTTCTTCAATAGTGTTACCCATATTTCAAATATGAAGTTATTATCTCTATTCGTTCGTGCGTGGTAAGAGATTGTCTTTTTCGTGACGTAGGTGTATTCTTGATTCATTCGGATTTCGGTTTTTCTTCAATAGTGTTACCAAAATTTCAAATATGAAGTCATTATCTCTATTCGTTCGTGCGTGGTAAGAGATTGTCTTTTTTTTTGACGTAGGTATATTCTTGATTCACTCGGATTTCGTTTTTTCTTCAATAGTGTTACCTATATTTCAAATATGAAGCCATTATCTCTATCCGTTCGTGCATAGTAACAGATTTTCTTTTTTGTGACGTAGGTGTATTCTTGATTCACTCGGATTTCGTTTTTTCTTCAATAGTGTTACCTATATTTCAAATATGAAGTCATTATGTCTATCCGTTTGTGCATGGTAAGAGATTTTCTTTTTTGTGACGTAGGTGTATTCTTGATTCACTCGAATTTCGATTTTTATTCAATAGTGTTACCTATATTTTAAATATGAAGACATTATCTCTATCCGTCCGTGCGTAGTAACAGATTTTCTTTTTTGTGACGTAGGTGTACTCTTGATTCACACGGATTTCGTTTTTTCTTCAATAGTGTTACCTATATTTCAAATATGAAGTGATTATCTCTATCCGTTCGTGCGTGGTAAGAGATTGTCTTTTTTGTGACGTAGGTGTATTTTTGATTCACCCGGATTTAGTTTTTTCTTCAATAGTGCATATTTCAAATACGAAGTCATTATCTCCATCCGTTCGTGCGTAGTATGGGTTTTTCTTTTTTGTGACGTAGGTGTATTTTTGATTCAATCGAATTTCGTTTTTTCTTCAATAGTGTCACCTACATTTCAAATATGAAGTCATTATCTCCATCCGTGCGTGTGTAGTAAGAGATTTTCTTTTTTGTGACGTAGTTGTATTTTTGATTCTCTCGAATTTCGTTTTTCTTCAATAGTTCCACCTACGTTTCAAATATGAAGTCGATATCTCTAAGACTGAGGGCGCTTATACAGATCGACGGTTTATAAAATTGTCCTTGGTTTCAATCTGCATCGCACAAAAACACGAAACAAATGTCAATGTAGACAAATCGCCCTGTATATGACTTTTTATCGCCTCGCAGATTGACAGCAGTGGACGAATCTGATTGGACGTTTCGATATTTAGCTATGACGTAGGCACGGTCGGGACGAAAAAAAATTAAAAGGAGCCTCCACTTTGGCCGTCCGCAGTTAATTAATTCTTGAAGCAGGACAATTAAAAAAAAAAGACTTTTAGATAATTTAATTCTGTGCAAATTCGTTAGGACGAAGTTTTTTGGCCTAGGAGCCACCGTTTAGGAGTTATGGAGGTTTTAAGTGAAAAATGTACCATTTTGAGTCGTGCATCGCCATACATTTGGGTCGATTTCTCCGAAACGAAAGTATTTAGGACAATTCTGATGGAACTGGGCGATTTCCCAAGAAATTATCTGGACCCTAGTGAAAATTTATTTTTGAGCTAGCTGCAGCCGTTTCCGAGATATAAACGAAAAACGGCGGAAAAAAAAGTAGCGTTTTGGAGCCGAAAAAAGTGCATAAACATGCAATCTTAAAATGTTCATATTTGTCGAAATACACCAGCAGAACGACCGTACGATGTCGCGATGGAAAGTGGAAGAGTTCTAGTTGAACCGCATCGTAAATTTCATAGGGCAAATAGAAAATTCGGCCCGGCACGAACGTATGAAAAGTGACATTTTTTGACATTTCAACAAAATTGCAAAATGCAACGACACGACAAAGGGAGCATCGTGAATAAAAATTGAGGGTTTCAAAAATTCGTCCAGAAAGAGACGGACGAATTTAATCAGTTAATTAAGAAGTTAATCGTTAAATGGATTCGACGAAATATATCCTAATCCAGTAAGCATTTTATTGTGTGTCCGTCAATACCGTTTCGCGCCCAGAGAATTGAGCGCAAAAAAAGCCTTTGCTGCAGTAAATTTGGAAAGAGTAAGGTATAACGCCCTGTCTCTCTTGGGGTTATTTAAAATGAATTCTAAATCAATAAAAATACGAAATTAACAATAAACTAATTTATTAACAAAGTGGTAGAGCAAATGAGAATAACACTACAGGGTATGGGCGAATAAATTTGTGCTAACGAATAAAGAAGTACAAACAAATAATCAAACAAATGCACAGATATACGGAGAGACAGACATAATGGTATAAAATACAAAAGATAAATAGGTAAAACGTAATAAAGGGAGATTGGCCAATTCCGCAAGAAAAAAACTATTAATAATAAATAAATGATTGTTCATTCACTTATCAGAATTATTTTCCGAGCAAATTATCCAAGAATGAGCAATTAAATATTTATTTAAGTTTAAATGCAAAAACAAGCTAGAAGACTTAACTAAAAGGTACAAATGGGAGTATTTATACACCCACAAAAATTTACATAATTCCTCGAACGAAATACGTAAAGATAAATTTTAATATTAAACATATAGCACTCCAAAAGTAAATTTGAGTGTTTAGTCGAGATAAAAAATTAGCAAGTACAAATTAAGCTTGCTTGCAGTGTTCATGAAAACGTAAAGGTAACGAACACGCACTACACTGTGATCAACTTGATAAACTACTGGCTCAAATCTTCCCAAATTGATGACTCGTGCATAAACAGGAAAATATAAAGTTCAGATCGGTACTTACATAAGTTCACTTTGGACATTACCAATAAAACTGCAATCCTATTTAAAGTTGAAAACGTAGATTGAACGCACTATTATTTAGACACTTTTAGGTAGATATTACACATAACAATACTTATTTCGAATGTACAGCTCGCAAAAGCACACATAATCTGGCTGTCAAATTCCTTAACCAGCTTAAACGAAGGAAAGAGACTAAATAAATAATTAATTTATAATTTTTATGGTTTAACTAAACCATTTAAATTCTGGAACTTTTAGTATCTTCACTCAAATTTGGTTAAAAGATTGACTGTGTCTCGCTCAAGGCGGCCGTAGAAGTACTTCTCTGTCATGTCTGCCGCTTGGTTCGGTATTTATCTCTTCCCCCACTAGTAGTCAAAATACCTCTAGTCCTTAAACCCGCGAATTTAAACTATGGTTTCTCATTGGAGGAAAGGCATTATTTTCAAATGTCTACCAGTAAAGCCGAGAACTAGGCGACGGTTACGTTACCTTCTAGAACCTTACAGTAGCGGCGATAATTTATTTTTTAAGAGGTAACAAAATAGGTAATTTATGTACGGAAAATACGAAATAATGTAATTTAAGGGCTTTTATGCCTGGGAATAAAAATGACCGTTACAAAGGGGTACAGCCCTCTCAGATTTTAATATATTGTAATGCAATTCTCCGCATCTTATGGAAATTGGGTTTCGGCCTAATTTGCTCATATTACAGGATTCTGTAGTATTTTGAGGTCCTGATTAAAAGTCTTCAATGGCACATTGCTCTAAATGCCTTACGAATGCTTGAATGTTAATAACACAGGTGTACAAAAAGAAGGTATTTTTCTAAGGTTCTGTTCTAACTTTTTTGAAGATTTTGACGCTCTAAAGCCAATTTTGAACACACAAAAATTTTTTATTTCTCTAAAATCTCACTTACCCTTTTTAGGGCATAAAAGAGGAAAAAGCTGCATGGTTAGATATAAAATCATTTACGAAGATTCATTCATATAAACCTTTCCTTAAATAACATAGGTCAACAAAAAAATTTTTGCTCCAAGGTTGCCTTAAGTATTTTTGTGTGCTGAAACCGAATTTTAAATTTAAAAAATTTTCTACCCCGTAGATTTTGAGTAAATGTCATAAATTGTCAAGAAATCGTGTTTTGACAATAAAAACAGGAGTTTTAGCTCAGTCAATAACGGAGGTGTAGAGTGCGTGAGCAGAGACCTAAGCGATTCCTTCAGAAAGTTGTTTAGGGTTCTTAAGGAGTAAACATACTAAAAATATCTCACTTTTGGTTTTTTCGCTTATATCTCGAAAATGATGCGTCGTAGGGAAAAATTTTCTTATACCGAATGAAAGCTCATGAAATTCTCGACAACTTTCGTTTTATATATTTTTTTCGAATTCGCAACCGTTTTCGAGCTGCACTCTCCGGAAAAGTAAAAATTTTTGAAAAACAGATTTTTACCTGAAAAATAGAAAATTGTATTTTAAAGATGATAAAAAAAAGTCACATATAAGGTAAGTAATTTTATTAATTTAATTTTAAACACAGATCATATAAACTTAACAAAGATACCTCTATTTATAGTGCCGAGGCTATGGCTATCCTCAAAGCCTTAGAATACGTCGTCAATGAACATGAACATTGCACTATTTTATCGGATTCGCTGTCTGTTCTTCAGAGTATTGCTAACAGTCAAGACATTAACTACACTATTCATACGCGTATTGCTGAAATTAAAATGTTAGAAAATAAAATAGGAAGGTTAATCAAATTTGTATGGGTTAAAGCTCATACAGGCTCATCTCTCTTCCACAGCAGTTTTCACGATAAGGACGTCAGCATCATCGGTGGCCTGGAGAGTCTGTACCATTCTCCTGAAGCTTTATCTGTAGTAAGGAGATGAACTGACCTTTGTTGGTAGGATTAGACAAAAAATCTTCTTGTTTCACAGGTCATCGATGTTTTCCATGTCAAATTGATGTCAGCCGACCTCCTCAGTCTGTATCGTCGCCTCTGTTCTTGTGATTTCGTACTATTGGCTGAGTTTGCATCTCCATCAAATACCACAGCGCGACTTATTCCAGGGTAGTGGTGGTTGACATAGGTGATATATCCAACACAAATTGTGGCAACGGAGGCATCTTTGTGCCAAATTACTCTGTGCAGTAGGAATCCTCCATCTACTACTATGTTCATCTGAGACAGTTGAACTTCCTCATCGCACTTTAATTGAACAGCGCCAAGGGAAATGGGGCCAACTCGTACCCCAAGAACTTCATCAAATCCTCCTCTGATCGTTTGCTTATACACATTCGGTGAAATAGCAATATTGGGTCAACTGCAACCTTTTAATCGTGAATTTTTATCGATGATCTGACAGAGGAAAGAGTGAATGCACGATCTTTGCTGGACAACTTGATGTCGTAGAATTTCAAGTCCACTATCTTATTCATTGCCTCTTTACCAACTCGAACAGCATCGTAGCAATTTATTGTGACATCTCCCGCCACCCTATTCGCAATTGACATAATGTCACTGGTTTCTGGGAAGGGAGGATGAGCAAAATAACTATGACAGTGGTCACAACCGGTGCATTTACCCTAGCTGTGGCGTAAATTTGAGGTAAAAATCTGTTTTTCGAAAATTTTTACTTTTCCGGAGCGTGTAGCTCGAAAACGGTTGCGAGTTCGAAAAAAGTATATAAAATGAAAGTTGTAGAGAATTTCATGAGCTTTCATTTGGTATAAGAAAATTTCCCTACGACGCACCATTTTCGAGATATAAGCGAAAAAACCAAAAGTGGGACATTCTTTTCCCCCCCACCCCTCCGGCTCACCTCCTAGGCGTCAGGACTTTTAGTATGTTCACTCCCTAAGTACCCTGAACAACTTTCAAAAGGAATCGCTTAGGTCCCTGCTCACGCACTCTACACCACCCTTTGAGCTATTCGTTGACTGGACTATTTACTCGAAATCTACGTGGTAGAAAATGTTTTAAATTAAAAATTCGGTTTCAGCGCACAAAAATACTTAAGGCATGATAGGTTTAGTCTTTGGAGCAGAATTTTTTTTGTGTCCGAGCTTTATAGCAACAAATTAATTCTGTTTGTTAAAAGAAATACTAGCAAGTTTTCAAGAATCAATGTCATCAGGTGATGACAACTAGGTGTGGGCCTGATCTGAGAATATCAGTTCATCACCATAGATTTTATATATTTTATATATAATAATATTCATTATTTTAAAAACTAGCTGAAGTCGTACTTAACCTGAAAATTCATTTTATTGAATCAGTGACTGTTGTTGTGACTGTTTAAATAATTTTCTTCCAAGGTGAACTATTTTGAACTTACAGCAGCTCGAAATTTGAAAAATAATGAAATTGTCGAATGGATGAAAATTATTTCAACAAAAGTTTTAGAAAATTTTATAGTCTACAATATTGATAATAGCTAATTATTACGTAAGAGCAATGGGGACAGAGGTAGTTGCAAAAATCTGAAGTGAAGCATAAATTTTCACATTTTTGGGCGAGTGTAAATGGTAAAGTATTAGCAATAGAGAAGAACTGTTGTGTTGAGAGATCAGATCAGTGAAAACTCGAAAAAATCGAATTAAATTCATTACTTTAAAGAAATGACATCACTCTAAGTCAATCTTATTGATTATGCAAAATTAAAAATGAGTATTAATAACGTCGTAGCAACGGGGCAGGCATTTTTCCCATATTCACGAAATTTTTTCGAGTTGCTGTAATTTGTAATAAACAATGGGGTATTTTCCTATTTTTTATTGAATAATATCATAGAATGTGTACAAACAAGCCTTCCAATACAGATTTTTGCGAAAATAATTATCAATTTTTTGAGAAAACAGACGTTAAGATAAGTGTAGCAACAGGTGTTTTAAATCATGCTCCGTTTCACAATTTTTAGTATTTAATTTTTCAATTTTTAATAAATACTATGCATAATGATGTAGATTTTTTTTCATTAACAATTACATGTTCAAAATATATGGTCGGTTGATCAGGGATATAATTTTCTAATTTTGGTAAGTATCACATTAATTCAGCTTCCTTTCATGTGTTTTTTAAGTCTAATAACACAGGTCAACATTTGATCTAAGAACAATCACCAGATTTTACCAGAATCTACATAGGTTTTTTGGGTCGCATCATGTCATGAGAAAAAGTGTTGTAAAAAATTTATGTTTATGTTTCTGAGGTCGTTGAATTCAAATCCGCTGTTATTTTTACCCTTTAAGAACATCAGAACATCTAGAGGTCATTTCAAGGCATTTTGAGATCATTTTGAGGTCAAATTTAGAAAAAGCGACTAAAAAAACCTTGAAAAATGCTTACATGGGTTTTTTGGGTCGCTGACCTCGAATCCGTGGTTGGCGGACTTTATCACATCGGATTCAAGGTCCTTTGAAAGTCAAACTGAGAAAAAGTGGTGTAAAAAATTTGAAAAAATGTACGTTTGTTTTTGAGTTTAATTTTGTCGTTATTTCATCTCAAAGTTTCTGTAAGGCCATATCATAATCAAATTAAAACAAGAATGTTGAAAACCAAGGAACTGAAAAATTTTAGGAATAGGTTTATTTTATCACTGAGTGTAAATCTATATTAAGCCATTTGTCAAATTTTTTCTCAGTTTGACCTTCAAATGACCTTAAATATGATGTGATAGAGTCCAACCAACCACGGATTCGAGGTCAGCGACCCAAAAAACCCATGTAAGCATTTTTCCAGATTTCTTAGCCGCTTTTTCTCAAGTTGACCTCAAAATGGTCTCAAAATGCCTTGAAATGACCTCTAGATGTTATTGAAGGGTAAAAATAACAGCGAATTTGAATTCAGCGACCTCAGAAACATAAACATAAATTTTTTCAAATTTTTTACATAACTTTTTCTCAGTTTGACTTTCAAATAACCTTGAATCCGATATTATAGAGTCCAGCCAACCACGGATTCGAGGTCAGCAACCCAAGAAACCCATGTAGGCATTTTTCCAGATTTTTTAGTCGCTTTTTCTCAATTTGACCTCAAAATGATCTCAAAATGCCTTGAAATGACCTCTAGATGTTCTGATGTTCTTGAAGGGCAAAAATAACAGCGGATTTGAATTCAGCGACCTCAGAAACATAAACATAAATTTTTTCAAATTTTTTACAACACTTTTTCTCAGTTTGACCTGCAAATGACCAAGAATCTGACGTGATGAGCTTAACCAACCTCGGATTCGGAATCAGCGATCCAAAAAACCTATGTATACTCTGGTACAGTCTGGTGATTGTTCTTAGATCAAATGTTGACCTATGTAATTTTTGTATTTCAATTCTGGGAGTTTCTGATATACATTTTTTTACATATTTCTTAAATAGTTTTTTATTTAATATCTTTTTAATGTTTCAGGTATAAAATAAAATGCCTTAGATGCCAAGAATATGTTGTCCAATTGTTTTGCATATTTGTTTAGCATGTACTAGGTTACATCTATATCTGGTGTTATATTCATGTTGTAGAATATTTCTATTTTCATAGTATTGCTAAAGTTTGTTAAAACTGATTAAGATGGTATTCCATGTCTGTTATAAAAAAAAATTGAAACATAAATAAAGACAAAATATAAAAAAAACATATTTATTCAAAACTTTCACAGTTAGTTATTATTATCTATCTATACAATAACATAAATTATAATCACTTTTTACACTGTCAGCTTATAGCCGAAGAAAGGACAGTAAGTTTCTTGTAAAAACGCATTTACCTATAAATTTGAATTTTTAGTGAATGTTTCAATGATTCATCCTCACTGGCTACAGTGGCTGTATGAATATGTACTTATTTTTTTAATAAAAATTATTGGTGTTATAACAAAAATAAGTTTCCAAAAAGCAATGGCAAATAATTTTTTTAATACTATGATTTTTATTGATGTTTAAGTTGTATTATCGTTACAGGACCGTTTTCTTTCGAATAAGAAAGAAAGATATACCTAATTATGAATATTGAATACTGTTACAATATAAATGATATAACAATTTGTATATATAGCCCTGTCAATGAACGTTCAATAATAGGGTCTAGAGGGAAAAGCCGAAATCACAATTTTTGATTTGAGAGCTGTGTTTGGACTATTTAGAAGGTAAACATACCAAAAATAATATTTTTTTCAATGTATAATAAATTTATAATAAAGTTGGAATACAGTTAAAAGATATGCAATCCATTACTGAACCATAACAGATACGACAAAAAATTAATAGAAACATTATTGTACAAAGACTTAATTTTGCATATAGCCACGTTTTGATTATGGCTAACCGTTTTCGAGATATGGGCGAAAAACCAAAAACCGGGACCTTCTTCGTGCCCCCCTGCACCTCCTGTGTTTGGGAACTTTTGGTATATTTGCCTCCTAAATAGTCCAAACCCAGCCCTGAAGTCAAAAATTGTGATCTCGGCATTTCCCTCTAGAAACCATTCATTGACAGGAATAATTCTCGCTTATACATTTTAAAATAATTCTTATATTTATTTACATTTGAGTAATTTTGATTTTGTTTGTCTTTAATTTATCTTCAGTGTGTGTAGTGTACCTGTTTTTAGTATCCTTTTATATAACATTTATATTTGTTATTTAAATAGTACATATACAATATTCTTTCTTACAGCTGCTGAAGATGAAATTACGGTGGCACGGAACGGAACGTTAGTTAATTAAAAGCATTATCAGTAAATACATTTAAGTCTATATTGCTTTGAGGTATCAATATAACCTTG
Source organism: Rutpela maculata (assembly GCA_936432065.2). NCBI lineage: Eukaryota > Metazoa > Arthropoda > Insecta > Coleoptera > Cerambycidae > Rutpela > Rutpela maculata. The sequence goes on along the minus strand of OW386285.2, from coordinate 148,331,154 downwards.
TATGAAAAATTTAGACAGTCTTCAAATACAAAGTGCCGTTACATACATTTGGTTTGTATTTCTTGTTGAAATTTAAAAAAGTAAATCTCAAATTGCATGAATATACTTATATTAGCTACAAAAAAATATGTTTGATTTTTTTAGTATGACTTCCTAGGAATCACTCTTGCCTTGAAGGGCTTTGGGCCTGGAGTAACTCCTTCCCTCCAATCTCGAGGAGGTGGATGCTCTGGCACAATAGCAAAGTCAAATTTTTGCAAGAGAGTTGCTATGAACAGAAATAAATTAGCCCTCGCTAATGTTTCTCCCAGACATCTGTGTTTCCCAAAACCAAATGGTAAGAAATTCTCTGTAGCGGATACCCTACCATTCTTCAGATGCCTTTCTGGTTTAAAAACTTCTGGTTCATCAAAATCACTTTCCGGTCCCAACATGCAACCATATAAATTACCAATGATCAGGGTGTCCTAAAACAGTTATATTACAACAAATATTTTAATTTGAAACACTAACTTGCGAATTAAAGCTTAACAATAAATTATAATATGAGCCGTCGAGGGGCGTAAATTTGTGTGAAAGTTTACTATATAAACTTGTGGAATTGACGATTTGCATAAAAGAAAGTTTGGTAAAAAGTGTCATGGCGCACAGTATAATGGTATCACTGTAATTCACTGCACATGTTGACCAACTCGTCTAATTTCCAAACTTTGCAACAATTAAATACCTATAATATAATAATCATAACATTGTCTTCATTATCTTTAATGTTAAACCTACTTCCACTGAATATAAATCATCTTTATTAGGTTGTTTCGTAGTCGACAATATTTAAAAAATGTCAAATTATGCAATTTGTCAATCACTGCTGCCAACTCTTCTAGTAAACTGAGAGTTGGAAACAGTGTTTGACAAATTGCATAATTCGACATTTTTTAAATATTGTAGACTACGAAACAACCTAATAAAGACTATTTATATTCAATGGAAGCAGGTTTAACAAAAAAGATAATGAAAACGATGTTATGATTATTATATTATAGGTATTTAATTGTTGCAAAGTTTGGAAATTAGACGAGTTGGTCAACATGTGCAGTGAATTACAGTGATACCATTATAATGTGCGCCATGACACTTTTTACTGAACTTTCTTTCGTGCAAATCGTCAATTCTCAGGAATTTTTAATAGACCGGGATTTAGCGCATCTAGAACCATAGATTAGATATACTTAGAAAATCGGTAAAGTTATTTACCCAAAACTTCCCTCTTTGTACTATCATACTTTATTTATGCTTCTTATTATTATAAATTATTCTATATTTCAATATTGTATATTTTTCTTCCTAGACAGTTGTATTAACTGCATGCCAAATATTATTGCTATCCGTCACATTTTTCTTTTGTTTTTTCAGGGTGACCACCCTGTGTATTTTTTATATTTCTCTTCTTTAACAGTTATGTTAACTGCTTGCGAGATATTATCGTCCTTCGCCACATATTTTTATTTTTGTCTTTGGGTGACCACCCTGCATATTTTGTTTTCATATTTTTCTTCTTTGACAGTAGTTGTGTTAATTACGTTCCAAACATTATCGTTCTCCGTAATATTTTTTCATTATCTTTTTAGGGTGACCTCCCTGCATATTTTTTTTTCATATTTTTCACCCTGCATATTTTGTTTTTCATATTTTTCTTCTTTGACAGTAGTTGTGTTAACTATGTTCCAAACATTACACAGGCCCACAAAAGAAAAAAAGTGGTCTGCGCCGGGGTACTGACCATACCTATCCATTGTATTTTGAACCGCTGAACACGAATGTGACCTTAGTTTTTCCCCAGCACGTCAGGTTTTTTTTTTAAAAGCAAAAAAGTCTGTTGGATCGTAATATTTATATATTTATTTGCGTTAAATGAAAAACCTGACGTGCTGGGGAAAAACTAAGATCAGATTCGTGTTCAGCGGCTCAAAATACAAGGGATAGGTGTGGTCAGCACCCCCGCGCAGACTACTTTTTTTTGTGAGACTGCCACATTGAGTGTGGCACAGTGGCCACCAAAAAAAAGTGGTCTGCGCGGGGATACGGACCACACGTAACCCTTGTATTTTGAGCCGCTGAACTGACCTTAGTTTTTCCCTAACACGTCCGGTTTTTTTTAACAGCAAAAAAAGTCTGTTGAATCGTAATATTTATATATATTATTTGCCGTTAAAAAAAACCTGACGTGCTGGGGAAAAACCAAGGTCAGATTCCTGTTCAGCGGCTCAAAATACAAGGGATAGGTATGGTCAGTACCCCGGCTCAGACCACTTTTTTCTTTTGTGGGCCTGTGTTATCATTCGCCGTCATGTTTTTCATTATCTTTTTAGGGTGACCTCCCTGTTTATTTTTTTCATATTTTTCATTCCTGGCAGTTGTGTTAACTGCATGCGAAGTATTATCGTCCTCCGTCACTTTTTTTTTAAATTTTGGTAGGGTGACCACCCTGTGTATATTTTTTCAAATTTTTCTACTTGACTGTTGTATTAACTTACATGAGAAATATTATCGTCATTCGTCGCATTTTTTTGGATGACCAATCTGTATAAATTTTTTTCATATTTTTCTTTGAGAGTTGTGTTAACTACATGCAACATATTATCGACCTTCACATTAAAAAAAATTGTGTCCACCTGCTATATATTGTTTTCATATTTTCTTCTTCGACAGTTGTGTTAACTGCATGCTAAATATAATCCTGCTCCACCACATTTTTTTTTAAATGTTGTTAGGGTGACCATAATGTATATATTCTTTTATATTTTCATTCTTTGACACATGCGAAATATTATCGTTCTTCGTCGCATTTTTTTTTTTTTTTTTGGTGACCGCCCTGTATATTTTTATCATATTTTTCTTCTTCGACAGTTGTGTTAACTACATGCGAAATATTATCGTTCTCCTTCACATTAAAAAAAAATTGAGTGACCACTCTGTATATTTTTTTCATATTTTCTTACTCGACAGTTTTATTAACTGCATGCTAAATATATTATCGTGCTCTGCGACATTTTTTAAAAAATTATGTTAGGGTCCATATTTTTATATATATATATATATATTTTTTACAGTTTATGAGAAATATTATGGTCCTCAATCGCTTTTTGTTGAGTGACCGCCTTTTATATATAGTGTTTGCTATTTAATACCGCAACGCCCCATTATTTTGGAAGGCATTGGCCAGTTTTAATTTTTTTTGTTTGAGATATAGTCAGTGGCGGCTCGTGATATTTTGTGCAGAGGAGTCTTGATATTTAAAAGACTTTAACTTGCTATATGATTACAATTTGTACATTTCCTCACCACCGCTGGATATGCTGCTAGAAGTAGTCGGAGAGCAGCCAATCTGTAGGAAGCATTTTAAAAGTAGTCTATACAACTCGCGAACACCCACCTAAAAAACAGATGATATTATGTAAAATGACCTTCTGGATTTGATTTTTGAGTTCGCCCATTAATTTGAGATTGCCAAATCGGTCAATTCGCAAATTTTTTGAAAAATTTTAAAATTATGTGTTAATTTTTGTTTTGCACATAACACATCATATCTTTTTTATTTTAATTCAGATTTTGACCAATATTTTACACATTATCCCTCCAATATTCTTGGACAAGCTGATGGCAAAGAATATAGTGTAACTAATAATATAGTGCCTAAAAAAAATATAATTACCCTCTATTGTCGCGGTTTTTTAAAATTTGCGTTGAAAAATACCCGATCGAGGTAACTTTTTTATTTTTAAAGAGAGAGTTATAGTATAAACGAGAAAAATGTTCCATATACTTTAAACAAACTTTTTTATAAAGATATTTTTTGGAAATTCGGCTCATGTAACGAGATGACGCTGTTGGAAGCGGCCGCGCAACTCGTCCGCATTAATTTAAAGCATAACTTCTGTTAACGTCGCCCATCTGTGGTGTCGTTTAAGCGATCAAGTGAGTCTACGGATTATTTAGTTTCTATTTACAATTAAATGTTATAAAATTATGTAGATAATCTCGAAACATACACATTAAAAAATATATTTTCATTAATTATAACAGCAAGTGGGTACTAAAGATTACATTTTCCTTCGCATAAACAACTTATGTTACATTGCGCGTTTGCTTTGCTACACTTGCAGCTTGTAGTACAGTTATATAATTTACATTTACAAAATGGAGTTAACTCAATAAAATTGGGTTTTGGGCTTTTTGAAATCATCTCTGGAAATAAGATTTCCTCCTTTAGGTACCATCCAAAATCTAAAACATTTGGAATTCTGGGCTTAATTTGGTAGGCTGTCTTGTAAATAGCACATTGCAGAAATGCCCTTTTTACTTGTATTCTCTGTACTAGGATTTACAATTTCTGATTTTCTTTTATAAGCAGTTCGGGTATATGATCTTCTACATTGTGCATGGTAAACTGGATTTAGTGATAAAAATAAATTTTTCTGTTCTAAATATTGTTTTAGAGCCACAGAAATGTCATCGGATTTTGCATTTGATCGGTACATTTCTAAAGCCGTAAATATCGCTCGCAGACAAAAAATTTTCATACCATTGTGTTAGTGAACGAATTCTGAACAACTTTCAAAATGTCCGTCTGTCTGTCCGTCCGTCACGTTTCTTGTAAGCACGATAACTGAAGAAAGAAAATTCCGATTGTACTGAAATTTGGACAGTAAATTAGTGTTAGCTAGAAGAAGAACCCTATTTGAACAAAATCGATCGATAAATAAAAATGTTATTACTTAATGATTTAAATTTGATAAATTAACTCCTATATAAAAAAGTCTATTTGACAGTCACATTTTGTCACTTTGACAGCGATAAAAAAGGTGCATCGTTTCTTATCACGATAAATTAACTCCTATATAAAAAAGTCAATTTGACAGTCACATTTTGTCACTTTGACAGCGATAAAAAAGGTGCATCGTTTTTTATCACGATAAAAATGCCTGTTCCTCAAAAGCAGAGTATGTATCTAGTAGTCGCACGTCATTTTAAAATCTGTACTGTCGGCTATAATGTTTAAGTCTTGTGGAAACTATACTGTGCGATATGAGTCGTTTTGAGAAAATTATAATTATTTTTAATTGTTGTTGTTCGTTCACATATTCTGTCGTTAATTTATCTTGCCAAAAATCACTCGAGCTTTTCTTTTATGGATAAATTTCTTTTTAACTCGAAATTTTTCCAATCAGTAATTTTGCTCGAAAAACTGACATTTGACAAAATCGCTCGACCTCCGGTCTCGCGATTTTTTCATGTCAGTTTTTCTCATAAAATCACTGATTGGCAAAATTATCTCGTTACAAAGAGAAATTTATCCGATAAAAAAAAAGCTCTTGTGATTTTACTGTTGATAAATTAACTCCTATATAAAACAGTCTATTTGACAGTCACATTTTGTCACTTTGACAGCGATAAAAAAGGTGCATCGTTTTTTATCACGATAAAAATGCCTGTTCCTCAAAAGCAGAGTATATCTAGTAGTCGCACGTCATTTTAAAATCTGTACTGTCGGCTATAACTTTTAAGTCTTGTGGAAATTATACTGTAGGTACGATATGAGTCGTTTTGAGAAAATTATAATTATTTTTAATTGTTGTTCGTTCACATATTCTGTCGTTAATTTATCTTGCCAAAAATCACTCGAGCTTTTCTTTTATGGATAAATTTCTTTTTAACTCAAATTTTGCCAATCAGTAATTTTGCTCGAAAAACTGACATTTGACAAAATCGCTCGACCTCCGGTCTCGCGATTGTTTCATGTCAGTTTTTCTCATAAAATCACTGATTGGCAAAATTATTTCGTTACAAAGAGAAATTTATCCGATAAAAAAAAAGCTCTTGTGATTTTACTGTTGATAAAAATACCTGTTCCTCAAAAGCAGAGTATATCTAGTAGTCGCACGTCATTTTAAAATCTGTACTGTCGGCTATAACTTTTAAGTCTTGTGGAAATTATACTGTAGGTACGATATGAGTCGTTTTGAGAAAATTATAATTATTTTTAATTGTTGTTCGTTCACATATTCTGTCGTTAATTTATCTTGCCAAAAATCACTCGAGCTTTTCTTTTATGGATAAATTTCTTTTTAACTCAATATTTTGCCAATCAGTAATTTTGCTCGAAAAACTGACATTTGACAAAATCGCTCGATCTCCGGTCTCGCGATTGTTTCATGTCAGTTTTTCTCATAAAAGCACTGATTGGCAAAATTATTTCGTTGCAAAGAGAAATTTATCCGATAAAAAAAAGCTCTTGTGATTTTACTGTTGAAAAAAAATTTTTTTTAATTTTTATGTTTTTGTAATTGAATAGAAATCTGGTGAAATATTTCATTTTAATATTTCTAATTATTTATATATTTTACAAATATACATTTCATAATGTAATATACAACCGTGAAAATATAATTTTATAGCTCGTGTCTTATAATGTAAAAATTTACATTCTTCTACGTGTAAGGTGGTGGTGTAGTTCTTTTGACTCGGAATCGAAACCCAAATGGGGTTTGGTATAGTTTTTTTACCAAGTCTTTTACCAACTAAGATCGTACTATAAAATTAAAAATGTCTAAAAGTAACATTATTTACAAAAAACTGCGAAAAGTATCCTATTGAATGTATAACAATTATATAAAAATCCAGTTAACAGGCGAAGAGTACGTTTTTAGCTTGTTTCCTTTGATTTCCTATCCGAGTAATTATAATTTATTATGCCAAACTATGTGTTTATAACGCACTAAATATAAGGACTGAGACAAAAAGCACTTTCAACGGATACTGGAAAATAATAATCACCCGGCACGTGTCTGCGTTTAGCTCTAGATGCGATTGCGGCCGATTCATAGTAGCGCGCATTCGTTCGGACGCTGAAACAATTAACGAATATTTCGATAAGGGAGCAAAATTTCAAAAAAAACTTCTTATAAAAGATTTTATTTAGTTCATTCGGAACATTTTCTTCGATTATAGTAGGCACCTAACTTTAAAAATAAAAAAGATACCTCGATCGGACATTTTACTCTGCAAATTTTAAAGATTTTGCGTCAAAGAAAAGTTGTTATTTTTTTTGGCCAACTAATTATTTTTTAGGTAAAGTTTTTTACTTTCAACATATTAAAGAATAGTTAGAGAATATTATGTAAAAAAATTAAAAAAATCTGAAGTAAAATAAAAAATATATGACGTGTTATATGAAAAACAAAAAATAACACATAATTTTTATTTTTTTTAGAAAATTGCCAATTTGGTCATTTTGGCAATCTCAAATCAATGGGCGAATTCAAAAATCAAGTTTAGCGGGTTATTTTACATCAGATTACCTATTTTTTAGGTGGGTGTTCGCGAGTTGTATAGAGGGTGTCGAATTCAGAGGGTCTGGTCTTCCACTAAAGAGGCTCATGCTGCTAGTGGAGGCTCATGCTGCTAGATGAGGCTCAGCCTCCCCTGCCTCTTCTGACAAGCCGCCACTGGATATAGTGCTCGATGAGCTTTATTTGACTCTTTTTAAAAAATTGTAATTTTCGTATTTTCAAGGCCGACTAAGCTCCTCTAATTGAGTCCAAATTTCGAGATCGACTATTATACATTCGATTCGCAGTTGTCTCAAATACCTCTATACAAAATTTTTGCTCATATAGGGTGCTTGTTATTCAATAGCCAAATTTAAAATTTCTCACTTTTCGACTGGCCCTGGATAAAAGTCAGTTAGGTTTACTAATAAGGTAATGTAATCATTTGACTTGAGGAACATTAGACACTAAATGAGGAAGAGAAACGAAAAGTTATTCTTTAAATAAATGGGGCTTCTATGCAATATTAGGTTGCCTTAATGAAAATTTTTCAAACAAATGGATTGGACGGAATAGCTTTTCTTTTTTCTTCCTTATTTAGTGACATCAACATCAGATACTAAATAAGGAAGAAAAAAGAAAGCTATTCCGTCTAATCCATTTATTTGAAAAATTTTCATTAAGGCACCTACACCTACGTACAGCAACCGAATAATGTGTAGAATATACCTAGAATAAACTATTTTTTCACAGTAAGGAACTGGTTTGAGAAAATACTTACCATTTTTAAAGACATTTCTAATATCTTATGTAACATTATTCCTTTGTTTGGTAAATTCAAAAATAACTCCTCCATACAAAATATTCTTTCGTCAGATGCATAGAATTTCTAACTATTATTAATTGGAATATTCTGATATATTTCATTTATGTTTGCTTTGTGCAGGAAAAATAAAAAGACATTTTAGAGTGTAGTAAGTATTCAAAATACTACGTAGGTAATTCGTCTGACAACTTTAAATATCAGATAACAAAATTATTAAGTTCTTATGACTACTGTTGTACATTGGCGTAATTTCAGCATTTTTATTGGGTAGGCAGGGATATTTCACAGATAACCCAATAGATGGAAGCAAGGCGAACCCTGTAATTCTTAAACTATAACCCTATAAACCCAAATGATCGAGGGAAAGCAAATGTTGCAAAAAGTTAAACTGCAAAAAGTTAAACCATAGACAGGAAATCTGCCCCTGCCTAATTGTATTGAAAACCTTTGACTTGATTGTCGTAATTGTTATACTTATTAGTTTTTCCGGAAGAATTTCGGAATTCGCCAGATTTGCCTTAAACAATTTAATGCTCTTTCAAAATATTGGGTGGGCAGTTGCCCACCCCAAATTAAACCTATGGCATGGGCGCAGCTAGGGGGGGAGCCATGGGACCCCCTCAAGCCGTCTTCCATGAGCCAAAAAATAAAGAAGCTATCAGTACAAAGCAGTATCCAAATTATCCCTTGAAATAAATATTTCGTAATTAATGCCAATATTATCTAGTAGAGGAATCTACTACTCATCTTCTGGGGAGGCCGGTTTTATTGGCCCCCACCCAGATGAATTTTCTGGCTGCGCCACTGGTCTATGGTGTTATTTTCAAAATTACAATGCAATAGATTTTTTTAAATTGATCCATCGCAGGTTTATGAAGTATATTGTCAAAAAATCTTTCTTGTTTAGCTGTATATAAATAAAAAAGTTATATAGTTACCTTGGGGATAAGATAGCCATTTAAATACGTATCCTTGAGGGCTCTATGTGGTACAGTTAGAGCGCGACCACCAAACATACGTAGTGCTTCCAGAACTACACTTTCTATATATGGCATGCTAAAAATTATTTTTAATTATTGGTTTTCATCAAATAAAATATATACATGTTCAATGTGCATGTGCAAAATATATTATTTCTTTGTAATACCCCTATTCGAAGATAGTATAGTTTGTATATTCAATAGTACGAGAGCCCAAAACACAAAATAATTCTGTTTACTCATCTGGAAAGCCAAATAAGCTTGTTATGTAAATATCGGTCAACAAAATTCAACTGCCATACTTGTATAGTAGATGACGACCTTATCGCCGACCACTGAAACTGTTAATAAACGCTTGTGCATTTAAGCAGAGCATTCATCCTGAGTTGCTTTAAGTGCTGGGGAAAATGCGAAAAGTTACCTGAAATTCAGTGTCATACTATTACAGTGGATGGAAGTGCACTAAGCCAAACATGTTATATTCAACATACATATTAATTCAGTCAAAATAAGCCCAAAAACGGCATGAATAAGGAGAACAATTCCCCCACTTTGAACCTTATCAAGTGTTCATTAGCCATCAAAGAACACATTTTTTATAGAGGTGCGAAGGGGTTTATTGCTTTATTGTAAGTAATTAAACATCTTTAACAATTATGAAAAAATGTTTGAAATATGAGTTGAAGCTATGGAAATACGAGTATTTTGATTTTTTTACTCATCTCTCTATGATAAAATTTCTCTGAGATATAAATTTTTAAAGTTCGGGTGGTTTCGAAGATGAGTTGTACAATGTATATTAACCGTTTTACATGTATCATTATACTTGTAAAACATACAGGGGATCTGCATTTTCAATTTTAAAATTCAATTTTAAATCGCAAATAATTCAAAAAGTCGTAAGTTAAACCCCCCACAATATCTACATAGGAAAAAGGGGAATTTAATTACTTCCACATCCAAATGGGGTTAGAATGTCATGAAACGTTGAAATTTTGAATTTGAGCAAAAAAAAAATTCTGTCTGTCGGTCTGTAACTCTTTTGTGCGCACGTTTACTCTGGAACCGTTTAAGATATTGACTTGAAATTTGGTACACGTATGTACTTTAACGAGATCTGGAACTTGATTATATTTTCATCTTATTCCGTCGGGGGGTAAACAGGTAAATCAAGCAAATAAGAGTCCATAAAATTGGTATTTAGTATATACAAGAGAAGCTAAGGTTTAAAAAAAAATTTTGACATTAGCCAGCCCCATTACCACCCCTACCCCATTATTGAAGGGGATGGAAAAAACATTGTGATTTAGTGTGTGTACAAGAACCAAATGCTTCAAAATATTTTTTTACTTCATCCACCCCCACTACCAACCCTCTCCCTCTACCATCACCCCCACCCCCACTACCGATGTGGCATATCGTTTTATAGGTTTTTGGGGTAGACGATTTCAAATATTATGTTGTTAAAGTTACCTCGAGTAGTATGGATGCGCAGTGGCTTTCCTCGAGTATTTTGGATGCTCAGTGACTTTTATCGAGTATTATAGATTGCAGTAGGTTACCTCAAGTGGTATGGATGCGCAGTGGGTTACTTTAAGTAGTATCGTATGGATGCGCAGTGGCTTTCCTCGAGTACAATAGATGCTCAGTAGGTTACCAATAGTAGTATAGATGCGCAGTAGGTTACCTCAAGTGATATGGATGTGCAGTGGGTTTCCTCGAGTAAAATGGGTGCGCAGTGGGTTACTTCAAGAAGTATGAATGCGCAGTGGCTTTCCTCGAGTAAATTGGGTGCACAGGGGGTTACCTTGAGTAGTATGGATGCGTAGTATGTTTTCTCGAAATAAATGCATGAAGTAGACGCTTTTCTTCTATCGTGTAGTTTACGGCACACAACGATTTTTTATATCTTTGTCATGCTATTTTCTGCGTATTACTTCCACATTCAGTTGAAATATATTAACTTAAAAAAAATTGTAAATTTTCATTATTTAAATATGCTTAGAATATCATGAAACGTCAATATTTTAAGTCTGAGCAAAATGAATTTGTCTGTCACGTCGGTCTGTCTGTTAGTCTTGTATCTTTTTGGTGCTCACGATTACTCTAAGATATTCACTTAAAATATGGCACACGTATGTATTTTAAACGAGATCTGGAAGTAGATTATATTTTGATCTTATTCCGTTGCAGAGTTGAAGAGTAAATTGGGGTAAATGGGTAAATCAAGCAAGTAAGAGTCTATTTAATAAATATAAGAGGAGCTAAGGTCTCAAAAAAAATTGGCATTAGCCACTCCTATTACCATCCCCACTCCATTATTAAAGGTGGTGAAAAAATAGTGTCATTTAGTGTGTGTACAAGAGCCAAAGTCATCAAGAATTTTTTTCACTTCATTTACTCCCACCACCACCCCCCACCTCCTTACCGATGTGACATAATTTTATGGGTTTTTGGGGCTCATGATTTCAAATATTATACTACTAAAGTTTCATAAACAATTATTTCCACATAGTAGAGTAGCCCACAGAAATTAGTAAAAAAAAATCGGACAGCAATAAAGTTAACATGAAAGTTATAGAGAATTCAATTATCTACAAGATTGGTATTTTGCATTTTTTCCCAAAATCTCACCTTTTCCGAGATATTCAAGGACGAAATGTAAAAAAACTGTTTCTTGCATGTAGACTCCACGAATATTTCGCTCCCTATGCATTAGACCGCGACGAAGTCTACATGCAAAAACCGTGTTTTTTAAACTTCGTCCTTGAATATATCGAAAATGGCGAGGTTTTGGGAAAAAATGCAAAATACCAATCTTGTAGATAATTAAATTCTCTGCAACTTTCATGTTAAGTTTATTGCTGTCCGATTTTCTTGACGCGAAATATTCGCAAAAAACCACGTTTTTGAAACTTTGACCTTGAATATCTCGAAAAGAGAGGAGGGAGGTGGGAAGAATAAAAAAAGACAACTTGTAGATAATTTAATTCTCTACAACTTTCACATTGACCTCATGAGCATCCCATGCATAGGTTGCGAGATATTTGCAAAAAACTTTGACCTTCAATATCTTGGGTAGCCATGTTGGGATTTTTGTGATTTTTGTGGATTTGGGTTTGGGACATCTCAAAGAACGTTTATGCAAAAATTCAGATTTTACTAATTTTGTCTAGGTGAAATGCTAATTTCTGTGGGCTAGAGTGCAAATATAGTATTTTCTTGTAAGAGACCTGGATGTGGAAGTAGTGATTCCTTGGGCAGCGGTTTTTTACATAATTTAATGCAAAAAAATAGGGTGTTCCATTTGACTTAAACAGTTTTCGCGGTTTGAAGTTGACAAAATGTGACGTAAAAACACTTGGTATATTATTATTGAATTCCTTTAAACTGTAGAGCATAGCTCACCTTATGGTCTTTCTGCGTCCCAAAAAACAAATGAGGATCTTTTACGTGAAAAAAGTTATAAAGGTTATTGCAAACTGTTACTGTTGTCAAATTAATTATGTCAAATGTCTCTGAAACGGCTGGGTTTAGGGGTAAAGTATGCTACACGTTTTTGAAAACTTTGTAGTAGTATATAGGGTGTTCCGTTTAAAATAAGCAAGTTGGTATCGACTTCCGATATAAGCGGAAGTGCTTATAATTATTTTCTTTGGATTGGTCATACTGACATTAGTAATTTTCAAAATTTTCTGGTGCGTACTTTTCCCTATATAGATCGATGCAGTTCTCGGTGGGACACTCTATATACTCTAGTACAGATGCATTTTTTAACTGTTTTGACTTGTTTTCACGTGGCGTTTTAAAACTTCCTGATTTCTAATATATTTTACACGTATTTATATGTTACATTTAAATAAGAAATTGTTGTTTAAAAATAATCGGTTTGTCATGTTTAAGTGTGTTTTATATATATCTGAATTTCAAAATATAATTATTAATATTTTAAGATCCAGATATAATTTTTTTTCTCTAAAATGAAGGGAACGAATGGGGAACATTATTTGTATTTCTTTTATGAGAAATCTGTTTCAGTTGATGAGAGAATTAGCACTGGAATTGTAGCAATTAAAACTATTAAGAAAGCTAATAAAGAAAGGCGTGTTGGCAAACATTAATTTCTAAAGAAGGTATTGTAGCTCTTAAAAAATGCAAAACTGATTATATAAATATCAAATTTAAAGTGTTCGATATACAAAAGCTGAAGAAGAATTAACATCTTCAACATCAAATTATTCTTCGAAAATGTCAAGAAAAGAAGAATTAAAAAAAATGCTGCTTTAAATGCACTGAAGAGTTGCGTTTGTAAATAAGAAATAGTATGATTGTTCTGTGAATTCAAAGAAAAATTGAAGTTCTATTAAAATTTGAGCAAAAGAGAGAAGAGATAAATTTACATGTGAAGTTTGCCTCCTCTTTATCAGCAATTAATGATATAAATGCCATAAATAATCATCATTATAATTATAATTGTCATAGAGATTTATTTAGGAATATTAAACAAAATGAAGGTTTAGGGACGTCTTTCTGCTGAGGGCGTTGTTTCGAGAAGATTCTAATTTTGATAATGAAAGTGAAAATTGTCAATTTTCTTTAGATATTATAACATTAAAACAAAAACTTAGTGATCATTACGGTCATAAAATTATGATTACAATAAATATAAACAAAGTTCCTGTGACTTGCTTAGGAGCACTGGACATGCGCTTTTCAGTGACAAACTTGTAAAACGGTTAATGTACAACTTATCTTCGAAATCACCTGAATTCCGAAAATGGATATTTCCAGGAATGGGTCAAAAAAGCAAAACACGCGTCATTTCCGTAGCCACATCTTTTCATAAGATTTTTTTTATTCACGAAAAACCGTTTTGTCCCGCCTACTCAACCACATAAAAACCTCATTGCATGGGGTCGGATGGTAAATTTATGTGCTGATTGATGACTAAGAAACAGTTCCGTCAAATTTCAGAATGGGACAATTTTTTTCTTAATTATTAATGTACTACTTTTACTGTACTACATGAGATAAACATAAATGCTTTTTTTTTTTAATTTGAATGCGTTTGCTACTGTTAGTTGGCCAGCTGTCGCTGTGTTCGGAAAACCCTCTCATATTTGGCTCAACTTGCAGGCATCTGTACTAATAATGCCTCTAGTCAAAATGGTCTGCCTATTATTATCTTATCGATAGTTCCCCAAATGTGTCATGAAAATTGAAAGCAGTACCATAGGAGAAAAATATATATGACTATTCCTAATTAAAAATCGGAAACTATGCAGTTGCAGTTGTTGGTTAACTCTCTACTGAACCGATGTTTTCGAAGCTTATCTTCAAAGGTTGCAGTGTAGCTTGCAGCTGTCGCAAAGCTGGTTTGCGTTGCTCAGAAATTTGTGGATTATGTAATGGAAAATCTTCAAATATTATGAAAGTATGTAAATTGGATGACAGTGACGAAGACGATATAGATGTTAAAACCGAAAATGCTATGGATTATTACTTCCACATCCAGTATAGTCTAGGTGCCCGCGTACATAAATGCAATTTATACATATCCTCGTATAACTTCTTGTACGGCATAATTACGCCTAGTCTATCACTTTTTTCCTCTGCGAAAATTTTCGTAAACGCGGCGTTCCTTTTCGGCATGAAAAAGTCGATTTCCACGCGTCGGACTGGAAAATCGGCAAATATATTTTGTCGGACAATTTGAGAATTGGATTCTACATATATATTCTATATACTTCTACAAACTGTCCGACAAAAATTTTGGAACGTTAAGGGTTCTACCACCCTAAAGATAACATAACATAACTTTAAAACATTTATTGATAACCAGCTGATTTTTTCAAAATTGCTTAATAAAAATATGTAGAATCCAATTTTCGAATTGTCGGACAAAATATATTTGCCGATTTTCCAATCCGACGTGTAGAAATCGTCTTTTTCATGCCGAGGAGGAACGCCGCGTTTACGAAAGTTCTCGCAGAGGAAAAAAGTGATAGACTAGGCGCAATTATTTCGTACAAGAAGTTATAGGAGGATTATATTTATGTCGCGGGCACCTAGACTAGTAGAAGTATAGGTAACGACAAAAAATTTTTAAAAAATTTTTGTTTTTCAAATATGCTTAAAATGTCATGAAAAGTCGAGATTTTAAGTTTGAGTGAAAAAAGATCCGTCTGTCGGTTTGTCTGTCTGTAACTTTTTTTGTGCGCACGTTTACTCTGGAACCGTTTAAGATATTAATTTGAAATTTGATACACATATGTACTTTAACGAGATCTGGAACTAGATTATATTTTCATCTTGTTTCGTCGAAGGGTTGGGGGGTAAATTGGGGTAAGTTTGGAGTAAGCAGATACGAGTCCATAAAATTGGTCTTTAGTATATATAAGAGAAGCTAAGGTCTCAAAAAAATTTTTGGCATTAGCCACCCCCATTATCACCTCCACCCCATTATTAAAGCGGATGAAAAAAAATGTGATTTAGTGTGTGTACAAGAACCAGAAACCTCAAAATATTTTTTTACTTCATCCACCCCCACTACCACCCGCTATCACCCATAAAACGATACCCCACCGATGTGGGGTATCGTTTTATGGCTTTTTGGGGTTTTTGTGGTAGAGGATTTCAGATTGTATTCTTAAAGTTCCATAAATAATTATTTCCACATACAAAATTTTTTCGTTGTGAGTGACTTGGATAGAAAATCTGGATGTGGAAGTAGTGATTCCTTGGGCAGCGGTTTTCTAATAATTATTCTGAAGTTAGTTCATAAGAAAAATAATATGTAGGGGTCAAGATAATGATGAATTCTACAACACACCATCTACCTCAAAATAATCTACCTCAAAATAATCATCAAGATAATGATGAATTCTACAACACACCATCTACCTCAAAATAAATTATAAATAAACTAGCTGACCCAACAAACGTTGTTTTGCCATATAAATTATAAATTTTTGTCCAAAAAATAAAAAGAATATTTCTGGATAGGGCCACCCTTATCACCTAGGGGTATAAAAAATAGCCTACGACCTATTCTCAGACCTACCAAATATACACCAAAAATTTCGGAGGAGTTCGATAACAAACACTATGACACGAGATTTTTATAGATTAGATTAGTCCATTAGGCTTCCTAGAACACCACGTTAAAAAGACGCGGCGTGTACTCTACCTCAAGGTGGTGCGGAATCGAGTACAATAGATTTTTTTTCTAGAATAAAAAAACGTACATAAGAGGGAAATATGACATTTATTTTAATGACTTTATTTATATTAACGTCTTGGCGCAGTTTAGCTATAGTACTCAACCAGAACACGCACACATAGAGAACAACACAACAAACGTTCCCTGCGACATTGCCGTCTGCTGCAGCTGAGACTCGAACTCAGGACGTGAGAGCAACTAGCAGTGCGATCTCTCACACAATTGCGGTCTAGCTCACTGCTACCACCTCGGCAATACGTGAAAAACGCCACTAAGCATCCACGTCCTAGTTAGCAATCCAATCCGGAATTTCATTGTCGCAAGCCTAACACCTAAAGCATTGCGCCACTAAGTCGGGTCAAATGAAAAATTGGAAAGCATAGATATGCAGTTTTGCAACAACTGCATATCTATGGTAGAGGTAGAGGCAACCATGATAAAAAAGCTTTCATTTGAACTCAAAAAAATCCAAAAAAAGTGTATCATATTTACCTCCCTTCTGGTTTTTGTTTATTTTTGAGGAAGTTAGCCCTAAGAACGCGTTTACAAGGGATCGTCTGCCACACATTTTAGTCCAATGCAATTAGGTTTATACCTCGGAACCCACCTATAGTGAATGAATTTGAATGGTTTTTTTTTGTTGGATTTCTAATGCCATAAACTAAAAAGTTTACCCATTGAAAATTACCGCAATTTCGAAAATCCGTAAATTAAAAAAAAATCTAGAAATCTCAACAAAAAATACAATTATGGGAATTTTTAAATATTTCTTTTAAGAAAATAATGATTGTTATAGTTTTCGAGGTGGTTTATAAAGAATTTGTAAAAAAATGAAGCTTTAATCTCTAATTTTTAAAATCTATATTGTCGCATTACCAGCTTTTTATTTTTAAAAACTGAAAAATTAATTAGGAACCTGCTCTTCTAATTTTACGAATAAATTAACGAAAATCCATAGACTTATGTTTTTGAGATCGCTGAATATGACTGTGAGATAAAAACTTATGAGACGAAAATATTAAGGGTTGAAATCACCTTTAAATACTGAAGAATTAATAATTCTTACAAATAAATTCACGAAAATCCATATACTTATGATTTTTAGGTCGCTGAATATGATTATGAGATCTAAATGTATACAAAAAAATGGTGGATTAAAAATGATCACAAAATAGTATATTAAAGTATAAGTGGATATTAAGGTCTTTAAAACACGCGCGATTTTTCGAGCACGACGGCGCAGCCGGAGTGCTCGAAATAGAGCAATTGTTTTAAAGACCAGTTATCCACGAATACTTTACGCTATTTTTTTTTATTGGTACACTTTGAAATCATAAATACTGGTATTATTACTACAAAAAATGGAAATAAGAATTAAGAATGTAAAATGGTTGAATTCGTGATGTGACATCAGGATACCTGTCAGTGTCATGAAAATGAGAAAACAAAAATTAATTTGCAATCTGTCACATAGGATTAATTATTGTCACTACAGTTGTCACTGATTGTCTATTGCTTTAAAATGAGTTCTAACATTGATTACTTAAATAGAAAAGCAGAATCGCGGTTAATACCACAAAAATCGGAAGACGCTTATAAAAAAGAATGCGACAAGTTCATCAAATGGATGGAAGAGCAAAAGGTAACAGATACAGATGAACGAGTTGTACTTGCTTACCTTTGATGTTGCCATGGTAACTTTAAAACACGCGCGTTTTTAAAACTTGGATTTAAACACTCTGAGGCGTACTTTAAATAAGAAAAATAGGGTACCAATAAAAAAAAATATAGTAATATGTCTAATTTTATTAAAAATACAGATTGTTATAAATAAATCAAATTAATACAATTAAGTAGACTAATTAAATAACATTTTAGATTTGCCCTCTAAACACGCTAAAGTGATATGCAACCCGCTTTTTCTGCGTATTCTTCGAAAAATAGACGGCTATTGCTGGTTTCTCAATCTACTATAGACGTTTAAAATGCGCGTAAAAACTGAAAAGTTTTAACATTATTTCAAACTATCACATCTCTGGAACAGTTTGTCGTAGGAAAAAAAATAAAAACCCAAAGTCTTCGTTTTTTTTATAATCTTCATTTCATTCTTATATCATGATTTTATCAATCTGATAGTTTTTGAGATATTACAATTTTAAAAACATAATTTTCTTGCTTATGCGCTCAAGCGCCATCTTTAAACTTTTATATCTCTGGAACAGTTTGTCGTAGGAAAGTAAAAAAACAAACAAACTATTTGTTATTTTATAAGCTTCATTTTTGTACTCTTACCATTTTTTAAAAAAAAAACTATTTTCTGAGAAATTTCCAGAAACCCGATTTTTTTTTAAAAATTATGAAAATTTTAATTATTGAAAATGGGTACAGAATGAAAAATAATTATTTTAAAAATTCTACAAAAATTAAGCATATTGGTAATAATATACATTAGCAATATATAGAAGTATTTTTAAAAAAATTGAATTAATAAGAAATTAGAGCAATAAGACTAAAAAAAAAATGGCTTCTATATTTTTAAATGTGCTGCTTTTTTGTTTCTATCTTTTTTAGTTTTCTGTATAAAAGGTCGTCGTCTTAAACGAAAGAAAATTTTAATACCTATAGTTTTTTTCGCGTAGTTGTAGATTTTGAGTAATTTTAGATTTTAACGTATATTTTTTCTGAACATTTCGGCGCCATTTTGAAAATGCCATATTTCCATCACTAAACATCGAAAAAAAAAAAAGAAAAACCATTCGATTTGTTTTCATAAAAGCTTTAATTTTGTACCCTTGCATTTTTTTAAAGTCCACATTTTTTCAGTAATTTAAAAAAAAATGTCTAGGAATACTGATTTTAGGGGGTGAAAATTGCAATTTTCAGTTCGCAATATCTCGAAAAATATGCATTTTAGCATAAAAGTGTATATGAACTTTCTTTCTTATAATTTGATTCTTTATCAGATTATGTATATTTTTTTTTGTGACAACTCCTTAAAGGGTAACCAAAAAGAAAGGAAAATGGCAATATAGATCCTTATGGACATACTTTATGAAGCATGTTGGAGAAAAAAAATTTGGAAATTTATTACATCGTTTTCGGGCTAGGATTTAAAAGCTTAACTTACTGTACCATTCATTTATTTCGCTTTTTGGAGCTTCTGCCATCTTCAAATTAATTTTAAATAGTTTCATCTTTTTACAAATTTTTTTATAAACAACCTCGAAAACTATAACAATCATTATTTTCTTAAAAAGAAATATTAAAAAATTCAGATAATTGTATTTTTCGTTGAGATTTCTAAAAATTTTATTTATTTTTTTAAATTTACGGATTTTCGAAATTGCGGAAATTTTCAATGGGTATGCATTTAGTATATGGCATTAGAAATCCAAAAAAAAAAAATCATTCAAATCCATTCACTATAACTGGGTTCCGTCATTTTTCATGTATAATGACGAATTGCACTGGACTATTTGTGACAGTCGTACTCGCCCCAAATGCGTCATCAAAATTACGATGTACCTTATGCGGTAAATGTACATGATTTTTCCTCAAATTTTAAGGTTGTGGCTTGAAATATTAAACAGTAAGCATTAGCAGACGGCTACTAATTTACTACCTCTAAAAAAAACAGTTTTTAAGAAACACTTGATGCTAAAAACTTACTTTGGTCTGTCGTCTAAAGTAGGTATTCGAGTTTTACCAATAACAGTGTCGATCTCCATCTGAGCTTTCTTCTGTACATCTGGATACAAAATCAAATACAAAAAGCCAAAACTTAACGTATTACTTGTTGTTTCCGAACCTGCCATAAACATGTCCAAACAAATGGCTAGTAACTGTTCTTCAGTAAAATTATCTGTATCTTTATCAGAAGAATTTATTATATTCAGATAGACATCCATAAAGTCCCTAGGTTCTTCTGGATCATGAGTTTTCTTATGATGTTCTAATTCTCTATTTAAGAAATCCCAAATACGTAAATGTGTTTGGACGTATAAGTTGTAACCTGATAGATCAGGGGCCAAATATTTTAACATCGGAAAATGGCTGAAGGGGGCACCCATCATTGAAATTGCTGAGAAAAGTTCTCTCATAATTCCTTGAAGTTCTATCATTTTTTTATCCTCTTGATTGTATCTTACCCCAGCTAACATCTTCCAAATACTGTTTAGTATGTGTATCGTAAATAAAGTATCCACATTAAACGTAACAGAGTCATTATTTTTAATTGTGTTATAAATATAATCTACCAACTCATTTACTTCCTCTTCAATTAAAGTAGACATATTCTTTCTACCAAATCCAAATTCTCTTAACTGTCTCAGAGAAAATCTTCTTTGTTCTTGCCAAAATTCTTTATCTATTAATAATATACCTAAAACGTAATACTGACTTAGTCTAAAATTTTACTTGTCATAATACTGCTTTCAAATATGTTTGCACATTCGGAAGTAAAAGTACTAACTTAATTCCTTCTTTACAAGCTTTTATTTAACTTGCTTTGTCTGTTAGTTAGTAAGTATGCTTAGGAGGAATCTTACAAGTCAATTTTGAACCACTCAAAGACGTCAAATCAGTCCGGAATTTTGCATACACGTGTAACTCTGGTGACAATAGAATAATATGGTACCAAAAAGGACGTTTTCTAGTTTTAACACTATAACTCGATCGAATAGTGTATTCACTCAGATATGGCGAAGGATCCGGTATTATTTTAAGTAAGTGCGACGCAATGGATACAAAACTAATTAAGACGTAACTAAAAATTTAAAAATAAAAAAAACTAAAATTTATTGTCTTAAAAGCTTGTTGCATAAATATAAATAAAAAATATATATACATACTTACTTAGGTATTTACAGTCTCTGTCAAACAAAATTAATGCCTGTATGAACTTCTCAATCGCGACAAGCTTTTAAGACAATTATTTTTTTTATATTTTTCATTTTAGTACACCTAAATATTAATAAAAACTCGTTTTTAAAAAGTTTTTTTTACGATTTTTCCGAGGACTAAAATGTCACTTTTAATGCCGGATAGATTAAATATTTACAAAAATTCCAAGGGATGAAATGGAAAATAATCAATTTTCATTATATTAAATAATACCTTAGCTTTTTCCTTTTAAATATCGCTACCGGTATTTACAAATTTCTAAGTTACCAAGTATACTTTATTACCATCAAAAACTATTATTTTAATTTTTAGATTTTAAAAAGTTTGACGTCAGCACTATATTTTAAAATGTCGACTACCTTGTTTTCAAACTAATCGGAAGTGTAAAAGAAAATCGTACGTAGCACAGGACGGAAGTGCTTCATTCAATCCTTCGTGTGATTGATTACCCAGGTAGAAAACTGCCGTCCCCATACAGCACACTGTCGTCGTATTGACGTCCTGTTTAGGTGATTGTTGGCTGACAACGTCTACGACAATTAAGAGACGATTCTATAACGTCATCTTTAGTATGAAATTTGGATGTAAGTTTGTTACGTCAATTTTGACGTACCTGCAACGTCATTTTTTCCTGTTCTATGATTTTATGCATTATCATGTAGTTTGTTGCAGAAATTATTAATAGATGATGCCATGTATAAACCACTGACAATAAGCAATCTCACTTTATTTTAGATTGTAATAAATTTATATCAAATAATTTGAATTGTAAACTTCTTTCTCAAAACAGTGAAAACATCGAATACAGATTTGCTTGGAATTAATAGTCAGATCAAAGTCACTATTCTACAGTCGGGCCGAAATAATAAAAAACCCACCGTGTGGTTACTTACTAATTCATCCAACTACTTGGTGGTTCATCAGCAAGTCATCAAACATCACTAGAGCCCTTGGAAATCAGATGTCATAAAACCATTTACAATAAGCAGTCAGTCTTTATGTTATATTCTAATGAATTTAAAAACGCTATATAATTTGAACCAGAGTTCAAATTTTATTCATGAAACAATGAATAGTGATTTGTATGGGCCTTATAATAACACAGCCACACACACACACAAAAAAAAATCTGATCTGGGGGTCTGACCATGTTTACTATATAATTTTGGGGTCGCTGAATCCGAATCCGAGGTTTACTTAACTCCATCACATTAAGATTCTGCCATAACCTCAGAAAACCCATAATTTAAGCTCTATTAAACGCATATAACCCCAAGAATGAAGTTGTAATCTGAAAACCCAAGCTCTTAAACCCCCCAGTTAACCGCATAACCCACTTAACCCGATAACCCCATAACTCACTTAATCCCATAACCCTGAGAATTAAGTTGTAATCTGAAATTGATTTCACAGCCACACACAAAAAAGTGTATCCTTATGTATTTGGACCCTTTGAAACCGATCCTAAGTCAGATTCTCTAGTTTTCCACCCCTACCCCAAAAAACACCCCTAAAAAAAGTGGTCTGACCTACGGACCAGATCAGTGTATCCTTATGTATTTGGACCCGCTGAAACCGAATCCGCAGCCAGAATTGTCAGATTGGTACGTTACTTAGGATTCGGTTTCAGCGGGTTCAGATACATAAGGATACAGTGATCTAGTCCTCAGGCCAGATTTTTTTTTGGGTGTTTTTTGGGAGTGTTTTTTGGTGAAGGGTAAAGAAACGAGCGAATCTGACAATTCTGACTTCGGATTCGGTTTCAGAGGGTCCAAATACATGAGGATAAACTGGTATGGTCCGCAGGCCAGACCACTTTTTGGAGGGGTGTTTTCTTGTGGTTGGGGATGAAAAGCGAGCCAATCTGACAATTCTGACTTCGGATTCGGTTTCAGCGGGTCCAAATACATAAGGATGGCCCGCAGGCCAGACCACTTTTTTTTTGTGTGGCTGTGAAATCAATTTCAGATTACAATTTCATTCTTGAGGTTATGGGATTAAGTGGGTTTAAGAAATTACAACTTCATTCTTGTTATATGTGCCTAATAGCTGAAATTATTTGTTCTTTGAGGTTATGGCAAAATTCTGATGTGATGAGGTTAAATAAACCTTGGATTCGGATTCAGCGACACCAAAAAAAATGTAGTAAACATGGTCAGACCCCCAGTTCAGAATTTTTGTGTGTGTGTGGCTGTGTAATCAGCCAAGATGGTATACAAAACTAGTGTGTGGTTGGTTACCAATTAATTGTCGATCCTTTTGCACGCGGCTCAATCTGCAGCTCATTATACATTAGAAAATGGAAACCTTTTAGAGTTCCTAAGAATTACATGTCACTTTGAACCAAATTGGGTTTCTTTTATTTCTTATATGAATCAAGAATACCTTATATATGGTCAGATAAATGTCGGCAAATGACGTAAATCTGGTGTCACAAAATGACGTCTCTTGGCTGTGATATAATCACATAATTTCTACGTCATTATCACGTCTTTGTAGAGGTCAAAGCGACGCATCGTCTGACCAAAAAATGACAACAAAATGACGTCAGTCTGCTGCCTGGGTATTGCTCTCGCTACTCTCTGTCAATAAACTTTCACACTCGGGATTAAATAATGCACTTATATCTCTTTGGTATATAATATATTATTATACATATGCCACATACTATAAGAATTAAATCAACTATGGTTTAGAAACATACCTCTGCGCTTGCCCCATGTCCTCATGTCATAAAATTCTCCTATCGGTCTGCCCGCTAAATCCTCCGATGCTAAAAATTCTTTAATTGCCGACGTACCGTATACGTAAATGACTCGCTGTTTTCCTACTTTTAGGCCAATGACTGGTCCATACTTTCTAGCTAATTCCGCAGTAGCTAATATAAGATGACCGGTTTTTTTCTTAGTTTTTAAAACTTGTGGGGCACTTCCTAATAATGGCCACCATATCGGTCCAGGTGGATAATTTTTAGGTTTCCTGGTGTCCAGATAGGCTAGTAATCCTAATATTGCGAAGAATAAAATGATTGCCAACCACATATCTGCAAATAAAAAAAATATATAAGACTGAAAACCACCAAAGCAAGATGAAGAGTGTAATGATTCTGACACAACGTGACTTATCTGTTACTAAACACTTATGAAATAGAGACTGTATGTGTACTTCATTTTTCCTTAAAAGGAAAATATTAACTGATATACACGGTGTTCCTTAATGACGTACTAATATTTCAGGGTGTGAATCCTTAGGTCATTTTATGAAGAAAAGTTCATATGAACATATGTCCGCAACAGCTAACATTTTTTGCTACAGAGTGTTGATTGTTTTTATATCTCAGAAAGTAACTTAGATATTATTTTCAATTTTGGTATATGTTAATAGGATATAACACCGCATATTTTGGTTAGAAAAATTATTTTTTCACTCTACCAGTGGGGTCCCTGCAAATATGTCCCCTGGTGTTTTTTACCAAAAAAGTAGTACGCCACTGACATTTCTCCATTTTTATGATTAGCCTGGTCAATTTTACATGGTCTCTTGCGTTTTTCTCGTCAGACGCATAATTCTTGATTAAAACAATTAAATTCAAATCGAAACCAATTAACATTCATAATGATGTTTTTTTTATAAAAATTGTTGAAAATAGCCACCTTCACTTAATAGGCATGCTTCCGCCCGTCTTCGCCTCGAATTGCGCACTCGTTCAAATATTCTCGGCGTCTTCCTTATTGTTTCACACGAAGCAACTATTCACTTTCTTAAATCTTCTAAAGTGTTAATGGGAGTTTTATATGCCAGGGTTTTAAGATGGCCCCACAAAATCAAATCCAAACAGTTGTGATCGGGGGATCTTGCTGGCCACTGCTGAGGTCCTTCGATTAGGATAAATCACATGTATATGGTGGCGAACAATTACACTGAAATGTGCATATACTGTCGTGCGCAAAAAAATGGGACAAGTCTTATAACGTATGTTTGCTAAAATCTAGTTGTGTACATCTAATTTTAATTTTCAGTTATTTGTCAAAATTCATTGCAAGTGTGTAAATAGAGACAAATTTACATTAGAAAAAAATAGTTGTCCTATTTTTTTTTGCTTACGACATTACCACATTTGATTCCTTAACATCTTCAAGCAACACGGGTAGTTCTTCGAGAAAATGCAGGAAATATTGTCCATTAAAAGGTGCCTTGGCAGAAAAAAAGGGCCTATAAGATTATTACCAATAATTCCTACCCATACGTTAACCAAAAATTGATCTTCGAAATGGGTTTCGGTTATGACCTGATGAAATTAACTTACATTTTTTGCAACATTCTACTAATTTATCTCCCCCGGACAATGAACTACTACAATATTATAATCTAAATCTAAAAACAAATTTTAATGATTTATTTTCATTTGTACCCGTATCAGATGAGATCATTTATAAATTTTTAGTGGAAATAAAATCCAAATCTACAGGGTCTGATCAAATTAACATTGATATGTTACTTTTATGTTTTCCACGTATTCTACCTTGTATCACTAATATAGTAAACACATGCCTTCTAGAGAGTATTTTCCCAGATTCTTGGAAAATATCACGTGTAGTTCCGCTACCTAAAAAAAGTGACATTTCTAATTTTAGTGAGCTTCGACCTATAAGCATTCTTCCAGTGTTATCCAAAGTGGTAGAAAAAATTATGAATTTTCAAATCCGTAATCACATTAATGAATATAATATTTTACCAGTATATCAATCTGGGTTTCGCACAGGTCACAGCTGTGCCACCGCATTACTAAGTGTCATGGATGATATTATTGAGGATATAGACTCGGAAAAACTACAGCTCTAATTTTATTAGATTATTCAAAGGCCTTCGACACGATTAGTCACGAAATTTTATTTGCTATTTTACATTATATTGGCTTTTCGGAGAGTGCTATCATTTTTATTAGGAGTTATTTAAATAATAGGTGTCAATTTGTAGAAACAAATAATGGCAGATCAAATTATGGAAATATATTGTGTGGAGTACCACAAGGATCAATCCTTGGCCCTCTGTTGTTTTCTATATATACATGTAATATAACATGTCTAAATCATTGTAAAGTACATTTATATGCGGACGACACTCAAATATATTATTCTTTTTTTCAAAACGATTTGAATCAGGCAAATGACATTATCAATAATGATTATCAAAGACTTATAGAAATGTCTACACGTCATAAATTATACTCTTACCGTCATTTACTTTCACCATCTCTGAAAATTAAACTCTCTGATACGCTGGTGCTAAGTCATCTCGACTACTGTGATGTTGTATATGGTCCCTGCCTGGATAAAATGGACACTAATAAAATAGAGAAAATCCAAAAGGCGTGCTTAAGGTATATTTATGGCATCAGGAAATATGAGCACGTATCATATAAACTGAAAGACGCAAAATGATTGAACATGGAATCTAGACGACAGTTTCATTGTGCCACATTGTACCATAGTATAATCGTAAATAAATGTCCCCCATATTTAAATAACAAAATTAAATACCGTAGTGATGTTCATACCTTGAATTTGCGGTTCAGGGGAATGATATCACCTCCACCTCCTAAAACTGCTTTATACCATAGAAACTTCTCATATAATATATTTCATTTATATAATAATGTACCCACTGCTTATAAAAATGCTGGGTTACCTAAATTCAAGCTATTATACAAACAGTTTCTTCTATCCTCGTAAATAAAATAAATATGTTCCTTACATTCAGTGTTTAGTTAAATGTGCATATCCTAATTTTAATTTAATTAAGTTTAAATTTGCAACTTTATTTCGTTCTCACTTCATTATGTAGTACTGTCATACTTTTATTCATATTTTGTTTTATGTTTTTATTATGAACACGTGATATAAGAGTTTTGCTAATGGGGCTGAAACTTTGATCAATAATTGTATTGTTTTTCAGTCCCCTTGTAGCCATATTTAAGTTTAAATCTCGGTTTAAATGTTGATTTATTATCATTAATATGCATGTATTTATATGGACTACAATAAACGGTATTATTATTATTATTATTAATATGAAAATTTTGAATAGCATTCCTAGAAAAATTTGCTTCGTCTGTGAACATAATTTGGGGCTCAAACTGTTTATTTAGTGTAACATTCTGAAGGTACCACTGACAGAAGTTCACAGGCTATGGAAAATCCCTGGGAAATAATGCTTATACTCTTAGAATATATTACGGATACAACAAAAATCAACCAAAATTCGACAAACATTTTGATGACAAATATTCAGTATTCTTCCTCGTGCTCGTCGATGTTCGTCGATTTCCTGCAGCACCGCTTCCTCAATTTCGGGTGTTCTGACAGTTCTAGGTCTACCTTCCGATGTACCTTTTTGGAAACTACCAGTTTCCATGAATAGTCGAAAAGAATCGGCTATCTGGCAAGGCACGATCAGGAAATCTTCCCTGACACATACTTCTGGCTTTTGTTGCATTACTATCTGCGAGACCATATACGTAATGCATTGTCGCAATTTCCGCATTCGTATAATATAACATATTTACTAAGATATTCGAATAAAAATAGCGAAAAAATAAAATAAATTCACTAAAAATCGAAGAAATGATACGATGAGATGGTTTTGAACACCAACAACTTACTTTATGTCAACAAATATTGTTTTGAAATTGATGTTTGCAAAAACGTAATTTATTCCAGGATAATTAGATTTATGTGTTCAAAAATCATTAGTCAATACTGCTAAATAAAACAATTTGAATTTAATCGTTTTAATTAAAAACTGTGCGTCTGATGTCTGATGAGAAAATCGCAAGACATCGTTTTCATGTAGAATTAACCAGGCTAATCAGGAAACACATGGAAAAATGTCAGTGGCGTACCATTTTTTGATAACAAATATCCCTGCAAACATGTCCTTTGCAGGGACGCCACTGATAGAGCTGTAAAATAACTTTTTTAACTAAAATATGTGGTTTAATACCCTATTAACACATATCAAAATTGAAACTAATATCTAAAGTACTCTCTGAGATATTAAAAAATGAAGATTTAAAAGAGCAAAAAGAAATTGAGCTGTTGCGGACATATATTCATATGAACGTTTCTTCATAAATTGGCATAAGGAATCACATCCTGAAATATTAGCACGTCATTTAGGAACACCCTGTATATTTAATGAGGTACAAGTTTTGACTTGATTCTTCCATTTTTCCAATAACGTATATTTGTCCGTTCGTATGTCAGTCATTTTGTCTATCCATCAATCGCTCGTGTGTATACAACGTGATCTACCAAGAAATGCGGAAAATAAAATGATGTGCTAGTCTTCAATGTGGGAAAGCCCCTGCAAAATTTTAGAGGATTCTGAGGTAATTTAGTATATTAAATTATTAGTCAATTTGCGAAGATACACTACTGATGTTGTGTAAGTCCTGACCTAATTCTGAAGAGGTCGACGAACTTACTGGTGAAAGAACGTATTCGAGTTGTTTACATTTTCTTAATTGGCATAAAAAGTGAAGTCGGCCGGCGAGATCAAAAAAGCGGCAGGTAGTTGTACGCTTTGAAGATAATTGGAATTACAGCGGACCAATTCACTTTTACGAATGAATTCAAAGCATGCCGACAAGGCTGGCTCCGTGCCGCTGGATCGTATGTAGACCCCTAGAGAGCCGCGTTTTTTGCTTCCGGTCGAACAATAGTTACACGGCCGTGTCATTGACCGGTTTAACTAAATATCTCGTATATCTGCTTGTCATTTCGGTATGAGATCAATATCTTCGATTTATTTCGATTTATTTCGGTATTTTTGTAGTGTGATTTGATTAAAACCAAAAAGTCACTTCTATCTTATTATCCAGCTTTGCTGTCAGTAGTGTCAATCCCAAGTCTGATAAAGTGATATGGTTGTACCGCGTTACGTTAGATTAGTTGAAGTCATTGGCGGCGCATTCCTACAAAAAAATAAGGTAATTTCTTTGGTCATTTTTTAAAAATTTTTCATTTTTTTTACTCCTTTCGGTGAGGACAACCTACTGTTAAATTTTCCGCATGTCCTGGTAGATCACGTTGTATAATCAAAGTTTTAATAGAACTTTCCCGGGAACTTATTACTTCATTCATAAAAGATTGGTTACATATATCTAATCGAACAATACTTAGATCAAACTGTGCACAGTGTGCCTTATTGTGTCCACAATCGGATCACCAAAACGGTTATCATCGGAGTTCAGAAATGTATCCATTGTATTACCCAGTTTTTCAGTAATTAATACCAATGATTCCTTAAAATAGTTTTTCGTTTATTTATATAATTCGCGAATATAATTGTTGGGCTGTGGACAATATTGGGAAAAACCCATCTTTAAAAATGATGTTTCATCTTTATTTTAAGACATCCTCAGGACAATTTAACTGAGATTTTCTGTAAAACAAACTTTAAAATTTTAAATATAAATAATAATAATGGGCAAGCAAGCATTTTCTGACATTAACTACTAGAGTCTAGTCAATATGAGAGGTTTTGTCAACAACGGTCTAACTTGAGTCGTTTAGCAGATCTATTATGATATTCTCCAAATACGAAAACGAAGAATATATATTGCATTTGATTGGCATTTCTAAAATTGTAAATATCCCTCCAAGAGATATCGTTGCCACCTTCGACTAGAAAGGATACGGCCTTGGAGGCGTTCAGGCATAATCCCACGGATGGTAGCTTCGCACCAACGCCCGCGTGAGCGAGTGCGTGAACCAAATGTCCAAAACTGCTTTATTCTAACTTGGTAGTCAAGTCATAAAATATGGCTTGGGTCCCATGACTCAATGCTAAGCTGTAATCAATCTTTTCATAAGCCGCCGCTGATAAAGACCTACATTGAAAAAGTAATCCAGCGAACAATGTAGTTAAATCCGACTCTGCGTTCTGTGCCTCTTGCATCTCACCCGTTCATCACTAAACTGTACTGTACTTTTAGATTTTTTTTAATTAGTGATTTTTTTTTATGAAAACAAGTTAGTAATATCAGAGACTATACGTATAGTCTCTGGTAATATAAATATTAGAGGTTATAGATATAATTTAAGGACGGGTTGGTGGGTGCCAAAAGAAATTTGGGTGTGAGGGAGTCTTGTAGGGTAAGATTGTCGGATTTTAGGAGGGAATTAGCGAAATTGGGGATGAAGTGTTTAAAAATAAAGTTAGAAATGGTGGGAGTTCCTGTTATATTGTATAATTGTTGCATTGGTGTTCTAAACTGTAGGTTACAGATAATCCTGAGTGCTTTATTTTGTACTGCCTGCATTCAGTCGTGATGACAGTCTGTCTTTGTAACAGTGCGGTCATAAGTTCAAAGTTGCTAGAGGTGGTAAGTATCACAGTGTCATATGCATATAAATATATGGTTTCTCTATATATGGTTTCTCTATTGGTGCAGGTACGTCGTAGATGTATATGTTGAAGAGTACGGGTCCTAGATCCGAGCCTTGAGGGACCCAAGAAATATTGGCATGCATGGTTGAGTGCTACTCGGATTTGCGGAGTGGCATGCTTGTATCATTTTGATGACATGTACGGATGTACCCGTGACTGAGAGTTTATATAGCAGGCAAGCGTACTAGACTTTGTACTTATTATAGACATATGTCGCTCCTTTCTTATGCATTGTATGACGATTGAGGCAAATTCCTTCCATATTTTTTGGCGAAATTTTCATAAAAAGCTGTTCAATAGTTCTCGAAATTAGCGCGTTCATACAAATCATGACACTTCTTCTTGTACTATATATTGACGAATTTAAAAAGTTCAAGACATAGTTTAGTTAAATTCTTGTAGTCGAAAAAACATCAGCATAATACGTTCTTGTTTAGATACATACAGTGTGACCCATTTAAAAAGGGAAACACTTTACAACTGTTTTATTTTTTTTCCGACTTGAATCAAATCTTACCAAAAGAATTAGGATCTACTTATGGCCAAAAAAACATTCGCCGCTTACAAATGCAAAGCCACCTGCAGTACCGAATTAAATGGAAAAAATAAAGAAATCATATTAGGCATTTTTTTTTATCAAGAAACTTTGTTAATGTAAGTTGCTCAGAATTGTGCAAAAATCCATAGTCCAAAATTTCAGCGATATTTAAAAATATTGAAATTTTTTTTAAAGCAATGTCCGAGTCCAAAAATATCATTTTATTTGATTTTTTTTCTTTAGAAAACCATGCTATAACAATTTTGTTTTAATTCGTATTTTTTTTTTATTTTGTCGAAATCGAGGTCGAAATTTTGGACTTCAAGAACAAAATTCAATATTTTTTAATATTGCCGAAATTTTTTACTCTAGGTTTTTGGACAATTCTGAACAACTTTCATTAATAAAGTTTTCCGATAAAAATTGCCTAATATGATTTCTTTATCTTTTCCATTTATTTTGGTACCGCAGGTGGCTTTGCATTTGTAGGAGGCGAATGTTTTTTTGGCCATAAGCAGATTCTAATTTGTTCTATATTTTGGTAAAATTCGGTTCAAGTCGGACAAAAAATAAAAAAGTTATAAAGGTGTTTCAGTTTTAAATGGGTCAAACTGTATAAAAAGATACCGTGCGTGTAATTTCCCATTAGGCATGTACATTCACGTAGCGCGAGAAATATGACAACACCGGCAACCGTAAATTCGTCCATCGGTGGAGCATTCCAGCTCTGTTATTTCAGCCAGCTGGCACACGCGATGTTGCAATTCTACTCCCCATGCCTAGCCCGCGACTACACACACGGTATATTGAAAATTATAATAAATTTTGGTTTTGGAATCCGTTTACTTAAAAAAAGTATGCGCAATTTGTAAATACTTTGTATTTTTCATTATTTTATAATATACAGTGGAAAAGTAGCTAAATGTTATTATTTTCTATTTTAATTTATAGGGTAATTTTAAGAAATTCAGGTTGCTTAATCACCTTGAAAGACATTGAAATTATATATTTAAATTTTATATATTAAACTATTCTCGTTATTTTACTTGCATAACACAGAAAGGGAAAGTACTTGGGAAATACATATTTGGTAAATATTTCCCGTGTATATATTATATGAGACCTGATTACCGACTTAAAATATGAACTTCCGACGAAGAGAAAGTGGTAATAAAAACTTACATAATACGCCAATCTGATCTTGTAGCATCATGCTTTGTATATGCGCTGGTTTAAATGTATATTATGTCAATAAAATTATCTAAAGCGGATCCAGTAAGTATATTTAAAAATTTAGCAATTAAATTAATTTTGTGTATAGTTATTATTATAAATAGCTGCAAATCTAAATAAAAAAGTTGAAAAATATAGAATTACAAATAGTCATAATTATTATCTCCTTCATGAATATGTGATTACTTGTAAATTTTGAAAATCCAGTCTGTACTAGAGTGATCTGAAATAGTTTTATAAAGAATTGGTAAGACGAATTATAATTTACTTTTTACTATTTTTACTTCCACATCCAGTGGAAGTATAGTAACGACAAACAAATTTTTAAAAATTTTTATTGTTCAAATAGGCTTAGAATGTCACGAAACGTCGAGATTTTAAGTTTGAGAGAAAAAAAAATTCTGTCTGTCGGTCTGTCGGTCTGTCTGTCTGTCGGTCTGTCTGTAACTTTTTTTTTGTGCGCACGTTTACTCTGGAACCGTTTGAGACATTGACTTGAAATTTGGTACACATATGTACTTTAACGAGATCTGGAACTAGATTATATTTTAATGTTGTTCCGTCAAAGGGTTGGGGGGTAAATTGGGGTAAATTTGGGGTAAATGGGTAAATCAAGCAGGTAAAAGTTCATAAAGTTGGTATTTAGTATATACAAGGCCTCAAAAAAATGTTTGGCATTAGCCACCCCATTACCACCCCCACCCCCTTATTAAAGGGGATGAAAAAAAATTGTGATTTAGTGTGTGTACAAGAACCAAAAGCTTCAAAACATTTTTTTACTTCATCCACCCCCACTACCAACCCTCTACCACCACCCCCACCCCCACTACCGATGTAGCATATCGTTTTATAGGTTTTTGGGGTAGACGATTTCAAATATTATGTTGTTAAAGTTACCTTGAGTAGTATGAATGCGCAGTGGCTTTCCTCCGCTACTATGGATGCGCAGTAGGTTTTCCCGAGTATTATGGATGCGCAGTGGCTTTTCTCGAATATTTTGGATGCGCAGTGATTTTTTTCGAGTATTATAGATCGCAGTAGGTTACCTCAAGTAGTATGGATGCGCAGTGGGTAACTTTAAGTAGTATGGATGCGCAGTGGCTTTCCTCGAATACAATGGATGCGCAGTAGGTTACCACGAGTAGTATGGATGCGCAGTAGCTTTTCTCGAATGCTATAGATGCACAGTAGGTTACCTCAAGTGATATGGATGCGTAGTGGGTTTCCTTGAGTAATATGGATGTGAGTGGATTACTTCAAGAAGTATTAATGCGCAGTGGCTTTCCTCGAGTAAATTGGATGCACAGTGGGTTACCTTGAGTAGTATGGGTGCGTAGTAGGTTTCCTCGAAGAAAATGCTTGAAGTAGAGGCTTTACTTCAATCGTGTAGTTTACGGCACACAACGATTTTTCATATCTTTTTCTTGCCATTTTCTGCGTATTAGTTCGACATTCAGTTGAAGTATATTAACGCAAAAAAATTTGGAAATTTTCATTGCTTAAATAGGCTTAAAATATGAGGAAACGTCAATATTTTAAGTCTGAGCAAAATAAATTTGTCTGTTGCATCGGTCTGTCTGTTAGTCTTGTATCGTTTTGGTTCTCACGACTACTCTGGAACCGTTTAAGATATTCACTTAAAATATGGCACACGCATGTTTTTTAACGAGATCTGGAACTAGATTATGTTTTGATCTTATTCCGTTGCAGAGTTGAAGGGTAAATTTGGGTAAATGGGGATAAATAGGTAAATCAAGCAAGTAAGACTCCATGAAATTGGTATTTAGTAAATGTAAGAGGAGCTAAAACCTCAAAAAAAATGGCATTAGCCATCCCCAATACCACCCCCACCCCATTATTAAAGGTGGTGAAAAATAGTGTGATTTAGTGTGTGTACAAGAGACTAAGTCATCAAGAATTTTTTTCACTTCATTCGCTCCCACCTCCATTATAAATGTGGCATATAATTTTATGGGTTTTTGGGGTACATGATTTGAAATATAATATCATTAAAGTTCCATAAACAATTATTTCCACATAGTGGAGTGCAAATTATAGTATTTTGTTGTAAGAAACTTGGATGTGCAAGTAATGATTCCTTGGGCAGCGGTTTTATGAATGGATCTTATTATAAAAATAATCTCATTTATTAAACCGGATGCACCTTTATCAACAGTTTTGGAAAACAAAAGTGATTTGTCTAAAAAATTTACAAAAAAGATACTGTTATTATAATGGCGAGTGAGAATGATCCATACAGGAATAAATTGCCATATTTGAATATATATATGCGAAAATCTGAAGAGATGCAGCCATACAAACATTTTCTCTCGGGTGTGTCATTTACCAGATGTAAAACTTGAAATATACGAATTTATAAGTATAATATGATTTTTTTTTAACTATTTAACGTCGGCCTATTTCCGCTACCAGGGCCTATCACCGACGCCAGGAGACGGGCTACCACCAACCTGGAAATTTTGCCGAACCTCTTCCTTTAAGAAGAGTAGGGATGTTTTACTTGCCTAATATTTAATAGACAAGGGACCGCCTGTTTTACATCCCCTCCGAAGGACTACGTACTCCTTGTCTGAAAATACGTAGCTTCCGCGTATACACTGATATACAAGCCGCTAGAAGGTGGGACGAGAAAGCTGTATTTCCCAAGATGGGTCACCCATCCAAGTACTAACCGCGCTCAACGTTGCTTCAACGAAATATTGACTGACATTTACATTGAAGTCGCCTCTACGCTCGCCCCATAATATGATTTCATTTTGAAATTAAATTGTGCAACAGAGGAAAATATGAATTTTTATGAAATAAATAGCCAAATTTTAATATAATGAGCTGTGGCAACAACTTAACTTTAAATATATCTATAATGTCATTTTCAGAACTCTAGTATTATTTATTAGAACATCATTTAACGAGCGTCAGCATAAAATAGCAGACTGTATATTATAGACTAAAGTCTGTTCGCTGATAGAATCCCTGTGTGGAGTCACGAACGTCTGAACTAAGATGCCGTATGCACGTTGGTGTTTTCGACTGCACAGTGGCGTCGCTTTGTTTTATATTTTACTTGATGTATTTAATTAGATTTATTTAAAGGAAATTGAATTATAAGCATATATAATACATCTATTGTAAAATAGTAATTTAAGTTAAAAAAATAAATTATAATATTGAATTGCTTTGGTTTCAAGTAAAAAATATGATAGAGCAAATATACAAAATAAATATACTTAAATAGTTTGGGTTCGGCATAATTAGTATTAGGTATATATTTTTATTTTAAGATTATATATACTTATTCTATCAATGAATAAAAAAGATTTACCTGCAACTATTTAAGTGTATTTATTTTGTATATTTGCTCTATCATATTTCAAAATGTTCATGTTGTCATGGTAATCTGCTGACTTACTCTTGGTAGAGAAAACTAAACTCGCATCTTCAGCAAAGCCATGAATAGATCCTGCGCGTACAACTATAAATCTTTTACCTTCTGTAACCAGGGCTGGCTCTAGGGGGGGGCGAAGCGGGCGGCTGCCCGGGGCGGCAAAATTTAGGGGCGGCAAATTCTTTAAATCTACAGTAGGCGTGGATTAAGGGGGGTAACGGGGTAAGATTCTGTAAAACGAAAAATTTTTTTTTGTATTTCTCTCCCCCGTTCTCCAAAAAAAATGTTGGGACGGGAAAAATTTTTTTTTGTATTTCTGCCCCCCCCCGCTCTTCAAAAAAAAATGTTGGGACGAAAAAATTTTTTAAGAGAGGGGCGGCAAAATACCTGGAGCCAGCCCTGTCTGTAACTGTACGATGCCTTTATTATTTACTGGAATCATCTTGCCTAGATCGTTTTAACCCCCCTAAAAATCCAAGTTTCGTCTAAGAACATCTTTGGGGTCATTTCTTTTCAATTTTTTTACGTATTTGCGTAAAAACTCTAGCAGTTTTAGATAAATTCTGTAATTCATACAGTACTTTTCTATTGTCATCTATTTTATAGGAAAAGCCTAATTTTTTAATCACTTTATATAAACTGGCACGGCCAATATCAACTATTGCTCTAGATTTTAGCCCTTCTAAAAGAATAGCCAAGGAAATATGTTTATGATCAGACACCATGTCGTAAATAACATTTTTTATTTCATATTTTACAGCATCTTTACGATTCAGTTTAACTGAACCTTGAGGTTCCACATTTTCTTTGTCGTTTTTTGCTATTTTTCTTACAGTCTTTTCATCGATTTTTAAACCCTCACGCACTCGCCTTTGAACAGCTTTTATTAACAATAAACGTCCACCATTTTCATTTTCCTTTTGAAAATATTACAACAAATTCAAAACTAACTGCTGTGATTGCTGATTTAAAAATTCACCAGGATGCACGTTTACTATTTTAACAATAGAACAAGATTAAAATTGCCCTCTTAGGCACTAATTGAAATAAGTGCACTATATCTGCTATACCGGACTTCCGAGAAAATCGATCCGCCTCTGAAATCGCCAGCCGCATTCGATGACGACACGCGTTACGAAAATTGGTTTGCTGTCGAACAATAGAAATGCCGCACGTCGGTCATAACTTGACCACAAACATACGTTACAAATTAGGTTACAAACAATATTTCAATAAAGACACGGAAGGATAGAGAGTAGAGGTATTTGTGCATAATTAAGGGAAAATTTTGAAAATTTGAGTGTTGTGTAGAGAAAATAGTTTGCTAAGTTTAAAATTATTCTATTATTCTACCGCAATCCACGTCAAACTGTAGCAAAATACTAAGAGGTCAAAATCCTGGTAGACACTTGTGTGAAGAGAGCACCCGGACCCCGTCCGTATGGACATTCACCTGGACGGATCAACACCAGGAACGAGTGAAAGAGGCCTTATCTGGAAAAAGAAATGACTTACACTAAAATTTTAAACGCTCACATCTCTAATATATGAGCGGGAAAGCCGTACGCGAAATCTAAAATTCAAGCCGACTGGAGCCTACGCAAAATAACATTTTTCGAGGTTTGGTGAAATTGTTATTCAATCTTTCAGTATGAAGATTACATATTTGGCTCTGTGCGGCTGACACTTCTATCCACTGTAATAGTATGGTATTTAGTTTCCGGTAATTTTCACATTTTTTTCCAGCCCTTAAACCAACTCCCAGATTGAAAGCTATGATAAAATATACCAGCATTTATTGACATTTTCAGTGGTAGACCCCTAAAGGAACTTCTACTAAGGCCTTAGACGCGCCTTCCCAGACCAATTCTTAAGTCTTCATTTACCTTGTGTCTGTCGTGTCCTGGTACCCATGCCACGGTCACTTTGTTCTGACTTCCTAGGTCCGTTAGGGCATTAATTCCATACAATAGAAGTTAGTATAAAGTACATTTATAGCTCTATTAATAATGCATAAATACATAAAGGATGCCAGCTGCTAGCGAACCAGAGAAGTCGGGGGCGAGCGTAGAGGCGACTTCAATGTGAATATCAGTCAGACGTTGCCTATTTTCCGGCAACTCCCTTAGCCAAACTTTCCACTACTACAATTTATCACTATCCTAAACTTTGTCCTTTCTCTACTTACATCTTTAATATTTTTCTATTCCCTCTCTGTTTGTTTATTTTGTTCTCGTTCATCCTTTTCTATTCTTTTGTCCATTTTTGTTTCCAAATTCCACTTAGGCCGATAAATTTATAAAAATCCTAACTCTTTTAATCCTTAACTTTCATTTCACCACATTTTCCTGGCAGGAAGACCACCAGGGTGGTCGAACGGGTTTTTTCGTTGAGTTTTGTTTTCCCGTGCCAACAACCAAAATTTCAAAGTGTTCGCGCTCGTGTTGTGCGCGAAATCGATAATTTTATTGTGCTATTTTAGTTATTTTTAGATATTTTCATATATCATGTTTTTTAAAAGTTATTGTTAGTTTTAAGTTTATACCTTTTAAACAGGAGCTCTAACCCCCTCACTAACTATTGTTTAGTCAAATCGGACCTGCGCCGCCCACTCACCACGGCGCTGCGTGCCGTGTATGTCTGGCTGGCTCCGGGACAGTTTCCGGGGAGACACATATTTATAATTTAATTTAAATAAAGTATTGTTTGAATATCAGTCGATATTCCGTTGAAGCAACGTCGAGCGCGGTTAGTACTTGGATGGGTGAGACCCATCTTGGGAAATACTGCGTTCTCGTTCCACCTTCTAGCGGCTTGTATATCAGTGTATACGCGGAAGCTATGTAATTTCAGACGAGGATTACGTAGTGGATATACCATCCTTCGGAGGGGATGTAAAGCAGGCGGTCCCTTGTCTATTTAATGTTAGGCAAGTAAAAGATCCCTACTCTTCTTAAGGGAAGAGGTTCGGCAAAATTTCCAGGTTGGGGGTAGCTCGTCTCCTGGCGTCGGTGATAGGCCCTGGTAGCGGAAATAGGCCGAAGTTAAATAAATAGATAAAAAAAAAACTAGAGAAATGGAAAGCTGCCCAGATTGTCACAGAAAACGCCACTAGTGGGGTGAAGTTACAAATTTAGACACGCGGAAGGTTTTATGGCTTTTGTTTAACTCGTTATACTAATACTCCATACCGGCTGTCTGTAGATGTGGTTTGTTATTTTCTTAAATTAATTTATTATGCGGAGACGGTAGCTTAGTAAACCTATTGCTAAATATTTTTTTATTATAGGTAAATTATAAACTAAAGTGGATTCCGCTAGAATCTGTAGCCCACAGTCTCCTTACTAGGGCAAATCTAAATTCCCTAGACTTTCGAAGTTCATTAAAGCGACCTGAAAGTCTTGCGTTTGATTATTCAAGAAATAAGTTACCCAAAACGGTTCTCCAGAATCGCATTCTCCCGTACCTTATTGTTTTTTAGCCATTTTTAACTGAAGATAGGACAATCGTTTAATGGTTCAGAGGAAACCAGATAGCAAGAGGAGAATCTTGGAGTTATTTTGCTAAAGAATTAATGGGAATTAATTGGATGGCGTGATCTTTATAGATTTGCAAAAGGAGACTTGAGAAGCGGTTAAGAAAACATTTTAAGAAAACATTTTTTTTTAAGAAATCCACTAAAATAGAACATGAATCACAACACGCTCGCCAAGACTTGTTATAAAAAAATACATAGTCCAGCTTTTTCGGCTCGACATCGTTTCATACTACTGTAAGTTATTTTTTATCGTTTTAGGGATGATAACGATTCACAAAGTCGGTTCCTGATGAGGCACCTATCATCAGATACGTTACAATAATCGTTTAAGAATCCGTTACATGTTATCATTATGAGACTAACTTTTATGTGCGTATAATTTTTATGTCCAAAATAAATAAAATCACCAGAAAGTGTGCGACTTTAGGAGGAAAGTCAAAGTTGTAAAAAATGCTAAAACACATGGTCGTTGTCAAATTTTACAAATTAGAAATATTTATTTAAATATTTTGAACTCAGAAGACTATTTCCAGAATGAAAATCTGTCAATTTAACGAGACAAGGAAAATGTTTCCAAATTTTGAACAAGATTTTAGATATTTGCAATACTTATATTTTATCTCAGAATTCTAAAATCATTATTACAATTTTTTTTCTTTTTTTCTCTGCTCCCTTAAGAGGGAGCAAGGCGATCAATTCAGAGAGGGTCAGGCGGCAATGAGCCAATGTGAAGAGAGATCTTCGTAATACCTAAACAAATTTTAGCTAAAAACTTTCTTCAGTAGAAGTGTAATATTCATTTACTTACAAGAATATATTTTCTTCAGTTCAATAAAGCCAGCCGTTTGGCTAAAAACTGCTTTTTCCCAGTCAAGATTTTTAGTACAGTGCTTTTTAATAGATGGTGCCACCGACAGCACTACAATAGACCATTTTAGGTCACGTGACTTTGACGCCGCTGTCTGGAGGATTATGCAAATGAAAACAATTACAGATGAGTTGCTATTTAACAAAACATATTATTTTATAAAAATAACAGCTAGTACCCATCTCTAGAAAACAAAATAGTGAGTTTTGTGCCCTTCACGCCGACAGCGTGACGTCATTCTAAAGGGCATTTGCATCATGTAACCTTAAGTTTTTCAAGTTCATTTTTATTTTTGATTTCTGTATACGCATTTTTAGCTTGGAGCCGTACTGGCTCTAAGCACATATTTAAAAATTCACGTAAATAATTTTTCAATATTGTTGATTAATAAAAATAGACTGCTAATTACAGGTTAAATTTCCAACCTACAAAAAGAGTATTTTATTAGGACAAAGTATTTAGAACTTCATAAACATTACACTGAACTAGATTTTAGTTGAAAATACGGGAACCTGGAAATTATAATAATAGCTGCGTAATACTCTTAAATCTTAAGAAACCCATATTTTTGAGGTTAGCTGTGACGTCACGTGCAGATGCCCTATAATAGCCACACTGCCTACCCTTCGCCCCACTTCAGCATTATAGCTTTACCGATTAAACTTTGTGATTGGCGTTGTCTCCTCTTAATAGCAAAATAACCTTTCCAGAATATTGTGATTAGTGACAAAAGGATTGCACAGTCTTAAATGTATACAACTGACATTTTTCGCTGGGTTGAGTTTCAACTCAGATTCTATCGGTATTAAAAGATAATTTGTTTTTTAGTTATTTACTATAAGTAAACATGCGTCTCAAGACCAAGTTCGCGTCATAATAATTTCTATACGTATATAATATGAAAAAATATACGTCTTTACGCAAAGCAATGTCAATGTTAGCGTCGTATTTCTGAGTTTATAAATAGTTACTAAAAGTTCGGTTTATCTTTTGTTACCTTAACACAAGCCCCTTTAACAGTAAAATATGCTTCCCCGATTTAAGCGCAGAAAAGATTCTGTATTCTGCCTATTCTGACACAATTAATATTCTACGAATTTGGTATTCTCAATATTCTCATACGATTAAGAAATTAATTAATCATTTAACCAATTTTAACCACGGACCGAAACTGAAATTTATTTCAGTTCGGTTTCGGTTACGGTTAACTGACGTACACCATTCTCGACGATTTCTGTTTTCAGAGCAGCGTTAATTTGGTTTTCCGTTACGGTTTCGGTTTTCCAGAATCTCTCATGTCGGTTTTCGATTTCGGATTAAATTAATGCTTGCAGGGACCGAAAACGAAATTTATTTCGGCTCGGTTTTCTAACGTACACCATTTTCGGTTTTCGGTTTCGGTTTCGGTTTTCCAGAATCTTTCATTTAGGTTTTCGGTTTCGGTTACGGTTAGAAAAAAATCGTAATTACGGTGCGGTGTTCGGTTACGGTTTCGGTTCGGTTACGGTCCCTGATTTTAACACATTTATTAATTATTCATTTTTCAGTTTGATTTTGATATTTTATCTACTGTTATTAGGTTATATACTAATTAATAAACTGCTTTTGATCAATTAATAGTATCCATAAACAAACAGCGTGAGTTATAATGCGTGATTTATTATAACTCACTAGGTACAGAGCCAATCACCTTTATCTTCATGCCTAGCCTGTCCAATCGACGTAACGCGCAACACACGAAGGTGGAGCCAGGGAGGTAGTGACAGATTATTTGAGTTAATATCTATAAAGATTTTCTGAAATGTCACAAAATGCTACTTTTGATTCGTTCGTGCCGAGCCGAATTTTCGAATTTCGCCGTGCAATTTACGATCAGGTTTATCTGGAAGACTTCCTCTTTACGTCGCGACATCGTACGGCCATACCAATGGTGTTTTTCGAAAAATATGAACGT
Source organism: Rutpela maculata (assembly GCA_936432065.2). Taxonomy (NCBI): domain Eukaryota; kingdom Metazoa; phylum Arthropoda; class Insecta; order Coleoptera; family Cerambycidae; genus Rutpela; species Rutpela maculata. The sequence goes on along the minus strand of OW386285.2, from coordinate 148,288,906 downwards.
GTCAAGATTGCATGTTTTTGCAATTTTTTCGACTCCGAAATGTAAGCTGTTTTTTGTTATTTTTTGCAGATATCTCCGAAACGGTGGGAGTTAGCTCGAGATAAAAAACGAGTTCAAACGAGTATTTTCCATTACGAATATTTTGCTACTATCAGAATTTTGATTTTTTTTTTTCGTTTCCGAGATAACTACTGAAAAGTTGGCGATGTACGACAAAAAATCCCAAATTTTGAGCTTCTACAGTTGGCAAGTTTTTAATCTTGGCTCCTACCCCAAAAGACCGTTCTAGTTAACTTAAATAGAATTAAATTTGCTAAAACTCTTTTTTTTTATTTTTTGAATTCCGACAAAAATGGAGGAATTAGAAGGGGCGGGATTTGGGACTTTTTTTTCTGTAAAATTTCTCCATTTTGTCACCGTAATTAATCGGTAATTAACTGAAATCGATCTCATATACGATGTTCACTTAATATCATGTACTACTTTGACGCTCCGTTAATCTTGGCCCTTCGAAACAATGTTTATGAGAAAAATTATTTTTCTAAGATTTACATACACTACTCTATAGGAAAACGTGTAATTTCTTACATTTCCTCGAATATCTCGATAATTATCGTTTTTTTTTTTTTCGAAAAATTTGTAGACAGCTTATGTAAAGAGAATTGATTGAGCTTTCCGATGCTTTTTAAATTTTTTCTCTAACATAAAAAACAAGGCTTTTGACCGAATATGCGCTCCGGGCTATTGCAGTTCGCGGAGAAGTTTTCCATTTTCCGCCGCGTAATATTAATCTACAAAGCTGATTTTTTATATACAAGCAGTTTATGCACTATTTCGATTAAAAATTACATTTTACCTCCTCTTAAAGGTGGCTAAATCTTTGAAGACAACAAATATAAAAGGGTGAACAAAAATTAAATTTTACAGTTCATTATTTTATTAATAAACAAACTGAGTAATTTAAACAAAATTTTCTCAATTTAATATTTATTGTTATAATCGTAGATAAAGTATAGTATTCAACTTGCGGTAATGGTAATAACTCGCCTACGGCTCGTGCTGCAAACTTTCATCTGCGTGAGTTATTACCTACATTACCGCTCGTTGAATAATATACTATTATCAAATGTAAACATATTCTATTCAATAATTCAATATCCATTATTCATAAGTTTATTAAGATTAAATTAAGTTTTTTATTTCTTTACCTACGATCACTATTGTAAATAGTAAAAAACACACTACCTGCCATCTACGTAATTTGAATTTTACAGACTGTAAACAAAACGCACTGTAAACAAATCGCACGGTAAACAAAACGCACGGCATACGCAATTATAGCTGGCTTATATCGCTAACGCGGGGTTTAAAAAAACAAATGCGCCTACGTAATTTTCAAACGCTGTCAAAACTGACAATATTTGTTGAATAATATTGTTAACTAGTAAACTAAATCCAGATTTTACTAAATAAATAAATAAATATGATCGTAGGTAAAGTGTAGTACATATAATTCGAGTTGTAAAGCAATTACGCACTCATGGAAATACGCACTCGTAATATGTTTCTTACAACACTCATTATGTAATATACTATTACGCGATGCGTGTCTTACCCTCCCTAGCATGTAAATCGCCTAAAGACGCAAGACATTCATTCCGTTTTGATACGTATTGCAGGCGTAAGGTCAACGAGAATGACCAACATATGCATAGACGCAGTGTAACACGATTTCAGTGTCCACTGTCATCCTGGGTTAGAGATGGGCGGTCAGGGCAGACCCGTTCCAAGTGAACGAATCCGGAGGTGAAACGGATCCGACCGAAACCACGATGTCGATCGAACCGGGTCTTCGGTCCACGGGTCCGTTGATCTGCTACGATCTGAGTGCTTGGATAGATTTGAAGTTTGAGTTGACTGTCATCTCATCGCGTCATAAATAGTAAATACCGCACGTGCATACCTAACAGTGCATTTTTTAACTAATGAAGTGGGGGACACAAATGTCGCCCAGTGATTGAAATTTTGATGTACTAGAGGCGACAATGATTTTGGTCAATTGATTGCATTATATTTTTCTTCGAAACGGAAATCGGCACCGATACCGCGCCTTCCGCGAAATCAAACACCAAATCAATAATAAATATAAAATAAAATAGTGAAAGTGTATCTACAAATAAGGTCTGAATTTTAAAAAGTGTCATAAAATTTGACCCTTACGGGAAGATACCTAAGTTCCAAGATGAGCAATAGAAAGCGGGTGACGTGACATGCACATGTTTTGCAATATTATAATTGAAAATTATTTTCCTTTTATTAGATAAAATTACTAACATATCGTTAACAGTAAAATCAGGTTAGGTTCAAAATATTTTGGGCTTTGTCGCCCAGTGATTTTGACTTAAAAAATGCACTGATACATAATACTTAGGAAGTATCTGCTTCGTGATTTAAAGGTTTTATTTACTGTTTATCCAAATTAATTCGTATTATTGAAAAAGTATTTTATTACAATATGACCTATCTAGAAAATGAGATAGTATAATAATACAATAATTAATAATAAGATTCAATGATAGTTGATAATAAAAATATCCGTTGACTTGATATTGATAGATAATATATAACTGCCGATAGGTACCCACCTCTTACCTATATAAAAATAATAGGAAAAAGTGATTGGACAATTTTTAGTTTGCGTAAACATTTTGAAGTGGATCCGATGGAACGAATCCAGCTGAACGGGTCCACAAGTGGAACGGTTCCAAACGGACCGAATCCACTAAAGGAACTGGACCGCCCATGTCTATCGTGGATACCAGTGGTTAGAGTCTAGGTGCATGCGCATGACACTTCTAATCGAAATTTGAAAGTATTAGCGGCAAGCGACTCGGTATTAAGATTAAGCGGATTCGTATGTGAACTTGGCGAAGGCGGATTAATATGTAGTAAAATAATAAAAATATTATCATAAATAAAGTTAACTTAATTTTATAATTTTAGTATTAAAATTAATTAACGGCAAAATTTTATGTAAATTTTATGTTAGATAATTGTGTGGGCACTGTCCACCCTGCCACCCTGACGGGGCGCCGCTGCTCTGATAGTATTGTAAATGTTCTGTGTCATTTTTGTTCTGTTGACACACAACGTCCTTCATAAAAAAATACGCTACCTGCCCGAAACGAAATGACCGCTAATCAATTTTTTCCGCAGAGATAAAAAGTAACCTGCATATTTCAGAAAAATTCATACGATTCCGAAGCAAAATGTGCAAATTACATTAAATTCACCAAAAAATGCAAAATTCTGTAATTTTTCTACGCGAAAAAGTTTGTTTAACAGTCATTTCGATTATAGTCGATGAAATTAATCAACTCAGAGAAAATACGCGTAATGTTCTCAAAAAGCTACCGAGCTCCCGGACCAATAAATTTGATTCATACACGTGCAAGGATACAGAAATAATAGTAACTTTATGTCTTGCCAAATTTTATACTTTTTTCTTTCCACTAAACTGATTCTACATTATTATTGATCTGACAAAATATTTAACACTGAATAAGTTTCAAGACGTTTCGAAACTGTTCTATAGCTATATGAAGAAATTATTCTATTTTGAAACTTTCAATATGAGTCAATATAACGAAAGTAGTAGAATAAGGTAATATTTGTATGTCAATAGAGGCGATTTGTATAAATATATTTCTTGTAATAAATTGTTAAAGTTTAACGAACGGAATTAATATAAATATATCAAACTTGGGATAATGTGGTAAAGTAATGACGAAAGATTATATAATTTGCTGGATTTATGTAAGATTCGTCTTGACGATACTCGTATCTCGATTAGTAGGCCCATGTGTGCAACATTTAACATTTTATTATTAGATTTTAGTTCGTTTATAATGAACAGGATGTTTCCCCCCCTTTGATTCGTTAAGCCGAACCAGACCTGCCCCATCCAGCCCTTCAAGTAACACGACGCTGCGTCGTGGTTGACTGGGTGGCTCAAGCCAGGATCCGAGGAAGCACATATTTTTACATTTAATTTTTAATAAAATCTGTATGTGAATTGACTCGTATCTCGATACGAAAAGTTAAGCAACGAAAACCGCGATTAGTACTTGGAATGGTGACTTCCAGGGAATATATTCTATTCTATTTGTTCAAAAAACTTTAAGTAAATATAGATTCTTAAAATTGGAATTAGTTCCCCCAATTTTTTAATTAAATTAATAGGTCATTATCTCTTAGTTAACAAGATTTTTTTTCTAAAAACCTGTCATTTTTCCTTTTTTTTGCCGTTGGACCTTATCGTGTTTCGTAAGAGCCGATCGTGGTCGGTTATTATAATACCTTATGACGGCTCCTTTAAAATCATAATAATAAGTACATTTTTTTGTAATTTCAGCTCATGGTGAATATATATTTTTCCTTGCTAATAAACACATTTCATTTTTATTGCTCTATTAATAATAAAAAGTTTGGTTCTTTACCCTTTCTTTAGTTGACATTGTAAATAATAGTAGGGCTTATAAAAAAACCGCTGCCCAAGGAATCACTACTACCACATCCAGATTTTCCACCCAAGTCTGTCATAACGAAAAAATTTTGTATTTGGAAATAATTGTTTATAGAACTTTAATAATATAATATTTGAAATCGTCTACCCCAAAAACCCATAAAACGATATCCCACACGGTAGTGGGGTGGGGGTGGTGATAGGAGGGTGGTAGTGGGGGTGGATTAAGTAAAAAAATATTTTGAGGCTTTTGGTTCTTCTACACTAAATTACAATCATCCCCTTTAATAATGGGGTAGGGGTGGTAATGGGGGTGGTTAATGCAAAAAAATTTTTTGAAACCTTAGCTTCTCTTGTATACACTAAATACCAATTTTATGGACTCTTACTTGCTTGATTTACCTATTTATCCCCCTATTTACACCAATTTACCCCCAACCCTTCGATGGAATAAGATGAAAATATAATCTAGTTAAGATCCCGCTAAAGTACATACTTATGCCAAATTTCAAGTCAATATCTTATCCAGAGTAAACGTGCGCACAAAAAAAGTTACAGACCGACACAGACAGAAATTTTTTTTTTTTTTCAAATTTAAAATCTCGACGTTTCATGACATTCTAGGCCTATTTGAACAATACAAATTTTCAAAAATTTTTTTTGTCGTTACTATACTTCCACTGGATGAAGTTTTTTTTTTTATTGTTTATTTAGATTCCATTTTATTCTATTAAAAAGACATATACCGTGTGTGTAATTTCCCGTTAGGCATGTACATCCACGTAGCGCGATAAATATGACAACATAGTTGCCGTAAATTCCTCCGTCGAGCGGAGCATTCAAGCCTGTTATTTCATTTTAGCCAGCTGGCACGCGCGATGTTGTAATTTTACTCCCGATGCCTAGCGTTCGGCTACACACACGGTATGCAATTTTTCGTATATTTTTGTGTGAAAAATACATCAAGAAAATTTGAAAAATTCTTTGTTTTGTATATACAAGTAAAAACCTTCACGTGTTCCAAATTTCAACTTGGTATCTTTAACCGTTTCTTTACATTTTGATATAGGGAACCCAAAATAAGTTCACCAATTCGTGAACGTATAAGTACCGATTTTGGGTACTCCACTGGTCACCAAAAAAAAAGTGCAAAGTGCAACAGTGCAAAAAATGTACTTACTATTATTATTATTTTAAACGAGTCATTATAGGGTATTATATTAACCTACAACGATCAGCTCTTATGAAACACAATAAGCCCTGATAGCAAAAACATGAACAAATAATTATAGGTTTTTAAAAAATAATCTTAGATATCAAAAATTTGTGAAATTGTCTTTCTTCCCATAAACCAGCGACTAAAATATTTGTTTTAAAACAATTGTTTTGAAACTCCAGGTTTCAGAACAGTTTAATAACATTTGGTTTCAAAACATTCCAAAAGGAGTAGCAAACTATGTTTGAAAACATTTAGTCATCATGGCGTCTCCAAGTGAGGATGGTATTATTGCAGCTGCAATTTGTGGAGCGTTTAGTTCCAACAATAAAAAAATGGCCAAAAAGAGACGATTTTGGGTTCGTCCGTCGTTACAGGCCAGGAAGAAGTATAGTGGCAGTGACCTTTTGAGTGATCTTCAACGTGATGACCGAGATCTGTTAGCTGGAGAACTTAAAACTGATGGGAGATTTAAAAGCTTTCTTAGAATGACAAGTCAGGATGTTGAGTAACTGATTACTTCCATTGGTAAACGCGCTGAAAGAAGACCCAACTTTTAGAGATGTCATTCCAGTAAAAGAAAGACTAGCCATAACATGAAGGTTTATAGCTACTGGCGACTGATATAGGTGTATAAGTTCTCTTTTTAAAGTGGCACCTTCAACAATCAGTAGCATTGTACCAGAAGTATGTGATGCTTTGATTGACACATTAGATTTTTTTGAGGGTAATTCCAAACTCTTCGTCCAACTCACGCCATATATCATGCTTTTTATTCCTATTTTTGCAATCTTCTTCCGTTGGGTCTCACAACAATTTACGGTTTTTGTACATTTCGATAAGTCTATACACATCAGCCTGCCTCCAATCCATAGTTGATTATACTGAACAGATTACAGTGACTGAATGCAGACGACGAAAATGACGGGTGGCAGCACCCTCGTCAGTCTTTTATAACATGTTACAGTTTCTAAACATGTTTTTAAAACAAGTTACCGATTTTCTTTGATGTTTACCGACACAGGACGGGAACAGTGCAACTTGTTACAAAACACGAAAATTGTTTTAAAACGTGTCTGTTTTAAAACATTTTCCCTTTGAATTTGTAACAAGTTATAAAACTCTGTTTTAAAACAAAAGTTTTATAAACATGTTGCATAGTGAGAACGTGGCTTTAGATGTCTCTTTTTGTGGAATCTCGGTAGACAGCAGGGCCGGATTAAGGATTGGCGCGCCCTTAGGCTAATCATGTATTTGCGCCCTCTTATTCATAATAAGAACATTAATGAGCGGGGAGGTGAAATCTGAAAAAAAACATTTTTTGTCCAGATTCAAAATTGATGAGCGAGGGGCGGAGATATATGGAAAAAAATCTTTGTCCTACTTTTAAAATTGATGAGCGGGGGGAAGAAATCTAAACAAAAAATCAACATTGATGACCAGAGAGAAGGAAATGAAAAAAAAATATTTTCTCAAAAACGAAAATTGATTAGTGAGGGAGGACAAAATATATATTTTTTTAATAAGCAGAGAGCGCAAAGAAGTCGCGACGCCCCTCATTTCACGCATTGTCGCCCCTAGGCTATAGCCTAGTTAGCGCCTTATGGATAATCCGGCCCTGGTGGCCAGCGGCTACAATAACGGCAGCGGCATTACTATAGGAGCGGAAAGATATAATATCTATCTCTTTCCGTTCCTATTTTCCTATAAATAATCCTGTAAAATGTTGGAAAGGAACATATAGGAGACATATACATTTCCTTAATTGGCACAAAAAGTTGAGCTGGCGCATGCCGGTCAAATTACAGCGTTTTTTGCTTTAGCGCTTTTGGACGAACAATGAGACTGGCGCGGAAGGTATACAGACAATCCAACCACCCAACCAACCAACCAACCTTCTCGGTACACTGAAAATTGCCATGACAACTCGTAAAAGTGAGCTGGTCTGCTAGAACTCCAGCGTCTTCAAAGCATACCGACAATGTTGGCTCCATCAGACCAGATCACTTTTACGAGTTCGCATGGCAATATTCAAAGTGTACCGAGAAGGTCGGTTGGTTGGTTGGTTAGTTCGTCTGTAGACCTCTATATAAAGTGCAGCGCAGGTCGGGTGTTTTTTTTGTACTATCCGCGGGTTTAGGTAAACATCTCTTCGCTGAACTATACAATACGGAGGTAATAAATTCGACAATTTTATCAAAATAAAATAATAAAATAACAAATAAATAATTTTTTTGTATAAAAAAAAGTACCGACGTAGATATAAGGAAGACCTCCGTCTATACCCGGAAGGATTACGGCAATATAAACTTCAGATATGGATAATTACTTTAAACGTAAGAACAGGACTCTACTTTAAATCGCATTTTCTATTTCATATTATTTACTTTTCTCTCAGATCCTTAAAAATAAATATAAGTAAATGAATATTTTGGTATTTTGGTATTTATAATTCTTAATGCGGATATAATTATAAAATGTAACCAAAATAGTTACGTAGAATGGTTATACATAGGCTTACACAAATTTATTAATTTTGGCCCAGATAAGACGGCGGGTACAAAAGCTTTTTATGCTTGTCTTTCCTTAAACAAACATTTTTTACGCTCATTATCTCAACTCGATTTTGTCGCTATTTTTTTCGCCAGCCCCTTATGCGTATAAGACGCTACAAAGCATTTTACTGTCCAAAGGTCAATGGTAAACAGTAAATGTCACGTCGGCGTCGGGAGGTAAATTTAGTTAGTTTTGAATTGCCGAAGCGCCCCCTCGCGCTTCGGCGCCCCTAGGCTACAGCCTATTAAGCCTTATGGATAATCCGGCCCTGGTAGACAGTGACGCGCTTAAAATTAAAAAAAAATCGCTCAAACCTCGTCATTTTACAAATAAATTATCTTCCTAAAAACTACATATTGATATAGGTTCTCGTTTTAAAAAAAATGTGACTTTAAATTTAACCTAAAAATTCGCTTCATCTGTTTCCACTAGCATTAACCAGCAGTTTAGTTATTTTGTGGACTTAAATGTGAAAGTTTTTCGATCTATGAAAATACAGTTGACTTATAGAATCTGAAAAATTTAACTAGAAACTAGGTTTGTTCAAAGCACGCTTTTATATTTTTATCCAGTATATATACAATTTTTTGTAGGAAATAGGAAGTAATTTTATTGCAAATAAACTGCCTCGCAAATTTTTTGTTGACTCTATTGCCTATTTCTTACTATATTAATTAGAAAGCGCGAGCAACTGAATGAGTGAGTATTACACATATATGTATCAATCACATTTGTGTTAACTATTTAATGATTGTTTTTATCTTTTTCAAAAATAATTTGAGAAGCTTCTGATTACAAACATATCAAATTGTTTTCGAAATATGCTGAAAAATATCTGCGTGCAAGTGAATTATAATTACATAAATATTAGAATAATAAATTAGTAAATACGTTCAACAAACCGGTAAAAAGAATTTTAAACCTCTGAATTAATCCCGAGGGAGTGTTTTAAAAAAAGTGATTAAATGCCTAATTAACAAGAATTTCAGAGAGCCAATTTGCCAGAACGTTTAATAGTACAGTAACTAGAGGTTTTAACTTCAGAATAATGTTATATGAATTAGAATTTTTTTTTTGACAATTTAATAGTAAATGCATCAAAAAACAGTTTCTAAGTTATACGAGGGCTTGCTAATTTATAGGGGGTGGATACCACCTCTTTTCAGGGGATTTCACTTTAAAAAAAACCTTGAAGCTGAAAATGAATCAAATTTATATTTAAATCATAACGAAAATTGCGATTTTATCTCGCAAAAAGAGATATCCCAAAACGGGTTTCGTCCAGTAACTCGAAAAGTATTAAATTTGTCGAAAAATTGCCAGAAACAATTAAGAAAGTTACTAAACGGGGGATGAATTTCATTTTTGTCTAATTTCTGCAATGGTTTTGGAGATAAAGATAAGATAAACATGGCGTCCGAATGTATATAAGATGAATTTAGTTAGTATATTTAGTTAGTTATATTTAGTTTAAATGTCTCAGATCTAAGGATCAAAATAAAAAATTATTAAAAAAGTTTTCAAATTATGTTTCTGTAGCATAAAAAACGAAGGAATTATAACAGAAACGATGCGCTTCTTCGATTTTTTATAATAAAACACCATTTCGTTACCGCAAATAATCAGTAAAAAATATATAATTCACAAACATTGTTTTTCATTCACCGGGAACTGCATAGATCGATATATGGAAAAGTACGTACCGGAAAATTTTGAAATTTAGAGAATTACTAATGTCAGTATGGCCAATCCAAAGAAAATAATTAAAAGCATTTGGCACTTCCGCTTATACCGGAAGTCGATCCCAACTTGCTTATTTTCAGTGCAACACCCTATATATTTTGAAGTTTCCGAAAAGAGCGAAAAATTCCCTAAACCCAGCCGTTTTAGAGATATTTGACGTTTTATAAAAAGATTGACAGGCGTAACGGTTTCCAATAACCTTTACAACTTTTTTCGCGTAAAAGATCCTCAGTTGCTTTTTGACAAACAGAAAGTTCATAAGGCGAGCTATGCTCTAGAATTTAAATAAATTTAATAATAATATACCAAGTGTTCAGTTTGTTATGTTACATTTCGTCAGCTTCAAACCGCAAAAACTTGTTTAGGTCAAATGGAATACTCTGTATTTTTTTCATTAAATTATGCAAAATGAAATTCCACTTTTTCCCATGTAGATATTGTAGGGGTTTAACTTACGACTTTTTGAATTATTTGCGATTTTCTTAGAAATTCAAGAATTCTTAGTAAAAATTTTATCAAAGTAGCCATGATTAGAAACAATCACTAATGTCAATCATTCTCTTATGTCAAAAACTTGTTTATTACTTCCTCGTCCAGTGGAAGTATAGTAACGACAAAAAAATTTTTTAAAAATTTTTATTGTCCAAATAGGCTTAAAATGTCATGAAACGTCGAGATTTTAAGTTTGAGCGAAAAAAAAATTTCTGTCTGTCTGTCGGTCTGTCTGTCGGTCTGTCTGTAACTTTTTTTTGTGCGCACGTTTACTCTGGAACAGTTTAAGATATTGACTTGAAAATTGGTACACATATGTACTTTAACGAGATCTAGAACTAGATTATATTTTCATCTTGTTGCGTCTAAGGGTTGGGGGGTAAATTGGGGTAAATTTGGGGTAAATAGGTTGATCAAGCAGGTAAGAGTCCATAAAATTGATATTTAGTATATATAAGAGAAGCTAAGGTCTCAAAAAAATTTTTGGCATTAGCCACCCCCATTACCACCCCCACCCCCTTATTAAAGGGGATGAAAAAAAAATGTGATTTAGTGTATGCACGGGAACCAGAAACCCCAAAATATTTTTACTTCCACGTCCAGTGGAAGTATAGTAACGACAAAAAAATTTTTAAAAATTTTTATTGTCCAAATAGGCTTAAAATGTCATGAAACGTCGAAATTTTATTGAGCGAAAAAAAATTTTCTGTCTGTCTGTCGGTCTGTCTGTCTGTCTGTCTGTCTGTCGGTCTGTCGGTCTGTCTGTAACTTTCTTTTGTGCGCACGTTTACTCTGGAACCGTTTAAGATATTGACTTGAAATTTGGTACACATATGTACTTTAACGAGATCTAGAACCAGATTATATTTTCATCTTGTTCCGTCGAAGGGTTGGGGGGTAAATTGGGGTAAATTTGGGATAAATAGGTCAATCAAGCAGGTAAGAGTCCATAAAATTGGTATTTAGTATATACAAGAGAAGCTAAGGTCTCAAAAAAATTTTTGGCATTAGCCACCCCCCATTACCACCCGCACCCCCTTATTAAAGGGAATGAAAAAAAAGTGATTAAGTGTATGTACAGGAACCAGAAACCTCAAAATATTTTTTTACTTCATCCACCCCCCACTATCACCCCCCCACCCCACCCCACTACCGATGTGGGGTATCGTTTTATGAGTTTTTGGGGTAGAGGATTTCAAATATTAAATTATTAAAGTTCCATAAAAAATTATTTTCACATACAAAGTTTTTTCATTGTGAGTGACTTGGATAGAGAATCTGGATGTGGAAGTAGTGATTCCTTGGGCAGCGGTTTTTTTTTTATGGAGATAGCAAATGTGTTACATGTTCTTGATATTATTTTATTACCTTCTCGATAAATAATAAACAAGTTTGAACAGTGTTCCTGGGTGTAAATTAATAATGGCTAATTTGATAAAATTTTTACCAAGAATTTTTGAATTTCTAAGAAAACCGCAAATAATTCAAAAAATCGTAAGCTAAACCACTACAATATCTACATGGGAAAAAGGGGAATTTAATTTTACATAATTTAATGCAAGATAATGACTGACATTAGTGATTGTTACTAATAATGGCTAATTTGATAAAATTTTTACTAAGAATTCTTGAATTTCTAAGAAAATCGCAAATAATTTAAAAAATCGTAAGTTAAACCACTACAATATCTACAAGGAAAAAGGGGAATTTAATTTTACATAATTTAATGCAAAAAAATACAGTGTGTTCCATTTGACTTAAACAAGGATTCGCGGTTTGAAGTTGACGAAATGTAACGTAAGAAACTGGACACTTAGTATATTATTATTGAGTTTCTTTAAACTGTAGAGCGCAGCTCACCTTATAGTCTTTCTGCATGGAAAGAGACAATTGAGGATCTTTTACATGAAAAGAGTTGTAATGGTTATTGCAAACTGTCATTTTTTTTTTATAAAATATCAAATATGTCTGAAACGGCTGGGTTTAATGATAGAGTATGCCACATGCTTTCGACTCAGAATTTTCCGCTCTTTTCGAAAGCTTTGAAATATATATGGTGTTCCAAATAAGCAAGTTGGTAACAACTTACGGTTTGTAATTATTTTCTTTGGATTGGCCATATTGACATTAGTAATTTCCTAAATTTTCAAAAGGGTCCGGTGCGTACCTTTCTCTATATTGATCGATGTAGTTTCCGGTGGGACACTCTGTATAGCATGACCTAGAAACTCAAATTTTTTCGTCCGTTTACAGCATTTACCTTGGAAAAAAATTTTGAATTATAAATGAATTTTCAAAGAAAACGAAATATTTCTGTTTCGTTGCAAATATCTCAATAACTATTAAGTTTTAGCGCAAAAATGGTGGAGATCAAAAATATAGCTTACAAACTCAGAACGAATTTGTTTTTATTTATATTTTTGTAGGGTTAATAATTTTGGAGCATTTTAAGTTTAAATATGACGTCCAAACGCTTACAGAATGAAGTATTTAATTTAAATGTTGAATATTATAGAAACTATGACACTTGCGTCAAAAACTCTGAGGATCAGAATTAATGATGATTAATCAAAATTATTGTTTGTTTCTGTGTCATTAAAAACAAATAAGTTATGGCCGAAACAATGTGCGTCTTCACGTTTTTTTTTTTGAAATGCCGCCATTTTCTTACTGCAATTGTTCAGTAATTTAAAAAAAAATCAAATATGTTGTTTTTCGTTGATATAATAGCATCACCTAGATGCTTAATTTTTTTTATCAGTTTAAAAGGCTTGCTTTAAAAAATATTTTTATCCGCCATATTGAAGCAGTCCTTTTCAATGTTTTAATTTGGACTTCGTAATCTCGTTCCCAAAAATATAAATATACTACCCTTCATTATTTGTGGTCCGGAGAGTCCATTTGAGTTCAAACCGTTTTACACCTTTACAATGGAATTCTATATCTATTGAGAAAACGACGTTAATCTTTACCGCGGCGGTATTTGACGGCGGCACAGATCATGCTTTGTCGGCATTTTTTTACGATTTTTCAATTGACTTTAGACTGAGTATACCAAAGATTTTTGGAATTAAATTATTTTTTGCCATGAATTATTAAATACAAATTGGCTTAAACTCAATTCATATTTTAAATGCACTGAGATGAGGAAATGATATTTTTGTATACTTAATAAATCATTGTATCCAGTCACCATCACCAACACTAATGATAATAATCACAACACTACATTTCTGCTGCACATCGATGCCAATATTATTTAATATGTTATGTAATGAAATAATCACCTGCACAACCAAGATCCTTTCGCACTTTCAAATCACAATTTGCTCTCTCTTAGTCGTATTTCCTCATATAGCATTTCTCCCACTAGTATATGTATTTTGTTAATTTTGTATGACTATACCTAAAAAATAAGTTTAAAATATAATAACTAATAATGTTATGCTGTTGAAGTTTTTATTGAATTACAATTTAGTAATTTGTTTTACCCCATTTGGCACTAACAGAATTGTTATTTCCCTCTTTTTGGGTAGGAAACTATTTTGAATTCTGCTGAAAAACTAAAATGATTCTTCTTTCTTTGCTGTGTGTTTTAGGGGGAGAATATTTGGCAAATTGTGTGGTTAGGGCAATCAGCTAATATCATTTGTACTCGGATGACAATAATAATAATAAAATTTATTTGCAAAATACTAAAAATTACAATCATTTTACAAAAAGATATAACATAATCTACAAAAGGAACTAGAAACAACATGTCTCATAGTAGTCCATTGATGTTAGGGAAAATAGGAGAAATAAATTATAATATTTTGTCTTCTAGAAATTATACTCCCAAGGTGGATAGTCTTCAGAACCAATAGGGTTTCCAGTGCGTAAGTGGGTAAAAACCATCGCAAACCAACCGCCGCGGTTTTTCGAATTTTTCCATATGGTTAGTCATCCAGAAAATTTTATACTCCGTGATAATATTCTATATAAAAGCATGGTAAAATGGCCCCAGAAGCGTTTGGGCCTGATTCGGTGTCAGTAGATCGACAATAGGAAAAGAAATGTTTTCCTCGAGTTTTAGCCCCCCGTCGCTACGGGTAACCTCTGTACCCTAATAAACATGACATTTCGTTTTCATTTTTTATCTTTGCACGTTGTGCGTTAATTGTTATGAAAAAAATAGACGATGTACATGTAATTTAAATGCATCTTAGAAAAAAAATCGGCTGATTTTGCTACCTCCTTCGAATAAAAAAAAAGATTTAAAAATTAGAATATTTATTTTTTCATGAAAATAATAATTCGCATACACAAAACTTTTACCAAAAATACATTGTTATGAGTAGTTTATTGTAGATTTTTTTCAAATTTTTTGAAGAGGTGCGCCATAATTAAAAAAATAAAAACTGTTACGACGCATCGTTTAGTGGTGCTTAACCATCTAAACTGTCCGGTGGTCAGAACTGTCAGATTGGCTCGTTTTTCACCCCCTACCCCATAAAACACGAGCCAATCTGTCAATTCTAACTTCGAATCTGGATTCAGCAGGTCAAAATACATAAGGATACATTGGTATAGTCAGCCGGACAGATCAATTTGTTTTTGTTTTGGGGATGTTTTTTGGGGTAGGGGGTGAAAAACGAGCGAATTTGACAATTCTGACTTCGGATTCGGTTTCAGCAGGTCCAAGTACATACGGTTACACTGGTCTGGTCCGCCGAATAGACCACTTTCTTTGTGTGTGAATTAAAGTTTCAATGGTTAAGCACCACTAAACAATGCGTCGTAACGGTTTTTATTTTTTTAATTATGGCGCACCGTTCCAAAAAATTAAAAAAAAAAATCTACAATAAACTACTCATAACAATATATTTTTGGTAAAAGTTTTGTGTATGCGAATCATTATTTTCATGAAAAAATAAATATTCTAATATTTAATTTTTTTTTTTATTCGAAGAAGGCAGCAAAATCAGCTGATATTTTTTTCCTGAGATGCATTTAAACTACACGTACATCGCCTATTTTTTTCATAATAATTAACGCACAACTTGCAGAGATAAAAAATGAAAACGAAATGTCATGTTTATTAGGGTACAGGGGTTACCCGTGGCGACGGGCGGCCAAAACTCGAGCAACACATTTTTTTTCCTATTGTCGATCTGCTGACACCGAATGAAACCCAAACGCTCCTGGGGCCATTTTACCATGCTTATTCTGCTATACTCTTTACTACAAATAAGGTCCTATGCATATTTCCGATAGATGCCAATGCGCAATAAGCGATCAAACAATCGCAATAAGCGATCGGGGATGGGCCCCGATTGGCGCACGCCTCGCATGTTATTAATATACAGTGTGTCCTCGGATGGGGTACCGCATACTTGTGAACTTTCCTATTTTTGATTTGCTGAGAAAAAGTCATTTTTTTATAAAAAGTTTTGCTTGTCTTAGGAAGTCATAAAAATTTGTCAAACTTAAAATAAATTATACAGGGTATTATAAAAATAAAAAAATATGAAATCGACTTTAAGCAAACTACCTTTTTTTTTACATTTTTATCGAAAATTTTATTTAACAAAGAAAAGCTGACGACATGCGGAGTTTAGTTGAAAATAAGGAAATAACAATTTTCAAAAAAAAAATGAAGTTAAAAAGTATTCAAAATGAAGAATTATTAAACATATTTAACGAAATTTCGTCCACTTCCCAATAGTACCCTTAAAAAACTATAACCTTTATTGTGATGTGAGAATGTTGTAGAACATCCCAGAATCGACCTAAGTCGAAGACTAAATAAAAATTTCGACTTAGGTAAAAATTCATTTAAAGACACTTTTGAGCATAATATACAAGATTGAAAGGTATCAGCGCCGAAAGCTGGCATAAAAGAACTCATATACGTTCACAGATACGTAAGGCACAACCAGGTGAAGATTTGAAGAAACACCGAATTTTCACTTAGGAAAATATGTTTATGTCCAGGCCATAAGAGTCAAAGTATATTATGGTCATGGAAAAGTATACTGAAAATAAAAGTATAACTTTGGTCAAAGACAAAAATATAATATGCTTTTTCAAAAGTGCGTCAAAGTTGGACTTGAAAATATTTTTATGGACAAAGAAAAAGAAACATTATACTTTTTATGAAGTACGCCAAAAATGTACTTAAATATTTATGAATATTTTTTACTTTTTAATCGCTTCACGAAGCACAATTGAAATGGAGATACAGCCATTATGGCCATCATTCAAAAGAATGAATATAAAATTTTAACAATGCGACGTACTAAAAGGGCGAAACCGACAAATGTGGCAAAGACACGTAGCGTCTATAGTCAGTTGTATGGCAAAAATGAGTAAAAATGGACTAGGCCGGTTTTTCGAATAAAATAAATTTGAATTCATCCAACGACTGGTCAATTGGACGAGTGCGTTGGATAATCGGTAGGAAGCGATAGTAAGAAAACCAAATGAAGGTCTTTCCAAATGACAAAGTTATAGAGGAAACTGCTCGAAGGCGGAGTCGTGTCACATCCCCCATATTGAACCTATATGAGGACCGGTACGTCGTGAGACTGACAGAAAGTTGTAAACTGATATAAAGTTGAACTTGTATGGAACTCCGGTCTTGTGAATGATATAATCACGATATAGAACTTTAAAGTTAATCACAAGCAACCCAAAATTTTAAAAGTAAAGTCAGACACAAAAAAAACAAAAATGCTTTCATCAGTTTCTAGGGAAGTTACGTGAATCTTTTCTACCAAATCGATTGCTAGCGCACGCTCTTCACTGTATGGTAGCATTAAAAACTCTGTTAAAGAGGTGATCGGCCTTGCCCTACTTAGGGGAGGCGATTCTCTTCAAATTATATAATTTATTAGATAGGATATCGTATAATTTATTTGTGCTTATTTTAAACCTAATTAATAAATGGTATTCTTGAACTTGAACTTTTGCATTTTATTGATCGAATCACTTATTGTAGGTTTTCATCCCTTGAGGATTTTCGTTTCATAGGCCGGAAGTTAGTAAATCGAGTATCTCAGAACCCCACAAGTTTGAATCTCAATACCCCGGAAGCTCGAGAGGGATTTTTTATCAAAACAATTCAGAGATCTTTAAGCATAAAATCCATCGTCATTAGGTAAATAAGAAAAATTACATCGAGAGAAAAAACAATTTTTAAAGAGAGCGTCGTTAATAATATACGGTAGTGCAGCTTTGGTCTATTAGCTATCAAATATCTCTTACATCTTCTTGAACCCGCCTGGGAGGGGAAGACAACACACGAACAAAAGAGAACGCGACTGGCGCCTCTAATAAATAAATTGGTGCCGCGTCACTCACACGCTGTGTGGTAGGATTTTCCACAAGTACGAAAATCTAATAGTTTTACCTTAGCCGGGAAAGGAGGATAGTAGTAAATTTATGTGATGAGTGCGTGCAAAAAGTTTATTGACATTTAAATTTGGAGGGGATGTAATTCAAAATCATTTCAACAAATGCTTATCAAATCAACGTCGTTCAATCACATGCAGCGCTTGGCACTATTAACAGTTCAATTCATAACTATACTCCTTTCCCTGCTAGGGCATACTGATTTCACTTTGTTTGTTTATATATAGGGCGTCCTTGACAACCACAACAACCACATGGTTAAGCCATCTAGAAGAACGCATCTGGTAATACTAAAAACCGTTGCTCAAGGAATCACTACTTCCACATCCAGATATTCTATTCAAGTCTCACAACGAAAAAAAATTGTATGAGGAAATAATTGTTTATGAACTTTAATAATATATTTGAAATCATCTACCCCAAAAACCCATAAAACGATATGCCATATCGGTAGTGGAGGAGATGGTGGTGCAAGGAGGTGATAGCGGATGAAGTAAAAACAATTTTTGAGGCCTTTGGTTCTTGCACATACACTAAATCACAATTTTATTTTTTTCACCCCCTTTAATAACGAGGTTGGAGTGGTTATGGAGGTAGCTAATGTCAAAATATTTTTTGAGACCTTAGCTTCTCTCATACAACGTGATTTACCATGATATGCGGAAAATAAAATGGTGTACTAGTCTTCAATGTGGCTTCCCCTACAAAATTTTAGAGTGCTCCGAGGTAATTTGGTATATTAAAAATGATTAAAACTTACGAAGATACACTACTGTTATTGTCTAGTCAGTAATAGGGCGACAAACTTACTTGTGAAAGAACATATTGGAGATGTTTATATTTCCTTAATTGGCATAAAAAGTGAAGCCGGCGGGTGCGGTCAGAGTGCCGCGTTTTTTGCTTTCGGTCGAACAATCAGGACACCATTGGCAGGTACAAAAAGCACCGCCGAAGTTGGTGTTTTTGTGTTATTGTAAATATCACTTATATTTACTTGTTGTGTAGAGTCTACTAGCATAGGGTCAATGTCTCTTCGATTTATTTCGCTATTTTTGTAGTGTGATTTGGTTAAAACCAAAAAGTCACTTCTACCATCTCCAGTTTTGCCGTCAATAGTGTCAATCCCAAGTTTGACAAAGTGATATGGTTGTACCGCGTTACGTCAGATTGGTTAAAGTCATTGGCGGTGAATTTCTACAAAAAAGTAAGGTAATCTTTTTGGTGATTTTTTAAAATTTTTAAATTTTTTTAACTCCTTTTGGTGGGGACAACCTACTGATGAATTTCCCGCATGTCATGATAGATCACTCTGTATATACTAAATACTAATTTTATGGACTCTTACTTGCTTGATTTATCTATTTACCATAATTTACCTCTCAACCCTTCAAACGATTAAGATCAAAATATAATCTAGTTCCAGATCTTGTTTTTCATGTCAATATCTTAAACGGTTCCAGAGTAATCGTGCGCACAAAAAAAGTTACAGACTGACCGACCAACCGACAGAACGACAGACAGAAATTTTTTTTGCTCAAACTTAAAATCTCGACGTTTCATGGACATTCTAAGCCCATATGAACAATAAAAATTTTCAATTTTTTTTTTGGATCACTATACGTCCATTGGACCTGGAAGTAAAATTCTATAAACAAAAATTTCGCAATATTTATTTAATTTTGACATCGTGCTGGCAGCACATAAAGGTCATGCACCTCTGCTTGTATAGTGTAGTTGTTTGGTCTCTAATCTTCTGGTCTTTGGTCCTCGGACCTACGGCCCTCGGCTGACAAATTGCGTTCTCGACCAGAAAATTATATTTTTATAAGCCTTGGTACATAATATTGATGTTTCCTTTAATTTGGTTCGCGCTCGCAGCGGGGGCCACTCTATAAGGTGCAGCCACCATTTTCAATTATGAATGAAAGTCATCATTTTGACACTGTTGAAATGAGAAATTCTAATTCCTAAGATTCTTAAAGAAGAGAAATTTATAAATTGAGAGCGCTCGATAGCAAATGAATGAATGATATAAATTGAAAATATCCAATTCAATGACACACATTTGTTTTTGTCAGGCTATAAAATTAACATTTCTAGAAAAATTGCCTGGAGTTTGTCAAAACTTAAACTGCTTCATCATAAATATATAGGTATTTTAATATGCGTATGTACAGAGTGTTTCAGTATTAATGCGTAATACTCCACCAATGCGTGTTAAAGCAAAATATTTTCCATCAAAGATAATAAGAAAAAACTATTTTCTTTCAAATACTCTAATTAAAAACTCAAGTTAGAAAGTTGTTTGAAACCTTCGCCTTATTTTCCAACTGCATTGTTTAAGTGTTTGAAAGAAAATCACGTTGCCTCTTAGCTTCTAAATGAATTGAAAGATTCAGGCTTTGCTCGGTGGAAATGGCTAAACTGCTTTCTATAAGCGTGTCAATGTTTATTGATATATTGAACCAATTTTCAAAAAACGAATGACGGTATTCAGCCATTTTTGCAATTCTTGGAGATTTTAAGAGATCGAATGAAAAAGGGTAACAGTTAAAATAGAATTAATGAAATAAGCAATTTATATACTATGTGCCAAGCAATGGTGAAATACCTCGAACCAATAAGAATTACAGTGTGAGGTAATTTGATCCAAAAACATAAATAAATTAGAAAAGAGTCTATAAAGGGAACTATTTTCGAATATACAGTGCGGGCCAAGACGATTCTTCAGGGTTAAGTGTCTATTTTTAAATGAAATATCATGTATATATATACATATTTTGAAGAATCTTTCTGGGTTCTTTTAATTCCTATATTGTTATTATTATTATTATTTATCCTCTGCCAACCGCTTGAATGTAATGATTTTTGTTGTTGAAATAGTGCTATCTACAAATGCATATTGAAAAAAATCACTGCAGTCATAATTATAAATTTTAATAAAAAGTATGTTAATATCAGTTACGAAACATCTGCGTGATGTTTCTGAATTATTTTCACTTCCTAAGAATATACTTCTTATTCACATCAGCTCTTTGACCGCAACCCAACGTTTTGGTGAGCCGGGCGTCACCTTTGCCTCTTGCCGTCTGGGTTTTCCTGAAATGGAACGTATTTCTTGAAGAATCGAGATATTAGTGTTATGGGCTCTCCATAGAATTCGTAACAAACGTCTCCAAACCCACATCTCAAAAGCATCAAAACTATTGCGGTAGCAAGTCTGATCTTTGTGTGTCTCGTGATATTTCTGTCATGCCAAATTTTGGTCAACTGGCAAGTTGCCGATCTTTTATGCTTGTGCCAATGCCTGGCACAAAACTTTCTATTTCGCGAAATCTTATGCTATTATTAATACAACTTATTACAGAAGTGTTCAGGTATAAATAAATAATCATCCAATAAACAATCACAATGATTTCAAAAAAATATTTTTCATATATTTGGATATTTTACAAAGCATAGATACATAATACAATGAAAATGTTCTCATATATTTTACAATGATATTTAATAAAAACTTACATATCTAGAAACTTACATTAAAACATACATATCTTTATATTGTTATCAAACATCATCATCATTATCGTCATCATTATCGTAATGATTATCGTCATTATTATCGTTACAATAATCGTCATTATCATTGTCAATTTCATCACATTCAACTTCGTCAAGCTTTACCATAACAATGTCCTCAACTAAGAGAGGTGCTGGATCACCTTCGAACCAAAGCGATTCAATTTTATTTTCATTAACTGCCCATCCGCATTGTTCTGGTAAGAAATTGACGCAGTTTGTTTCTGTAGCATTTTGGCACTTTGAAGTTATATAAATTGTTCGTAAAATCATTTGTTTTAGTGATTTCCAACGTGGTGGAATTTGAGTAGAATCAAATCTTTTTACGTTTTTTATAAAATATGCCGTGACAGATGTTGACGTGAATTTGTTTTGGAAGATTAATAATCTAGCATCATTGACATTCTTACAATTAATTTTGTAAAGCCTACAAGTATATTCTTGTAATATTTCCATACTTCTAAAATTATCAATTTCTTCGATATTATTCAAATTAGCGAATACCTGTTGAACTTGTGGATTTCTTTTGAATTCTTTAAAAGGCTCAACTTTTCCTTTTCTATAAAAGCTAGCTGTATAATCACATCCCGTATATGCATGAAAACCGGGCAAAGCACGACACACAAGATCACCAAGAGTTGTAGCTAGTTGAGTGCAATTTATTATTTATAACATTAGGCTTCGATTCTATTGCACTGAAATATATTTCTGATGTTGCTAACTTGTGTATATTTCCAAGTATTATTACAAGGATGTCAGTGTCAGATGCTTTAACCATGACTTTACTATTATTTTCCAATTTACCCAAATGATATATGATTCGAGTATCGGCCTCTTCATGATTGCATGCAAAATCTTGTTCAACAGTTTTTATTATAGAATCATCTATAGTTTGATAGGAAAAACATTGATCTTTATTTGTAATATATACCTTTTCATTTCGCAAAAATGATGCCACACCATTATTACACCAAGTAGCATAGATCAAGCATAGTAAAGTATAGGACAATACTATTTAGAGCCTACCTATACAGACCCAAGCAGCATTCAAAGTGATGGGAACTGGCAACTGAGGCATCGGAACTTTAATACAATAGGAATGACATAACTGTTACTAAATTTGCGGCTTTAAGGTAATATTCACTTTGTAGTATGCATTTGTAGTAACAATTATGTAGATACTACCGAATTCAGGCAATGTATAGTTATAACACTTTCAAGTAACTGCCGCAGAATCTGCAACGTCGCAGATACTACTCTACATTACTTTGAAGCATCCTCAACTGCAGAGTGAAAATTGGTAGTAATGCCGACCGCACAGCGTTACCAAAGGACCACTTCAAAGTAACGATAACTTCAAGTGTTCAATTTTAAGTTCCTGATACGTTGTTGGGAAATTTTCTGGAACTTCAATGTTGTCTAACTTATTAGTGACATCTTGAGTAAAAAAGAGGTTATTTCTACGAACACAGGGGCTTTGAAGTTATTTTTACTACTCCCCACTAATTAAAAATGACTACAAAGTTATATATACCTTAAAAACCTACTATAAAGTGATATCAACTTTTAAGACAATTTATATCATGATTGGCATTGAATAAAATGGCGGCATCTGAAACGCTCAGTAAAAGCAAAATAAAGTTTATCGGCACTCATCCATGTTTTATAGAAAACTGAAGAAACAGTTAAACAGTAAGAGAAATAGTGATTCTTCAGAATATAATGCAAACATGAAAGATTATTTCGCCACAGCAAAACCATCATCTCTGGTAACAAGTGCAAAAGTGTTCCCATCAACACAAGAAGAAGAGTAATCGAAAACTATAACAGTTGTAGTGATTAATGATACTGTGTACTGCTCGAAAATTACAACTTGTCTTTAACACACAGATTGACCCATAGTTCAGTTAGTGATCCACTGAGCATATTAAATGAATTTGCCGATTAAAAACTCAAAATTTAATAAATATTGTGTCGATAGGGAACGGACAATGTCGGTATAACGGCATAAGACATTATTTATGTACAATAAATTGAATTGAGTGAAATTAAATGTAAACTGATCACTAAATAAATATGAAAACTCATGTATTTTTTCCATTATTACACACCTTACGTTAATAAATATATTTATCCAACACTTTCATATAAAGTGATCTTTATTGATGAGATTCTGAAGGTATAAAGTGACCCATAAGTCACTAGTGAGATAAAGTGATTTAGTCACTAAAGAGTAATTTTAATATAAAATAAAGTCAAAGGAATTTATTTATTGTCCCCATTATATGGAAAATTAACAAAACAAAGAACCCATCCACTAACACTTATTTATTTATATTTTTTGTTAACATTTATTGTCATCATATTCGATTTTTCTCAAAGAAAACTGCTCTTCTGTACACATTTTTTCTCTATACTAGTAACGACGTCTGTATCGCCTGACTCGTTGTGCTGCTCTCCCTGAATTTTTTTAGCAATAACAATCTTGTTGAGACTGAATTTTCCAAATAACCCTCCGCCACGGTGGATGATTTCCACACGCCGTGACGTTTAAGGATGGTAATGTCACCCCCAGCATTGGCCAAAAGAGTTGATGAGGAACGGCGCATGCTGTGGCCAGTGGACAGTGCACTTTCCCTTTTGAAAATTCACAAAAAATCTTTTGTGAGACACATTTTGCGGTCTTAAAGACACATATTTCCTAATCGAATCAAGTGAGTTTACCGAAAATCCTTCATTTAAAACTGTGAAACTTCTTGATTTATTCGTCTTGGTATCTGGTATGGATATATACAGATATAATTCTTTATCTATTATATCTTCGACGCTTAAGAAGGTCAGTTCACCGCAACGGCAGGCACCGCAAACTCCCAATATCAATGCAACCTAAAAAACCCAAACAATTAAATAGGTACACAAAAGCAAGATCATAATAAACACCTACCTCTGACATAAGATGCTCGCCGTCAGGGGCATCCATCAAATATTGTTCGATATGTGCTCTTTCCAAATAATATCAGATAATAAAAAGTAGTTGTAAAAGTATAATAATTGTTATTTTTAATCCACATATTCCCATCACACACAGTGACAGTGACACTTTAACAGTTATTACTGCGTTGCCAATTAAAAAAAAATTACCTATCTCGTATCCGCCAATTGTACCAACATTAAAATAAGTTGATAATAGTTACCAAGATCTTATACCGTCATTGGTCCCATTTGCTACATCTAGGTAAATATATCTACACAGTGAAATTGTTATAGTTCCCGTCACCACTTTTAAAGTAGCAACAACTATAACGTTGGTAGCATCTGTAGCATCTGCTACTTTATGGTAAATGTAACTTGTAGGGAAATAATTTTGGTTTTTGCAACCTCTAAGTTACTGCAATTAAAATCGCCATTCTTCTGTTGTTGAATGAAGACGCCATATTGACATGGATAAAAATATAATTCAATAAAAAATTTCTTTTTATTATGGTCATTTACAAATGTGTTTTCTAAATAGATTATTACTTTATAATATATAACATTTAAAAAAAAACGTTTTCCATAAAAATTTTGCAGTTTTGTTTGTACACATAATTTTTGCAAAAAAAAATTTTTCCGAAAAAACCATTTTCTCGAGGGGGCGTCTTTTTTATCGAAGCATCATGATAACATTTTACAGAAAACAAATGGTGGTTTTAACATCCACACCCAGGGTAAATGCAAAACATGATGATTTATAATATATGCTTAGGCATGTTGTATATAATCACCTTAAACTTGGACCTTGGACATATCATGTGCTCAAACTCAGTAAGTCAATAATTTGCTATTCGAATAACAGAGAGCCAAATATATAGTTTGCGCTCTCATTTCGGTCAGCTGATGAGCTGTTCCAAAAGTTAGTCATTTCTACTATTTGGTTACATCCCGTTTACGTAATAACCTAGTCCTCGACACGGTAACGGTAGAAGTACCGGAATAGTAATTTCCTACGTAATTATTATTCCCCATTTTGGTGAATACTTGGTAGAAGGATGGTTCCCATTACGTAACAGTCCTTAGTTGCGGAACAAGTTCCCCTAATGGCAACTATTACGTAGAAACTACTAAAATTGCTGCTTGGGGATAGTAATAGCATAAGACTTAATAGAAAGTTTTGTGCCAGGCAGACGTGGCACAAATGCTTTTTCTAACTGAAAAATGTTTAAACTTTAATTTGGTGGTAGTTTGAAGCTGTTACTCGATAGGTACAGTAATGCATCAAAAAATAAAAATAAAAAAAATTTTGTGCCAAGGAATTGGCACAGGCATAGACGTGGCACAAATGTTTTTTCTAACTGAAAAATGTTTAAACTTTAATATGGTGGTAGTTTGAAGCTGTTACTAGATAGGTACAGTAATGCACCAAAAAAAATAAATAAATAAAAAATAAAAACATTTTTGCGCCAACGCATTGGCACAAGATTTAACGAGGCACAAAAGTATATTTTTCTTTTACTCTGTAAATACTAAATTTTAAGAGTAATTTCAAGCTGTTACTCCATTGGTATAGTTGCTATACGAAAAATGTTCCGGAGAGAGCACATAAAATCTTGTGTGGACAAGTTCTGCCCAGGCACCAAATGATTTTTCTTATAGTCGCTGTAAGTACTAACATTTTAAAAACATTTCATTGTGTTACTTGATTGGCCAGGTTTTTTACAACCAGCTCTCGTTCTATTGGACGGAAAATGATCGGAGAATATTGTCTGATTTATTTGCATTAATATACACTAGCTTTCGCTCTAATATGTCGGAACTTTAATACAGAGCGTGTCTTTCAGGCTCGAATAAATTTTACACTTTAAAATTTATAAAGCTGATTACGAAGCAAATGAGGGTTTCTGTAGTCAAGCGTTGTCAACTGCAAATAACTATTTCAACAATGAAAATAAAAAATATGCTGACTGTTTAGTTATTCTTTGTGACATATTTTAAAAGTGATTTGTGTCGTATTCGTGTAAAATATGAATCAAATAGGTATTTGCAGTCTGGCGTACATGGGCCATTGAAGAGAGCATGGGATAGCACGCATGAAAAGCAAGTTTCCATGCGCCTACTAATTCCTAGGTGTCGTGTACCAAAAGTACTCCAGAAAGTGCATAATGGAACGTCCGGTGAACACTTTGGCATAAATAAGACGCTCGATAAAGTACGATAACGATTTTATTGGGTTAATAGTCGCCAGGATGTGGACGCTTGGTGTCGCAAATAAACACACCACAGATAGTAGACAACCCCCAAATCCATAGCCAAGGCTGTGCGGAAGGGGGTTATCCATTTGGAAAAACGCAGACATACATCCACACCCATCGGTGTTGTCAATACCGGGGCTGGGGGATCGAACCCAGAGCGCGGTAGACAGTAGATCAGCATATTCGCCACTCAATACGCCTTAACCGACTGAGCTACCGTGCCGCAAGAATTGTTCTGCCAGTCAGGAACCACTTTTCGTAAGCAACTTTGTGGATGAAAGCCGAGAACGGCTGATCACCACAGTTAGTAACGAATGAAGGCTCGTTATGATCGTTATAAGTTCAGGAGGATTCAAAGTGGGAGATTTGGTTTCTCTGTACAACCCGCAGCGGGAGGAATGGGGATCCCCGAAGTTTCAACCACCTTGGGAAGGACCGTAGCCTGTTTTCATCAGAATGAATGACGTTGTCTATCGAATACAAAGAAGAAGTCGAAGATGAAAATTATACACTAGGATAGACTGGCGAAGTACGTGGAAGACACTAAATTGCCTGACCGGGACGTTCAGGCTTAAGGAGGGGACAGTGTGACAAGCTTTGTACCCCATCTGTAAGAATTCCCTTCAAGTTTTATGTATAAGTAACAAAAAACTAAGTTAGCTAATTAGTTAGTTCGACTATCGTCCCAGAGATGGCGAGCGGCATCTAGAAGCTACTGACATCTATTTGGAACATTGTAAAATGTGGCAGAAAGATCCAGAATCAATTACCCAGGAGTATAAATAGAAAGCAAGTCGCCGCACGGAGGACAGTACAGTTCAGTAGACAGTTCAGTTCAGTTCAGATAAGGAGTTCAGAAAGATGAAAGAAGAAGTAAGTAAAGTAATTAAGTGACTGAATTATTGAATTATAGTACCGGATCCACAATACAGGGTGTTTACTAAGAGGTGTAAACATGTAACAGTATTTAAAAAAAATCATATTTTCTAATATTTTTATTGGACCATGACAATGAACTATAACTGAATTTATATTGTTTAAGTAAAAAGAAAATATAGAAAATACATACAAATAACAATAATTAATCAAGAAACAAACATTTTTAACATGAATCATAAATTATTTCGTATTGGCATCAAGATGTGCACTCAAATCCACTGTTTAATTAATAATGGAAAAAAATCAAAACAT
This sequence comes from Rutpela maculata, assembly GCA_936432065.2. Taxonomy (NCBI): domain Eukaryota; kingdom Metazoa; phylum Arthropoda; class Insecta; order Coleoptera; family Cerambycidae; genus Rutpela; species Rutpela maculata. The sequence goes on along the minus strand of OW386285.2, from coordinate 148,260,981 downwards.
TATTCTTAGTCTATATCTATATCTACTTTCCTCTTCTTAGGCAGCTTTAGAGGTGTCTTAAATGATTCAGCATGAATTTCTTCCAGTATATCATCGAATGTTTTTCCCTAAAAATAATAACGTTTTCATTGAATTGGAGGCAACAGTAAAAATTAACATTCGAAATAATGAATTGACAAAAATCATCAATCATCACGAGACGGGTAGTAAAAGGTTTATGTACCTGTAGGATAATGTACGAAAATTTGGTCCACAGCGCAACACGATGGATTTTATGAAAATAAGACGCAAGTGCACCAAAATTTCGAAAAAGCCTTCGTAAAGAAATTAAGGTTAGCTTAATGGTTAAGACACTGCACTTTAAAAAAAAAGCAATTCATTAATTACAAATGTAAAATTTAAGTGGGTAAATGCTCAAAAAGACCGCCATTTTGCTGTTTGCCTTTATGCAGTCGTAGTATGAAATTTCTGACCTCTGTTGTCCTTGTGGAAACGCCGCCATTTGAAAAAGATGGTTGAGTTTCGTTTTTTGAAATATCTTGCTTTCTGTCAATGTTATAAAAAAAAATATGTAAACACAGTTTCTAGAGATTGAAATTCTCTATTATTTTGACCCCTTTGCTTTTTTCGTAATATTGCTATTTTAGTACTTATAATGCGAGAAAGTGAAAACTAATGGGTTGCATTTTTGGTAAGTCTTACGTTAAAAATAGGTATTATCAATTTTTTAGAGTATGAAAAAGTTTTATTTATTGTAGTAACGACTATTGAGCAGGCTTCCTGTAAGACTCAGTGAAATCGTGAATGAGGTTAACGACTCTCTTGTTTTACTAATTGAATTCAGCAGCATTCTTCCCCTACTTTCCCCTTTGCCGAAAACCGGCAAAGGGGAAACATCATCATAAACTACTTTGAGGCAAGCCGTTAACTCGATAAATCAATATCCGACAATATATCCTTCCTCCACTCCTTCAGTGGACGCGACACTACATCTGCTTTATTTAACACGGGAAAATCAAAATACATCAACATTCTTGAGGAGCATGAAGAGCTGCAAGAAGCGCTGAAATTGTTTCAACTTGAAATCGTAGACCCAAGTGTTCTTGCTATGACAGACCACGTTGTTTCATCGCTTTTTACGGAGGAAACAAAACTGAAAAATTAATAATTTATTTACTCTTCAAGCGCTTTATAAAATATTAAGTTAGTGTAAAAAGCCAATCCAACTTTTCCATATCACCACCAACAGAAAAAGCAGCACGACAACAGACTTATAGAACATATCATCAAGTACAAACATGGCTCGGATTTGAAAAAGATTTTGAAAAATGGGTCTGGTGCAGAACCGACCGCGGATCAATTACCAACATAGCTGATCCCGCACCACCAAATTATTATCTTTCAAATGTAAGGCGAAATATGGGGAAAACGAAATCGATGATAAGGAACTGCGATGATGGAAGAGACATGTAAGGGGGACACACCGGGTATATTAAGGATGAAAAAACTGCAATTAAGGATTGTGCCGAGGAAGAAATCGACGAGATTCAACCAGGACCATCCAAAATACACAGAATGCAATAGCTTATTAAGAATAGAGTTAATATGTTATAATAGCAAGAGACCCCGGGATTACGCCTCTTGGGGACAACATGTAAAAAAACGCGCCTTGAACTCTGATGGTGGTGTGGAAAATAGTTTTATTGGAATAATCAGCACAACATAACAACCACGAGAAACGTTTTTAAAGTTCCGCGCCTACCTGATGACTTTTGCAGTGCGAAATAATTTTATAACGTATAGATTTTTTCACGCTTTACAAATGTATGACAACAATTTTAACGTAATACTTACAAAAAATGCGAACAAGAAGAACAACATTCTTTAACACATTGATTTTTACCTTTCTCGCGCTATAAATTGTAGAATATTAAAGCTAGGAAAAAAGCAAAACGGTCAAAATTATAGATAATTTCAAACTTTACAAACAAAAATTGCGTTTGTATGTTATTCACAACTTTGACAGGAATCGAGATATTTAAAAAAATGAAACTCAACCATTCAACCTCGACTCAACCTCCTACACACAGACTGGAATATCAGTTGTAAGTGTTATGTGTGTTTGTGTAATTAGAAACGTACCACAATAGTTCGCTGGCTAGAGCTGCTTAATGTTACTGGTTCACTACTGGCACTTGAGTCGTATGAAGAGACGCCCTCAAACTGAACTTTCTTTGGTGATACTGGTAATTTTTTAGAAGATAATGTGGTCGATTTCAAAATACTTGTAGGAGTAGTGTTTAGTTGGTATTCATCAACAACTTCTGGAAAAATAATAGCATTAGAAATTTTATTGCTTATTGTAACGTTAAGATATTTCATTGACGATAACCAACTTTTACCACGTTTTTGTTCTTGTAGTTCTTCAAGTAAAGCATCACATGTTTCTTGTTTTTCTCTGTTAGATTTTGCACTAGAGTCTATGTCGGCTTGTAAATCATCAAGCACTCTTTTCGCATCTCCTAGTTGGGTTTTAACGTTCTCTAATTTTTCATTTAAATAATCGGTGGAAGATATTAAGTAGGCTTTCTTCTTAGTAAGATCTTGCACTGCGTCGTCTGTAGATAATCTTTGAATTTTTTCTAAAAGCTCCTCCGGAGTTTTCTTTTTGAGTGTAATCTGTTCCTCAAGTAATTTAATGTTTGTCAGGAAAATTTCATCTGAACTTAACTTCTTTTCAAGCTCCAGTTTTAACAGTAGATTATTGCCCTTTTCTTCAATTTTTGCGATATACTCTTGTCTAACTAGCTCCAAAGACTAAAACATATTTTAATTACAAAATAAGAAAATCAGAAACATATTAAAAGTTATATTGTAAAAGGGAACTAATGTGCGATTCAAATGTATCGAGCCGTGACTTAATCTCAAATATATTAAAAGTGGAAGAGCCTAAAATTTTGAAAAAATTGTTTTCATTACGCGTCTATCGAAATTTGAATAATTTATGACGAACAGTTGTAATGAACGGTTTTGAAGATCTGCTAGGTTATATAGAAAAAATGTCCCACTTTTTAAAATGATTTTGAACAACAGATAAAGTATCGTTTTTGAAAATAACACACTTAAAATACAAAAAATTGAAATAATCATTGATACCTAAAATATTATTCACATATAATGCACATTTTCCGTGATATTACGGATTAAAAGCTCGCACGATATCTGATTGCAGAACAAATATAGTAATCAAAATGCGCAATCTGCAGGCAATGTAGAGCAAGACATCGATACAAATCCACTCTGGAGTAGTGTAAATGAAACTTTAGCCTTGAGTGAAATTCTTCATTTTATAAACACTCATTCGGCTGCGTGATATGCACGCGATTACTATATTTGTCCAGAAATGACAGTATAGAATCTTCCAGATTAATAATAAAATCTTCATTGCATTATTTTTTAATACTTACAGAACTTAATTGACAGTCTTCATTACTAATATCTGTTAAGTCGTTTCTAATTGCCTGTAACTTATCCTGTGCAATATTAATATCTTGTTTACATTTTTCCATGTATTCGTCAAGTACTACCTGCTGATCTTTAATATCGGCAGTAATCTTCGAAATTTTTTCATCTAGTTGAGAATTGTGATCCTCGTTAAGCAAAATATCATTGCACAGACTGTCTTTCACTGTAGTTACTTCGGTTATTTCTTTATTAATACTTTCAATCAATTGTCGACTCTCAATCAAACTAATAAGGAAAAAATAATTGACTTGTTTTTGTTGTAGTTAATTTGATCAATATTATAAAAGGAATGTAATTCTTATTCTTCTATCTTAAGAAAAATGTACCTACTATGGAGAAAATGAAATGTAAAAAAATTGAAAATGTTTTACAAGATGTCCTATTTAAAATAAAATACCCTAAAAGACTCTCAAATTTTATGATGTTCTCGAGTTCGGATCCTCGATTTGGTCGCCGGGGCTAGTGTCTAACAAAGATGAAATGAAAGTGTTCAACGTAGAGCCACGCGTTTTCCTCATAGAATACAGAGGACCTCTGATCCTGATAGACTGTACATATTCAGTTTAAGTACTGCTATGATGGATTAATCCGTGGTGATCTCATAACCACCCATAATGTGTTAAACAACACATTTTCCTTGGACATGAAAGATCCTTATGGTAATAAATCCATAATTTAAATATAAAAAATCAAAATTTTAAAGATTTGTTTTAAAATTTGAAGGTGACTTTTTTTTCGCCAAAAACTGAATTCGAACCTTTCAACGTTAAATAACGGAAAAACGGAAAATTATTGGAGGATAACATATTAAGACATTTTTAAAAGTATTTGAAAAGACCTTTAAAATGAGCTTTGGTAAAAGTTGTTAGCATAAAAGCTAATGGAGTTATGATGAAAATAAAATGTTTGTCTCGTTTTTTCGGAGAAAATATCAGCAATGAAACCAATGGCTTCACCGCAAGAATTGAAATTGAACGTAATCCATTTACAATGTACTTTATTTAAGTACTAACAATATGTTCTAGAAATTTGACCTGTTCGAGATACCTAGATTTGAAAAAAGTTTGATTCAAATTTGAACTTATTTTTGAAATATCTTTAAAAATTTTCATTCCTTCACAATAACTCCAAAATTGAAGAAGATACGTAAAAAATGCTATAGTACAAAAATTAAGTTTTTTTTTTACTGAAAATTTCTGTTTGTTTTTTATTTCTCTAGGATAAAAATTAATTGAGATATCACCATTATAAGTTTGCATTTGAGTACAAGGACCACCTTCCCCGAGCTCTTTAAACTTAAAAATCTCAAAAACGAAGGGTTCAAGGAAGTTCAAGTTCAAGTTACATGCCTTGTAGCCCTTAAAATTCCCTGCATAATGGTTTTCGGAGCGATTAGATGGCTCAAAAATTAAGCAAGTTATCGTTGAAAAACCAATCGTATTTTTTGGTGAAATTCTCGGAGCAGGTAAATTGTTTTATTCTCGACAATTTTGGAGCATTTATAAATATAAGTAAACACATATGACCGTATCTATATATGTATGTATAAGTATAACCTCATATACGATGCGCTATGAGTCCTTTATTAAGGCTACCACTAAAAACAGTGCTGTGAAATTATCATCCCTTGTCCCGACAGTTGATGCTCGGAATGAGCACATTAAGAGGGTTTATTTACAAACCCAGATGTGGCTTGGGAACTAAAATATTCGTCCAACTGATTGGGGATGGATTAATAATGAAGGATCTTTACTACCAATCAAAATGTTGAATATGCCTGCACCGGAAGAACTCCTCAAATTGATATTTTGTAATTGCAGAAAAGGATGCGGCGCAGCTTGTAGCTGCCAACTTTTTTGTAACGCAACATGCGAAACATGCTCCGCTGTCAACTGTCAAAATTGTCCTCCAATTACAGACCAAGAGAAGGAGGTCTATAATTCTTCTAATGATCCATAGATTTTCAATAATAAAACATGCTACTAGCATGTACATAAGCGGTAGAGGGTGGCAGAGGGCAGTTTGTAAGGAATGAAACGTTGCAATGAATCATAAATTATATTATAAACAGTGACAGCATTTTAATTCATTATAGATGCACCATTAAAACATTTCAAGCTGTTGAAAACTAATTTTTCTTCAAATTTCGTCATAAGAGGTGGGTTTAAATGTTGTAACACACCATAAATTATATCCCAGAATATGAAATAATGTTTATTCTACATATTTAAATATGATTTCAATATATGTAAGGCTAAAATCTATGATTTTTAAATTTTTTGTCAGAAGGGGTAGTTTTCACCCCCAAGAAATAAAAAGCACACACCAGGAACATATAACTTTTGAAGAGAAGGGTAAGATAAGCTCAATTACAAATTATCATCAAAATCGATGTTATCCGAAAGAATTCTGAGGTAATACCTACCCTATTTTTACCATCAAACACTGGACTATAAGTGAATACGCTACATATACTTCCCTCTGCAAAACGTCGGAGTCAACAATTTATGGCAATAAATCCATAATTTCAATGTAAAAAATCAAAATTTTAAGGATTTATTTTAAAATTTAAATATAACGTTTTTTAATTTTTTTTTTAAGAAATAAAGTGGTAGAGGGAAACTGAATTTTTGAACGAGTAAGAACGAAAATAACGCTCGGGTCTGGAAATCAGCATTGACTTACCTCTTCCTGGGTTGTTCTCGCTTGTTAAGTAACACCAAAGTTGTATGTGAATTGTGGAAATGTTTAGAGCCCTTGACATAGTAATAAATTACACGAAAAACTGGTATATCCATTAAAATCTTCTTGGCGAGTCGTCCTCTTTAAAGCACACAGATGTCGCGTACGCGTTTTTAAAATTAAGAGAACATACTTATAACTGCCTTAGTAAAAAAATTAGAAAGAAAGAAATAAAATATGAAAAAGGCCTATAACTAAACCTATTTTACTAAAACTAAATACAGGATGTCCCGGCACTATGGGGCAATACTTCGGGAACGTATAGTTTGGGTCAAAATAACTCAAAAGTACCTATAATTTTTTTTCTTAGGGTGCCCCCCTACGGAGATATTACCCTTTAAAGGTTAGATATTCAAGAAGGTTTTTTGCCTATTACTTCCAAGCCGTTCTATCGATTTTAATAAAATTTGGACTGTGGACATATTAAATGAGTATCTTTATTCCAGAAATATGGCGCCCTTCGTATCTTGTCTAGGAAGCCAGGGGTGTTCCTAATGCTTTTTACCTCTAAATTTTGACATAAATTAATTTTTGAGTATATAATTTTCGAAAAAATTGCAAAAATCACATACTCTAACAGCATTTCATACAAATTGCGAATGACCAAAGCTCAATTAGAGAATAGACTTATTCATAGTAAAAACAAACAATCATTTCACAGATATGTAAGAAATTCGCTTTCAACTACCATTCACATCTCGAAAATCCAAGATAGAGATGGTAACTTGTGCACAACCAATATTGAATGTGCTGAGCCTTTTTGTGATTTCTTTGCGCCAACATATTCCCAGGAACCAGCAGGACAATTAGGTACCTTGTATAACATCACAATAAACTCCAACTCACTTTAACGGAAATGTAGTTTTTGAAAAATTGTCATTCTTTAATGGCTCTAGCTCACCTGGACTCGCTGGAATAACAGCAATATTTTTTAAAAATCTGTGCGAGCTCTCTAACCACTCTCTATTTTATTTGAAAATTCCATGAACTTATCTAATTTACTCCCGTCTGATTTGAAGCATTAGTCTATGTAATGAAGGCAAAAATAGTGTAAATATTTCGTGCAAATACGAGATTATCTCCCCCCCCCATTTTCGACTGTGCTGAACACGATGAAAGTGGTGGGAGAAGTTTTTGACCACCGCAGCCCCCTGAAACGGTCAAAAACTTTTTATGGATCTCTTTATGTTTTCATATATAAACGGGTCTGGAGAGTGATTTATCGACGGGTTATACTTGAAATAACATGAAAGGGGGTTATAGAGTAAGTGGAATCCAGACAGCAAGCCTAGGGGGTTGATTAAACCCTCTCGAGGGGTGGAAAATCATTTCTTTCAAAGGATTCGGTTCAAACGCGTATCCCCCATTTTCAGGGTCGCTGAAAAATATTCATTTTTATTTCCAACCTCTCCTCATCGCTCAAACGGGCAGAAACTACCTCTCACTTACCAGAAAGCATGCTATCCAGGATTTACAGATTTTTCGACACATGATCGTTATTCCTGTGCATACCCCTTCATTTTTCATGGAAGATAAGGTGGTAGCGACCTCGGGGGTTGCTTCAACCCTCCAAGGGGTGTAAAATTCATTAATTACACTTTGGATCGTCTATACGCCCTCCTCCATTTTCGCAGGTATTGATCACGATAAAAATATTCACCTTCATCTCCGACTCTCCTCAACCTCTATAATGGACGGACACTTCATTTAAATTGATTTAATGCCGATTTAATAATACTTTTCCGTGAAATAATGTGCAAATCTTTAGATTTGTGATAAAAGGATGAATCTCCAAAGAACTGTAAATTTAATATTTATTTATTTTAATATTTTATTTTATATTAGTCGAAGAAACATTTATAGACGTGAAATATAGGTAATACAATATTCGAGCAAGAGATTTGGGCAGAAAAAAAAAAGTGAAAATATTTTTTCCGTGATCAACGACACTGAAAACGAGGGAATACGCGTTTGAACCAAATCATTTGAAAAAAAAAAAGATTTTCCACCCCTAAAAAATTTTGAAAAAGCAGTTTGCGAAAAATTTTTTTTAAAATTCGGTAGCCTCCCCTGGTCTAGGGACTCCTGTTTATTATTTTTTTTTGTCATATACATTTGACTTTTCATAAAACAACACGTTTTTGAGTTTATGAAAATATTTTCATTACTAACTGAGATACAACGAATTGAAATATTGTAATTTGTTAAATTGTAAATTACAAAATTTCAGTTCATTGTATTTCACCAGCCGCCACTGGAATTCATAACCATCTACAGTGTGGTAAACGATACATTTTCCTTGGATATGAAAGATCTTATTCCATTGTACAATAATTATAACTTTAAACCAGTCTGTAAATTTTATCACACCAGACCTCGACAGTTTTTCATCAGTAACCGAGTCTTCGACGTTTGGAACTCATTACCTAGCGAGGTTGTTAATGTTCGATCAATAAATTGTTTCAAAAATAGACTTGAAAATTACTTTTCTAGTTACAGTACACCTATTTACACGTTTCTTTTTTCAATTATATTTTCTTTAAATTTATATTTTTATACAGATATAAAATATTTAGTTTTAGCTTTTAGGTAATATAGTATTTATTTTTTCTCTATCTATGCGAAGCAAATGAAAGAACTGCTACATGTGCTGAATTTACCTTTTTACTATGTATTTGAACATTTTTACTGGTAAATAAATGTATTATTATTATTCTGATATTGTTTGAAATTATTCCTTTTAAAAAATAGTTAAATAGTTAAATATTTTAATTGTCTGACTGACTTTTTTTAAATTATCTGGCATAAGCACTGACTTACTTAAAAAGTTGTTGTTTGAAATTATTCCTTTTAAAAAATAGTTAAATAGTTAAATATTTTAACTGTCTGACTGACAGAGCTGGGCAAAGTACTACTTCAAGTATCAAGTACTTGAAGTAGTTTTATGTGCAAAGTATATGGTGAAACTACTTCAAGTAAAGTACTTGAAGTAGTTTAAATGAGTACTTTGCCCAGCTTTGTTGACTGACTCTTTTTATATTTTCTGGCATAAGCATTGACTTACTTAAAAAGTTATTGTTAGATTTAGTATCTAAATTCAATATTACCTTTTATTCCTTTCTTCTTTCTTTTTATCCAGTTCCTTAATAAGAGCATTGGTATTTACATCATTTTTATTTTTGGTATCGTTTAGTATTTGTAAATTAATACTTTTATCCTTTAATATATTCTCTGTTTTTTCTTTCTCAATTATTAATTCTCTAATGCTCTGTTTCTTCAACTCTATCTGCTGATAGCGTTCCTTTAAATGCTTTAAATATTCTTGTTTTTCGATAATTTTGGATTTTAATAATAAATTTTCGGTTCTTTTAGGATCAGTATTTACACCAACATTAGATTTCTTTTTATTATTTATATCAGCTTTTAACTGAGAAATGCGAGAAGCATTTTGGGAATAACAATTAAGAATTTTATTTCTTTGATTTATTAAATTCGCTGAATATTGCTCGTTGCGAGATTTTAATTGTTTAAAACTATTTTCAATAGTTTTTATAAATTCTTCTAATCGACCAACTATTTCACCATTATATGCTACTCTTTTCTGTAAATTCAACATTTCATCTTTTTCTATTTCTATATTTATATTTAAGGCTCTATTTTCTTCTCCAACAATATCTCTCAAATCTTGTAAATCTTTAATTTGCTGCATTATATTATTTCTTTGTTCATTAAATACTTTTAAAGTTGTTTTTTCCGTTTCCTGTAATGATAGTTTTTGTGAACAGTTTAGAGTAGCAATAATAATAGAAAATTTAGAATTCTTTTTTAAATATAAAATTTAGATCATTAGACAACGGAAAATACTAATAGTCCAGTCAATGAATATATTGTAGAATGCATGGAATATGCGAGGCTTTTTGACTTCAGGACTTTGTTAGGAGTAGTTAGTAAGTAAAAATACTAAAAGACTCCGCCCCTGGGATGTCAGCTTACAGTCGGAGGGGGGTGGGTAGGTCCCATTTTTGGGTTTTTCGATTATATCTCGGAAACGGTGGACTCTAAACAAAATATGTTCTAAATAGAAATGAAAGCTAATTAAATTTCCTATAAAATTGTTTTCATACATATTTGTCGTATTTAGAACGGTTTTCGAGATATACGTTATTAAAAATCGATAATTTTCGAAAAAATCATTTTTACCTTTTTTTGTCAAACATTTGCTTCTAGTGCCTCCCACGATCGTTTCTCAGAAAAATTGTTAGAAACGAAGTTGTAGTTGATATACTACTTTATCTTCAACCAATCAAAAGTTATAGAATTTTTAACATCTACGCTCAATTTCGATGTTCCTCTAGAAATAATTATGTTGAAGCCATCATGATGATTAACAACCTTTTAACAATAGAAATAAGGTAGTTGCAATTGACACAACACTTTTTTTATAATTATAGCTTTTATTATAAAAAAAGTGTTTTATTATATTATGACGAATCATATAATGAAAGTATTTACATGAACTAATAGTAATTAAACAATGAAAAAATAAGCATTCAAAGTGACATTTTGTTTTTTTTGAGGCGAGGCTCATTTATCTTCATCAGCAGTGGAGACGTTCTCCAAAGAGATTGATAATGTATCGATGTCGTCGTCGTCGCCTTCTTCCTGAATTAATATTCTGACTCTGTTGTTGCACCTGCCCTTGCAATTCGGGAATGAGACAGATGCTTTTCTACAACCACACCTGCCACTGACACATCCTTTCGTGCATCGGCAAAAAGTCATCTTCAAGATTTCGTCAGGAGCAGCATCCAACTCTGACAGTTTCGGAACTAGTTGGTCATTCCTCTCCCAACCCCAATTCGGCGCTACACCATTAGGTTCCTCCATTAGCCACAGGTGTACTTGGTGGTACGTCCGGAATGCATGCTGCTTAACAGCTCCTTCAGTTGGAGGGGGAGTTGAGAGATCAGGCTTGTTTGCAGCTGCTTTGACAAAGGATTTGTAGCGGAACTCGTTGAGGGATTTTTCTGTGGCTGGAGCGTCATACCATGAGAGAGTTCTCATGATCCCAGCTGTCTCAATGGATTTAGGGGAAGAAGAACCGCTGGCAAATACCTCAGCTGCACGTTGTATGATTTTGGACTTCCAATGTATGGAGACAATTGTATAGGAAATTTAATTTTTCGAAAATGAGCGTAAATGTTAGAAATTCTATAACTTTTGATTGGTTGAAGATAAAGTAGCAAAAGTGTATATCAAATTGAAGGAAATTTAATGCTCTACAACTTCGTTACTGACATTTTTTCTGAGAAACGATCGTGGTTAGGTACTAGAAGCAAATGTTTGACAAAAAAAGTTAGGTAAAAATGATTTTTACGAAAATTATCGATCTTCAATAATGTATATCTCGAAAAACGTTGGAAATTCGACAAATATACATGCAAATAATTTTATGGGAAATTTAATTAGCTTTCATTTTTATTTAGAACATATTTTTTCTAGAGTCTACCGTTTCCGAGATATAATCCAAAAATCCAAAAATGGGACCTTCCCACCCCCCTCCCACCGTAAGCTCACCTTCCAGGGGCGGGAACTTTTAGTATGTTTACCTACTAACTACTCCTAATAAAGTCCTGAAGTCAAAAATTCTCGCATATTCCATGCAATCTATGAGCACTCATTGACTGGTATATATAGAATGTCTCTAAATGCATATTTATGAAAAGTGTAATTATTAAAATAAAAAAATCCATTTCCCAGCAAAAACTAATATTCCTATCATAGAAACGATTTTGGAAGTAAATTAATATAAAACAATGCAAAACGAAAAACCTTCTTATAAATAATTTCTTTGATTTCAGCTTGGATGAGAGCATCGGCATCCTGGTACCTCAATTTTGAGGTTTCATTTTCTATATTTTGCTCTTCTGTTACGTCTACGTCAGCTTCCATTGTCTGCTCTTCTGGGAGCTCTTCTTGCACATTGTTATCAAATTCTGTAAAAGCTTCATTTTCTTCGTTTTCTGCATAATTTAGAGAAGTTTCTAAATACTCATACTGCTGCGACATTGTTGGATTTTGGCTAGCAAATTTTCTGCAAAAGGATAATCTAATGAATGTTTACATAAACGGTTAATGTTCGTCTCCCCTCTATTATGTCAGTTTACATCAAAATTTTAAATGCGCCGCACAGTGGGGCAGGAATTCAAAAACGTGGCATTTAATCGTAAAATGAAACGAGCCTAATAACTATGTTGTTGACATATGGGAAGTGAACATATCAGTGCATTACACTGGCCGACAAAAAAAATGTTCTGTCTTTACAATCAAACATATCATTTCCTATGTATTTTGATGCGCTGAAACCAAATTTGACAAAAAAAAATGTTCTACCGTGTCAATTTTTCTCTCCACCCCCATATAACCCCCATAAATTCTTATAGAGGATATTTTTTGAAAAAATTTTTTAAATTATTTTTTTATGATTTTTGTATGGATTTTTTGTGTCGCTGATCATGAATCTGAAGTCAAGAATAAATTTCGATTTAATGGCAGCTGTCAACAACCTGTCAAATTTCACCAAAATGTAAAAAGTTGATATTAATTGTATATTCATAAGTATTTTAGGTCGCTAAATACAAATCCGAAGTCAGAAATGAATTATGACTTAATGACAGCTGTCAAAAACTGTGCTGATATTAAGCCAAGCTTAACATAATTATGTTAATCTTAACATAATTATCTTAATTTTAATATCAGCATATACTAAACATCATCTCTTTATCTTTTTTGGAAATTTTGACAGTTTGCTAACGCTGTCATCAATTCAAAATTCATTTTTGACTTAGGATTTGTATTCAGCGATCTCAAAAACTTAAGAATGTGCATTTAATATCAATTTTTTACATTTTAGTAAAATTTGATAGTTTTTTGACAGCTGTCATTAAGTCATAATTCATTTCTGACTTCGGATTTGTATTTAGCGACCTAAAATATGAATATACAATTAATGTCAACTTTTTACATTTTGGTGAAATTTGATAGGTTGTTGACAGCTGCCATTAAATCGAAATTTATTCTTGACTTCAGATTCATGATCAACGACACAAAAAATCCATACAAAAATTATAAAAAATAATTTAAAAATTTTTTTCAAAAAATATCCTCTATAAGAATTTATGGGGATTATATGGGGGTGGAGAGAAAAATTGACACGGTAGAAAAATTTTTTTTGCCAAATTTGGTTTCAGCGCATCAAAATACATAGGAAATGATATGTTTGATTGTAAAGACAGAACATTTTTTTTTGTCGGCCAGTGTTATTTACGACGGCACTATCTAACTTTATTCAAAGTTGTCTCGCATACTACTATCTCCATGAAACTGGCGTTTATAAGTAAGTAGTATTTGTGTATGCTCTATGCGCTAAATTTGACAGAACTTTTAAGTGGAAAATCTCATTTACATCTGTAGCTTTTGACTTAATTAAGTATGGATCCAATACAGTCAGGTATGTACTCAACATACTATAATTGTTTAAGTTATATAGTAATTATGACTTCAAAAACAAGCCTATGCAAATATATCAATAAACTACAATATATTTTTGAAATATAGGAAAAGTTTACTTTCTCACACATCCACATCCTGAATTTGGTATATTATTGTAGATGAACTATTCTAGTTTAAAAAAACCGCTGCCCAAGGAATCACTACTTCCACATCCAGATTCTCTATCCAAGTCACTCACAACGAAAAAACTTTATATGTGAAAATAATTGTTTATGGAACTTTAATAATATAATATTTGAAATCCTCTACCCCAAAAACCCATAAAACGATACCCCACATCGGTAGTGGGGTGGGGGGTGGTGATGGGGGTGATAGTGGGAGGTGGATGAAGTAAAAAAATATTTTGAGGTTTCTGGTTCCTGTACATACACTAAATCACAATTTTTTTTCATCCCCTTTAATAAGGGGGTGGGGGTGGTAATGGGGGTGGCTAATGCAAACAATTTTTTTGAGACCTTAGCTTCTCTTGTATATACTAAATACCAATTTTATGGACTCTTACCTGCTTGATTGACCTATTTACCCCAAATTTACCCCAATTTACCCCCCAACCCTTCGACGGAACAAGATGAAAATATAATCTAGTTCTAGATCTCGTTAAAGTACATATGTGTACCAAATTTCAAGTCAATATCTTAAACGGTTCCAGAGTAAACGTGCGCACAAAAAAAAGTTACAGACAGACCGACAGACCGAAAGACAGACAGACCGACAGACAGATAGAAATTTTTTTTTCGCTCAAACTTAAAATATCGACGTTTCATGACATTTTAAGCCTATTTGGACAATAAAAATTTTTAAAATTTTTTTTGTCGTTACTATACTTCCACTGGACGTGGAAGTAATTAAAGTTAAACTGGTACTCATGTGTACTCATTAAAATCTTATTGCGATTTTAGCAAAAAATTTTGACATATGCAGTTTGAATTTGACAAACGCAAAGCCAGCGAAAGCAGTGTGCCCGCTTATTTACTTTCCGCTAAAATTCATCATATTTATAAATGAATATACCGATTACTAGCTTTAAAACAATTAGTTATCAAAATTAGGAAAAACGTTATATGTAACACGTTAGGAAAATGCACTCTCGTTATAAGGGCAACACAAAAATAACACAAAGAAATTTCGTTTAGATTTTATTAAATGAATATAAAATGTTTTATTCTTCTACATTAGTTCTTGTTTCTTCTTCCTGTCTTCTCGACTCCAATATAGAATACCTCACTCCCGAGTGGGTAACTTCTTCTACAAATGCAGCAATGTTTTGCCTTTTCTTCATATTAGGTAGTGCAGCATTTAGCCCATAAATTACTCCTGTTAAAGAACCAGAACGGGGATTCCCAGAAATTAAATTTGAAGGTAGTTCGGAAAGAAGTAAGCGCCTCAAAATCCAACATCTGCGGAAAAGTACATCTCTTTCACAACTTGGATATGCAACTAAAATGAGTTTGAGAGCTGTTGGCCAGGTTGATGCACCTAAGCTTTTGGAAAATATTATGCGTTCACCTAAGCGTGCCGCTGAATAAAGAGAGGCACACAATGTGTATCAGCAGAATCGTTCCAGACAAATGACTGCAGAGGAAGCTCTGTCAACTATGGTTGAAGGCAAACTATCATGACACCAGTATAACTTAATAAGATCTAAAGATAAAGACAGATTCCCATCTTATAAACTAGTACAACATGCGAAAAAGAATTGTTATTCAAGTAAGACAGATATAACCATCACATTTTCTTCTGTGGAAGTAACACTTCAAACTTTGTTAGATCACACTGTTCAACATTTGTTTAGTTTACAGGAAGAAGTAATTTTAAGTTTGAAACCTGAACACTTCAAAAATTTGTGCTTGATGACAAAGTGGGGGTTCGATGGTAGTTCTGGACATATCTCTTATAAACAAAGGTGCGTTGGGAGGGATGCGGACGATGCCAGTGTGTTTATATCATCAGTGGTACCAATACGATTACTGTGTGAGAATGCCGAAGAAAACGTAATTTGGCAGAACCCACGTCCTTCGTCCACAAGATATTGCCGACCGCCTAAATAATCTTTACAAAAGTTTTTTTGTCATATGCATTTTACTTTTCATAAAAATACAACAATACGTTTTGAAGTTTATGAAAATATTTTCATTACTAACTGAGCTACAACGAATTGAAATTTTGTAATTTGTTAAATTGTAAATCACAAAATTTCAATTCGTTGTATCTCAGTTAGTAATGAACATATTTTCATAAACTTCAAAACAGATTGTTGTATTTTTATGAAAAGTAAAATGCATATGACAAAAAAAAAATTTAAACAGGCCTGGGGGGGGGGGTAACCGAATTTGAAAAAATTTTTCTCAAACTGCATTTTCAGAATTTTTTAGGGGTCGTTAGAGACGTGCTTCTCGAGATGTTATTTCCCATATTTCGTATCGGTCCCATGCGCCACAGACGAGAAAGAAATTATTAAATTTCTAGATCCGCCCTTGGGTGTCTTAGTCTCGCGTCGTCCAAATACTCTGTCTCTTCTAAAAAGGATAGCGAAGAAAGAAATAGGGGACAAAAAAGGTGTATAGTCCAAAAACATTCTGAAGTATACAGGGTTATCCATTTAAGGGTGACGTCATAAATTTATGTTTTTATGTTTTTTTCAAATGGAATGCCCGGTATATTATTGCTAATTTGCTGTTCGTTTTAAAGACCATTCAAGCGATATGCTGTGACAAAATAGTCAATAGTCATAAATCCAGTTTACGCTACTGTTATCACATCTAACTAAATCCACCATTTTATACCGGGTGAGTCATGAAACACCACATCTACTTTTTTCAATTTTTGTTTTAATGGAACACCCTATATGCTATAGTACCAAAGGAAACCCCTTTAAAATAGCTTTCCACTGATATAATGTATTATTCAGATATCCGTATTTAATGCCAAAATGGCAAAATTCTAGATTTATTAAAAAATCATCAATCTTTTATCACTTATTATCACTGTAATTATTATTTTCGCCAATTCAACTTCCATAACTGAGAGTTCGTTTTTGTAGGTAGAATAAACCCAGTAAACATTAATGTAACTTTACCTCTCTGAGAGGTAAGATTAATAGAACATTTTTATATAAAATATTTTACATAATTTTACATAGCATATACGTAAAATAATATCATATTTAAGTCAATATATTAACTTAATTATTTATACACAAGTTTACATACTTGCTACATAATTTTAGTTAAAAATGTTTACCTACTTCATTTTACGACATAAGTCATGAAACGCGTCAGTGTCACGTGTCACGCTCACGCAGCATGCCAGTGTAAAATGATATAAAATCTAACGTTTGTGTTTTTTGATCATTTTTGTGAAAAATTGTGGATGTCTTTTAATAACTTTGATGCAGAACGGTGAACCATAAAGCGTTGTGACTTTTTTAAATATTATTTTATTTGGACGTTTTATTAGTGTAGAGGTTAGGTGCAAACAAAAATGCCCTCTTGTTTGCGAATTTGGTGTACATACACCTATGTTGGTGCACCATTTTCCAGTGAATGACCCAAAAGTGAGTTTGTGTTGTACCGTTTTTATAAAGATATTTATTTAAATGAAACGTAATCTTTTTATAGGTTAGAACTGTTTCACGGGCAATTGTTATTCTCGACAGACAATTATATCATTACATGGATTTTGTTACACAAAAGCTGTATGTTGGTGCTGTTCCCACATTATTAATTTCAACTTAATCCAGCGTAAGAAGTTGTAATTCAAGGAAACCCAAATCTTAATAGTGACCAAAAGCTTTTGAAAAGTACTATGCATAGGTATGGTTATTGTTTACCGACATCTTATAGCACCTACTTTGTGTTCGTTATTGTATTGTACATATATTTCAAGGTTTTGTGTGTGTAAAGTAGGCTAATATTTTTCTGCAATTTTTCTTTTGTCCAAAATTGGCTTCAGCACGTCAAAATACTTCAGAAAAATTAGATCAGAACCTTAGGACAAAACCATTGCCCCTTTTTAGGGGATAATTTTTGATAATTTTTTTTTCAATATCAGAATCGGTTTCAACATGTTAAAAAACAGGATTAGCGCAGCCCCTTTTTTTGTTGTCTTGTGATTAATGATATTTCTTGTATCGCTATTAAAAAAAATTAATTTGATCATTATAAAACTACGAAGAAACTAGAATTGCCTTAACCTTTATGGTTAATTTTGTTGCAATAAATTAAGACAATTAAGATTTGTCATTATTAAAAATATGCTTCTGGTAGAATTAAATCATCTTGGTAAAGGACCCCGCACATTTTCTTATATCAAATGGCTCTCGGTGAATGTAATAGTATAATATAATTATACAAAAAAAGCTTAAGAAACAGTAACAAGTTCGAAAATTGAATCGTTGATTGTTTACTTTTCAGTGGCGCTAATTAACAATTTGTTTATATGACTGTTAAAGAAACTTCTTTTATCATGGGATTCTCACAAGATTGATGCACTCGTCTACAACTTATGCATGAAAAACGTACTGCTTTACACACTTGTTGCATAAATAAGTAGGTATTTTAAAATTATTTAAAACAATTTTTTGCCAATTATTTAACAAATGCATTTTTTTCACGCTTCACGGCTCCGAATTGGCGTAGAAAACGCCGTTTTTTAAAATTGTTTCTTTTCTTGTGATCTTTTGAAGCATTCTAATAATTTTTAATTGTTTAATTCTGAGAAAAAAAATTCTTTATAAAAAATTTAAAATGATTTTAAATAGTTTAAAAAAATTGTATTAACACCACTGAAGAGTAGGAGAAAAATCTACATTCTAAAACAAATTGTTCTATGACTTGATGCACTTAACAGTCAACGGTTCAATTTTCGACTTTGTTATTGTTTTTTTGGCGTTGCTATAAACATTTCCACTTGAAATTTGGTGTGATGATTTAATGGGCTTATTCTCTAGAGGCTTTAAAATTAATCAAGAATATAGACGCTGCGTGAAGTCATTCACTCCTAGTTGCATTTTCATTCCCCTTTTTTTCGGTAGTTATATGCTGCATACTCTTATGTTGAAATACTCAAATAGTCCCCAAATCATCATCTCTGGCAGATTAGACAAATCTGATTTTAAATAGCTGGGTTTTAACAGTGTAAACTCAACTTTGAGGCAGACTTTCGGATTGATAGACAGCACTTTGAACACATCGGTTCATGTTTAAAGCAGTATACTTCTGAAACTTATCGGATCGACCTAAAATTTTCCATTCCATTGGAAGCGTGTCTTCGTAAAGTTTTGTTAAAATATATACATTATTATTTAAGCTATCATAAATTGTTTAATAACTTAAAAAATTTATCAAAATAGTTTGCATCTAGTTTTCTTCACAATTTAGTAAAGGGATACAAGCTGTATAACCAGATTTACTACACTATACAGGGTGCGCCACTTAAAACTCCCCAGACTTGTAACTTTTTTATCTTCGAGGCGATGACCAAGGTGGGCACATCAACTTGTAGACATTTTTAAAGCCTTTAAATATCCATAGAGTGATTAATTTTTTTTTTTGAATGGTTAAGAAAGGAAACTTAATTTCTTTGAATATTTTTTTACCTCACCCTGTACATGGACTGTGTTATTGTTTTCTTATAAAGGTTTTAATTAGCTTCAATTTATGTTATTAAAATAAAAAAAACTTAAAAAATAAATTTGCAATTTCCTACTTAGTACATTTTAATGTTAGTTTCTAAAAATTTTTTTTAAAATTTTTTGTTATTGTTTTATTACGCTGAATATTGTTTGTGATATGTCTTTTACAGATAAAGTATAAAATTATTATTTACATTCCCTTCAAAGTACTTAATTTAAAAAAAAAGTCAGTTTGGAATCGGATAGAGTGTTTTTAATTCCTTTCTCTAAAACCAAAAAGAATTTCGAATATGACGTAATAATATAAATTGAAGCTAATTAAAACCTTTATAAGAAAACATTAACGCAGTTCATGTACTGGGTGACGTAAAAAAATATTCAAGGAAATTAAGATTTCTTTCTTAACAATTATTTCAAAAAAATTTTTTTTTAAATGCTTTAAAAATATCTACAATTTGATATGCCTTAAAAAATAAGAAAATTACAAGCCTGGGGAGTTTTAAATGGTGCACCACGTATATGAAATAGACTAATATTTCCATTATATTCACAGGTTGTGTAACTGATGTTCAAGTAGCAAATATCAGAGTGACGAAGGCTGACCAAAGAACGAGTACAATCAGAAACGATCCGAGAAATGCTTAACACTAATTGTAGATACTTAGTTAACTTGAATATAGATTAGTTACACAAAAGACACTAGTATTAATCTCTCCTAAATCAACAGTTAATAAAATAAATTAAATGAAATTTGAGCTTTACTAGGAATGCAAGGCAAGGTAGGTAGGTGGGTATACATCATTGGAGAAGAAAAAATATCGTATAACTGCTTTCTAAAGAACATATAGATGACAACGTCGAGGACAACGCCTAATGCCTGGTTTTCCTACTGGGATATGCAGAGATTAAGATGGAATTGAAACTTTGTTGATACTAATTAACTTAGTTTAACGTGTCATTCAATTCGAGAATCTTTCCTAAGCTAATATATGTTGACAAATCAGACAACCATATCTTGCATTATATACTTTTGATCTCTTTTTGATGTAGCATGTATTTGTTTTATATACCTACCATAATGTTCAAAATAGCACCCTATAGTACTTTTTAAATATTGATACTAGAAAACTGTATTCTTGGAGTTAAATATATGAATATAAATTCCTCATGAATTGTCCAGAAAAATTGATATTCTTTAGGAAATAACTGGAGGAGACATCAACTTTTATTTTTAAGTAGAATACCTCTGAACATTTTTAGAAAGTTAGATAGTTTTTTTACAAAAAAAATTTTCATTCAAAATATAAAACTACTCGGCTCTCTAAATAAGGTATCCGACTTAAAAATAAAACTTGGTGTCAACTTCGGTAATTTTCTAAAGAAATATATTTTTCTGTATAACTTATAAGGAATTTTATTCATATATCTAACTTTAAAAATCCAATTGTGTAGTATCAATATTTAAAAAGTGCTGGGATATGCTATTTTGAACATACGGTAGGTAGATAAAATATATACATGCTACATCATAAAGAGATAAAAAGTATATAAGTTACGTAGCGTAAGGTCACTATCAAGTGGTTGAATATACATATTTGCTACATCATAAAGAGATAAAATTAGTTACGTATGCTTTACATAGCAAGTGGTTGAATATACATATACGCTATGTCATTTGTTCCATACTGTAAGGTCACACTGTTACCTCTTCACTATGTAAAAATCATATGCACATGTTGCTGACATTTCGCAGAGTATGCACATATGATTATGCGTCACATTTTACATAGCACGTTACTTCTGCGAAACTTAGTTTACGTAGCATTTACGTATATGCTATATATTTATGTTTGCTGGGAACAAACCATTGAACTTTGGACCTTGAAAAAATGACCCTCAAGGTCAAATTCAAGGTCACCAAGTGGTGCCCCCGATAACCTCAACAACTTTTATAGAAGTCATTTTCCTCATATCTCGCTATCCTGGCGAGTTTTACATTATACGTATATCTGCTGTAATTGTAATATAACTGTTTTTCGGCGATCTATGGGTATTAGGACTGCATTTTTTGAACTTGTGTCCATGGATACTTTTATCTGGAAAGAACTCAGCTATAATATAAAACTGGTTTCACACAATTTGACCTAAAGTAATTTCCCATATTAGTCGAGTCAATGAAGCATAAAAATCGTCAAAACCACTTAATTCTCAGCAACAGCTCCGATTTTGATCATTTTTTTTTAAATGTGTGTTTTTTAACATTATTCAAAATCAGAAACATCCCAAATAATTGTGTATATTGTTAAACAATAATAACAATATTTACAAAAAAAATATATTTAAAAAAATTTTTTTCGCGGTATTTATAAAACATTGAGTTGTTTTTATTGAAAATTTAAGTTCAAAACTGTTTCTCACAGTCGGAGAGTCGGGGTTGATAATTATTTATATTGTTTAAACAATAATAACAACTTCTATATATTATATTCATGAAAAAGTTAATTTAGTCCAGTGTTTCAAGGTTTTTCGCCCAGAATTCTTTCGAATAAAACCGATTGACGTGAAATTTGGACTGTAATTAGGAAATGGCTCAAGGAACCAAAGTTATATAGTGCCGATGTGTGCCTTTCCCTGGGGGTGGATGCCACCCCTTCTCGAGGGTGGAAATTATTATGTTCAAAGTAACTGAAGAAATCGATAGAGGAATGAATTCTAAGCAATAAATGTTCTATGTAATTTACAAGACATGTAAAGTTGAACTTCCTTGAACCTTTCGTTTTTGAGATTTTTGAGTTTAAAGGGCTCAGGAAGGTGGTCCTCGCACTCAAATGCAAAACGGTGATATCTCAGTTAATTTTCATCCTAGTAAAAAAAACTAAATTTTTGTACTGTAGCATTTTTTACGTAATCTTCTTTAGCCTTTCAATTATTGTGAAAAAGCGAAAATTTTTTAAGAAATTTAAAAAATCATTTCAAATTTGAATCAAAATGTTTTTCAAATATAGGCGTCCTAAACCAGTCAAACTTCTAGAACATATTGTTAGTACTTAAACAAAGTAAACTGTAAATGGATTACGTTCAATTTCAGTTTATTGCGGTGAAGCCAACCAATGGCTTCACCGCTGATTTTTTCTCCGAAAAAAAGAGACAACCATTTTATTTTCATCATAACTCCGTTAGTTTTTATGCTAAGGACTTTTACTAAAGTTCATTTTAAAGGTCTTTTCAAGCACTTTTAAAAATGTCTTATATGTTTTCCTCCAAAAATTTTCCGTTTTTCCATTATTTAACGTTGAAAGGATCGAATTCAGATTTCGGCGAACAAAAAGTCACCTTCAACGAGCCATAACTCGGTTCGTATTACAGCTATAGAAATTAAAAAAAAAAATCAATCGATTTGTTATTTTATAGGCTTTATTTTTGCTTACAATAAATTTTTTTGTAAAACTTAAAGTTTTCGAGTTATTCGTGAAAAATCGCTTTAAAACATGCATTTTTTAGATGAAAAATCAACATTTTCAATCACGAATAACTCAAAAAGTATTGACTCATTGAAATTTGAATGTAATAATTTCCACCCCCGAGAACGGGTGGCATCCACCCCCAGGGTAGGGATGTTTCTGATTTTGAAAAGTATTAAAAAACACAAATTAAAAAAAAATATATCAAAATCGGAGCTGTTGCTGAGAATTAAGAAGTGAAAACCTTCATTGACTACAGGTCAGGTGCCAGATGCCTCCAGGTGCCAGGTCCTTTGAATGTGGAAGCAATGATTCCTTAGGCAGCAGTTTATGGTTACCTGGAGAGAAGAACTGTCATAGTGAAGACAAAATAATATCATTATTTTTGTTGAAAATAGCCGAAGATTCATAAAACAATTGCCCTTTTTCAAATCAAATTCCAAAAAATTCGTCGAATTTCGAATTGTGTCACTTTGTCATTAAATATCTTGGCACCCATAATAAATACACTTCTAATATCTTACAGCATGGAAAGATCTTTCAAAGAAATTTCATTTGCTGCCATATATAGGATGTGTCATTTGTACAAAAAATGAGAGAAAGTAGATTTTGCGTTTCCTGGCTCACCCGGTATAAAAGTCCAATTTCGTTTAATTTGATAGAAGTATCAGAAGACGCTAGAGATAATTTGACAAGTTTTGGCATAAACCAGATCTCAAAATGCTGTTCCGTTACGTGAGCTCACAAAGGGCATAGCCGGGTAAGCATGGTGTAACTGCCCCCAAGCGTCTGGCGCTTATATTTGTGCAGTAGGAAGCGATCTCGGAAAGTAGCAATTTTTCAAAATATTAGCCCGAAAAAGGGACCGGTTTGGGGTGAGTAAGGGAGGGTTAGTTTTAGCAAAACTATTTTTTTTTCTAAGAAACGGCACATTTAATCGTTTTGTAAAAAATATATGTTAAAGACCTACTGAAAGCACTAAATAAAAAATCACGCTCAAGTTCCGAAAACAGATAGTAAAGAAAACATATATATTATTTTCATTTTTTTTTAATATAACTTATCCCTGGGGTACCAGCCTGAATTTTTTTCTGTAGCATGTCTGGGGACTTACTTATGTTGTATTTTTTTCCCAGTCTTGTGCGAAGATACGCCATACTTAAAAAAAAGGCCGAAATGTGCAGTGTCGTATGCATATTTTGTGGACAATCAACCCCTTGCAAGTAAAGAAGGCCAAAATGCAAAGTAAATATGGATACCTGAGTAGTGTATACATACTAGTGATTAGTGATTATGGAGATGGTGGACGTTGTAAGATAAACCAATATAAAGCTGCAACGCTGAGAGTTAATTAGGTGATCAACAGAGTTTAACTCTCTTGCGCCGCAAAAATCAGTTTATAGCCGGAATGTTAAATATCATTAAGGGTAAAAACTAAAGTCAGCGGTACTATCGATATTACCGTCGGCAGGGATAAGAGCTTGGTCTTAACAGTCAACAATTTGCAGCACTAAATCGTAGCATTACTAACCTGTCATGGATATGGATGTTAATCTTCCTCACTGTCATCTGCAATCACTGAACTCACGCTATCCTTTTGAAACAATAGAGAAAGAACTTCTGCCGGTTTAGGTATGCTTGATAGATATCATCCTTGCGAAAGATAATGCACGACAGCAACTACATGGGAACAACATCCAACAGTTCGATTCCCATTGGCACATTCAAAGGAATTGCAAAACTGCCTTTTGTAGATATTTCCAGCAAAGATGTATTGAACTTTCCAAAAATAACGGATTTAAAACTGTTTTTTACCGGATCGTATCAATATAAACAAACGATTTCGTACCTCGAAGTCATAAATGAAGGCGGAACATTTAATCTTCAGTACGTTAAACACCAGTCCAATGTACTCAAAATACAAGTTTATTCACGTCACATCAAAATGAAGGTTTACCGATATTTCATCGACTATATTCCCCACAGTGTCGGAAGTTCCGGCGTTAGAAGACATTTCTGTGAATGTGCCAATGGGTATCGAACTGTTGGATATTGTTCCCATGTAGCTGCTGTCGTGTATTACCTTTCGTACGAACGATATCTAGCAAGCATACCTAAACCGGCAGAAGTTCTCTCCCTATTGTTCCAGAAGGATAGCATGAGTGCAGTGATTGCAGATGACAGTGAGGAAGATTAACATCTATATCTTTCTCAGGTTAGTAATGCTACGATTTAGTGTTGCAAATTGTTAACAACACGTGACTGTTAAAACCAAGTAGTGTTGGACGAATTCGAATTAAAATACTCGGTTACTCCGAGTATCGAAATACTAGCTTGACTCCGAGTATTAAAATTACATCCGAAAAAAATATACTCGGATTAATTTTAAGTACAAAACAAAAAACAACTGTCAATCGTGCACTTGGATGATAAAATGTTTTTTAGATTTCTCCCCCTCGCTCATCGATTCTGAGATCTGGGGAGAAAAATTACTAACATCAGTGCCACTTGCATTCGCTTTAACCACAACCACAATTACTGTTGATAGTGATTGAAAAATCGCGATATCACATCATGAATACCTATAGTGAAAATTTAATTCGACATCGGATGATTAATCCGAATATTCTTGTCATCCGATTCCGTGTAATCCGAGTACCGAAATCATCCGAATATCTGCATCACTAAAACCAAGCTCTTATTCCCGCCGACGGTAATATGTGAATAATGACAGGCTTTGACAAGGTACTCCATAGTACTGCTGACTTTAGTTTTTACCCTTAATGATATTTAACATTACGGCTATAAACTGATTCTTGCGGCGCAAGAGAGTTCAACTCTATTGATCACCTAATTAACTGTCAGCGTTGCAGCTTTATATTGGTTTCTCTTACAACGTTCACCATCTCCATAATCACTAATCACTAATATGTATACACTACTCAGGTATCCATATTTACTTTGCAGTTTGGCCTTTTTAACTTGCAGGGTTAATTGTCCACAAAATATGCATACGGCACTGCACAATTCGGCATTTTTTTAAAGTATGGCGTAATCTTCGGACAAGACTGGGAAAAAAATATAACATAAGTGAGTCACTAGACATGCTACAGAAAGAAATTCAGGCTGGTACCCCAGGGATAAGTTACCCTAAAAAAAATTTGAAAATAATATATATGTTTTTTACTGATCTGTTTTTGGAATTTGAGCATGATTTTTTATTTAGTACTTTCTCAGTAGGTCTTTAACATATATTTTTTACAAAACGATTGAACACGCCGTTTCTTAGAAAAAAAAATAGTTTTGCTAAAATCAACCCTCCCTTACTCACCCCAAACCGGTCCCTTTTTCGGGCTAATATTTTGTGAAATTGCTACTTTCCAAGATTGCTTCCTACTGCACAAATATAAGCGCCAGACGCCTGGGGGTAGTTACACCATGCTTACCCGGCTATGCCCTTTGACATGTTTTTGGTACAAATTCACCCATATCGTGGTACCGATCCATAGTAGACTCTTAAAATGCTACATCGTTTGAATGGCCCTTGAGAGGAGAATCCAAATGTATAATATACCGGATGTTCCATTTAAGAAAACATTAGTTTATCTATCACACTTAAATGGATCATCCTCTTATATTTCCAAATATTTTTAAGCTATGCACCTTTGTGTCCACTAACGATCCGTTTTTAAAAATTTTCGATATCTTTTATAGGAGAGCCAGGGTATTTGGACTACGAGAGGCTGAGGCACCTGGTATAAACTGATGAAATAGCGATGGGATATATGATTCCATGCTGCTATTGCACTATTTTTATACATCTCTTGCTTATTTGTTTTATATGTTTCCAATTGAAAAATAATTATACGATTATTTTCAATTCTCGAATTTCCGACTATATACTGAGTGCATATCTATTCATATTTCATTCCTACACGACAAAATAAGTTATTAACTGCCTCATTTTTATGTATGTATGTACATTGTACACTATATCCCAATTGTTACATTGATTTTGTCCGCTATTCTCGTCCCCCAATGGTTCTACCATAACTTCTCTTTTCCCGGGGTCAAATGTTCAGTTTTGAATTTTGTGCATGCTATGAGGTTAAAATTTTTGACTACGCCAAATGCTTACAAGAGGAAATAGATAATCTACTTATATTATTTATCATCCAGAGAGAATAAAATTTGGTGAATTTTGAATAATTATCTTCACTCACGATGTAAGAAAACATAGTGTAACTGATTTTTTTTAAATGCTAAATCATAAAGATAATTTTGGATGCGCGCAACTCCAGCATCTTAAAACCATTATAAAATAATTAGTAATTAAAATTTTGATCTGAAATTTTTAAGGCATATCTCTTAACGGTTTTCCATAAGATTGTCGTTTTAAAATTTTAACATTTAAAAAACAATTCTTGTACTGTCGTGCGCTAAAAAATGGGGACAAGTCTTATAACGTATTTTTGCTAAAATCTAGTTGTGTACATCTAACTTTAATTTTTGTGACATTGTCAGTTATTTGTCAAAATTCATTGCAAGTGTGCAAATAGAGACAGATTTACATTAGAAAAAAATAGTTGTCCTATTTTTATTTTTTTGCTCACGCCAGTACATTCAGTTTCAGCGTCCAAAGTAAGGTCTTGCCATAATAATATGCAAATAGGTAAATTTTTTTTTTCAAAACTACGTACAGTTTTAGGTTATGTGCAAAATATATTTCCCACATCGGCAATTACAAAATGTTTAAAATAAAAAATTGTAGTCAATAATTATTTTGAAATTAAAGTAATGAAACACCAAGACTGTCAGAGATGTCCCGCATTACGGAAAATTTTACTAGCTGTTTGTTAACTACACTGAGGACTGTTTCTATTGAAACAAAACGTTGACATGCTAGACTTGTCTAGTCAAATAGGTAAAAACTTGAGTCACTCTTGTTAAAATAAAGGATTCATGTAGTTTTATCTCATTTTACGGTTAATCCGATGTTGAGAAAATCATTGTCAGATACTCTATTTTATTCTTACTTATAACTTCATGGTAAAAGAGTGACCCGCCTTTTTTGGGTACCTCATGAATTCGATTCAAAAGTAGTCTAAACGATAGCTTATGGTGATACTTTAAAGTAGGCAAAGTTCCAAGTTGAGCATAGTTTTTGTTTTGGAGATACGACGAGTCGAACCTGTTGACCTGTTCAAAGCAAGATGAATCCAACATTCTTGGCAATCTCGTTCATTATGTTCAAGATTCTCAAATACGCAAAGTGTATAATTTTCTATGTAAAATCTTTCGTTCTTTTCGAATCTATCATTGTAGTTGATCAAAAACGTTGTTCAAGTGAGGTATAGCTGATTTTACAGGAAAAAATCATAATTTTTGCGGATAATATTCGATTAATCGGTATTTTTATCGTAGAGACTTAGCAAATCTCGATAGATACTCCAAACCTTGTATCTGATGTAAGCCTCTTCACCACGTCACTTTACTAATGCAGGAAGAGGTGTATGTTTTTTATTTTTTTCTTGTTTTGTTGTTTTTTTTTCCATCTTTTTTTTGACTTTTTATCTGTTTTATCTGTTGAGAATTTTAAGATAGGCAAGAGGTCACCGAGAATGTCGAATTCGCCTTGGCGTGGATGAATCAAATAACTAGTTTAACTCGTCATATCTCCAAAACAAAAACTATGCTCAACTTGACATTTCGCCTACTTTAAAGTATCACCATAAACTATAATTTAGACCACTTTTAAATAAAATTCATGAGGTCCCCAAATGAGGTGAAAAATAGCTTTTTTTGTCACTCTTTCTTTGCAAGTATGATCCAACATTTTTACAAATCTATGCTGAAACAGAGCTGTTCATTTCTGGTTGATATGAAGACCCTACTAAATGTTTCAAACTCCAAGGTAACAGTTTATCGGAAGTTATAGACTTAAAATCTAATCACTTAGAGGCGTATTGTAGAATGTTCAGCCATATTTTTCATGCCATTTGTGGACTGATTTTGAAGAAGTTGTTATATATAGAGAGAGAAAAAGTTGTTATATAGAGTGCAGACACTGGATATTTTCGTGCATGGTGTTCCTTCTGGCACACATTGGTTGTATTGGAGGTATTTGGTTTGAAGGATCTAGTAAAAAACAAAATCTTTTAAGCCGTCATTTAGCAGCTGAATCATTTGGGAAAAATATTAGTCACATTTTACCCGGATTACATCGTTTAACTGGTTGCGATATAACAAGACGATTTGGAAATAAAAAATTCTGCATCAGAAGTATTTTCTTCAGGAAGCTCTCTTTAATTTTGACAACAATCCAGAAACTCTGATGGATTATCATCAGATTGCGAAACAAAAAACTACGATGATGGCTAAAGTTTCTGCCACTCGAAATTTTCTTTTGTTTACATATTCTTGGATGTATATAGAACCAGTTTCCACGATATTTAAAATCATTCATCGCAGAAAATTTTTTTTACAAATATTTTACTTTTTTTGTTTAATGACACAGCTACACAAAAAAGTGGTCTGGCCTGCGGACCAGACTAGTTTATCCTTATACACTTGGACCGGCTGAAACTGAATCCAAAGTCAGAATTGTCAGATTGGCTCGTTTTTCGCCCTTAACCCCAAAAAAACACACCCCCAAAAAATGGTCTGTCCGGGGGACCATACCAATGTATTCTTACATATTTGGGCACTCTGAAACAGAATACGAAGTCGGAATTGTTAGATTCGCTCGTTTTTCACCCGCAACCCCAAAAAACACCCCCCAAACTAAAAAAAAACTGGTCTAGCCTGCGGACCAGAGCAGTGTATCTTTATGTATTCGGTCCCCGTGAAACCGAATCCGAAGTCAGAATTGTCAGATTGGTTTGTTTTTCAGTGTTTCAGACCTTACCAAATACATAAATATACACTGGTATGGTCCGCCGGACAGACCATTTCTTTGAGGGAGTATTTTTTTAGGCGGTAAAAAACGAGCCAATCTGACAATTCTGACTTCGGATTCGGTTTTAGCGGGTCCAAATACATAAGGATACACTGGTCTTGACCACAGGCTAGACCACTTTTTTTGTTTTAGAGGTGTTTTTTGGGGTTGGGGGTGAAAACCGAGCGAATCTGACAACTCTCACTTCGGATTCAATTTCAGAGGACCCAAATACATAAGAACATGCTGGTATGGTCCGGCAGACAGACCATTTTTGGGGGAGGGGTGTTCTTTTGGGATTAAAGGTGAAAAACGAGTCAATATGACAATTCTGATTTCGGATTCGGTTTCAGCGGATCCAAATATATATAAGGATACACTGGTCTGGTCCGCAGGCTAGACCATTTTTTTTCCGTGGCGTTGTCATATAACAAAACAAGTAAAATGCTTGCAAAAAAAAATTTCTGCAATGAATGATTTTAAATATCGTGGAAATTGGTTCTATATACATCCAAAAATGTGTAAAAAAAATATCCGAGTGGCAGTAACTTTGATTTAAATTTGGTTGTAGGTCACCGTGCTACAGCAGATGAATTACGCTACAAGCTAATTACCCACAATATTGGCTTCAGTTTAAAAGCCAAAGTTATTTGTACATCCGATGCTTTATATTTACATTGACTGAGAGCTGCAGCATAAGCATATTTGTGGAAAAATTCATCACAACTACTGTATGAGCCCCTCGACTTTGTACAATTCCGCTATGAATTATGAAATGGCAAGCTGCACTCGACTCAAATGTTAAAACCTCCTTTTAAGACTCTTTAATTAAGTTTTGTAAATGTAATGTAGACTGTAAAACCATGTCCTGTAGCTGTAATAGTATATTACGTAATGAGAATTGTAAGAAGCATATTACGCACGAATGGAAAAGTTACGCACGATGCCGCGTAGCGGCGAGTGCGTATTCCCATGAGTGCGTAATTGCTTTACAACTCGAATTATGTACTATACTTTACCTACGATCATATTTATTTATTTATTTAGTAAAATCTGGATTTAGTTTACTAGTCAACAATATGTCATTCAACAAATATTATGTCGGTTTTGACAGCGTTTGAAATTACGTAGGCGCATTTGTTCTTTTTAAACCCCGCGTCAGCGATATAAGCCACCTATAATTGGGTGTCCTGTGCGTTTTGTTTACCGTGCGATTTGTTTACAGTGCGTTTTGTTTACAATACGTAAAATTCAATTTACATGGATGGCAGGTAGTATGTTTTTTACTATTTACAGTAGTGATCGTAGGTAAAAAAAATAACTCAATCTGTAGCTCTCTTTATAAATGCATTCATAATAATTGCCAAAATTTGTCTTTAGAAATATAAAATTTTATGGCATTTTTATCAATAATTAGGTACCAAGTAAACAACTAATGTGCTTATTTTTACCTTATTAAATTTGCATTTTATGTATGATATTTATGCTGTTCTTGATTTCACACCTTACATCAAAAACTGTTTAGGTTTTTTTTAAATGTTAAAAAAAATATTTTATAAAATTAGTTGAGTCTCAAAAAATAAGTCTAATTGGCAAACTGAATAGGTATATAAGATTAGTATTTCTTTTCTAATTATAAAATTTTAAAATGACAATTTTGCGGAAAACAGTCTTGTTTAAAACCGTTAAAAAGACATGCCTTAAAACTTTCAGAGCAAAATAGTAATTAGTAATTATTATATAATGGTTTTAAGACGCTGGAGATACGCGCACCCAAAATGACCGTTATGATTTAGGTGAAAACAAAAATCGAGATAATTTTGTTTGGCAATCTTCAGAATTTCGTTCTTTACATCTTTCTGAATGCAAATCATCAACCACAATGAACCCTAGGAATTTTTCAAACGGATTGTTTCTTGGCGCCCGCTCTAATAGTCTGATTCTATAATATTGAAAGTCTCTTGTAATATTCCTATATCAAGTTCAAAGCTTAGGAATAACAGGAGCAATCCGGCTGCAATGGAGACCATCCCTGGACTCGAGCCGGCCTCAATTCCTCAAGCGCCCTCGTGCGAAATTTTTTTCTGGTCAAGTCAGGTTTGAGTAAAATCAAGAAACTAATTGTATAGAGTGATTGATTATGGTAAGATTTCCCTGGTTGGGATTAACAACAGCTACTCGCTGACACCCCTCCAGGCTAAATAAAAGCATTTATTATTATTATTATTATTAATCTGTAATATAAATAAAAGAAATAACAAATCTAAGAGCTAAATGCTTCACCAGCAGTTAAAGAAATAATTAAATTTTCAAAAAAAAAAATTGCGTCACATAAAATTAAGATAAACTAGTGGAAGCATTATACTCTTCGCCGATTTACTGAGCTTTTTATATAATTGTTACACATTCTATAGGATACTCTTCGCATTTTTCTTGTAAATAATGTTAGTTTTTGGACATACTAAATTTTGTGATACCAACTTTGTTGTGAAAAAAAAATATATGAAAAAAAATCACGATGTGAGGGATCGAACCCGGGACCCTTGGATTGCGAGAAAAAATCAAATCAAATCAAAGATATTTATTAATGTTTAAAGACATAATGCGCCTCAGCTGGGTCCAGTCTAGAGCCGATCACCCCACCGCGGCCTGCAACGTCGGGTGGAGGGGTTTAGCTTCGGCTGTAACAACAGATGAAATTGGGGCGTTAGGGCTCCTGTTTAACATATATAAAAAACTTAAACCTAACAATTTCGTTGAACAATAATCCAGGAAGATATTAAAATACTTAGAAATAGCTAGAACTACGAAGAAACAATTGCATTTTTATCACACGCGCACTGTCGCACGCGCGCACTAAATTTATGAAGAAAATCTTGTTGTCAATACGGGAAAAACTTAGTGAAAAAACCCGTTCGAGAGTCACGGATTTATCCAGTGGTCTACCTGTCTCTGGAAGGATGGGGTGAGGGGAGATTATGATTTTAAAAGTTGGGATTTACTAGCAGTTATTGGTCTAAAGGGAATTTGGAAGAATAACAAAAAGGGACAAAAGAACAAAAATTGACAAAAATAATAAAAATCAACTAATGGGGGGATAGAGGGGGGGACAAGTAAAAGGTGGTGAAAATAAAAGGTGGTGAAAGGAAATTGTGGTATAGGAAAGATGTGGCTAGGGAGGTTGCCGAACGATAGGCAACGCCTGGTATGGTAATGGGTGTTTCAGGTTGAAAAGTATGGCATTACAAATCATAAAAAAATGTAAAAAATATTTTTTTAAATTTTAAATTACTAATAACTTTTTTATTTACCAATCTATTTTGTTAAAAAACAATAGGGTTCTTCCTCTAGCTAACACTAAGTTACTCTCCAAATTTAAATACAATCGGATTTTTCTTTCTTGAGTTATCGTGCTTACAAGAAACGTGACGGACGGACAGTCGGACAGACGGACAGACGGACATTTTGAAAGTTGTTCAGAATTCGTTCATTAACATAGCGATATAAAAATTTTTTCTCTACGAGCGATATTTACTGATTTAGAAATGTGCCGATCAAATACAATATACTCTTCGTTTTTGCGAAGAGTATAATAAGTACGTTTTATTTGTTGAGATCCGAGTTTTAATCATTTGTTCCAATGGAATAAAATGGGACAGAGATTCCACAGTACGGCGAGGCGGGTTTTATAATTATGAAATTGGTCTCGCTTATTTGCTATTTCGTGTCGCGGCGCCCTCGTGCAGGGCACGGTCTCCCGCCACCCAAAGGCCTATGTTTTACCTAAGGAACAATTTAAAAGTCATTTGGACTTGAGGAGGTTTTAAGAAAGGTTTGTCAGGGTTAGGAAATAGTCTTGGGCTTTTTTGATGTTGCAGTTAAGGCCTTTTAGGCTTCAATTATACTTGCTCTTATATGGTAAGTTTTAGAGCATTCTGTAAGACCTAATTATAAAGCTAATTTGCTTCTAAGATAATATGTATTTGTAAATGGTTTATCATACCTACATAAAACTCTCCATGAAGCTAATTAGTTTTATTAACGTCTTAAATTCCATTTCGATTTAAAGAGGCTTTAAATTATTCTTTATGGTTTTAACATATTTGCAATAAATGCATTTTAAATCTTTTTAAAACTAGACATTCTCAATGCTTATTAGTACTTATTAAAGGCCATTACAAAACTAGACTCTTAAAACATCCTTGACAAATGTTGTGATGAAATCGTTATGAAGAAAAAAAGGCCTCTATAAATCTAAAAGGAAAATTTTAATTCCATAAAACACTTTCTAAAACCTCAATAAAACATTTATTATAAAAATAATATTTTGCGAATTAAAATCAAATGAAATACACGTATATTTAGAACACATACACGCGCGTTACACTGTCAAATTATTTTGAGGTTAAGTTTTAGGTTTTTTGTGTCAAATATCAACGCGGTTCGCCTTGGAGGCGGTTCTTTTAAATTCCATACGTTTTATTACAGATTTTATCAAGTCCTTGTGATCTTCGCCAAGTGCATTTGCATTTACGTAAGGAAGGGATTATTTGTGATAGTATACAAAAAGACTAAAAGGACTTCATTTAGAGTAAATGTTCTAGGTCATTACCATTATTAGAATATATGGTTTAATGAGAGGACTGTAAAATGACAATTAGGTTTTTAGTTGGCCGGCCATGCTTTTCTTGTTATTTAAAAATATTCAAGGTCAATCTCATAATTATAATTATTAACAATTATCACTTTTTCTTTAGCAAATTAAGGTAGAATGACAAGAAACGACTGAAAATTACCGTGGGAACCGAGAAGCAGCCTACTTTTTTAAATTTGCTGATTACGCGTCTATGCAAATTTTGTATGGATTTTAAAATCATTATTATTTCTGAGGCGCCCTTGTTTTTTGGGCCTTTCTTTTGTAGTTTTAACGATAAACTGCCATTGGTTTTAATTTTTTTGTCATACCTGATGTCTTTTTATTACCTTTTAAGTCAACCTTAGAGAGGTTATAATGCCACTCTATGCTTAATAAATTTCAAATTCCATTTTATCTTCAATACGTTTGTGTTTGCTTAAATCGACTCGGAATTGTGCTTTCCGAGCGAACGGACGCGTCCAAAAAACGCTGCCATTAAAACGTGAAAACGCCCGCTAAAAGTCCGCTAAATTTGATAAAAATTAGGTGAATTTGTAGAGTAAAGAATTCCGCGCAAATCGATATATCATAACAAAAGAACAAAATTGAAATAGAATTAATATTTGAAAATAACTAATACAGAGTATTTAGTGGCAGAACCGATAGTGCAGTGCTATGCATAAAGAAACAAGCTTAAAGGACCAGGCAATATACAAGAGGAATAGATAAGCTAAGTATCTTCTCATTTTTAAAGTACCACCCAAGTTTATTTATTCAAGTTTATTTATGTCTTAATGATTAACAAGTGTCTGCTGCATAAAACCATTGCAATACTTTTTAGGTCCAAGCCCTAGCTAAATACAAAGTGTAAAAATATAACTTTTGAGGTGTCAAGTGAATAAATAGATAATTTCGTACATAATTTATATTTGTATCAAAAAGAATGTGTTTTGTGGTGTTGTATGTTTTTTATGTAAATTTTTAAGGTGTCAAAAGTGAGTGATAGGTTTGGGAAATAATACATACCTGGGACGTGCGATTAGTGATTAATTTCGTACATAATTTGTGTTTATATTAAAAAGACTGTAATTTTGTGGTGTTGCATATTTTTTGTCAAGTAAGCGACAGGTTTGAGGAATAATACATATCTTGGGAGGTGCAATTAGTGATTAATTACGTACATAATTTGTATTTGTATTAAAAAGAGTGTGTTTTTGTGGTGTTGCATTCTGCATCATAAATGCTGTAATAAACTGGTGAGGGGCTGATTCAAACGACTTTCTTCGAAAATATGAGAAGTGATTATGAAACCATCGACCGCTGTCACCGTAAATTTATAGCAAGGCAATAATGGTGTTATTCCTTAAGAAAAAAAGAGTTTCTTAGATAAACAACCGTTGACTTGGGTAATAAATGGACAATCTGATCAGTGGCGTACTGTTGGCTTAATACGCCGGGGCTGAATTTCTTGCAGTTCAATGGAAATGCATAGTTTTTCTCAGGAAATGGTATCTATACACAAGAATGATGAATCAAATACAGAACATAGGACCACAATATCAAAGACACGGGAGAACGAGTCAGGGGCAGTAAAGCGGCGGCAGGGGGGCATACAGAAAAAATGATAAGACATACACGAGAAGAGGTATACCACGGCAACAGTGGAGATAAACTGGAGGAAGAAGAGAAAACAAAAAATGAATGAATCAAATTAATACAAAAAGACCCTTCAATAAGCCACCATCCAAGGAATAAATGCTAGAAATCACGGTAGTGATAATAATTAAAATTAAACTCGAAATAATCAATGAGGTATTGTTGATATACTGCGTCAGGGCTGAGTTCGCACATCACTTCAGCGGAGGTATGCCTAGTGAAGGTTTCTTTCAGAAAAATGGTGTTCTCTAAGAAAACACACATACGTCGATAATCTCTTAATCGATGCAGAAGAAGAAGAAGAGTTGGACCAGCGGAGAGGAACACAAAATAGATGAATATTCCCAAGAATACCGAACAAATTGAAGTACCTAGGAACAGACCCCTGTCAAAAAATCCTTATAAAAACTTATAAAAAAAAATGTATAAGTTTTTATAATTTTTGATGCGTGTATTTGAAATGTGTTTTAATTGTAGATTCTCATATGGTATCTACCAGTATTGATGAGTTGTTATAGTATATTTAATTAAAATTTTTTATAGGTTTTTATAGTGTTTTGAATATAAATTCCCATATGATATCTATTAGTATTGATGAGCTTTTATAGTACATGTAATTAAAAGTTTCTATAGATTTGTATAGTGTTCTGAATGTAAATTTCCCATAGAAATTCTATTAGTATTAATAGGTTTTTTAAAGATTTTGGTTGTGTATTTGAAATATATTTTTAATGGAAAATCCCATAAACTTACATAGGTAAGTAAATATTATTTACTTACTATCAATATTTCAAATATCAATAGTAAATATAGTGGTAAACACTAAATACTGCAAAAGTCCTCTTGTTTCCTCTAGCGTTCTAGCCTAAACGCAGTTAATAAGTAAAAGAGACTGCTTTACTTTCAATTTAACAAGCCCACGCTAGTTTCTTAGTTTCATATTAGATTAGGTATGAATTAGCGACATGTATAACAGCTCCCTCTACTGGAGGCTGCAGTACGTAACACTAAACTTTCATAAGTTTTAATTATGTGTGTGTGTGTTTTAAATGTACATTCCTCGTATGAAACCTATTAGTATACGTAAGTTTTTATAGTATTTGAAATACAAAGTTTTTTTATAAGTTCTAAATGTGGTCTGATGTGGCTATTTGAAATGTGTTTTTAATGTGAATTCCTTGCCTGAGGTTTATCAGCATTTGCATATATTAATAGGAAATGCGAAGTTTTTATAATATTTGCTGCGTACAATGAGTTTTTAAATTACCTATATATGGAGTCTATCAGTAGTTATATGTATATTAGTATATTTAAGTTTTTATAGTATTCGAAATACAAAGTTTTTTTATAAGTTCTGAATATGGTTTGATGTGGCTATTTGAGATGTATTTTTAATGTAAATTCCTTACCTGAGGTCTATCAGCATTTGCATATATTAATAGGAAATACGAAGTTTTTATAATATTTGCTGCGTACAAAGGGTTTTTAATGTAAATTCCCTATATGGAGTCTATCAGTAGTTATACGTTTTCACGGTAATTGAAATATGAAGTGTTATAGATATTTTATATCTATTTGAAAAGCATTTTTAATGAAAATTCTCCATACGAGGCCTATCAGTATTTGTAAGTTCTTATATGGTGTTTGGAATACGAAGATTTTAAGTGATTCAGATGTGTCTAAGTTCTTGAAGTATTTGAAATGTGTTTTGAATGTAAATTCCTTGCCTGAAGTCTATCAACACTTGCACGTTTTAATAATAAACACGAAGTTTTTATAAAATTCTATGAGGATATGCAATGGGGTTTTAAAGTAAATTCCCTGAATGAAGTGTATCAGTATATTTATAAGTATTTATGGTAATTAAATTGCGAAGTTTTATAGGTTTTTATATGAGTTTGAAAGATATTAATGTAAACTCTCAGTACGAGCCCTATAAGTATTTATAAGTTTTTATGGCATTTGAAACATGAAAATTTTATAGATTCTGTGAGTTTTTAATGTATATTCCTCGCTTGAGGTCTATTGTAAAACTTTTATGCTTTTATGGGAATAAGAGCGTTTTCTAAAATACAAAATGTGTATATACTTACAATGGATTTTAATCTTACAATGGATTTTAATGTAAATTATATGAAATTTATTGTATTAGTAAGTTTAGTTTAGTAAGTATTGTAAATTTTTTAGGTTGACTACTATTGAAATCCCATGAAAATTTTTCAAATTAATAGTTGTAAATAATACTTTTCAATGGGTGCACTGAGAAATCCTTATTAAATTCTTATATAAAACTAAACTAATAATAACACTTCAAATCTTATATATACTAATTATTTCTTATTAAATGTTATAAAATTCATCCCTGGTTTCCTGATGAAACATTATTAGTTTTACTACTATTGGAACCCCATGAACACTAATCAAATGAATAGTCGTAAATCATTATTAATACTTTTTAATAGATGTCCCTATAAATCCTTATTAAATTCTTATATAAACTAAACTGATATGGACCCATGAAGTCTTAGAAAAATAAGTACAAATATATCCTTATAAAAATGTATAAAATGCCTACTAGGAACTCCTTGGTATATCTTTTCAATTTCATTACTCTTCAGATTCCAAAAAAACTCACAAAAGTATTCGATAATACCTTATTCATAATTTTCAACATGCATCGTTATACGTTTCCATTAAATTCTTATATAAACTAAACTGATATATACCTACGAAGTCTTATAAAAATAAATACAAATATATCCTTATAAAAATGTATAAAATGTCTACTAGGAACTTCTTGGTATATCTTTTCAATTTCATTACTCTTCAGATCCCATAAAAAGTCACAAAAATATTCGATGTAATACCTTATTAACACTTTTTAATACGTATCCTTATAAATCCTCAT
Organism: Rutpela maculata; assembly: GCA_936432065.2. Classification (NCBI taxonomy): domain Eukaryota; kingdom Metazoa; phylum Arthropoda; class Insecta; order Coleoptera; family Cerambycidae; genus Rutpela; species Rutpela maculata. Next base: position 148,221,912 of record OW386285.2, on the reverse strand, counting down.
TAAATTATTATATAAACTAAACTGATAACAACCCCTCAGATCTTACAAAAACCATATAGTAATTGTTTCTTACAAAACTCGTATTTGATTTTACTGATGAAACCTTTTCAGTTTCAACACTATTCAGATCCCATGAGATCTTATCAAATTAAAAGTTGTAATCCCATATAAAAACTGTTTTTAGTATAAACACTTATGGAAACATACCAATAACAACATGGGTATTCCAACTCAATTAAGACTCCTTTAGATACTTATTACCCATAAAAAACCGCTGCCCAAGGAATCACTACTTCCACATCCAGATTCTCTATCCAAGTCACTCAGAACGAAAAAACTTTGTATGTGAAAATAATTGTTTATGGAACTTTAATAATATAATATTTGAAATCCTCTACCCCAAAAACCCATAAAACGATACCCCACATCGGTAGAGGGGGTGGGCGGTAGTGATAGGGGGGTGATAGTGGGGGGTGGATGAATTAAAAAACTATTTTGAGGTTTCTGGTTCCTGTACAAACACTAAATCACAATTTTTTTTCATCCCCTTTAATAAGGGGGTGGGGGTGGTAATGGGGGTGGCTAATGCCAAACATTTTTTTGAGACCTTCTCTTGTATATACTAAATACCAATTTTATGGACTCTTACCTGTTTGATTGACCTATTTACTCCAAATTTACCCCAATTTACCCCCAACCCTTCGACGGAACTAGATGAAAATATAATCTAGTTCTAGATCTCGTTAAAGTACATATGTGTACCAAATTTCAAGTCAATATCTTAAACGGTTCCAGAGTAAACGTGCGCACAGACAGACAGACCGACAGACAGAAATTTTTTTTCGCTGAAACTTAAAATCTCGACGTTTCATGACATTTTAAGCCTATTTGGACAATAAAAATTTTTAAAAATTTTTTTTTCGTTACTATACTTCCACTGGACGTGGAAGTAAAATGTATAATTATATGTAAGTTTGAAATAGGATTTTTTGACAGGGACCGGACGAACCAGCTGGAGCGGAGAGAAACAGTAAAGGAGAGAATCAAAACGGCACAAGGGTAACATACCGTTCATTGAGAAAAATAAACTATCATGGGACCTTACCAAATGTATGTACATAGCCGTCATACGGACAACGATGATATATGGAGTCAAAAACGCGGCAACAACAAAAGCCAACAGAAGAAGTTTTTGAGAAGAGCAGAAAGGGCATCGTCCAACTAAAACAACAAGACGAAAACAGTGACACAAAACATCAACATAATAGAAATATACGCAATGAAGCATTGAGGACAGCAACAAACTAAAAATAGGGAGATCATGCTACCGTGGAGAACGACAATTGAAAGGATCAGGATCAACAAATGAACACCACTAACAAATCGCAAGGATATATACTCTACCACAATCGGAAACCGAGGAATCAGAAGACTCAGAAAAAAGAAGATTCGAAGAAGCAAAAACGCAAAAAGAGGAGCAAAACGACACAACACGGCAACATATTTCACAAGAAGAGTCAGAATAGGCAGAAGTCCAGAACCAAATACACAAAAAAGGGAGCTTAAACGCTCCCTCACGACACAATGCGGTAACGCATCTCACAAATACCTACATCTCCCATCCCACATTCCTTTACCATGCGACATGTGGCTCTCGCTGCTGGCAACAAGCATGACCTTAGTCCAACCCAGCGTGGACGTAGCAGGCCCAGCTGTATACCTGGGAGTGGCAGCAATGCCTACCGCACGCTGGTAAATCAATCAATCAAATCAATCAATACGTCTGTGTTTGCTTAAATCAGTTTAGAAAAAATAAATGCAATAATAAAATTATTTGGATTCCTTCGTGGACATTTTTATAGCTTCTCAGTTCTAATATGGACTTTTAAAAACCAGTTTTAAGGTAGCATTCTAGGTGTTTTCTAGAAATGCAAGAAGCTAATAAAAAAGCTTCCGACAGCTTTAAAATAGGTTTTAAAAAAGGTTTTAAAACGGCCCGAACAAGGTTTTCAAGAGCGGCACTATGCCTCACTAAGGAGTTTTATGATGGAATTTAAAAAGGCCTTAACAACCTTCATAAGGGTTGGCCCTTTTAGTCTATAAGTGGCTTTATGATGGTAATAAGGATATTGTTACAGCAAAATAGATTTTTGAAGCTATTTTATAAATAGTTTTATAGCACCCTTGTTTATATTTAAGAAACCAAAATTGTTCCTTGGGTAATGTAGTTATATTTAATATTTTGATGAAGCGTTATAGTAGTGAGATAATTTAGTTTTATTTGAACTTGTTATATTATTTCGGATAGTTTAGTTTTTGTTCTAATTTTTTTTATCTGGTTTGGCGAGTTGAAGTCATGTCTTCCTAGTGAATTTATTTAAAACCTTTAAATATTGTGCACTACCTTCAATTTGGGAAAACTACTCCTGCTGGCTTGCCACCTAGCAAGGAGCCTCCACACTGCACGAACGAGCTGCATGGAAACTCGGTAAGTAGTGTTGCAACCATCGTCTCTTATTGTTTTTCCTATTATCTTCAAAATCATATTTATTCAACTTTTTTTCTACAGTCCTCGCAAAATTCATTTTTATCATTAACACCCAGTACTGCCTAAACTCACTCCCTTCCATGTCGAAGTGAAACTGCAAATAGACTGTTTAAGAGTGGAATGTCTAATAATACGGGACAAGACCTGGGGCACACAATGGCCTTGGCTCTACATATAAGGGACCAGGTCGTCGGAGCTGAGCTATGCTAAGACAACTCAGTTAAACAACTCATATGGGTGCCCGGACACAGTAGTGTGGAGGACAACGAAGAAGCAGACCATTTGGCGGAAAAAGGCGCAAAAACTTCTTTCCCTGGCCTATAGCCTGCCTTCGGTCTGCCAAGCCCAAGTAACACACATGGTAACAAATCCTTTTGGTTTCGGTTTTGCTACGAAGCCTAAGATCCTAGGGTACACCCTGGTATTAATATCGCTACTTTATTGGGTAAGGCTACTTTATTAGGTTCTTTTAAAGTAACTTTTACCACACCTATACCATTTATTGGAACTGTAAACAAAGTAATATTTGGGTAGTTACTGGAACAAGGCAGTATCATTTTATTGTTACTCTATAGTGGCAAAAACTATATAGTACCAGTGAATCAGTTACTGCCACCCACCAGTGCCGCCACTAAGATGCCTAAATAAAGTAACTGGATACATAGAGAGGCAATCTTGGTTCCAGAATAATTCCAGTGACCATCACTTGGAACTTTAAAGTATCGTGGCAATTACCCCCCAAGATTCTGTAAATCATCAATTTTTGTTTTAAAATGGTATGAATTTTGTTAATGACGAAAAATTTTTTTTTGGACGAAAAAAATTTTAGGACGAAAAATATATAATAATGGGTTCAGTGTTACCCCCCCCCCCCCCCCCCAAGCTCAAGGTCCAGATCCGCCCTTGGCTGCAAGACTGAGCTATGCCACAGTTTAACAACTAAGGTCCTCGGAATGAGACAGACAAGGCTACCATAAAGTGGCTGCTTGGGTTTGATAGAGAAAGATTGAGATGGATGGTAGGCCTAATAACAGGACGCTGTCCTCTGAACAAGCACCAGCTTACAATGAGGTTGAAAGATGATCCCACTTCGGAATTGGGGAGTGGATGATGAAACCGTCATTCATATTCTATTCAATTGTGAATCACTGGATGCGTTAAGGTATAGGTTTCTCGGAAGTTAGTTTCTACAGCCGGGTGGCTACAATGGGCCCATAGGCCTACCTACCTATTATTTTGTGTCGACGTAAAGATGATAAATTCAACTTTAAAATTTGTTGGTATCTAGCCTGTTATAGTCCCTATTTTAAATGTAACTTGGTATAATTCACCATAGATACAAGAGGAGACAGAGTACCTACATTCTTTCTTTGTTAATATATTATTCGCAGGAAGAAAGGGTTGGTAGACAGCACAGGAGAATTCCACCCAACCGCTAACTTTAATTTTTGTAACATTGTCAGTTATTTGTCAAAATTCATTGCAAGTGTGCAAAGAGAGGCAGATTTATATTAGAAACAAATAGTTGTCCTATTTTTTTTTTGCTCACGACAGAACAAGAAATGTATAATTTTAGTGCTTAAAAAATGTGAAAAAACAAAATAAAATGTAATTTTATTAACACTAATTTAGCTTTGATAGTTTTCCTTAAAATCAATAATTTACGAGATATTCACCATAGAGTAAAATTTTGTTTTTTTTCTGTAAAATTATAAAAAAAATAGGTTAATTGCAAATACGTATTTCTAAGAGTACAGAAGGGTTAGAAAAAAATCCTTGCAGGCTCGTATAGCTCAAATGTTCTAGTTCAAGTTAATATTTCGTATTTTTACTAAAATTCATTAAAAATATTTTTTGCAAAAAAACGAGCGTAAATTGTAAAATGTTGAGTTTTTTAAAAGTAGGTATATTTAAAATTCTCATTTGATTACTAGTACAAGATATATTAAGCAGATTTAAGTAGAAAATCCGTGAAAAAGTGACAAAAAGTGCATATAACTTTTGACGCACCAGGAATTTTTGGGCGCAAATATTTTTTTCGTAATCAGGTTATAATACATAAGAATCGATAATAAATTTCTAGTGGAATGTTGCAGCCTAAAATACTCAATTCAACTGTACTAAGAAGTCTCAAATTTTAATACAGTCTATTAGTACAAGATCCGGCAAAAGAAGTTAATACCCTCATCTGTCATTCATATAAGAAATAGTTTTATGGAAGATAACATGTAGGCTAATAGAGCGCAACTAGGTTGCCTAGCCATATCTTGCCCCCATGACATTTAATTTGAAAAAAATTAATTAATTCTTTCTTTTTGTTGTCAGGCGAAATCAAAATTTTGTCTTTAAACGTATATAGCAGCGAAACCATTAATCCTACAGGAATTTTTCCAGGAAGCAAATTCATCATCATTTTATAATCTATCTAATAGATCCCTACCAATTTTTTCCTAGAACCAACGTTTATCTGGATATTCCCAAGAGATGAGAAAAAAACACGTTAGCTTGGAAAATGTAAATTTCCAGTTGTATCGCTCCTAGCGTCCTTATTTTTTGTCGTAGGGTAAAAAATAAAAAAGAGACTTGTGGCCTATTAAATCCTCTACAAATTCGTTAGGTCGTAGTTTTTTTGTCGTAGGAGCCACCGTTTAGGAGTTATGGGCGTTTTAAGCAAAAAAGTGCAAGACACCGCCATCTTAAAAGGCCCGCACCGCAGGGCCTAAACCACGAGTCCCAGTAAAATTTGGAAAGCGGCAAAACGTTCCTCACATTATGTAGTTTTTCTTTGGAAGTTTTATTTTTGAGCTATCTCTCACGGATTCCGAGTTACTGGCGAAAAACCGTCTTCAGAGATGCGCTATCCGAAGGAAAATATTCGTCGAAAACCAGACATCTAAATATACTCATATTTTCAAAAATAAGATACCGCGACGCCCGTACCAGGTCGATACGGAAAGAGGAAGACTTGTAGTTGATCCGCATCGTAAATCGCACTCCGAAATTCGAGAATTCGGCCCGACACGAACGAATCAAAATTGACATTTTTGGCATTTTTCGTTTGACGTTTCTCGATCGCAATTTTGTGTCAGAAGAGTGTCTTTCGTCCATCTATTTTCGTCGCCTGTTGATAACTAATCAACCATAAATAATACAACAACGAAAGATAATCTAACAGACGTAGAACTTAATTCTAAATCGGCCTGCACCTGTCCCGATCCCAGATAGGTTTAAAAAAAGCCTTTGTTAATGCAAATTCGCAGAGTAAGGGGTTCAGACGTGTAGAATTTTACTTTAAAAAACCCGTTACAACAGTCAAGCTATCTTTTATTTTTTGCTCTACGACAAAAAATAACGACGCTAGGAGCGATGATACAACTGAAAATTTAGATTTTCCAAGGAAATGACTCTACGTCAATTTACATAAGAAATGTGCGGGGTCCTTTAGGTAAACTATTCAAAAACTTATATTTCAAGTAACTGGCAACTATGCAATTTAACGTGGATTTCGCTTTGACTAAAACCTAAAATAAAATCAATATAATAATTTTAAATGTCATGTCTATCAATTATATAAATGTCAATAAATTTCGGGGGGATCCGGACCCCCAGGACCCCCCCTGGCTACGTCACTGAATTAATGTAGAATTAATGGTTTCGCTGCTATACTTATACGATTTCGCCTGACAACAAAAAAATTTTTTCAAATTAAATGTCATGGGGTCAAGATATGGCAACCTAGTCGCAATCTATTAGCCTACATGTTATCTTTTATATAAACTATTTATCTGAATAACAGATGAAGGTATTAACTTCTTATGCCGGATCTTAGATTACATTGTCATATCGGAAAATTTTCCCAGATAGCACAAATACGTACTGAAGACTTCCCACGGAAGTTTGCTTAAGACATTCGTATGTCCTAGGGACGTCCAAATTCGGTCCCAAAATGTCTGTAGGATGTACCAGGGACACCTAATGTTACCAAATCATCTGTCCCCAGAACGTCCGTTCTAGACCCAAGAAAGACCTTCAAGTTTCAAAAAGACCTTCATGGGATATCGGTTCTATAAGCAATTAACATTTATAGAAAAACAACTAAAACTTTTTCGCAATTATTTTAATGAAAAAAAAAAAACGGAGTGAGTGGGGATCGAACTGCCGACCTCTTGATTTGTAACTCAACAACAACAACAACAACAAAACAAATTTATTACGTGTTTAACGAACATAAATGCGCCTCGCCGGATCCCGGCCCGGAGCCAGCCCAACAATCACGGCGTGCATCGTCGTGGTAAATGTGGGGCTGGGCGGGGCGGCTCCGGTTCGGCTTAACGGTAATTAAATTGGGAATAGAAATAGAAACTCCTGTCTGCCACAGGCAGACTTAAGAACTAATTAAAAATGAAAAAACATGTGCCCACATGGGCCTAAAACTAATTAAAATACACTATAAATAACTAAAAACTCACTAGGCAAACGCACTTTTGGAAAATTTTGATTGTTGATACGGGAAAACAGAGTTAACGAAAAAACCCATTCGAACAAATGACGACCTCGTGGTCTGACCGCCATCGAGGAAGGTAGAGTAGGTTAAAAGTTATATGATTTAAAAAGTTTAGATTTATAGGATGTTATCGGCCTAGAGGGAATTTGGAAATACAAAAAGAGGACAAAAAGAACAAAAAAGATAAAGGAACAAAATTGTACAAACATAACAAGGTAGAAAGGGGTTAAAGATGTAAAGTTGGCGAAATATAAAGGGTAGGGTAGACATAGGTTATGGTAGAGGGAAGGTGTGGCTAGGGAGGTTGCCGGAAGATAGGCAACGCCTGGTATGGTAGGGTGTGTCTTATATCGAAAAGTATTGCGTTATGCTGTCTGATTCGGGTAATGTTGCGGGTTAGCGGACTACCGTCCAGTTTGAACTGATAGAATTTTTGCGATGTTTCTTGGACGTAGTCCGCTAGTGGGGTTATGTCGTGACAACGTGCATAGAGATCTCTGAGGGAGGTGTACCTATCAGAGTCTGAAATGAGGCGCATAAATTTGTGTTCTAATACTCTCAACTTCCGCATTGTCGAGGCCGGGATGCTGCACCACACCGGCGCCGCGTATGTGATTGCCGGCCTGATTACCATCGTGTACAACAACTTTTTATTAGTCCTGTTGAGTCCGCTACCCCGTACCAGGAGCGGGTACAGACTCCTGGACATGGAGTAGACCTTGCGTATCGTTTCGTTAATGTGTGTATTAAACGTCAATCTTTTGTCTAGGTTCACCCCCAAATACTTCACGCACCGCTTAATTGGAATTTCTCTACCCCCGATCGAAAGTGGCGTTAGAATCCGGTTTTCTGTGAAGCGGCGCGTGAAAAGAATCGACTCTGACTTCTCGGCGTTGATCCGAATTTTCCACTTGTCGTAATACGCCGTGGCACGGGCCATGTGCGCTTTCAGCAGCATATTAGCCGCCTGCGCGTTATGCGAATGCACGTACATGGCTGTGTCATCGGCGTACTTGGCAAGGTTCGAATTCGGGAATTCCGGGAAGTCGGAGACGTACAAGTTGTACAACTTTGGAGATAGGCACGACCCCTGGGGGACGCCCGCGCGAATGTCCCGCCGAGTTGATAGTTTATTATTCACCCTAACCTCCAACGATCTGCCAGACAGGAAGGAGTGAATAAGTTTCATGATGTGCGTTGGGAAGTCCAATGAGTTTAGTTTGTAGAGTAATCCCGAGATCCATACGGTATCGAAGGCTTTCTCAATGTCGAGGAGCACCATGACGGTGCTCTTCCCGAGGTTGCATTGCACCTTGACGTCATTCACGATCCTGACGACCTGCTGCACGGTGCTCCTGCCCCGCCTGATGCCGAACTGGCACTCGTCATCGATGTGAAGTTCATCCTGAGCAGCGTCTAGTCTGATCAGGATGACCTTCTCCACCAACTTGGAGATCGCCGACAGCAACGAGATCGGTCGATAACTGCCGACGAGCTTCGCGTTCTTGTTCGGCTTCAGGATTGGCACGACCACGGCGCATTTCCACTGGTTGGGATAGTGTTGCAGTCGCAAGATCGCGTTGACAATGTACGTCATTGTCAACGTCCAAATTCGGTCCCAAAATGTCTGTAGGATGTACCAGGGACACCTAATGTTACCAAATCATCTGTCCCCAGAACGTCCGTTCTAGACCCAAGAAAGACCTTCAAGTTTCAAAAAGACCTTCATGGGATATCGGTTCTATAAGCAATTAACATTTATAGAAAAACAACTAAAACTTTTTCGCAATTATTTTAATGAAAAAAAAAAAACGGAGTGAGTGGGGATCGAACTGCCGACCTCTTGATTTGTAACTCAACGCCTTAGTCCCGGCCACTGAACGGCTTTCTTATTATGTGTTTAAAGACTGTATAGTTGAAAGTAGCAAGTCAGCAACCCGGCTGTAATTTATTATGTTATCATTAATCTTTCATTTTCATCTAATTTTATTAAGGGAACTCGATACCTGCACAAATAAACTGCAGGATCTTGGATTAATATTTAATTAAGGTTTCATATTTAAAACTGAACTTGGTCATTTTTATTCGTGGAAATTCTTATTTCACACAAAGAATAAACCATTTGGATATAAAATGTATTATTTTTCAAATCCAGAGAATATGAAAATGACAGGGGGCCTAATATGGACGTACACTAAGACGTACATTCTTTGACTTCCCAAGGACATACCGCTATGGGCGTCTTACGGACGTCCATATTGGGTCGTTCAGACCATATGAGGATCAAAACTGGACGTCTTTTGGACGTCGTGTGCTATCTGGGTTATATGTACTTTTAGCTCACTAAGTGCATGGGAATTGGGTAAAAAGCTAATTGCAGATTTGAGGAAGAATATATATGTAGGTATGTATCTAGATAGTTGATCTAGATCAAGTTTATAAAATGGTCTTAAAAGCGGAAGTTATTTCAAACAGTGGCGGCTGGTGAAATTTCAATATTTTCTTTCTCGTCTGTGGCGCATGGGAAATAAGATCTAGAGAAGCACTTCTCTAATGACCCCTAAAAAATTTCGAAAAAGCAGTTTACGAAAAAATTTTTGAAAATTCGTTAGCCTCCCCTGGGTCTAGGGACTCCTGTTTATTTTTATTTTTTTTTATTATATGCATTTGACTTTTCATAAAAATACAACAACCCGTTTTGGAGTTTATGAAAATATTAACTGAAATACAATGAACTGAAATTTTGTAATTTACAATTTAACAAATTACAATATTCAATTCGTTCTCAGTTAGTAATGAAAATATTTTCACAAACTCCAAAATCTATTGTTGTATTTTTATGAAAAGTCAAATGCATATATGACAAAAAAAAATAAAAATAAACAAGAGTCCCTAGACCCAGGGGAGGCTAACGAATTTTCAAAAATTTTTTCACAAGCTGCTTTTTCAAAATTTTTTAGGGGTCATTAGAGAAGTGCTTCTCTAGATGTTATTTCCCATATTTCGTATGGGTCCCATGCGCCACAGACGAGAAAGAAGATTGAAATTTCACCAGCCGCCACTGATTTCAAATATATCGTTAATAAAGCGAATTTGCGTGTTTCAGTATGAAACAAGTTGATTTTTATTAGTGATATTCACTATATATTCATATGGTACAGAGTACAGCGATCCTATATCTGAAGTTGATTCATTCCAGTTGCTTTCATTATGTTGAAAAGTAATATTTTGTGATAAAAATTAATAGTTTCTTAGTACAGGTTCCTATCACCTATCACCTAATTCGCAACTATTCTAATTACGAACTAGGTATTTTTACCTACTTCAAAAATTTTACTGTTTACTTTTATGCTTTCATATTTTGGACATTTCACGCTAGAAATGTTTTTGAATATGTTTAGATTGTGGCACTAGAGGGGCCTCTAATAGGTAAGAAAATGTGTTTATTTACTTTTGTACTTTATAAATATATTCTACCTACTTACTAGTATACACTGTCACACTATCACACTATAACCCGTATATTAAAAAAACTTTTAGAAATAAAGCTTCTACATAAAACAAAAGATTAGGTACCTAGCCAACTGTAATATTACCGCAACTGTTACCTAGCGAATATCTACTTCAGGAAAATGTAATAGGTATATGAATACAGATTATCAAAAAATATAAAAGGTATTTCTTATTCTAATGTTAAAAACTTACATTTGTTATGAAAGGTAATAATCTAATAATTATTATTGTTTTAAATGAGTAAATATTTTATTTCACGTTTCTGCTAGTGTGCCATGATATTCGAAATTAATTTCCTATTGGTTGCCATCTGTAGGAATTTATGAGAATCATGCAAATCATGAAAATAATGTGCAGGTTGCTTTTTCAAATGTGAAATGGGAAGATAAAGCAGGAGCGTAATTTTTTTTATACACAAACCCCTACAATAGCAACGTAATCGTCGTAATTTTAAAAAATAAAATATTAAGCGGATTTATAAAGAAAGAACATAAGCCTTTCCCATTGCCATTCCCTATGATATTGCCATCTGGACGAAAGAAACACTAGTGACCGGTCATGTTTTCTTCTACAGCGTCATCTAGCCAACTGCGTCATCGTGCTCGGTAAAGAATGCTGTAAGACTATTTTGATACTTTGAGTTGATATATGATGTCTTTTACGGCCGCAAGGGCGCAAGTGTACCTGCAAGCCATGAGCCATGCCATGTGTTTACTTTTTGGTTAACTCTCGTGTCAGTTTGGATTTGGAAATAGTCATAGGTTAATTTTAAAATACACAATGAAGAATAAATCGTCTCGCCACAAGGATTTGAACACTTTTAAGGTTAATATTTTATTTTTTATTAGTAGGTACTTAAGTACTATTTTAAATAATTAATATTTTTCAGTTTCTTCCATTTTCGGAACGTATTGCAAACATAGATGTTGATATATTCCATAAAGTTAGACATGAATATGAATTACAAACTGAAGAAAATAATTCTTATTTCCACCAGACAATTGACAAATGGAATGTATTAAATTTAACTGAGAGCTATGATTGCTTTCGAAAAGAGATACGAGCAAATAATTATATTACGTTACCCCAAGTGCTATTGTCGAAGGGTCATATAATTGAAGTTTTGGTAAAGCATTTAAAATTGAAGAATCCATTGTGCCTGCAACCTCTATTAGAGTAAGTATGATGAATATATTTGACAAATCAATGATTAATTTACTATACCTTAACCGGGAAAGGATGATAGTGATGAATTGAACTGTCAATAGTGTCAAATGGCACACGTAACTAAGCGACGTTGGTTTGATAAACCTTTGTAAAATTATTTTGAATTACTTAAGCCCCCTCCAAATTTAAATGTCAATAGGATATGTTGCAAGCACTAATCACATGCATTTATTACTATCCTCCTTTCCTATAGACACATTGAATTTTAAATAAGCTATACTCAGCAATTTGTTGACATCCAAATATGTAATTTCACTTCTTTTGATTAAGTTTGGAGTTGCCCAGGCAAATTCATGATCTTCGAGTTTATTAGGAATCTTTTACCCTTTGTACTTTCCAATTTTCAATGGGAAGAATTATATAAAATTTATGACGTTTTGTACTTTTATTTTTCATAAGTAGGTATGTCACAGTACTTCCCAAAATATGCATCACCTATTACCAATGATCGGAATTTGGCTTTAATTCCAGTGGCGCATATAGGTATATAAAACGTTACATCAAAGAATTACATGTGAGTTTGTTCTTTCTCACAAAATTAAATCGAAATTAAATGTAATATGAACCTACCTTATGAGTTTCTCATTTATTTTGGCATAATAGGATACATGTATACATATATACAACTAAAAATGTATGCATATTTTAATAAATCCTTGTACTTACCCCCATTTTCGAGAGTGCTGAATCAAAAAAAAAATAGTGGGAGAAGTTTTTAACCACACCCACCCCTTTAAAGTATTTAAACGGCCAAAAACCGCCCCTAGTCGCCGTTTTTTTGATGGTGAGATGATTATGCTTATTTGAGAAGGAGCTCATTGAAGTTTTTATGAAGGTTTCTAGACAAGGGAAGGTCTAAGGCAGGATGTAGGCGGGCGGTAGCAACTCTTTCAAGAGGTGGAAAATTGACTTTTTTTTCTCTTTTAGTTTTAATACTTACCCCCCAACCCCACCTCCCCGCCCCCTTTTCGAGTGCGCTGAACTCGAAAAAAATAGTCGATTACGTCTTCCCAACCTCTCAAATGGGCAAAAACTACCCTTCCCTTGGTTTTACCATAGTAGCGTTGATCATGCGTGTTTTGACAGAAATGATTTTAGTTTTTTACTAGGGTTTGGTGACAAGGGAAGGGTTATGTCAGGGGAGGGCGGCTTCTTAATCGGGATATTGGAAAATAGGTGAATAAAATTATGACTAATCTATTTTCCAAGGGGTGGAATTTTTCGCTCTGATAATGAATAATGTAAATAGAATATTTTTGTAACAATACGATGAAATATTTTTTATACTACAGCTGATGATAGTGTAACCTAAGTCGCTTACAAATAGAATTACATTCTTGATGCATGTCACATTGAACACTCTCATCGTCTTCTCCTTCGTCACATTCATCACCTGTTTCCGTATCAGAATCGTATATATTATTATATATATTGTAAACTTTTTTGGTTTTTGCACGTTTGAGGTAGGTGGAAGACTGAAAACGTAATCGACTATTTTTTTCGAGTTCAGCGCCCTCAAAAATGGGGGGGTAAGTATTAAAATTAAAAGAGAAAAAGGGCAATTTCCCACCTCTTGAAAGGGTTGTAACAAAAATACACGTAAAATGTTATAATTCTTAATAAGATTGTTGGGTTAAAACGTTCACAACGACGTGGTCCACCGGTGGTACATGGATGAACTATTTGAAGGCCGTCGTGGGCCACCGGTGGTACACCGTTTAATTCAATTATAAATTAATACAATTGTAAAATATCACAAGAATAAATTTTCGGTTATTGATGAATTAAGTATACCATAAACACCGTCATTGCGAACGTGTTAAGTGCAATTTTAATGATCTCCCGATATTACCATCTTGATTATCGAACCGTTGATCAGTATACTATGCAGTATCTTTGTGCTTATAGAATCTTATCAAAGGTGTTACAACACTCTTCACGAGCATTTTTTTCCGTAAAATGTTTCATAACCTTTATATTTACTGGTCGATTTTTTTCAAAATTAATGGGGTTCTTCCTCTAGCCAGCACTAACTTACTATCCAAGTTTCAACAAAAGCGGACTTTTCTCTTTTAAGTTATCCTACTCACAGAGAAACAAACAGACAGACTGACAAACAGACGGAACATTTTAAAGTTATTCCGAATTAGAACTGGCATAATAATATGAATTTTATTTTCGTCAATCAAATGCAGTTTTTCTTATTTTCGAAGATTATAATAATAGATACGGAAAATGTATATTATGTTTTTTGTGGAGAATTTTTATGCTTTATTTTTGAAAATTTGCTAGGTAAACAGTAAGTATGACTTGTCAGAATTGATAAATTTTTAGATCTGTCAGATGTTTAGAGTACAGGTAGGGAATGTCTAATAAACGAATTAAAGTATGGGAACAGAAAAATGTACATAAAGTACAGTTGTATTCGTTAAAGAAGCGTGCAAGTATTAGAATAAGAGACTAGTTTTATCATACTTGTGTAAAACCGACTGGTGTTTATTGAAGGTTAGCACGTCATAGGTTGTCAAAAGTGCAAAGCATTGTCTTCAGCGTTATTATTTTTTAAAGTGAACGGTGGTAGCATTTGACAAACTTTGTGACAGTAAATAAATAAAAATGCCTCCTCAATATACCTGAAATAGAAAAAGCTCCAAATAGTGTCCAGAATCGAAGATTGATGGACAATTCGTACTCAAGTAATAGAAAAAATGATTATGTGATCAAATATTACATTTTATTTTAAGTATTCTTGATATTTTTATAAAAGTGTTTAATACAAATATAATTGAATATATGTAATTCTATTTTTGATGATATGTCAGTTTTACACAAATATGATGAAGCCTGCCATTCATTCTAATACTTGTAAGCTTTTTTTATGACTAGAACTGTACATGCCAGTGTTAAAATCTTTACAAATGCAGTTGTTATTTAAAGATATGTAAATGTTAAGGAAAAAAAAATTGATACCTATGCAGGCGCATATTTTAATTTATTTGTGCCTCGATATTTTGAAAGCAAAAGTTGCTAAATATTTGCTATTTAACAATCATTTCATACTGAGAATAATACATAAGTAAGAACAAAACGTTAACTCTAATATGGTAAGACTCCAAAATTGAAATATCAGTTGCACTAGCATGAGAGCTAGGTGGCTTTTTTGGCACATCATCGTTTTATGGATGATAATGATTCACAAAATTGATTTGAGGCTGGGTATAGACCTTCTTATTTTCGTGTCAAAAATTTCGTAAATATGGAGCCATGAACTGAAGCATAAGAAAACAAGTGTTTTTGATTTAATTTTAATCCATTTTTATATTTTAGGATTGTTGTTGCTGTAGCAAAGGATTTGCAAAAGGAATTCTATGAATATTATCCTCAGTTTCTAGAAATATTAATTGACCTATTAAACACGAAGGATACTGAACAGTTGGAATGGACCCTTACATGCCTAGCATATTTATTTAAGTTACTTTGGAGACCATTAATTAAGGATATAAATCGTGTTTTTAATGCCCTTCTACCACTTTTATCTGATAATAAACCAGAATATATAAACAGCTTTGCTGCTGAAAGTTTCGCTTTTGTAACAAGAAAAGTAAAAGACAGAAAGGCATTTCTTGGAATCCTTTTAAAGGCAGTGAAAAACAGACCAGATGTAAGTATCAGGGACCGAAATTTATTTCAGTTCGGTTTCGGTTATGGTTAACTGACGTACACCATTTTCGGTTTTCTGTTTCGGTTTTTGAAAACAGCATCAATTCGGTTTTCGGTTTCGGTTTTGGTTATGGTTAGGAAAAATTCGTAATTATGGTGCGGTTTTCGGTTACGGTTTTGGTTCGGTTACGGTCCATGGTCAGTATTAAATGTATTTAAACATTTTTAAAAATTCGTAGGAATTCGTAAGAATTCAATAGATAAACAAAATAGAGCTGTGTTCCCACCAATCCTGACGAAAACCTGGAAAGGTCAGGGGATCCAAAAATTGGTCCTGAAAACCTGGAAAAGTCAGGGGATCCAAAAATTGGTCCTGGAAACCTTGAAAAGTCAGGGAATCCAAGGAATTTGAGTAAAATCTTCCAACTAATTTTTTTTGTCTACTACTACTCCCGAGTATTTAACGTGCCGCTGAACTGGAAGGGTATATTTTCCAAGAATAATAGACTCTATATCGGGTGTATTATGTATTTTAAGAACAAAATTATAAACTCTGTTAACTGCACTAAAACTATTTGGCAAGTGGTAAATGCAAATCTTGGTAGGGTAAAGAAAAAAACTACTCCCTCCACAATAACTTCAAATAAAATCAATATCAGTGAACCTTTGGATATTAGTAATGCATTTTGTGATTATTATACTACCAGTATCGAGCAGTTAGTAAGTCAAAACCCACATCCAGGTGCCACAGGCTGCACTCTTCCTAATTCGATTGTTAATTCTATTTTTATCGAGGAATTAACAATTGATGAGTTATCCCTGGCTATGTCACAACTGAAAAACAAATCTGCTTGCAGTGGTCTAGATGATATACCGATTTATGCCCTCGAGTTTATCTGGGATTATATCAAATTTCCCCTGTGTTTTATTTTTGACATTTCCTTGAAAACAGGAATTTTTCTAAACAACTTAAAAATGGGCGAAATCATACCAGTTTATAAAAAAGGAGATCCTGAATTACTAGAAAATTATAGATCTATAACTGGCTTAATGACGTTCTCAAAAATTCTTGAAAAAATTGTTGGTAACCGACTTGAACCCTTTTTAACTAAAAATAAAATATTGTCAATAAACCAACATGGTTTTAGGAGAAATCTTTCAACGAACACAGCAGCTTTCGAACTTGTTGAATTTGTCTATAAGTCATTAGACAGACATAATTACACCTTAGCCCTGTTCTTTGATCTCACGCGTGCTTTTGAATGTGTGGATGCTGAATATCTGGTGAAAAAATTATACTTTATGGGCATTAGAGGCTGCACGAATGACTGGATTAAGTCTTTTCTAAGTAACCGTAAAGTAAGAGTTAGAATCGGTCAAGAATTATCGGATTTGAGAGAGTTGAAATATGGTGTACCTCAGGGCAGCGTTCTATCTCCACTTCTATTCACGCTATTTATCAATGATCTGGAAAAGTATATAGGCAATACAGTTAATATGCAATTGATTTTGTATGCAGATGACACCACTATTGCCTTATCGGCCTCCTCAGAAAATGAACTCGCCTACAATGCACAAATATTGCTTTCTGAATTTGCAACCTGGTGCAACAAAAACAAGCTTATTCTTAATCCATCAAAAACGCATTATATGATTTTCTCTAAAAGACGTAAAATTCCAGAACTTACACTAAAACTCAATGACACTTTGCTAAAAAGAGTAGACAATTGCAAATTCTTGGGTCTCTATATCGACCATCAATTAATTTGGGATGAACATGTTGGCTTTGTGGTCAGTAAATTAAATAGTGCGTACTTTGCTATTGTTAATCTTAAAAACATCTTAGATATTA
Organism: Rutpela maculata; assembly: GCA_936432065.2. Classification (NCBI taxonomy): domain Eukaryota; kingdom Metazoa; phylum Arthropoda; class Insecta; order Coleoptera; family Cerambycidae; genus Rutpela; species Rutpela maculata. Next base: position 148,204,608 of record OW386285.2, on the reverse strand, counting down.
AAAACCTAATGAATGTCTATTATGCCTTGGCTTACTCACAACTAAACTATATGGTACTTTACTGGGGTCAGACAACTGAACTTAATCGAATTTTTGTGATACAAAAAAGAATAATACGCAAGATTTTTTCTATGGGTTCACTTGAATCATGCATTTTCAAAATGCATCATATTTTGCCACTTCCTTGTATAGTCATTTACCAAGCGCTAATTTTTGTAAAAATGAACGAAGGAAAGTTTCCACAAAATAACTCGGTACATCATCATGACACTAGGTCAAATAGTAACATTTATGTTTCAAACATTAATTTGTCTATGTATAAAAAAAGCCCTTATTACTTCTGTAGTGATATATACAATCACCTACCTAACTCTTTTAAGCACATTAACTCGGTAAGTAAATTTAAAAAATATATAAAGGGCTACCTTCTCGACAACTGTTTTTACTCTATCCAAGAATACTACAATAAGTAGTTTAAACTGCATTATTGCATTGTTTTTTACATTTTTAGCTGCGCACCTTGAATATGTTACCTCTCTGTTTTATTTTTATTTGTTTATTTATTTTAATCATTTAATTCATAAGATTTTACATTTAGTGTTTATTACTGTTATACTTGCCTATTAATTATTGCTATTCCATCTTTTATACCTAATATATGACGTTGTCAATATCTTTATAAGATGATACGACAATAAAGTTATTATTATTATTATTATTATTATTATGCCTACTGAAGATACAAATATTAGATTTACTGTTCGCAAGTTCAAATCCATTTCTGTCGAATCAGTCACCTAATTTATGTAATATTTTATGCAGATATTCCAATGATTTTTCGTAGTCTTTATTTACAATATAAACCCAAAAATTGTCAGCATATTGCACAATATTGTAGTTTAGATTGTTAATGGCATGGATATTTGCTGAATATAAATTAAAAAGCAACAAGCTAAGTACTGTGGTAATCCCAAATTATTAATGGAGGGCCAAATCTTATTATTGTCCTTGTCTTTGATGTAAATTACTTACTACTTTTCTGTCATTAGATTTTGGCGGACAATGGAAAGGCATAGAAAATACTCGTCTACGATCGACAGATAAAGTAGGCTTTTACTAACATTTGACAGTACATAGTAGGCATGTACTTAGGAGCTGTGAGTAACGATAACGGTGTCAGCTTAACCTCTCGAGGCGCTTTGCACGCTTAATACACAAATAGCTATTAATAAACTAACAAATTTGAAGTTATATGCCTCCCGTCTCTTCAGATTCCCTATGGTGCATACGTCCTATTACATACTACTAACTAAAAATTAGATTTTCTGATTTTGTTTAGGAATTTCATATTATTAACCCTTTCATTGCGGCTCCCATTTTAGAGTGGTACTTGCATGGTGCGGCCGCCGTAAGGATTTACGGATTTGTCCCGCAACTAATATATGAATCACGTTCGTGGATGTGTGCGTTTTCCGCATTGGTGCATTTTAATTGTATTCAAAATGTTATTTGTAAATATTGTAAAATGTCACATTTTAGAGATTTCTATACATTGGCCTCACATTATGTCAGAACTACCTCGGCACATGGCAGATAATTTTTGTAAAGAACGGTATTGATTTTAAAGCTCGTAAGGATATTGTATTGTTGTCACGTGAATCAATCTGTGAAGTATCAGCAGTAGAGGTATCAATGGTAATTACATTATTGTTTCACTTTACAGAACTCCTGATAAAGATACAAAAAATTCGAACATTTTATTGATATTGTCTCTGCCATTTTAAACAAATTAAAGGTACATACACATAAGATCATTATAACGGGTGACTTTAACATACACTTTCATACTCAAGATAAATACGACAAAGAATTTAAATGTCTATTGACTTCTTTTAATTTTCACACGTGCATAATAGAGGCAACCAGAGAAAACAACTGCTTAGACAACATATTAATAAATTTTTCAGGTGAGTACAGCACTGCGGTAAGGGATTTACATATTTCTGATCATAATTCAGTTACAATTTATATAGACCTTCTAGATCCAAAAAATGCAAATATACAAAGAACGGTTAAACCAATAACTGAACAGGGTTTATTTCAGTTTCACAACATAATGCAAACAGTTGACTTTTCCTTTGTTAAATCTAATAGCCTTACAAATAATGATAAATGTGACATGTTCATCACCAAGATTGCAAAAAATACAAAACTTGCTTTTCCAGTAAAAGTAATTACTACTAACACACTAAAAAATCATACAGTATTGTGGTTTAATGAACATCTAAAAAATATGAGAGATATTCTTGCATGATGTGTGCAAACAGTCCCCCACTAATGAAAATAAAAATGTATGAGGAACAAAAAGAACAATATAAAATTGAGATTCTAAATACAAAAAAAAAAGAATAAATAGTGAGTATATAAATTCCAAAAACAACTCTTCTAAATCAATGTGGGAGGTAATTAATAACTGTAGGCCAAAAGTTCACGATTCTCCAGACGATACAATGAATCACTCTGATTTTAACAATTACTTTGTTAATCAGGCAGAAGTATTAGTATCCCAACTGTAAAAAGTAAGGCATCTACCTGAAGAATTCTTGAACAAAAACATTAATAAAACATTTAAGTTTCGTGAAGTAACTTTCAATGAAGTACGGGAGGCAATTATTAATTTAAAGAATAAGAACTCTATGGATATTTATGGTATAAATGTAAAAATCATAAAACAAATCAAAAACATGTTAATATCGCCTTTAACGCATTTAATAAAGACAGGTGAATTTCCTGACTCTAAAAATTGCTAAAGTGATCCCAATCTTTAAAGAAGGAAACAACGATGACCCAGGTAATTATAGGCCGATATCTCTAGTTCCTATCATTGCCAAGATAGTGGAAGGGCTTTTAGCCAAGCAAATAGCAGAGTACTTTGAAAGTAATAGTTTATTTATTAATGAACAATTTGGTTTCAGACAAAATCGTAATACGGAAATGGCAATTTTAACACTTGTACAGATGATACGACTACTCTGGATGAACATAACAACTTAGAACAGCTTTTAAATCTAATGAATAAAACACAGTAAATCAACTACACCTCAATGCATATTTACACTAACAAACTGTGATGTTGATAATCCGTCATGAGTTAAATTTCTTGGAATACATCTAGACTCCAAGCTTTGTTGGGAAACACATATAGAACAATAATTGTCAAAAAAACTCTCCAAAAATATTTACGTTTTGAGAAATTTATACCCTGTTGTAGACAGTTCAATTATATTAACTGCTTACTATGGTCTATTCCACTCTAATATGTGTTATGCAATATTAGCTTGGGGACATTCATTCCATGCCGAGCACATTTCTAAACATTAGCGGAGCGCAATTAGAGCTATCACAGGATCAGGGTATCGTGTAGATATAGAACAAAAATTCATCGAATTAAAAATTTCCACTTTCTCTTGTATGTATGCGCTGAAATGTTTCCTATGGATAAGAGACAATATTCATCTATTCAACTATCATAATGATATTCACCACCACGATACGAGAAATAATACAATGATTGAATTAGAGTTCCATCGAGTAAACAAAAGCAAATTCTCTACAAACTATTACGCCCCTAAACTATATAATAAACTTCCAAACCATATTGAATACTTACCCAGTAATCAATACAAAGAAATAATAAAAACATACCTTACCAAAAGGGCATTCTGTTCTTTGAATGATATATTAAATGATGATTTCCACGTTGATTAATGCACCTATTTTATTTTATATACTTTGTAGATTTTTAAACTGTAGTTTGTTCTATGTGTCTAGTATTGTTAGTATATTTTCTATTTAGAGTTTTAATCTCAATTTGTGTACTTCTACCAATAATTTTATATATAAATAGTAGGTAATGTCTCTGTTCTTGTTGACGAATGTAAACGATTTGTGTATTGACATGATTTTTTAATAAATAAATAAATAAATAAATACTTTGGGGATGCGTCAAATTGAAGTTTGTATTATAAACATATTCACATATGGATTCGGTCGGTTCCCGCATTTAAGTATCTCCACCTTCGCGGAATTAGCCATTTCCCGATATACAGACGTTTATTTGCGTGTTTAGACGGTTTCCGTAGTGAAAGGGTTATCAAATCAAATCAAATATGCTTTATTGTCTAAAAAATACCAAATATTTTTATTGACAAAGCCAGAACAAATGTGTTGATTTTTCTTATGTTATTTACTTACTATTCTTTTCAGGGAGTTGTTGGCTGTGGAAAGTTGCTATTTCAAGTCATTAATGGAATTGATGGACAGTTCCACAGTTGTGCTGACAGTATATTACCGTTTTTATTGGAATCATTATCTGACGAAAAATTACCGCAAAATATCTTGTTTGAAATATTAGAACATGTTATAGAAAACATCGTTAAATCGATTCAGCCTCAAAAATGTGAGTTATTGTGGTTAACTTATATAAAAATTTTGGAAAACTTGTCATCAAAATTTAGAGACAATCAAGATGTTAAAATTTTAAATAACATCCATCTAATTCTAAAGCTTATTGGCCAAAGTATCGAATATGCAGGTGGAAAACACTTACAGCAACCTGTTCCACTTATACAGCAGCTGCTGAAATTGTTAAGTGATAGTAATTTAGAAGAATCAGTTCTGTTAACAATTGCTCAAATCGGAATTCTAATATTGCTGTCAAAGAGAATAAAGATTCCACAAGAACAAGCATCGTCTTTAATACAGAAAATATTATCCCTTCCACAGAAATCAGTAATTTTATATTTTGTTGATCATGTTAGTGAGTATTCTACATTTGAAGCATTAATTCTACCAAGGTTTCTGAAGTATTGCGCCGTAAGCCAATTGGATGATGACTGCTTTCACGTTTTAACCAAACTAATATTAAAAAAAGTTCCTACTTGTAAAAGTGGCATCAAATTGTGTCAATGGAGTAAATACATTTTGGATTTTAGAGAGAACAATATGCGAATCATACATATTGTTTTAAATCATATTGGAGTTGATAATATAAACACAATTATAAGCGATTTTGATAACTACATATGTAGTATGATTTGCCTGCCACACCTGAATATAAAAGATACTACAGTGGTGATAGAAAAACTAGAGAAAAATATTGTTGACATCTTAGAAAACATTAATGCAGATGGTGATTGCAAAAATCAGGAAGAAATGGAAAAGATTTTGTTTTTATTTAATGCTACTGTGGAATGTGTAATTCATTTATCAGGAATTAATATAATAGCTACACATTTCAGTGCAATAATCAATAGTTTATTGCATTTAACAACCTATCCGCAGTATATTTCAAGTTTAAAAACAATAAGTTTGTGTTTAACGGCGCTAAAGAATAACACCGAAATAATAACAATGGAAACTTTATTGAAAATGAATGATGTACTAGAAAGTAACTTTAGTTCACCGTTTCATGAGGTAAGATTGTTTTTATCAATTATTGTTTAAAAAATTATATGAATATTTGTTGTTTTAGGTTCGTCTGCTGACTTGTCACATTTACACTTCTTTTGAAGGTCTTTCAGATTTCAAACTAAGATATTCTACAAACCCCGATGCCCCTTCTGAAATATGGAGGATTTTTACAATTTGCTACAATGTTGAATCAACGAAATCGCATGTTCATACTTATCGAGATCAGCTACAAGAGCTTTGGAAACTTAGTTTTGACAAACCCCAAATGCTAATGTGTAATCAAACACCTTTTAAATTGATACCATTAAGATATTTATGTGGTACCCTGTATATAAACTTTAAGTTGTTGTGGGAACCGGTAACCAAAATTATTGCATCTCATGCACATGGTTTGGAGATAAATGCATTTTGGGATGTATTTGGAATGGAATTAAAGAATGTCTGTGATAACATTAGAAATCCTAGAGAAATAAGCGAAGTTATAATTGAAACAAAATGTGAATTTTTAAGAAAACTGTTTCAAAAGAATAATAAGCTGCAGATTAAACCAGATTATAGCAATTATCGTTTACTTCTGTGGAACGCTATGTCCATGTTTGCTGATGTTGCTGAGGCTAAAACAAGGGATGTTGCTGAACTCCTTTTGAATTTTATTGAGTAAGTTGTTTCATATAACTTTCTAGATATTGAACTATAACAATGTACGTCAGTGATTAAAATCTGAATTTTCATTTACCGGTGAAGAACTGAAAAATTGTAAAAGTTAACAACATTTTACTGTAACTTACTAGTTGTCAATTATTAACTGCACAAATACAATTTCATATTTTTTGAGAGTTGAAAAATAGAAAGTATATATTATATCTCCTTTTTTTTTGCCTAAAACAAATTCTAATGAAATATATGCCATCGTTAAGTGCATCTGTTCTCTCAATAATTTCTTTGTCAATGTCTCTGCAGCAAGCGCGGATTTATGGGGGGGGGGGGGGTAACGGGGTAATTACCCCCCCCAGATTCTGTAAACCACCAACTTTCGTTTTAAAATGTTATGATTTTTATTAATTTTGGGAGGAAAAAAATTTTAACGGGGTAATTACCCCGTGTAAACTTTTATTTTAAAATTTTATTTTTGAGAATTTTTTTTCGGATATTTCTCCCCCCCCCCCCCCCCCTCATCATTTTGGGTTCGGTGTTACCCCCCCCCCAAGCTCAAGGTCCAGATCCGCCTTTGCTCTGCAGATACTGTCGGTCAACTACCAACAACTAACACTGATCCAATGGAATATCTCAGACACGTTAATATTTCTCATACTAGTCAAAGTTTTCAAGAAGTAAGTTACAATCAAATTAGAGATATTATTAATTCCTTAAAAAATAAAATAAAATAACCAAAGATATATATATAATGGTCCATTAATTAAAAGTATCAACCATTTAATAGTAATACCTTTAACTAACTCATCAATGTAAGCGTTAGATATGATAAATTTCCTGGTTTTGATGATAGCATCTGTAATGCCCATTTTCAAAAAAGGCGATATCAATGATGCGTCAAACTATAGACCTATTTCCTTGCTACACATATTGCCAAAAATTTTCGAGAAAGTCTTAAAACTACAAATTGTAAATTATCTTGAGAAACATGAATTATTAAACAACTCTCAGTATGGATTTAAGAATAAACTGAGCACTACTGATCCTATAGTCAAGTTTACGAAAATTACTCGGAACTTCTTTGAAAATGGACTTTATTCGGCATTAATATTTTGCGATCTTACTAAAGCGTTCCCCACAAGATCATACTATTAAAACTGCACAAATACAATTTCAGTAATCACAGTTTAAAATTACTTGAATCCTACCTTGGCGGCCGTAAACAACTTTATTGGGTTCAAGTTCTGACCTAGACGAACTAAGGGAGGATTGCAGGAATATGTAATTGAACGCTGAGATGTGATTTTCTGCCAACAAATTTAAATTAAACGAAAATAAAACCATCACAATGATCTCATCCACCAAAGATCATCTAAACAATCTTTTTTTTTTTTTTTACTATTTAACGTCGGCCTATTTCCGCTAGCAGGGCCTATCATCGACCCCAGGAGACGAGCTACCCCAAACCTGAAATTTTGCCGAACCTCTTCCCTTAAGAAGAGTAGGGATCTTTTACTTGCCTAACATTTAATAGACAAGGGACCGCCTGCTTTACATCCCCTCCGAAGGATGGTATATTCACTATGTAATCCTCGTCTGAAATTATGTAACTTCCGCGTATACACTGATATACAAGCCGCTAGAAGGTGGGACGAGAACGCTGTATTTCCCAAGATGGGACTCCATCCAAGTACTAACCGCGCTCGACGTTGCTTCAACGGAATATCGACTGATATTCACATTGAAGTCGCCTCTACGCTCGCCCTAATCTAAGTAGATAACAACCTTGCGTTTGTAAAGTTTTTGAGAATCAACTTGGATCCTAAACTTACGTGGAATGCCCATGGCAACCTGCTAGCCGAATATCTAGCAAGAACCATATATGCATTACGTCAGTTATTAAATAGAGTGTCTGCGAATATCTTAACAACTGCCTATCATGCACTATTTCACTCTAAACTCTCATATGGTATTCTCGCTTGGGGACATTCGGCTAGCACACAGACTTTTTGACCTACAACACAGAGCAATCGGAGTTGTGGGAGGAATAGGCTATCGAGCAGATGCTAAACTGATATTCATTTATTTAGACATACTAACCTTACCGTCTATATATGCAGTAGCGTACGTTACCTATGTTAAAAAACACATAGATGAATTTGCTACGCATAGTGAAAATCATGATTATAACACCAGGAAAAGAGATGATATATATTAGAGCAGCGATTTCGTAAGTCTATCGTGTCGTTTTTTTTTTTTGGCGTAGAACACGTCAAACATGTTAGGTTCCTTTGAGTATGTCACCGGGCATATGAAATCATATTTTACGACATTTTTTTGTGGTCTCGAACTTTTTAAATCAATAAAAAGTGAAAAAAATGTATTTTTAAAGAAAATTGTTTTTTTTTGTTTTAAAACTATTAAAGGTACCGAAATTTGTTTTGTATCAAATTAAAGGTCACACTGTAGCTCTTTTACCAGTATAAACGGTTTGGGTAAAATTCGCACTTTCATTTCTCTAAAAATCAGATAAACTAAAAATATATATTTTATGTATTGAAATCTTCATCAATCGATAAACTTTTTTATTTTTGAAAATATTTACATACATGCAGCGAAGAAAATAAAGCCTAATAATCACAAAAGTTTTTGAAACTATATATTTTTTCCTAAAGTGTACCGTTTGGCAACAGCGATTTTTTTTTATCAGCGCTAAATGCGAAATTGGGACGCAATTAATACACCTCGCATGCTAGTTACAGTAACTAGAGGTTTTAACTTCGGAATAATGTCATATTGAACGGATTTCGTTCATTTTTGGCAGTATAATAGTAAATGCTCCACAGAAAAGTTTCTATACTGTGCTAATTTATAGGGGGTGGATTCCACCCCTTCTCAGGGGGTGGCACTTAAAAAATATATATGTTTATTGGAGCTGAAATAGAATCGAATTTTAAGAAGAAAAGTTTCTTTGCAATTTTTCACATAAATTGAGTTTTCAAGTTATAACGACTTCAAAATTGCGATTTTAGCTTAAAAAAAAGTATTTCCAAACGGCTTTCAAGTTTCTCGAAAAGTATTACTTTATCGAAAAAATGTTACAGACCAATTACAGAAAGTACAAACTGGGAATTAATTATATTTTTTGTTTATTGATGTAGGATTAATAATTTCGGAGATATTTAAGTTTATATTTGGTAGTGTTCCGAAATTAAATTTAAAGTTTAAAATGCACTTTTTTCTAAAGCAAGTTCTTTAAATGAGCAAAAAAATTTGAGCATCTAGGTAATCTTAACGAAAAACTATTTGAGATAATTTTTCTAAATTACTGGCTAATTAGATTAACAAAATGGCGACCTTTTTATATAAAAAAAGTATAAATACGCACATTTATCCGTCATAACTTCTTTATTTCTTATGCTACAGGAACGGGTAAAAAATAATTTGAAATCGCAATTAATTGTCTTTAATTTCATTTCTTAGCATGCGTGACGTAGGTGTCACAATTTCTGAAATATTTAACATTTAATCTGCATTTTTCGTCTTATAAACGTTCGGACACCATTTGTAAACTTTTATATCTCCGAAACTATTAAATCTATGTAAATAAATTAACAAGCGAAATTCATTATCAGTTTATGAGCTTTATTTTTGGTATCTACCCATTTTTCAATAAAACTAATATTTATTGAGATATTTGGAAAAAGGAAAAAAAATACGTTTCATCGAAAATACCTTTATAGTTTAAACTGTATTTTTTCTAAAGCAAGTGCTGTATACAAACCAAAAAATTTGAGCATCTACGTCATGCTATAATATATTAATGAGGAACAGTGTTTGAAATTCTTTTTTTTGATTACTGGCTAATTACAGTAACAAAATGACGACGTTGTTATTAAAAAAATGTGTAGACGCACATTGCTTCGGTCATAATTTCTTTGTTTTTTATGCTACAGAAACAAATTAAACAACAGTTGAAAGCTTAATAACATATTATTCTACCTATTAGCACCCTTGACGTAGGTGTCACAGTTTCTGCGATATTTAACTCTCACTCTAAATAATTATCTTATGAACACTTGGATGCCAAATGTAAACTTAAATATCTCCGAAATTATCAATTATCATCAATAAACAAAAAATATAATTAATTCCCAGTTTGTACTTTCTGTAATTGGTCTGCAACATTTTTTCGATAAAGTAATACTTTTCGAAATACTTGACGAAAGCCATTTGGAAATACCTTTTTTTTAGCTGAAATCGCAATTTTGAAGTCGTTATAACTTAAAACCTATCAATGTATGTGAAAAATTGCATAGAACCTTTTCTGCTTAAAATTTGATTCTACTTCAGCTCCAATAAATATATATATTTTTTAAGTGCCACACCCTGAGGGGGTGGCATCCACCCCCTATAAATTAGCAAGCCTTCGCACAATATAGAAACTTTTCTGTGAAGCATTTACTATTATACTGCCAAAAATGAACGAAATCCGTTCAATATGACATTTTTCCGAAGTTTTGCGTATTTTTTACCTCTAGGTACTGTAGTATGCAGGGTTGGTCAGATTAGTAGCGTAGAAGTGGCGGTTGTCGAAAATCATTAAGTATTCATTGTTCGGATAAAAATTGTGACAATCGAAAATGTGCTTGTTTTAAGGAAGGCCTAAAATGTTGCAACGAGTGCAAATGTCATCCCTGTAACAACATTATTAAAGATTTCGAGGCAGATATGAACGAATTAGAATGCTATTAATGTAGGGCCTACATAAACTACATACTACATATTTATCTATTCAAATAGAAAATTTATTTCAACAATAAAACTCATTTTATGCGTACGTTTTTACTTTCATTCATTTAAAAATGTCTAATAAACTTACTAATTAGATAGGTAGTTAGTAACACTGATTGATATTTATAGATTAGGTATTTATATCTATCTACGTCTTTATTATTAAAAGGAGACTATTTAATATTTTTTGTACAATTTTTTAATATTAGCAACATATGATCAATACATGAAATATTGAACAATAATATTGATCCCCTAGATCTTTTGATCACTACTTGTACCTATTGATATAAGTTAAACTACTACATACACCCCGACCGGAACCGTCAGATCGTTGCAGTCGGCAGGCTTGCTACAGCCGAGCGCGCAAGAATATGACTTTGGCCCGTTAAAAAAAAATCGCTGACTCAATACTATCAACGGGACTGGAAAAATTTTTATCCTAAAAACTTTTTTCAACTCTTGGCTTCAATTTGTACGCAGCATGTATATACAAATTTTCATAAATAAATTTTTTTCTCGATTGCCTAAAATTACGCCACTGAAAATAACAAGTTTGAGTTTCCTATTATTTTACCAACTTAAAAAAAATAAATCGGGTTCACATGGGACGTTGTTCGAAGCGCTATTGTATCTACTTTAATCTAAAAAAAAAAAAATAGTTTGATAGCACAAATATTTTCAGAGATATAGCGGTGGAGACGTTAAAAAACATGTTTCATTAAAAATCTATTTTTTTGAGTTTTTCCGAAATAAAAAAGTTCTCGACCACCAAAAAATGTCGTAAAAAATGATTTCGTATACACGATTATCTTACTAAAGAATCCCACTAAGTCTGGTTTGGTTCTACGCCGGTTTTTTTTTCTCGAAAACTAAGCGACTTTACTTCCAGATTTTACTCTACTATATCTCGGTTTTAAAAATCTAACTAAGTCGTGTACAGGTATCTCCTATCACAGTCCTAAATTATATAATAAATTGAAGAAAAATAATATAAAACATCTACCCCTTGATCGATTCACATCTGTAATAAAAATATTCTTGGTGGCAAATGCCTTCTACTCACTTGATGAGATAGAAGCGTCCTTAGTAAATATTTCTGTATAGTGTTTTATATAAATTATATTCTATTTTTATGTCAATTTTAGGTTCCTCTAAATATTTTAATATATATAATAGTTTCTATATACTTATTTGTATTTAATATTTTGACGTGTGTAAAGTTTTTTGTATTTTAACACTAATAAATCTACTCTACTCTACTCAAGCAAACAATATTATCTCTCGTTTATTACAGTCAAAATATCCTTATATAAGCAAAGTTAGGTAAGGTTAGTCCTTAGTCTGCCATTTATAAAAGTACTGATGTGACCATTTGAAACATTCTTAATAATTCGAATTTTAAGAAATTTAGTTTAGGCTTTTATATTTACATTTTCTGCATATGAATGCATAATTTGAAGTGTTTAATTTTTATATATCCGAAACACCTTATTGGTTATGGTAATTCATCTTCATGCCATTGCCAGAAACTTTGTGTTTAATGAAAATTATTCTAGTTGGCCTCCACCTGCTGTATAGCACGTCTGATGGCATCATGTCATGTGTTTCTGTTGCCTTTCAAGAACGTAGCCTCATTAGATCTCTTTGCCATCAGCTTTTTGGTGACATCAGCTCAATGTTTTGGAGGAGGTCTTTGCCTCTTGCCTTCTGGTTTTCCCTGAAGTATCAACCGTTCTATGCTGTTTTCTCTTCGGTTTATGTGGTAAAAAAGTGAGAGAACTCGAGAGAATCTGATGCTGGAGAGTCGTTTTTAGGGACATATTTCTTGAAAAATTGTGGTATTAGTGTGATGAGCTCTCCAGGGAATAAAGGGTTCAAAATTAAGAGCCTTTTAAAATTTATTTAGTATTGATAGTTGATACTGATTTACGATTTTTGTGTTTATTTTATAATTTAATATTTCTCAAAACCCTCTTAAGTCGGCCCTGAGTCAAACTCCGTAATAGTAAATGAAACCGTTTGAAAATAACGGCGGTAACAGCTCGAGTTCTAACCCCATATAAGGACATAGCGAAAATCTTGGCCTACGTTTGGCCTAATTTAGTCAATACTTGATATCCAAGCGTCGTTCCCCACTCCGGCATATAAAATAGAGGAGACTCGCTACACCACATTAGATTTGGTCGATACCTGGACGTAAATATAACACTACCGAATAATAAAAAGGTTTGTAGAAGAATTTTTGGAGTATCAGAAAAAAGCAGTGCAAAGTATGGTTCAGTGAGCAAATAGCTGAATTTGTTCTGTTTGTTGCACAGTGGTTGCTGTACTTAATACCAATTAACAAATAGCTGCCTACTTGTTTCAATTTGATTTGTTAATTAGAGTATGGTGTAAAGTGCTTTGTATCTACGACCCGGCTTCTGTAAGTACATTTTCCCTTTTCATCCCTTGGCCAGAGACCTGTCGCATCATTTTTCAACAAATCACGGTATATCTAGCGGTGTTATTGGTGTAGTGTTCGTATGATTTAATTACTGATTGTTTTGAGTAAAAGAAATTTAACTTTCATCGATTTCCGAATGCTACAAAATACTGTATTGGTGTTTATGCATGAAGATTTTGTCGATATGCAGAGGAGGTCTGCAGATTTTGTATTTAACTATTAACGTTATTGGATTCATTGTTTTTTTATATAAACCTTGATAATATTGTAATGTGTTACAACCCTTAGAATGAATGTAGTGTATTTGCACCTACTCGAGAAACCTACCAGAAGTTAGTTCTGGTGACATCTGGAATGATCTAGAGAATGGTGGCGTCATCACAGAACAATCGAGATCTGTCATTTTTGGGTATAAAAGACCGACTGCATTCTCGGCGAGTAGTTCAGTAGTTCAGAAAGTATAGAAAGTGAGGTTAAGAGTTCAAAGAGAAGCAAAGTGTATAAACATTGTGATTTTTAGTCAGTAAAGTGTATTTAAATTAACAATAGTATTGTGAAGTATCCAGTAAATATTTAATAAAGTGTGTTAGTGGACATCTCTTGTTATAATTTTTGGAACCCACGGAATTTGCGAGGGGTAGTTTCCTAAGGGTGGAAACACGTCACAATATATTGGTTATTTGTCAGTTGTTTACTGAATGAGTAAATTAAATTAATGTTTATAAAAGTATGTTCAGGTCGGCCAGCCTTTATTATCATTTTTTATAATTTGTTTATCTTCTTGTGCACTATGCTTAAATATATATTGTGTATATTTGTTTCTTTATTGCGATATTTTCATTTTCACTCACACCCTATAGTCGTGTGCTTGTTGTAATATTTCGTTTATTATTGTTTAATATGGGTTGTTATTTCTAAAGCCTTAAAATAGTACCTTTTTTTTTTTAGTAAAAGTATAAAATAAACCATGAACTAGTTGGTCAATATTTTGTTTTTTTGATTTTATTTTAAATAACGTAGATGCAAAAAATAAGCGCTACAGTAATTCATAACAAACATCACTAGACATACATCTCGAAAGCATCAATACACCATTTGTCTGCTTTCCTACCAGTCTATGTCTCAAAGGCATAAACAAAGATAGAGAAAAATGGGGCGTTAGCAAGTCTGATCTTTGAGCGTCTCGTAATATTTCTGTCACACCAAATTTTAGTCAACTGGCAATCATGCCATCTGTATTCTTCGCCAAATCCCATATTCGCAGTCGGCAGTATTGTTCCCATGAGTCATATGAAATTCCCATTTCTTATTAATTACTGAGACAATTTAAAATGAAAATAAGTTTAAATAAACAAATTTTAGGATGGAATATGTAACGATTAATGCAGATGTCGCCTCAGTATGTAGTATAAAAGAAAATTCGATAGACGAAGAAGATAAAAATAATGAAGATAACATAAATGAGGAAAACGATGATGAAGACAGTGGCAGGCTTTCCTCTAACCCATCTTTAAAGCCTAGAGGCAAAATAAATATAAAGTAAGTATTTTATGTATATATGTAAATATAGCTAAATTAGTTGGTGAAATATTAATGTGCATGATTTTTATTTAGTAAATCTTAGACAAACGTGATGAAATAATAATAGAAAAATAGTTATACACTAATGGCACCTAAAAATCTTGGGTCGATCCCTATAATAAGATTGAGTGAAATAGAAATAGCAAAATAATGTACGTGAAAGAAAGCGATATATTAAAATTGATGCCAGGCACTAAGAGTTCTGCCGACGACTAAAAGTAGCTAAAGAGAAAAGTGGCAACAGCGTAGGTTAAATCTGTTTCTTTTCAGCATATCATTTGCCAATTTCTCTTCTCTTCTACCTTACATTGGCATCGACTTAATATTTTAAAATGCCACTACTCTATGCTAATATTTTCATGTCAGCCTACTAAAATAAATATACATTTTTTGTTTCAAAATACTTAAGAAAATAGTGTACAGTCGAACCTCCATAACTCGAATCCCCAAGGGGATTAAAAATCTGTTTGAGTTAGAGAAATTTTGAGTTATGGGAACATTTTAGTAAAGATAATAGATATTTATTGCTTTGAATTGCTTCGAGATATGGAAGATTTCGAGTTATGGAAGTTCGAGTTATGGAAGTTCGACTGTAGTTTCAAATAGTTACCTGTTTTTTTTTAAAGTTAGCCTCTAAGAGCAAAAAAAATCGATGATATATTTACAACAGGGAGAAATGGGATGGGTTAGGGAGGGATGGAGAAATAGAGTGAGGAAGGGAGGTAGAGAGGGAGAGAGAGAAAAATGTAGTTTGCTCTCATATTATTAACGGTGCTCTGTCAAAAATTTGTCAATTCTACTACCTGGTTACATTTTACGTAATAACTTAGTTGTTAACACATAACATAGATAGATGGTTTATTGATGTTTTTACACATAATCAGTGTTTACACAGATCAGCGGGAAACAGTTGGTTGATAAAATTACATTAAAATACATAAAATTTACATTGAAAAATAGTTAAAATATACATAAAGATTAATAAACATAACAGGAAACAGAAACATAGAAAAGACTTAATGCACACAAAACTGTATATAGAACATACACAATACTAGCGACTTAACTTATGATGTGCATTGTATTATATTTAAATCATATCAGTAAAATCGTTGACGAGGTACTCCTCAAAGTTGTAGAATGCTTTTTCTTTAGGTATGATTTAATTCTATGTTTATAAATATTTAATAGTGAGGTTTTTAATTCCTCTGGCAATGCATTAAAAAATTTTATACAGTGAGATAGGCAGGGCCATATCTGGTTCTTGATAATCTGAAAATTTAGTATTATTTGATTATTGTTTCTAGTTTGGTGTTAATGGATATCACTGTTTTTTAAATAGGTGAAAATTCTGTTTAATGTACATCAAACATTCTGCAGTATAAACACATGGTAGGGTGAATATACCCAGGGTTTTGAATTGTTCTCTGCAGCAGTCGCGATATTTTAGCCCTGTTATATTTCTGATGCATCTTCGTTGTGAGCGGAGTGGCCCCAGTTAAGAATGACATAGGGCAGTTTGGAGTGAACACAACCATAGTAGCCCGTTATTAGAGTTTTATCCGATATAGTATTTTTTAGGTTATGTACTAAAAATATGGTCATAAGTTTAAAGTTTAACTTATGGTAGTTACCATTTAGAGACTACCTATTAAAAGAGCTGCTGGGTACAAGTACGGTCAGTCTGTTATGTTGAGAAAATGTCGGTAAAAATAGGTTTTTCTCAATTATCTCCTTCCCTGTTAATTTTACCCTAAGTTAGGTATTACCAATATTGTAGAAAAGAAAAAAGCTACAACTATTTTTACGATTAATTTTTTTAAATTTATTTCCTTTCATCATTATTAGAAAATATTATTTAGGTATTAATTAAGCAAATCACAACTTACATACTTTTTTTTTATTTAATATGAAATTACCTACTTTCTGTATATTGATGCCTCAATCTGATCACGCTAATATACTGGTTAGGTAAATACTTTAAAACCTTATTGGAGAAGCGATCAAAATAACTACTCTAGCTAATACTGACAAAGTATTGAAGCATTAAAGCAGGAAACATACTGAAAATGCTTCTGACATCACAACAGGTTGTTGCTAATACTTTACGATTTACACTCACCCAAAAATGTATGCCTCACTGCAGATTCTTACAATTATCTCTGTCTCCATTTCTTCTATGTAATCTATTATCAATATTGTATTGTATACAATTTCTTAAAACTTTTGTTTGGACATTTTTTTTCCACCATCAATTGTTTACAGATTATAGCAACTTGAAAAATGTCATTATTTTTTAAACTTTGAGTTGCGGTTGACCATAGAAGAAAATTGTTTAACTCTTTCAGACACGGTGGTACACTTTTTGAACCACGCAAACTGATCCGTTTAATGCATGGTGGTACGTATTTTGTACCACCATATTGTATATGCATAGTGGACTGTATACACTGTATATATTGTGAACACTAATGTATACTATGTATATGGTACAACGTCAAAGTATATACTTAAAACAATAAATACAACGTGATCTACCAGGACATGCGGAAAATTTAACAGTAGGTTGTCCCCACCGAAAGGAGTTAAAAAAATGAAAAATTAAAAAAAAATGACCAAAAAAATTACCTTATTTTTTTGTAGAAATGCGCCGCCAATGACTTTAACTAATCTAAGGTAATGCGGTACAACCATATCACTTTATTAGACTTGGGATTGACACTACTGACAGCAAAGCTGGATAAGATAGAAGTGACTTTTTGGTTTTAATCAAATCACACTACAAAAATAGCGAAATAAATCGAAGACATTGACCCCATGTTGAACGACAAGCAGATATATGAGATATTTAGTTAAACCGGTCTATGCCTTTTTATGGGTCTACACACGATGCAACGGCAGAGGGCCAGCCTTGTCGGCATGCTTTGAACTCATTCGTAAAAGTGAACTGGTCCTCTGGAATTCCAATTATCTTCAAAGCGTAGCGACAATGTTGGCTCCCTGCCGCTGGATCGTGTGTAGACTCCTTTTTTTGATCTCGCCGGCTGGCTTCACTTTTTATGCCAATTAAGGAAATGTAAACAACTCGAATACGTTCTTTCACTAGTAAGTTCATCGACCTATTCAGGAGTAGCTCAGGACTTACTCAACATCAGTAGTGTATCTTCGCAAATTTACTAATAATTTAAAATACTAAATTACCTCAGAACACTCTAAAATTTTGCAGGGGCTTTCCTACATTGAAGACTAGTACACCATTTTATTTTCCACATTTCTTGATAGATCATGCTGTATATCTTCACAAATGTAATTAAAGTATATTTTATTGCTTAGTAATCCCCAATAACAAAAATAAAAACAAATGAATTAGAGCAAAATATCCTGTGCAGCAAAGGCTAATTTTGTGCAGGATTTTCTGTGCCTGAAAAAGTTAAACAAAGTTTTGGGAAATAATTTTATAGTCTACAATATTAGTAATAATTGTTTACTACATAGAAGCAACAGGGACAGACACAATTAGGAAGTTTCCATTTTTCTCATTTTCTCATAATAAATAGTCGTAAAAATCTAAAAAATATCTTTAATTTTTTTTTAATTATCTCTATAAATAAAAAAAGTTAGTGCTCATCTGGGCTGAGGCTCAATGGCGTCACAGTACATGATTCCCTCAACAGCGAGTGGGCGCGGAAGTTTAGTTCATTCAGTGTTATTCTTACCGAACACAGCGTAAGATATTTTTGTAGTTGGGCTTGTTTAACGTTTTAATCGTTTGAAGAAGTAATTATGCCTAAAATAACAGCGAGTTGTGTTCTGTGATGTCACAGTCTAGTGCGAAGTATTCAAATAAGAAATTAAATAAGTTCGTAAGTTTTTCAGACATCGAGATGATTTTTTTTTTGTTTGACTAGTTAACTGAAAGACTAGTAAATGAGGTTGAATGTACATGATATTTCTAAAATAGAAAATTTCCTAATTGCAGAAATCTACAGAGGTGCGCAAATTTTTACCATTCTGACGGCTGTAGATTATAAAATATTGACAACAGAGAAAAATAATTTAAATGAAAGTTGTAGCCCCTTTCATTTTCTACTATATTGGTAATACCTAATTTTAGAGTAGAACGAACAGGAAAGGAGATAATCCAGAAAAACCTATTTTGACTGTCATTTTTCCAACCTGGTGGCCATAGCGGCAGCGACATTTTTGTGGAAAATATACATTTGTGACAACCCCCTCTAGGTTATGCAAGCAAATTATTCCTTGTAGGAATTACTCACTCTTCATTTTTTTGCTTTACATACTATTATATGCCATGCCATCAATTCTTAAAAGGGGTTTTTGGTATTCAGGATTTAGTTTAAGAATGAATCCAAAAGCACCTATTTTTAAATTTATAACTGGTTTATAATATTCTTTTTTTTTTGTTACAGAGCACTATTGAATAAATTAAATGTCTTTTCCCAAGTTAAGAGTCCAATGTCGATGTATCGTGAACCAGAATTATACAAGCTTTATTTCGATCTTTTGC
This sequence comes from Rutpela maculata, assembly GCA_936432065.2. NCBI lineage: Eukaryota > Metazoa > Arthropoda > Insecta > Coleoptera > Cerambycidae > Rutpela > Rutpela maculata. The sequence continues at coordinate 148,185,130 of OW386285.2, read as the reverse complement.
AACACAAAGATTCTAGTGTACAAAAAGCAGCTTTAGATTGCATCATGACTTACAAGCACAAATCCTTAATCCCATATAAGGAAAATTTGTACAATTTAGTTGATGATAAAAAGTTTAAACACGAAATAACTACATTCCAAGTCAACAAAGAGAGCAATGTAATTTGTCCCGAACATAGAGAAAATCTCATACCCATAGTGATGCAAATAGTTTTTAGTAAAATGAATGCTAAAACTGGTTTAAGAACTGGAGGAAAATCGTCTGGACAATTCAGAAGGAATTTGATATTAAGATTTTTAGCTGGTTGCCAGGAAACCGAAATGTTGAACTTCTTACAGAAGGCGTTCAGATTTTACACCAAATACATCAACGATGATCCAGAAGTTATGGTGAATTCAATATTAAATAACGTCGATTTGGAAAAATGTATTCCACCAAAAAGATTACAGAGTACCATTAATTTATTAAATGTAGTTTTGGAACAATTTGGTGGCCTCATGGGTAACGAACTATTATCCTATTTACTTAAAATATTACTTATAGTGGGAGCGGTCATAAAGGGCATATTTGATCAAACAGAGCTTGTTCATGCAGGATTTTTATTATTATTAAGAGCTCTACGAACATCATGTATAAAAATAGCGGCAAGATTTTTTGAACAATTCGACAGATATCCTTGGACTGACAAACAAATTAATGCCATATTTATAGTTTTTATATGGCCTTACTTAAATAAACTCAATATAGAAGGTATTCACAGCCCTACAAGTTTATTAAAATTGATTACCGTGTGGGGTGCTAACCCTAGATATTTTCCCTTATTGGTTAAATATGAAGAAGGGAAAACAGACCAATATATTTTGCCTCACTTAGTCAAGCTGTTAGTGAACGAAAAGAGCCATTTTACTGTGGTAAATGTCATAGAGGAAACATTGGAAAAATTGTTACTTCTGCAGCCAGATGAAGAAGATTTGCAGTTAAAAATGCCTGTGGATAATCTTTTGCCCGTTCAAAAGAACATTTTAGATAGAATCGGTTTGGTTGACAAACTAAATTATGGTAGTTGTATTTTACTCCCACATGTACCAATAATTCTAAGCAAAATTAAAAACAAGTTAGAAAGCAAGGCGAAGAACTTGAATCAAAGGGAATTATTTATATTATCTAGAATATCAGAACTAGTATGGGAGGCTGACATAAGTGACACTATCTTACAGCTTCTTCTTCCTGTTGTTCTGAAAAAATGCAGTAGTTCAATAGGGGAGGAAATTGTTTTACGTTATTTAACTACAATTCTTAATTTGGTCAAAAATGTCGGAAAACCCCATATTCATTTAAAACAGATATCTCCGTTATTTTCTGAAGTATCTTATTCTTCATGTAGAAAAATCCTAACACAAATTTTGGAAACTATTGCTGTTAAATCAGAAGACGACAATTTGAAAATGGCTTCTGACTTAATCACGGAACTAAACGCTTGGGATGCAAAATGGTTAGACCAGCCAGACTTCGAAAGGCGACATAATGCGTTTAGGAGAATACAGCAAGCCATAAGCGAAAACAATATGGAGGTTTCCTTAGGAATATTACTAATATACAATTTCTCTTTTTTAATAAAAAGCGAAAAGGATTTATCCTTGAAGGAAAATGCCGTGCATTCGTTGAAGTTACTTTGTCCAGTCTTAATAAATAACTGTAAAAATGTACACAAACAAATTGATTACGTTTTAAATCACACCATATTTACTTTGATAAGGGACGGAATGAGAAATTCAAAGGAGGATATCCGTAACGAAAGCATTTCTTTACTTGGTCACTTAGCTAGAGAGTGTCCGGAGAGTCATTTTATTTTACGGGACTTAAATCGATATACCAACAAAACTGACTTGGAAGTAGATTTCTTCGAAAATTTAACACATCTTCAAATACATAGACATGCTAGAGCCCTCCTGAAGTTCTGCCAAATTACTAGGGAAGAAGTTGTGGCTCCAAATCCACGAACGTTAACACAGTTTATCCTTCCCTTAACTTCACATTACTTGTGTGTCGAAAAATATTCTAACAAAAATAGTATTATAGATGCCGCTATTGAAACGATAGGCGTAGTCTGTAGAATTTTACCTTGGCATCAATATGAAGGGCTTCTCAAATATTACTTGGGTAAACTGCGATATAAAGTTGAATATCAGAAACAGTTAGTTCGTTTGACTGTCGCAATTTTGGATGCCTTTCATTTCGATTTGAGTAAAGCCAACATTCGTCAAGTAGAAGCAAATACAAAAAATGATGGTTTGGTTTCCAAAGATACTGAACAGGAAGTAGCACCCACGCAGGTGGAAACTGATGAGACAGTTGAGAACGATCTTGGGGAAGATTCACAAATAGATGAAGTTTTAGATAAAGAAAGTTTTGATGAGGATGTGAATGAAGAGGAAGAAGTAGATAATGGCAAACCTATAAAAATTTGTGAGAGAGTTATGGTGCTGTGTAAATCAACGGCTACCAAAGTTGTAGGAACAATCCAGGTAAGTTTTACATTTTAAAGAAAATGTTTACTAAATCCGCAAGAGGAGGATAGTAATAAATGCTTGTATTGTAACGGGTAAATAGTACTTTTTGGGGTGAACCCTGTATGCATGGTTCCTTTTTGGTATACCTTACCTTGTCCTGTACGTAAGTGGTAGGAACATTTCTTCATTGAGCGCATAGGAGCGACACAACGCATTTATAATTATATCTTTATGGTATAAAGTTTGATTCGGTTAATTTAAGGAAGTAGCATGTTACCTTATTATTACTATACCTATTGGAAGAATGTTCGACTCCCTCATGGTACTAGGAATCTTCAGAGTTTGTTTGGTAATTAGCATGGCTCATAGTGCTTAAATTAATTTGTTGATAAATTGTCGGCGTATGCGGGCGTCTAAAACAGGGCAAAGCAGTAGTGAAACCTTTTCCCAGTATTGTAAATAACGTTGTGTGCGTTTTCAATCACTTTATGTCTGGGATATATTTACATGAAAGTCATAAGTTTCTCAGTTAACATTTGTTTACGCCAATTTTCGGACAGAAACAGCCATGTTAGTTGTTTACGTTTAGTTTAGAATCAGATTATCGGCTAAGCGCACTGTCGGTATAGGGTCAGCGCGTCATTGCGCGATATATGAATTTTAAATACCAATTGTTTTTCATTACGGGTTTCCAACGTACATGGACTCGGTTTCAGAAAACAGGGGTTTAGAAGGAGGTAACGGCCATTTAAGAAGCTGTTGGGGCACCGAGCACATGGCTTAGAGAATTTTGTTAAATTAAATTTAAAAGAAGGGCCATTCTGCGAGAAGGTACGTCTAAATTTGTTTCGCCGTGTAGGCAGTTTGTTAATTGTTCCTCGTTTGCAGTAACGATAACAATATTTCTTGTTTGGTAGATTTGCCGGCCTAATTTATGTATAGCTAATTTACGTATAGCTAATTTACGTATAGCTAACTTACGTTTGGTTAATTTGCACATGGCTAACTTGCATTTTGTAATTTGCACCTTGGAATTTTCGAATTCATAACTCGTATCCTGTAGACTTGCTGTTTAATATTTAATGATTGTATGATCCTGGATCTATGTAATTTGAGCTGTAATACGGTTATATGGTTGGAAGCGCTGTGTGATTCAATTATTCAACCGGCTATTGGATAACCACGGTCGCACGTGAAACGTGAAGCATGCCGCCCGGCCGCTGAGTCGCTTACCCTGATGAGAACACATGGTTGTAGCACATGGTTGTAACACGTTATGTAAATAAGGAATTGCCCTGGATGTCCATGGTACTGTGAGGTGTCGACAAATTAAAAATAAGGTCAGACTGTTTTTTCTATTTACTCAGAAACGGCGACGTGAAATTCCAGCCTCTGATTTTACAATTTCAAAGAATTTGTTTGCTAAATTACTAAGCCAATTTTACACCTAATTTAAGTCAGATAATTTCGTTAATATTACGATTTTAATAAGTTCCACAGTTACTGTGAACCGCAAATAGTGCTATTTGAGGGGGACAAAAAGCGGACCATTTGTGAAAATAAATGAATTAAGTATTAAGCATTTTGATGCTCGTAGAGCACATTCTTACCCCATAAGGATACCTTATTGTGATACATTTTTATTATTAAATCTAATTTGAGGACCCAACCTTGACTTTATTCTTTTGCAACAACCGCAAACCCAAAAGGCTAGGATAGGCATTTTTTCTTGGTCTTAACTAAAACAAGATTAAGTGGCGCCTATTTAAATAATTGAAGACTTTAAAATTAAATTTTCCAAAGATCCTTACCCATCCCCAATGCTTCCGACGAGAGAGCTGCCGCCTAGCAAAGTATAATCCCCGGTGGGGTTATACGAAGTTGACGCCCGAACGTGGGGCCTTGAATTTTGGTAAATTAAATGGTTGCAAAAATAAAATCTAAGATAATTTTGGCTCAAGGAATTTCACAAGTCATCGCTGTGTGAACTGATAAATTTTTTTGAAATTAGCGTTTATCAATTTTATTCTGATATACAGGCTTTTTGTTATACAAAAACCGATGATTGTTATTTGACTTTGAAAAATGTGTTCTTAACACACGTAGTTAATCTTATATTTAATGATAAGGTAATGAAACACCTGGAGTTTTTTGAACTTTATGCCACAAGTCAAGAGTGTTGTGTCTCTCTTATCTGCATATTTTCCTTTGTCTTTAAAATAATTCGTATACAGGGTGAAATAAAATTATCCATATACAGGGTGTACAATATAGCTAGTCTTATACACGGTATTATTTATATTTTTTTTCAATTCTTTATTACAACATACGCTTTTTAGAATTTAGTCATATACAGGGTAGTTAATAGTAACGGCCAGTGCAGTGATAGTAGGACAATTTAGGTAAATAGGGTGACAGTTGTCCTTGTCTAGTCATTACAAGCCATTTTAGAAAAGAATGAATTAATTGCTCGGGGCTCTACAGATTTTTTAGATTAATTGTTATACTGTTTAGCGTATTAATATTTTGTGGCGGCGAACTGTTTGTGATATTTTGGCCTATTGGCCTATTGAATGTCCAGATTTACACTTTACATATATCTGGTTAACGTGTTAGTATTCTGTGGAGCAGAATCGTTTGTGATTTTTGAAATCTAGTACCGGTCTCGAAGTAGCGTTTTTTCATACCTGATTTAGGTTTTAGTATTCTGTTGTGGAGAATTGTTTGTAGTATTTTAAACGCGGTACGCTTAAACTATATAGATACTTAGTGGTCTAGACTGGGGGATATTTATAAAGCAAGATGGAGGAAGTCGTGTATATGAAACCTAACCATTTACTTATAAACGAAATTAATTATGAGCTTAGAATTCGCGGAGTAGTAACAGATCGTGACATGAATGACAAAAGAAAAATTTTAGGCCGACTTCTAAATAAAGAGCGGGGTAGAGATCTTGATATTAGGGACCCTGATTTCGATTTTCTTACGGAAAGGGATGCTATCACGCATTCTGTGGAAAATATAAGCGGGTTAATACGTGACTTTGAGGGGCCAGCTACAGATGGGTTGTTCATACGCCTGCGCTCCAGATTAATTCACGTCATAGGTAGGGTAAAGCGATTGGAACCTGAAGAGGACGCGGACCATAAATTTTTCAAGGATGAAGCTTACGCTTCGTGTATACAACTGGAAGCGGAACTTTATGAGCGGGTAACATCAGACACACCTGCTGTTGAACACCATGCGCAATTACCTGCCGTCATACAAATACCTGCGCAGTCGTCCAAGCCTTTACAAATTTATAAGTGGGGAGTAAAATTCGATGGGCTTTCCCAACGTTTGGGGGTAGAAGCATTTATAGAACGAGTTGAGGAACTAGCAGACGCGAGGGGTGTTAATAAAAAAGATCTTTTTGCCTCGGCAGTCGACTTATTTACCGGGAAGGGTCTTGACTGGTGGCGCTACGCCAGGCCAATGCTCTCTGATTGGGATTCCTTGGTCAGGAGACTTAGGAGTGACTTTTTGCCGAAGGACAACGATGAACAATTGTGGAAAACTATCAAGAACCGCAAGCAACGTAACAACGAGTGGGTAACTATTTTCATTGCGGAAATGGAAGCATATTTTAGGCGTCTTAGTAACGCACCAGCAGAAATTACGAAGATAAATAGAATCCGCGAGAACTTGCTATTTAAATATTATGAACGCTTAGCTTTAACAGATTTTGGGTCAGTTAGTGAACTTGCAATTGCCTGCAAACGATGGGAAGAGGTCCTGTCAATGCGTACGCGGAACTCAGAGCTGGCATATGTTGCGGAGCCGTCCACGTCTAATAATTTAAGTCGAGCTAGGGATAGTCACTGGGGAAGTAATTCTACCAATTCCGTACCTCGTAACTGCACTTGTAGTTGCAGGTGTTCTAATGATGTTAGCGCGCTGGGTAGTTCTCAAACGAGTGAGAGCGCTAGGAATAATAATAGGAGTAATTCAAGGGCAAATATAGTAAATCAGAGTTCAAGCATTGGTAATGCCGCAAATATTAGTAGTAATGTTACTCCGCGGTCGGTTTGTTGGAACTGCAACCAACCAAATCATATGTTCCGAACTTGCAGACAGAGGCGTAGTAAGTTTTGTTTTAAGTGTGGGAAGAAGGGCGTAACTGCCTCAAATTGTAGTAGCTGTTCGGGAAACGCCGACAGGGGGTAGGACAACACGGTCGTGTTCAACCCGACGCTAGTAGGCAGGCCGAAAAAATAGAGAGTAACCGCAGGCGCACTCGTGAACAAAATATAATTTTAGAACAAGTAAATAAGTTTTTTTCTGATAACTTCAGAAAACCGGAGGAAAGGAATACCTCTCCTGTTTTAGTGAACAAGGATCACGACAACAGACCTTATGTGATGGTGACCTTATTTGATAGGGAGTTAGTGGCATTGTTAGACTCCGGGGCAACCAACTCGATAGTTGGAGTAGGAGGCCTAAGTATTTTGAAAATGTTTAATATAAAAATTAGGAAGTCTCCCCATAAGTCCGTTACCACGGCCGATGGAGCTCATCAATGTATACAGGGTACAGTTGACCTGCCGCTTTGTGTTAACGGTGTTTGCAAGGTAATCTCACCTCTAGTTGTGCCATCACTTAAGCATGACTTTATTTTAGGTAGCGACTTTTGTAAGGAATTCAAAGTTAATATAGACTTTAGCAATAATTCGTGGCATGTACGTGACGATAATAATATCGATATATCTACTCTAGATACGGGAAATTGTAAGCCAAATGGTCGGGTTCTTTCTTCAGTTAACCTTACTGATGAACAGATCTCGCAGGCTGAAGAGATAATTTCGAAATTTAATGTGTTGAATAAGGACGGGAAACTGGGGCGCACCAACAAGTTGATCCACTGTATTGATACGGGCGACGCCAGACCGTTTAAGCAGCGGCAATATTTGTTATCCCCTTACATGTTGGGTCACCTTAACAAGGAACTCGACAAAATGTTGCAGTTAGGAGTTGTTGAACCCTCGATGAGTGAGTGGTCTTCCCCTGTACTGTTGGTAAAGAAACAAAATGGGGAGTTTCGTTTTTGTTTCGACGGGCGAAGGTTAAACGCCGTGACGAAAAGGGACTCGTACCCACTACCTGTTGTGGATAGAATACTAAATATGCTTCGCGACGCGCGTTATATTTCATCTGTCGACTTGCGCAGTGCATTTTGGCAGATCCCTTTAGACCAAGCGTCTAAAGAAAAAACAGCCTTTGCCATACCCGGTAGGGGCTTATTCCATTTTAACGTTATACCTTTTGGGCTATGCAATGCGGCGCAGTGTCAGCAACGTCTGATGGACGCGATTCGCGGTCCAGAGCTCGAACCCAACATTTTTGTTTATTTGGACGACGTGATAATTGTGTCCTCCACTTTTGAGGAGCACTTAAGGTTATTGGATGAGGTGGCTTGACGTCTTTGTGATGCGAACCTCACGGTAAATTTTGATAAGTGCGAGTTCTTTCGTCCTTCACTGAAATATCTCGGTTTTATAGTCGATAATGCAGGCCTGAGGACCGATCCCGAGAAGGTCTCGGCTATGGTTAATTTTCCTCAGCCAAGAACGACAACCGAAGTAAAAAGGTTTACTGGTATGTGCAGCTGGTATCGACGCTTTATACCACAGTTTTCTACACTTATGAGCCCCATCAATGAATTGCTTGCCGGTAGAAAAAAGGGACAACCAATAATTTGGACTGAGGCCGCTGACAATGCATTCCGCGATGTCAAGCAGGCGCTTATTTCAGCACCTTTACTGTCTAGCCCCGATTTTAACCTACCTTTTTCAATACAGTGTGACGCTAGCGATACAGGTCTTGGGTGTTCACTCACACAAGAGCAACAGGGCGAAGAAAGGGTGATAGCTTTCGCCAGTAGGAGCCTCTCAAAGAGCGAAAGAAATTATAGTTGTACTATGAGGGAATGTTTGGCAGTTATTTTCGCCTGTGAAAAGTTTAGGCCATACGTTGAGGGAGTCAGGTTCACGGTCATCACAGACCATGCATCCCTAAAGTGGTTGTATAAACTACGCGACCCCTCTGGGAAACTTGCACGTTGGTGTGTTCGGCTGAGCCAATTTGATTTTGAGATTGTCCATAGAAAGGGCAAATTTAACGTCGTCCCTGACGCCTTATCTCGTAGCCCCGTAGATCCCCCTCCCGTCGAGTCAGAATGCCTCGAGGGTGCCGCAATTAACGTTGATGATTGTATCTCGCTCGATATTGATTTAACTAATGTAGACTCTTTCTATGAAAAGATGCGCGAGAAAATTTTAAGTAGGCCTGATGACTTTCCCCAATGGACAGTAAGAAATAAATATGTGTATAAGTTGATACCCTCGAAGGTGCCTTTAAGTACGAATATTTCTGAGTGGAAACTCTTAGTTCCTAAGACACAACGTCTTTCTGTGTTGCGGTCCTGTCATGATGACGAAAAGGCTGCACATTTAGGTGTCTCTAAGACTGCCGCTCGAGTCGGCCTGACGTATTATTGGCCAAGAATGCGCCGAGACATATATCGTTATGTCAGATCTTGTAAGGTGTGTAATGCGCAAAAGGCTTCAAATACTGCTAGGTTTGGATTAATGGAGGCTGAAAAGCAAGTACGTTTTCCTTGGCAGGTCATTTCGGTTGATTTAATGGGTCCGTTACCGAGGAGTAGCGCAGGTCATTCATATCTTTTGGTGGTAAGCGATTGGTTTACAAAGTATACACTTTTGCACCCGTTGCGAAAAGCTACCGCCCCGGGTATTGTACGTTTCATAGAGAATGAGGTATTCTTGGTGTACGGTGTGCCGCAATATGTCATTTGCGACAATGGGTCACAATTTGCGGGTACCCAGTTTAAAAATCTTGTAAAGGAATATAAGTCAAACATTTGGTTTACTGCCAAATATCACGCACAGGCCAATTTTGTCGAGAGATATAACCGCACTGTTGGCACAGCCATCCGTAGTTATATCCGAGAAAACCATAAACATTGGGACAAAAACATTGCAAAGATTGGTTTTGCACTGCGTACTGCTAACCACGAGGTTACCGAGTACAGTCCCGCTTTCCTAAATTTTGGAAGAGTAGTTCCCGTGACTGGAGATTATTATGGACGTTCGAGTTTCGATAAGTTAAAACCTGGGGATACTGCGCACTATGCACTCGGCCTAGGCAAACTAGGGGAAATTTATAAAAAGGTTCAGGACAAATTAAATGCAGCGTATAAGCGTAATGAAAAGTCGTATAATTTGAGGAAACGCGATGTGGAATTTTTTGTTGGCGACAGGGTATGGAAGCGGAATAAGGTGCTGTCTGACGCCGCACAAAATTTCTCAAAGAAGTTAGCTCCACGGTATGTGCTTTGTACGGTACGTAAAAAACTTTCCAAGTTAGTCTATACGTTGGAATACGAAGACGGTTCAAAGGCGGGGAATTGGCACGCCAAAGACCTCAAGCCATATTTTTATCCGACTTATGATCTGGAATGTTCCGATTTTGAGGGAACATAGTTTTGATTTCACCTTCGCCATATTAAATTGTGTTTAACTCCGCGCAGTACGGGGTCCCGTTGTGGAAGAAATGCATTTTGCAGATCCGGTTAATGAAACTTTAGGGCTACCCTAGGTTATTTTGGGACAGTATATTTTCTTCGATGTAAATATGTCTGCCTGTTTTAGAGTTAATTAGGCGCCGAAGCAGGAAGTTTGTTGTATGTGACGTTCGCGCCGTTATATTTAAATGTTTGTGGAAGCTGTAGTCAGCAAATTTTACCATATGTTAGTTCTAAGTTAGGTTTAAATCTGCGCAGATACTAGTCAATAGTTAGGTAGGAACTTGTACATATGATAGCTTAGACGTGTTAGCTTAGGAGCGTTAAGTTAGAGCTGTAGTCTTAGTTTAGGTAGGGTGTAGTTGATCGATCGATTCGATTATTTAGGATAAGTTTACTAACAGTCTAACTGGGTTAAAATAGAGGAAAGGGTCCTTATGAAAAATAGTAATTTTCAATTCCTATTTTTCTACCGTTGAACAGGGGTGATTGTGTAACGGGTAAATAGTACTTTTTGGGGTGAACCCTGTATGCATGGTTCCTTTTTGGTATACCTTACCTTGTCCTGTACGTAAGTGGTAGGAACATTTCTTCATTGAGCGCATAGGAGCGACACAACGCATTTATAATTATATCTTTATGGTATAAAGTTTGATTCGGTTAATTTAAGGAAGTAGCATGTTACCTTATTATTACTATACCTATTGGAAGAATGTTCGACTCCCTCATGGTACTAGGAACCTTCAGAGTTTGTTTGGTAATTAGCATGGCTCATAGTGCTTAAATTAATTTGTTGATAAATTGTCGGCGTATGCGGGCGTCTAAAACAGGGCAAAGCAGTAGTGAAACCTTTTCCCAGTATTGTAAATAACGTTGTGTGCGTTTTCAATCACTTTATGTCTGGGATATATTTACATGAAAGTCATAAGTTTCTCAGTTAACATTTGTTTACGCCAATTTTCGGACAGAAACAGCCATGTTAGTTGTTTACGTTTAGTTTAGAATCAGATTATCGGCTAAGCGCACTGTCGGTATAGGGTCAGCGCGTCATTGCGCGATGTATGAATTTTAAATACCAATTGTTTTTCATTACGGGTTTCCAACGTACATGGACTCGGTTTCAGAAAACAGGGGTTTAGAAGGAGGTAACGGCCATTTAAGAAGCTGTTGGGGCACTGAGCACATGGCTTAGAGAATTTTGTTAAATTAAATTTAAAAGAAGGGCCATTCTGCGAGAAGGTACGTCTAAATTTGTTTCGTCGTGTAGGCAGTTTGTTAATTGTTCCTCGTTTGCAGTAACGATAACAATATTTCTTGTTTTGTAGATTTGCCGGCCTAATTTATGTATAGCTAATTTACGTATAGCTAACTTACGTTTGGTTAATTTGCACATGGCTAACTTGCATTTTGTAATTTGCACCTTGGAATTTTCGAATTCATAACTCGTATCCTGTAGACTTGCTGTTTAATATTTAATGATTGTATGATCCTGGATCTATGTAATTTGAGCTGTAATACGGTTATATGGTTGGAAGCGCTGTGTGATTCAATTATTCAACCGGCTATTGGATAACCACGGTCGCACGTGAAACGTGAAGCATGCCGCCCGGCCGCTGAGTCGCTTACCCTGATGAGAACACATGGTTGTAGCACATGGTTGTAACACGTTATGTAAATAAGGAATTGCCCTGGATGTCCATGGTACTGTGAGGTGTCGACAAATTAAAAATAAGGTCAGACTGTTTTTTCTATTTACTCAGAAACGGCGACGTGAAATTCCAGCCTCTGATTTTACAATAAACGTCGTGTGAGACGACGGCGTTGAACTATAAAATTTACCAATCTTTTCAAAGAATTTGTTTGCTAAATTACTAAGCCAATTTTACACCTAATTTAAGTGAGATAATTTCGTTAATATTACGATTTTAATAAGTTCCACAGTTACTGTGAACCGCAAATAGTGCTATTTGAGGGGGACAAAAAGCGGACCATTTGTGAAAATAAATGAATTAAGTATTAAGCATTTTGATGCTCGTAGAGCACATTCTTACCCCATAAGGATACCTTATTGTGATACATTTTTATTATTAAATCTAATTTGAGGACCCAACCTTGACTTTATTCTTTTGCAACAACCGCAAACCCAAAAGGCTAGGATAGGCATTTTTTCTTGGTCTTAACTAAAACAAGATTAAGTGGCGCCTATTTAAATAATTGAAGACTTTAAAATTAAATTTTCCAAAGATCCTTACCCATCCCCAATGCTTCCGACGAGAGAGCTGCCGCCTAGCAAAGTATAATCCCCGGTGGGGTTATAGTATCAGAGCATGCAACAAAATGTATTGCTTCTGAATTTGGGGGGATGTAATTCAAAATAAGATTTACAAATGTTTATTAAATTATCGTCACTCTGTTATGCGTGTCGCGTAACGTAAATGACTTTTCTATCAATAACATACCTACTCCATGTCATCACTATCCTCCATTTAGGAATATAGTATAGGTAGAAGTTTTAATATGCCTTTTCCACTCTGTTACAAATATATTTACAACTGTAAAGAAGGTCTCAAGAATGCAGCCATTTTCCCTGTATTAAAAGTGTTAAATTTCTTAATGTGAATTTTAATTTTAGATGGTTCTTTTACCCCAGTTACACAAATCGCTAGCAGAAATGACACAACATGAAAGTTCCCATAAACTTAATAGGAAGAAAACTGGTTTTGAACGGGAAGAAGAAGACTTACTAAAGGTGCCAATTTCTTTGGCATTAGTTAAATTATTGCAAAGGCTACCTGTTCAAATTCTAGAATCCAATTTACCAGGGTAAGAATATGTTATTTATAATCAGAGCTGCGGTACTGAATACTAAAAGTACTAAAAATATGTAATATTTTCCCAGTAAAAGTATAGGCACTTGTACAGTTGTATTCATTAAAAAAGCATACAAGTATTAGAATGAGAGGCGAGCTTTATCATATTTGTGTAAAACCGGCCGATGTAAATGACTGTTATTGGAGGTTATCACATGACATAGGTTGTCAAAAATGCAAAGCATTGGCATTGACTTTGATAGTAGATAAATAAAAATGCCTTATCATTTATCTGACATTGAAAAAGCTCAAATAGTGTACAGAATCGAAGATGGATGGACAATTCGTGCTATAGTACAGTTGTATAATAGAAACAAGAAAATTATATTGAAAATTAAACAACGCTGGGAGCAAGAAGATTCCTTAAAGAGAAAAGTTGGTTCAGGTCGTCCCAAAATTTCCAACCTTGAACAAGATGCTGCTTTTTTGGGATACTTAAGAGAGAATGCATTTGCAACGGCGAGGGATGCTGTGATTGATACTGAATTTCCTGGCTCTCAACCTACCTCCAGCAGAAGGGTCAAGGAATCTGAGTTAAAAAATCGTCCAGCTGCGAAAAAAATGTTACTAACTGTAGAACGGCGGCAGTCAAGGGTAATTTTCGCAATGAACTATGTAAACCGCGACCCTCAATTTTGGAACATGGTCGTTTTTACTGATGAAAAGACATTCCAATCGACTTATAACGGCCAAATTCATGTTTATCGTCCAGACAATACAAGGTTTGAAGAACGATACACTAGCTCCGTTGCTTTTAGATCTGGACGTTTCTCTGTAAATGTATGGGACTGGATAAGTGTCCATGGGCCTGGTGTTTGTTGGCGAGTTGGGGCAAGGTTTAATGCTTTGAACTATATAAACATTTTAGAAAACTTAATGCTCCCATCTACTGAACAAATGTATCCCAATAATAATTTCATTTATCAACAAGATAATTGTCCAGTCCACACTGCCAATGCTGTAATGGAGTGGCTTCAAACTCATAATGTGGAAGTGCTGCCATCTCCCAGTTATAGTCCCGATATTAATCCGATAGAAAATGTTGTAAAAAAATATATAAAAGAAATTTTAGACCACAAAATTCAAACGAATTATGGGAAATAATCCACGAGTGCTGGGAGGAGCTTGATCCAAACATTATATGTAATATAATTCAGTCAATGCCGAATAGATTGTCTCAAGTAATAGAAAAAGATGGTTATATGACCAAATATTAGATTTTATTTTAAATATTCTTGTTATTGTTTTTTGTTTTGTTGGAATTTTTATAAAACTGTTACATATAACTGTTACATATAAATAAATATAATTCAATATACATAATTCAATTTTTCTTAATTAAGGGTTAAGGGGTAAGAATAGATTGTTATCTAAACTTCGCCCTATATTGTGGATAATTTATTTTGTTCTCAATAAAAGACGTTTATTATTATTATTATTATTTCACTGATGCCCGACGCCAGTGATTTGATTTCTGACAACCTATGACATGAGGCTTTACACAAAAATGATAAAGCTCGCCTCTCATTCTAATACTTGTACGCTTTTTTTATGAATAGAACTGTACTTAAATACTTAATATTAATTATAAGTACTTTTTATACTTGTCAACTTCTGATAAGCATAAGTATTTACTGCAAACGATTGATTATTTTAGTTTAGAACGAAAGGTCCATGGATACTGGTTATTTAAATTTAACTGAACGTCGTCAGATTGCTGGAAAATATAGTCCTGAAATCAGTAAACAGGAAATAAATTATAATCTTCTGCCCTTTGTGGATTATAAGTGCCAAAGGGCCACTTTTAAGAAACGAAAGAGTTTCCAATCTGCAAGTGCGAATTTTACCCTTAAAAGCCACCCCCAATTGCTCCGCCACGGTTTTTCGCATTTTTCTTTAAAATAGTTGGTCCCCTAGAAAATGTTATATTTATTGATAATATTCTACATAAAATTTACTACAAATAAGGTCCTATGCATATTTCCGCTAGGCGCAATAGTTTTCGAGCAATAAGCGATGAAACTAGGGGGTTGGTCATTTTTCGCTAGCCTCGATCCAATAGTGATAGTGTAGAAGAACACACTACCTGGCGTCAAATTGACGCGACACCAATATATTTATTAAGAGGCGCCAATTGCGTTCTGCTCCGTTCTTCTATTCCCAGTCGGGTTCGAGATAAGATGCACTTCGATAGACGAGTAATGGATCAAGGCTGCACTACCTTAGATCATTAACGATGCTCTCTCAGGACGTGATTTCCTTATTCACTATCGATTAGGGCTTCGACGCCTTCTGAATATTTAGATTTTGGCATAAAAAAACTCCCTATCGAAGATTTCTCTCCGACGGGATTGGAATTTGGCGTGATCTGTATGTATTTACCTACTAATAATGGTCTCGGCACTTAAAGATTTCTGGAGAAATCGCATTAAAAAAATCCCTATCAAGCTGAGTATCAAACTTAAAGAATTATGAGATTCCGATTACTCAGTTGTTTAGGTCTTCCAAACAAAAACTCCAGGGATTAAGACTAGCAACAAGTCCATACGTCAATAAAATGCAATTAGTTCAAAGAATGCCATTTATTAAATAAGTATCAAATAATACAGTGATTTTCACCAAAATGATATAATGTGAAAGAATCATACCTCCCAAACTAAGGCAAATGACTTTTTAACCATAGAAGTGCTAGATTTGGTAGAAAAGAGTCACGCAACCTTCCCAGAATTAAATATAAGCCTTTTTTAAAATTTATATGACTTTTGCAATATGATAAAATAACATAAAAATGTTTTATTAAAAGAAAATTAGTTTCACTAGAGACTACCTAGCTTTAACCCTTTCGCTGCGGGTGACGTAAAATCCCGCAAATTATTTGTGATCTTGTGGTATGTATGGAATTAGCAGGAGGGTGGTCAAAAACCACAGCACTTAGGCCCCATTGGACCCCTTGTACATCCTCCCTCTAGGCAGACACTCGCCTAGGCCTCCAACCAACCTGTTCTTTCGAAGTAGGTGGTGATGTTGCCTAGGGGCATCTCCCTTACATTGGCCAAGGTAGGCCAACGCTCTCCCAAGATGGATTCTCTAATTGATGAGACGGCTGAACAGTCACAGAGTACGTGTTGAACTGTCTCATCTTCTTGTTCACAACCTCTGCAAAGAGGTGTTTCGCTTAATCTCATATTGTATAGATGTTTCCTTAGCGGACAGTGTCCAGTCTGGATTCCTGTTATAAAACGTAGATTCCTTCTGGTCATTGCCAGGTAGTCCATTGCTGTTTTCTTGTTGGGATACGTGAGTAGTTCCCTAGCAAGCTGACAGCTGCCTGTTTCATCCCACAGCTTCTTAAATTCGTTGTGGGTGTTCTCCTTAATTAATTGTATTATCGCCGTAATCGGTAACAGACTGGCCGGGCCTGGTCCAAAAATAAGTTGGCCTGCTGCCTTCTTGGCCAGTTTGTCGGCTTTTTTGTTGCCACTGCACTGTGCGTGTCCTTTCACCCAGCATACCGAGATGTTGTTCGTACTGGAGGCACCCACAAGTGCTTGATGACATTCCCATACTGCTCCTGTGGTTATTTTGTAACTTCTCAGGGCTAGTAGTGATTGTCTACAGTCTGTGTAGATCCTGATTGTTTTGCCTGTAGTTTGTCTGCGGACAATCTCTTTTGCGGCTATGGTTATGCCCGCCAGTTCAGTTTGTACTATGCTGGCTCGCTCATCCATAGTCCATTTATATTGGATTTGCAGGCTTCTGGAATATATTCCACATCCTGCCCCCTCCTTCTTCCTTGATCCGTCTGTGAAAATGTTAATCACACCTTCACCAGCGGTCTCGTTTTCACTGTTTGTCTGCATTGTGTAGGGTCTATCAAAGACAAATCGGGGAGAGATACCATCTGTGCATGCCTGTAGAAGAGGCGTCTTCCTGACAGCCTCGTTCCACAGGCGACTTCTGGTCTCCCCACAGCCTACATTTGGTTGTAGGCCAACGGACTTGAGGCGTGCCATTGTTATTAAGGCCACTTCTCCTAGATGTAAATCCAGTGGTGGCAAACACAGCATTACCTCCATTGCTCTCGTTGGCCTTGTTCGCATAGCTCCTGTTATGCTTAGGCAGGCAACTCTCTGCACTTGGCTGAGCTTGGCTCTCGTTGTAGTCTGTTTACTCTTAGGCCACCAGACCACAGCTCCATAGGTTATCATTGGTCTTATGATGGCAGTGTATATCCACATGACCACTTTGGGTTTCATTCCCCAGGTTTTCCCCACGGTCCTGCGACACTGCTCATAAGAAATGTAAGCCTTTTTTAGTCTTCTGTCTAAGTGAAGATTCCATGTTAGTTTGGCGTCAAAGGTTACCCCAAGGTATTTCACTTCTGATCCGAAATTTAGTGTTGTGTCCAGGAGGACTGGTGCTTTCAGTGCTCCTGGTTTCCTTTTTCTTGTGAAGAGAACCATCTCCGTCTTCCTGGGATTAACAGACAGCGAGTGTTCTCTGCACCATTTTTCAATTATTCTTAGAGCCCCCTGCATCCTTTCACAGAGGACTCCTTCAAATTTTCCTTTGAGCAGTATTGTTACATCATCTGCGTAGGCGATTGTGTGGAAACCCTCTGAGTTGGGGTGGCGCAAGAGGCTGTCGAGAACTAAGTTCCATAGCAGTGGTGATATTACACCTCCCTGCGGGCAGCCTCTCGCGACCATTCCTCGCACAGAAGCGTCTCCCACACTGATTTGTACAGCTCTTTTGGAGAGCATGTTGGATATCCAGCTTCCAATAATCGTGGGGACGTTTCTCTCCACTAGGGCTGCCGTGATTTTTGGGAAGGTGGTTTTGTCAAACGCACCTTCTATGTCTATGAATACACCTAGGGTGGACTCTTTATTGTCCAAGGATTTCTCAATCCGACTCGCGACCGCATGGAGGGCGGTGTCGGTGGATCTTCCCAATGTGTATGCGTGTTGGTTGGGATGCAAAGAGTTGTCTTTCACTATGACATCCCTTATGTATCGTTCACATAGCTTCTCCATCGTCTTGAGGAGAAACGAGGTTAGGCTGACAGGCCTATAGATAGATAGATAGATAGATAGATTTATTTTCATCAGATACATATATACATATGCTTTGGGGGTGGTATAATC
The DNA here is from genome assembly GCA_936432065.2 of Rutpela maculata. NCBI lineage: Eukaryota > Metazoa > Arthropoda > Insecta > Coleoptera > Cerambycidae > Rutpela > Rutpela maculata. The sequence goes on along the minus strand of OW386285.2, from coordinate 148,167,021 downwards.
CATCCGCCCTGTCTTTGGAATGAACACAACTTTCACTTCTCTCCATATCTCTGGAATATGAAGGTGCGCCAAGCTCGCCCTAAATACTCCGACCAGGTGCGGCAATAGTTCATCCAGTCCCCATTGCAGTAGGGCGGGATAGATGCCGTCAATGCCTGGTGATTTGAAAGGAGAGAAGCTCTGTATTGCCCATCTTATCCTATCTTCGCTCACTACTTGGTTGGCCATTTGCCAATCCAGGTCTGAGGGCTGAGTGTCGACTTCGTTTGGCCATTCCTTCCGTTCTGTTATCACAGATTCCGGGAAGTGAGTTTCCATAAGTAACTCTAGGCTTCCACGAAGGTCGGTAGTTCTTGTACCATCATCCTTTTTTTAGTAGGCAAAGGTCATGGTCTTTATCTTTGGCGAGGATTTTGCAAAGCCTAGCGGTCTGTGAGTAGTCTTCGATTTCCTCACAGTAGGTTCTCCACGCTTCTCTTTGTCTTTGTTTGACTAGTTTCTTAAACTCTTTCAGGTTGGTTTTGTATGACTCCCAATCTGATTCCTGTCTAGTTAATTTTGCTTTGTTGAACGAGGCCCTAGCCTTCTTCTTGAGGTCAGTCAGCCCCTGACACCACCACTTGGTGGCCTCATTGGACTGTTGCGAGGACCTCAAGAGGCAGGATGTCTCAAAAGCTTGTCTCATTACTGTTTGCAATATTTTAACATATTGCTCTATTTCACCACTACTTCCGGGTGTCCTTATGCTAACTCCTTCCAGGTTCTCCCTGAGTTGACATCGATATACGTCTTTGTCAGTCCTCCGGGGATCTCGGAAGGGTTTTTTCGGTGTCTTAATAAGGTTGATTTCAAAGTTTATCCATTGGTGGTCTGATAGTGTTACGCAGTCAGACACATGCCAGTTTTGGATTAGGCTGGATATATGCCACGTTGTTAGTGTTATATCTATTATGGTTTGACTTCTGGAGTTTATAAATGTTGGTGTACAGCCCCTGTTGCTTACAATAAGGTTGTTACCAGTTATATAATCATAAAGTGACTTACCCCTTGCATTGTTGTCTTCATTGCCCCAGGTCACATGGTGTGCATTGGCGTCACAGCCCATGATTAGTTCCCAGTTTTGATTGCGGCAGTGTGCTACCAGTTCCTCCATTTCTTTTGATGGTGGAAGAGTGGCCGAGTCCTGGGGGAGGTATACTGATGCTAAGACAACAGTTGTTAGTTTATTTGCCACTAGACATTCCACCTTAACGGCCGTTAGATCAGATGTTGAGAGGTGTTGAAGTGGCTGGGTTTTGATGTGCCGAGGGACGTAGATGGCTGTCCTCGGTCTCTCTGTTGTTGGTGAGCTGAAAATGAGTCCACTTAGTCTTGACAACCCTGTTATTTTAGTTTGAACTATCCAGGGTTCCTGGATTAGTGCCAGTGTATCCTGCTCCTCATCCAGGCGTCGGCACAGTGTTGCCGTTGCAGCCCTGCTGTGTTGCAGGTTACACTGCACTATGCTTACCTCACTTACCTTATTTAGTGTCCCAGCCATCGTGGGATATAAAAGGAGAGTTAATTGGTCGTTCCCTCCTCTTCCGTTAGAGGGGAGACGACTTCCATCCTAGATGTGCTGGGAGTTGGAGTGGTGGCATCCGTCTTACCGGATAGCTCATCCTCTCCAACCTCCACTTCCATCTTCTTTTGGGGTTGGGGGGCTTCTGGTTCCGCCTCCTGTTTCTCGGCCTTTACCCTTAGGGCGAGAGATTGAAAAAGGTAATGTACCCTCATCGATCTCGCCCCCAGGGTTTTAATGTCCTCTTCTCCGGTGATCTAATTTATCTACCCAACCCAACTCTTTAAGCAAATTTTATTCTGAAGTGTTTTCTGAAAACCAATTTGAGTATGTTCCTGTTGAACCAGATTTTATCAAACTATTGATATTAAAACAAAAACCTTATACAATCGGTTATGATAAGATTTCTGCTAGAATGTTGCAGCTAGCTCTCACTTGGGTAGTCGAGCCACTTACTCATATTATTAATTATTCATTCGAAATCGGCAATGTACCTGATTTGTGGAAAACGGCAATTGTTAAACCAATTCCCAAAAAACCTAATTCCATCATTGAAAACTTATCTGATTTAAGACCTATCAGCTTATTGCCTGTACCTCTCAAAATCGCTGAGGCTTCCCTACATATTCAATTAACTGGGTACGTTGAGGCTTTAAACATTTTACCACCTAAACAGTCAGGGTATAGAAAAGGATTCAGTACAATAACTTCTCTTTGTTCAATGACAGACGATTTCATTACGGCTATCGATAACCATAAACTTAATTCTTTAACACTCCTTGATATGACCAAGGCTTTTAATTCAATTGATTTAAACTGCCTTTTAGCAAAACTTCATTACTACGGTATTAGAGATAACTGCTTACAATGGCTAAACAATTATTTATTTAATAGAAATCAATGTACTATTCTTCAAACTTCAGAAAAAATTGATATGTCAGCTTCTCGTTCTATTACTTCTGGCGTACCGCAAGGATCTGTTTTAGGCCCTTTGCTATTCTCTATTTTTATTTCTGATTTACAACATGTTGTTGAATATTGTAATATTTATATGTTTGCGGACGACATTTCGCTTAGTAGTAGTTTCTCACCTGACAATGCACAAAATGCAGTTTATGAAATTAACTCTGATTTAGATAAAATAAAGCAATGGTCTTATGATAATACCTTGCTGCTAAATCCAAATAAATGTCAACACATTCTAATTGGTTCTAACCAAAATATTAATAAAGTCAGAGATTTTTCACTTACGATTAATAATGAACACATACCAACTGTTGAGCATGTAAGAAACTTAGGAGTGACCTTTGACAATCAGCTTAAATTTACCAAGCATGTTGATCTAATATGCCGTAAAGCATATTTAAGTTTAAAACAGCTTTTCCCATTCAAAGAATATTTGGATTTTGAGACAAAAAAGATGCTAATTAATAATTTAGTTATATCGCAAATGAACTATGGTGATATTGTATATGGCCCGTGTTTGTCGGTTGAAAATAAAATACGTATTCAAAGAATGCAAAATCATTGTATTCGGTTTTTAACTGATATACCACGTTATGCTCATATTACACCTTACATTCGAGACTTGGGCCTACTTAAACAAAATGAAGCTAGATTCGTACACTACTCATGCTTTCTTAACAAGATTTTACAAACAGGATTACCTGAGTACTTATCTAATAAAATTATAAGACGTGATCAAGTACATGAAGGACACTTACGAAACATTGCTAACCGAGTCACAGTACCCAGTAGTTTGTAGTGAATAAAAAAGATTATTTTTTTTTTTAATGCGTTTCTTTTTTATTGTCAAAAGCAATTCTAGACGTATACTAGTGGTGCGTTAGCCGTCCAACAATTTTTGATTCACATGTTGCAACTGCAGGAAGCATACATATCCGCGAAACGTGTTTATCGTTCAACTGCAGGAAGCGCACAAACACGCATAGGTTGCCCAATGCTGCACACAGGGCACGGAATGCAAAATTCACCCCCGCAGTGAAAGAGTTAAAGTTCTCGTAACGTGAGAGTTAACTTACTAAAACGACATTCAAGAGGACTTACTTACTACGTAAGTTTGATAACGTTCGGTCAGTCCACGACTTACTTGTCCTTACGTAGAGGTTCAATATTGGAAAAATGACAGCAAGCCACCTCCGAACGACTTTTGGGCAAAATTGAATTTTGGCTTTTTTATGCACAAGGCGTTTTTCTCTATAACTTTATTATTCGGAAAGCCCTGACATTGGCTTTTCTACCATCGCTTTGTATTGATCACCCAACTCACTCGACCAAATTGCGAATTGCTGGGTGAACCCAAACTCGTTTTATGCGAGAAACCTGCCTTGTTCACTTTCATTGATTTTTTGACAATTTTTGCTTACAGGCGCTACGCCACTTTGCCAAATTTCTCGATTTTACTTTTTGATTCATTGCCTTATTAAAATTGCATTGTCAGTCTTTAGGACAGGATGTATAATGACTGTACCTCCTTGGCCAATGTCTTCGGCGGAGGAATTAAAGTTGAAAATATTTTGAATATTTTCAAAGTACTTTTTTGGCGTACTTTTAAAAAAATATTTGATTCATTTTTCCAAGACCATCATATACTTTCACTCTCATATTCTGGACCAAAATATATTTTCTTGATTGATTGATTGATTGATTGATTGATTTACCAGCGTGCGGTAGGCATTGTTGCCACTCCCAGGGTTATACAGCTGGGCCTGCTACGTCCACGCTGGGTTGGACTAAGGTCATGCTTGTTGCCAGCAGCGAGAGCCACATGGCGCATGGTAAAGGAACATGGGATGGGAGGTGTAGGTATTTATGAGATGCGTTACCGCATTGTGTTTAAGCTCCCTTTTTTGTGTTTTTGGTTCTGGGCATCTGCCTCTTCTGAATCTTCGTGTGAAATATGTGCTGTGTCTTGATATGGAGTGTTTATGCTCCTCTTTTTGTGTTTCTGCTCCTTCAAATCTTCTTTTGCTGAGTGTTCTGATTCCTCGGTTTCCGATGCTGGGTTGGATTTGGGTCATGCTTGTTGTCAGCAGCGAGAGCCACATGATGCATGTTTTTTCCTCACTTTTCTTTCCCAGTTTTTTTTTATCCTCTCGATTGTTGTTTTCCACTTGTAACATGGTCTCCTTATTTTTAGTTTGCTGCTGTTCAGTGTTAGCGCTTTCTTCTGCTGTCCTTTTTGCTTTAACCTTCTTGATCCTTGCCCTTATCTCTCTGCTTACCAGGGTATGGTCTATTTGTGTGATTGAGCTTCCATTACTCCAGGTGTCAATGCAGGTTTGACTTTTGCTCCATGTATTTCTTATTGTTAAGTCAAACATGTGTGCTAGATTTTTCAGCGCGTTTCCATTTGCGTTAGGCCATGTGTGGAGTATACGTGCATTGAAGTCTCCTAATAGTATAATGGACATTTTTCTTGATTTTTCATAGCATTAGTGTGTGCCGGTTTTCTTTTCCTAATTGATGGCTTAGTGCTCCATATAGACAGTCCTCTCTTCGGTTATTACTGATTTCTTTCTCCTCTTTGCCGCCTGGCACGATTTCACTGCACTATATATTCCATTATTTACTACATTAGAGGGGAAGCGCTGTGTAAAGTTTGGGTTTGTATACCCAATTAAACACTAATATTTCTTATCAATTACCGAAAATGTTCCGAGATATGTATTATTTTACAAACACATCCACTTATACTTTTTTTAACTATATTTTTTACACGTTGTCGCTATTTAACTTTTATAAACTTTTATGGGTATCCATTGATGACAGAGCATTATAAAGTAGGTCTGGTCGCCTCGACAGCAAGATGACAGGTCCAATGTGTTGTCGCATTGTGTTCGTTATTTAATGTTTATGCTCCTCTTTTTGTTTCTGTTTCTACAAATTTTCTTCTTCTCCTTCTGAGATTTCTGATGCCTCGGTTTCTGGTTCTGGTAGGGTATATCGTTGCGATTTCTTTGTGGAGTTAATTTTTTCCACTCGCTTTCTTTTCCAGTATGTTTGGTCGCTTCTCAGTTTGTTCATGATCCTCTTAGTTGTTGTTTTCCACATGTAACCCGGTTTCTCCATTTTTTTCTTTTTTCGTTTCTTCTGGTTTCTTGAGTCAGTTGCATGAATACCTTTCCTGCTGTCTTGTCTGATTGATCAATGATCAATGATCTTGATCATTTTGTATGATTGCCGTGGCTATGTTTTTGTTTATATTTTCCATCCTTATTTCGATGGAGCTCTCTCGTCTGGTTACCTATGCAACTCCTCTACTGGTCTTTTCATAGTGTTGGCGTGTGCCGGGGTTGTTATGTTTTCTCCTTCTAACTGATGGCTTAGTGCTCGATTTTTGTACCAGTAGCTGATGTGTCTTCGTTTTTACGTTTTGTAGTGGATACATTATTTTTGTGTTCTCTGCAGAGTTATTATTTCTTGCTTACTTTTTGCGTATTCTTACGGACCTAAACGTTTTTAATAAAATTCCTTACCCTTACCAGAGCCATACCAGATGTGAAGTGTAGACAGTCAGTATGTTCTTATAGCATGCATGAGATTTTTTAAATTTTAATGGCACTGAAACCAAGCTAATAATGGGCAACAATTTTATCCAAGTTTTTATTATTTTTGAATTGATTTAATTTGGCGCGGTGTACTGTCACTCTAATGGTACCCCCCTGGTAGTATTTGCTGGAAGAGAATTGTTTATTAAACTTATTTCTAATTTATTGCATTTCAGGTCTGTTTATGAAATTCTTTAAGTTGTCCATGAGTACTTAAGACAAATATTTTAAGGGTAAAGTGGACTTATCTTGATTGATTTATGGCCTTTCCTTCCTTCGGGTCGGGTACCTACTCGATATTTGTCGACTGTTTTCACTTTTTTACGCTGCACTGAAAGATTTAATCACTCGTATTAATTAAATATTAGCACTTATCACTTAATTGTTGCTATTCGGACACTACTACCACATGCGCAATTTTTCACTTCACAACGAATGTACTTTTGACCTATTTGGGCCAGCTTATTACCGGTTTTTCTTCCGATTTAATAGGCGCCTATTCACCGTAACGTCTCTAGAGGGATCTGGACCAAAATATATTTTCTTAAGTAAAAATTCAGTGTTGTTTCGAATTTTTACCCGGTTGTGTCTAATTTCTTTTTGAACTCATAATGACACTTTTGGACTAGTCTGGCTCTGATGTCCCTCGGACTCTTGAAAATGTCCTTAAATGAAATTTTTGCTTAAGTCGAAATTTCATTTTGGTTTCGACTTAGGTCGATTCTGGGAGGTTCTATAACAATAGCACTGCTGCCCACTACCATTTACCGTGACTCAGGTGGGTCAGGGGGAACCCGAGCTCGCTTGATCAGGGCGCGCTGGACTGTCTTCCAAGTTAGTTTCGTAGATCTATCTTCCTCCTAATTTTATCACATAAACAAATAATAATAATAATAATAAAAGTTCTTTATTGAATACATAAAAAATACATATTCAAACGGTTATCGACGGGAGTCCTTCAGGCTATTTTTCCAATTTTGTTACTGTTGTTACATTATTTTTTGTGGAATATTTAAAAATGAATACATTTTATGGCAAAAAAGCAACAAACAAATTTTTATGTAAGTATACATCTAAACAAAAAAATTATATTAATTAGTTTTGAATTAACGAAGATATTTTTTCAATTAGTGGCGGTGTTTGAATTTTGATCTTCTGTTGTGGTTTCTTGTTCGGCAGAGAGGTCGTAACAGTTGCATATTATGTGGCCGACTTGCAATTTTGGTTGTTAATATTTGAAGTCTGCTCAAGATTGGGGTTATCCTAGTTTTTTCATATAGTAAATTATTCGGCAGATTGTGGAAGTTGTTAACAGAATGCCGAATTTTAGTTATATTACATAGCGAAGAGGTTTCGGCAACTTTTAAGTTGTTTAGTACCGACAGTTGGCAGTTGACATATAGTGTGTGTCCACATTCCAATATAGGTCGACATATAGATGTGTAGATTTTTATAGCTGTTTTGGTTGATATTCCTTCATTTTTATATGTGAGTGATTTGAAGTGTTTTGCTCGGTTTTTTTATTCTAGATTTAATAATTGCTGAGTGTTTAAAATTCAGTTTTTGATCCATGGTAATTCTGGCCAAAGGTGTTGGGTTTACATGTTCGTTTGCAATGCTTATTGTAGGGGAGGGCAGAGAGGGTGCGTGGTTAAATATAACGAATTGTGATTTATTAGGATTTGGAAGAAGATGCCATTTGTTGAACCATATTTGAACCTCGTTCATCTTGTCCTGCAACTTAGGAATTAAACTCTGCAATGATTTATCATGTCCCACCAGTGTTGTCATCAGCATATTGTAGTATGTATGTTGTGTCTTCCAATGGATTTTGTTGGGTGGTGATGTCATAGCTGTATAAGTTGTACAATAGAGGTGAAAGTGGTGATCCTTGTGGAACCTCTTGCTCAATAATAAATTCTTCCGATGTTGCGCTGTTAACCTTTACATGTAGTGTTCTATTTTCTAGGTAGTCTCTTAACAGGTCTATCAGATAATCAGGCGTATCTACTTTTTTAAATTTGTATGGTAATCCTTTGTGCCAAACTCCATCAAACGCCTTTTTGATATCAAGAAATATTGCTGCTGATTTTAAACTTTCATGCTTGGCTGTCTGGACATTTGAGGTCAGTGGATGAATGATTGCACATTTTTCTTTGAAACCAAACCGATGATTAGGGAATTATGTTTCTAATGTTATCATGTAATTTGTTTCTTAATTTTTTCAAATAATTTTCCTAATACTGGTAGTAGAGTAATTGGTTGATAATTGTTAATTTTTTTGTGTGTTCAGTTTTGGTATATTTATTACCTCACCTCTTTTCCAGTCAGGAAATAAATTATGCTTTAGACAATATTTGTAGATTTTTAGAATGTAACAGTGATAATTTAGTTGCTTAATTACTGACCTTGGTATTCTGTCCACTCCTGGTGATGTATTATTTTGTTTGTGTAAAATATTGTATTCTATATAAGTATATAAAATCTAAGTATTTTTCTTCCTCGATTTCTATAGGGTTGTTAGGAATTTCTGTGTTAAAGTATTCGTGGTACCATCTATTTACTTCATCATATTTATTTTGATCAAAAACTGGATTAATAATACTATAATAATAATAATAAAAATAATACTGATACGCTTTATATAACAATGTACTGGTACATAAATTTATATGCGTAAAAATGTTATTTAAGTACTACAAACTTTAATTTTAAATGCAAACAAATTGATGTACTTAAATCCATGAGTGATCTGAATATAAGTAATGACTTAAATTTCTAAGTATCACCTGAATAGTTGCACTGGGTACTCACGCACTGTTATTTGGACCCGTTTGATCACTATGGAGGGTCCACCGGGAATTTTCCATTTTCCGGTGGGCCAGCATGCGCCTGTGGGTACTTGTACTTACTTCTATTTTTGGATAATAATTGAGTACATTTTATCAGTACTTTCAGCAGCTCTGTTTATATTTATTATTTTGCCAAATTAAATTTACGAATATATTTTTTAGGATATTTATGAAGATTTGCACTTTTCTAAAATCACAGTTAGATAGTGTACGTAGGGTGACCAGAGAGACTCTACAAAAAATTATGTTGACATTGGGACCAAAATATCTTGGTATGTTATTAGCGCAAATGAAACCTTTATTGAGCAGAGGATTCCAAGTTCATGTTCTGGTATTTACTGTCCATGGTATTCTTAACTGTATGAAGGATATGTACGAACCTACCGATATTGACAAAGTATTATTAACTGTACTTGATGTGAGTATGATATAACTTAAATTTTTGATGATGATTTTTGATTCCTTGATTGGAATATCTTATGAAATCCATACACTTTGGACTAATCTTTGCATGGTATTTGAGGTGAGGTGCGGTACCGGTTTCAGTGACGAGACCTCGATCGGCGAAGTTAAGGCACACTGGGCGAGTCCGGCACTTGGATGGGTGACGAAAAAATTAAAAATTTGAATGCTGCTTTGATTTAAATATGGCTTATAAACATGAAACGCATTTAATAAATTAGATAACCCCCAAATCCAAGACCAGAGCTGCTTGGAGAGGTTATATTGTTGATAAAATGTTAGACAATATATAGCCAATACTAGAATACAAGCTTTCACGACCATTGTCCAATGAAGTGGTTTCTTCCGGATGTTGCCGTTGTTGTCGAATTTGACTTGATATTTCACTGATTATGCTGTCGGCCTCTTCATACGGATTCTAAAGACTAAATTTGTTGTGTTCTGCATCTTGTTGTATACCTTGGCACTGCTTTGCTTCGCTGCTCATTCGTTATACTTTGTTGATGTGACTATTTAAACCACTGGTGCTTGGCAAAGCCAGTCTCCAAATTTTACTCAGTCGATACCCATCTTCTCTATTGAAATTGTCCCTGGTTTTTTATAATTCCTAGTGATTCTCTAATTATCCTTGGGTAATAGCGCATATTTCTATCCAATACTTTGATGTTCTCGTATTTGATTTTGTGGTTCTCATTCTGATTAACAACTTACGTGTGTACCCGTGTCTTGTATTTCTCTGGTGTTCTTTAATTCTGCACTGTGTACTACGCCTTGCCTGTCTGATATAACTGTTACCACAAGAGCACTCTAATTGGTAAATATTAACACATTAACTTTGATTTTTAAAATTTTTGCCCATTTCTCAAATTATGTCTATCCCATCAATAATGTGCAGTATTATACAAAAGCAGTTAGGCAATGGTAGACTTATTTATGGTAATTGACTATTTTAATTCAAATCATGATTTTTTAATGTAGAAATGAGAGCAATAATTGCAGAAATAATTTCTTGTTTTTTAACATCATACATAGGAAATTAACGTTATTATCTCACTTTTCACAGTAACACCTTCATAGCTCAGTAATTAGTCATCCAATTTCAACCAACTGTATGTCTGTATCAAAGACCTCTACTATATCTTTTTTAAGTAAAACAAAACTTGCTCCAGTCATTGGTGCCTGTTTTTTTTTAAGAATGTCAATTTTTAAAGAAGTCATATTAGGCATTTTTTTAATTGAAAATCGAATGAAATATTATTGATCAGCATGCTTTAGAACCCCTACCAAAATTTAATGACATTTTGATTTATGGATTTCGAATTATGGCCCTCTAAAGTAACATTTTTCAAATATTAAATAATTAATAACTTGGAAACGAATTGTATTTTGAAAAAAGTCATTCTTCATTTTCTATTTAAATTCACTTTTTCTACCACAGTATTATCGATACATTCAAATTTTGTAAGCCAAGAATTTTCATTGAAACATTTATTTTTTGTCTCTATCAGATGTTTAGACCACTAAATGTCCAAAAGATAAGTGTCTATAATGGGGTATTTTCCATTTTTTTTAAATTCAGTTTTGGTGATATATATCAAGTAATGTTATTATTTTAACAATTACTGCATAATCAATTTAAACAATAAACAATAATTTCTTAAAAATAATTTCTTAAATAAAAGTAATAAATAAGAATGTGTCTGTTTAGACACAGATTTCAAATAATTTTATTTGGTTTTTGTAAACGCCGGGTACCGGGTTTAACCTGAAATTTATACAGCGGGTATCAGGTATCATTAGGCCGGATACCGGGTGCCGGGTATTGACCGGGTACCGGGTATTTACCGGGCACCGGATATTCACCGAAGAATAGTATCATGCGAAAAGGGACATAACCTAACTTTATTAGTCAAATCGGCAGTTGACAAGTTTGGCACACATCGCTGGTGATTAGTGATAACTAGTTTTAATTAATTTCTGACATTGCAAATTATATTAAATAATAATAAACAATGAGTTTTAAAGTGAGAAGTGTAGTTTGGGATTATTACGAACTCTCTGAAGATGACAACACTAAGGCAACATGCCTTTTACATAAGAGAAAAATTTGTTGAGGTGGTTTTAAATGTATGATAAAACCTTAAAAAAAATGACATATATTTTTTTAGTACCCGGTATCCGGCCGGGTACTGTTTTGTTATTCGGCGAAACCGGGTACTCGGCATACCGGGTATTTACCAGGTACCCGGTGCATCCCTAAATTTAACCAATAATAGACAACTTTCGCTTAGACTGTAACTATCTTATATGAATGCCAAATTGTGTATTTACTTTACATTATTTTACCTATAACACTTCTATTTTGCTCAATATATTGAAAGTCAATAAATATTATATACATGTATTTAGAAGGAATTAAACGATATTTAAAGGTATGTTTGTTATTATTTAGAAATGTAAACAAAACTCACGGCGAGGATTATGTTGCAACAGAATAGAATAGAATAGAATACTTTAGAATAGAATACTTTATTTGTCTTTGTGGCTACAGTAATTGTAGATAAGTCATAAAAAAATATATAGAAATATAGTAAAATACAAAAGTTAAAATTATATACATGCAGATTAAAACTTACACTAATAACATACACGTACGAAAGCTACATTAAATAAAATAAAAGAAAAAAAAAACATTGAAATGATTCTAAATTACAGGTCTAAAATATATCTTCTCCAGTTTGTATCTTTAATACAAACTCGCCAATGGTGTAGAATGCTTTATTTGCTAAGTCATTTTTTAACTTTTTCTTAAAGTCTTGAGCAGGCAAGTCTCTGAGGTTTACAGGAAGTAAGTTGAACGTATAGAACCCTGCATAAAAGGGTGATTTTTCGTAAAAAGCATGGTGGTGTTGATGACATTGTATAAAAATGGTTCTCGTCCTTTTCCAACTTTGCTTACGTGCTGTCAGTTGTCACTTCTTGTCACAATACAAGTGAAAGAGATATATTGGTTAGATTTATTTGTTTATGTGGCGTTTGATTTTGTTATTTTATATTTTATCAATAAGTTATTAAGATGGAGTTGAATTGTGTGAAAGGAGATTCATCTAATTTGCAAAATTGATTATGATATGATAGATTCTTTCTATAATCAAAATTTGTATTTTTTGTCAGCAAACGTGAAATATGTGAAAACGCAACACGACGTTAGAACACATCTGTCATTTGACTAGCCGTTGACATTGTTGCCATATATTGCTAAATATGTTTTTAAAATCTAATCGGCATTAAAAATTATTTAGAATATTTAATAATTCACACCAATTATTATTTTTTACATCACAAAATTAAATTTCGTGGATAAATATTAGTAGTAGTACAAAGCTTTATTGGAAATTCCAATTGGCTAACGACCTAAGTCTTCCAGCCTGTGTACATTGTATTATATTTACAATACTTATTAATTTAAAACAAATATAACACATCTTATGTTTATAAAGTTTTTACAAAAAAAAAAAAAAAAACTAGTAATGAAATATATTATGAGTGTATTTTATATTATTGTTGATTACGTAATAACACAAGGGATTCATAGATTGTTTGGGTAGGGAATACTCTTTTGGGTGGGATGTTGGGATTTGTTGGGTAAATTAGAGGATTTATTAATTCGATGTTAGATAAATTGCTGGAGAATTTTTTTGAGAGTCTTTGGAATCTGGAGAGTATAGGTTCAATTTTGGTTTTTTGGTAAAGAAGGTTATTAGAGGGATTGTACAAGGGATTATTGGGATGCCTAATTTTCGTGATCTTCCTCAGACTACTTCTTTCCCCTACTTCGATGTTATTTAAGGCTGGCTTTCGACAATTTCCAAATAGAATGAAACCATATTCCAGTATGGGTCGGCAAATCATTTTGTATATATTACATGCCGTTGAAGTATTTATACCTTCATTTCTATATGTAAGGGATCTAAAGTGTTTAGTTCTTGATACAACACTTTGTTTACACCATTTTGTGTGAGACTTAAAATTTAGCTTGCTGTCAATGTTGATACCTAGGTACTTGCAAGATTGAGAAGGTCGGAGTGTCTGTTGAAGTAGATTAATTGATGGAGAATTATCTGTAATTCTATGGTTAAATATAATCATATGAGATTTATTTGGATTTGGAATAGTGCGCCATTTCTTCATCCAGAATATTGTATTATCTGAGAGTTGTTGAAGTTTTTCAATGGTTTCTCTCAAAGATTTCCCATGGGAGACCAGGCAATTATCGTCAGGAAATTGAAGCATATATGCATTATGGTCAACATTTCGTGGATGTTCTAGATTGTAATTATATATGTCATAGCAGAAAATATTGTAGAGTAGTGGAGAAAGGGGAGAACCCTGTGGTAAACCTTGTTTAGGAGTAAATGGAGTGGACAATTTGTTTTTAACTTGGACTTGAAGAGATCGGTTTGAGAGATAGTGTTTTAAAATCCATATGATATAGTCTGGGCACCGAATTTGATGTAATTTATACAGAAGTCCGTGATGCCAAACACTATCAAAGGCTTTGTTTACATCAAGAAAGATGGCAGCCGACTTGTTTCCTAGTTTATTGTTGGTTTGGACATTATTGGTTAATACTATTAGGGGGTGTATTGTGGATGATCCATGTCTGAAGCCAAACTGATAGTTGGGTATGTAATTACCAACAGATGCTTCTATTCTTTTTTTAATGATCTTTTCAAAATTTTTTCCGATTACTGGTAACAAGGTAATGGGTCGGTAGTTGGCTACATTAGAGTGATCAAGATTTTTCTTTGGTATTGTAATTACATTACCCCTTTTCCATTCTGGAGGAAAAAATGAGTTCAGTAAGTAGTAGTTGTATATTCGCATTATTTCTTCGTGTATATCTGCGTTTAGTTTTTTTAATATACCGTATGATATATTATCATATCCGGGTGTAGTGTTCTTTTTTGTTACGGTTGCAGCATAGTACTCATCTGCATCTATCAGAGGAATATCTTCAAAATGTCTTTCTTCGAAATTCAAGTTGTACAAAGTTGACATTTTCACTAAATTGGTATGATTTTTTAAAATGATTTGCAAATGTGTCTGCAATTTCCTGATCTGCTATTAATGTTTTATTATTTTCTATTAGAAACTGACTATTATTATGTTTACGATATTTTGATAGTTTTTTTTATTTGGTTCCAGTACTTTTTTCCTTTTGACACATTTATTTCATGACACACTTCTAAGTATTGGGAAGATCTGTATTGTAGTATTAGTTTATGGATGTCTTTGTTAAGGTCATTAAATTTTCTCTTTAGAACTGGTTCATTATTGTTTTTGATTTCACGGTATAGTTGTTTCTTAATCTTGATTAATTTAATTATGAATGGCGGTAGTTTATGTGAGAAGTATTTTTTCGTGAATTTTGGTGTGTTTTCACTGACAGTTTGATTAAGTTTCTCCAGAAAGAATGTAATGTATTGAGGGGATATTGGAGTTGCATGATTTATATATTGTAACATTTGTGCATTTACACGTTCCGTATTACACTTGTTAAAATTATATTTTATTTCCTCATCATAGTCCATAGGAGGTTGGTGAAGGTCGAGACAGAATTCTATGGCTAAATGATCAGAGCACAGGTCTGGAAATATTTTGCCTAATATTGTTTGTACAGAAAAACAAGTCGGGAGTGGAATTTTCATTGTTTGCCATAATGAATGTTGGTGGAGTTGATATTTGCACAAAGTCTGAATTATTTAGAAAATGCTGTATTTGTTTTTTCTTTCTATTGTTGACGTTGAAGTCACCAATTATAATGGCATATTCATATTGTGAGGCTTTCACAAACAAATTGTCTTCAATAGTTGCACTATTTGGATGGATATAAGTTAAAAATATGTGAATTTTGTTGTTCTTGAAGGTCATTGTGCAGTGTACGGTTTCGTTTAATGGGTTATTCAAATGGGGTGGATTTGCTTTTCCCATTTTGAGATGTTTATCACTTTGAATTAAACTACCTCCTCTTATATTTGTGTTCACAACGTTACCATTTTTTTGAATTGTAATCCAGTCCTTATAATTAGTCGATGTACTTATTGCAGTTTTGGTTTCCACAAACATGTTGCATTTGATATCGTTATGTTCTGCATAGTAATTTATTAAATGTTTTTTAGAGTTGTAACTGTTGATGTTGGCATAAAGTATTTTAATTTTAGACATCCCGGTGAATTTGAATACCTTCGCTTGGTTCTGTGGGTGTATCGTTGTTTTCAGAATTCAGATCAAACATGAGTATGTAAAGACGATTTCCTACAAATGTGGGAACGGTGTTAATGTTGTATTGATCAATAAACCTCTTTTGTAGCTTAGCCAATAGTTCCTGACGGTTGTACGGTGTACTATGTTGCTGTTAAGTAAGATTTCACTTATTTCTTTTTCTTTTATATCTATATCCACCTGAGATATAACCGCAGAATATGATTGTGTTGTTGATGTTTGGTGTGTTGTAGTTTGTGGAATAGTACTCTCCTCAAAAGTTGAGATTTCCTTATCTTTTTTCAGGTGATCCAGTGCCTTTACTATGTGTTCTTTTGTGTTGTCTGACTTAATAATAAAACCTTTCCTTGTTTGTATTATGATGTCTTGGACATTGGGAAACATTGGGCACCATATGCCTGCAAGTCTTGTTCTAGTTGTGCCCTCAGGAGCTGTAGCATAATAGACATTTTTATATTTTTTACAAAAAATGTTTTGCATAGCAACAGATATATTTTTTGGTCTGTTTTGATTTTGTGTTGTGTAGTTATTTTGGGGTGTACTAGACGTTTCCATCCTATCATCTGTGTTCTGTTATTCTGTTGTGTTGTTTAAAAATAGGTGCATTAATTGTTTGTTTTGAAGTCCCAGGTTGAGATAAGCTGGCAATGGCTTTTTTACGTTGTGATAATGTTTTTAGTCTCCTGCTTCTTTTTTTTCCAGTTTCTATTTTCCAGTCCTTATCTGTTGATTTTTCAGGTTGTGTTTCTGTCTCACTTTCACCAATTGAACTCTCGGAAATTCCGCGCGCTTCTTCTTGGGACATTTTCGCGGCGAAAAAGCCCTCAAAGTCGGCGGCGGAAACAGTCTTTAATGTGTTGAGGCACTTAATTTTATATAGAAATGTCTTTTCGTCACTTTTAAATGTTTATAATCACTATTAAATCAATTTAATGAATCCACTATCTGACAGCTCTTTACTATTCAGAGTCGCGCGCGTGAATGGATAAATATTAAATATATTAAAAATTGATTTAATATATAAGCTTTATACTACTGTTTTCTTCAATTATCTTTACTAGAATTAGATAAGAAATTTCAACTTGGCAAGACCACACTGTTTTGTATAAAACCATTCTATCAACAAATCAACACAGACTACCTACGTCATCAGCAGATTACTTACTTCACCAATTTAAAACGCTTTTCGTGCCACTTATTTTAACTTTAGTTTTCTCAAAAAACTGTTAATTATTTTCGCGGAAATCTGTATTGGAAGGCTTATTTCTATACATTTCCATAATATTCAATAAAAAAAAAAAATAGGAAAATAACTCATTAATCTAATTCATATTAGACATAAATTAGACAGCTAATAGACATCATATATATATTATAAGAGGTTCTTTCGGTAAACAAATAGGGATCTAAAAAAGTCTATAATGTGTATTGTTTAGATGAAAGTCGGTGTAGATGTATGTTGGATGTCATAGATGTGTTTTAGACTAATAATGGAGTTACTTGGGAAGGTATTTGTATATTAAAATAAACTTTTACAGTTTTAAATATAATTTGTTATACTAATAAATAAAGTGATTTTACACTTGAATTTTCCATAAAAATAAAATTGTCTGTTCAGTTTCGGAGCAATCGATTTGGAAAGTTTGATCCTCGTTGGCAGATATGCTTTACTTGAGCTTGGCTGAACGCTATTTGAGTTAATTTTCGCTCTTAATACCACCATTTTTTAGAAAACTAGCATAACATTAAATAGTTTCTTATTAACACTGTTAGAACCCTGAAAAAATCGTCCGTCTAGCATAAAAATTATTAGAAGTGAAGCAACGTGCAGCGCGGTTACTACTTAGATGTGTGGTGACCCATCTAGGGAAACACAGCGATCTCGTCCCACCTTCTAGCGGCTTGTATATCAGTGTATACGCGGAAGCTATGTAATTTCAGATGAGGATTACGTAGTGGATATACCATCCTTCGGAGGGGATGTAAAGCAGGCGGTCCCTTGTCTATTAAATGTTAGGCAAGTAAAAGATCCCTACTCTTCCTAAGGGAAGAGGTTCGGCAAAATTTCCAGGTTGGGAGTAGCTCGTCTCCTGGCGTCGGTGATAGGCGCTGATAGCGGAAATAGGCCGACGTTAAATAAATAAATTAAAACAAAAAGTCCAAAATTTGTATAAATAAAGCAGCTGTTGAAATTGATTTACAATGCTGCATATTTCGTGGATGCCGCGAATTTTTAAATTTTTAAATGGTGTAAAATTAATAAATTATTCCAAATTGAAAGCAAACCACAATGCTTTTCACTTTTTATGTCTTCCAAAGAAAGATTTGATGAGCATTCTAAACATTTTAGATTTTTGCCAAGCTCCTTTACAATAATCATGCGATTTCCTTCTTGTGAAGATCATGTTTGTACAGCTAACCTCAAAAATATATATTTCTTAAGATTTACATGTATTACGTAGCTATTATTAAAATTTCTGCCTGGTTCCTGTACTTTCAACCAAAATCAAGTTCGACGTAATGTGTATGAAGTTTTAAATAGTTTGTTACAATTAGGCAATCCAACGATCTGTCAAACTTACTGTCAATATGGCGCCGAGGGCAAACACGGGATTATTTGTATTGTTTACATTGTAACCAGTGCAACATTTTTTCATGAAGTTTTTAAGTTTTAAAAGTTTTTGGTTCGAGTTTTTTGTAAAGAATTGTTCAGTGTGTCTTATTAGATTGTTTGGTGATAATATTATTGGCTATAATTGGAAAAAATGTCTGTAACGTGCATCGTAGTGGGTTGCGGACATCGTGGAAATCGTGACAAGGTTAGCTTTTACTGTGTACCCGACGTAGTTTCCCTCATCTAAATGATCTGTCGAGAAAACGACGTGAAAGATGGATAGCCGCGATTAAAAGGATGATCTAACACCTTCCATATTAAGAAACCAGAGAGTTTGTAGCATACATTCCATAAGTGGTAAGTAATTTTTTGTATAAAAAACAAAGAACTATGAAATATCTATGTGTAGTTGAAGTAAACAGTTCCCTGCAAATAAAAAATGCAACGAAAACTTTACGACCTCATTAAAATACCTGTACTCTTTGTACTGCTGTTCACAAATTGACTCACTTACCTTTATAGGCGAGTTTATAGGTTTTTAATGTGTGTCGTTTGATGACAGGCATGGCACCGTGGACCGCGGCGATATAATTATGTCGTAAAGTTTTTGTTGCGTTTTTTGAGTGCAGAACTCCTTACTTGGACTCTGTACTAAGCAAAATGTATGTATATTTTCCAACAACAACTTCTTTAAATACTCACTCTGCATAATTAAATAAAGTTTATTACTTAAAAACAATCAAAAACGCCTTGCCACAATCCGCAAAAAACACTCTATTGTTAAAATTTCAAGAAACGTAGCCAAGCCGACAGAAAAACACGAACTGTTTAACAAACATTTAATGACTGAAAACAAATGTTTGCCCTCGACGCCATGTTGACAGCCAATTTGTTCACGTGGTTTGGACTGCCTAATAAAATAAGACGCTTTTTGCAGGTTAAGAATCTAACCTATAATTAGCAGTCTATTTTTATTAATCAACAATATTGAAAAATTATTTGCGTGAATTTTTAAATATATGCTTGGAGCCAGTATTCAAACATTCAAAATTTTGCCAGGGTTGCTCAACCAATGAAAAGCCAGAATGAAGCAACCAACCTGTTTTTCACCGGCAAATTTTCCTTTGTTTTTTGAAAACATAGTAACCGATTCAACAAGTGGGGCGTCATTACAATAATTTTTGCAAACATCCGTTCATGTCAGGTGTAAAAAATATGCGAGAATAGAGCATCTGCATGTGACGTCACAGCTAACCTCAAAAATATGTGTTTCTTAAGATTTAGGAGTATTACGCAGTTATTAAAATTTCTGCCAGGTTTCCATTTTTTCAACTAAAATCTAGTTCAGTGTAAGTTCTAAATACTTTGTCCTAATAAAATAGGATTCTTTTTGTAGGTTGGAAATCTAACCTGCAATTAGCAGTCTATTTTTATTAATCAACAATATTGAAAAATTATTTACGTGGATTTTTAAATATTTGCATGGAGTTAGTACAGCTCCAAGCTAAAAATGCGTATACAAACATTAAAAATGAGAATAAACTTGAAAAACTTAAAATCCAAGGTTATGTTGGCTACATGATGCAGTTACCCTATAACGGCCCCAAATGTTCAAGATTTGGTAATTTATGTATTTATTTTTTTAA
Source organism: Rutpela maculata (assembly GCA_936432065.2). Classification (NCBI taxonomy): domain Eukaryota; kingdom Metazoa; phylum Arthropoda; class Insecta; order Coleoptera; family Cerambycidae; genus Rutpela; species Rutpela maculata. The sequence goes on along the minus strand of OW386285.2, from coordinate 148,147,030 downwards.
ATTTACTTCCTATATCTAATAAATTTGTTTCTTTTTGCCTAAATTTTTATTCATGAAATAGTCATGACGAATACCACTCGTAATATAATTTCGTCTGGCAAAATTTAATGATTATTCTACTCGAGTTTGTTGCTTTGGCAATTTCTCTCTTGAAAGAAACAAACTCTCTGAATAATCACTAAATTTTGCTGACAAAATTATATCACTTTTCATATATAATATTATATATATGAAAAAAACCTTAAAATTTGAGGTTATGTTAGTTATACGATGCACATGCCCAGGCAATTGTAGGACCTTATAGCTCACGCCATCTACTAAAGTAAATAGAAACCATGCATTTATGAAGCCATTATTATAATAGGAAAGTGCCTTATGTCGGACCACCTATTTAATACACCGTGATCTAAACTGAAAATACATTTTGCAAAAATTAACAAGCAGTGGCAAGCAGATTAGTAAATGACAGTTGTATTTTATACAGTGGTGCCAAATCTTTTTACTCTCTCTCTCTCTCTCTCTTGCATTTTAATTTATTAAATCCACCACTAGATTCACTCTTATCAGTATACAAGTACCTTAAATAATTAATAACCAACTTCACAGCTTTGACATCGATGTTGATTTGATGAATGTGTTTCATAGCTGTCTAAATATTTATCCATTTGTCCAGTACAAATAATAATTATTTCATTAAAATAATCGTTTGCTTTATCCCAAACTTTTTGATGATAAATTAACTTCCATATAAAAAAGTCTATTTGACAATCACATTTTTGTCACTTTGACAGCGATGGAAAAGGTGCATCGTTTTTTATCACCGATAAAAATGCCTGTTCCTCAAAAGCAGAGTACATCTAGTAGTCGCACGTCACTTTAAAGTCTATACTGTCAGCTATAATTTACGAATATTCAACACGTGTGGAAACTAGAGAAGAGAATATTGAAATCGGTGCACCAAACCAAACAATTTATAACAACTGTGTTTTTAATAACTGTTCCTTCAAATAATTTTATAAATAAAGATAATTATTGTTGTTGTTCGTTCACATATTCTGTCGTTCATTTATCTTGAAAAAAAACACTCGAGCTTTTCTTTTATGGATAAATTTCTTTTTAACTCAAAATTTTGCCAATCAGTAATTTTGCTCGAAAAACTGACATTTGACAAAATCGCTTGACCTCCGGTCTCGCGATTTTTTCATGTCAGTTTTTCTTATAAAATCACTGATCGGCAAAATTATTTTGTTACAAAGAGAAATTTATCCGATAAAAAAAAGCTCTTGTGATTTTACTGTTGATAAAACCTTTATGAATCATGAACCATGACACTAACTTAAGTTTTAAATTTTAGCTTTGCACAGCAGACCTATTTGGTGCTTTATCAGAGGAGAAGGAAATTGCAAAAATTGCTGTAAAAGTTTCTGAAGCAAAATCAACGAAGAGCTATGCTACTCTTCAAATTTTAGCACAATATATTACAGAGTCATGTTTAATGGACCTAATTCTTCCCATTAAACAGGTATTAGATGCATCACACTCCTACAAAATTGTCCACAAAGCTCAAGAGGCCTTAAGATACATTGCTCTCGGTTTAGTAGATAACACGTTTATACCAACAAAGTCGTTATTAAAATTTGCATATGGTACTGCATCAGAACGAATTCCAGAACTGGCTCCAGCTGAAAAGAAAAAATTGACTGAGAAGGAAAGAGAGAAACTTCGAAGGGAAAAAGAAGATTGCTTCATTATTCCAAAAATACCTGGTAGCAGGACAGCTTATAGGGAGCAAAATGTCAAAACATCTGGGAAAACAAATGCATATTTACTGGTTGAATTTGGTTTGCGATTGTGTCATATAATGCTGAAAAGGGAAAAGTTGAAAGATGAAGATTATAAACCATTTATTGACCCATTTGTGATTGTGTTCAGAAAATGTTTAAATTCAAAACACATAAAGGTAAATATTTCTTAGTCTATAACTTTTCAAATAGATTTAGAAAACATCAATTTTATTATTTTATGCTTTTATTGGGACTATAAATTTTGTCACATTAAGTACAGCAGATTATGTTCACCCAATGCCTGCCTCCAGCATTCATGCAGAGTTTGGCCCCTCTTTATGACATTTCTCTTTATGTTTCTTAAGACAGGGTGTCTACCAACCGGGAAAATCAGGAAAATCGGGAAAACCGGGAAAATGAGGATTTAGTCCAATCGGGAAAAAAACGGGAAAAAAACGGGAAAAAGACGGGAATTTCAAAAAGTAATCGGGAATTGCAAACGTCGGCTAATAACTATAGGTCTATTTGCATTTGCAAGATAGTTTATACTGTACTGCATTTCCCCATATGTTTGTTTACATTACTCAGTAATATGAGAATATACAGTGTGTCCAACTAAGTCGGCACCATATGGGAAATTTTTTTATTATTGGTTTTATGAAAAAAAGTTATTCTTGATAAAAAAGTTTTACATGGCCTAAAACTCAAAATGAAACAATCAGATATCAATTTTTTGCAGTCGTATACAAGGTTTGTCGAAAAATGTAAATTTTGCTCAAGAGTAAAGTACCTTTATTTATTACAATATCGACAATCGTTATTAAGAAAAGTTGATTGAAAAGCTAATTGAAAACTACAGTCAGATATCCAATATTATCCATCTACCATGAAAAAACAGATATTATACCCAAAAATTATTAAAAATCGTTTTTTCATGGTTGATGGATAATATTGGATATCTGACCGTAGTTTTCAATTAGGATCAACTTTTCTTAATAACGATTGTTGATATTGTAATAAATAAAGGTACTTTACTCTTGAGCAAAATTTACATTATTCGACAAACCTCGTATACGACTGCAAAAAATTGATATCTGATTACTTCATATTGGGTTTTAGGCCATGCAAAACTTTTTATCAAGAATAACTTTTTTTCATAAAACCAATAATAAAAAAGTTTCCCATATGGTGCCGACTTAGTTGGACACACTGTATATGACCTTATGAATGAAATATTTTTATAAATAATTGCGGATTTTCTGCTTTAATACTTTCAGGAAGTCTAGTGATAATTGCGGGGATTGCAATTTGTACCATTATTACCTCATCATGATTTTTTGAAACAGCAGAATAAAGATTGTTAAGATTGTTGATGTGTAAATACACTGTTTTTAATATTTTCACTATTTTAAATTTGTGTCTTGATGATATATAGGTTTACACCTTAAGTGTACATATGTACTAATTTTTTATAATAAGTTACGTTTATGTCGAGTACTCGATACTTTTGTTTACAAGTTTTCACCGATCTGAGGTCAATTTGTTAAATAAATATTTTTATTTACTGTTTGAAATCTATTTCATTGTAGACAATAAAGCATACGATATGAAACTGATATAATTAGAAAAATCTACTTCTCGTTCATTACTTTTTCTTTATTGTTTCTACTGTTATATTGAAGCTTGGAAAAAACCGGGAAAATCGGGGAAACAGTCCGGGAAAAACCGGGAAAAAGTCGGGAATTTCCACGTCCGGATTTGATAGACACCATGTAAGACTTCACTCCTTATTATTTGTTGAAAATTTTACTTTAAAGCTTCCAGAATTATGGTGCGGGAGCTAAGTGGCTTTTTCGGACACTCATCGTTACAAGCATTTTCTATGCGCTGATTACTTCTATTGAACTTAAATAACGACAAAATAGACTTCTGGCATATGTCAGCCCGTCGAGTTGGCCATGGTTCGAGATATAAAAATCAGTGAAATTATATCATCGTTACAAAGCCAATATTTTTTGTGTGTACACATTTTATGTTTAGAATGAATAAAATAAGATCGCCAGAAAGTGTGGGTCATCAGGGGCGCAACCAGAAAGGTCAAAGAGGTAAAAAAACGGAGTTATATAACATCATCGTTACAAACTTTTTTAAGGTTGAGCATGTTTATTTAAATGTTTGGAACACAGAAAAAAATTCCCAGAAAGAAACTCCCCTCAGTAGGCTAGCCAGAAAGAAAATGTTTAGGATTTTTGAAGAAAATTGGATTTTTTTTCGCATATTTCATCTCAGAACTCTAAACTCATCGTTGCAAATTCTGGCTCCTTTTTAAAACATAAATATAATTCTTTTAAAGTCTTTAAAGTTCATGCAGAACTAAATTGGTCATATTTCCCAAATTAGGTTAGAGAAGGCGGTAAATTGAGTGACGTCACTTCTGTTTCTAACCTCAAACTTCTTTGGCTGCAATTGTTGTTTTGTGAGTTTGTGGTTTATTCCTTCAATTTTCACTTGTATTTTGTCAATAAAAGTGGATGTGTTTTGTTTTGAATGTGAGAAAGTATTCTCCAGCCAGTCAGCTTTAAATCGGCACAACAGAATTGTATATAAATAAACAAATCCGACGTATTTATATGAAATCTACAGTGCCCAAAAGATACCTGTGCTTAGAGTGCAAATTGTGTTTTAACTTTAATAACGACTTGCGTTTGCATTTGATAGAAAAACATGATCACATCACGGATTCGGTGAATTTGGAATTTAAAAATATTTCAGGTAAAATAGTTAATCTTTTGTTGGTTAGTTTAATACTTTATTTTTTATTTGAATAAATGTATTAACAGAAAACACATCATATGAAACTTGTTTTTTAATTCTTAATTACTACTTCCCCATCTATCAACTTAAATTTGTTCATAGGTATAGGTTTAAACCTTCTATAGGGCCATAAACCATTTTTACAACTTCTCTTCAGTGAGTACATTCAGGAACACTGAATACAATCCAATTAAAGTCACTACTAACACTACTGAACTTCAAATAGCTTTTTATTCTGCAAACTAAGTACTGAAATCTAGAGAAAAAAAATAGTTATATTGTACTAAACTCTCTGAAAGATTAACAACTGTTTTAGCTCATATAATATAGTAATTACTTCGAATGCAAACAAGTCGGTAATAGAAAAGTTGAAATACAATTACAAGTATCTTTAAGTACACCGCATATTCGATATAATTATAATTATGTCCTATTTGCTTATGCACTTTTCAGTTGTGCCGACTAAAGGTTGACTGGCTGTAGAATACTTTCTCGCATTTAAAACAAAACATCTCCAATTTTATTTTTAAAAACACGAAAACAGAAAACCCAAACAACAACAAAATAAATTGCTACAAATTGCTACAAATTAGGACATTATCCCTCTAATAAAGTACAGTTGACACTGGGAAGAGCATCAATATAAAACAATCACTATAGTCCTTTGAAGTAATTTAGACAATGAAAACGTAATTTTGCTTTTCAGGGAAGGGACCTAATTCTATTTTTTAAGTAAAAATAACTTTCAGGACATTTTATGGAGTAATATTTGCCTTTAGGTTAAACAGATATGCTAGGTTAGTGGAGAAGTAAAATTAGGATAAATTTTACCTAAAATTGGAACTAGTTGTGACCATGAGGTTAAAGTTATAACCTAAATCTGACTACAAGGACAAGACAAAACTCAGGTTATACTTAGGTAAAAAATTGGTAAAATTTCCCTGTTTTTATTCAGACAAAAGACAGCGACTCTAAAGTTAATAATTTAGTCTAAAATTATATAATATTTTCTTACACATAGACCTCAATATGAACTTTAACTTTAGAGTTAAATTTTAAGGAACAGTAACGTAAATATTTCTTGTAAATTACACTAAAGTCAGTGAGACTTTATCAGGCATTTCATAAGAAAATATTACCTAAATATTGCTTACTAAATTATTATTAAGTCCATATACCTTCAAAGTTGAAAGCAATGGTTGCAATTACGTTATATCAACTATCTTAGGTTAATGTGGCTTTAAACTGGTAATATAAACTAATTGTGCTGCTTGGGAAATATCTCAGAAATTGTGACACCTACGTCACGCATGCTAAAAAATGAAATTAAAGACAATTATTTGCGCTGTCAAATTATTTTTTACTCGTTCCTGTAGCATAAGAAATAAAGAAGTTATGACGGAAAAATGTGTTTATTTATATTTTTTTATATAAAAAGGTGGCCTTTTTGTTACTCTAAGTAATTTAAAAAAAATATCTCAAATACAGTTTTTCGTTAAGATGTAGCATTACCTAGATGCTCAATTTTTTTTGCTCGTTTAAAGCACTTGCATTAGAAAAAAATGCATTTTAAACTTTAAAGGTAATTTCGAAACACTTGGTATACCAAATTAATATAAACTTAAATATCTCCGAAATAATTAATCCTACATCAATAAACAAAAAATATAATTAATTCCCAGTTTGTACTTTCTGTACTTGGTCTGTAACATTTTTTCGGTAAAGTAATACTTTTCGAGATACTTGACGAAAGCCGTTTGGAAATACCTGTTTTTTAAGCTAAAATCGCAATTTTGAAGTCGTTATAACTTAAAAACTATCAATTTATGTGAAAAATTGCATAGAGCCTTTTCTTCTTAAAATTTGATTCTACTTCAGCTCCAATAAATATATATATTTTTTAAGAGCCACCCCCTATAAATTAGCAAGCCCCCGCACAATATAGAAACTTTTCTGTGAAGCATTTACTATTATACTGCTAAAAATGAACGAAATCCGTTCAATATGACATTATACCGAAGTTAAAACCTCTAGTTACTGTACTATGTGGAATATTCATGATTTCTTGTGTTTTTTGGGTATTGTGCCACTGTAAATTTACCCAAATCAAAATTATGCTAATATGTATTTATATCTGTTTTAGCTGAGCACATTAACGTTGCAGTGTCTTGGTTGGGTTATGAAATATGATTTGCCCTCTATGAGACAGAACATTAATTCCATAAGTAAAGAAATGTTTGCCATTCTACATAAGTATGCATCAGCTGGATTAAGTAAAGGAGATAATTTTGACTTAGTTATGGCAGCGTTCAAGGTACTAATCAAGGCAGTATTTTTTTTTACTTCAATCTCATTTTTTACAGCACGTCCAACTTTTCCCTAATTTATACAAAAAAGGCATTTTTTATCATGGTATATAGAACAGATCACAAAATATATACACAAATATACCATGTGACAAACTAATTATGTAACATTATTTAAATAGCCATATTTTTTTTATGCAAAATATGACATTTTTTGTTTCAAATGATATCTTCAAACTTAAAAATTCTATTCATGCAAGCAACAAAGAAATGGAAATAGAACTTCTTGTTGTCACACTGTGTGTCCAAAATAATAAAACATTAGTAAGACTACAATATGCCAGTAAAAATTCTTTGAAAGGGAAAACCGTGATGGCAAAAATTTCACCAAGTTTATTGTCCAATTTACATCACATCTAGATTTATCCCGTTGCATTGCTATTTTTTTTCACTTTTAGGGAATGGCAATTCTAGTACGAGATGTAAAATATCATACAATTAACCCAAGTCAACTGAAACTCCTCCTTTTATATGCAGAACGAGATATGCATGATCATGACAGACAAGCGACGGCGTTCAGCTTATTAAAAGCCATAATTGCGAAGAAATTAATTGTACCAGAAATTAATGAAGTAATGGAAAAAGTTGCAGAATTAAGTATAACCTCAGAATTAAATTATGTTAGAGAACAATCTCGGGCAGTTTTTCATCAATTCCTTATGGAGTATCCTCTGGCAAATACTTTAGAAAAACATTTAGGATTCTATCTTGCTCAAACGAGTTATGAATTGCAGTTTGGCAGGGAATCAGCCATAGAAATGATACAAACATTAATTAACACTTTTCCTTTGGTAAGTAAACAGCATTTATTATGATGCCATCAATTAATCTTGTGGCTCTTTCATATAAGGAAGTTTGAGGAATTTTGTGAAGAAGGTGTTTTTGAATGTAGCTGTAAAGAATTTGTAGATTTTAAAACTTTAATTGTGGCACTGTACAGGCCTCCCTCGGGAGACTTCAGTCTTTTTAAATCTTTATAATGGTCTATTACATAAACTATATTGTACAAATAAGTTCATCATTATTAGTGGTGATTTTAACATAAATTTTTTAAATCATAGCACTAATATATCACTTTTCAACGATCTGCTTTCTTGTTTTGATCTACACATTACTATTAATTCCCCAACTAGGGTTACCTCTAACTCTAGCACCTGTCTGGACAGTTTTATTATATCTTCAAATTTATTGAATTTTAGAGCTAATGTTGTGGACTTCCACTGTCAGACCACTTTTCCACTTTTCCCAATTACTGTCCATTAAAGTAGAAAAAGAAAGTAGACAGGAAATGAAGTATGTATACCGCAGGAATTTTAATACAGAAAATGTTTCTCGGTTTCTCGATTACCTGCGGAATGAAAACTGGCATGATGTGCTTAGACATAACTGTCCGAATATTGCTGTAGACAGTCTCTATGATATTTTGTTTTATTTTGAGGCTAGTTTTCCAATGAAACATTTTAGTATTAATAAAAGTAATGATCGTAACGAATATATTACCCCAGAATTAATTCAGTTAAGAGATCTAGTAACCCTATATAGTGATCTTTCCAAAAAAAAAAGAATCTATCAATTAAGGATGATAGTACTTTTCTAAACAAATTATATATCAAAAAACTAGAAGCAGCTAAAAAGGCTGACCAGGAAATTTATAAATCTGACAACAAAGCCAAGACTATGTGGAATATAATTAAATCAATACAGTACTAGCATAATTTCTAGAGACATATGTATTGTTAGAAATAATAAGGAGGTTTCTAAAGAAGTTGCTGAGAATTTTAATCTGCACTTTTCTAGCAACAAATATAAATCCCTTTTGTGATGTTAACTACTTAGAATCCAACATTCCTAATTTTAATAAATCTCTTTTCTTAAACCCAGTTTCTAGTTTTGATGTTGAATCTCTCATATATAGATTGAAAGCTTCAAACTCGAGTAGCTATGACAACATCTTTAACAATTTAATAAAAAAATGTAAATATGTAATTTGTAGACCACTAGTTCACATTATAAATTTATTCATAGAAAAGGGTAGTTTTCCAGACAGATTTAAACTAGCAATAGTACATCCTCTTTATAAGAAGGGGGATCCAAATGAATACAGTAATTAGAGAGCTATTAGTTTACTTAGCAGTTTCTCAAAACTTCTGGAACTCCATCTCCAGGACCAACTATCGAGTTTTTTTTTAAATTTAATACATTGCTTTCTCCTTCACAACATGGCTTTACTGTAAACAAGTGCACTGAAACGGCCCTATGTAGCTTTCGTAATTTAATTATCAATGCGCTTGACAAAAAGAAATATGTTGTTGGTCTTTTTATGGACTTCTCGAGGGCTTTTGACTTGGTTGATCACCAATTTAAATTAGCCAGATACGGCGTCCGTGGAACTGCCCTGTAAATCTATTCCTCTTATCTGGAGAATAGGATGCAAATTGTCAAATTGCCTAGTGGAGTAGAAAGCAGTACTTGCATTGTCAAGCAAGGAGTTCCACAAGGCTCAATTCTTGGTCCCCTTCTTTATATTGTAACGTGTTTCCACCCTTAGGAAACCACCCTCGCAAATTCCGTGGGTTCCAAAAATTATAACAAGAGATGTCCACTAACACACTTTATTAAATGTTTACTGGATACTTCACAATACTATTATTAATTTAAATACACTTTACTGACTAAAAATCACAATGTTTATTACTTTGTTTATCTTTGAACTCTTAACCTCACTTTCTATACTTTCTCAACTTCTGAACTACTCGCCGAGAATGCGGTTGGTCTTTTATACCTAAAAATGACAGATCTTGATTGTTCTGTGATGACGCCACCATTCTCTAGAGAATTCCAGATGTCACTTTGGAATCTTCTGGTAGGTTCTTTTTCGAGTAGGTGCAAATACACTACATTCATTCAGACATTCGATCTGTTGAAGTCTGCCTACTTTTTAGTAACATAACCTTAAATTTTAAGGGGTGCAACATATTACACTGCCCCCTCTTTAAGCCTGAACGTCCCGGTCAGGCAATTCAGCCTCTTTCACATACTTCGCCAGTCTATCCAAGTGTACGATCTTCATCTTGGACTTTTTGTTTCGTTGAATACGATAGACGACATCATTAATTCGGGTAATAACAGTATAAGGTCCTTCCCAAGGAGGTTGAAGTTTCGGTGACTTCCCTTTCTTCCGCTGTGGGTTGTACAGCCAAACCAGATCTCCTGCCTGGAACCCTTCTGAACTACCCTTACGGTCGTATCGAGCCTTCATTCGGTCACTGGCTATGGTGATTTGGTCTCTAACCAGCTCATGAACATTTCTTAGCCGTTCACTCATTTCATCCACATAGCTGTTCACAGGAAGCTGTTCTCCGCCTGGTGTTCCGAAAATCAAATCACACGGCAGTCTGATCTCATGTCCAAATACTACACGGGCTGGTGTTTGTTTCGTAGACTCGTGGATAGCAGCTCTGTATGCCATGAGGAAGAACGGTATGTGGAGATCCCAATCGCGTTGATTCTTATGAACCACTTTAGAAAGATGTTCTTTCATGGTCTTGTTATGTCGTTCCACCATTCCATCTGATTGCGGGTGAAGGGCTGTTGTCCGTGTTTTGTGTATCCCCAATAACTTGCAGATTTGCTGAAACACCCCTGACTCAAAGTTCCTCCCTTGATCTGAGTGCAGCTCCAGGGGTACACCAAACCGACATATCAAATTATCTACCAAGACTTTGGCGACAGTGACTGCTTCTTGGTTTGGAATTGCATAGGCCTCTGGCCACTTACTAAAATAGTCCATTGCAACCAGTATGTACTTGTTCCCATCCTTGGTTACTGGGAATGGGCCGGCTATATCGATCGCGATCCTCTCGAAAGGAGCTCCGACGTTATACTGCTTCATTGCACCTCTACTTCTAGTCTGTGGTCCCTTACTGGCTGCACAAATTTTGCAATTGCGACACCAAGCTTCCACATCTTGACGACTATTTACCCAATAAAATCGTTCTCGTACTTTATTCAGGGTCTTATTAACGCCGAAGTGCCCACCGGATGCTCCATTATGCACTTCCTGAAGTACTTTCGGTACTCGACACCTGGGAATCACTAGACGCATAACAACTTCCCTGCCATCCGGGCTTTCCCAAGCTCTCTTTAGCAGCCCGTTCATGACTTTAAGTGAATCCCATTGGGCCCACAAAGCCTTCAATCCAACTGCCTTATCCGAAACATCCTTCCACGCTGGTCGAATTCCTTTCTCCTTTGCTCTCAATATAGCCCCAATTTCTGTGTCATTCAGTTGTTCTTGTCTCAGGGCTCCGGAACCTCTATTTTAATAGTGTTGACAGCCACCGTACCTTGCAATTTCTCAACGTGGCGGCAGTGCTTGCAATCTTCCTTGCATGGTCTTCTAGATAAAGCGTCTGCGTTCTTATGAGATCTTCCAGGTCGATGTTCTATTTTGAAATCATACTGTTGCAACCGTTCTATCCAACGAGCCAGTTGACCTTCAGGGGTTTTCAACTGCAACAGCCATTTTAATGCAGCATGGTCGGTCCGAATCTTGAAATGTCTTCCATAAAGATATTTATGAAAATGGTCCACTGATTTTACGATGGCCAGTAACTCTTTCCGGGTTACACAATAATTTCTTTCTGGTTTGGACAGCACCTTGCTGAAGTACTCGATCACTCTTTCCTGCCCATTCTGGATTTGAGACAGTACACAACCGACCGAAGAATTGCTGGCATCCGTGTCTAAAATAAAAAGTCCTTCCCGTTGTGGGTACGCTAGCACAGGACCAGTACATAAAGCTGCCTTCAATTTTCTCCATGCCGTTTCACATTCCGGTGTCCACTGGTACTGCACTTTCTCTTCTGTCAGCCGGTGTAGTGGCTTCGCAATTTCTGCAAACCCTTCCACGAAGCGCCTATAATAAGTGCAGAGGCCAAGGAAGCTCCGTACTTCATGAACGTTAGATGGTCTTGGCCAATCTCGTACAGCAGAAATTTTGTCGGGGTCTGTTTGTATTCCATCCGAAGACACCACGTGACCAAGAAATTTGACTTCTTTCTGGAATAGCAGGCACTTCTTCGGGTTCAACTTCAGATGGGCATTCCTGACTCGCCCAAATACTTCTTGAAGATTTTTCAAATGTTCTGTAAAGTCCTGTCCCATAACAAGCACGTCGTCAAGGTAAACCAGGCACGTCCTCCAGGTTAGCCCTCGCAGCACGAACTCCATCAGTCTTTCAAAGGTAGCTGGCGCATTGCAAAGTCCAAAAGGCATCACGGTAAATTGATAAAGACCACTGCCTGCTGAAAACGCTGTCTTTTCTTTATCATCAGGATGAAGCCCCACTTGCCAGTATTCACTCCTAAGGTCTAACGTAGAAAACCATCGTGAGCCTGCCAACGTGCTTAACGTGTCGTCAATTCGTGGTAATGGGTAACTGTCTTTCTTCGTGACATCGTTTAATTTTCGATAATCGACACAAAATCTTAATGTTCCATCCTTCTTGGCAACCAACACTACTGGCGATGACCAGGGACTCGTCGACTCCTCAATGACTCCATCTTGTAGCATCTTGTCTATCATTGCCGAGGCATCTTCTTGTTTTGCTAATGGCAGCCTCCTAGGTGGTTGTCGAATAGCGGGTGAGTTGCCAGTATTTATCCGATGCTGGACTATGTCTGTTTTTGTAAGGGCCTCTGTATTCTTGGCAAATACTGAACTTTCCTTTTCTAGGAACTTGATTGCCTCCCTTCGTTCATCCTCAGATAAATGCTCCAACTGGGTACTCAGCAAGGTCAAAACTTCCTGGTCTATTTTCGTAGACGAACTTCCCTCTGTTTCTTCCTCGCACCTCGCTACCCATGTGACCGGTTCATAGGAGCCAATCGGTTTGCCTTCCTTAATTGTCACCGAGTGGGAATTTAAATTAACGACTCTAATTGGGATTTTGTCTTTAGTCCGGGTTAAAGTTCTCGCCACAATAATATTGGGTAGGGACTTAATCGATTCGTCATCTTCAACTAGGCCAACACGGTACCCTCCAGGATTTCCTTCTACGGCAGCATCGATCATTTGTTCTGAATGAGCAGGAATCTTGATCGTCTGTGTTGTTAACAATCTCGCTTTATGGAATTGGTCGTCTGCGGTTGCCAGAATAAATTCCTCATTTCCAATTTTTAAGACTCGCTCCCCTACGTCAACAATGAATCCCTGCTCTCCCATGATGTCTAGACCCAAAATGAAATCATCCATAATGTCAGCCACAATGACCTTGTAATTGAACCTCAACCGTCCAACCTGCAGTTCCAAGCTGACCTCTCCATGGACCGCAGCCCTGTCCCCCGGGGCTGTCCGAATAATTACTCCATTTTGCTTCTTGTTAATCTGCAAGCCTGATATAAACCCTGGCCGCACTATTGATGACGTAGCACCGGTGTCAATCGTAAACACGCATTTTCTTCCATTCACATATCCTTGCAACAACAGACTACTTGGTATTCTTTGGAGCTGGGAAATCTTTATTTCTCTGGGGGCACCGCATTCCCTAGCCAACACAGCCCCCTTGGTGCTGGCTATCTTTAGTTTTCCTGCTTTTCTTCAACATTTACAGCATTTACTCGACTCTCCGAGTTCTGCTGTCGACAGTCTCGTTTCATATGGCCCATCTTGCCGCAGTTGTAACATTTAATACCACCACTCGGCTTTCCTTTATTTTGCTGTTTATCCTGCTTTCCTAGGCCATCCAATTTATCGAATAGTTTGGTAAACATTTTCTGCATCTCAGTCAACATAGGGTTCTGATTCATTTCTGGTTGCGATTCTTCGAGAGTCACAGCTCGCACTCTCGACCTTGGAGTATCTCTGTAGGCGGCTTCTACTTCAAGTGCACGCACCAAAGCTTCGCTACTACTTTGGTGTCTCGTCAGCCTCAAAACTCGCCTGACCTCTTCGTCCCTTATACCATCTAAAAAGGCCCCCACGGCTAATTGTTCCTGGAATTCTTTAGGTGCACTCGGATACGCCAGGTGTGCCAGTCTCTCTATCGCAGCTTCAAATTCTTGTAAACTTTCCCCAGCTTTTTGCATCCGGGATTTCAGCTGAGCCTGGTATAATTGGGCAAGGTGTTGATCGCCATACCTCAAGTCTAATGCAGCTTCCAAGACTTTAAAGTCCCTTTGTTTCTCCACCGGGATAGTCTGAAGTAATTCTGAGGCCTGGCCCCTTAACGCCAGAACTAATGCCATAGCCTTTTCCTCGTTATCCCAGTTATTTGCCGATGCTGCTGCCTCAAATTGTCTCTTGTAGGTTGTCCATGAGCTTTGGCCGTCAAAGGAGGGAGGCTTTAATCGAGGACCCGATGATGTTACTAACTGGCCTCCTTTTTCTCTCAACTGACGTTTAAGGCGCTCTACCTCTCCTTCGACCTCACTCATTTTTCCTTTAATTTGACTAACTTCTGTCTCGACCACACCTACTTTGTCTTCGACCTTGTTTATCTCCTCTTTAACTTCTTCCTTAACAGAAATGATTGCGTCCTGTTGTATTTTTATTTGATCGCTCAGGATTTTCCTTAATTCCTCCTGGCGTCTTTCTTCCAAGTCTTCCATTATTTTTCTGAGTTCGTCTTTTTCCTCTTGACGTTGTCTTTCTTGTTCTTGACGTCTTCTTTCTTCATCCTCTTTTTCTTTCTGACGTCTTGTTTCTTCATCCTCTTTTTCTTTCTGACGTCTTGTTTCTTCATCTTCTTTTTCTTTCTGACGTCTTGTTTCTTCATCCTCTTTTTCTTTCTGACGTCTTATTTCCTGATCTTCCATCATTTTCTTTAATTCGTTCCTTTCTTCTTGACGTAGTTTTACTTGTTCTTCTTTGTCTTCCTGCCGTTGCTGCGCCATCATTTTTTGGAATTGTTCGAATAAGTCCTGTATTTGTTTATCGGATGCCATACTTCTTGTTGTTACGGGCATACGATGAAATTAAAATAAAATAAATTTAACTGTCACGTCAATATCGGTAATGGAACTTTCTAGACAAATCTCGAAATAGCACGAAAAAGTCTTATCCAGAGTCTTTTGTCACTATCCAGTTCAGAGAATTTAATAATCTCCACTAATGTCCAAATAGAAAAGTTCTAGAAATTTTCACGCACTAAATGAGTCTTTTTCAGTGTCTCTATCACTTCTCAGTTCAAAGGATTTAATTATCACACTAATGTCCTAATAAAATGTTCTACAATGTCTCAAAAATGCACTTAAACACTATTTTCCTGTTCGAAAATAACCCTCGAACAATGTCCAGTAAATTAGTCCTGTGTTAGCACTAACTCTCGAGAATACTTCTCGAACACTCCAACACAACTTCAGAGCTCCTCTTGTCATAAAATTCCGCTTTCTGACACCAATTGTAACGTGTTTCCACCCTTAGGAAACCACCCTCGCAAATTCCGTGGGTTCCAAAAATTATAACAAGAGATGTCCACTAACACACTTTATTAAATGTTTACTGGATACTTCACAATACTATTATTAATTTAAATACACTTTACTGACTAAAAATCACAATGTTTATTACTTTGTTTATCTTTGAACTCTTAACCTCACTTTCTATACTTTCTCAACTTCTGAACTACTCGCCGAGAATGCGGTTGGTCTTTTATACCTAAAAATGACAGATCTCGATTGTTCTGTGATGACGCCACCATTCTCTAGAGAATTCCAGATGTCACTTTGGAATCTTCTGGTAGGTTCTTTTTCGAGTAGGTGCAAATACACTACATTCATTCAGACATTCGATCTGTTGAAGTCTGCCTACTTTTTAGTAACATAACCTTAAATTTTAAGGGGTGCAATATATTACAATATATTATTTGCTAATGACTTAATTACCCACCTAGAGAGAATTCCAAATGTGCATGTGATTTGCTATGGTGACTATACCAATATCCTAGTCACAGGTACTAATTTAAATGAAACGAAGGTCATATGCGAAAGAGTGTATGAAGTAATAATATGTTGGGCCAAAGAAAATAATTTATTCTTAAATAAATCAAAGTCTGTCTCTACCCAATTTTCACTAAGAAGTAATATTGAAGACATTACCCTTTTCGATGGTACTGACCAACCAATAAAAACAAATGATGCCAGCAAAATAATTGGTATTACTTTTGATCGGCATATGCAATGGTATCAATATGTAGATAATTTTTGCATGAAATTAAGGACCAGGTGTTATGCTCTTAAATTTGTGTCTAAGCACTGTAGTCAGGATGTTCTCAAAACTTTGTATTATGCCAATTTTCACTCACATCTAAGGTATGGAACTGTAAATTGGGGGAACAGCAGTAGTGTAAACAGGGTATTCATTTTACAAAAATATGCAATACGTATTCTATTAAACTTGGATTATAAAGAATCATGTCGTAATGCGTTCAAATCTCTGAAAATTTTAACTGTTGCTGGTCAATATATTTGTGAAGTTTGTACATATGTATGCCAAAATAAATTCAGTCTTATTAGTAATCAAGTTAACCATTCATATGAAACCAGACGCAGAGATCTTTTACTACCCGATTCTCATAGAACAAGTTCTTTTCAAAAGAGTTTTATTTACCAAGGCTGTAAATTTTACAACTATTTACCCGAAGATATTAAAGTCTCTGCAAATATACATATCTTTAAATCAAAATGAAAAAAAATTTACTAGATAAGAACTGCTATATAACAAGTGAGTTTTTAAATATTTAATTACTTTCTGTTTAGTTAACTTTCTGTTTTTTTTTATAATTAACTTTTAAGCTTATTACCTATTATGTTATATTTACATGTACTTTTTTTTTACCTTTTCTGCATTGTTTCCAGTATATTTTTTTCAATGGAGAAATAAAGATTATCTATCTATCTATCTAAGAACTATGTGAACAGTTCATTCCAACTCACGTAACTTTGATCCATCGTAAACTTTAAAAAAATTTTTTGTCATCACAACTGAAACTTAGATACCTATGTGATAAGCATATGATTTTTTTTTTTTTAGAGCGTTTTAGAAAGCCACAGTGGAACTTTTCTAATAAAGTTGTCAACAAGATTAATAAACGATGAGGTACCAGAATGCAGGAAAATGGTTGCGAAGTGTTTATCATCAATGCTCGATAAGTTACCTAAAACGAGTCGTGACACTCTTTTTGAAATCGTAGTAATGTGGTTTAATCATAAAAATGTAAGTATACCTTTAAATCAGAAGTAAAAATTAGGTTTAGTTCATAGTTTCGACAACGTTGTGGTCGTATTAGAAATGTATTCGTAATAGCCGCGACAGTCACTACCATCGTCATTGCGAATTATGCAATGTCTCATGCATTTTTAAATTATGGAGTTTGTGTGAAGTCAGCTTTTTGTATTCATGAACATGCCTCAATGACGCACGTGTCGCACGTGTTATGAAAACGGATATATAATTACATAGTGGATCAAATATGTGGTAATGAGGGAAAACTTCTTCATTCTGTCATAAACCTGCATATATGTTTGAAACTATCACTAATATGCGACACAAGCGCTTTATACGAAATTTATCGTTGAACTGCCTTACTGTCAGAAAAATAGATATGTTGTGGATATTAAAATTTAAATGTGATACTTACACGACATTGTCAGGACTTTGTAAAATACTTTTCAATTTGTAAAATTAACAGTTTACATTGTCGAAAATTTCTAAAATAATCCGTTGATGTTCTACTTAATGGTGAAATGTAACAACTTGCATAACATATCTGATGTATCCATATTAAAAATTGCGATTTTTCAATTTCATATAAGAAGAATATTTTTTCTGAAAAACACATTGTGTTAAATAGAAATACCAACTACAGGCACAGTAGCTTAATCGGCTAAGGCGTATTGTGTGGCAAATACACTGGTCGTACTGTCTATCGCGTACTGGGTTTGATTCCCTGCGTTTTTCCAGACAACCTTGGCTTTGGATTTGGGGGTTGTCTACTATATGTGGTGTATTTATGTTTATAAAAAGCTATTCAAAAGTATCACCACCAACTTCTGCACTTAGTTCTTGTTACGTGTTTTATTTTTCCCTATGTAACCGGGCAGAATTTGGGCTGATGCTCTCGGCTTAGCTTACGGTGGAGACAAGCGTGGGTTCACAAATTAAATATTTGGTTATTACTATAATAGCAAAAGGGGAGGGGCGCCAAGGAATTCTAACCCTTAGCCCAAATGTTTAGTGTATAAGAGTAACCGAATCCCTAAAATTGACTCTAGTTTAGGTCCTTAATGAAACACCAAGATACTTAAAATATAGAGCTATATTAAAATAAGTATTCAAATATATCCCCCTGCACAGGTCATAAAATTTTATCGTAACAAGTGATTTTCCGAATCATGCACGATAGAACTCTCGTGAGAGCGAAGACTCTTGGACGTGTTAAACTTACTAGAGATTATTAATAAACAAACAACTAAACGTCCAACATCTTGCACAATGTTCTGGATAGATAATATCCTTATTGCCTAAATATAACACGAAAACTCTAAGAAACTTATCTCTATACACACGTCTAACCTTTAATTAATAATATTTGACATGACATTGCCCATACGTCAAAGGAAATATGTACAAGATATATTATGAAGAAAATCCGCTTTTTCCTGAGGTGGTGAAAATTCTCGTTTGCTTTTGCTTATTTAACAGTTCACGAATGTTATCTGGTTACCAATACCAGGGGAGAATAGGCTATCCCAGGATTCTCGTACAGGTACCCACAAAACTTATGTAAGGGCGACGTAGGACCTTCTCGTATACTATCCAAGGTATCGGGGTGTGCCCCCAAATAAACATGTAACTCTCAAGCTCTAAGCTAAATTTAAATCCAAAATCAAAACGCCTAAAAGGAAGAGATTTCGAGGTATAGCAACCCTCCATCAATAGACCGAATGCATGTAGGCGGCGTCAGAGTCGCGTTTGGGTACTGCAACATAACCTCATTTTCTGTGCACCTTTGTTTACTAATTCTTTAAAAATACCAAGCAATTGTGTGCCTCAATGCACTTCCTATTATAGAAAAAATGAAAATTTAAAGTTTCACCAGTTTCCAGTATGCAGCAGTTTTAGAAGAAAGTGGATAGTTGCTCTCAAATTACAAAAAAGCCCATCTAGTGTGTTCAAAACATTTCACAGACCGAATGCATGTAGGCGGCGTCAGAGTCGCGTTTGGGTACTGCAACATAACCTCATTTTCTGTGCATCTTTGTTTACTACTTCTTTAAAAATGCCAAGCTTTTCTTTTAGTTCAACTAAACTATCTATTTTCTGTATGTTTCAAATAAACAAACTTATTTCAACACATCAAAACTACAAAGCACAGAACACTATGAATAGAGTACCCAAAGGCGATCGGTAACCGCCTGGCGGCGAAATATTTTACTAAACCTATGCATTCCTCCTATTGATCAATATAATAAATAAACTCGCCTCCAACCATTACAACACCCTAAATGATCTGGAGACGTTATTTATAAGCTCGGTGGCAAAGATTCTTAGCCTCACCGAGGAAAAAACTAGATGACATAATACTAAACACCAAAACAAACCAACCACACCATCTATTAATTAACTAGTGTGAATTATATCCATAAATTACGTCAAATTATTGTAATCTCACACTGTCAATCGCCATTTGCCACCCAATGCCATATTTATATCAGAGCAACTGATTTTTTTTTCTCCTTTTAATTTGCCTTTTTTTTTTGAAAACCTTAAAAACTGTTTGTTATTTCCAACAGCACAATGCAGGGCCTACTTAAAATTCATTAACGCAGGTAATTAATTAAAAATTTTTACGCAACACATAACATTCTATTCGTCTCAACTCCCCGTAACTGTTTCTAATTTGGTTTAGTTTTATATCTGCAATAGCTTCTCGTTTTATCTTTTAAGAACACTATTATGAATTCTGCGTAGAATGTTGATTCAAATTTTGCTAAAAAAAATTGGCTCAATGATTCCAGAGAATGAGAGTGCACACCAAACGTTGACTTTTTTCAAATATTGTCTCCTATATTGTATACGAAAATTTGGATTATCGCTGTTCCAATATCTAGAATTTTGCATCCTACCTGACCCATTAGTACAAAAAGTTGCCTCATCAGAAAAATTATGTTTTCAACAAAACTTCTATCTAAAAATATTTTCTCTGATCCACAAACAAAAGTCCAAACGTTTTGAATCACCGTTAATTTCTATGGTGTGTTTGAATATCGGTTTAAATGAGCCAATCTTATTTTGCCTGTTACAAAAATCTGATTATCACCAATTAAACGACAATAACTATTTAATATGCAAAGAAATGTCAGATTTTCTTGATTATCATTGATTACTGATTTGATCGAAAATCATGAAAACTAATTTTATGGAGTCTGTTGCTAATAGACAAATCACAATAGAAAAAGAAATTTAATGATTCTTCACTAATATGTAAAAATGTCATTTAAAAATCTTTCCGAAAATATTGTGATGTGTTGCAACCCCAGAATGTAGGCAACACAGAATTCAATAATTGGTTCGGATGTCTGAATGTATATTTGCACCTACTAGAGAAAGAATCTACTAGAAGCTCTAGAAGTAGTAAAGAACTTGCTGGATGTATCTGGATAATGGTGACGTCATCAGAGAAACTTCGAGATCTGTCATGTATAGGTATATAAGGCATGGAGTAAACTAGAGTGGACAAGTTCAGTTTAGATAGCAAGTGTAGTAAGATCAGAAGAGAGTAAAGTGATCAAGTAGTACACAGTGTAATACAAGTAAAGTAATTAATTGGTTGTAAATAGTAAGTTAATAAATTAGTGTTTAGTGTTACCCTGGTGTTGTAATTTCCGAACCCAAGATACAGGGTGTTTACAAAAAGGGTGTAAGCACGTCACAATTGGTGTCAGAAGCGGAATTATAACAGAAGATTTCTGGACAGTTCGAGAAGGTTTCTACAGTGTTCTTCTCGGGAATTAGTGGTGACACCGAGAATTGACTTACGGGACATTGTTTAAGGACTATTTTTGGACTCAAAACTGTGAAAAAGTGCCTTTTCGGGAAAGTGATAGAGGCACTGAAAAAGACTCATTTGTGTTAGTGCGTGAAAATTTCTAGAACTTTTCTATTTGGACATTAGTGGATAGTGACAAAAGACTCTGGATAAGACTTTTTTGTGCTGTTTCGAGATTTTTCTGGAAAGTTCCATTACCGATATTGACGTGACAGTTAAATCTATTTTATTTTAACATAATCTCATGCCCATAGAAACAAGAAGCGTGGCAGCAGAGAAACAAATACAGGACCTGCTTGCGGAATTTACGAGGACGATGAAGCAGTAAAGAGAAGAAAAAGACGAGCAAGAAAAGCGACGTCAAGAGGAGGAAAAATGGCATCAAGAAGAAAAAGAAGAGCATGAAAGAAGACGTCATGAGGAGGAAAAACGACATCAAGAAGAAAGAGACGAACAAGAAAAGCGATGTCAAGAAGAAAAAGGAGAGCAAGAAAGAAGACGACAAGAGGAAGAAAAACGGCGTCGAGAAGAAAGAGACGAATTGAAGAAAATTATGGAAGGCCTGGAAATAAGACGCCAAGAAGAAAAAGCCGAACTGAGAGAAATGATGGAGGACTGAAAATACAACAGCAAGAGGAGAAAGAAGAACAAGAAAGACGCCAGGAAGAATTACGGAAAATTCTGAATGAACAAATCAAAATACAACAGGACGCTATAATTTCATGGTGTTTACAAAAAGGGTGTAAGCACATCACAATATTTTCAAAATATTTGGGAATTATCCATAATCAAATTAATTTTTTGACTAACCCTGTAGAGCTGGCAAGGATTTGTCAACTAAAAAGGGGGTTTCTGGTGAAGCAAACCTTTTCATCAAGAAATACTTTTTCTCATAAAATCAAAAATTAAAAAATGTTTCCTCTTTCGGACTCCATCCTTGGATACAGTAGATAGAAGCATAGTGGGTAATAGGCTAAATACTATTACTAGGTAAATGTAATAAAGCAGGGTGCATTGCCCTGCGAATTTGCAATTCATAATAAACTACTTGAAATGCTTAATTTTATTAAACACAATTGAATTCATGCTAAAAAAAGATTCATTTAATTCTTTTTCTAATTTAATATCGAAAATTATTACTTTTTCTAACTCATTCCAGTTAGGAATGATGTAGAATGTTGATTTAAATTTTGCTAAAAAAAAATTGGCTCAATATGATTCCAGAGAATGTGAGTGCACACCAAACGTTGACTTTTTTCGAATATTGTCTCCTATACTATATACGAAAATTTGAATTATTGCTGTTCCAATATCAGCTAGTCGTGAAAAAGGGAAACAAATGAATATCACCAGTAAAATCATTTATTATAAATATTTACTACAAAATCATGGCATTTCTTAAACAAGCATTCTCAGGGCATTTTGTTGTATCGGCTTATACTGATTATTTGTTTTTTAATGTTTTTGAAGACACTTGCTATTTGTTTCGTATTGAGTTTGAATTTTCGAAGTAATAACTTTCGATACCCAATTAGAAAAAGTTACGTGTGCTATTCCTTAGGAAAATTAGATTTCTCATATTTTTCTGTCTTGATAAAAAAAAATGTCTAGGATGGAAAAATCTCACTTTCCCCAACTGAGTGCACAACTATTTCGTGTGTTTGGATGATGGATGACATCTGTTAAAAATCAGCACAATATATTTTGAAATAATTTCTTACATATTTATCTGTTTAATAATACTCTTATTTTAGATAAACCAGCGACTTCTGGCTGCGCAGGTGTGCGGAATCTTTATAACAGTAGAGAAAAGAAATTTCGAGAGCAGATTGCCGACATTAACCCCATTAATAATGAAACAGTTTGGGCTAGATCACTATCCAGGAAAGTTTGTAAAACTGAAGAAAGACGAAGAAAGCGAGTCTGAAGAAGATCTGAGACTGAAGGACCATCATTTGTTTCAAGTGTTACAGATGTTACTAAAAGTGTGTGAACAGTGCCCATCATTTTTAAAACAAAAAGAAACTATTGAGAACTTAGCCGTCCATGTACAAACGCTGCTGGCTTACCCGCATGACTGGGTCAGGGTAACAGCAGCACATTTTCTTAGTTTTGTTTTGTCAGCTATAGATGTTGAACATTTGTCGGAATTAATTATTTCAAACAAGTCGGACGATGATGGATATCTTTGTACCGATCCAATTAATGCAGTTAAATCTTTAACCTTGGACTTGTGCGATCAATTGCAACCAGATGGAGTTAAAAGTGAATTACTTGAACACGTCATGAAAAATTTGGTTTATATGGCTATAGTTCTTCAAAGAATACCCGTTAAAGATAATAATGATACAAAAGTTAATTTACTCTGGTTGACCAAACGTATGAGGAAGGCAGTTAATGCAGAGGTAGTTCAGAATTCATCCAGTATAGTTATAAGAACAGAAGTATTTAAATGGATTGGAGCTCTGGGTTCATTACTAGATGCTGATGTAATTTTACCGGTCCTGCCTCATTTATTAGCTCCACTTGTCCGAGAGATGATCACTACTGATGAAAAAAATGCGCCTCTTAGGCAACAATCAAAAGCGGTGGCAGGTATACTGAAGAAAAAGATAGGCATGGAGACATACCTTAGTACATTGTCAAAATTGCACCAAACGTTGTCTGTGAAAAGAGCAGAAAGAAAGAGAACGAGAACTCAGCTAGCTGTAACGGATCCAGAAACTTTTGCTAAAAAGAAAATAAAGAGACACGAAAAAAAGAGAGAATCAAAGAAAAGGAAACTGGCTGAAAGAAAGGGTACGAAAAGGACTTTTAAGAAAAGAAAGGTTGTTGACCTGGAAGATAATTCCGAAGTTATGTAAACAATTTGGAGGTGTCTCATTTTATTTTGGCCTAGAGAGAATGTAAGATGCTGGGCATCTAAAATCAGAGGAAAACGCTAATGATTCCCTGATTAAATCTGCGATTAATGGACAAATTAGCTTCATTTACTACAATGATGATGATAGCAAACTGAAATATATTTCTTGTTATTAAAGAAAATTGATTTGCACAACCAGAGATGCCAATTCTGTTTGTATAGTGTTAGGAAAACATTTTGATCTGAATTTGTGAACATATTGAAAAATTAGAAAAAAAATTGTTTTAAATCAGGACGAAGATTTTAATTGAATTTTTTTTTATTGCTTTTATGCATCACCAGCTATAGTTTTTGAAATTTGCAATCCCAGACATAAAGAGAATCCTACAGATAAATTTGGATTAATGATTTATAAGATGGTTGTTCGACATGAAATTATAAATAAAAAACCTGGAAATTCACATCTAAATTCTAAATGTTTTCGAAGCAAAATCGTAACACTATACAGACTTATTAAAATAGAAAAAATAGTGTGTACAGTTAGGATGATGTTTGTATATATTGTAAATATTAAAAAAATAAATTATTCCTTATCAACATAAGTGACTTAAACACATACAACCACAACTTTTTCAACCTCACAATATATGGATATAAAATTAAATAAACCAATGTTAATTTCACACCTTTCACCTCCGATCACAAAGTGATAATAATAAGATTACAGGGAGTGTGGAACGTGCTGGGAGCAGCACATCCGTCTCACTTCCTAAATTCTCCTATTTCTTTCTTGATCTTGTTTATCACACACATATAAAACTACATTTGCTGAATTTGTATATACCTATATCCACGAGAACATAGGATATGCATACAATTAATCTGAGTTAAAAGCACATATTTTGTATCTTATGTTGTGGAAAAAGCCTGCTTAAATTTCTATGATATACTTAACAACATTTTTGACTCTTGCATACCAAAATTCAGATCCAAAACAGCAAGGAAATACCCTCCATGGTTTACCCTCAATATCATAAAAGATATAAAATTAAAAGCTCAAAAATTAAAAGAATATAAAAGAAACGGCGATATAATATATTATAATGATTTTAAGCACCTGAGGAAAAAAATCAAATCCGGTATAGATATAACTCATAAAGATTATGTTCGCACGGTCGAAAATAATATTAGAGACGATCCAATGAAATTTTGGGCCTTTTTAAAGAGCAAAAAGGGAACAAGTAACATATCAAATGTAATGCAATATAATGGAAATGAATTATCTGTCCAAATACTAAATGCGTTTGCGGACTTTGTTCAAAATTCTTTTTCACCTCCTAGTGATTACATGGGAGATATAGAAAACGGACACAGCTTTAATAATAACTCGCTAATACATGTATTGGAATTTAAGGATGATGTGAGAAAAGCACTTAAAAAAATTAAAAATAAAATGACCACTGGCCCAGACGGCATACCTGCATTTCTGCTAAGAGATTGTGCGTGTATTTTTGCCACACCTTTAGTAACAATTTTTAATTTAATTTTAAAAAACGGTGATTTTCCGGATATATGGAGACGTTCTAAAGTTTGTCCAATTTTTAAACAGGGTGACAAATCTGACATATCAAACTTTCGCGCCATTTCAATAATATGTAATTTTGCAAAAGTAGTTGAATTTCTGCTACATGATGTCATTTATGATCAAATCAGTACAAAAATCACTATTCATCCACACGGTTTTATGAAAGGGCGCTCTACAACCACCAATCTCCTTTGTGTTACAATTTATTTTGGAATCCATCGACGATCAATCCCAAACCGACATAATTTATACCGATTACTCCAAGGCATTCGACAGACTTGACCATAATATGCTGCTTAGAAAGCTAAATTATGCCGGACTTTCTGATAGCTTGATAACATTATTCAGGTCTTACCTGTCAAACAGAGTCCAATATGTTACATTCAATGGATTCAAGTCTGTCGAATACGTTGCTACCTCGGGAGTACCGCAAGGGTCGGTTCTTGGACCACTATTTTTCACAATATTTATTAATGACATAGCGAATGACTTAACAGACAAAGTTAATTATTTAATGCAACGGTTTTCAACCTTTTTCTAACCACGACCCCCTTATAAAAAGAAAAAACAAGTTTACCCTCTTGCGACCCCCCAACCTCGATCTCTATTAATAACATCTAAAATCAATCAAATTTTAAAATTTTTTGTTGTAGTTTTTGGTATGATTTCTCATTAAAAATTGGTTTCATTAAAATTGCATGTGTGTACTTAGATTTTAGAATGAATGATTTAACTTTATTGGTTTTTTTCTCAATAGCTCGGGATCCCCTTGGAATTGCTTCGCGACCCCCCAGGGGGTCCCGACCCACAGGTTGAAAACCGCTGATTTAATGTATGCTGATGATTTGAGGCACTTTTCCATAATTTATACCATTGACGATTGTCTCCTTATCCAGGAAAATTTAAACAAAATTAGTAACTGGTGTACTAAATACAATCTTCCATTAAATTCGCAGAAATGCAATGTTATGTCTTTTACACGTAAGCTCATACCAGTTTTCTACGATTACAATATAGGCAATAATGTTTTATCTTTGATAAAACCCTCTCTTTTAATACATATATTAGCACCATAGTATAAGAAGCCAGCAAGACATATGGGTTCATAGTTAGAAATTCCCGTGATTTTTCAAAACCAGATACGCTTAAGATGCTCTATTGCTGCTGTGTCAGATCCAAGCTTGAATATGCGTCACTTGTTTGGACCCCACACTATAATGTACATGTCAACCAGTTAGAATTGGTTCAACACAAATTCCTTAAATTTATGTATTTCAGATCTGAAGGTACTTACCCAGCGATCGGTTTTCCACAAGAGGACCTGCTGGATAAGTACTCTTTGGTTAGTTTAAGCCGTAGGCGAGAATGCTTGTCCCAAATTTTTCTTTTTAAAATCATTAAAAATGTTGTTGACGCACCAACATTACTGTCAAAACTATCTTTTAACATCCCCAGAACAATGTCCCGTAATAGTTCTGTATTTTACCTAGCTACGCCTCGTACATATCCTAAAGTTTTTACCCATTTATGTAATATACCATAATCACAACGCAATCTGTGGTGATATAGACATTTTTAATTGCTGCCTGAATGCTTTAAAGACATATTACCAAAGAAACTAGTTGAACTTGTTTGTCTTTCCTTTTGTATTTCATCTTTTATATAATGTTAAAAATATTATAGTTTGTTTTTTATCTCCTTTGTTATTTACCATAAGTTATATTTTAATCTCTGAGATACATTTTTTATTTATACATGCTTAATGTTTGTTAGCATAATTCTGAGTAGAATTTCTTTGTACCTCCCTGTCCTTTAGTTGGGTCAAGTACCTGTTGGACAGTGTAATTAATTAAATAAATAAATAAGTAAAGTAATCGTTAACTACTTATTACGGTTAATGAGAAAAATCAGCTCAAATGAAATCTTTTATATAGATTATATTAGATTATAAACAGAGAACCTGGTCAGTTGGCCTTGACCACCGTGACCTCCTCTTGTGACACTTGTGCTTGGATGGTTTTCTTCAGAGCATCAGATTTATCCTTTCCAGGGCCGTTCCTACCGGGAGGAAATTGTGTGTTCAACACGCAGGCGCCACATTTAGTGAGGTGCCAAAATGTGAAATAATAAAGAGGATTTTAATTTATTAATTAAAAAAATGAATAAATGTAAATGCAGTCAAAAGTGTAAGTGAAGCTTAAGCAAGATGGTCATTGTCATCATATGCCATATATGCATCTGAATTTATGTCAGTGCCAAAGCGGAGAACCAGTGAACTGATTAATGGGTCATTCTTTGTTTATGTGACAAATTGCGTATCTTGCTTCTTTATGTTTATTGTTATCTTTGGTATTAAAAATAATAAGATTAGTAATACCACAGAGTACAGTAACTATACAGAGGCAAAAGCAAGCCTTCCCGCCAAAACCAAATTTGTATATGCATCGCCATTTTTTAAATGGTATATCAATCAACTTCACTTTTGCGTTGACACTGTTGACGTTTTAAGTTTGGATTTGTGAGTTTTATTTCCACTTATTTTGGGAGGATCAAAACATTGGCAGAGAATTAAAATTTTCATAAATAGAACCTAATGCCCAACTCAACTGAAAATAGGCGCTGATTATAAACAATTCAAATGGTAATATTTTTCAATCCGTCTCGAAATACACTGTTTTCTCAGTGTATCCTTAGAAATAAAGAAAAAATAGAAACAAATTAACAAGGTAACAGAAATCAAGCCTTCAAAACTCAAAGGTGCCGTCAAAGTTTTCGCCTCAGTTGTAACGATCTAAAAATAGAAGCAAGGTCAAATTTTAGAAAATAAGTAATATAAATTGTATTTTTTATAAGTAAAATTTAGTAAGTACGCCCCTGCATTGTTTTGGTAGAGACCCAACTTGTGGCCCTAGTTCACAAATGCAAGAGGCATAACTGCCTTATTTTGACCATTATTGTTTTCGCGGTAACGCTATCCCCACTAAAACTAGAAAAACGTGGGCTGTATAAAGGCCGAGGGTGTAAAATACGCTGGAGTTAGGAGATTTGAAGCGAGAGTGGTTCAAGCAGTGCGAGGGGAATTTGTCCCCAGCAACAGCCACTTGTGGCTGGGCTTGGCCCAGGCATTGTATTAAGTCTCCGTAGAAATTATAAGATGAGAATTTGCATCGACTAAATAATTCATCTACGGCATTCAACATTAGCTATTAATAAAGTCTGCAGCCCGTATACATTTTTTATTTGTACTTGTAAATAATTAGTATATTAAAATTATCATGAGTGCTTCGTAGAAGATTTATAGTGATACCTGATTTTACGATTTGTAAGTACCAACCTTCAAGTAAACTGTTCCTGATTTGCTGTAGGAACAAGTGTTGCTTTATCACCGTTTTATTTTGCTGTTCCCATCCAATTCTACCTTTGGTTCCAGCGCCAGAAGGTAATTTTTGTGTTTTAGTGCGCGTTTTCCGTTTCGTGAAATTTAATTTCTTTTAATGCAATTTTGTTATTTTATGGAAATGCTTGCTAACAGCGCAGCTGTTATTTTGTTGTAAACTAATCAATAATTAATTATAATTAAGATTCTGCAATTTTGGAGTAAGTTTTATGTAGTCATGTCATTTTTGTAGTAATAATTATTAGTATATCAGCTGGCCACCATTTTAGTTTTTTTGGGTGATTACACTCAAAGAAATAGTGGGTAAATTCAACAAAAAAAAATGGTTAACTAACAATATCGTTAATTTTGTTAAACTAAATTATATTGATGATATTTTTAAACAAGAGGTGATTGTTATTTTAATTAATAAAAAGTTGTCGTACAACAAAACAAATATTAACTTAAAAAATAGGTGAATAAGACTATTATTTTTTTCATCTGACTATTATTTTGTTGAATTCTCTTAAATTAAACTAGATAATAGTATATTCTATTTTTAACTATTATCGAATTGTAATTCTAACCCAGTATTAGTTCGCTGTATTATTGTACTTGGTGGACAAACCAATATTATTGTCGTCGTCTAGAAGTTGTAAAAGAATTACCATAAAATTTGCTTGCTTGCCACGTAGTCAGAAATTATTCCGAGATGACGCCACATACAAATCACTGACAATAATCAATCATGCATTATCTTATACTCTTATGAATTTATAGAAAATTAATAACATGATTGCAATGTTCAAATTCTCTCAGGATCATCGATATATTTGGATGGGTCTTATCTCTAATCTTTGGTTTGGGTGGTCTGATGTCTCAATACTGAGATTTTGGCTAACCAAAAAAAACTTCATCATACAATAAAGTGTAGATCAACCTAAAAATTAGTTGGTGAACAAAAAACAAAGTCGTACTATTTAATTGCAGACCAAATTGAAAATGGTTAGTGAACATAAAAAAATGTCATTGTACTATTTAATTTGTTACAAGAAGATATGATTATTAAACTACTATTTGTTTACGAAAACAAATAAAGTTGTATGACTATTCTTTTCTGATTGATTTAACTGATGAAACTAGATAGGCGCGATTTCATATGCTCTTTTTGGTTGAATTTACCTATCATTTTCTTTGAGTGTAAAAATCACATTTTAACTTTTTGATTCATTCTATATTTTGTACATTTTTTGAGTACATTGTTTTATGCATTTTTCTGTCTTTTTGGTACGTAATATTAAACGAATATAGCCTTGTTGCCTACGCCCAGAGATTTTGTGCTCTCTTTTTGTTTGTAAATTTGATTTTTGGTAATATACCTATTTGTTTATTTATAGTTCGTGTATTATTACCTTGTTCACTTTTCTCTTTCAGGTAAATAATTAAATAATATTTTCTTGTAGCTTCCTAGGAGCTTTCTTGTTTTTGTTTTTGATAATTTATTAAGAAAATAACGAACGTTATACTGTGTAGTTACTGTACTCTTTGGTAATACATGACCTAATGGTTTTCAAGATTTTATTGTAAGTGTTGTAAGTCATTCCCAAGTGTGGCAACTACTCTACGAATTTTATTGACGTTACCAATAAGTGTCGCCTTCGGGTGAGCAGCATTTTTCTAGATTAAAAATCATTAAAAATTATTTAAGAAGCACATGGGGTAAGCCCGATGTCAGATTTGGCAATAATATCAATTGAAAAAGAAGTATGAGAACATATTGACTATACCGATGTGATAGCTACATTGGCTAGGAATAAGGCTTGTCTTGTACACTTTTCATTTTTTTAAGTAACATGTAACAACGTGTGTATATAGTAAATAATTTTTTGAACACTTGACAAACACCTAAGGGACGCTAATTTTGGTCTCACACGCAGGCGACCAAGCATCTAGGCCCTGATCTTTTCCGAGTCCACATAGACCAGTGGAATTTGCAAAAATGCATATTGTAATTCGTTTCAGGATGCCAGGTAGATTAAACAATAGTTTTATTGATTACGAACATGACCCTGAATTTGGTCCATTTTTTGACCGCCGGAACATTGTTTATTTAACGATTTATTTTTGAAAAATTCCAAAAATCGACTTTTTTAAAGATAACTCAAAGACCTTTAACGATAGGTTTTTCAATTTGTAGATACTATTAGAACTTTGAAAAACGGTTAAATCAAAGAATATTAAATGATCATTCGATATTTATACATTTATATTCATACAGTGGCAAATATTTCTTTACTACATAATATATAGGAACAATTATTGTCTGAAAAATTGCTCGCAAAAATACTTATTTTTCGAGATAATAAAGAAAAAAATTTTTAACAAAAAATTGTTTATAACAAATTATTGTTTAATTAGGAAAAAATCGACATGACAGATATTATTGTTTTATCACACTACCCTAGATTTAAAAAAAAACGTCAAAATGAGATAGTAAATTTTTTGTTGACGCACGGATTTGAACTCGTCTTGATAATTTTATGAACGTGTTACAGATATGACTCATGCTTCTCTCTCCTATTCTGACGTCGATTTAAAATTAATTGTTATCGTTGCAAAATGCATTTTTCCCCCAAACTCAGCTCTATTACAAAGATAGACTATTAAACTAGTTGTTTGCCAAGTTTCAGCTGTTAATGGATATTAGTAAACAAATTACGAATTTATTAAAAAAACAAATCATCTCGGCTTCTAGTAAGGCTACAGAGTCACTTTTTTTTTGAAAATGTGTGAAAAAACCCCCAGCAATAAAGATATGAGAACGATATTGCAATATCTTCATTTGTTTAAAAGTTATTAGCAAAAAATTTACCCTCAAAATGTGACACTTTTTCAAACGCCATTTCTAAGTAGAAAATAATGCAAATTTGATTTACCATTAATGAAAACATAAAATTTAAGTCTCAACAAAAAAAAATGATGTCCGGATCAACCTACTAAGACAAAGGGAACTGGGTGAATTTGTATTTTACATTATTTATGCTTTTAATAAACAAATGAAATATTTCTTAAACTAATTGAAATTTTTTGATGAAATTTTAGGGGAAACTTTGGGGTAATAAAAATTTTGTCAAAGTTTCAAGCACTAAAGTGCTTTTGTTAAAGAATGAAAAATATTTGCAAATTGCGAAAATTTTCGCGATTTTTTGCAATTTAAACAAATTTTCAAGCGTTTTAAATGAAACACCTCTCAAATTAACCGTTTTTCAAAGTTCTAACATAAACACATAAACACATCACAGATAGTAGACAACCCCCAAATCCAAAGCCAAGGCTGTCCGGAAGGGGGTTACACATTCGGAAAAACGCAGACATACATCCACACCCACCGGTGTTGTCAATACCGGGGCTGGGGGTCGAACCCAGAGCGCGGTAGCGAGTCGATCAGCGTATTCGCCACTCAATACGCCTTAACCGATTGAGCTACCGTGCCGGTATCTACAAATTGAAAAACCTATTGTTAAAGGTCTTTTAAAAAATCGATTTTTTGGAATTTTTCAAAAATAAATCATTAAAATTCAGGGTCATGTTCATAATTAATAAAACTATGGTTTAATCTACGTGGCATCCTGAAACAAATTACAATGAATTTTAGTCTTTTTTTGACTAATTCCATACTGGGCTAACAGTAGTATAGTAGAATTGATTTGATTCAATTTTTTTCAGTGATAACATTCCACTAAAAATTTTATTATTGATTATTATGTATTATGACCTCATATGATTACGAACAAAATATTTTTGCGCCCAAAAATTCCTGGTACATTAAAAGTTATATGCACTTTTTGACGTGCTGTCACAGATTTTCTACATATCTGCTTAATATATCTTGTACTAGTAATCTAATGGAAGTTTTAAAGATACTGGCTTATTTGAAATAAAATTCATAAAAAATATATGTATCCTGGAAAAAATAGAAAACACCAAAAATGGCTAAAAAAATCAAAATTGAATATATTTTCAATAAGGGGTAATTTCATTAAAGTTGGCAAAAATAAAACTGATTTGTGATCAAATATAATGCATCAAACCCGGACGCTGTAAAATAGATTAATCAAAGATGGCGGACGAAATAAAATTTTTGAATTCTTCGTCAAGTATCAAGGAGGCATTCTACGTCACTTTTTTTTAGATTGTAGGTTCTTTTAGGTACTTTAAAGGGATAAAGTTTCATTTTTTTAATTTCCAAAATAAATACATTTCTTTCAATCAATATTTTTTAAGAATTTTATTTCAAATAAGCCAGTATTTTTAAAATTCCCATTCGATTGCTAGTACAAGATATAATACTTAAGCAGATATGTAGAAAATCCGAGAAAGTGCATCAAAAAGTCCATAAAACTTTTGATGCACCAGAACTTTTGGGTGCAAATATTTTTTTTTCATAATCAGAAGGTTATACATAAGAATCAACAATAAAATTTCTGGTGGAGTGCTGTCGCCGAAAATAATCAATTCAACTGCACTACAACTGTAATGGGGACTACTAATTGTGCATGTCAACCATTCGTTTTTCCTCCTTCAATTTGCTTCAATAAGGTATACAAAAAATTTACGAAAAATTTAACGATAGGGTCATCCCCCAATTTTTTGCATACATCAGCCTGCACTTTCCCACGGTAATTTATTTCCTTCTGTGTTACATTTTGGGATGTGAATTCCATATCAATTTTGGATAAAAAATAAAATTTCTACTCCATTGATTTCTAGAGATTTTGGGCCTATCAAGGTTCTTTTCTGCCTAAAAGTGTCCACTGTGGTTTTGCGAAGATTTATGATTGCACCATTCGTCGATGATATTTAGGGCCCTTTGTGTTCGTGTTGGAAGATAGCCCCTTGACTATTATCACTAGATTGTTCAACATATCTTAGGCAGTAGAAGCCTTTCGCAAATTGCACCTCAAAAACCCGCGAAGAGTACCGATTCTATAATGTTCAATAGTTATATAAAAACAATAAACCAGTGAGTATAATATTTACATCTACTAGTTATAAATGAAATTTCCTGTTTAAACTAATTTTTGTATTTTTAAAACTACCTAGGACGTCTAGAAATCGAAAAGAAAAAACTATGTAAATATTAGCATATTGTTTATTTCTAAATTTCAAGTGGTAACTAAATACATTGTATAATCTAAAATTATATAATATTTCCTTTCCAGTTGGTGTAAAGTATATAGACAACAATAGGCAAATTGTCCAAAAAAATCATGCAAATTTTAAAAATTCCAATTATTATTGTCTATTTAAAAATATGTGTACTAAAAGTGGTCGAAATGAAAAAACTTGACTATTGCAGTGTCCATACTACTCAATATCTATTATCTACTTAAAAAGTAAATTGTTGAAGCTATTTTTAAATGATACCTAAGTATTTTTAAGGAGATAATAAAATCACCAGATATATCTTATGATAATATGTTCTGAAGTTTTGAGAGAGAAGTAATTTTCTATAATTTATTCAATTTCAAGTATAACCTCTATCCAATCGACTGTTTGGATGCAGTAATTACCAATATTAGTACACCCGTGGACAACTGTGTATTTTTGCTCAAGATTAATATTTCGGTCTTCAGGGCCGAAAACTAACATCAACAAAACATATGTTATTACATATTCATTGATACAAAAATATAACAAATTTTCTAAATCAAGTCACTAAATGTTAAAATATCAAAAAAATAAATGTGTGATAGAAACCAAAATGTAATAATAAAAATTAAAAAACCTATTCTTGTAATCATTCATTAAAAATGAGTTAGGTCAAATCCAAAAACATTTTTTTTATGTAAAATACAGAGGTAGTGTTTTATTAGAGGTTGCATTTTCCTCATCAAAAAGCTGCTATATTTATTTCTTTTGGCTGTGGAGTCTAAACTATCAGCTCAGTGCCAAAATAATTAAACTAAAGATGTATTTTAACTGCCGTGGGTTCGTTTGGTTCCTTTGTAGTTCTTACAGCAATTCTTAGAAGGGATATTCTGGATGTTCCTCAACGCTGAAACAAACAAAAAATCTTTTTAAATAATGATACATATGATTCTGAAAATCAGGAAGGACCAGAATTTCTGCTCTAATTTTTAGTGAAAAAACAATTTTTCCTTATATCTTTTAATTAAATCATCCTAACCATTTTATGTTCACAATTTTAATATTCTCATACCACAAAAAAGTAAATAAGGAAGCACACAAATTTTGAATTTGTTTAATACTGATATTAGATTTTCTAATAAGAGTTTTAATTAATAATCTTATTACTCGAGGAAACCCACTGCGCATCCATACTACTTGAGGAAAGCCACTGTGCATCCATACAACTTGAGGTAACCTACTGCGCATCAATATTACTTGAGGAAAGCCACTGCATATCCATATTACTCAAGGAAATCTACTGCCCATCCATACTGCTCGAGGCATCCATCCTTCTCAGGGTAACCTACTGCGCATAACAATAGTACTTGAGGAAAGCCACTGCGCATCCATAGTACTCGAGGAAACCCACTGCACTTCAATACTACTCGAGGTAACCCACTTATTATAGAATCAAGAAAATAATAGAAGATATGCAAACACCGTACAGGTTGCATGATATTCTAATTCGAAATCGTAGAAGCTAGACACATACTCGGGGATGCGTCGACGAGGCTATCTCCTCATCTATTCTTGAAACATTGGTATTAATTTAGCAGCTTGCTAAAATAATCTTGAAAGGCAGGCACGCTGACGTTCGTTTGTTCATAGGACTCGAATTACCATGCAACCTGTAGGGTGTTTATAAACCTTAAAATTTCACATTCAGATTTTCTATCCAAGTATCTCACAACGAAAAAAATCTTGATACTATATTTACACTCCACTATGGGAAAATTATTGTTTATGGAACTTTAATAACATAATATTTGAAATCGTCTACCCCAAAAACCTATAAAAAAATGCCACATCGGTAGTGGGGGAGGATGAAATAAAAAAAATGAGGCCTTGTACCCACACTAACTCACAATTTTATTGGCTTTCACCCCATTTAGTAGTTGGGGTGGAGAAATGGAGGTGGCTAAGTGGGTAATGCCAAAAAATTTTTTGAGACCTCATCTTCTCGTATATATAGTTAATAAATATATAATAATAAAATACCAATTTTATGGACTCTTATTTGCTTGATTTACAAATTACCCCCCAACCCTTTAACGGAATAAGATCAAAATATAATCTAGTTCCAGATCTCGTTAAAATACATAAGTGTACCAAATTTCAAGTGGACATCTTAAATGGTTCTAGCGTAATCGTGAGCACAAAAAAAAGTTACAGACAGACCGACAGACAGAAATTTTTTTTGCTCAAACTTAAAATCTCGACGTTTCATGACATTCTAATCGTAATTGGACAATAAAAAAATATTAAAATTTTTTTCGCAATACTAAACTTCCACTGGATGTGGAAGTAAAATAGAGATTTCTTCAAATAATTCATTAAAAAAAAATTATAATTAGTGCTCCACATGTTGTCCATTTTGATAGGAAGCCATTTAGTGGGACCAGGCCCCCTGCAACAAATCCCCAGTACCAAATTCACTGGCGGGCCCCCGCGCTTAATAATTGATAAGCGGGGGGGAAATCAGTCCCAGATCTCTGGCTGGCCCCCGCTACGGACCACTGGGAAGCCCGGGCCCCTAAACTCAGTACCCAATAGACCCCTCATAAGGGGGGCCTGAGTGGGACCGTTTCTTCCAATCCATTGAAGTAGGTAAATAGTATTTCATTGGTCCCTCACACCCTCACTGTAATAGTTTTTTGTAAATTTTTTTGCTGTTTTTGTTATTCGAGAAGCAATAAAACCTCAGGTTGGTATAAATTGTCTTGTACGAATGAACATTTCTCGCACTTACGGGTCGTCAGTTATCATTTGCATTGCATTAAATTCAAAATATTTCGAGTTTTACAAAATGAATTTTAATAAAGCGGAACTTGTAGACATGACTTTTGTTTTGGGCGAGAAATTGTTTGCTTGCCACTAGAATTTATAAGCAAAGGTATCCTGAAAGAAGGATTCCCGATGTTATATAGCAGCTTTTAAAACATTCTCGAAAGATTTGTGGAAACAGGAAATGTCGAATATAAAAAAAGTGAAAGAATAAAATTGTAGTGAACGAAGAATATCAGTTTTCTGTGGTGCTGGCAATGGTTGAGAATCTCCATATTAGTCAGAAAGAAGCAGGCTCATTAGTAGGAACAAGTAGACGTACTTTGTTGGTCGAATCTTAAAAACAAATAAGTTTCATACATATCATATTCGAATGCACCAGGAATTGATGACGATTTTTAAAGGCGTCTACAGTTTTGTAATTGGGTCAGAGATAAAATGCAAAATGCATGTTTTATTCACTGATGAGGCAACTTTTCATAAAAAATGGATTTGTTAATAGGCACAATTTCCATTATTATGCTTCGGGAAATCCTCACTTTTTTAGGCAACTTGATAACCAGCACAGATGGTAAACGGTTGGGGAGGAATTATTGTAGAACATGTTATAGAGTCACATTTCTTCAATGACACATTTAGCTGGAGCTATTTATCTTCATTTTCTGGGAAACTATCTGCCACAATTATTGGTGGATCTTCCTGAAAGGATTCGAAACAGGATATGGTTTCAGCAAGATGGTGCTCCACTATATTATTTAAATGCAGTTAAAAACCACTTAAATAATATCTACCCACTTTAATGGATTGGAAGAAATGGACCCACTAAATGGCCTGCTAGATCCCCAGATCTTACAAAAATTGACTTCTTTTTATAGAGATTCGTGAAGGAAATTGTTTATAAAGACACACCAACAACAGTACAAAATATGAAGGTGGTTTTAGATCTATCACGCAGGCAATTTTAGGAACAGTAGAAACCTCATTTCAAAAGCGAATAGAGTTGTGTGTCAATCAAAATGAGCAACATGAGCACTTATTATAATTTTTTCTAATGAATTATTTGGAGGAACCTCCGTTTTTTAAGTTTATTCTTAAATTTTGTAATTATTGCCCAATAAAACGAAAATGGCTGCAATTACCCTTAGGGAAGTACTTACAAAAAATGTTCGTTTTTCATTTCTTCATCACATCGTAAAAAAATGTACAGGGTGTTCCATTTGAAAAAATTGAGAAGATTCAATTTAAAAAGTTCTTAATTGAAAAATAATTTGTGACCACCCTGTACATTTTTAGGAAGTAAAAATGAATCAAAAACATTAACTAGATGTCTCGTAACTAGCATCCACATGAGTTTTTCTTAAAACCCATAATTGTGACTTTGGTGATGGTTTCAATATGTATCTGCAGATGGCAACAAAAAAATTCATTACATCCAAGTGGTTGGGAAAAAGTCAATAATAATACAGGAATGAATAGAGTCTAGAAAGAGGCTTCAAAAAATGTACTGATATTCATAGCATTCCATTTAAAAAAAGGCACTTGATCCTGTAATTCGTCTTGGCTCGCCCTGTATATTCGAAAATAATTTTCGGTTATAAACTTTTTTATCTAGTTTACTTGTATTTTTTTTCAATTTCTAGCTATTGTAGAACTCGAGATATCGTCCGACGCACCCGTATATTTATTGTAGTACAGTATTTACTTGGAATATCACTATTCAGAGGCGTAACTATGGCAGGGCAAACCGGGGCAGTGCTCCGGGGCCTAGGAGACCAAGGGCCCCAGACGGTGACTCGGTCATATCATTTTATTTTTTAAGTAAAGGTGAATAGGGGGGGGGGGGCAACAAATTTTTTGCCCTGGGGCCCCATGACGTCTAGTTACGTCACTGCCACTACTCTTCCAAATGTTATGTCTGTTACCGTTTTCTACCTTTAAAATTACGTCTTCATTTAGAGTTGATAAATCAGTTTGGAATTTTATATCGTCATATATGATATATTATAAAATTCCAAAATTGGATAATATTTGAAAATTTCACCTGGAATGCATCAGGCCTCCACTTTTATCTGGCTGGATCAAATTTAAATTTTTATTTGGTGTCATTATACAAATTTCGTTAGTAGTGGTGGGAACTAACTAGCTGTATCTCAAGAATTGTTGGTATTAGAGGATTGATATTCAGGGTAAACGTGTTCTATTGTGAGAATATCAATAGATCCAAAGCTTTATTAAACTTTATTATTATTGTTTCATGTTCTATATTCCTAGGACTATAAAAACCGTTTAAATCTCTTACTTCATATAGATATTGAATATATCTCAAGCTATATGAAGAGACAGACACGAAAATGTTGCTTCATGCTATTGTTGCTACAGCATGCGAAGCTACTCAAATACACATATAATCTGCCGACACGGATATTACCATATTGATCATAAGATTTCCACACCTTTGCCTCGATACCTCAGTTACCTCTCGTCCTTGTCCTGCTTGGGGAGGCGATTATTTCAATAAAATATATTTTCTTAAACAGGCTATTGTATAAACATAATTGAATTCTTTGGATCAACTAATAAATGGTATTATTTGAACTGTTACATTTTACTGATTGAATAATTAACTTTAAGTCTTTCCCTCAAGGACTTTCGTGTGTTAGGTCGGAGTTGAATATAGGTCGGAGTTGAATATCGGGTGTCTTTTGACCCCGCAAGTTTGCAATTCGATACACCGATCGGATCGCGAAAGCTCGACAGGGATTTTCTCTAAAAGTGATTATGAGTGTTAGATAAATAAGCTTAAGTGCATCGCCAGAGAGGCCAAATTGAGAAACAAGGCAGTTAACAGTTTACGGTAAGTACAGTTTTTAACTTTCTCATCTATCAAGTATCTCTTAAACAAATAGAACTTAATTGAGAGTGGAAACAATCACACACAATCAAGAGGGACATGACTGGTGTCCATAATAAATAAATCGGTGTCGCGTCAATCAGACGCTGTGTATAAGGTATAGTTAATTGAGTAAATGAGCCATTCTGTGGTACTGTGCCAATTTGCTGTTGTATTTGTATAAAAATGCCAATTTTTGTGTGGTTCAAGTACATTTGGCACCCCCTCCCTCCCCAACCTCCTCTTACCGCGCCCAGCATCATTTCTGACGACTATTTTATGTTTAGTGCTTGTAATGTAATTTGTGTAATTTTGGGATTTTCCATACCAATTTTATGGATGACGTTTGTAAGATAACCTCCCTTACTAAAGTGAT
Source organism: Rutpela maculata (assembly GCA_936432065.2). Lineage (NCBI taxonomy): Eukaryota > Metazoa > Arthropoda > Insecta > Coleoptera > Cerambycidae > Rutpela > Rutpela maculata. The sequence goes on along the minus strand of OW386285.2, from coordinate 148,106,949 downwards.
TACGACGGTAGGGCATTGCACCAATCGGACACGATTTCCAGATGCCCATCAACTTGTTTCACGTTCCAGGTGTATCACAAAATAAAACAAAATTGTCTATTTGCTTGTAACCCTAAGCAGCACACGGGATTACATTTGCTGCCGCATATTATACATAAAAATTAACTAATACCAAAGTTGTAAATTAAAAATTTATATCCTGGTTCTGGGTTATTGGATTCGATCCAAGTGCCACAAAAAAATTCTCCTATGATTGGTTCTAGAAATTTATAAATTATGCTCTAGACCTAACCAAAAATGAGTATTAACTTGGGTTTACCGTGGCATGGTTAAAGTAAATCCGATAAAGCTTATGAGATAGAAGTTTTTAAAATAAGAAAACAGTTCCTATAAACATGGATCAGAAAGTGCTTATAGTTTCTAAGATACAGTTTGATCAAGTAAAAATCCTGGAAATAGTTATATTTATGAATATCTTCGGAAACTTGGAAAATAATTAAATGATAATTTACAGAGATATTTAACTTTTTATCCTTTATAAGGCAAAATGAGATCTATGTTCGAACATAATTCAGAAGTGCATAGAACTGTGGGGGCCTAAGTATAATTTTCCCCGGTTGTTTTAGTGTGCCACTTTTCAATTAATTTATGAACAGAATTTAATAATTTGAAGGGCCTCTCGCGTTTTTTTCTCCAAAATTATCAATTTTTGAGTAAAACTTATTTGAATTATATTTGGGAATAGTTTTTTAGCGAAACAGAAAAAAATAATGAAATTAAAACATAATATTTGGTTAAATTATTTTTATTAAACAACAATAAATTTGATTAAGATAAGGTAAATTACAAGAGTTGTTTAAAGTGCATTCTGCCAATTTCAACAGTGTTGATCATTTTATTTCTGCAACCAATTACAAAAATTAATACGTCTTTTGGCATCACCTGGTTGAAGGCTTTTTATTGCATGACTGCATCCAAAAAGATTTTCTGTGATCTTTTTCAAAATCCGAAAAACATGTTTTTGGAAATATGAATGGCTTAGGCGAGGAACTATTGGAAAGCTCTTTCAATACTTAATGCATTATTGTTATTAGATTTGTTCAAAATTGTGTTTCTAACATTCCTTAGATCTCTTTAAGTCCAATATTTCTAAATTCTAAGTGAGTGAATTAAAACATCGTTTGGCGGTTTACTTTTGTTAGGAAATCTTCTATGATATTCGTTTACTAACATTTTTATTACAATTTCCATAAATAAAATGAATATTCCGATATTCCACACAATACAATAAACACTTTTACCAAAAACAAGTAATAAAAACTGCAGGTAACAGTTTATTTCAGAATACAAATAATCACCATTTCCATTTTGGCATTGCATGCTGGATTATTTTTCATTTGTTATAAATATTACACTGCAAAAAATGGATGTAAAACTACATTATGGATGTAAAAATACTTTGAAAGTGGATGTAAAAATGCATTATGGATGTAAAAATACTTTGAAAGTTAAGGTAAAATTAGTTCAATTTTCTATGAAATTATACATAATTTATTTATTTTTACCGGGACCATCGATTTTCCATGTAATTGCCATTACATGGATAATCGATGGTCCATTTGTTGCCAGCGATTATTGTGGTAATGGTACACAAATGTATGAAATGCTTCGTGCTTTCCTGTAAAAATTCCATATAATTGTGTACAAGAGCACTTGCGCCGGCGCGTTACTGATGTAATTCACTGGATTAACTATGTTTTATTATGTAATTTATACATAATTATGTCGAAAATTACATTAATTGAAGTAAAGATACATGAATGTGTGTAGTTTTAATTTACATTATGTTTTATGTAATAAACCATAAATATGTTTAACTTGAAAGTCCTGATAAAAATAAATTAATTATGTATAATTCCATAGAAAATTGAACTAACTTTCAAAGTATTTTTACATCCATAAATGTAATTTGTACAGTTTTTACAGTGTACAATTATGGCATACTATTCCCACATAACAAGTATGCTGGTAATATTGGTTACTGATTAATAAGTTAGAATAAGTGTTATTCAAAAACTGATAATTTTTTGTGTAAAGAATTTCAAATTTTCAAATCCTGCTCATAAATTAATTGAAGAGTATGGTGAAGTTTTGGTTTATGCAATTTGAGACACCCTGTATAGTAGTTCTTCCTCTCAAAGTGAGAAAATATTCTTAGACTAGGTATACCCTAACTATTCGTATTTATTAACTTACTCTTTAAATAAACTTTTGAAATCCAAAATACGTAAATTAGCATCTAAACCATTTAATAACTCCATGTCATCTTCACTCAGTTCGAAATCGAGAATATTGATGTTCTGACGAAGTCTAGCAGGAGTGATGCTTTTAGGGATAGCAACTAGTCCATTTTGTATAATGTGCCTCAGTAAAACTTGAGCAGTAGATTTATTATATTTTGTGGCTATATCTGTAACCACTGGATGGCCCAGAAGATCAGGTGTCCTAAAATAAGATAAGATGAAGATGTTATTAATTATAAAATAAATTTTTGTACATTTTTTCGGCAAGTTTATAATAGAAGCGCATAGGGTTTTTCGTGGGAAATAAATGATTAAAGCTGGTAAGATATTTTCTATGTTTAATTATGTCACACTAAATAACAATATGTTTCTTGCCACCATGAGATACGCGTCGTTCACCCACCACCCCTTAAGGTTTACCCTTAGGGGTAAAAAAATTAAAATTGCTGTATCTCGGAAGCGAATAAAGATACAAATTTAGTTCTTGTGCGACAATCTTATAGCATACAGTAGCATACAATAAAATAGTTCATTATGACTTCCTCGAAATTTTGAATATTTCTCGAGTTATAACGAAACCATTAACTTTTTTCTACATTATTTTCAATTGTTTCAAATATAGTGCATAAACTGCAGCTTTTAGAAAGACAAATTTTAAATAAGAGTTATAGTTCATACTTCTAGCTTTCAAAAAAATTATACACATCTTATTTTAAAGCAATCCTAGGTCGAAAAATCACGGAACATGTTAGCTGTATATAGTGGAGTCAATAGAGATTTTCATGTCAGGAACAACATACCAAAAGTTACCTCCTTGAGGCGTAATTTGTTATTAAACAAATTAGTTGGAAAATACCAGTCTTTGTCAAATAAATCTTAAAATATTGCGTCATTCGAAAGTACGGGAAATTTCACATCAAAAATATATATGAAGTTTTTTTGTACGATTACACATGTAGGCTCCAGATTTTTTTGTTTAACCGTTGATCTTCAATCAACGGTTTAACTCGCGAAAATGGAACGCGGAGACACGTAAGTACGGCAAGCGAAGCGCGCGCGGCCTCGGGCGCGTTACACTAAATTTGTTGTAACTTTTGAACTAATTAATAAAATTGACCTCACAAAAGCTTAAATGAAAGAAGAAACATGTAGCTAGATTATTATATTTTCAAATATACAGATGAATGCATGTAGGAATAGTACATATATGAAGTCGGAACATAAAGAGATTTGCGATGAAATAGGTAAGCTCTACCATTTCTAACAATTTAAAGATAAAAATTTGGGTCTTTCACATTTTACTCTTAAGGTAATGTATAAAAAGATCCGATGAGTGAAAAAAATCTCAAAAATTTATTTTTGATGATGTACACTTCCAAAATTTAAAAATTTCTGGTGTTAAATTATGGGTAAAATAAATATTAATAACTTTTATAAAAAAATTATTTAACCTACCTACCAGCATACGTTTATAGTAAGACCTCAAAATAAGTATATTATATACTTTTTACGAAATATTGAAAAAATCATATTTTTTCGGTAACTCGACTCAATATTGATTCTTTCTACAATTTTTATCCTGTTTAAAATATCGAAGACATATTAAAAATATTCACGTGGTGCAGGACCATAAGTCAAATTATATTATAATTCTTGGAAGAGAAAAAGAAAGTAAAACAACATCTTCGCGGCAAGCACTACGCATCACTTGCCCCGCACGCTGCGCTGTGTGTGTCTCCGCAAAGCATTGTAAAAGTAGTTTGGGCACTTTTTCACAGATCATCTTGTAATACTATGTACAATGTCACGTTTTCTCAGCTTCTTTTTTAAGTTTTTATGTGAATATTTAAATTGTGTTTTTATTTGAATAGTGTTTTGAATTATTTTATTGCTTGTTGGAAATCGGCCATATTAGATCAGCCATTTTGAATTACCTTTCTTTGACATCATAATCTGTTTCAGCGACCTCGATAATCCCTTTATATTTTAATTTGAATTAAATTGCTTTAAAATTTTTCAACTTATAATAATTTAAAAAAAAGTTTCTTTTTGTTTAAATAATTAATAAACAATTTCCTCACGATATGTTTATAACTTTTTATTTTAAGCTATGTAAAAGTGATATCAAAAGGTTTTGGGAAAATCGAAATCCGAAATAATGCATATTTTCATTTCGCGCAGACGACTTTCGACCAATATAGTGAAATTCAAGATACGCGAGTATCGTAATAGTAAAAATAATTATAACGTTGGAAAGATGGATCTTTAGTGAACAAACCTTATTTGAAGTGCTTTTTAATCGAGTGTGAGTTTTATTAGAAAAAGCGAATTAAAATGCCATGGTGTTTACAAAATAGCATTTTTTAAAAATAACTTTGTTAGGAACAAAATTGGACAAAAGTGCTAATAACCTTTCCTGTTCCTTAGTAAAAACAAGACAATCTAGCAAAATAACATTCTGTCTTTAACGGTTTAAGAGATTATAATTCATTAACCATTTTACCCCTTAAGGGGCGTCAGGGGTGAGGGTCGCATAATTGGGGGTAGCAAGAAAAGTTTTGTTGTTGACAAATGTATATTCTAACATATAATATGGGTGCCATGCTTTAATCATTAATTTCCCACGAACCCCCTATTTGTCGCCCTATGCGATTCCACTATTAATCAATTCTTTGTTTCATATGTTGGCACATGATCTCACAGGTTGAATAAGATAATGTTAATAAAAGTGGATTCATTTTTAAATGTCTTTTTTATATAACCAATGTTATGTGTTGCAATTACATGCAGATTCCAGCAGCTAAGTAGGGCTATCGGACGAGATTTACATGAGAAATAATTGGTCATCCGACTTGCAGCGAACGCCGCGCGCCCGTAGGCTATTTGCGGTCACACCAAGATTGGAACAATTTTTATTCAAGTTTTGACTTACGTGGGTCAGTGTATCTAAAAAAACCGCTGCCCAAGGAATCACTACTTCCACATCCAGATTCTCTATCCAAGTCACATCGAAAAAACTTTGTATGTGAAAATAATTGTTTATGGAACTTTAATAATGTGATATTTGAAATCCTCTACCCCAAAAACCCATAAAACGATACCCCACATCGTTAGTGGGGTGGATGAAGTAAAAAAATACTTTGAGGCTTCTGGTTCTTGCACATACACTAAATCACATTTTTTTTTCATCCCCTTTAATAATAGGGTGGGGGTGGTAATTGGCTAATGTGGCTAATGTGGCTAATCCCAAAAATCTTTTTGGGATTAGCTTTTAGCTTTTCTTGTATATATTAAATACCAATTTTACCTCACCTGCTTGATTTACCCATTTACACCAAATTTACCCCAAATTTACCCCCCAACCCTTCCACGGAACAAGATGAAAATATAATCTAGTTTCAGATCTTATTAAAGTACATATGTGTACCAAATTTCAAGTCAATATCTTAAACGGTTCCAGAGTAAACGTGCGCACAAAAAAAGTTACAGACAGATAGACAGACCAACAGACGACAGGCAGACAGACAGACAGACAGACATTTTTTTTCGCTCAAACTTAAAATCTGGACGTTTCATGACATTTTAAGCCTATGTGAATAATAAAAATTTTTTAAAAATTTTTTGTTGTTACTATACTTCCACCTGGATGTGGAAGTAATTATACCTAATTATTCGCAGAAAGTTTAACAAGGGCCGAATGACTCGGAATACAAAATACTTGTTAACAAAACACACATTCTTAAGAATAGGATTTTGGAGAGTCAGACGGAAATATGCGTTTATTGCTGTTTATTATAAATATTTAAAAAACCAAACATGTATAATCTTTGAAACTATTTTAGATACTTGCTATTGTTCTAAGAATATAACTATATATATTTTTATCGTAAATTTCTGTTGTACGTGTACCTACTTGAATGTTGTAGTTTGTCAATGAAAATAGTTCATAATTGCATTATTAAAGTATGGCATTTAACTATATACAAAATTTATGATAAAAACTGTAAATAGTTGTAGGTATTCCTTAGAGCAATGGGAAGTACCTGAAACTATTTTAAAGATTCTACCATACATGATTTTTTAAATATTTATAATAAACCGAAAATAAACGCACATTTCCCTCTCACTCTGCAAAACCCTATTGAAAAACGAAAAGTAAATGAATTATAATAAATGTTCAAATAAGCTCTCTACTTGAGCCAAAAAATAATCTTTTTGATCATAAACACTTCTGATATTTTACGGTAAAGGAGGAGGATCTCTAGGGCCGGTTTTCGGCCTAATTTATTTCTTGAGAAAAAAACTCTAAAAACATTTTTTTATTATCTACTAACAGTATTTAATCGATTCCACCCCAAATGAAATTTCCACCACGCCACCCTCCCTCCCCCCTCCCACCTCTTCCGAAACAATGAAAATACACGTACAAAATCAAAAATATCCTTATTTAGCAACAGTCATGTTAAAATGTTTCAACGACCTGCAAAAAAATCAACTGAATGCTGATTATTTAATAGTTTAGGGGGGTATAGGGAAAAGTTTCGTTTGGGGTGGAATCGATTCGATATTGATACCTAGTAAATAATAAAAAAATGTTTTTCAGTTTCTTTTGTTCAAAAATAAATTAGGCCGAAAACTTGCCTTATGGACCCTCCTCCTTTGTTGGAATTTTGTTGGATTTTCAACCGCAATATTTTAAGACTATTAGGCCTTCTCTCTTGGAAGCCATTTTACGTGTGTCGATAAAAATTATAAATTTTTTTTAATGCAACTTTAATTTTACAAGATATTAATTGAACTAAATTAAATGAATTAAAGTAAATACTCAATTTATTTAAATCAATATCTTGCAAAATTAAACTTGCATAAAAAATGTTCCAGATAAAAGTATTTTTTAAAAGATTAAGATTCCATAAGAACAGTGCCGGTTTTTGATATAAATTGCCTCTAGGCCCAGGTCAATTTTGCGCCCCCCTCCCGCTTGCTATTAGTTTATGGGCAAGGGACAAAAATTTTTTTTAGTCCGGAAAAATTTTTGAAAAGCGAGGGGGGCGAAAGCCAAGAAAAACTTTTTTTGGTCTGGAAAAATTTTTGAAGAGCGGGGGGGGGGGAATCCATGAACTAATAAATAATGCCCTAATCACTAAGACGAAAGACAATGGCGCCCCTAAGCCCGGGCCCATAAGGCCTAGTCACAAAACCGGCCCTGCATAAGAAACAAGTTGATCCCGCACTGACCTTGAAAACGTGGTCAAGGTAAAAAATAATATCACCATTTTGTTTCGCCCTCGGTATCAAACAACTTTTATTTGAAACATTTTTTTCTAAAATACATGCTTTTCGAGATATATGGCTATCTCAAGTTAAACGGCGCACCCGGTATACCGGGTGGCTCAGCCGATAACTCTTGTAACGTTTGACTGGGTAAATGGATTTTTTTCAAATTTGGTGTAGTGATATGGGATGAAATTTCCAATTATGTGATGTATAGGACGAAAATGGCCGACTTCCGGTTTCGATGCAATTGACAAGAAATCGAATGATTGAATGGGACAACCTGTTATTTTTGCACATTTGGATTCTGCTAGCCGATTTGGCTCTCAAATATTATTTTGATTTTCACAAAATATTGATTTTTTATTTTTAGTTTTAATCATAGAAAGCCGTGACTGTCAAAATTGTTAAAAATCGGACTGCAAGCACTGTTGTAGTATATTATTCAACGAGCGTGTAAGGATAACTATTACTCATCCGAGTGAGTAATAGCTATTACACGCAAGTAGAATACTATACTTTTTCTACAACTACTCAACAGGAAGTTGAACTTTAAGGTAATTTTGAGATTTTTAGGGAAAATGCGAAGATGCACATTGTATCGGTCATAACTTCTTTATTTTTTAAGCAGGAGAGAAAATTTAAAAAAAGACTTTTAGCTTAATCGATAGTCTTTAATTTGGTTTCTTAATATTTTTGGCGCAAGTGCCTTAGTTTCTGAGATATTTAACTTTCAAAGAGGTATTTTGACTTAAAAACGTTTGACCCCATTTTTAAACCTCCATATCTCCGAAGAAACAAAAAGTTACGGAGATTTAAAAAACAGTAAATTGTTCCTCGGTTTATGATCTTTACCTTGGAGATTTTTTTTTTATCTAGGTGAATTCGATTTATTCGACAAAATCGTGTTGAGGCGTCCGTTTTCGCAATCTGCAAAGAAGGCGAAACACGAAATTTTTGAACGTTCAGATCTTTTTTAATATATGAGTTGAAGGGCCATACTATGTCATTATGGAAAGATGAAGAATTGCAAGTGATGCACGTCGTGAATCGCACCAGCGAAATCGATAATTCGTGCCTACAGGAGCGTACGAAAAGTGAAATTTTTTGATTTTCGGCGAAATCGATGACCTACCTACTTATTATGACAGATTGAATTAAGTTATGGCACACGCGATGTTTTTAAATTTTAAATCGTCTCTTGCGATTGCTCCACGAAAATGATTGAATAATGAATATGATCTCTTGTGACTGGTTCAAGGCTGTTGAATAATGAATATGAACTCTTGTGATTGGTCCTAGCCTATTGAGTAATGAATTATTACCCGCGCCCGTTAATAATGAGACCTATTACATGTTCAAAAATGTATCTATGAATGAATTATTCAATAGTCGTAGAAAAAAATATTATCTCTTCAGATACTAACATTAAACACGATTTATTCTTCATTAAGTTCATTGGTTTTTCAACGAAAGCTATTTTTTTTTTAATGAAACTCCTATGGGACAACCTGATATTTAATTAGATCTTTAAATTACGAAAAAACATTCGCCTAACTGAATTTCTAAGTAAACACAAAATAATAACAAACTGTCAGCATGGTTTCAGAAGTGGACACTCGACGGAGACTACCACCACTGAATTAATTCAGTAGGTATATATTAAGTGATATAGATAAAGGTGAGACTGTAGTTGGTGTCTTTTTCGACTCATCACGAGCTTTCGACACCTTGAATTCAGAATTTCTAGCAGAAAAAATAGATAATATGGGAATAAGAGGAAATGTAAAAGAGTGGATTATATCTTATATAACGCAACGACAGCTTGTAGTGAAAATGGAGAACTCTTTTTCTGACCAGTTTGATGTGGATCTTGGCACCCCACAAGGTAGTGTTTTAGGACCGCTATTGTTCCTTTTATATATTAATGATTTACTAAACTACATACATGAAGGTAGAGTTTTCATGTATGCAGATGATACTACTGTCTTAGTCTCGGGAAGAACAAGGCAAGAGATAATTAACAAACTCGATGCAGTATCTCAGCAATTTATAGATTGGTGTACCGCAAACCACCTAATAATTAGTCCAAACAAGACAGTGTATCTAGAGTTTACAGGTATGTACAAAAAATTATTATATTTACACTGAAACGGTCCCACTGAACAAATAATATCAAACAATTCAACAAAATTCCTGGGTACTGTTTTAGATGGATCCTTAAACTGGAACGAGCAGATTGATCACGTCTGTGCAAAATTAAACAGTTACTTTTTCGCACTAAAAACTCTAAAAAATACTCTAACTGAAGACTCACTATTCAATTATTACTACGGCTCTGTGTATCCAGCGATGTCAAATAACATATTAGTCTGGGGGCAAGCAATTCAGCATTCACGTGTATTTGTTATTCAAAAAAGAATAATACGTCTAATTTTTGGTCTGACACAAACTGAATCTTGTAGAGATACATTCAGCACAAAGAAACTGTTAACTCTTACATGTATTTATTTATTAAAATTAGTAACATTCATTCACCAAAACAATGATTGCCACAAAAAACATGCAGATGTCCATACATACTCTACAAGAAATAAAAATAATATCTACATCGATAAATTTAAACACACCTTTTACAAAAAATCTCCATACATTGCCGGTTATACGTACTATAATATGCTATCCCCTGAATTAAAAAATATTAAATCATTGCCAATATTTAGAAAACAAATAAAAAAATTACTATTGGAAAAATGCTTTTATAATATAAGAGTTTGAGGAATATTTCAGAAATGCATAAACTTCGTGAACATGTATATATTATATGTACGTACGTCATAATTATAAGCTTTTTACACAAATTGTAAATGTTCTTTTATATTTAACGTAAATGTTTTTTATTGTAAAATTTTAATCCTTTCCATTTTATTTATTTATTTATTTAAACTTAACGTGTCTTATTTTTATAACTAAAAATATATTTTTTCACTGTGTGTTAATCTTGACAAAATAATGTCTGTATAGTTCACTCTTGTTCTCTTTTCATTGACAAAACTAATCCATAATTGTTATGGCTATAAAGTTGAATAAAGAATTTGAATTTGAATTTATATAAGTATATAAAAAATCTATATTTTTTGAAAATCAAAATAATATTTAAGGTTCGGATCAGTATGGCTAGCAGGGTCCAAATATGCAAAGATATTCAGGTTGTCCCATTTAAAAACTTGGTTTTCATGTCAATTGCACCGAAACCGAAAATCGGCCATTTTGGTTCTTTATATCATATAATTGGAAATTTCATCCTATATCACTACACCAAATTTGAAGAAAATCTAGATATCCCATTCAAAAGTTCCCTATCGGCTGAGCCACCCAGTATATCTATCTATTACTGTATTTTGGCTGACTTTGTGTCTTGACAATTTCACTTAAATATCAGGTCAAAAAACCCGCTACCCTTGGAGGCTTCAGTAAAACATGTAATTATCAATGGACCGCATTAGTGTGACGTCACCTAATTATGCAACCTCTACATACTACTTTCATGACACATGGGTTGCCTGCCAAGCATACTAGATCTTGACCCAAATAAAATAAAATTCTAGGCTGTGTTTCTATCCTCGAAAATGTCGCCTTATAAACATATGCATTAATAGACCAGGGTCGATAATTTTGAAAATTGTAAAAAATGAAAAAAAATTATAGTAGGATGAAACCCATTGGAAAAGGTAGAGAATATAACAAAAATTAAAGGAAAAATAATTTACGGGCGATCTGAGGTCGGGAAGGGGAAGGGGGTGAGTTTTTAAGGGTAAAAAACGGTTTATCTCGATTTCCGGCAGAACTACAAGTCCTATGAAAAAAAGTTAAATAGCAAAGTTGTAGGTAATAAAAAGATCTACAACTTTTGTTTTTGCACTTTTTTCACATAACCTCAAAATTTATGTGAAAAATTCAAATAACCAAGTTTCTGGTTTTTTATTTTTATCTTTTGCAAAAAAATTTATTTTTTCACGAAATTTGGTGAAAACTTACCTTTTTATGTCCCAAACACACAGTAATTTTTTTGATTTAAAATATTCATTTTTTCACCTTATTTTGACTTAATATCGAAAAAGCACCCTAATTTTCAATCGAAAATTCTCACGTCAAAATATCTGCTTTTTTAAAAAAGTCGGTGGGCTTTTTGTTCGTTGAAATCTCTACTTTCTGATGGTATAAAAAAATATTACATTACTATGGTAAATGTTCTCAGAAAATGCAAATAAACGAAAAAAACTCGAATCCGAAAATTTTTTTTTGAATCATGTACAATTTTGAGCTATTTATAATAGTATATTTCGATTAGCAATTTTTTGGTTTATCAATGTAACATGAAATCTTACGTTTTTCGAGTAATTAAAGTGTAAGTTTTAATAAATAACTCAAAATTGTCCATAATGATTCAAAAAAAAATTTTCGGATTCGAGTTTTTTTCGTTTATTTGCATTTTCTGAGAACATTTACCATAGTAATGTATATTTTTTTTATACCATCAGAAAGTAGAGATTTCAACGAACAAAAAGCCCACCGACTTTTTTAAAAAAGCAGATATTTTGACGTGAGAATTTTCGATTGAAAATTAGGGTGCTTTTTCGATATTAAATCAAAATAAGGTGAAAAAATGAATATTTTAAATAAAAAAAATGACTGTGTGTTTGGGACATAAAAAGGTAAGTTTTCACCAAATTTCGTGAAAAAATAAATTTTTTTGCAAAAGATAAAAATAAAAAACCAAAAACTTGGTTATTTGAATATTTCACATAAATTTTGAGGTTATGTGAAAAAAGTGTAAAAACAAAAGTTGTAGATCTTTTTATTACCTACAACTTTGCTATTTAATTTTTTTCATAGGACTTGTAGTTTTGCCGGAAATCGAGATAAACCGTTTTTTACCCTTAAAAACTCACCCCCTTCCCCTTCCCGACCTCAGATCGCCCGTAAATTATTTTTGTTATATTATCTACCTTTTCCAATGAGTTTCATCCTACTATAATTTTTTTGGTCTCAAAAATTATCGACCCTGGTCTAAAGGGTCAAAGTTCCAGTGTGCTTGGCAGGCAATCCGTGTGTCATGACAGTAGTATATAGAGGTTGCCTAATTAGTAACGTCACAACTAATTGAGTCCATTATTTCGCTATCTAGTTTTACTGTGACTTTGACACATCGAATCAAAATATCTCAAAAACTAGCTATTTTTAAGTATCGCGCATACTGAAACGTTTGATCAAGACCACCAAAGCTGCATCATACTAAAATATAACCCTACTTGGCTGTCGGGACTTGTATAAAATAAAATACCTACCTACTGCAATATTCTACAAAAGACTATACTACAAATATTGACCAAATTTTATTATCTCACAAATTATAAATACCACTAAGTTTATAATCAGACTCGTAAAAATTAAAACAAATAAGTTACTATACCAAATTAACTGATAATCTAATATCATTGATTAATTAGAAATCAATGCTAATATATAAAAATCTCGTGTCACAGTGTTTGTTATCGAACTCCTCCGAAACGGCTTGACCGATTTTTATGAAATTTTTGGTGTCTATTTGGTAGGTCTGAGAATAGGTCGTAGGCTATTTTTTATACCTCTAGGTGATAAGGGTGGCCCTATCCAGAAATTTTCTTTTTATTTTTTGGACAAAAATTTATAATTTATAAAACAACGTTTGCTGGGTCAGCTAGTAATATATAATATAAAGAGTATTTAAAATAATAACAGCTGCGAAATGTACCTCTCTAGAGATACATATTTCTATAGGTAAATTTTATATTTACCTACTTAGTGGGAATAAAATGGCAGAACTGTTTTGCAAATCTCGTAGAAAAAAAAAATTTGATATTTTAAAATTATCTTTCAAATTTGTAGACCATGACCACTATCAACCAATAGTTTAATAAGTAGTTTTTGCCTTCATGTTTTCAATATAACAAAGGATCAATTTAGATAACTATTAAACCGATAGAGATAACTATTAAACATACTCACTGCATTCCCAATTTACTTAAACCTGGAGAACCCAAGGGTGAATAGGCCGTTACAACAATTTTGTTCTTCTTACAAAAATCAACGAGTTCCTTTTGTTGAAGATATGCATGATGTTCGATCTGTAAATTGCAAGGGGGTATCTTGCAATTTTCTAGAATTCTGCGAATTTGGCCGATGTTAAAATTTGACACGCCTATTGATTTTGTTAAACCGATATTAACAAGTTCCTCCATTGCCTGTAATTATTGATTTATTTATTTACATATAAATACATTTACATGGTATTACTAATCCTAATAATTAAACTTAAACTAAAATTAACATTAAGAGAAAATTCGAGATACAAAGATATGGTTAAAAAACTAAATAGCAACAGTAATACTAATAATTACTGCAGTATAGCATGTTTAGCCTTGTTTTTAAAACAATCAAGAGATTTACAAATAAATTAAGTACAGTGTACAGAATGTATCGATTGTTGAGTTTAACCTATTCACCGGACTGAACATGGATTGTGTGAGTCGGACGAAAACCCGACTATTGTCTGATGCAACCAGAGTAGTTCTCCTCCCCGTTTTCCAGGATGCTGAACACCGTAGTGGTGGCAGAATTTCTCGTTGGGCTAACCCCCCCCCCCCCCCGGAAATGGCTAAATACCATCCCCAAACGGAGGATAACGCGTATTATAATATTTTGTGGAACCCTTAAGTACTTGGTGATCCCCCACTTTCAAGGATGCTGAACGCCGGAACGCCGTGGTGGTGGTAGAATTTATCGTTGGGGTGATCCACCTCCACCTCGCAAATGGCCAAAAACTATCCCCAAACGGGGGTTAACGCATACTATAATTGTTTGAGGGACTCTTACTCGGTGATCCTCCGTTTCGAGGATGCTGAACACCATGGTGATGGTGGAATTCCTCCCCCCACCCACCCCCTTAAATGGCCAACAACGACCATCCAAAAGGTGAGAGAAAAGGTGAGAGTGCGTCCTCAGCATACCCCCGGGCAAAGCTACCCCCCCCCGCGTTTTTTAATATGCTACACAGGAAAAAACCTTAAGATGTCACCTCGATCTCATCAACAAAGTAGCCATCTTCATTTACTGTGGAGCTGAAAGAAGATGAATGTATATTTTTTGTACATATTTTTTGGGAAAAATAGGTTTATATAATAATTGAAACATCTGATTTATTTAATTATATTAAATTATATAAAATATTTTTATTGACGCAAATAATTACTGCATATATTGTTACGCTCGCTTTTCTTACATTATAAAATACTATGACTATAAAAAAAATAAAACAAATTTATTTATTTAATTTAAATTAATTTTTTACGTTCTCTGAACCCGTGCAGTTACATTCATTATGAAAATGTGAAGAGGTATTTTTTGGTGAATGGGTGTCAAGCACTTGATTCGTGGTCCTCTCCGTGTTTGGCATACTCGAAAATGGGAGGGAAACCTTTTTGTCCAGTGGTATGATGAGAGTGCTCTCTCGCCCCTTTAGAGGGGGTGAGCGGGTGTCAGGCACACGTCCCAGGGTCCTCCCCATAATTGGCATGCTTGAAAACGGGGGATCAATAAGTTAGATTCCGTGAAACATGATCAAATTCTGCCAACACCATGATCTTCAGCATCCGCAAAAACCGGGGGAGGGAACTACTTTGGTTGCATCAGACAATAGTCGGGTTTATCGGGTCTTTTCCGACTCACCACTACATTGCATATGTTGTTCGACAATAAAATACAGACAGAATGGACATATTTCTAGTGTTGATAGATGGCACGTTAAAATGTATAGACTCCAAGCAATCAGGAGAGCTGATGTAGTTTTCGATAATACATTAGGAGAAATAAGCATGGTATAATATTGGTGCCTGCTGCGTAAGAAAGTAATTTCCAAATATGATTTTACATTCCCACAGGTCAGGAAATTACCTTTATTTTGATACACATGTTGTAGTACGGTGACCGCAATTCCGTAAAAGATCTAACGGAATATGGAGGAATGTATAAAACACGATCTTAACATTCTGTTTGCTTTCCCGATCATTTGCTCGAAATCCTCAGAGAAAGAAAGTTTAGAATCAAATATAACACCTAAATCTCCCATACTGGTTACGTTACGCAAGCTCACTTTATTTATACTGTAGTTGGCTTATAGGTAACAGCCTGTGACTAAATGTCATAAAATAGTATTTATCAACATTAAGAAGAATGTCTTTACACAATGAATAGACTAACTGAACGTTTTTTGAATTTGGGCATAGTCAACCGGAGAATAAATATCATTAAACATATTCAGGTCGTCTGTAAACAGTAAACATTTACAATTACAATATTTTTAGTAATATCATTGATGAATAAATTGAACAATAATGGACCAATGCGGGAGCCCTGTGTCACTCGTGCGTAAAGTATGTACTTTACGCTCTCTAGGGTGCGAAATACTACTTTGGTGATTGAGAACGAAAGTTTTTTGACGAGGCGCAATCGAGTCAAAAAATCATTCGAGATGGCCAAAGAATTTCGCACACGAGATGCAAACAATATTTTTTCTACAACGATTCTAATTTGATTAAACTAAAATCATACTGTTTTTAATAAACTAATTTAAAAAATTCTACTTTCAGTTGATTTACTTGATAAAACAATAAATATTTTTGAACCACATGTTTGTTTAATTCTTGTGTATACATTAAAAATTATAAAATATAGGCAATAATAGGTATGTGATGTGCAAAATATTTTGTACCCTAATGCGCAAAATATTTTGCGCACGGTGTTATGGTAACGCAAAAAAAAATGTCAATGAAAAAATGTCTCATTTTAGACACTGACGTTAATGCGCAAGCGTAGCCTTTTTTGACAGTTGTAGAAAAAAGGCATTTTAATAATTTTAATTTAAAAAGAGATTTCTTTTAGGATTAATTAATTTATACATTTATTTATGAAACGACATAAAATAAACATCTTTTATATTTGAGGGCATAAAATGAGATTATATTTAATTTTTTTAATTTTGTATTTTTACTTTTAATTTACAAAACTATTTAATTAATCGTCGCTAATAATGATGAAGAATGTGATTACTAACCTTTAATATTGTATTATTTAAAGCAATTTTTTTATTACAATATACAAATAAAAACTTACAAGTTTTAATATTTTTAATGATCTAGTAAAATTTTTCCCAAATTGCATTATTATACTCTTCGCAAAAACGAAGAGTATATTGTATTTGATCGGCACATTTCTAAATCAGTAAATAAATATCGCTCGTAGAGAAAATTTTTTTATATCGTTATGTTAGTGAACGAATTCTGAACAACTTTCAAAATGTCCGTCTGTCCGTCCGTCACGTTTCTTGTAAGCACGATAACTCAAGAAAGAATAATCCGATTGTATTGAAATTTGGAGAGTAACTTAGTGTTAGCTAGAGGAAGAACCCTATTGTTTTTCAACAAAATAGATTGGTAAATAAAAAAGTTATTAGTAATTTAAAATTTAAAAAAATATTTTTTACATTTTTTTTATGGTTTGTAATAAATAGAAACCTTGTGAAATGTTATTTCCTATCACTATTTTTTTTTAATATATTTTACTAATGTGTGTTTCCTAATAATCACAATAAATTTTCTTATGGTATATATTACACTCATTAACAATTTTAGTAATAAGAAATGGTGGTGTAGCGGCAAGAGTTTCGTCTCGCAATCCAAGTTGAGGTAGTTAATTCTGACGTCCGCATTAGAATCGAACAAGTTGTTTTAAAAAAGTGTTTAAAATCCTCTCAGAGGACACAAGAGGCCCTTTGGGACGATAAGAAGCCCGTGCAAACGAAGGTAATACAAGGGGAGCCACCGGTGAGCCTTCCCAGTAAAAAATTCCAAAATTAGTGACAGTGACATTTCGATAAATTATTTTAGACAGTAAATAAACTGCAAAAACAGTTTTTCTGAAATTAACCTCCAAATTAAAAAGTGACACCTACATCAAATTAATAAGTGAATTTATTTAGAGACCTTTTCCCCCGACCGGTTAAAACCGGTCGAGGCCCAAATTTCAAAATTTCAATAACTAGTGAAATGGACTCCTGCCAGTCATTGACTGACCGTGACAGGATCCGAAATGAGGTGATCGGCTGGCCAGAAGGGTGGCCGGCCCTTCCAGCCAAATCGACCTCCGGAAATGACTCCGACGTGCCCTGTGTCAGTCTTGACCGGAGGTCGGTCATAAGAAGACCCTTTAAACGAAAAGAACAACCAGCGCCAGACAGCGGCAGCGAAGGATCGCAAGACAGCGTGAGAGCGGCGCCGATTCGGCCAAAGACTACCACTCCCACAACATCTAAAACCCCAGAACCGGGAAACCCAACAACGTCAGAAATGGGTGCACTTTTCAAAGTACAGCCCAAGAAACGGAAGATCGCCATTTCCGAAGAAGGTAACCCCAAATTCACCCACCCGGGGTCATCAAAAAAGGCGATGCTACCGCCGTCGGCACCGCCCATTAGGACGCAGAACCGACATGAAGGAAACGCAACAATAGATGAGGACATGGATGTGGTACCGCCACAGCCAACCACGCAGCTGGAGTCAGAGATAGCTGCTCCACAGCCTCCAGGAAGAAAACCACCTCCCATTATTATACATGGTAAATTAGTTGACCACAGAAAGTTGAATGTATTCCTGAAGGGCAGGCTGCGGGACTCCCACGTATGGAAACATACAAATAGTTCCACGATGCTCCAGTTGTGTAATAAAGCTGACTGGATAACAGTTAACCAGTACCTTGACGAGGGGAAGATCGAATACCACACTACACCCCTAGGGACGAGAAGAGCCACGCTTTCGTCCTTAGGGGCTTACATCACGAGGTGGAACTAAGTGAAATAAAAGATGAGTTGAAGGACATACATAAAATCGAAGTAAGACAGATATACACTCTACAGGGTACAAGGAACCCGCTTTACATGATAATCACTAACAACGAAGTCACACTAAAGAACTGCAGGCGAAGGTCCGCTGCCTTGATTGCACTGCAGTCTATTGGGAACGCCAGGTAAACACTAAACGCATCATACAGTGTCACCGGTGCCAGCAATGGGGGCATGCCACCTCCAACTGCCGAGCAGCCCCCAAGTGCTTAAAATGCGCCGGTGATCACATCACCAAACAGTGCACCAAGAGCAGAGACCTGCCTGCGACATGTATTAACTGCGGGGAGGCTCACCCCGCTAATAGTGTGACTTGCAGAGTGTACAGACGAAAAATAGAGGCAATAGAACAACGCACAACGAGAGTTCCACCTCCCCTTCAAACAAGGTACGTGGCGGCACCGGCACCAAAGGTTAACGTATGGACCGAAAGGATGAATAGCCAGCATCTCCGGCCCCAAAAGCAGCAGCATCGAGATCAGCAGTCCCAAAACTACGAAAGGCCACCACCATCTTCACAGCAAGCGAGCCAGCCGAACCAGCAACCATCCACCTCCATGGATTCAAGCCTGGCTAAGCTCCGCCAAGTTCGCGAGCAGACGGAGAGGATGGCCTCTCTAGTAAATCTAGACCTGCTTTTGGCTCGGATGAACGAGCTAAACGACGAGCTTGAGAGATGCTCCTCAGCCCTGGGTAAATTCCAGGTCGTTCTGTCTTTCTTCCAAGGTCTCCCCAGCGATGCCTTCTAGGCTTAAACTTTCTTCATGGAACGCCAATGGTATAGGTAATAAAATTCCCTTTCTAATAAATTATCTAACGAGGCACAAAATCGATATTATGCTTCTGAATGAGACAAAACTTAACCGACGGGACAAGTTTCACGTCCGGGGGTACACGACCATACGAAAAGATAGGGCTGACATTAACAGGGGTGGCGGCGTGGCCGTGCTCATAAAGTCAGACGTTGCGCACATGCACCGTACTCTGCGGAACACATCTGTGGAGAACGTGTGTGTGACGCTGGATGGCGGCATGAGCATTGTCGCCGCGTATAATCCGCCCTCGAATGGGTTCACGGCGGTTTGCCTTTAGAATTTGCTAAACGCAAGCCCGAGCTGCTTGCTCATAGGCGACCTTAACGCAGGACATCGCGCATGGAACTGCCATCGCAACAACGCAAACGGCAACACTCTGTACGATTACGTCAATAATCGTAATGTGTTGCAGTATCCGGACGATCCCACGCATTTTCCGGATAACGGTACAACACCTACCACCCTCGACATAGTGGTTAACAAGGGTGTGAGGAACTCCACACCGCCAGTGGCGTTGGAGGAACTCACATTCGACCACAATCCCATCCTCTTGGAGTTGGAAAATATGTCGAGGGAAGACACGACACGCAAAATCACTTCCTATTGAGACGCCAACTGGCGTCTCTACAAGGCACATGTAAACACGAATTTAACACTTGCAAGCAATATCACCACAGCCGCCGAGCTGGAAAATGTGGTGGGCAAGTTAACAAGGGTGCTGCAGGACGCCAAACAGAGTGTTGCCACAACAATAACAATTGATCCGTACAGATACCGACTCGACGCAGCGGTCGTACAAGACATTCGGGAGAAAAACCGACTGAGACGGCTTTGGCAGCGAAATCGTGATGTCAACGCCAAGGTTGAGATGAGCAGGCTGCAACGGCAGCTCAGGACTTCTATAATAACCGCAAAAAACCGGAAATGGCGGGATAGGCTGGAAGCGCTGAATCCTCAGGATAATTCGCTGTGGAAAACGTCGAGGGCAATGAAAAATACGCGGGAGGTCATACCCGCCTTGACAAAACCAAACGGACGGACTGCTATGACAGACTCGCAGAAGGCGAACGACTTAGCTGACCAATTTCAAGACGCACATAACCTGAATATACCAAATAACATTGAGCATGACCGCATAGAAAACGACATAAACGAATTAATTGGCCATGATGTCCAATTGACGAGACGTGAGTTCTTAAAAGTCATGGCCAAGCCCTCGGAAGTGGCTGGCATTGTCCGGACACTACCGAATAACAAAGCTCCGGGGAAAGACGGCATCGATTACAGACTACTCAAATATCTCCCGAGAAAAGGTATTGTGCAGTTAACGCATATCGTTAACGCGGTCCTGCGGCTGCAACACTGGCCTAGCCAATGGAAATGCGCCGTGGTCGTGCCAATTTTGAAGCCGAACAAAAACGCGAAGCTCGTCGACAGTTATCGACCAATCTCGTTGCTGTCGACGATCTTCAAGTTGGTGGAGAAGGTCATCCTGATCAGACTAGATGCTCTTCAGGATGAACTTCACATCGACGACGAGTGCCAATTCGGCTTCAGGCGGGGCAGGAGCACTGTTCAGCAGGTCGTTAGGATCGTGAATGATGTTGCTGTACAATACAATCTCGGGAAGAGCACCGCCATGGTGCTTCTCGATATTGAGAAGGCCTTTGATACCATATGGATCCCGGGCCTACTTTACAAACTAAATACATTGGACTTCCCCACATACATAACCAAACTTATTCATTCTTTCCTAACAGGTAGATCGCTGCAGGTCAGGGTGAATAACAAAACTATCAACGCGGCGGGACATTCGCGCGGGTGTCCCCCAGGGGTCGTGTCTGTCACCAAAGCTGTACAACTTGTACGTCTGCGACTTCCCGGAGTTTCCGAATACGAAACTTGCCAAGTACGCTGACGACACGGCCATGTACGCGCACTCACATAACGCGCAGGCAGCAAACATGCTGCTTAAAGCACACATGGTCCGTGCCACGGCGTATTACGACAAGTGGAAGATTCGGATCAACGCCGAGAAGTCCGAAGCGATCCTCTTCACGCACCGACTCACCGAAAATCGGATTTTAACGCCAATTTAGATCAGAGGTAGAGAAATTCCTATTAAACGGTGCGTGAAGTATCTGGGGGTTAACTTAGACAAACGACTGACGTTTGGCACCCACATCAACGAGACAGTACGCAAGGTCTACTTCTTGGCCAGAAGTCTGTACCCGCTCCTGGCCAGGGGTAGCGGACTTAACAGAAATAATAAAAGCTGTTGTACACTATGGTGATCAGGCCGGCAATCACATACGCGGCGCCGGCATGGTGCAGCATACCGGCCACGACAATGCGCAAACTTAAAGTTCTAGAACACAAATTTATGCGCCTCATTTCAGACTCTGATAGGTTCACCTCCCTCAGAGATCTCTATGCACGCTGCCACGACATAACCCCACTAGCGAACTACGTCCAGGAAATCTCCCAAAAATTTTACACCACCAAACTGGGCGATAGTCCGCTAACCCGCAACATAACTCAAATCAGACAGCATAATGCAATATTATTCAATCTGAGACACCGCCTACCATACCAGGCGTTGCCTATTTTCCGGCAACTCCCTTAGCCAAATCTTCACCTACCATAACCTTTATAAAACCCTATCCTATCATCTTTCCTAAACTTTATCTTTAATTCCCTCTTTCCTTTTCTATTTGTTCGTTTTTATGCTTCTGTTGTTTTTCTTTTTTGTTCTTTTTGTCATTTTGTTCGTAAATTCTTTTTAGGCCGAGAAAATTCTTGAAAATTATAACATTTTAAACGATACTTTTTTACATTATCAAATTTTGTAAGTGCTTTCCCAAGTGTTGTGTTATTTTTAATTAGTTTTAGGTCTCTGCGTAGACAGCAATTTTTAATATTATTATTAGTTTTTAAGTTTGTTTATAACAAACAGGAGAGCTAATCCCCCTCTCCCCGTTAACCGTTAAGCCGAACCGGACCTACCCCGTCCCACCTTACATTCACCACGGCACCACGTGCCGTGGTTGTTTGGTTGGCCCCGGGTCAGGATCCGGCAAGGCACATATAGTTGTACTAAACTTAAGAATAAAATCTGTTTTCTTCTTCTTCTTCTTCGTCTCGCAATCCAAGGGACCCAGGTTCGATCCCTTACATCTTGATTTTTTTTTCATATATTTTTTTTCACAACAAAGTTGGTATCACAAAATTTAGAATGTCCAAAAATTAACATTATTTACAAGAAAAATGCGAAGAGTATCCTATAGAATGTGTAACAATTATATAAAAAGCTCAGTAAATCGGCGAAGAGTATAATGCTTCCTCTAGTTTTAAATGTTATTTACGAGAAATGTCGTTCACATTACCCCATGTCATTTGAATGTCAAAATCGATTCTTTGTCCCTATAAACTGCAAACTTTTTTAATTCATTACATACTCCAAATACTAATTGAAAATAGAAAATATTTTGATTAGGTAATTAATTCAGGTTTGGATAAATTATATTCTTTGGAAAATATACTAACGATTATACTGTTGGAAATAGCACAGATCTTGACGTCCAAGTAAATATAAATAACTAAATTTTATTTTGTTCATTTTTGTCAATTTTGTTTACTACTGATATATTTTATATTTCTCAAAAGTTGTTATTAAACAAATTACTTATATATATCTAGGATTATTTTCCTCATGTCCATTCTGAACAATAAGAACCGTAAATTTTTATGACAACAAATTTTCAAAGAAAAATTAATGTCATAACGTCGCGTCGTGTCAGAAATTTATCAGATTTCATTTACCTGAGGATAAACTAGACAGACTTGAACAAGAGCAGCTAACAGGCTAAACCGGGTGCAAGGACTGGCCTACCTGGGAATCACATGTGCTATGAAAAGCATCCCCACAGCAACAATGGAGACCTTATATATTAGACCTCTATAGCGACTATAGCGACTCACTCACTGGAAATCGAGAAGTTCCAAAAGCGAGAAGTTTCCATGGAGTCGCTAAGAAACAAAAAGGAAAACTCGATCCATAATGGAGAAGTTTCCATGGAGTCGCTAGGAAAAATAAAAACATTCGATATAAAAATATAATATCAATATACTTAAAAAATACTAATATCACATAAAACATGAACATGTATTAAAAACAATATAAGTATATTTACTTCCATTTTAATTTTATTTATAGCGATAACGCTATAAATTTGGTGACCCCGACGTGATCATTTTATGCCCGACGTGATCATTTTATGTCCAACGTCATAAATATATGCCAGAAGTGAAAATTTTATGTCCAACGTCAAATATATGCCAGAAGTAAAATTTTATGTCCAACGTGATAAATATAATTCCAAGAAGAGATTCAATATATCAACTACCGTTATAAATTGACCATTTTATGAAGAGAAGAATTTTCCCGATGAATTTTGAATAGAGGTTCCAAATTTGAATAGATGTTCCTATAATTTATGGTAATTTCCTAATTCAATCAACTGACGTTGTACATTACAAGTACTGTCATCTGTCGGTGAGTGAGTTAAAGTACATTTCCTTTTTTATCTAAGAGAGTAATCAATCAATCAATCAATCACAATCGATTAGTTATGCAAAGACAACCTTCAGACGAGGATTTTCCTCAAACCCATTATGTCACCTCTGTCAAATTACCCCCATTCTGGAAATCAAAACCAGAAATTTGGTTTACCCAGATCGAATCACAGTTTTCTGTTGCAAAAATTGTCAATGACAAGAAAAAGTATGATCAGGTTATAGCTAATTTGCCATTAGATGTGATAGATAATATATACGATATAATATCTAATCCCCCGGAAACGGATCTCTATATAAATTTAAAGAAAGTTTTAATTTCACGTTTATCATCGAGTGAGGAAAAACGTCTGAATGATCTGTTATCAGGTTCCCAAATGGGCGATCTGAAACCTTCAGATTTCTATAGATCCATGCTGAATATGGTTGGAGGATTCAGCATGGTTAGTCAAGATTTATTGATAAAGCTATGGAAAAGACGTTTGCCTCAAACAGTATATATTGCCATTACAGCTTCAGGGAAAACAGACACAAAAGAGATTCTAGATATTGCGGATCAGATCTGGGAGTCCTGTCAAAATTCAATGGTTGCATCGTACTCCAAAAATCCTCTTGACTCTGAGTCAACCCCGTTATCAGATTTAACTACTACTATCAAAAATTTTTCAATCACTTTTCATGATTCAATTAATCAAGTATTACAAAAACAAGAAATTTTTAATTCTCGATTAAACTCTTTAGAATCCAGACTTTCCAATCAATCCTTCGAGCCTCAACCTTCTACTTCATGCTGCAACAATTGCAAAAGTAGAAGCAATTCACAAACTCGTACCACTAATCGCAATCGTTCACCCAGCCGTAATAATGTTTCCAATAAATTTGATCGTACAGACAATATAATTGTTACTACCATCAACTTTATGGTGCCAATGCCTATCGTTGTGGAGGTGAATGATGCAAATTCAGTAAGAATTGTAAAAAATCTGATAATTCTCAAAGATGACTGAAGTTTGATAATAATTTTATGACGTCTGATTTTGACATTACTAACAGCAAACGTCGTCGACTTTTTATTTACGATAGATCTAACAACCTGAACTTCCTAATTGACACTGGTGCCGATTTATCTGTGGTGCCACGCAATGCTTTCACAGATTTAAAAAAGAATTTCGATACGATATTAACCGCGGCTAACGGTTCAACCATTTTTACATACGGTAAGAAATTGTTAAAAGTCAATCTAAACTTACGTAGATTATTTCCTTTCGTTTTCAATATAGCAGACGTTGACATACCGATAGTCGGAGCAGATTTCTTGTCTCATTTTGGTTTAGTTGTTGATCTTAAAGGAGCTCGAATAATTGATAACAAGATTGCAATTTATGGTCAAAATCGTGCATTAACTGTCAAGCTGTCAAAGTCAGTCGACATACGCGAAGTGCTCTCGGGAACTTCACCATTCCGAAAATCAGATTCGACCACATCCACATAGATTTGGTAGGACCATTACCTCTATCCAAAGGTAACTCTTACATTCTTACGGTGATTGAACGATTCACTAGGTGGCCGGAAGCGTACCCTCTTCGCGATATCACAGCAGAAACAGTTGCACGTACTTTATTTCAAAACTTTGTTTGTCGATTCGGTGTTCCCTTGTCAGTAACTACTGATCAAGGAGTACAATTCGAGTCAAGATTATTTAATGAGTTTGCAAAGTTTTTAGGTTTTCATAGAATACGTACAACTCCATATCACCCAGAAGGCAACTCTTTAGTTGAAAGATTTCATCGCTCACTTAAAACTTCCTTGTTAACTAGAGCCAATACATCACATTGGACAGATGAATTACCCATCATTTTATTAGCATTTAGGACAACTCCCAAGGAAGATCTGCAATGTTCACCTGCTGAACTCATATATGGTCAAACCCTTCGTTTACCTGGCGAATTTTTCATTGAATCGTATAATTCCCCAGATATTCCTTATTTCATTGACAAATTACGCATTTATTTTAATAATTTAAAATTCGTTCCTCCAACTTCGCATGGCAATTACAAAACTTTTGTTAGTTCAGATCTTGCCTCTTGCGATTTTATTTTCGTTCGCATTGAACGTTTAAAACGTTCATTTACTCCTTTATATGAAGGACCGTTTAAAGTTTTATCTCGTTCAGATAAGTTATTTACCTTTAAGAAAGGAGCCAAAGTCATAACTGTCAATATTGATAGGGTTAAACCGGCTTTTGTATTAGTTGACAGATGTGACACTTTGCCTACCCCGATTAAAAAAGTACGTTTTGCAATCGACACGTTGATTGATTGACTATTTTCTTTTTTAACGAGGGGGTGTATATAGCGACTATAGCGACTCACTCACTGGAAATCGAGAAGTTCCAAAAGCGAGAAGTTTCCATGGAGTCGCTAAGAAACAAAAAGGAAAACTCGATCCATAATGGAGAAGTTTCCATGGAGTCGCTAGGAAAAATAAAAACATTCGATATAAAAATATAATATCAATATACTTAAAAAATACTAATATCACATAAAACATGAACATGTATTAAAAACAATATAAGTATATTTACTTCCATTTTAATTTTATTTATAGCGATAACGCTATAACCTCCCTCCACTCAACTTTGTATAACCGAAGCATATAGGCTACAAAATCCTCAGAACTCGACTCCTCTCGAAGGAAAATCGGGACCAGCCTTTAATAAAGTGTCTTCCAGACTGGTATGAGACTGCCACGAAGAGCTCAAAATTCTGGGTGAGCAGAATAGAGTCAGACTGCTCCAGGTGCCGGGACATATCAGTATAGACGGCAACGAAAAAGCTGATGAACTTGCTAGACAAGGAGCTAGAATCTGCCCTGGGCATCACTAAAGTCTCAGCCAGAGGGGTGATCAAAGTCAACCGTCACTGGAAATAAGACATTCCAGGAAATCGACATGGGAAAACACTTACTATTGGACCATGCCCAAAACAAACTCAACAATTGCTCACAAAGAGTAGAATTCGGTTGAGAATTATAATGGGTCTTTTAACAGGACACTGTTAAAAGTACCTGTACACAATCGAAAAGTTTGCTAGTGAACTTAACTGCAGATTGTGCGGCAAGGTACCAGAAACTGTGGAGCATATTATACAGGGTGGTCCGTAAGTAATGGTCCATAGAGCAACAGTGGGTTTCTGACATTAAAATATTACGATTTAACTAAACTTACCTTAGTACAAAAGTTGATAATTAACAGAGATACAGGGTGTTAAAGTCAATATTACATTTTTAATTTTCTCATTTAACTTTTGAAGTTTTTCAAGTATTCTTGTGAAAATTGGTGAATGGGGTTTTTTTTGAGATGAAAAATTCATATCTGCCCCCATTTTTTGTGTGGATCCTAGAGGACGCCACATAAGCCTTGTTTAAGGTGTAAATGTACTCTTAACTTTTTTACCCGTAACGTTATCTCTTTTTTATTAAAAGGTCCTAAACCTATTCTCATTTTAGCGAAAAGAAAGTATACTTGTCATTAGTCTTAGAAATTAACCGTTTTCAAGAAAATCGCATTTTAACATTCACCCTCATAAATCATTATAAGAAATATTAACGTAGTAGGCGCCGATGCCTACAATAAGTTAATTAATTTCATTTGAAAAACAATGAAGAGAAAGTTTAATTGAACAAAATTATTTTTTAAACAACGAATAAAAAACAGAATGGGAAAGGAAACTCAACAAAAGATATTATTTCAGAGTAAATGTTCAATATGTCCACCATTCTCCTCGATACACTTATCCATACGATTCATAAAAGATCGCCTCATATTAAAAAATAATACCATTGGCTCAAAAAAGGCTGCTGCTGCATTTATTTCTTGTTAAAGTTGTGCGTGGGTATTTAAAGGATTTTTGTAAACAAGATCTTTCATTGCGCCCCATATCCCGAAATTCAATGGCGTAAAATCTGAACTACGTGCTGGCCAAGGAAACGGACTACCACGACCAATCCAGCGCTCATGAAAAATGGTTTTTAAATAAATTCGTACTTGATTGGAAAAATGTGGTGAAGCACCATCCTCCATGAACAATATATTTTGTCTCAAATTCAGTGGTACTGCATCCAACATATCAATAAAATCATCTTGTAAAAAATGTAAATAATTGTTACCATTTAAATATCTTGGCAATTCATGTGGTCCTAGAAAACGGTCCCCAATAATCCCACACCAAACATTGATTTTGAACTAATGTTGAAAATGTCGTTCTCGGTTTATATGAGGATTTTCAACTTCCCAAAAACGGTTATTTCTTAAATTGAAGATACCTCGGCGGGTAAATGCAGCTTCATCCGTAAATAATATTCTGTTGACGAATGAGTGGTCAATATTTTGTCTGTTCCGAATATCACTTGCAAACTGATATCTTAGTGGAAGATCGGCAGGCAATAAATTTTGAACGGTCGTAAAATGGCATGGATGGTATTTTTCTGCATGCAAAATATTTAGAATGGAAGTTTTACTGATTCCTGTAGCTGCACATAATCGTCTTGTACTAACTTGTGGATCATCTGTAATGCGAACTAATATTTCTTCTTCTTGGTCAGGCGTAATAATTTTCGGTCGACCTAAATTATCACGTTTAGGACGAAATGAACCACTTTCGTCTAAATTTCTGAACAGATTTTGAAATAGTCTACGATCAGGTTGTAATCTGTTTGGAAATATTCGCAAATACTCACGTTGCGCAGCACGTCTATTGTAATTCAGTTGACAATAAATATTAACCATATCTCTCATATCTGAGTTTGAATGATTATTATGTCTCGGCATGTTCTGATTTTCGTTAATTAACTAATATTAAAAAAAATAGATAAATAAAATTGCAAAAAAAGAATGTCACGACAATTTTTGAATGTCAAAAGAATTGTTGGCATCGGCGCCTACTATGTTAATATTTCTTATAGTGATTTATGAGGGTGAATGTTAAAATGCGATTTTCCCGAAAACGGCCAATTTCTAAGACTAATGACAAGTATACTTTTTTTCGCTAAAATGAGATAGGTTTAGGATTTTTTAATAAAAAAAGGGAACACGTTACGGGTAAAAAAGTTAAGAGTACATTTACATCTTAAACGATGCTTATGTGGCGCCCTCTAGGATCTACCCAAAAAATGGGAGCAGATTTGAATTTTTCATCTCAAAAAACCCTCATTCACCAATGTTCACAAAAACTTCAAAAGTTATATGAGAAAATTAAAAATATAATATTGACTTTAACACCCTGTATCTCTGTTAATATCAACTTTTGTACTAAGGCAAGTTTAGTCAAATCATAATATTTTAATATCAGAAACCCACTGTTGCTCTATGGACCATTACTTACGGACCACCCTGTATATGACTGCGAGGCGCGCTGGTCCGCCCGACTGGAAGGTAAATATCTACGGGCAAACACAAACAGCCCAGGCAGCAGACTGACGTAATTTTGAAGTAATTTTTTGATGGGGCGCTGAAGTCATGTGACGAGAAAATGACGCCTCAGTAACGTCATATTGTGACGAAAATATGACGTCAGTCTGCTGCCTGGGAGACACAGAAGTCGCCCGTTCTCAGACCTGTATCACCGTGTCAGCAGCACAAGAGTACTAAAATGGGCAGTAAATTAAGGCAGAGATAGCACAATAAACCCAGGAGGCTGCAGTGCCCTCGAAGTACTTTACAGGCAAGCTCTGGGAGGAGGGATTTTAGTCAGTAAGAGTCTGACACTTCCTATACCAGCGATGGGAGCCATGAGGATTTCGTCTCCTCGATAAGAAAATCTTGACAGACAGCTGCAGAAATAGTTACCAAAATTTCACACAACACATCTGTGGTTTGGTAAAACTGTAATTTATATTTTAAATGTAGGATAAATAAATAAATTAATAATTAGATGTAAACATTATACTCGTCTCCGGATTATTTAATTTTTTATATAATTGCTGTACATTCTCTAGTATACTTTTAGCATTTTAAAAAAAAATAAATTAACTGTTTGGTTTTAATTACTGTATTTAAAATATTAGTCATCACCCGATCATGCCATCTTGATTGTTGGAGCGTTGGGTAATATACTACTATGCAGTATTTTTATGTTTGTAAAGTCTTCCCAAAGGTTAGAACACCTTTCATGTGCATTTTCATTCTGAAAATGTTTCATAACTTTTATATTTATGGATTGATTCTCTTCAAAAACAATCGGACACTTCCTCTAGCTAATACTAACTTACTGTCCAAATTTCAATTCCATCAGGCTTTTCTGTTTTAAGTTATCATGCTCAACTAGCAATTTGATAATTTAGAAAAGCTGCAGAAATATTTTCGATACAAATTTTATAAAACATTAGTCTCAGAAACACTTTGAAAACGTTATTACGACAGCTATAAATGTAAAATTGGCACCATCTTATATAATATTTTAGTCATTGTTGATATTTTGTAAAGACTATTGCAACCATTGCAAAATAATTGTATAAACAATTTCGCAGGCTTTAAGAAAATTCGGTACCGTCACTATAAAACAGTTTTATTGATGCTTCATTTAATTGTTTTATAAAGCACATACTTCACTGTTATTATTGCTATAAAACGCCAATAAAATAAAACAATTTCTTAAATGTATTCAAAAAGTCGCATACATATACTTACAAATATATAATATGCTGATCTCTATAATACCAAGCTTTCGGTGATTTTACTGGGTAATGGAACTTACTTAATAATTATTAGCTTGCAATTTTTGATGTGAAGGAAATTTTACTGTGAATTATGCTGTTTTTTGTTGTAATCGTCGGGTTCCTTTGTTTGATGAGGGACGGATATTACAAGCTTTAAATATTTGCTGGGGGGCGAGCGTAGAGGCGACTTCAATGTGAATATCAGTCGATATTCCGTTGAAGCAACGTCGAGCGCAGTTAGTACTTGGATGGGATCTTGGAAAATACAGCGTTCTCGTCCCACCTTCTAGAGGCTTGTATATCAGTGTATAGTCGGAAGTTATGTAATTTCAGACGAGGATTACGTAGTGGATATACCATCCTTCGGAGGGGATGTAAAGCAGGCGGTCCCTTGTCTATTAAATGTTAGGCAAGTAAAAGATCCCTACTCTTCTTAAGGGAAGAGGTTCAACAAAATTTCCAGGTTGGGGGTAGCTCATCTCCTGGCGTCGGTGATAGGCCCTGGTAGCGGAAATAGGCCGACGTTAAATAGTTAAAAAATATATATATATTTGCTGGAACTAGTCTAACTTGAAATTAATTGTCGGACGCTGCTTTAACACTATTTATTAACAAGAACACTTAACATACTTCTTGACAACTATCTTCTATAACTTAACAAGAGTGAATGTATACTGAAAATCTATGTATAAATAATAAAAGTAAGCCACGCCCATTTTATTAAATTCAAATTCTATAGGGCAGGTAACTACCCTCTAAAAGTGGAATGACCACTCCTATTTACTAAGTTCTAAACATATGCCATGTGTTTTTGATGAATTTTATAAAAATCGATTTCACATTTAAAATTTTTTTTCGTAATGAAATTTAATGCCAATTTGTTTTAATCATCACAATTTTACAATTAGCACCTATTAATTGCCATAAATATTAATAAAAATGTGATTTTTAAACTTTTTACGTCTTGTCGTATTTACAACCTCGAACGCTGGTCTCATGAAATGGCTTCCTTTTATAAAATACTTTTGTGTTAAATACAAGCATTTTAAAGTAATTAAACTATAGGCGATTCTTACGAAACATCTATAAAATAATGTCTTAAAGGTGACGGTCTTGTGACAGGGCCGTATCTTAAATGAAAAATATAACAATTTTTTTTTCACAAATGTCTTATTTTGCATTTTTGTTATAATTTATAAGCGAAGAAAAATAACTAAAAATAACTGGAACAAACATTTTGATAAAAACTGTAATTTATTGTAACTGTTACTGTTAAATTGCGTATTAAGTCTTCATTTTAACACCCTTGCTTATGAAAATTTCACTAGTAATCTCCCTAATGCTTGAAAAATTTCTGGTAATTAATTAAAGCATGTGGGGGATTCGGTAAGAAAATTTCGCTCCTAAATTAAATGAAAAAATGAATAATATAAGAATGACAGCTAGATTAAGTTAGTTAGTAGGCTGTGTACTACATAGAAAGATTGGGTTGATCCTATGAATATAGTGGTAAGGAAGGAGGACAGTTCAAATAAGAAGCAAGGGAAATGCATGTAGAATTTTGATTAATGGTTGATCAATATGGCGGATAACCTTGGGATCGGTAACGTTTTTTGTAGTATTGGAATCACTTTTTCTTCATGCAGAACTTTTATAAAGGATAGAATTTTCTGATAACTCACTAAGAAAAAAAGTTTCTCATGTGGTGCACACTTTCTACCAGGCAGGCAAATATATTTACTGTTAGTCATTACAGAGGTAAACGAAATTTAAAATTTGAAAAATTTTACGCGTAAAGTAAAATCTTCCAATACGGGTCTGCCCATTTAGTTAGAGCCCACTTCATCTCAGAAAACAGCTGTTTGTTGTTTTTCATCCATATGCGCGTTGCGGGCCAATATGCCGCTAGGTAACTTTTACGCGATTCTTATATAATAAATTACTTACTTTCGCAATATTTTGGCAACTTTTTTTATAACAAATATGTTAGAATTGTGTTGTAAATGCAGCCACTGAGACAATACTAGCGCAATTTGCATAATTAACCTAAAAATTTGTTTTTTCTAATGTCCTAAATTTGATATTTTTAATTTCTACTTTAGCACGTACGATCTACACCAGTTTGCTCAGTGTTAGACATAAGTTCTGATGAAATATAAACACACAGCTGACACAGGAAATCAATTGTTTCAAATATATTTTATTGCATAGTTGGCAGCAGCATTTTTATGTTCACGTAAAAAATTTTATTTTCTAACTACTTTATTGCCGTTGCCATACTGCAGTAGTTGAAAATATTGCCGAATGTTACTAAAAAAGCAAAAAGCAGTTGAAATGTTTTATAGCTTAGTCATAGACACGTTTCTAAAATAATTTCTTAACTTCTTTATAAGGTATTTTATAATTTTGCTGTAAAAATGAATTTATAAAACAGTTCAGTTACAGGCAACCAAATAGGATTTTCTGCAACTCTGATATAATCAATTAGCATTTTAGAAGCATTAATAAAATAACAAAAAAACAAAATAATCGTATAATATTTAAATTACAAAACAAATTTTCTGGTTGAGATGCTTAAAAGAAACGTTGATGGATGAACACACCAACGCGACGGACATTTCGAAAATTGTTCAAAATTCGACACTACGCTATGAAAATTATTCCCTACGAATGATATTTACGGTGAAAATTATTCCCTACGAATGATATTTACGGTTTTAGAAACGCGCCGATCAAAATATACTCTTCCTTTTCGTATTTGCGAAGAGTATAAAAGTGTGCCTCTTCAAATAAAAATAAATCTAAACTAAAAAGTAAGTAGCAACATTTACTCGGGAAATAGTCTAGTCAAATGCAATTCGTTCATAAAATGTTTCCCTAGAATGAATATGAGTAAATCTGTTCCTAAATGATTTGCTCTTTAATAACAAAATTTGTGCACGAGGCTAGGTAGGTATATTGACAAAAAATTCTTAGGAATTCAATAGGAATTTTCTCAGCCACCTGCTTTCATGTTTTACTGTTATGCATATCACCTAGGAGCACACTTATTCAAATTTACTTGGAAAAAGTGTTTGCACTTGCTACATTATTTATGAAAATGTTGATTAATAAAATCATCGATAGAATGATGTGATCAAATGCCGTTTATAGTTAGGATTCTTAAATGATCATGCGTTAGTAAAAATCTAAATAATTAAAAATTATTTTACAATTAAAATTATCATACCTTCCATACAGCAACATGATCTGTGGTAACATCTAAATCAATGGTTCCGTCATCTTTTTTGGGGTATATATCTCCTTCAACATATTTAAATGCAAAAGGCACATGAATCAAATATAAATCAACATAATCCAGTTGCAACGACTCGAGTGATTTTTTCAAAAATGTCTGCACATGTTCTGGTCTGTTACCACATGGAGGTAACTTCGTGGTCACAAATATGTCCTCTCCTATTAAGTAAATAAAAGGCATATTTTTATAAGAAATTAGGTAATTAACACACAATGTTGTTTTAATTTCTTTTGGGAAAATATATTCCTTCATGTTGACTACGCCATGGCTGGACTATATCGTTAATACACCGCCGCTTCTAAAAATGTATTGCTTTGAAACTCTCGAGAAAAAAATAAATAAGGAAAAAACCCAAGGTTAAGGGCACAAAACCGTTAAATTGCCGTTTTCTTCTTAACTCTTGGTTAGTGTATTTGTGTTTTTACTGAAAATGGAATACTCCGATATCAATTATTCGAATTAAGAGCGGAGAGTAATGAGCCAAATGAAGAATCTTCATAATAAACAAATTTTAGTTAAACAACAACCCTTTAGTAGTCATTTATTTCACAAAAAATATTTTTTTCAGTTTAACAATACACAACAATTCATTTACACATAGCCCAGTCAATGAACGTTCAATAAGGGAGTCTAGAGTCTGCAGAGATCACAATTTTTGACTTGAGGAAGGTGGACTATTTGGAAGGTAAACATATCAAAAGTCTTCGAACGTAGGAGGTGGGGGGGATGCAGGGGGGCACGAAGGAGGTTCCGGTTTTTGGTTTTTCGCTCATATCTCGAAAACGGTTAGCCCTAATCAAAAAGTGGCTATATGCAAAATTGAAGCTGACTAAATTTTCTACAATAATGTTTCCATTAATTTTTTTCGTATCTGTTATGGTTCAGTAATGAATTGTATATCTTTTGTCTGTATTCTAACTTCATTATAAATTTATTATAAATTGAAAATAAATTTTAATAATCATCGTAGAAAAAAATTTCTTGTACAGATATCCGTTTCACAGCAGACTGAACTGAAATATTGAATAAAAAATGTCTTTGCGTCTGTAAGTGTGTGTGTGTGCACGTATATATCTACACTCAAAGAAATAGTATGGGTAAATTCAACAAAAAAAAATGGTTAACTAACAATATCGTTAATTTTGTTAAACCAAACTATATTGATGGTATTTTTAAACAAGAGGTGATTGTTATTTTAATTAATAAAAAGTTGTCGTACAACAAAACAAACATTAACTTAAAAAATAGATGAATAAGACTATTATTTTGTTCGTCTGACTATTATTTTGTTGAATTCTGTCAAATTAAACTAGATAATAGTATATTTTATTTTTAACTATTATCGAATTGTAATTCTAACCCAGTATTAGTTCGCTGTACTATTGTACTTGGTAGATAAACCAATATTATTGTCGTCTTCTAGAAGTTCTAAAAGAATTACCATAAAATTTGCTTGCTTACCACGTAGTCTATTACAGAAATTATTCCCAGATGACGCCACATACAAATCACTGACAATAATCAATCATGCATTATCTTACACTCTTATGAATTTATAGAAAATTAATAACATGATGCAGTGTTCAAATTCTCTCAGGGATCATCGATATATTTGGATGGATCTTATAAACGATCTCTAATCTTTGGTTTGGGTGTAGAGGTGGGTAGTACTCGTATGATTCGTATCATTGGTACGAATCCTTGCAGTGGTACGAATGGTACGAATCCCACAAAAACAAAAGATTCGTACATTTCGTATCGCCGATACGATTGATACATTTCGTATCACCGATACGATTGGTACGAATATGGAATTTCGGTACCGGTATTGCGATGCGATACTGGGCCAGCTGTATAAGGTTAAACTTCAAACGGTGGATGGCGATCGCGCGTTTAAACTGGAGATTTCAGATTTTAGAATACTCATAATCTCATAATTGAAAAAATTCCCTGTTTTCATATGAAATATGATGGATATATTCGAAATATTTGATTATTACTATTTGATTATTATCAATGTACCTACTGCAAGATAGCATTCATTTTATACAACGTACTGATTACAAAATCTGTGATATATTACCCTTTTTTTGCTTTTTTTTTATTGTTTTTTGTTTAGTTGACTTCCTACAAATAATGTACAAATAGGTATGTATATAATATGGTTAAATAAACGCTATCTATCTATCTTTTTTACTGATGTCTAATGACGACGACGAAATTATTAATTACTGTACGGTTAAAACATTATAATACTCTGGTCCTAACTAACACCACATATAATATTCTATAATCTATGCTGAACATTGTGGAGTGGAAGTGTGGGTACGAATAAGTAGTACAAACGGTACGAATTAGTACATGATACTGTTTCGTATCATGGAATCAGTGGTACGAAACATACGAATAGTACGAATGGTACGAATCAGTACATGATACTGTTTAGTATCATGGAATCAGTGATACGAAGTGGTACGAATCGTACGAATCTCTCGATACGAATCTTTTCTTGATACGGATTCATTTGGTACGAATCCTTAAAAAGAGTCGAATCGCCCAACTCTATTTGGGTGATCTGATGTCTCAATACTGAAATTTTGGCTAACCAAAAAAAACTTCATCATGCAATAAAGTGTAGATCAACCTAAAAATTAGTTGGTGAACAAAAAAACAAAGTAGTTGTACTATTTAATTGTAGACCAAATTGAAAATGGTTAGTGAACATAAAAAAATTTCATTGTACTATTTAATTTGTTACAAGAAGATATGATTATTAAACTACTATTTGTTTACGAAAACAAATAAAGTTGTATGACTATACTTTACTGATTGATTTAACTATGAAACTAGATAGGCGCGATTTCATATGCTCTTTTTGGTTGAATTTACCTATCATTTTCTTTGAGTGTATGTGTGCGTGTATACCGTTTCTTGTAAAAACGATAACTTCTGTTAGACTTAAAATATTTGATTTCAATTTGGAATATATGTAAAACAGCCATAATCCCTATTGAAATTGGGTCATATCTGTAATACATGGTGATAACCAGAAGCCTACAAACTCTCATACGTAAAATACGTTTTATTTTAATTTCAGAGCAAAATATTACTAAGCATACAAAAATAAGAACATGTATAAGATTTTTAAACCGCAATATACCGGGTGTATGTTAGGCAAACCAACTTTATTTAAATTAGATGATATATCAGTGTTATCCTAAAATGTGGAACATGGTATTTTTAATAACATTATTATGAAGTGAGAATTGTAGGCCTCTGGTTGTCACCATGTATTACAGATATGGCCCAATTTCAATAGGGATTATTGTAATATGCTGTTTTACATATGTTCCAAATTGTCATCAAATGTTTTAAGTCTAACAGAAGTTATCGTGCTTACAAGAAGCGGTATACACGCATACATAAATATACATGCACACACACACTTACAGATACAAAGACATTTTTTATTCGATATTTCAGTTCAGTCTGTTGTGAAACGGATATCTGTACAAGAAATTTTTTTCTACGATGATTATTAAAATTTATTTTCAATTTATAATTTTATAATAAAGTTAGAATACAGTCAAGAGATATACAATTCATTACTGAACCATAACAGACACGAAAAAAATTAATGGAAACATTATTGTAGAAAATTTAGTCAGCTTTAATTTTGCATACAGCCACTTCTTGATTAGGGCTAACCGTTTTCGAGATATGAGCGAAAAACCAAAAACCAGGACCTTCTTCGTGCCCCCCTGCACCCCCCCCACCTCCTACGTTCGGGGACTTTTGGTATGTTTACCTCTTAAATAGTCCAAACGCAGCCTTCTAGTCAAAAATTGTGATCTCAGCATTTCCCTCTAGAAACCATTCATTAACTGGACTAACAGTATTATAATTTTTTGCCAAGTTATATTGCTAAAGTATAAATAATTTTTTTCACTATAGAAAAAGACATACTTTTCTGTGAGCAGAAATTGTTAATCTTGGTAAACAATTTTGTTGCTATATGACTAATATGTATTTACATATTAGCCATAATAATCAATTCTCTTTCTACGTTTACTAATATTTTGCTAAGTAGATATTAACATTTCGAAGTAATAAAACTAAAATTGCCCGGTAGAAATAACAGGCACTCGATAAACAATTTTTTATATTACGAGCATATTCGAAGATTTGGCGGAGTCGCCGGTGATATCAATTAAAAATTAAGTTCTCGATTTATAATCTACGTTAAATCTTATCTTATAATATGTTGTATAGAATTTAAAATTAATGTTAAATCCAAGTTTACGACCTCGGCAGACCTCCCGGCCTTGGTCAAAAATCCAAAAAACTGCGAGATTTTTGTTTTCAGTTTTCGTCAATTTAGACACCTAAGGTCTACTTTTTTTGGTAAAAATAATTTAACATTTCTTAAAAGTAGACTAAATTTGCTACAAATTGTTACCAGAGCGGACTCTCCCAAGGAACAATTTTGGTTGCTTAAATATATAGAAGGATGTTATAAAACTATTTATAAAATGCCTCGAAAATTTATTTTGCTGTAACAATATCCTTAATAACATCGACTTGTAGACTAAAAGGGCCCACCCTTTGAAGGTTGTTAAGGCCTTTTTAAATTCCATCATAAAACTCCTTAGTGAGGTATAGTGCCGCTCTTGAAAACCTTGTTCCGGCCGTTTTAAAACCTTTTTTAAAACTTATTTTAAAGCTGTCAGAAGCTTTTTATTAGCTTCCTGCATATTTAGAAAACACCTAGAAGGCTACCTTAAAACTGGTTTTTAAAACTCCGATAAGTCCATATTAGAACTGAGAATCTATATAAGAATATCCACGAAGGAATCCAAATAATTTTATTATTGCATTTATTTTTTCTAAACTGATTTAAGCAAACACACCACCAGACTTATTGAAGATAAAATGGAATTTGAAATTTATAAAGCGTAGAGTGGCACTATAACCTCTCTAAGACCGATTTGAAAGGTAATAAAAAGACATCAGGTATGACAAAAAAATTAAAACCAACGGCAGTTTATCATTAAAACTACAAGAGAAAGGACCAAAAAACAAGGGCGCCTCAGAAATAATAATGATTTCAATATCTATACAAAATTTGCATAGACGCGTAATCAGCAAATTTAAAAAGTGGGCTGCTTCTCGGTTCCCACGGTAATTTTCAGTCGTTTCTTATAATTCTACCTTAATTTGCTAAAGAAAAAGTGATAATTATTAATAATTATAATTGTAAAATTGACCTTGAATATTTTTATATAACAAGAAAAACATGGCCGGCCAACTAAAAACCTAATTGTCATTTTACAGTCCTCTCATTAAACTATATATTCTAATAATGGTAACGATCTAGAACATTTACACTAAATGAAGTCCTTTTAGTCTTTTTTTATACTATCACAAATAATCCCTTCCTTACACTTCCTAAAAGAACCGCCTCTAAGACGAACCGCGTTGATATTTGATACAAAAATCTTAAAACAACCTCAAAATAATTTGACAGTGTGACGCGTTCGTATGTGTTCTAAATATACGTTTACATGCATCAACGACACTTCAGGCAGACATGTTGTTTATTATTTTTATAATAAATGTTTTATTGAGGTTTTAGAAAGTGTTTTATGGAATTAAAATTTGCCTTTTAGATTTATAGAGGCCTTTTTTTCTTCATAACGGTTTCATCACAACATTTGTCAGATGTTTTAAGAGTCTAGTTTTGTAATGGACTTTAATAAGTACTAATAGGCATTGAAAATGTCTAGTTTTAAAAAGGATTTAAAATGCATTTATTGCAAATATGTTAAAACCATAAAGAATAATTTAAAGCCTCTTTAAATCTAAATGGAATTTATGACGTTAATAAAACTAATTAGCTTTATGGAGAGTTTTATGTAGGTATGATAAACCCATTACAAATACATATTATCCTAGAAGATAATTAGCTTTATAATTAGGTCTTACAGAATGCTTTAAAACTTGCCATGTAAGAGCAAGTATACTTGAAGCCTAAAACGCCTTAATTACAACATCAATAAATCACAAGACTATGACTGACAAACCTTTCTTAAAACCTCAAGTCCAAATGACTTTTAAATTGTTCCTTGGGCTGTAGATCAAATAGTATCCGAGATACAGCCGTTCAAAGTCTTGCAAAATTTTCATTTCTCGACACTTAAAAAATTTTAACTTAAAAATCTATGAAATACGTACTACTACTACTATAACTAGGTTCAGAAAATTAATTTTACCCCAAATGCAAGCCCCAAATGGTTAGAGAGGTTTAAATAATGCCCCTCCCCCCCCCAATATGTACTATTATAGTGAATGGATTGAAAACGAGGAAGGAATATTTAAAAAAATTATATAAAAAAAAACAGTTATAAACAGATATTATACTTTTTAAACAACTTTAGCTCTTTTGGACGGTCCGGGAGTGTCGTCCATATCATCCGTCTCATCCATGTTGTCTGTGTCGCTGTTCTCTCTTATCTCCTTTTCTGCTTCTTCTTGAGCCCAGAAGAGATTATCCAACGCCTCGTCGTCTGATTCTTCTTCGAGGTATGGGGAGTGTATATTTATACTTAAATCAGAAGCATTGGTCGCATGACTATCTACTACAATGCGTGCAAACCGTCGAACATTTTAATCCAGATTTCTTGCAACTACATTGCTACAGTCCCTCTTGCAGCTGCATAATATTTTGGTGATCGTTGGTGAAGATCTTCTAGTCATTCTCACTGGCATTACAAAGAAACACACAATCTTTTTCCAAAAATGTGGGAGAGGAAAAAACCGGACGCGACTTATTATTCAAACGCCTCCTCGAAATACAACTCTCCTGAACTCTTTCTATTTCTGCATGCCTTCAGTGGATATGACTCTACATCGGCACTGTTAGGGCAAGGAAAAATGAAATTATTTGCTATAATCAAAAAACATCCAGACCTTGAGGATAAGATTGCTGTATTTTATGAATCAAATGCCACACCTGAGCAAATTGCCGAAGCAGGCGAGGTTGCGCTATATGGAGGCAAACATTCAAGCCAGAATCTAAATGATTTACGCTTCCAGTTGTTTGCGAGGGCTGCAGCAAAAATTAATTTCTATCTTGCTAAATTGCCTCCAACTCGAGATGCTGCACGATTTCACTCCCTGCGGACATACCACGAGGTAAAAATAACAATTATAAATATTACTTCTTTAATATTATAATTTTACTTCCACATCCAGTGGAAGTATAGTAACGACAAAAAATTTTGAAAAAATTTTTAGTGTTCAAATAGGCTTAAAATGTCATGAAACGCCGAGATTCTAAGTTTGAGCGAAAAAAAATTTTCTGTCTGTCTGTCGGTCTGTCTGTCGGTGTGTCTGTCTGTCTGTCTGTCTGTAACTTTTTTTTTGTGCGCACGTTTACTCTGGAACCGTTTAAGATATTGACTTGAAATTTGGTACACGTATGTACTTTAGCGAGATCTGGAACTAGATTATTTTCATGTTGTTCCGACGAAGGGTTGGGGGGTAAATTGGGGTAAATTTTGGGGTAAATGGGTAAATCAAGCAGGTAAGAGTTGATAAAATTGATATTTAGTATATACAAGAGAAGCTAAGGTCTCAAAAAAATGTTTGGCATTAGCCACCCCCATTACCACCCCCACCCCATTATTTATTAAAGGGGATGAAAAAAAAATTGTGATTTAGTGTATGTACAAAAACCAGAAACCTCAAAATATTTTTTTTACTTCATCCACCCCCCCCCCCCCCCTATCACCACCCCCACCCCACTACCGATGTGGGGTATTGTTTTATGGGTTTTAGGGGTAGAGGATTTCAAATATTATATTATTAAAGTTCCATAAACAATTATTTTCACATACAAAGTTTCTTCGTTGTGAGTGACTTGGATAGAGAATATGGATGTGGAAGTAGTGATTCCTTGGGCAGCGGTTTTTACTATACCTTTCAGGTGAAGAAGTGGCTGGGTGTAGAAAAGAACTCTGTTGATTGGGGCTGGGTGTGCACATCCCAAGGCCTCACTCCCAAAATAATGTCCAGGGACTCAGCACCACAACAACTCTTGCAGTTGTTATCATGCAGCTGCGTGTAGTTGTAAGAAATCTGGATTAAAATGTTCGACGGTTTGCACGCATTGCAGTGGACAGTCATGTGACAATTCTTCTGATTTAAGCAGGGGCGGATTTAGCAATAGGCATAGTAGGCACGTGCCTAGGGCGGCAGCAAGATGAGGGCGGCAAAATTCAGGTCGGGAATATAAAAAACGACGATTGCAGCAGGAGCACAGAAAAGATAAACTATACAGAAGCGAAAACTATAAGGCTCATGATCAATGATCGGAATTTGGGTTTAATTTCAGTGGCGCACATAGGTATATAAAATTTTACATCAAGAAATTAAATGTATGTTTGTTCTTTCTTACAAAATAAATCAAAATTAAATGTAATGCGAACATACCTTATGAGTTTTTCATTTATTTTGGCATAATAGAATACATGTATACAAATGTACAACTAAAAATGTATGCATATTTTAATAAATTCTTATAACGACGCACCTGAAAATTAAACCCAAATTCCGATCACTGCTCATGATATAGGACCAAATTTGAGAGCGCATATCCCATATCTGCCATGTTATAATCGCCCGTCAGTGATAGGACTATCGATAGTATTGATAGTTTTGGACTATCGAAACTATCGATAGTAAATTTCACTATCGATAAACTATCGGTATTTTTTATGATTCGATTTTGTTTTTTTTTATATTATGACCTGGCGACAATAATTTCGTTTGCAAATAAAACACAACAGTATAATATATCAACGGGGCGAGTTGACGGCGTTAGCCCTAGCTGTTGGTATAACTGTAACTGTTGGTTTGGTAGCCCTGACGAATACTACTTGGTTGTTGTTGTTAAATAATGTTATAATGTCAAACTTGACGTTATTTGGGGGGTAAAATCCAAAACGAAATTTTTGCGTCCTCGTAAATTTTACTCGGAAAAAAAAGTACATTAAGCTTGTGGCACCCCCTGGGGTACGGCGCCCTCGTGCGTGGTACGGTCACACCCCCCTCAAAGGCCGGCCCTGAACACAAGCCATGTGATTATTGTTTACATTTGCGATTGACTCTTCAGGGGCGGAAAATTAACCATGCCTTGGGCGGCACAAAACCCAAATCCGTCCCTGGATTTAAGTATAAATATACACTCCCTAGACCATGAAAAAGAATCAGACGACGAGGCGTTGGATAATTTCTTCTAGGCTCAAGAAGAAGAAGAAGAAAAGGAGATAAGAGAGAACAGCGACACAGACGACACGGACGACACTCCCGGACCGTCCAAGAGAGTTAAAATTGTTTAAAAAGTATAACATCTGTTTATAACCGATTTTTTTTATATATATTTTTTTAAATATTCTTTCCCCTTGTGTAACTTGTGTAAGTTGCGATCGTCCTAAGTACATCCCTGCAGTTTAATCCTAAAGTGGTATGC
This sequence comes from Rutpela maculata, assembly GCA_936432065.2. NCBI lineage: Eukaryota > Metazoa > Arthropoda > Insecta > Coleoptera > Cerambycidae > Rutpela > Rutpela maculata. Next base: position 148,063,445 of record OW386285.2, on the reverse strand, counting down.
TATATAAACATTTTTTCTCCTTATGATAGACACATTAATGAACGTACTTGATAAACACTATGAAACGAAAATCTGTAGCACTACACAAGACCTAAAAAATTACCTAATTTGTGATAATAACTATTTAAATCTCATTCACACAAACATAAGAAGTATAAACAAGAATATTGAGGAACTTGAAACATATTTATATAATCTGGAAAATAGATTTGAGATTATTGTACTCACGGAGACATTTATAATAGAAAATGAACAATTATACCATTTAAATGATTTTAATATGTATTATAATGAAAGTAAATTAAATAAAAATGATGGTGTCATAATATACGTCAAAAGTAACCTATCACACTCTGTAAAAATTGTTAAAATTGAAAATTTCAGCTTTATGCGTCTAATATTTAAAGACAAGACAAATAAAAATATTGGAATAACCGGTATTTACAGATCTCATAGCTGCGATGTAAATGACTTTAATAACCATCTGGACACTTACTTATCGGAATATTGCAAACTGGATACTGAAATCTTAGTTGGTGATATGAATATCAATATAATAGAAACTGCCCCAATTTCACATAGTACTGAAACCTATTTAAATACGTTAGCCTTAAACGGATTTAAATCATATATCAATACTCCAACTAGAATTCAAGAACAAACAAAAACATGTCTTGATCATATGTTTATTAAATCAAACGTAACTGATCCATTTTTCAATGTCATAGTATCAAAGTTCCAAATAACAGATCACTTACCCTGTATATTACAAATAAAAAATTTTGAATCCAACAAAGCTAACTCACATAATATAATAAGAAACGTTAATCATAAAGAAGTACTAGAAAATATAGCTAAAGTAAACTGGGTAGATGTATTAAACACAAATGACATAAATATTAACACAGAAAATTTTATAAACAAAATAAAAGATATTCTAAACGCAGCAACTGAAACTAGAACATTGACCAGAAAACATATTAAAAGAAAACAGTGGGTAACGCAAGGGTTAATAACATCAATCAATAACAAAAACAATATGTACCTAAAAACAATGAAAGAACCCAATAATCTGCAATTAAAAGAGCACTATAAATTATACAAAAATCACTTAAAGTGTTTATTAAAAAAAACTAAGAAAGAATACTTTTCAAATCTAATCAAAAATAATTTAAATAATCCTAAAAAAATCTGGGAAATCACAAATGAAGTAATACATAATAAAAATAATAATAATAACAAAATTGAAGAAATTATAAAAGAGAATCGTACTATAACACAAAATAAAGAAATTGCCGAAAGTTTCAACAATCATTTTCTAAATGTTGGCTCAACCATCACAAAAAGTATACCAAAAACTAATAATAATACTAAAAGCAAGATTAAACGAGTTGCTCATTCACTGTTTTTAGAGCCGATTCTTGAACAAGAAACTACCAATTACATTAACAGTCTAGGTAATAATGTCTCTCCAGGAATAGATGGCATACGATCATCCACCATAAAAATAATATTATTATATATAGTGAAACCACTAACTCAGTTAATAGATATGTCAATGACGTCGGGAATATTTCCTCAAATATTAAAGTGCGCTATTGTTAAACCATTACATAAAGGTGGCGATCGTAATCAGATGGCAAACTATCGTCCAATCTCTCTCATATCAAATATAGCTAAAATTTTTGAGAAAGCAATAACTGCACGATTGTATAATTATTTCGAAAAATACAACATCCTTTCAAATAATCAATTCGGATTCAGACAAAATAAATGCACCCAGGATGCAATTACGGCCTTGACAACAAAAATATATAATGATGTAAATAAAAGCATACCGACCGCTGCTATCTTTCTAGATCTAGCAAATGCATTTGATACTATCAGCCATGTAAAGCTTCTGGAAAAATTAGAAATGTACGGGGTCCGAGGCTGTTCCTATAATTTAATAAAAACTTATCTCAGCAACAGACAACAATATGTTGTAACAAATAATGAAAGGAGTAGCGAATCATCAGTAACGTGTGGTGTACCACAAGGTACAGTTCTTGGCCCTGTACTTTTCATAATTTACGTTAATGATTTGTTTATAAATACTGATACGGATAGTGTGAGTATTTTTGCTTATGCCGACGATACAGTTATTCACGTTAGCGGTGATTCTTGGGAGGATGTTCGCTCAAAATCTGAACACAGATTACAAGTTATAACAATATGGTTGAATAGTAGTTTGCTAAAACTGAATACATCAAAATCAAAATTTATATGTTTTTCACTTCGTGACAAAGTCAATTTAAATCAATTAATTCTACACCAGGATATATGCAATCGAAATGCATGTAATTGTCCCTCGTATATTGAACAAACTAATAACATCAAATACCTTGGCGTAATCATTGATCAGTCTCTTAAATGGCATGAACACATTAACTGTTTAACAAAAAGATTAAAAAAATGCATGTTCATATTTAAAAGTTTAAGCGGCATTCTTAGTAATAAATTGATTAGGAATTGTTACTATGCTCTTGTACAGCCGTTGTTAACATATGGCATTCTGTCCTGGGGTGGAACTTATAAAAATAATCTAGAAAAAGTATTTGTCTGTCAGAAAATAATTATTAAAACCATCCTTAGGAAACCAATGCGTTACCCAACTAGAATCTTGTTCTCGAATTTTAATGTTTTCACTGTAAGAGAACTGTATGTATTTGATATACTGAAATATTATTATAAGCATAAAAATTCCGTAACCCGTTTTGAACATGAATATAACACCAGAGCCATAAAAAATCATAAATGTATACTTCCTATCTCACACAAAACGACAACTCAAAAATATTTCCTGTATTACCTATCTAAAATTTACAATATACTACCGAATGAACTTAGACTATTTAATGGCAGCATCATTTTATACAGTAAAAAAATTAAAATGTGGATTAAAAATTCAAATATAAATCTTGATCACATATTTATCTAGCGTCCTACATTTTTGTCATAATAGAATACCCTAACTTGTATAATTAGAAAATTACTTAAAACCTTATATTATTTTAGTGCAAGAATTTTATTTTCAATTTTACTTTAGTAAAAAGTACTATTTAATTGTATTTAAGAAACTTGTAAAATTAGTAACTTAACACTTTATATTATTTTATTGTAAGAATGTACCTTGTGTTATTTCATTTAAATTTACTTTAGTTGTAAGTACTATTTTATTGTTTTTTAGAAACTTTTTTAGAAACTTTTCATATGTAATATTATTACTGCCCTATCAACAAATTGTAAATATTACAGGAGTCACGAACAAACCTTTTACTAGGTTTCTGTGGCTTAACTGTTTATTTTTGTACAATTTCTATACATTTTTGCACAAATAAAAACTTATTCTATTCTATTCTATTCTATTCCCTTTTCCGATTATTCACTATAATAGTACTATATATTGGGGGAGGGGCATTTTTTGACCCCCTCTGTCCCCATTTGGGGCTTGGGCTCGGGGTAAAATGAATTTTCTGAACCTAGTTATAGTAGTAGTACGCATTTCACTGATTTTTAAGTTAAAAATTGTTAAAAATGCCGAAAAGTGAAAATTTTGCAAAACTTTGAACAGCTGTATCTCGGATACTATTTGATCTACAGAGTCCACTGTGGTACCAATTTGTAGCAAATTTAGTCTACTTTTGAAAAATACTAGATTACTTTTACAAAAAAAGTAGGCCCTAGGTGTCAAAATCGACAAAAACTGAAAAAAAAGCAAAAATATCGCAGTTTTTTGGATTTTTGACCAAGACCCGGAGGTCTGCCGAGGTCGTAAACTTGGATTTAACATTACTTTTTAATCCTATACAACATATTAAAAAAGCATAGATACCTGATTTGACGTCTGGTAGGATGTATAAAGTTACTATATTATTATAACAATGATAATTTTTCACAAATAACAGCGCATTGTTATAACTTCCTATCATGTCATATACCATTTCGCAACGAAAGAGAACATTGTATGGAGACGTATCAGCCCTGACAACAGCACGAATTATACAGCATGCTCTTGCTCATGTCGTTGTTTTCAATGCTATTAATGACGACAATTTCATTGCATGACCGTTTTTAATTGAGATACGATAATGCCAGCGAATTTTTCGTAGATTTACGTGAAACCTGGTACAATGGCGGAAACCGAAAAGTAAACAACTATTTGATATTATGTACAGTGAATTAAAAGTATATTATTATAAGGAACTAAAGAGGGATTATGATGTATTATTTGTTTTTCTCCAGGCAGTGACCTTAAAATAAGTGAAGCTACTAAAAAGGTTAAAAAGAAATCTCTAAAAAGTAAGAAATAAAATTTCGCTCAGTTTTACAAATAATATCTGTCTACCTATTAGTGGAAAGTAGCAAGGAACTACACCTACCAAATATCAATTTGAAGTCGGTGCAAAACGTATTTTTGAAATTAGTCATTTTCGAAAACAAAGATTGGATAATAGAAATTTGTATGAAGGTAGTGGGTTGCTAATCCATCAATGGTTTCAAATTGTGGAACAGAGTTATAAAACATGAGAATACTTTTCGAGAACGACTCATTTCTTACAATATATTTTAACTACGTATCTTCATGATTTAGAAACTGCGTATCTAGTGCAAGAATATTTCATGCATTACTTGAAATAATGTTAATTACGGACCCAGAGTGTCCATGTTAATTAGCCAATCATAACATCTCTTCTTGGACTACTGGTGATCGTACTGAGTATAATCATGTAGGTGGTGAGGAATTCTAACTTCGAAATTTTCGATGAATTTAAAGAAACTAACTGCTTAATAACGCACCATGGAAAAGGAAAATGGAACATGTGACTGGACTTCTTTCTTTAAATAATTCTTTTGCAAACATATTGTTGATACATCTAGTAAGCTTAAATGTGCTGTATATCTTTCAGAGGCCAATATCATCATCATTGAGAGAAATTAAAAAAAAAAAAGAAATAAAAAGCCTTCAAAAAAGTTCCTAAAAATTATTAAATAAAATTTTACCGTAGCGTCGCCCGGTTAATTGAAATTAATTAGCTAATTTCGATATTGAAGTTGGTTAAAAATACGTTTGAATTCGCTTTTTGTTTATTTTTACGTCGGTCTCAATGCCGATATTAAGTAATAAAGTTTAATTTAATTGGGTGACGGCGACGGTAAAATTTTATTTAATAATTTTTAGTGACTTTTTTGGCCGTGGTTAAGTTATATATAAAAAATCACTATAGAGGGTGAGTCATGAGGAACTGTACATACGTCTACCGTAAGTAGGGGCACCTAAGACAAATACCAAGTGATTATTAAAAAGTGTTTGTTCCCTTTCTTTACTACCATACAGAGTGATTTATGAATTTTGTCCAAAAATTGTTTTGGTCATAACATTTTAATGGTTAATCCGATTTGCCCAATTTTTTACAACAATGTACCCTGTTGCCTAGCAACCATCATACATATCCAAAATAGATAGTTCACCCTGTATATGATTTATCTAAAACTTGATATGAAATTTGTATAGGACACAAATAGGTAGTAAAACCTGAGTATTTGAAATTTTTGTCACAATCTCAACAAACTTTTTATTAACGATCAATTTTCAAGTCAAATGAAAAGTTTGGCAAAATGGAATATTTTAATGTATATTAATATTTATTAACACAAAAAATTAGCTAAAAAAAATAATATCTACATACCTCGTGCCTAGGTTTAATAAATACCATCATTTTAATCAATTTCCAGGCCAGGTCTTAAAAATGTAGCTGATGTGGTTCATCTAAAAAGTTGCCTCTGTATCTGATTTCTCCAATTAGTTAAATTGCTTCCAAAAAGGACAGAAATAAGTAGTCAAATTTGTGTTACTTAACTTTCGCCCATTTAAAGTGTCCAACCTAAATGTTCAGTTTAAGATCAATTTGAACGAAAACTGTAAATTTTTCGAAATATCTTTAAAAGCCACCATATTCAAATGCAAGCATTGAATTTAAAATAAATACAACATACGGATCTACGTCCTTTAGTGCTTGTTATTACGTAGGTACTTCAATTTTATTTAATTTTCAGACATTATGCATCCATTATTGTTGAATTTATAGAGATCATAGACGTCTGTGACAATTTCACAGGATTATTAACTGCTGCAACATTATCAGAAATGACCCCCTAATAATTAGGAAGTCTATCAGACATTTAACTATCCGACAAGAAAAGTGTATTGAGGCAGATGGGATGGATTTCACTTTGAAAATCTTTTATAATTATGACATTTATCTTTTTTTTTGTTGAATTTCTTCTGCAATGTTTAAAATGTTTTGATATTTTCGTTATTCCTTTTCTTTTCTTATAATTCTTAAATACATACGTATTGTAAATAAACATGTAAGACCTGGCCTGGAAATTGATTAAAATTTTGGTACTTATTAAACCTAGGCACGAGGTATGTAGATATTATTTTTTTTTAGCTAAATTTTTGTATTAATAAATATTAGTGTACATTAAAATATTCCATTTTTCCAAACTTTTCATTTGACTTGAAAATTGATCGTTAATAAAAAATTTGTTGAGAGTGTGACAAAAATTTCGAATACTCAGGTTTTACTACCTATTTGTGTCCTATACAAATTTCATATCAAGTTTTAGATAAATCATATACAGGGTGAACTATCGTATACGAAGAAATCCAACAAATTTTTTTGAAACTGTCCCTGTATTTTTTAAATTTTGGATATGTATGATGGTTGTTAGGTAACAGTGTACATTATTGTAAAAAATGAGGCAAATCGGATTACCCGTTAAAATGTTATGACCAAAACAATTTTTGGACAAAATTCGTAAATCACTCTGTATGATAGTAACGAAAGGGAACAAATACTTTTTAATGGTCCCTTGGTATTCGCCTTAGGTGCCTCTACTTACGGTAGAAGTATGTACAGTTCCTCATGACTCACCCTGTATAGTAAATGAAAATATTCAGCGTTTTGAATTTAAAAAATTTTAACGTCAGGCTTGTTATTGAGAAAATATTGAAATCACTATTTTTTTTTGGCGATGCATGGCGCACAGTGGGACAACAAAGCTAAAACCAAAAACCAAAATATGTAATAGAGTTAACCCGATCGCTCTTTTGAGCTATGTAAAACCTTTACACATAAAATGAATCACAATAATTGTCCATTACATGATTCATTTCAGCGCCCATATCAGTCAAAACCGAGTAGTGCAGATAGTGCGTTGTGAATTTTAAAGTTTTATTAGATCCTTATGCTGGTTTATTTGTTTATTACCGTATTAAAATTTGAGTTTTTTGCTATGGAGGCTTCAAGTTCAGGTGTGTATTGCATTTTCAAGTACTTATAATTTTGTAATAAGCAGTAATATTTTTGTAAATGTATTCTTTATTTATTAAATAAATATATGCCTATATTTTGCCCTTCACTTTTAAAATTCAAATTATTTCTAGCCTGAAACGCTTTTTAACCAGTATATAATAATTATTATATTCGAATGTTTTTTTAGATACTTATAAAACCTTTCTAAGTTAGATTTTGTAAAATATTTTTCCCATCACTAACTAGCATTACAGAATACATAAAAATACAAAATTTCGTAATTTTCTGTTGATATCATTTTTCCATCCCCTACAACCCACTCCTTTTTGAGAAATTTTATTAAATAATTTTTCTATAAACCTGAACCTATTTTTGGATCATTAGCCAAGTTTCAGATTTTTGGCCAGATTTTCATGTCTCCTGCCCCACTGTGCGGCGGTTCAACTTTATATAAAAAAAAATCACCCTTTCTAGTGGACTTTTTATTTAGTTTCTAACAGTAAAAGAAACTATTCAACATTTTCAATTTTTAAAATTTAACTTATTAGAAAATAATGAAATCACCATGTATCACAAAGGACCCCGGAACAAAACCCATGAAAATGTTGATTCGGTGGAATCGGCTGAAATTTTGGTATTTTGTAGTTCAAGTCGTGCTGATCAAAAGTTCTTATCACATCGAGCCAATCCTATGGACAGTTTTTGAGATACAGCTTGTAAAAGTTAGGTAATTTGCGTCATTTTAGATATTCAAGAACTTTTTACTCTTAAACTATTAACTTTAGCAAAAAATTGCAGGAGGGGTAGAAATATTTTTGTTCTAGTCCAATAAAGCTCAAGAATTTTTTTATCAATTTTTAGGTTAGGTAAAATATATATATATATATATATATATATATATATATATATATATAATATATATATATATATATATATATATATATAAAAAAATAGGAGATGTTAGTGCGGACCAAAGCTTTAAGGCAAACAGGAAAAAATCATGGGTAAGACCGCAAAGAAAAAGAGCAACCGTGGACACGTGTTTCGGACTCATTGGTCCTCATCAGCACGGTGTAGCTAAGTTGAAAGGATAGGCACAACTTAGGAATTGACACAAACGGTGACCACTGACAGGCAGCCAGTCGCACATTTGTGGCAAGAGTTAGAAGACCCCGGGTTTCCGGAGCGACAACTAACACACCACGGAGGCAACTATAGCTACCTGCGTGGAATTGTAGAAGAACGCACTACCGGGCGTCAAAATGACGCGACACCAATTTATTTCTCAGGGGGCGCCAGTCGCGTATTACCCCGTTCTTCTACCTCCCAGGCGGGTTCGAGATAAGATGACTTCGGTAGCCGAAAAGCGGGACCAAGGCTGCACTACCACAGATCGGAAACTACGCTCTCTCTGGACCCGAATTCCCTCGTTAGGGGTTTAGGCACCTCTTAATTTCCTGAATTTTTGCATAAAAAAATCCCAACCGAAGAATTTCTCTGCGGAGGGATTAGTTTTGGTACGCGAAAATCGCGTTTTGGTCCATTAATAACGGAATATATTTCTCAAAAAACGCATAAAAAAATCCCTATCGAACCTCCGTAAAACAACCAGAAGGTCGAACGTTAATGCGAATTAACTCGACACATCCGGTTTTCTATACGAAAGTTCCAGGGATTATAGACCGTCAACAGGCCTCAAGATCAATTAAGAAATATTAGTTCAAAGAATCCGTTTATTTAACAGAATTGGTTATACAAAATTCTCAAGAAAGAATCGTGCCTTCCCCAATCAAGGTAGTGACTTTCAGACCATACAAGCGAGAGCGCTCGCGCTAACGATCGATTAGGTAGAAAAGATTCATACGTACCTTCTCAGAATCAAAATGCGAGCTTTTAGAATCATTTCAGACTCTGGGTAAATGAATAATTAAGGCTGACTGAAATTAACTTAAAAAAGTTTTACTAAATGAATTTAGTTTCGCTAGAGACTACCTAGCTTTAAAGTTCTTGTATCGTGGAGATTCACGTACTCAAACACATTCAGAGGACTTATTACTGCATAAGTTGAGTGGCGTTCGATCAGTCCACGACTTACTAACCCTTATCACAGTCGATTAATAATATCGATTTGGCAGCGTCTCACCTTCGAGCGACTATTAGGCAAAATTGAATTTTTGGATTTTTATGCACAAGGCGTTTTCCTCTATAACTTTGTCATTTGAAAAGCCCCGTTATTGGCTTTTCTACCATCGCTTTGTCTGGACTACTCAACGCGCTCGATCAAATTGCGAGCCGCTGGGTCAATCCAAACTCTTTCCATGCGAGAAACCGGCCTTGTACATGTGCATTGATTTTTATCAATTTTTGCTTATCGGCACTACGCCGGCTTTGACAAAATCTTCTATTTTGCCTTTTGGATGCAGTGCATCGTTAAAATTTTATGCTCATACTTTAGAATTGGGCTTTCAATGATCGTACCTCAAAGGTCAATGTCTTTGGTTGAGGAATAAAAAATAAAAAATAATTTAAAGTATATTTTCGTGGTACTTTTTAAACTGACTTCGTGGTACTTTTGAAAAATCCAGTTTAAGACCAATTTTAGCGTACTTTTGAAAAATCGATTTTCGAGCCAAATTTCAAGGTACTTTTGAAAAACTAATCTGCGGGTGAAATTTTGGCGTACTTTTGAAAAATCGATTTTCAAGCCAAATTTCAAGGTACTTTTGAAAAGTTAATCCGCGGGTGAAATTTTGGCGTACTTTTGAAAAATTGATTTTCAAGCCAAATTTCAAGGTACTTTTGAAAAGTTAATCTGCGGGTGAAATTTTGGCGTACTTTTGAAAAATCGATCTTCAAGCCAAATTTCAACGCAGTTTTGAAAAATTAGCCTGCAAGTGAAACTTTGGCGTACTTTCGATAAATCGATTCTTGGGCCAAATTTTGACGCCCTTCCAAAAATATTATTTTTCAAAGTCCAATTTATGGTACCTTTGAAAAAGTTTATTATTCATAAATCTTTGTCATTATATACTTCTACTCTGATATTCTGAACCAAAAACATTTTTCCTAAGTGAAAATTCGGTGTTCCTTCGAATTTTCGCCTGGTCATTTCCAACGCCTTATAGAACCCAAAACGGTCCTTGTGGACTGATCTGCGCCTCTGCAGACTCCCAAAAATGTCTTTAAATGAAATTTTTGCCTAAGTCGAATTTTGATTATGTCTTCAACTTAGGACGATTTTGGAGAGTTCTACAACACTCCCCTCCTTTGGTTGAATCTTTTCTACTCATCGATTGCCTTTAATTTCCATATTCACTTGTATGTCTGTATGCCTTCATTTGACGGTCTGACCTATGGTACAGATGTTTTTAAAAATAACGGCCTTAATTGGGGCAGACGGCTGATTCGCCTATCTAACTTAAAATAAATACATTTTTTAAACAATACGACAAGTTGATACAACATTTTTATCAACTTAATTACACACCCGCGTCGAGGTGCGAAGCGAAGCGAAGCGTAGCACAATTTTGATTAGCGTCCACTCTCACTAACTCGTTGCACTCGCTTTTTTGCCTTGGTCTCGCTCTTGCTTAACTTCGGTCCTTTCTAGAAGAGGCTGTCTATATCTCCATGCCGCAGCTTGGACGGTCCTCGCCTTTGAGTTCCAGACTTCACCATGCCGCGCCCTTGCGACAGGCTGGGTCATCTTTCCATTTTTGCACATGGAAAATGCAGTTCTGCAACTAGATTGACTTTTTAGCAAGTCGTCGACTGGAACGCGTCGACTAACAAACACAATGTGTTGTTTTTAATGAAATATTTTTCTAACATGAATTTTGTTAACTTATAATGGTTAGAAATTGGTTCTTCGTAAGGTAGATTGAATCGGCTTACGATACTCGTGCGGTCATCACTACTTTGTGAAAAAAGTATAAAAAAAAAAATTGAAGCGTCTTCTTGAGCGAAGAACGGCTTCTGAAACTCGTCTCGTAGTTTCTCCTTCGTAAGGTAGATTAAATCGGCTTACGATACTCGTGCGGTCATCACGACTTGTGAAAAAAGTATAAAAAAAAATTGAAGCGTCTTCTTGAGCGAAGGACGGCTTCTGAAACTCGTCTCGTAGTTTCTACTTCGTAAGGTAGATTGAATCGGCTTACGATACTCGTGCGGTCATCACGACTTGTGAAAAAAGTATAAAAAAAAAATTGAAGCGTCTTCTTGAGCGAAGGACGGCTTCTGAAACTCGTAGTTTCCATTTGGGGTATACGTTAATTTTGTTGACTTAAAATGATTAAAATTGAAGTTGTCTTCTTGCATAAGAAAAACAGCTTCCGAAACTCGTACTGATTCGTACTTATGCCTACGTCCATTACTCGAACTTGGCGGCTCTCGCTCTTGAGAAGCTAGGCTTACCGGATCGCGCTCTTGCGTCGGGTTCGCCGTCTTTCCATGTCTGCTCATGGAGTAGACTTTAAATTTTCGATTTGACCGCATATAGGTCAAAACCGCCACTTAGAATTTTGAGAAAAAATATAAAAAAAAGCGAAAACGGCTATTAGCCGTGGTCGACCTCAGAAATATCTAGAGGTGACTCTTCTATATCTGGCTCATCTCGAGCATCTTCGGGATCTCGACTTATTACATCCGGCTCATCTTGAGCACTTGCGGGAACATTGATTTGAACTAGTGTGGTATCGCTACGTCGCTCTGACCTGGGCGCGATCTCATTGTCTGATGAGGAAGCGTCGTCACTAAGATGAATTTCATCCGGACTATCTTCTGATTCTTCAGACAATTCCAATTCAACATCGGGGTCTCCCTTAGGTGCCGGCCTGATGGCATCGACATGTAATCTCGTCGAAGTTACCCCCTTGTGAATGAGGTAAACTTCATTGGACAATCTCTTTAAAACCTTGTGTGGCCCACTCCACGACGGTGTGAAGGTATGATCCTTCCTGATCCTTTTAGTCATTACCATATCTCCCACTTTATATACGACCGGCGTTACCGCCACTTTGGGCGCGTAACGCCATTGGTAATTTGTTTGATTTTTACGAATCTCTTTGACTCTTTCAAGGCGGGGAACGTCCGCTTGATTACGACGTTCTTGTCTATAAGCGAACATATTCCAATCACCAATCTGCGGTAATTCATAGCCGAGCACTACGAAACTGGGCGTATGCCCCGTAGCGGCGTTTTTTCTTGTTCTCAAGATATATGCCATCTGACTAACATGTCGATCCCACTCGTCGTTGGGTGAACCATATAATAAGGTTTTTAAGATCTTCTTGGCTTCTTGCACCCTCCTTTCTATTGGATTGGCCTGTTGGTGGTAAGCTGCTGTGAAGAATCTTTCAATATTGTTACGTGTACAGAACGTATCGTAAAAGCCGGAATTGAAGTGGCCTCCCTGGTCGGAAATGATGACCCTCGGAACGCCATATCTCGCCACTAGTTCCTCTTCGATAAATTGTGCTATTGTTTTTCCACTGACTTGGGTGAACGCCTTGGCTTCGACCCACTTACTAAATACATCCTCTACCATTAATATATATCGGTTATCTGCATCTTTGGTTCGCTGAAGCGGTCCGATTACATCGACGCTTAGAACTTCGAACGGATGCGATGGAGCATGGCTTCTGAGAGGAGCCTTCGGTTGTGATTGTCTGCTTTTTACGGAATTACAAATAATGCACTCATTTAAATATTTGTTAACTAGTCTCGACAAATTATTAAAATAATAGCGGCCCGAGATGATTCTAACAGTTTCATCGCGGCCGGGGTGACCTACTTCCGGTCGGTCGTGAAAATGAGATATTACTCTCATGACCATACGTTTTGGTACGTATAATTTTTCTATAACATTTTCGCCTCTCGTCCAAAGTGTGCCGCCTATCACTTGTCTTGTATTGACGAATTTCACCTCTGCCTCGGTTTTATCTGCTTGTCGCACTAGAGTATTCCATCGTTCGATTTGGTCTTGGATATCTCTGGAGTGCGTTTGCGCTTCTCTGACCTGATCGTTTAATTCCAATGTGGTAATCACTGATATTCGTTCCTTGTACGAGAATTTTGGTGGGTACATTCTCTCCTCTTCGTCGTCTGCTTCGACGTTTGGGCCTTGAGGATTTCTGCTCAAATAGTCTGCCAATATATTTTCCTTGCCGGGACAATGTTCTATTGTGAAGCTGTATTCCTGAAGTAATAATGACCAACGTGTAAATTTCGTTTTCTCGTCCTTATGCTTATTTAACCATAGTAAAGCTCGATTGTCGGTTTTGACTATAAATGGACGGTCTGCCAAATATATTTTGTATTTCCTTATATAATTAACGACGCTCAAACATTCCAATTCATTGATATGGTATTTTCTCTCCGTCGGAGATAACGTATTACTAGCATAAGAGACGATGTGCTTCTGGTCATTATCCCCCAATTGATATAATACTGCAGATAATCCTATTAAGGATGCGTCCGTCTGCAGTATGAACATTTTATTGAAATCTGGCCGGTGCAGTCCTAGAGGTTTATTCAATACTTCTTTTAGTAAAATAAAAGCTTCTTGGGCTTCCGGATTCCACTTGAAGCGCCAGTCTTTCGAGAGTAGTCGGGTCAAGGGCTTTGTAATTATTGCAACATTAGGGATATATTCACGTACCCAATTACATAAACCAAGGAAACTCTGAAGCTGGCGCCTCGTCGTAGGGGCCGGATAATTTTGTATCTGTAATATGTGTTTTTCTAATGGTTGAGTGGTGTTGGCATTTATTTGATGCCCGAGATAGGTTATGCTTGACGTGGCTACTACACATTTTTCCGGTGACACCTTTAAATTATGCAAACGCAGGCGTTCAAAGACGGCTCTCAGATGGTTTACATGCTGTTCTATATTTTCACTGTAGATGATAATATCATCGAGATATACTTTGCAGAAATGATGCAAGTAGCCGGTCAATACGTCTCTTGCCATAAATTTTTGGAATGTACATGGAGCGGTCTTCAATCCGAAAGGCATCACGTTAAATCGGTAAGATGCTCCATCTAATGTTGTAAACGTAGAATAGTTTTTTGACGACTCCTCAAGAGGGATTTGCCAATATCCGCTCTTGAGGTCCAACACCGTAAATATGTTGGCGTTTCCTAGATCCTTTATACTCTCGTATATCTTTGGTAAGACGGATGCTTCGTCTTCCGTTACTTCATTTAAGTGACGATAATCAATGCAGAAGCGAGGCTTCTTGCCGGGCCTTTCAATTATAATGGGAGGCGAACTGTACTGAGCGGTACTCGGTTCTATGACCCCGGCTTTCAGCATCTCTTCAATTTGATCGTACATAACTTTTTTCTTAGAAGGAGACATGGGGTAGGGTTTGATATTGAACGGGCGGTCGTCTTTAACTTTTATTTTATGTTTCGTTGTCACCGTGGTAGCTTGGGTAGGCACCGCGGTGAACAATTCAGCGAATTCCTCGAATAGAGGTTTTAAATTATCGTTTCCGATGATCAGTTCTTCGGGAAGCCGGCATTGCTTCCTTGCTTGATGTGCCGCTTGATTCCAGAAGACGGTTATTCGCTCTTCGGTGCCGACGTAGACACATTTACGTTGATAATCGAATACGACATTGTGAGCATATAAAAACGGGGCTCCCAGAATGAGCTCTTCATTTAAATTTTGAATGACCTGAAACGTGGTCTGAAAGGGTACATCTAGTACATTAACGTTTATGGTCGTAGTCCCGAGGGATTCTACTAAACCATCGCCACAAGCCATAACAAAAGTTTGGGGAGCTGTAAGTTGATCAATGTCGTTCAAAAATTTCGGTTGGATAATATTCCTTGTCGAACCTGTATCCAATAAAGCGTTAACCGCTCGATTATTAATTATAATCTTAATGCGAGGCAGAGGGAAAGCGTCGTTGGTTTGATTGATAGATTCTAATGTAGTGAATCGGTGGGGAGATAGGTTGACTTCTTGATCCTTAAACAGGTAATTAAGGTCAGGAAGGTCATCGAAGTTTTTTAATTTAAACTTCTTGCTTCGGAGCTTCCTCGAGGGTCGCTTCGAGCCTGCTGGGGCCTGGTAGGCGGGGCTGGTACAGTTCGGCCTGGGCCATCGCCTCTGACCCCCGCTTGGTTTCCCGTATTCATATTACGATAGGGATTGTTTGGGCATTCCGCATGAAAATGCCACTGCTCCGTCGGGCAATATCTGCAAGGGCGATACGGGACTCGGGAGTTCCTTACGTCTCCAGTACCCCTTCTCGGTATATCCCCTCTAGGCAGCGAGGAAATATTATTTGCAAAATGCACCCTTGGTGCTGGCGGATTATCTCTTCTTTGAGATCCATTGAATGGTGTCCTAGATGCACCAAAGGAACTGGAGGACGGCTTCGCTAATGCGGAGGGTTCCGTTCTCCAGTTACTGCTCGATTGCTGATTCCCTTGAGCTGAAGCGGTAGAGGTGGACGCTTCTCGGTCTTTGCTTTTTTTTGCATTTTGCAGAATCTCGAATTCTTTATTCTCATCCATGATTTTGGCCATTTGTTCGGTCATCGTCACTAGTGTATTTGTATCTAGTATGACGGCACTCTTTAGGAGCATTTTCATATCAGGTCTCAACTGATTGAAGATGGTAGCCGCCTTCATCGCCTCCGGCTTAAACGGATCGATCCTGTTGAAGAGGCATACCTTCCTGGAAATAAATACTGACGTATTTTCCTCGGCATCTTGTTTCTTGCCATATAAATTAGCTACTGCTTCGGTGAGTACTTCACCTGAATCGTAACGGCTTCTGAACCGCTCGAGGAATAGAGGATACGTGGTAATTAGGGTTCGGTATTGTTCGAACCATTTCCTAGCATCGTCTTTGAGCTGTTCTGATATTTTATACAGACGGTCGTTATCCTGCGTAATTCGTACTCGGACGAAAAATTCCTCCATATGATGAATGAAGGTTTCAGGGTCTTCGTGTTCGAAGCCATGAAATTCCGCATTTGGATGCTTCGACCGATACTTATGCTCGTGTGTGGCTTCACTTAGAGCTTTGGCAAGACCTGCTGCCATTTGGGCGAACACTTGTTCTGAGGAGGGCTGTATGACTCCTTCAGTGGTACTCGGGCCAACCCCCGAACTACCCAGTACATCCTCCGCGCACGGCCTCTCTAACCCTCTAGAGACGTTGTCCATCACAGATGTCGGCTCGTCGTAAAACTGGAAAGGCGTTGATTCATCCATATCCTTTCCAGAAAGCCCTGCTGACTAACAACGCCCCACGTTGGGCGCCATGTAGAAGAACGCACTACCGGGCGTCAAAATGACGCGACACCAATTTATTTCTCAGGGGGCGCCAGTCGCGTATTACCCCGTTCTTCTACCTCCCAGGCGGGTTCGAGATAAGATGACTTCGGTAGCCGAAAAGCGGGACCAAGGCTGCACTACCACAGATCGGAAACTACGCTCTCTCTGGACCCGAATTCCCTCGTTAGGGGTTTAGGCACCTCTTAATTTCCTGAATTTTTGCATAAAAAAATCCCAACCGAAGAATTTCTCTGCGGAGGGATTAGTTTTGGTACGCGAAAATCGCGTTTTGGTCCATTAATAACGGAATATATTTCTCAAAAAACGCATAAAAAAATCCCTATCGAACCTCCGTAAAACAACCAGAAGGTCGAACGTTAATGCGAATTAACTCGACACATCCGGTTTTCTATACGAAAGTTCCAGGGATTATAGACCGTCAACAGGCCTCAAGATCAATTAAGAAATATTAGTTCAAAGAATCCGTTTATTTAACAGAATTGGTTATACAAAATTCTCAAGAAAGAATCGTGCCTTCCCCAATCAAGGTAGTGACTTTCAGACCATACAAGCGAGAGCGCTCGCGCTAACGATCGATTAGGTAGAAAAGATTCATACGTACCTTCTCAGAATCAAAATGCGAGCTTTTAGAATCATTTCAGACTCTGGGTAAATGAATAATTAAGGCTGACTGAAATTAACTTAAAAAAGTTTTACTAAATGAATTTAGTTTCGCTAGAGACTACCTAGCTTTAAAGTTCTTGTATCGTGGAGATTCACGTACTCAAACACATTCAGAGGACTTATTACTGCATAAGTTGAGTGGCGTTCGATCAGTCCACGACTTACTAACCCTTATCACAGTCGATTAATAATATCGATTTGGCAGCGTCTCACCTTCGAGCGACTATTAGGCAAAATTGAATTTTTGGATTTTTATGCACAAGGCGTTTTCCTCTATAACTTTGTCATTTGAAAAGCCCCGTTATTGGCTTTTCTACCATCGCTTTGTCTGGACTACTCAACGCGCTCGATCAAATTGCGAGCCGCTGGGTCAATCCAAACTCTTTCCATGCGAGAAACCGGCCTTGTACATGTGCATTGATTTTTATCAATTTTTGCTTATCGGCACTACGCCGGCTTTGACAAAATCTTCTATTTTGCCTTTTGGATGCAGTGCATCGTTAAAATTTTATGCTCATACTTTAGAATTGGGCTTTCAATGATCGTACCTCAAAGGTCAATGTCTTTGGTTGAGGAATAAAAAATAAAAAATAATTTAAAGTATATTTTCGTGGTACTTTTTAAACTGACTTCGTGGTACTTTTGAAAAATCCAGTTTAAGACCAATTTTAGCGTACTTTTGAAAAATCGATTTTCGAGCCAAATTTCAAGGTACTTTTGAAAAACTAATCTGCGGGTGAAATTTTGGCGTACTTTTGAAAAATCGATTTTCAAGCCAAATTTCAAGGTACTTTTGAAAAGTTAATCCGCGGGTGAAATTTTGGCGTACTTTTGAAAAATTGATTTTCAAGCCAAATTTCAAGGTACTTTTGAAAAGTTAATCTGCGGGTGAAATTTTGGCGTACTTTTGAAAAATCGATCTTCAAGCCAAATTTCAACGCAGTTTTGAAAAATTAGCCTGCAAGTGAAACTTTGGCGTACTTTCGATAAATCGATTCTTGGGCCAAATTTTGACGCCCTTCCAAAAATATTATTTTTCAAAGTCCAATTTATGGTACCTTTGAAAAAGTTTATTATTCATAAATCTTTGTCATTATATACTTCTACTCTGATATTCTGAACCAAAAACATTTTTCCTAAGTGAAAATTCGGTGTTCCTTCGAATTTTCGCCTGGTCATTTCCAACGCCTTATAGAACCCAAAACGGTCCTTGTGGACTGATCTGCGCCTCTGCAGACTCCCAAAAATGTCTTTAAATGAAATTTTTGCCTAAGTCGAATTTTGATTATGTCTTCAACTTAGGACGATTTTGGAGAGTTCTACAACAGAATCACTGGACCCAAGGAAGAATAAAAAAATAGGAGATGTTAGTGCGGACCAAAGCTTTAAGGCAAACAGGAAAAAATCATGGGTAAGACCGCAAAGAAAAAGAGCAACCGTGGACACGTGTTTCGGACTCATTGGTCCTCATCAGCACGGTGTAGCTAAGTTGAAAGGATAGGCACAACTTAGGAATTGACACAAACGGTGACCACTGACAGGCAGCCAGTCGCACATTTGTGGCAAGAGTTAGAAGACCCCGGGTTTCCGGAGCGACAACTAACACACCACGGAGGCAACTATAGCTACCTGCGTGGAATCACTGGACCCAAGGAAGAATAAAAAAATAGGAGATGTTAGTGCGGACCAAAGCTTTAAGGCAAACAGGAAAAAATCATGGGTAAGACCGCAAAGAAAAAGAGCAACCGTGGACACGTGTTTCGGACTCATTGGTCCTCATCAGCACGGTGTAGCTAAGTTGAAAGGATAGGCACAACTTAGGAATTGACACAAACGGTGACCACTGACAGGCAGCCAGTCGCACATTTGTGGCAAGAGTTAGAAGACCCCGGGTTTCCGGAGCGACAACTAACACACCACGGAGGCAACTATAGCTACCTGCGTGGAATCACTGGACCCAAGGAAGAATAAAAAAAATAGGAGATGTTAGTGCGGACCAAAGCTTTAAGGCAAACAGGAAAAAATCATGGGTAAGACCGCAAAGAAAAAGAGCAACCGTGGACACGTGTTTCGGACTCATTGGTCCTCATCAGCACGGTGTAGCTAAGTTGAAAGGATAGGCACAACTTAGGAATTGACACAAACGGTGACCACTGACAGGCAGCCAGTCGCACATTTGTGGCAAGAGTTAGAAGACCCCGGGTTTCCGGAGCGACAACTAACACACCACGGAGGCAACTATAGCTACCTGCGTGGAATCACTGGACCCAAGGAAGAATAAAAAAATAGGAGATGTTAGTGCGGACCAAAGCTTTAAGGCAAACAGGAAAAAATCATGGGTAAGACCGCAAAGAAAAAGAGCAACCGTGGACACGTGTTTCGGACTCATTGGTCCTCATCAGCACGGTGTAGCTAAGTTGAAAGGATAGGCACAACTTAGGAATTGACACAAACGGTGACCACTGACAGGCAGCCAGTCGCACATTTGTGGCAAGAGTTAGAAGACCCCGGGTTTCCGGAGCGACAACTAACACACCACGGAGGCAACTATAGCTACCTGCGTGGAATCACTGGACCCAAGGAAGAATAAAAAAATAGGAGATGTTAGTGCGGACCAAAGCTTTAAGGCAAACAGGAAAAAATCATGGGTAAGACCGCAAAGAAAAAGAGCAACCGTGGACACGTGTTTCGGACTCATTGGTCCTCATCAGCACGGTGTAGCTAAGTTGAAAGGATAGGCACAACTTAGGAATTGACACAAACGGTGACCACTGACAGGCAGCCAGTCGCACATTTGTGGCAAGAGTTAGAAGACCCCGGGTTTCCGGAGCGACAACTAACACACCACGGAGGCAACTATAGCTACCTGCGTGGAATCACTGGACCCAAGGAAGAATAAAAAAATAGGAGATGTTAGTGCGGACCAAAGCTTTAAGGCAAACAGGAAAAAATCATGGGTAAGACCGCAAAGAAAAAGAGCAACCGTGGACACGTGTTTCGGACTCATTGGTCCTCATCAGCACGGTGTAGCTAAGTTGAAAGGATAGGCACAACTTAGGAATTGACACAAACGGTGACCACTGACAGGCAGCCAGTCGCACATTTGTGGCAAGAGTTAGCAGACCCCGGGTTTCCGGAGCGACAACTAACACACCACGGAGGCAACTATAGCTACCTGCGTGGAATCACTGGACCCAAGGAAGAATAAAAAAATAGGAGATGTTAGTGCGGACCAAAGCTTTAAGGCAAACAGGAAAAAATCATGGGTAAGACCGCAAAGAAAAAGAGCAACCGTGGACACGTGTTTCGGACTCATTGGTCCTCATCAGCACGGTGTAGCTAAGTTGAAAGGATAGGCACAACTTAGGAATTGACACAAACGGTGACCACTGACAGGCAGCCAGTCGCACATTTGTGGCAAGAGTTAGAAGACCCCGGGTTTCCGGAGCGACAACTAACACACCACGGAGGCAACTATAGCTACCTGCGTGGAATCACTGGACCCAAGGAAGAATAAAAAAATAGGAGATGTTAGTGCGGACCAAAGCTTTAAGGCAAACAGGAAAAAATCATGGGTAAGACCGCAAAGAAAAAGAGCAACCGTGGACACGTGTTTCGGACTCATTGGTCCTCATCAGCACGGTGTAGCTAAGTTGAAAGGATAGGCACAACTTAGGAATTGACACAAACGGTGACCACTGACAGGCAGCCAGTCGCACATTTGTGGCAAGAGTTAGAAGACCCCGGGTTTCCGGAGCGACAACTAACACACCACGGAGGCAACTATAGCTACCTGCGTGGAATCACTGGACCCAAGGAAGAATAAAAAAATAGGAGATGTTAGTGCGGACCAAAGCTTTAAGGCAAACAGGAAAAAATCATGGGTAAGACCGCAAAGAAAAAGAGCAACCGTGGACACGTGTTTCGGACTCATTGGTCCTCATCAGCACGGTGTAGCTAAGTTGAAAGGATAGGCACAACTTAGGAATTGACACAAACGGTGACCACTGACAGGCAGCCAGTCGCACATTTGTGGCAAGAGTTAGAAGACCCCGGGTTTCCGGAGCGACAACTAACACACCACGGAGGCAACTATAGCTACCTGCGTGGAATCATCCGAAACACGTGTCCACGGTTGCTCTTTTTCTTTGCGGTCTTACCCATGATTTTTTCCTGTTTGCCTTAAAGCTTTGGTCCGCACTAACATCTCCTATTTTTTTATTCTTCCTTGGGTCCAGTGATTCCACGCAGGTAGCTATAGTTGCCTCCGTGGTGTGTTAGTTGTCGCTCCGGAAACCCGGGGTCTTCTAACTCTTGCCACAAATGTGCGACTGGCTGCCTGTCAGTGGTCACCGTTTGTGTCAATTCCTAAGTTGTGCCTATCCTTTCAACTTAGCTACACCGTGCTGATGAGGACCAATGAGTCCGAAACACGTGTCCACGGTTGCTCTTTTTCTTTGCGGTCTTACCCATGATTTTTTCCTGTTTGCCTTAAAGCTTTGGTCCGCACTAACATCTCCTATTTTTTTATTCTTCCTTGGGTCCAGTGATTCCACGCAGGTAGCTATAGTTGCCTCCGTGGTGTGTTAGTTGTCGCTCCGGAAACCCGGGGTCTTCTAACTCTTGCCACAAATGTGCGACTGGCTGCCTGTCAGTGGTCACCGTTTGTGTCAATTCCTAAGTTGTGCCTATCCTTTCAACTTAGCTACACCGTGCTGATGAGGACCAATGAGTCCGAAACACGTGTCCACGGTTGCTCTTTTTCTTTGCGGTCTTACCCATGATTTTTTCCTGTTTGCCTTAAAGCTTTGGTCCGCACTAACATCTCCTATTTTTTTATTCTTCCTTGGGTCCAGTGATTCCACGCAGGTAGCTATAGTTGCCTCCGTGGTGTGTTAGTTGTCGCTCCGGAAACCCGGGGTCTTCTAACTCTTGCCACAAATGTGCGACTGGCTGCCTGTCAGTGGTCACCGTTTGTGTCAATTCCTAAGTTGTGCCTATCCTTTCAACTTAGCTACACCGTGCTGATGAGGACCAATGAGTCCGAAACACGTGTCCACGGTTGCTCTTTTTCTTTGCGGTCTTACCCATGATTTTTTCCTGTTTGCCTTAAAGCTTTGGTCCGCACTAACATCTCCTATTTTTTTATTCTTCCTTGGGTCCAGTGATTCCACGCAGGTAGCTATAGTTGCCTCCGTGGTGTGTTAGTTGTCGCTCCGGAAACCCGGGGTCTTCTAACTCTTGCCACAAATGTGCGACTGGCTGCCTGTCAGTGGTCACCGTTTGTGTCAATTCCTAAGTTGTGCCTATCCTTTCAACTTAGCTACACCGTGCTGATGAGGACCAATGAGTCCGAAACACGTGTCCACGGTTGCTCTTTTTCTTTGCGGTCTTACCCATGATTTTTTCCTGTTTGCCTTAAAGCTTTGGTCCGCACTAACATCTCCTATTTTTTTATTCTTCCTTGGGTCCAGTGATTCCACGCAGGTAGCTATAGTTGCCTCCGTGGTGTGTTAGTTGTCGCTCCGGAAACCCGGGGTCTTCTAACTCTTGCCACAAATGTGCGACTGGCTGCCTGTCAGTGGTCACCGTTTGTGTCAATTCCTAAGTTGTGCCTATCCTTTCAACTTAGCTACACCGTGCTGATGAGGACCAATGAGTCCGAAACACGTGTCCACGGTTGCTCTTTTTCTTTGCGGTCTTACCCATGATTTTTTCCTGTTTGCCTTAAAGCTTTGGTCCGCACTAACATCTCCTATTTTTTTATTCTTCCTTGGGTCCAGTGATTCCACGCAGGTAGCTATAGTTGCCTCCGTGGTGTGTTAGTTGTCGCTCCGGAAACCCGGGGTCTTCTAACTCTTGCCACAAATGTGCGACTGGCTGCCTGTCAGTGGTCACCGTTTGTGTCAATTCCTAAGTTGTGCCTATCCTTTCAACTTAGCTACACCGTGCTGATGAGGACCAATGAGTCCGAAACACGTGTCCACGGTTGCTCTTTTTCTTTGCGGTCTTACCCATGATTTTTTCCTGTTTGCCTTAAAGCTTTGGTCCGCACTAACATCTCCTATTTTTTTATTCTTCCTTGGGTCCAGTGATTCCACGCAGGTAGCTATAGTTGCCTCCGTGGTGTGTTAGTTGTCGCTCCGGAAACCCGGGGTCTTCTAACTCTTGCCACAAATGTGCGACTGGCTGCCTGTCAGTGGTCACCGTTTGTGTCAATTCCTAAGTTGTGCCTATCCTTTCAACTTAGCTACACCGTGCTGATGAGGACCAATGAGTCCGAAACACGTGTCCACGGTTGCTCTTTTTCTTTGCGGTCTTACCCATGATTTTTTCCTGTTTGCCTTAAAGCTTTGGTCCGCACTAACATCTCCTATTTTTTTATTCTTCCTTGGGTCCAGTGATTCCACGCAGGTAGCTATAGTTGCCTCCGTGGTGTGTTAGTTGTCGCTCCGGAAACCCGGGGTCTTCTAACTCTTGCCACAAATGTGCGACTGGCTGCCTGTCAGTGGTCACCGTTTGTGTCAATTCCTAAGTTGTGCCTATCCTTTCAACTTAGCTACACCGTGCTGATGAGGACCAATGAGTCCGAAACACGTGTCCACGGTTGCTCTTTTTCTTTGCGGTCTTACCCATGATTTTTTCCTGTTTGCCTTAAAGCTTTGGTCCGCACTAACATCTCCTATTTTTTTATTCTTCCTTGGGTCCAGTGATTCCACGCAGGTAGCTATAGTTGCCTCCGTGGTGTGTTAGTTGTCGCTCCGGAAACCCGGGGTCTTCTAACTCTTGCCACAAATGTGCGACTGGCTGCCTGTCAGTGGTCACCGTTTGTGTCAATTCCTAAGTTGTGCCTATCCTTTCAACTTAGCTACACCGTGCTGATGAGGACCAATGAGTCCGAAACACGTGTCCACGGTTGCTCTTTTTCTTTGCGGTCTTACCCATGATTTTTTCCTGTATATATATATATATATATATATATATATATATATATATATATCATATTTCGGTATGCTTCGGTGGGATTGGCTGAAACTTTGCTATTTTGTAGTTAAAGTCATGCTGATCAAAAACTCCTATTGCATTGAGTCTATCCTATGAGTAGTTTTCGCTCCAGGAGTGCCTGAAGATCTTAACAACGAGGTAAAGGGTAATCTATATGTACGTGTTTATGAATGCCTTCCAGTGTGTTTGTGTACGTGCGTGCGTGTGTGTGTGATTATTTTTATCAAAGAACCTGCTCTTACTGGCACTATGTTTCTTATGAGAGCGTTCTCATTGCCAACCAAGGTGATCCCATTTTTTTGGTTTCACTTTCTATCTGTTTATTTTTACTTTTTGTTGTTTTTAATATTTCTTTTAGTTTTTAAATATTGAGAACATCTATAGGATTTTCAGGAACAACTCGCTCTGTTTCCAGCATCATGTATCGTTCGAAGAAGAATCATTGATGGATATTTTATGTGATTTTCATGCCGTGCGTACCCCAAAAACCATAATACGCTTGTGTTTTCAGCGGTTCCGCATCAAACTCATTAGAACGATTTTTCCCACAACCGTCCTACGACTAAAATGAAAGAGGACATTTTTTTGTATATTTTTAATTAGTGATTAACATTCTTGTACCAAAGTGAAAAAAAAAGACAAGAAATTAATGCAAAATATCGACAGCCTCCCTCAATACCACCACCCACTTA
This sequence comes from Rutpela maculata, assembly GCA_936432065.2. Classification (NCBI taxonomy): domain Eukaryota; kingdom Metazoa; phylum Arthropoda; class Insecta; order Coleoptera; family Cerambycidae; genus Rutpela; species Rutpela maculata. Next base: position 148,038,406 of record OW386285.2, on the reverse strand, counting down.
CGGTAAAAAAATATTTTTAAAAAATAATGTAAAAATAAGCTTATTGTTCAATATGCGTATGAAGTCGCGTTCCTGTAAACCAAAAGGTTTCTGAAATATAAAATAATAATCAATTTTTGGGTACCATTTTCAAAGGGTCGTAGCTCAAGGTATTTGCGAACATATTTTTGCAATTAGAATCTGCACCAGAAGTTTGTCATCGATATTTCCAGAGAACCCTGTATACACTGGCACATACATACACACAAACGCATGCACGCAGTACACAAACTCGCTGGAAGCCATTCATAAACACGTACATATAGATTATCCGTTACCTCGTTGTTATGACCTTCAGGCACTTCTGAAGCGAAGACCACTCATAGAATAGACTCAGTGCAATGGGAATTTTTGATCAGCATGACTTTAACTACAAAATAGTAAAGTTTCAGCCAATCCCACCGAAGCATGCCGGAATATGACATATATATATTTTACCTAACCTAAAAATTGATAAAAAAATTCTGAAAAAAATCCTTGAGCTTTATTAGATGGAACAAAAATATTTCGACCCTTGCAACTTTTTGCTAAAGTTAATAGTTTAAGAGTAAAAAGTTCTTGAATGTCTAAAATGATGCAAATTACCTAACTTTTACAAGCTGTATCTCAAAAACTGTCCATGTGATAAGAACTTTTGATCAGCATGACTTGACTACAAAATACCAAAATTTCAGCCGATTCCACCGAATCAACATTTTCATGGGGGGTCTTTTCATGTAAATATGCAAAAATATTGCAATTATTGCAACCACATTAGATTCGCAATTTTGGATTTTTAACTTTGACATCTATTCCTAAAGTACCTAACTACCGATTTTAATGAAATTCCGACAAAATTTGAATTTTTTATTGCAATATTACATCTTTGTTATCACTGGCGCATTCGGCATATTCTCGAAATTTTCGATTAAAAAAAAAACCTATTTTCCCTATTTTGCTCGCCTTCACTATGCGTTGGCGAAATTAATATGCCATACCTTGCAGTATGAGAAAAATTTCATAGAAATCACCTAAGCCAATTAGTGGAGGACCGTTACGGAAAAAAACGCGTTATTTGGGAATAGGTTAGTAAAGTACGGATTTGGCTGAAATTTTTTTTTTACAGGTTCCTAATATTAAATACTAAAACCCATACAATTCAAAAATTGCCGCTGTTGCCCAGAAAATTGCAGGAAAATTCAGAAGGATCCATAAAATTGTAAAAAAAATAAAATGTGAAGATTTTTTTTTAAATATACCAAAATAAAGTGGTTCTAAGATTTCTGTGGCTTCAAAAAATATAATATTTATTAGAAAAATGACAATTAAAAAAAATTTAGTGATAATTGAAAATTTTAAAGATAAAATTCATAAAAAGTAAGAAAAAATGAATTAATTACAAAATAATTTAACCCTTACAATATTTTATTCTTTTTGTGCATATGATATATATATATATTATAACTATATTTTCATCAAAATCATCTTCATCGTCTTCATCAATTATGTCCGTAGGTGCACGTCTCCCCTCCCCAACCCGGTTTTTCTGCATTCGCAACTTTGACCTCAACCTGTTTTCTCATTTGCAAAATATTACACAGCCCCACAAAAAAAAAAGTTTTTGATCTGGATGACTGACGATAGTATTCCTATGTATTTTTCGACGCTGAATCCGAATCCGAGGTCAAAAAAATTCGTATACCCCCAAACTTTCGCGCTACAGCCAAAAACAACCCCGAAAATGGGCTAAAACCGTCCCATACATCAGGATTCAATGAATGGATGTAAATGAATGGTGAAAAACATGGGAAGGGAAAATGTTTTATATTCAGTAGTCACTTACTTGAATATTGACTGGAAAACTACTCTTATAATATGCTGAAAACTCCCCCCTGTACAAGCATAGAGTATATAAATGCCAATAAATTGCGAGAAATGATAAAGTTTTTATAGTTTGGAATACAGTACATGAATCTTACGCGTGTCTCAAAACCACCCATATAACAAGGTGGAAACCACCCTTATATAAAAATAGACTGCGTGAATACCAATAAATTGTGGGAAATGGAGGAGTTTTCGATGTTTTAATTCTAGAATAGAATCTTGGGTGACACTGTTCTACCTTATTCTTAGTCGGTACAAAAACTACCCTTATAATAGGGTGGAAACCATCCTTATTACAGAATAAAGCACAAATGCCAATAAATCACGGGAAATAACTTTTTTATAGTTTAAGTAGAGAACATGAATCTGGAGTGACTCCCAGGGCACCTCGCTTACTCGTGACCCAAAATCTCTTCTATAAAGGATGGTAGCCACCTTTATATAAGAATAAATTGCATGAACACCAATGAATCGTGGGAAATGTTGGAGGTTTCATTGTTTCAGTTCCAGAATAGATTTTTGAGTGACGTTGGTACCCAAAATCATCCCTAAAAAACTACCTCTACATAATCAAATGTACATATGCCAGTTTTTCAATTTTTCTTCTCAGAATACCTTTTCTTCTCATTTTCAAATGATCTCCTCACTGGCTCTCTTTTATGTTCTTCGTGCGTGTCTCTTTTCATAAACCAACAGTAGTCGGCCATCATGTGGACATCCCACCTTCCTTGATACCGCTTCTCTATCTCCGAAATATCCTGATGAAAGCGTTGCAACTTGTTCATTGTATTCACCTAAATTTTCTGGATGGCGGACCATAAAATAAGACACACACGAAGAACACAATAGGGAGCTAATGAGAAGATCATTTGAAAATAAGATAAAAGGTATTCTAGAAAAAAAAGATTAAAAAAATGTTCATATTCTTCAATCAAGCTGCATTTATTGCATGAAAAGGTTCATGCAGCTTGACTGAAGAATATGAACATTTTTTAATCTTTTTTTCCTAGAATACCTTTTTTCTTATTTTCAAATGATCTTCTCATTGGCTCCCTATTGTGTTCTTCGTGTGTGTGTCTCTTTTTATGGACCAACAGTTGTCCGCCATCCAGAAAATTTGGTTAAATACAATGAAGAGCAAGGCGAACGCTTTCACCAGGATATTTCGGAGATGGAGAAGCGGTATCAAGGAAGGTGGGATGTCCACATGATGGCCGACTACTGTTGGTCTATGAAAAGAGACACGCACGAAGAACATAAAAGAGAGCTAGTGAGGAAATGAGAAGAAAAGGTATTCTGAGAAGAAAAATTGAAAAAACTGGCATATGTACATTTTATTAGGTAGGGGTGGTTTTTTAGGGATGATTTTGGGTACCAAGTGAGAATAGGGTAGATCAACGTCACTCAAGAATCTATTCTGGAACTGAAACAATGAAAACTCCAACATTTCCCACGATTTATTGGTATTCATGCAATGTATTCTTATATAAGGGTGGCTACCACCCTTTATAGAAGAGATTTTGGGTCACGAGTAAGCGAGGTGCCCTGGGAGTCACTCCAGATTCATGTTCTGTACTTAAACTATAAAAAAGGTATTTCCCGTGATTTATTCGCATTTGTGCTTTATTCTGTAATAAGGATGGTTTCCACCCTATTATAGGGGTAGTATATGTACGAGTAAGAATAAGGTAGAACAGGGTCACCCAAGATTCTGGAATTAAAACATCGAAAACTCCTCCATTTCCCACAATCTATTGGTATTCACGCAGTCTATTTTTATATAAGGGTGGTTTCCACCCTGTTATATGGGTGGTTTTGAGACAAGAGTAAGATTCATGTACTGTATTCCAAACTATAAAAACTTTAACATTTCTCACGATTTCTTGGCATTTATATACTCTATGCTTGTACAGGGGGAGTTTTCAGCATATTATAAGGGTAGTTTTCCAGTCAATATTCAACTAAGTGACTGCTGAATATAAAACATTTTTCCTTCCCATGTTTTTCACCATTCATTTACACCATTAATTGAATCCTGATGTATGGGACGTTTTCGGGGTTGTTTTTGGCTGTAGCGCAAAAGTTAGGGGGTATACGAATTTTTTTGACCTCGGATTTGGATTCAGCGTCGAAAAATACATAGGAATACTATGGTCAGTCATCCAGATCAAAAACTTTTTTTTTGTGGGGCTGTGTTATTTTTAATAAATTTTCAGGCGCTAGTTGTTGATTCATTGGGTTTGGAATGATTTGGTAATTTCCAGTTTAATAACACAGCGCCATAAAAAAAAAGTTCAAAGCAGCGAACCAGACCCATGTATTCCTATGTATTTTCGATCGCTGAATCCAAATCCGGGGTCAAAAAAAATCGTACACCCCCAAAATCATTAGCTAGAGCCAAAAAGCACCCCTGAAATGGGATAAAAAGAAGATTAAGCTACGAGAATAGTTGTTACTTCTTAATCAATCGAATTATACAAATTAAAGTTAAACAGCAGCGTACATACAATAGATATAAAACACACCCCCAGGGAGGGGCGAAAACTAGCCCCAAATATAAAAAAATCGATCCAAAACGGCAATGACTGCTGAAAAAGCTTAAAATGTCTAAGTTTTGTTAAAGTGATAAGAAACTGCATCAGGTCCGACGTAATCTTCATAAACTGCCCCTATAGAGTTGAGAACAACCACCCCCCAAGTTTAAAGGACACAAGAAAAACAAGAAAAAACGTAAAATGCAACAGGATTTCTATTTTCATGGATGCTATGATTAGCTGAAATTGCGTAGTACTCTAAAATAGAACTAGAATCTTACGTACCATCAATATTCTACAGTGTCAACCCTCAGAGGGTGTGAAAACTACCCCCAATGTAAGGTTTGACTATAAAAAGTTACAGTGACTTCTATAACCTGCGTTGTGTGGAAGAGAGAAGAAACTAGACTATGTTCGACGTGCTTGACGCCCACCCCTATATATAAAAAAAACTATGGAAATGAAACGAATAAGCAACAGTATAGCTTTTTCGTTACATCTTGAATTACGGTAGTTTACATCCTTTCTGGGGGGGTTACTTAATAACATTTATAGGACATGAGTTTCAAACTCTAAGTGTGCAACACGATTTTTGCCAATCATAGCATCCATAAAACTGTAAATCCGGTTAGTTTCTCTCTGTTTTTCCAGCATCCTACAGATATAGGGGTAGTATCTCGCAACCCCGTGGGGGCGGTTTTCAAGCATATCGTGGAACATAGTCTAGTTTCTTCTCTCTTCCACACAACGCAGGTGTTTCGAATTTTCATAGAAGTCACTGTAACTTTTTATAGTTAAATCTTACATAGGGGGTAGTTTTCACATCCTCTGAGGGTTGACAGTGTAGGATGTTGATGGTACGTAAGTTTATGGTTCTATTTCAGAGTACTACGCAATTTCAGCCAATCATAGCATTCATGAAAATAGAAATCCTGTTGGATTTTACGTTTTTTCTTGTTTTTCTAGTGTCCTTTGAACCCTATAGGGGCAGTTTATGAAGATTACGTCGGACCTGATGTAGTTTCTTAACACTTTAACAAAACTTAGACATTTCGAGCTTTTTCAGCAGTCATTGCTGTTTTGGGTCGATTTTTTTATATATGGGGGCTAGTTTTCACTCCTTCCTGGATGTGTTTCGTATCTATTGTATGTACGCTGCTGTTTAACCTTAATTTGTATAATTCGATTGATTAAGAAGTAACAACTATTCTCGTAGCTTAATCTCCTTTTTATCCCATTTCAAGGGCGTTTTTTGGCTCTAGCTAACGATTTTTTTTGACCGCGGATTCGGATTCAGCGACCGAAAATACATAGGAATACATGGATCTGATTCGCTGTTTTTTTTTGTGGGGCTGTGTAATTTGATACCAAATCGATACCCAGCCATATTTGCACCTATATGTGTATTGTGTACTTTCTTTTAGTATTCTAGACAGTCAGTTGCGTTGGGCAAATTTGCAGATTTACACTACTCTCTCTAGTGTTTATAAAATATTGTACCTGTATTTATTTAAATCAAACGCAGACGTAGGAGCGCCATATAAAGCTAGAATACATTTTAAACCAGCCTTTACAATATAGTCTTGATTTTGCTTCGCGAAGACTTAGGTAGCGTCTTGTAAATCGTCACGTTTTTCAAAAATTTTAGCGAACATTTCGTACAATAAGTGTGTGAATAATGCCAAATGTTTATTGTGCCAAATTGCTCATTATTCTCTTCGAAAATTGTTTATTGAATTTTCCGGCCATCTCACCCAGTTAAAGTTAGAGCTGGAAAAGCAGTTTTACACCTAAAAATCATTGGAAAACCCGTTTTTTAATCGCATGATTTTGAAATTTGAATTTTCTTTTTCAGCAACTTCCAATTGCATGGAAAACTACTATACAAAAATATTGCCATTAAAAGTACTATGAAATAGTTTGAAGAAAATGTACAGCTGTCCAGTACATCTACGATTACGTCTGGAATGCGCGAAATTTTAACATTGTTTAAAAAAAAATCTCAGCTCTCTCATGGTGTAATATTCATTTATTTTCACAATTTGCAAATACGTTTTATTTCCAATTGAAGTTGCACTATTCGATAATGATATTGAAAATACATACACAAATAATTTGAAAAACACGTCTGTATCGAAAATTTCATAAGCCTAAGTTTAAGTTCTATATTTTGTCGTACGGTACTTTAAGTTTTCAAAATAATTTTTTTTGATGTTACAATTACAATAAAACATTGAAATAATTTGAACGTGAAGGTACTATGATATATTTAAGGAAAATATAGTGATTTAAAAAAATAAACAATTTTTAGCTCAGAAACTAACAGTATAATAATTATATTTTTCATACTATTTTCATAAAAATCCTTAATTGTTTAAGTGGTTATAAAAAGCGATGTATTAAAGATAAATAATCGGGCTGCATCTTGAAGTTATTGGTATGTGTTTTCATTTCCAACTGACAAATATTGATATTTCATTGTTTAAACAATATTGTGGCCAAAAAACGGCCAAAAATGACACAAAAATTACCAAAATAGCTATTTTAGCTAAGAAATGGCCAATTTGAAACGGTTTTTAAAAATTTTTATTTACCCTCTGACAATATTTTTTAATGCAAAATAGAAAAAGTCAAATAAATTATTTTATTAACAGAGACTATTCCAAGTGTTTAATGTTTACAGATTTTCAATCACTCGACTTTTCTATAAACAATTCATCATAATTTCCTTATTTTTAAAGATAATGAAACGCCTGATCTCCTAAACGAATGATAATCAAATATACTTTAGAAAGTTATGTTTGCATTTTCTCTAGCTGTTGTAGTTTTTAAGATATAAGCGAGAAATGAGCACGAGTTGCAAGAGTCCAAAAAGTACCGAAATTTGCATAAATTTTAAACAATCATTTCTTAGATACATCGACCAGCGTGAGCTCAAATTAAAGGTCTTTTTATAAGCTACAAAAAAGTTTCTTACAGTTTTGTTTTGTATGTATTATAGCTTCAGGGCTATAAAAAATATAAAAAAAAACTAAAAAAAAATGATAAAAAATTATTGAATAAATAAAAAGCGGCAATTTTTGTATTGTAGGGGTTTTAGCATTTTGCATTTCCAACATTAAAAAAAAAACAATGTGAAAATCGATGCTTTAGTCACAGATTCAAAAATAAAACTGTAACGGTCCTCCACCAAATCCTGAGTAATGTTTGAAAAAATATATATAAAAAAAAAATTATACATATTAGGCCGTTGGAATTAATAAAAAAATGGTGATTTTCAAGAAGTTTTATCTCCAAAAGATTTTATTGCATAGAATGCATCTTTTAGGTATAAAAACTTGAAAAATCATAGTCCGTACGCACAGAATGATGGGGAAAGTACCTAAAAATGCATAATTATGCAAAAAAGTGCATTTTTTGCTGTTTTTGTGCAGTTTTCAAGGGGTTTTCAAAGATATTCATTTAAGATTCATAAAAATTTGAGAAAAATGGTTTGTTTTAGTATTATACAAGCTTTAAGTAACATATTTTGTCATTTAAGGCCCTTTATGGGCCGATTGTAGCCATTAAACCTATCTTAAAGTGCATAATTTGCATCAGTTTAAAAAAAAAATTAATAATTGCTCTAAAGTTAATAAAATATCGTCCAAATTTTATACTCGGGGGTTTTCGAGGTCACTAATTACGAATTTGAAGAGAAAATCGGAAAATTCAAAATGGCTGACTAATAATGGCGCGAAATTCAATTTTAAAAGTACATTTATTTCCTTTTTTTTCACATAAAATATATACAAAGCAAATAAAAAAATTAATTTACGTCTTTTTTTAATTAAATTTTCAATATTTTTTTTGCATTATCCCCTCCCCCCCTCCTATATCTTATTTTTTGACGCGTTGGCATTGTATATGAAAGTTGATAAAAAGAAAAGTGCATAATTTTTTTTTTTTAATTATTTTTTAATATATAGCTTAAATTATTTTGAAATTCGCGCTATATTTTTAAGTTACCATAAAAAAGTAGAGGCGCTACTAACAGATGTGGATGCAGGAAACTTGGCTTAAAATGCAATAAATATTGTAAGCATTGCAAGGGAAATCAATGCCTAAACAGTGAGATTTTATCGAAGACTTTATGCCAACAATTCCAACCGTTGAGATTGATGTAGAACCCTCGTGCTTTCTAGATGAAGAAGAAAACGACGAATCTGAATTAGATGAAGAAGATAATACAAGAGAATCCAGCTGTGACGCTTCATGTTTTTCAATTATATAAATTGTAAATAAGTATGTATAAAATAAATTTTAATTTAAAACAAAAAATTTTCTTTACTATTTTTAAAATTTTTCAGCCATACAAAAAAGTTAATTACATTAAAAATCAAGTATTAATGTATTTTATTCAACATTACCAATATATTACCAAAGCATTCTTCTATTTATCAGTTTTTTTATTAAATGGCAGTGCGTTAAAAAATAATTTTGCACTTTTTTATATTTAAATTTCTTAATTAATTCTATAATAATTCAGTTTTAAAATTTATAAATCAGCACGTTTTCTTCAACAACAAAAAAATAACCGGCGTATATACTACCACAAGTATAACGGTAAAAAAGAAGATGACTGCGTGTATTCATATAACTTGCTCAAAAGTAGCGCCTCTACTTTCTTATGGTAACTTAAAAATATAGCGTGAATTTCAAAATAATATAAGCTATATATTAAAAAATAATTTTTTTTATGCACTTTTCTTTTATCAATTTTCATATTCAATGCCAACGCGTTAAAAAATAAGATATAGGAGGGGGGAGGGGAAAATGAAAAAAAAAAAAATAAAAATTGAAAATTTAGTTAAAAAAAGACGTAAATTCATTTTTTTATTTGCTTTGCATATATTTTATGTGAAAAAAAAAAAGGAAAACAATGTACTTTTAAAATTGAATTTTGCGCCATTATCAGTCAGCCATTTTGAATTTTCCGATTTTCTCTTCAAATTCGTAATTAGTGACCTCGAAAACCCCCCGAGTATAAAATTTGGACGATATTTTATTAATTTTAGAGCAATTATTAATTTTTTTTTAAACGGATGCAAATTATGCACTTTAGGATGCGTTTAATGGCTACAATCGGCCCATAAAGGGTTAAATGACCCCAATATGTTACTTAAGACTTGTATAATACTAAAACCATTTTTCTCAAATTATTATGAATCTTAAATGAATATCTTTGAAAAACTCTTGAAAAATGCACAAAAACAGCAAAAAATCCACTTTTTTTTGCATAATTATGCATTTTTAGGCACTTTCCCCGCCATTCTGTGCGTACGGACTGTGATTTTTCAAGTTTTTACACCTAAAGGATGCATTCTATGTAATAAAATCTTTTGGAGATAAAACTTCTTGAAAATCAACTTTTTTTTATTAATTCCAACGGCCTAGATGGTCGTATTGAAAAGCTCCTCGTCTTTTAAAATTTTGTGATGTCAGTTAAAAAGTATCATGACAGATGCTGCGAGATAGTAATCATAATGTAAAAGAAAAACAATATAACAAAGTTTCCGTTGCACTATGGCCAATTTGCCAATATTAGGGGGAAAGTATTACAAAAATAAAATTTATCCAAAAATTAAAATTAATATATATGTCGATACCTGAATAACCGGACCATCAGAAACCAAAAAAATATTTTGTTTATGCCGCACGTGTTCAAGGTGGTGACGTCAAATAATAATTGGGTGGTTCCGCGGCAAATAATTTACCGCTAATATTCGTCCAAGCAAGTTGTTTATTGTATCCAATATTATAAAACTGTTGTCGTGTGCTGTTAATACATGCCTTTAACTATCGAAAAAATGTCACGAGGTATGTGTCCTCTTGGGCAAAACCATATTACCGATTTATTTCGCGGAAGCCTGCATTTGCGCACTTATATTTGAGTTTTAAAAAAAGTTTCACAAAGTTTCACCGAAATTTCTGTTGTATATCGTAGGTCAGTCTCTGTACTTGGAACATATACTGAGAGTTTACTTTCTTGTACTTTTATTAGAAGATATTTAATTTTACTGCAGATGTTGTCATTTACGTGAAGAGAAATTACCTGTTTGAATTGCTGCTGAATGAAAAATTGTTAGGTGATGGAGCATCCATAAGGATAGTCCACAGGATAATTGAAAATATTGAACAAGAGAAAAAAGACTAGCGCGGGTTATTAGGAGAAAATGAAGAACTTATTCAAATTATTAAGCTATTCTTAGGTATGTAATTTATTTAAACGCTGGCGGTCTTGTAAATTTAATGTGGCTTCATTAAAAAAAACATTCTGGTTGGTTAAATGGAGAATTAAAATATGAAACTAATAAAGAAAATATATGTGAGCCTTCTAGGTCGAAAGTAGGTCAACCGTCAGAGTTTTAGTAGTAGTGGACAAAAGTCGAAAAGAAAAAAAGTGCAACAATTATTGGAGCATACTCCAGAAGAGTTAAGCTTAGCAACTCAAGCCGCATATCATGCAAGTGGTAAACGTAATGTGGCTTCCGTAATAAAAAACTTGGAAGGAGCTCTCCGCGTACAGCATTCCGGGAGTAAATTTTGAGAAAGTTCCGAAATATAAGTTTGCATACAGCAATAAAAGAGGTAAAGAAAAACGGACTTTTTTTTCTTGAAATCATCGAAAAAAGTTGTCACTATAAAGTGACAGCATATAGGTGATTAATTGCAGAGGCATATTAAATAAAAATATACAAGGTGTTTGGTTTGAAAAAATTGAATTATGACAGTTTAAATATGTAAAAATTTAAATCATCGTGGAGAACACCCTGTAGAATTGTTTTCAACTCTGAGAGTCCTGTAAAATAGTACATGGTATCGACTAACATTCAAAATGAAATGACGCTCAAATTTACGAAAATGCGTCTTTTGCAGATTTTACTATTGGGTGTTCCATTTAAAAAATTCTGACATTAGCTTGCTACCACTCTGTAAAACACCCTGTAGATTCGAAACTAATTTTTGAATATTACACTCTTCATCTCCCACAATATTTATCTGAGACATTTTTTCTAATTTCAAACGGTTGAGGAGATATTGACTGTCCCCATGCTACTGACTCACCCTGTATATATTTATGTATGTATTTTTTTATGCATCGTATCATAAATTTAACATATTTGAACAAAAATAAACTTCTAAACAAAAATATAGCTAGAAGTGAAGTGTTAATAATATTTTCCTCCTAAATATGGCAAATTGACCACTGTGCGTTGTGTAAATGTAATAATTAATATGTTTTTTCTTACGTGAAAGTTTTCCAGAAGAGAACCATTTCTTTAGAACCCTTCCGATAACGTGCTCATTTAGATATACAAATGCGCCATCAATATGACGATAGCCCGCTTCAAGAGCTGCATCTACCGCTTTTTCAAGTTGATCCTCATCTTCTGCCTGAAAAGAAACAAAAATTAATTTAAGTATATACAGAGTGAATTTGAAACATTAATAAATATTTGAACTTGAAGAGATTTATGACTTCCCAAAAATACCTAACTAACTAATTAGTCATGTACGAAATATGTGATAAACAAGAAAAAATATTGAATTTTCACCCAAAATATTCAGAAGGTATCCGTGGACGGATTATTATCCGTTAATTGTTTGTGGATCTTGGCGAAAACCAGGCCGAGTTTGCTCGTAATAAAAAATTTAATGGTGTACCCGAAACTGGAAGAAATACTTAGCGGTCTTTTAACTTACAAAAAATAAAGATAGTTACATGCAGCGTGATTGTTGTTGACTATGCTTCTAAATTTTAAGATTTCAAGACTAGCTATAGGTTATAATAAATTATGATAAATAAATATATTTCCAAAAAATACTAGTAATTATTTCAACTGTTACAAAAATCTTATCACAGATAAGTATAAATATATCTCTATTAAGACAAAGACAATATGCATATTATGGACAATACAACTGTCACAAATGCTATTTTTAATTTAAACTATACTGTTCAATGAAACCAAAAATAAATAAAACAAAAGCACCAATCAAAATAGCAGTTATAATAAACTTTAAAACATTCACATACACGTATTTCGACATCTATGTCTCATTAGTGTGACTTCTTTTAAAACTTAGAATAAACTTTTTTTTTTAACTATTTGTTTAATATCGGGATCTTTTTCTTGCCTAACATTTAATAGACAAGGCTGCTTTACATCCTCTCCGAAGGATGGTATATCCACTACGTAATCTTCGTCTTATAATTACATAGCTTCCGCGTATACGCTGATATACAAGAAGCTAGAAGGTGGGACGAGATAGCCGTGTTTCCCAAGATCGATTTCACCCATCCAAGTACTAACCGCGCTGAACGTTGCTTCACTGGAGTATCGAAATACAGCACAGTCAAGACGCCTCTACGCTCGCCCCATTTAGAATAAACTGCAAAATATCCTATAATATTTATTAATGATTTACCTGAACAGAATAATAAATAATGATAGACAGACATTTTTTTTGGTCAAACTTAAAATCTCGATATTTCATGTAGCCGAGTCGATGAAGGTTTTTACTTTTAACACTCAAAAACAGAATCAATTTTGATGATTTTTTTTAATGTCTAGAATATTTAATTATTCAAAATCAGAAACATTCCATTTATAGGGGGTGGATGCCACCTCTTTTAAGGAGAAGGCACCTGAAAAAAATACAGAAATATTGAAGCTGAAAGAGAATCAAATTTTAAGAAGGAAAGATTCTATGCAACTTTTCATTTGAATTGAAGTCTTTAAGTTATAACGACCTGAAAATTGAGAGTAGTTTGAAAAAGGAGGTATTTCATAATTTTTGTCAAATAACTCGGTGAGTATATCATTGAACGAAAACATGCTTTTTTTGTGAGAGGAGAAATCATCATGGACACCCGTCGCTTAGAGACTATCGCGGACGGGTAGTGCCAGACTCCAACCAGCTAAAACCCCTCCCTCTCTTCAGTGTTTCCTGTTGGCCTGGGACTGCTTTCGCTTTTCATCGGACCTAAAGGTCATTTAAGTTTGTCGGTGTTAATTGGCGTTTCTCCATGGGCTCAAACCCATCTCTCTATGTTCCTCTTCCTTCTTTCTGATAATGCGGGTTATTCCCTCCTCCGCCCTTCTCCAGTTCTCTTCCGTTTCTAGCAACCTCTCTACCATATCTTCCGGAGACAATAACGACGCCCCACCGTCTCATCTCTCTTCCCTCCATCTGTTGCATGTGAATGTAGAAGAACGCACTACCGGGCGTAAAAATGACGCGACACCAATTTATTTCTCAGGGGGCGCCAGTCGCGTATTACCCCGTTCTTCTACCTCCCAGGCGGGTTCGAGATAAGATGCACTTCGGTAGCCGAATAATGGACCAAGGCTGCACTACCAAAGATCGGAAACTACGCTCTCTCTGGACCTGAATTCCCTCGTTAGGGGTTTAGGCACCTCTTAATTTCCTGAATTTTTGCATAAAAAAATCCCAACCGAAGAATTTCTCTGCGGAGGGATTAGTTTTGGTACGCGGAAATCACGTTTTGGTCCATTAATAACGGAATATATTTCTCAAAAAACGCATAAAAAAATCCCTATCAAACCTCCGTAAAGCAACCAGAAGGTCGAATGTTAATGCGAATTAACTCGACACATCCGGTTTTCTATACGAAAGTTCCAGGGATTATAGACCGTCAACAGGCCTCAAGATCAATTAAGAAACAATAGTTCAAAGAATCCGTTTATTTAACAGAATTGGTTATACAAAATTCTCAAGATAAGAATCGTGGCTTCCCCAATCAAGGTAGTGACTTTCAGACCATACAAGCGAGAACGCTCACGCTAACGATCGATTAGGTAGAAAAGATTCATACATACCTTCTCAGAATCAAAATGCGAGCTTTTAGAATCATTTCAGACTCTGGGTAAATGAATAATTAAGGCTGACTGAAATTAACTTAAAAAAGTTTTACTAAATGAATTTAGTTTCGCTAGAGACTACTTAGCTTTAAAGTTCTTGTATCGTGGAGATTCACGTACTCAAACACATTCAGAGGACTTATTACTGCATAAGTTGAGTGGCGTTCGATCAGTCCACGACTTACTAACCCTTATCACAGTCGTTCAATATTATCGATTTGGCAGCGTCTCACCTTCGAGCGACTTTTAGGCAAAATTGAATTTTTGGATTTTTATGCACAAGGCGTTTTCGTTTATAACTTTGTCATTTGAAAAGTCCTGTCATTGGCTTTTCTACCATTGCTTTGTCTGGACCACTCAACGCGCTCGACCAAATTGCGAGCCGCTGGGTCAATCCAAACTCTTTCTATGCGAGAAACCGGCCTTGTACATGTGCATTGATTTTTATCAATTTTTGCTTATCGGCACTATGCCGGCTTTGACAAAATCTTCTATTTTGCCTTTCGGATGCAGTGCATCGTTAAAATTTTATGCTCATACTTTAGAATTGGGCTTTCAATGACCGTACCTCAAAGGTCAATGTCTTTGGTTGAGGAATAAAAAATAAAAAATAATTTAAAGTATATTTTTGTGGTACTTTTTAAACTGACTTTGTGGTACTTTTGAAAAATCCATTTTAAGACCAATTTTAGCGTACTTTTGAAAAATCGATTTTCGAGCCAAATTTCAAGGTACTTTTGAAAAACTAATCTGCGGGTGAAATTTTGGCGTACTTTTGAAAAATCGATTTTCAAGCCAAATTTCAAGGTACTTTTGAAAAGTGAATCCATTTTTCCTAAGTTTTCTTAAGTGAAAATTCGGTGTTTCTTCGAATTTTCACCTGGTCATTTCCAACGCCTTATAGAACCCAAAACGGTCATTATGGACTGATCTGCGCCTCTGCAGACTCCCAAAAATGTCTTAAAATGAAATTTTTGCCTAAGTCGAATTTTGATTATGTCTTCAACTTAGGACGATTTTGGAAAGTTCTACAACATGAACACGGTAGGCTTCACGTCATCGACCTCTCCACAGTATGCACACTATCTGCTGTCAGTCTTGCCAATATCATATAAGTACTCCATGAAGCACCCATGTCCGTTCAGGGCTTGGGTGAGGTAATAGCCTACCTCACCATGCCTCCGTTCCATCCACGCTCTGATGTTCGGGGTGAGGCGTCTTCCACCTTCCCTTGTCTGCAGTGTCCCACCACCTCTGCCATCTTTCAAGCAGCCTGTCCCTTGCCTCTGCCCTCCCGGCTCCTTCAAAGATAGCAAAAACATGCTAGAGACAAATACTACTAAATCAGAGGTGAATTTCAATTTTTTTAATTTCTGTTAAAATAATCGGAGATATGGAATTATAAAGATGACGTCCGAACGTTTATAAGTCGAAGTATTTAGTTAAAATGTTAAATATCTCAGAAACATTTACGTCAAAAATGATAACAATCATAATGAAAGACTGTTAATTAGGCTTTCAAATGACTTTTTGTCTATTTCTATAGCATAAAAAACAAAGAATATATAATGTATTTCCTCATTTTTTTTTTAACCGCCACCATTTTGTTTACGTAAGTAGTCAGTAATTAAAAAAATATATTCTCATATATTGTTTTTCGTCAACATATAGTATAACCAGGATGCTCAAAATGTTTCGTCCGTTTACAACACTTGCTTCAGAAAAACATGCATTTTAAACTATAAACGGATATTCGAAAAAGCGTAAAAAAATTTTTCTTAGCAAATATCTCAATAAATATTACTTTAAGCGAAAAAAATATAGATATCAAAATAAAGCTTTTAAACCAATAATGAATTTATTATTTTAATATTTACGTAGTATTAATAGTTTCGGAGATATTTAAGTTTATAGATGTCATTCGAAATATGACAGGATGAGGTATTTACTTTAAATTTGAATATCTTAGAAACTGTAAAACTTCTATCAAAATTTCTAAGAAATAGAATTAAAGATGATTAGTAAGTCTTTTAAATGATTTTTGTTTGTTTCTGTATTATAAAAAATAAAGAAGTTATGGCCAAAGAAATGTGTTACAGATTTTTTTTAATGTCGCCAGTTTGTTATTGCAATTGTCTAGCAATAATTTTTTTTCAAAAATGCTGTTTTTTGTTTATAATCATAATAATATCATCACCTAGATTTCCATTTTTTTTGTCATTTTAAAATACTTGCTTTAGAAAAAATTTCCATCCTTCATATTTTAGCTGCCATTTGGATTTTTTTGACAATGTGTTCGTAATCAGTAATTCCGAAAATCCCTTAGATATATATTTTTATACCGCATCGGAAAGTCCTTCGTTTGGCATTGCGGTATTAACCGACCGCCCACAATAAAGACGTCCACCAATACTCTAGCAGAAGCAAACAGTGACACACCCCTTCAAGAGTTGCTGCTCTCGCTTGCTCTTATTGCCGTACCCAAAAGAAACACTTTCCGGTACTTTAAAAACCTTAAATTTCACAAAAACTTTTAAAATTGGGGGTTCAACAAATTTAATTTAACAAATTATCTACCTCATCAGCATGTTTCTGAGTTTGAATAATTGAATACAACAAACATTTAAAAAAAAATCATAAAAATCGGATTTGTTTTTGAGGGTTTAGAAGATTTAATGATGTTTCCCCCTCTAGATTTTTTTACGTTAGTAAAATTGAATTAGGAAGATTTTACATAAAGGGATAATTATAATAATAATTAAATGCAAATGCAAATTCCTTACGTCGTAAAATTTCTATAAAATAGAATAAGTAAATATATTACCAGAAACTACTAGTACTTATTTTAACTTTTACAAAAATCTTATCACAGATAAGTATAAACATATATCTTTCTATTAAGAACAAGACAATATGCACATTATTTTTTTCAGCCCGTTTCATAATGGGGTGAGAGTGGTAATGGCAGTGATAGTGGGGGTGGTAAGTAAATTAATAACTTATTGATACATTATACAAAAAGTATTTACATAAGGCGATAATACAAGATAACAAGTGTATATATGTAAACAAAATACAAAAAATTGATTCATGAAAGATATGTACATATAAATGGTCACAAACAATTCGAATAAAAGTGTAATAAATATACTTGAACGAACTAATATAATATAATTATCAACAAAAAAACATATATTTAAGTTGTTTACATAAAGTAGAAATGTCAGTCTTAAAAAATTCGTTCAATGAAAATAATGCATTTTCAGTTAAAAACGATTTCATGGCAGTTTTAAAATTTTTATATCCAGCTCTCTGATACTATATGGTAATGCCTTGACAAATTTTATCCCATAGTAGGCTGTACCATTGCGTATATTTAACATACGTAAAAAATGAAAATGTATGTTTTTATTACTTCCGGTAGGATAAGATTGTAGCTTAGCGCGTAAGAAATATTTTGATTCATGTTCTTTAATATACAGAAAGCATTGAAAAATATAAATGACATGTATCTAATGTTGGAATCTTTAATTTTTTAAAGGATTTCCTGCACTCCACCCTGTAACTCAACCTCGCGATTACCCTTACCGCCTTTTTTTGTTTAGCAAAAGCAGTTGCAGTATGAGGAGATCAACCCCAGATCAAAATTGCGTATGTACAATGTACAATCCTTATTTATACTTGAGGAAAAAAATATTTTCGAATTTAGTTTGGGCCACCCGCCACAACGGTTTCAATTGCTAAAAAAATAATGTGGGTGAAATCTGAGCGAAATCGGATACGGGGAAAACGTGCCACCCACCACCCCTAGATTTAATATTTCTTGAAATTCCCCACATTGTTATATTTGGTTTTTCTAAGTAAACAATAGGTATAATTGACATTCTGAAGATAATTTATACTAGTTTAGGAAGAGGAAAGCGAATTCTAAACACTACCCATGAAAATATTGACATTAAAATTCCTTAATCCTTTTAGGATTAAGGAATTTTAATCCTTTTAGGATTAAGGAATTTTAATAGGTGGTCGCCCGCAAGGCCCTAGTTTTAAGACCTATTTCCTCGAATTTTGTCTCTGCGGTAGGGTTGAGTTTCTACCTGAAGGGCATAAACCCTGATCCTCACTGTAATTTTAGCCGACCCGTATGGAAATAAGTACGTCAAAGCATTTCAGTATCTCATTATCAGTGAAAAGAGCAGCACGCAGCACAATGTCCCGCCAAATTAATTTGCGAGGTCGTGATAGTGTTTATTTGCTCGGTAATTTTTCAAACGAGATTACTGGAAGTAAACTGCCTTCTAATAAACAAGTTTTGAGTGTACTTTTTTAACTTAAGAGAAGTGAAGCTGAATTTACTTGTAATACAAGAAGTTGTGATTTTCTGGGAAAAGGCATGAATTCCCACTAGAAAACAAAACCACTGTATTGATAAGCTAGTATCTTTGTATGAAGAATGGAGGACGCTTCAAAAAAGATGTAAGAAGCAGACGAACTTTCAAAAACAGAAAGAGGCAAATTTTGTAGCAAAGTTTGATGACCTCTTCGACATAGCCCACGAAAACGCGCTTGAGACGATGACTATCGAGAAAAATAGGCAATTTTTAGTTCGACAACGGGAAAAAGGTCGACCAGGATTTATGTACAGTATTGATTACGAATTAGAAGACAGAGAAAGAAGAGCTGAAAAACGAGCACGCGAAGCTTCAGAAAGAAGAGAACGCAAGATACGACAACTTGAAGAATCAAGTAAGTGCCAAAATCAATAGTATACAGTGTGACCCATTTCAAGTGGAAACACCTTCGCAACTCAGTTATTGGTTATCCAATTTCAACCAAATTTGGATCGGTATCAAAGATCTTTAATATTTCTTTTTCAGTAAAACAAAACTTATTTCAGTCAGTGGCGTGCATTTTTATTAAGAAAAAAACCTTCGATTTTTCGAGAAATCAATTAGGCATCTTTTTGTTGAAAAACTAATGCAATATTATTGATCAGCATGCTGTAGATTATAGTATATTCAGATTTTAACAACATTTTGATTTTTGGTTTTTAAATTACGGCCCACTTAAAAATTGCCTATTTTAAACACAAAAAAATCAACAAATTGGTAACGAATTTTTTTCGAAAGAAAGTCATTCTTTATTTTCTCTTTAAATTCATTTTTTCTACTACCCAATATCATAGATACTTTCAAATTCGGTAATCCTTAATGCCCAAATAATTTACAGGCATGATAACATGAAATTTTTAAGGCCAAGAATTCAATAAAAATTCTTGGCCTTAAAAATTTGACTGACTGACTGAAATAAGTTTTGTTTTACTCAAAAAAGAAATATTAAAGATCTTTGATACCGATCCAAATTTGGTTGAAATTGGATGACCAATAACAAATTGAGTTACGAAGGTGTTTCCACTTGAAATGGGTCACACTGTATTATTTGATAAAACTGCTTAGTTTTTTGTGATTATTATTTCAATGTTATATGAGTTTAATGTATTTATTTCATCTTAGAGCAAACCGTCCAAATGATGACATTTTCAAGCAGCAGTGAAAGTCCTCGTGCTTCGAGTTCAACACAAGAGACTCAAGATGATGCTTCAAGATATATGACGCAATCGGAACCTGAAGCTGGAGTACCTGAGCCATCGCAACCTCCATCTGAACCTGGAATACCAGGGCCATCGCAACCCAAGAAGAAGAGAGCACGCCGTGAAATAATCACCCCAAAATTGGTTGCAGTGTTCGATAAATGTAGAATTAGTAACGGAGACGCGGTTCATATTTTATTCGCGGCTGCGGAGGCCTTTGGGCAAGATTTAATAATAAACAAATCCTCTATTCGGCGCTGTAGAGAAAAACTGCGTAAAAAGCGGGCTGGCATTCTTAAAACCCAATTCAAACAATCTGAATTACAAGCGGTTGTGGTCCATTGGGATGGAAAAATGCTGCACGCAATGACGGGTAAGAAGACTGTTGATAGACTTCCTGTTATTGTTACGAGTGGAGATTCTGAGCAAATACTCGGAGTACCTACATTACAAGCTGGAACCGGAAAGGAGCAGGCATCCGCTGTTTATGAGGTGCTTGATGATTGGGGCCTTTTAAAAACTGTTAAGGCGCTATGCTTCGACACATTTTTGTCAAATACCTGACGATTAAAAGGAACCTGTATTTTATTGGAGCAGCTTATGGATAGGGAACTTTTGTAACTTCCTTGTAGACACCATATCTACGAGCTGGTTCTCAGAGGAGTCTTCAAAGAAAAATGGGTGAAACCACAGGTCCAACTGTCCAAATCTTTAAACGCTTTCAACAGTATTGGGCTAAAATTAACAAACATTATTTCAAGTCCTGATTTGAAGACGGATATGTTCTTCCATTTTTAGATGATACATTTGTGACATCTGCTCTGGAAAATTCGCAAAAGCAGCCTCGAGAAAATTATAGAGAATTTTTGCAGTTGTCCTTAATATCCTTGGGTGAAATTCCTCCTCGTGGAATATCACCACGCGAGATGGATGGCAAAAGTTTTTATTGCTTAAAGATCTTCTTGTTCCGCGATGAATTCCCATTGACAGATGAAGAGAGAAGAGGTCTTTCAGATATATGTATTTTTATCATGAAAGTTTATATTGAAGCTTGGTTTTGCGTGCCACTTGCCACCGAAGCGCCTTATCAGGACCTCCGCTTTTTAAAGAAGCTTTACGACTATAAGGCCGTCAATTCCGAGATATCTAGTGTTGCGTTGAAAAAATTTCATAAGCATTTATGGCACCTAAGTCCAGAAGCAGTTGCTTTCGCATTCTTCGATTCAAAATTGTCAGAGGAATCCAAAGTGAAAATGGTTGAAGCCCTAGGTGAGAAAGAGGATCTGGAAGAAGAAACATTGGATGTGGAAGAAGAATCATCGGATGTGGAAGAAAAACCATTAGATATAGAAGAAGAATCATCATATAGTAAAAGTATCAAGCGAATAGAGACAGGGAAAATGAAATTCCAAAGTTTGTTTAGAACAGATTTATTGAAAATTTTTTTTGAAACCCGAAAGTTTTTCAAACGATGTCACATAAATGATGACTTTCTTGAAACGCACCCTTCAACTAGGTCTAAAAACGATAGTTTTAACAAAGAGTTGGATATTGTTAAAAAAATCAAAGCTGTTAATGATACAGCGAAGCGGAGTGTTAAGTTAATGACAGATTACAATAATGTAATAACAAAAAATGAGGAACAAAAACAATTCGCCTTGCAAGTTGTAAAAGATTACAGAACACGATTTCCCGACTTTAAAAAGGAGACCTTATCCCAAAAATTATAATCAAATTAACGACTTTTCATAAATAAAATGATTTTAAGTATGTATATTATTTATTTTCAGTCACTACTAACTCGATTGTCAGTAGCAAGCTTTGAAAAAATAAATATCGAAATTTATTAGAATTTATTTGAATCTCCCAGAATCGTTGGGTGGCACGTTTTCTCGTTATCCGATTGAGTTCAGATTTTGCACAGAGCATTTTTTTAGGTATTGAAACCAATCTAGGGGGTGGCCGCAAAAAAACATAAAGTCGAAAAATAAGGACCGCCCTAATGTACATAGTGAATTAAATCAAAATATGCTGTTAATAAAGTTGTCTATGAAACACAATTAGCAAGATGACGCAATAAATAAATATGTTTGGACAATTTTACCACAAATGACGTGTACGTGCTTTTCCCATGATAATTTATTATCTAGATGTACGCCTAGAAATTTAACACAGTTGGTGCTTATCATTTGATCTAATGTGTAGGTATTATTTTAAACTAAAAATCATCGATTCAGTTTTATTGTCATTTAACATTAAATTATTTGCCAAGAACCAGTCTTGAACAATTTGAACGCGTTTCTTCGAAACACTAGGTATTTATGCATAGAAATGTTCTCTTTAACGTAAACTCTGATTTCATGTGGCGCGAGAACGCTGCAGCCGGTCGCGAAAAAAGTATGTTAATTCAACTGTAAATCGCTAACCTCCCGTCAACCTTTTGCAAATGTCTAACAAAAGATGCAAACTTCCGTTTGGCACTTGTTGCAACTTTCTAAATGTTAATGGAGGTCAACCGTTTTAAGGAAATGCATTCCCAAAGGGTTGGCGTGGGTGGACGAGAGTGTGGGAGGTGCCAGTCTAACGTTTTTCGGTAGCAGAAATCGACCTCTAAACTTTTTTTAAACAGATTCTTGCAAAAATGTTAGCCAACCATGGGCGTTCCGTGCATGGCAGTGAACAAGCTTCGGTTTAAAATAAAATTCAGGTTTCTAGCTTATCACGGAGGGCTTTACGCAAGCAAGTTAAAATTCTCAAAATAAGATGTCATTTGTAATTTTAATACGGTCTTAAACATTTTTGGTAAAATGTATTATGGAAATTGATCTAGAATTGCCAGGATCATCAATGTCGCCTGGTTTGTGAATTGGAATAATGTGTCAATACATTGATTTATAAGTTTGATTAGAGGAATGGGCTTAATAGAATTGAAGATTTTCAAGTTTATATCATGAGCATCTTTACTGTCAGTCTTTTTTTAAGTTGTTAAGTATATCAAGTATTTGTATATAAGAAACTACGGAGAAATTAAATTCAGTGTTATGTTCGTTTATGTTAGCCTTAAATAAGTAATCTTCAAAGTTTGTGTTTGAAGGGGTTGCATATCTATTATCTTTTCGGTCATCGCTCCACAGTAGTAGTTGAGATCCTCAAAATCAGTGGCGGAGCACGAATTGTAGGGGCCTTGTGCAGAAAATTGGACTCCCAGGCCACATTGAAAATATTTGTTTAGTGAAAAAAGTGAATACACGAAAACAAAGATAATATGAGCCATAATTATTTATAAGAGGGCCCCCTTCAGATTTGGACCTTTGTGCATTGCACAACCGTGCTATGTCCATAGCTCCGCCACTGCTCAAAATTAATAGCAGAAGAATCCTAGCGTATATTGTTGGTTATAACTAAAAGAGAGCATAGGATTAGAGATCTTTAAATGTGGATAAAATAAAAGCAATGGTACTCAGAACAGAAAGGATATTAGGACCGAAATGGAATATTGATGAATTCATATATGTAGGCAGCAAAGTGAAAGAGAACGACTAGACAACCTAAATTAGAAATAGAATTATGAAAAAACAGGGCTTCTATGCATGTCACGAAAACATGAAACTCAAACTAATTCAAAGAAACACCAAAGTTGTCAAAATCCTAATAAGACCAGTTGTCACCTACCGTTGTGAAACGTTGAACCTTCACCATTTTTGAGCGGAAAGCTCTCAGTGGGATATTTGACCGTGAGCAAGAAGACGAAGACTGGCGGATCAGATTCAACCATGAGCTAAAACAACTCTATAATAATAGCCCAGTCGATGAAGGTATTTACCCACAAAAAGTTGCAACTGTCTAAACTTTTTTAATGAGTTCGTGAAAGTGTGTAGAATAATATCCTGAAAAGTTTACATTTTGCTCGGATGCAGAACATAAAAGAAAAAGTGAAAAAAGTTTTTTCATCCATTTTTTCAAAATTTTGAAATTAAATTAAGCTAGGAAAAAAGAAAAAATACAGATGGGCAGATCACGTATTTATGAACAAAAAATGTGCTATCAAAATTTATCGCTAAAGCCACGACACCGACGCATTGAATTACATGTCACTAAATCAGAATTTGTTCAATCTATATGAGTGTTGCTTCATTCAAAAGATGGAAATTGTAGCTTTCTGATGCTTTTTTGTTTTAGACAAAACAAGCAAAGGATGGATGGGAAAAATATACTTATATTATCACGCCCGAACTCAATCGTCGCAATAAAAAATATAGAAAAAAATAAAAGCCCTTCAAAAAAAATTCTTTCTTCATTGAGAACTGTTAAAAAGTATGTACACTTCATGATTATTATGGTTTATTAAGTTGTAGTAACGTGGATTCAAAAAATCTCAAATCATTTTAATTTAATTGCTTGATGATTTTCTTGATAAATATATATATATATATATATATATATATATATATATATATATATGTATATATATATATATATATATATATATATATATATATATATATATATATATATATATATATATATATATATACATATAAAAAATGTAGTGGACTATGGTGTATGTTTACATATGTTTATAGGTATTTTCCGCCTCCAAAAAAAGTGTCGTTAAATGCTTCTATCTCTCTATTTCTTCCCCTTTTGTCATAATCTTATATGCGCACCAATAAAGCTGATCATTATTGATAATAATGAGTCATGAATTTACTAATTATAAAGACATTCGCGATGAAAACAACACAAAACGTCTCCGCCTCCGAAATCGAAGGCGAACGCGTAAAATCGGAGGCAAACTCCACCTAACCATATAACATTCGGAGGTGTATGAGTACTAAATGCATGTGTATATATATATATATATATGTGCATTTGTATCGTGTCCGCCTCCTTACAAATTTGTGGCGCCCGCACCTCCACTAGAAATAATATAGATAGATTAGTTCTGTTTACATATACATAACCGCCAAATTTCACTTACCAAGGGCACGCGGAGAGGGGAAAGGATTTTTATCTTTTTTTACATACACTTTTTTGTTCATACGATTGGTATGTTTACACCTCGTTATATAAATAGTACCTCTCTGACTCAAAGTATTTAAAACTGTTATATATAACGGTAGACTTTGCCTCCTTCGAGGTTGCCAGACTTCTATAGTGTAAAATGCTCTAGCGCTTGCGCAATTAGTTGCGCTATGCAATCGTGTGCGTTTGTTATTATGATGATTCATATTGTGTAAGTTATACTCTATCAGATTACATTGGTGTTTTACCCGATAATGTGCGATTATCTGTTTTAAAATGAACCGTTCACGCTAAATATCTATTGTAGAATAATATATGTAATTCAAAATATGTTCTTAAGGGAATTATTATTACTATTTAAAATGCTTTTCAAAATACATCACTGAATCAGTTCAATTACTTCCGCGTCCACTGGATGTATAGTGACGACAAAAAATTTTAAAAAATTTTTATTTTCCAAATAGGCTTAAAATGTCATGAAACGTCGAGATTTTAAGTTCGAGCGAAAAAAAATTCTGTCTGTCGGTCTGTCTGTCGGTCTGTCTGTCTGTAACTTTTTCTTTGTGCGCACGTTTACTCTGGAACCGTTTAAGATATTGACTTGAAATTTGGTACACATATGTACTTTAATGAGATCTAGAACTAGATTATATTTTCATCTTGTTCCGCCGAAGGGTTGGGGGTAAATTGGGGTAAATTTGGGGTAAATGGGTAAATCAAGCAGGTAAGAAATGAAATTGGTATTTGGTATATACAAGAGAAGCTAAGGTTTCAAAAAAAATTTTGGCATTAGCCACCCTCATTATCACCCCCACCTCCTTATTAAAGGGGATGAAAAAAAATTGCGATTTAATGTATGTACAGGAACCAGAAACCTCAAAATATTTTTTTACTTCATCCACCCCCCCACTACCACCCTCCTATCACCACCCCCACCCCACTACCGATGTGGGGTATCGTTTTATGGATTTTTGGGGTTGAGGATTTCAAATATTATATTATTAAAGTTCCATAAACAATTATTTTCACATACAAAGTTTTTTCGTTGTGTGAGTGACTTGGATAGAGAATCTGGATGTGGAAGTAGTGATTCCTTGGGCAGCGGTTTTTTGTAACACAATTGTTACGTATTAGTCCACGTAAATTAGATATTTTAGAAGAAATAATTCATAAAGTAATAATATTTGGGATGCGTAATCTAGATAGGGTTCGAAATAGATACCCGAATAGTTCCCCACAATTTAGGGGTGAAACGTCCGTAATGATTATGAATAGAGCTGCTTCGGCCATATTACGGGGACTTAACGCTGGTTTTTCACTTTTATCTTGTAAACCGTTCGTCGAAAGAGAAAAAAGTATAGGAAATAAAAAAATCGTCATGTTAAATTCTGCATAAAAAATGTACTATTAACCTTGTAGCTTATCCTCACCTATTTTGCGCTAACAGCGTCCGAACAGAGGCGTAGTTTGGGGCGCAGAGGTAAAAATCCATCCTATTCCAAGTTTGACTCCGAATATCTTAAAACCGGTTACTTTAACGAGAGAAATGCTCAGGAATGAATTTATTGAGCAGAATTTTCTCTATTAGATGCATATATAGAGGGTTCTGTCGCAAGTAGTTTATGTATTTTCCCCTTCTTTGCAATTATATTAGAGGATAATCTGTACTGTTCACACAAAAGAAGATTTGGAATCATATTTCAACTCTGAGCTTGCTTCAATTCCACTTCTTCTCTCCAATAAGAAAGGGTTAATGAGGAAAATTAAGAAATCGTCTGTATGATATTTTCAATGCTGTACGAGAGAGGCCAATAGATTTTTCCGATTGCCAGTTCATTGTTGATGGCGGCAATTTGATTCATCGTGTAGTATGGCCGAAGCAGCTTTATTCGTAAACATTGCGGCCAAAAAGTGACTGTAGTGTTTGACGGATATGCTGACTGCAGTATGAAGAGCATCGAAAGACGGCAGCGTCTTTTGAAACGCATTTCACCGGAAATTGTTTTTCCTGAGAACACGCCACTGACTGAAACGCAAAATAAAATGATGAACAATCTCACAAAAAGGAACGGTTTATTTCGCAATTGGTGGAGAGATTTAAAAACGAGGGAATCAAAACAATTACTGCTGTAGACGACGTTGACGTACTCATAGTTCAAACCGCCTTAAACGAATCTCATGGAAACGATACAGTGGTCATCCTCGGACAAGATATTGATCTTCTCGCATTGATTATCGCTCTCGCACCTGAAGATAAAGATATCCGTTTCTTAAGAGAGGCTCAGAGATAAATAAAAAATAAAGATTACAGTTCTCGTGACTTGCAGTCCTCGGAAGTTTTAAAAAGCTGTATGGCCACACGTTCAGTGGATGCGATAACACTTCAGCTTTCTTTGGTAAAGGAAAAGTGCAAACGGTGGAATGCGTCAATAAAAGAAAAGATCTCGAAGAGGTTGTCCGTATATTCAACAACCGTAGCTCAACGAAAAAAGAAATTACATCTTTGAATCATCAAAGATTTATTATCTTCAATAAGTTAGTTCGCCAATCTAGTACTACCGGGATTCTACGAAGACTGCCAGCAACATCCGAGGCATTACGTCAACATTCTTACAGAGTATTTCTCCACATTCATGTTTGACGAGGAGAAAACTTGGAACCAACGGAATGCAGAAAAGCAGAAAATAATATAAAATATTTCAAAGAGATGATATACTTAAAGAAGTAAAATGTTCAAAACTTAATCATTTTGGAGCAAAAATGTAAATATTTCCCTCCAGCAAGAGAAAAATTTTTGAATTGTTTAAAAATTTTTGAGAAGCATTTGAGATGACTCCAACAAACTATCATTAATTAGTATAGCAAAATTTATGATTAACCAACAAATATATTCTAGAGTTTTGGTCTCGAATGCTTTTTAAAACATTTTTATTTCTTGCTAGAGGGAAATATTTACATTTTTGCTCCAGAATAATCTAGGTTTTTAAAATATCTTTGGAAGGTGGAAGATTACACTGGTCAACATTCAGTTTGAAAAAATACACCGGACTCTACCTAGGTACCCAGGGGTTTTGGGGTCGCTGATTCCGTTGCCGAGGTCGGTTAAGCTCTATCACGTCAGGTTCAAGGTCATTTGAAGGTCAACCTAAGAAAAGCTTTTTGAAAAAATCTAAAAAAATTCACACCTAGGCTCTTGGGGGGTCTCTGAGTCCGAATCCGATGTCGGTTGACCTTTATCACCTCATGTCCAAGGTCATTTGAAGGTTAAAGTAAGAATAGGAGGTGAAAAAAATTAGAAAAAATTTATATGAATGCTCACCTGCCTACTTATTGTCTGTTTATCTGTCTGCCCTTATACCTGCACACCTGTTTGTTTGCTTGTTAGTCTGTATTTATCATCCGCCTGCATTTTCTCTCTGTCCATCTATTTGACATCCTGCCTTTCTGACAGTAATTCTGTCTGACTGAATGACTAAATGTTTCTATCTGACAGTCTGTCTGCCTCCTTGTCAGTTTGTCTGACTCAGGAAACCATTAAATTACTTTGACCCTGACAGGATTCAGCTCAGGGCCGGTTTTAGGTAACCGGAGGCCCTAAGCTCTAGGTATGTTTTTCGTTGAAGCTTTCTCTTCTAATAAAATAAACGTGCATATCTGCGTATGAAATCTGAGTTCTGAGGCCCCCTAAATGCGAGGCCCTAAGCTGGCGTTTACTCAGCTTATAGGCAAAACCAGCACTGATTGAGCTCCAAGTGAGTGAAGCCAACGCCCGTGGTACTCTTTACTTGCATGTTCGCTCTGCTTCTGCAACTATACCTAAAGGCCATCCTTTCACAGAAGAAAATAGGTAGGTGATTCATTGAGTTAAATATATTTGCACTGAGATAGCCGAAGAATCTTCATGTGCAGCTAAAGCTGGCGGACGAATGCCGGCTTGAAATGACCTCAGAATGACCTTGAAATGACCTCTGGATGCCTCTTTTTTTTAAGGGTAAGCGAACAATGGATTCGGACTCAGCGACCCGAAAAACCTGTGTGAATTTTTTCAGATTCTTTCCACCACCTTTTCTTACTTTAACCATCAAATGACCTTGAAACTGACGTGATAGAGGTCAACCGACATCGAATGCAGACTCAGCGACTCAAAAAACCTATATATAAGTTTTTTCAGATTTTTTGACAGCTTCTCCTCTGTTTTTCTCAAACTAACCTTGAAATGATCTCCGGATGCCTTTTAAGGGTAAACGAACACCGGATTCGGACTCACCGATCCCAAAAACCTATGCGTGAATTTTTTCAGATTTTTTCAATCACCTTTACTTAGTTTGACCTTCAAGTGACCTTGAAACTGACGTGATAGAGGTCAACCGGCATCGGATACAGACTCAGCGACCCAAAAACCCTATATGTAAATTTTTTCAGATTTTTTAACAGCTTCCTCTCCGTTTTTCTCAAATTAACCTTGAAATGACCTCCGGATGCCTTTTAAGGGTAAGCGAACACCGAATTCGGACTCAGCGACCCCAAAAACCTATGTGTAAATTTTCTCAGATTTTTTCAACCACCTTTTCTTAGTTTGACCTTTAGATGTCCTTGAACCTGACGTGATAGAGCTTAACCGACCTCGGCATCGGAATCAGCGACCCCAAAAACCCCTGGGTACCTAGGTAGAGTCCTGTGTATTTTTTTAAACTAAATGTTGGCCTGTGTTATTATTATTCTTTTATTTTCTGCTTTTTAGACCCCCCCCCCCCAATAAAAATCGTCTTCTAATTTTTTTTTTACTTTTACTATATAAGGCCAGCAGCAGTGACAAATAGTGGATTAAGGGCAACTAGTTACGTTAAGGAATGTTCGTGTCCTGTTAAATACCTTTTTTAATTTGCTCTAAGCTATAAAGGGGTACAAAAATATTTGTTTCTGAACAAAATAAACGTTTTTTTATTCCCAAATTGAAAAAATTGAAAGTATTATTTCTGTGTATAAAAGTTATTTATATTTTTAGTAAGATAATTTTAGTTACCATATCTATAGATGTATTTAGGAATAGTATGCCTCTTTACTATGTTGCCAAGTTTAGGAGGCGATATCGCTACTTTATTGTAAGGAAGCATTTAATACCTATATACATCAAGTGTTTAAAACAGCAGCGCCACCTGGTAAAAAATGTAGTGGACTATGGTGTATGTTTACATATGTTTATAGGTATTTTCCGCCTCCAAAAAAAGTGTCGTTAAATGCTTCTATCTCTCTATTTCTTCCCTTTTTGTCATAATCTTATATGCGCACCAATAGAGCTGATCATTATTGATAATAATGAGTCATGAATTTACTAATTATCAAGACATTCGCGATGAAAACAACACAAAACGTCTCCGCCTCCGAAATCGGAGGCGAACGCGTAAAATCGGAGGCAAACACCACCTAACCATATAACATTCGGAGTTGTATGAGTACTAAATGCATGTATATATATATATATATATATATATATATATATATATATATATATATATATATATATATATATATATATATATATATAGATTTGTTTAACCGACTACACAGACCCAATTCGCCATACACTACCGACGTTGTCAGACCAAAACTGACGATCTCAGACCCACCTCCGGGTCTGAGAACGTTTTTGTGTTTTTCTTACTTATCTACCTTGGTTATGTCATAAAAAAGTTTAAAAACGCATTTGACACTGGGACTGAAAAAGCGGTTGAATATAGTATTTTATACAGATGTAGTTCTGCATATTTTATGCAGAGGGCGTTCAGTATATAGTATATAATTTTATACAGTACGCTCCTAAGCCCGCATCTTTCATCAGACGTTGACAATACCGGAGTCTGGCAACACTGTAAATACGAAATATTCATTTGGAAATATAATACCAGATTATTTTCAACTTTCTCGATGGAGAAGATTCTTGGGTGCATGTACTTAATATTTAATTTTTGAATTTGCTTTATTTATATTGGTCGAGTTAAAACTAAGATTTAAGGTTTTCATATACCGGCTGGCACAGAGGACATGTAATGACCTGTAACTTTTTCATTTTAAAAATAAAATTTTCAAATTTAGGTGCGTTTATTTAAACATAAATAAGTTACATTTGACATGATATATGGTTTTTTCGCTACTTTCGGTTTAGTTCGAAGTTGCAAATTTTTAAATTGTTTTAAACAGAAAGGTAACCTGTCATGATTACGATTCAACATTCAATTTTCTTTACAGTCCATTTTTGAATTTAAAATAGGCTGAGAAGAAACGTAATTATAGCCAATTTTCTCTTAACAGAAAAATGCTATGTAAAAAATATGTAATCAGTAGAATTCTATTAAACTAGAAATGTAGTATTCATAGAACATTGGATAGATAATTTTTAACAAATTACCACTTTAATTTAGTATGCCAATAATTATAATCGTAAAATACAATTGAATTTTAAATATTGAAAAAAGTCTCTTAAATACATTTTTTTAAATCTACCCACTTTTATTCTATTTTCTACTTTTTTGCTGACAATAACAAATTAGGTTGTATCTAAAGAAAACTTTGCTTTATTATTTTAGTGTTTTTTGTAAAACTTAATTTTATATTTTCTGCGAAAAGATAAATTTCAGTGATCTAAGTAATAGAATAAAAAAGGATATTTCCATTAAAAAAATATTTTTAATTAAAAGAGACTTCCTTTCAATAACGTTTTCAAATTTTATTTTATTATAATATTAAAATTGTCAATACTAACTTAAAGAAAATGCAATGGTATTATTGTCCAAAGTTTTCTATGCACTGCCTTTTTACCTTGTTGGAATTTTACTTATTAAATATTTTTGCATGGCCTTCTTTCTGTTGAAGGAAAATTGGCTGTAATTCTATTTTTTCTCAGGCGATTTTAAATTCAAAAAAAGGACTATAAAGGATATTTAATTTTCTATGGTATCATTTCCATTCAATTATAATTAAGTTGCAACTTCGAACTAAACCAGAAGTAGTAAAAAAAACGTGTAGCAGATCATAGCATATTGATACTAATACATTTTTGTTTTCTGGTTGAAATTAAGGTGGTGGGGATAAAATACGATACTGAGATGACGTTTAACAACTTTGGAAATGTTCTCTGTATGCCTGCATGTTTGAACGGAATAAAAAACGAAAACGAAGAAAGCTTTTTTCTGAAACTTTGGCATGTAAAAAACAGATGCTTCCAGAATTTCTCTCCACTTTGTTTTATCTAAATTCGTTAGGTAGATAGGTAATGCTTTAAAAATTAAAATATTTATTTCAATAATGAATAAATATTTTAAAAACTGATGCCTTCATTTGGTATTTTTAAGCCTCATCGAGTGGTGAAGAAACCTTTGTGAAAAATACATCTGTTATGGATTGTTTATAACAATTTTTAAGTAAAGAATTATTTCACCTTTTTTTTTAATTTTGAATTCTTTGCTATCAAATATTAAACGCAATATTTCTTAAAAATCGATTGATTACATTTATCACCCCCAAAAGCGGTGGAAATTCAAAATTTGCCATACACATAAAGTCTTGTAATTTGAAAAATGCATATTTAAGAAAAATACAGGATCCCATCGCGAAGTGTAGACAAAAATACATAAGTAAAAAAAACGGCAACGTTCAAGTTTCTTAAGGATACCTAATACTTATCTGCAAACTTTGCCAAAAAATGTTGCATGCGATTGAGACATTCCATGTTTTTTTTGTACGACTGTCTATTTTCTTTGTTTTCAATTGTTAATTGAGGCGACCTGGCCGCTTGAAGAGTAGCGCGAAAACCGGTCATTTTTAACCTTACACGCGGACGCCTGTAGCTCCGTAAGTTAAATAATAGATAAAAGATAAAATAATATGCTTGTGCGAAAAGTTCACACTTATATATTACAGCCAATCAGAGGCTCTAATTATGTATCATTACCATGATAGCATACATGGTAGCATACATAAAAATTTCCAGAAATTTTTCGCCTGGTGGATACGGTAGGTGAAATTTCCCTGGAGCTTTTTCTAGCAAATGTTTTTTTATTGGAATTTAAGTTTTTTATATGTGGTAAAAAATAAACGTTCATCCACATTTCCTAGATCAAATTTATTAAAAACAATAATTTAGGCTATTCTTAATCCACTTTCTATTGTTTCATGCAACTAAAATTGCTAAATCATATTTTATTTTACTTGACGTTTTGTAAAATCTGTGAAAAATCAAATGAATCCGCTTTAAAATATTTGACATACACACCCTTTTTTACAGTTTTAGTTTCATATATTATTGTTTGTTATGACAATAGTTTTTAATTTTATATAGATGTGAAATTATCTTGTCGAATTCCCCACGTATTTGAATTACTATCCGAAAAGGTTTTCTTGATCTCGGAATGTAATGTTGGGGATAATTTTTATATTCGAGATCTCTAAAAATTTTCAGATTTAATTCAGAAACCAGGGAGATTACTAGTGAAAATTAGATGTTCACGATGTTCTACAACAAAGGCACAGTGAATTTTTGTCGTATCTATTTCCGTAAGTAATGCAAAGTCAAAAAATCACCAACTTCGAAATTTAAATAATTTGTTTCTAATTGTATAAACCAATTGAGACCTTAAGCGTACTCACAAATATTATTCCTATGGAATACGATGGAATGGAATCAAAAAAATTAATTTAAAAACTGAAATCGCTGTTTTGTTATAAATACTTTAAATACTTTGTTCCTTTAGTTTGACAATGGATGGATAAAAAAGTTATACACCCTAAGTAAAGCAAAATCAGTCGCTAAACAAGACCTCTTTATCGGCTATACATGGACCTAGTATTTAAAGCACAGTAGTTAAGAAGTTGATTTGTTATGTGTTTGTATTAATGGTCACAACTTTGAATAATTAAAGATAATAATCGGTAATAAAACCGACGCTTCACTATAGATAACGGTACATCAGGTATTTGTCCTTAAAACTTCAACATCAGATGTTAAAAAAGCATGGTTTTTATGACACTTAACTACTGCGAATACTAGAGTCGAATGCCAGACACACTTAGATGATAGGTTTTCAAGGGCGACTCTAAGCTAATACTGGTTCTTACATTCCAAAATATCTTTAATGTAATAAACAAGTAAATCAAATTTCATTCTAATAACAAAGTGCCAAATAAACAAACAATTAAAGAACTATTGAAGCTTAAAAAAAACCGCTGCCCAAGGAATCACTACTTCCACATCCAGATTCTCTATCCAAGTCACTCACAACGAAAAAACTTTGTATGTGAAAATAATTGTTTATGGAACTTTAATAATATAATATTTGAAATCCTCTACCC
Organism: Rutpela maculata; assembly: GCA_936432065.2. Lineage (NCBI taxonomy): Eukaryota > Metazoa > Arthropoda > Insecta > Coleoptera > Cerambycidae > Rutpela > Rutpela maculata. The sequence goes on along the minus strand of OW386285.2, from coordinate 148,004,081 downwards.
CAAAAACCCATAAAACGATACCCCACATCGGTAGTGGGGTGGGGAGTGATAGTGGGGGGTGGATGAAGTAAAAAAATATTTTGAGGTTTCTGGTTCCTGTACATACACTGAATCACAATTTTTTTTCATCCCCTTTAATAAGGGGGTGGGGGTGGTAATGAGGGTGGCTAATGCCAAACATTTTTTTGAGACCTTAGCTTCTCTTGTATATACTAAATACCAGTTTTATGGACTCTTACCTGCTTGATTGACCTATTTACCCCAAATTTACCCCAATTTACCCCCCAACCCTTCGACGGAACAAGATGAAAATATAATCTAGTTCTAGATCTCTTTAAAGTACATATGTGTACCAAATTTCAAGTCAATATCTTAAACGGTTCCAGAGTAAACGTGCGCACAAAAAAAAAGACAGACAGACAGACCGACAGACAGACCGACAGACAGACAGAAATTTTTTTTCGCTCAAACTTAAAATCTCGACGTTTCATGACATTTTAAGCCTATTTGGACAATAAAAATTTTTAAAATTTTTTTTGTCGTTACTATACTTCCACTGGACGTGGAAATAATAGACATGAAACATATTTACATATTAGTCATATATTAACTTTGGCGAATTTATCAATTACCTACTACAGTGGAGACTGATGATTTAATATCTTGGTGTACATGTAAAATCGCAAGCCCAACTAATCGGTCTTGGGAGGTATATTCGGTACAGACTTTAGGGGCTCGGGCATGCAAGTGGCCCGTAGAGAGGGCCCGTCTGACCCTCCGTGTATACTTTTCGACTTTCTGCCTCCGCTTATCAATTTTTATTTTTGAGGGAAAACATTTTTTGTTCAATTTTCTCCCCGCCGCTTATCAATTTTTGTTTTTGTGAAAAAAAAAATTGTTGGATTCTATTTTTTTTTATTTTCGAGAAAAAGAAAAAATTGACATCCAACAATTTTGGTTTAAACAATTAGAAACAGATTATTTAAATTTTGAAGTTGATGATTTTTTTACTTTGCATTGCTTGCGGAAATAAATACGACAAAAATTCACTGGACCCTTATTGTAGAACATCGTGAACATCTAATTTTCACTAGTCATCTCCTTGGTCTCTGGATTATATCTGAAAATTTTTAGAGATCTCGAATATAAAAATTATCCCAAACATTAAATTCCGAGATCCAGAAAACATTTTCTGATAGTAATTCAAATACGTGGGGAATTCGGCAAGATAATTTCTAAATAAAATTAAAAACTAATGGATCACTCTAACATTATTATCATAACAAACATAATAATATATGATACTAAAACTGTAAAAAAGGGTGTGTATGTCAAATATTTTAAAGCGAATTCATTTGATTTTTCAAGTAAAATAAAATATGATTTAGTAATTTTAGTTGCATTAAACAATAGAAAGTAGATTAAGAATAGTCTATATTATTATTTTTAATTTTCATCTACGAAATGTGGTGGAACGTTTATTTTTTACCATATATAAAAAAATTAAATTCCAATAAAAAAACATTTGACAGAAAAAACTCCAGGGTAATTTCACCCACCGTATCCACCAGGCGAAAAATTTCTGGAAATATTTATGGATGCTACCATGGTAACGATACATAATTAGAACCTCTGACTGGTTGTAATATACAAGTGTGAACTTTTTTACGCACAAGCATATTATTATTATTATTATTACAGGCGTCCGCGTGTAAGGTTAAAAATTAGCGTTTTTCGCGCTACTCTTCAAGCGGCCAGGTCGCCTCAATCAACAATTGAAAAAAAAAATAGACAGTCATACAAAAAAAAAAACATGGAACGTCTAAATCGCAGGCAACATTTTTTGGCAAAGTTTGCAGATTATTAGCTTATTAGATTAGATTAGTAGATTATTAGAAGTATTAGCTATCCTTAGGAAATTTGAACATTACCATTTTTTTTTACTTATATATTTTTGACTACTCTTCACGATGAGATCCTGTATTTTTCTTAAATATGCAGTTTTCAAATCACAAAACATAAAAGCAAATTTGGAATTTCCTCCGCTTTTGATCGATAGATCGATTTTTAAGAAATACTGCGTTTAATATTTGATAGAAAGGAATTCAAAATTAAAAAATAGGTGAAACAACTTTTTACTTAAAAATTGTTAGAAACAATCCATAACAGATGTATTTTTCACAAAAGTTTTTTCAGCACTCGATGAGGCTTAAAGATACCATATGAGGGACTAATTTTTAAAAATAATTATTCATTATTGAAATAAATTTCTCCCCCATCCCCCCGTAAAACCGCTCTGTACTCAAATTGATTGTTTTACAGTTTACACGTACAACCATTGATCAAATGTTTATTAAAGTAAATTTGGTTATGCTCATAATTTGGTGACAGTCTGTAATTTATTTTATTACTGACTACATGAAAACAAGGAGACGATAAAAGTTTGTCATTAATACTTTGAAGACCTCAAGAAAAAAAATTACTAGAAAAAAAGGGGCATTGCATGGCATCTACTGGAGTGACGCAGTATCGAAACTCGATGATATTTCGATTCTATTCTGGAGAAAGTTAAAAATTTTAATTGTATGTTATGTCGGACAAGGAGCAAATTTTCGGAGTCTTGCATGTGGTCGGAATCTACATAGCTATAGACCTAGTCTGTGTGCTACTTAACACAATATCCCTGAATTACTTTTGTTGCTTGAGAGATGGTTAAGAAAAAAACATTTTTTAAGAATAATTTAATAAGTATCTTTATACGATCGTACAAATCGCTTACCGATATGGTTGGTAGTAGGTGTAGGTATTTAAAAGTTAATTTTTAATTTTAATTTAATAAGTCGATTTTTTAGCATTAAAAGTTGTCAGCTATAAAATGACCGGCATTTCATTTTTCAAGTCCAAGGCATTTCCGGGAACATTATACAAATATACAATACGATAAGCAGAGCTAATAATGACTTTATGACTTGCCACATGTTGGGTTGGACCTAAAAGCTACCCGCTATAATGCGTCCACTTTCTCTAAGTTTACTTGGTTAAAAGAACTACCACATTTACAAGTATGTTTTTCTAACTATATAATAAATGAGGCATTCAAAACTAAATTGCTTATGTTGAAGGAACTGCAAAACTGTGCACGCTTCTTCGCTGAATATTAAAAAATAATTTGAGTTTAACAGCCTTTAAAATTTTCTGCCATATTTAACATTGTGGATTAGTATTGATAGCACAGTCGAGGTGGCGGCGGTGCTTTTAAATATTTATACATTTTTGGCTTAAGATGTCAAATATTTGATTCTAATTAAAAGATCAACCGAAAACACTAATAAAAATGAATGAAAATTACGGATGCATTACAATAAATGCAATTTTTTAGCTGCCTTTTTAGCGAAATACATGTTTTTTAGTTTTCTATTTCTTTGATTACGACATCTTGCGGTAATCTTAAAAACATTTTGAGTAATTTTTATTTGCTGATTTTCCAATGCAGTATTTTTTCAAAAGGTATCATATTGTGTTTTTTGCAGTTCTTAAATATTTCTAGTTGTGTAGATCATATCGCAATATCACGGTTAGTGGCCTATTACACGTTTTAAAAAAACAAATAATTTTAAGCTGAAAATTTAGGGACAGGTGTTTTCAAGGGTACTATATTTAATGAAAATAACGTCACGAAAAGTAACCCATAGGAAATTAGTAATACAGTGTGGCTACAATTTTGTGGACACAAGCCTGTATCTATGTTATTACTTGACGGATCGTTTTCTAATTTGGGCAGGCCACATATACCATGGTAGTGCATATTTAGAACCTAATAGAATACATTTTAATCATAGGCGTGCGTTGCAGGAAATAAATAAAGGGGCAAATTTTTACGATTTTTTATTAGCGAATCGGATAGAAAAAAATCGATGTCATATTCTTATTTATCACCCTAGAAAACATACCTGAAACAAGTTTCATCCAAATCCTATGCAGGGTTGCTCAGAAAATAAAGAAATATGTTTTCTCCCGTATGTAATTTCATGTTAACATTGTGTCCCATTTACTTCTTCTTTATGGCATGCGTACTACAGAAAAAAATAACACACAGAAGCATCACATAAATGTATTAACAGAAAAACAATTGACATTAAGAATACATTTGTGGTAATGATAAATTGTTGAAGGAATTATATGAAATAATGGAATTTCTATTTTTATTTTTTATTTCTTAGCTTATGTCACAATATGACATTTCGACAAATAAAGCCATTCCATGGCACCATTGGATTTTGCATTATAATTGCAAGCAGTAAAGATTGATAAATTATTGTTTTATTATTTTTAGAATTCCCTTTTAATTTGCTCTTACATTGTGTACTAAGTAAATTAGTTGCTAAAAAATCTCATGACAATTCTTATGATTAGAGTAAAAAAGCAGCGAGAGTTCTTAATCACCGATATGCTTAACCGTCCTTCTAGTTAGTTTTAACAGATTATCTAAAAAGGGAATAACGAAAGAAAATTGAAATATTTCTTTATTTTCTGAGCAACCCTGCATAGGATTTGGATGAAACTTGTTTCAGGTATGTTTTCGAGGGTGATAAATAAGAATATGACATCGATTTTTTTCTATCCGATTCGCTAATAAAAAATCGTAAAAATTTGCCCCTTTATTTACTTCCTGCAACGCACGCCCATGATTAAAATGTATTCTATTAGGTTCTAAATATGCACTACCATGGTATATGTGGCCTGCCCAAATTAGAAAATGATCCGTCAAGTAATAACATAGATACAGGCTTGTGTCCACGAAATTGTAGCCACACTGTATATGAGTGATGAAGCTTTTATTTACTCCACTAAATAGATATAATTTTGTCCATTAAAAAGGGGCTAGCTCAAAGTGTAATAAATTGTTTGGCTGATAGTTCCATTATTCTCAAAATTTCTATTAATATTAATAAATCGTAATATTATTGTACCAGGCGTAACACATTTACGAAAAAGAATATAAAAAAGGAATATAATTTCGTATTCAATAACTGTCTGGTTTGACCTGTATAGACTATTTAATTTGTCGGTGTTTACACTATCCCTATAAAATATGTACCATTACTTAGACATGTCTGAAAATATGTTGTCATAATGACAAATATTAGTACATTAAGAAAAACAGCAATAATGAAATATTTCAGAAAATCACATTCCGGCTACTGACATGCGCATTGCGCTTAAAGGATTAAATAATACACCTCATGGCGGAAAAAATGATTTAAAACGCTTGCATTGCATATCTGGTAAGTACTATACCGGGTGCTACAGGTTAGTGGCTCCCGCCCTATATTTCCTTTATTTTTTAATTTATCCATTTGAAATTTGATTTGACTTTTGATTTTTAAATGGAACACCCTGTACATTTTTACATATTTGGACTCAAGGCAACATTCTGAGTATACCATGAGATTTTCTCGAATTTTTGAGTCAATGTTCAATTTTTAAAGCAGTTTAAAACATGCGTCTAGAGTGCTTTGGAATACCAAAATTTGTTCTACAGCAGGTAAAGTCCAAGGGAAAAATATAATTTTTCATTTAATTTCATTGATAACTATTTATGAAGCCTCCAAAATTGAACAAATCACTTTTTTATCGAAAACTTTTTTTTTCAAATGGGAAGGTGGTGGCTCATACTGTTCGATAAATTATAGATTTTTTTCTGAATTCATTGATATCCATTTCAAATCTATGCTATTTGTTTTTCTATTTTGTTGAATTTTTTTAAACATAAAAAATCACTTTCAATATAGTTTTTCTTGAAATTTAACGTAGTTGCCTTTGCAAAAATCATGTCTAATAATGAAATGTGAATAACTACCTTTTTGTGAATAATAGCCTTTTGGTTCTCTCTTTTGTTTAGGTATAAGTAGGTACTATTGCAAAGTATAAGGATCAATAAAAAATATTTTGAAAGTGATTTTTTATTTTTAAATAAAAATAAAAGAGAAAAACAAAGAGCATGGATTTGAAATGGATATCAATGAATTCAGAAAAAAAAAATCTATAATTTATTGAACACTAGGAAGCACCACTTGAAAAAAGAGTTTTTAATAAAAAAGTGATTTCTTCAATTTCGTAAATAGTCATTAATGAAATAAAATCAAAAATAATATTTTTGCCTTGGACTTTACCTGCCGTAGAACAAATTTTAGTATTCTAAAGCATTTTAGATGAATGTCTTAAAATGCTTAAGAAAACTGGACATCGACTCAAAAATTCGCGAAAATATCATTGTATACTCAGAATGTTGTCTTGAATCCAAGTATGTAAAAATATACAGGGAGTTCCATTTAAAAATCGAAAGTTGCGGTCATTTCTGAGTAAACCAGAAATGGTCTCGTACCGTTCTTTATGCCCAAAAATTCATGTTTACAAGTAGTTTATGCAACCCAAATTTCAAATTGATAAATTAAAAAGTAAAGGAAATATAGGGGGGAGCCTCTAGCCTGTAGCACCCGGTATATTATGAGAGATATTAAGATAACCCCTTGCCAATGGGGTGGGTGATTAATTTTCTTTTCTGGTACTTATTGTCCTGCTATGCTAAATAATTGCAAATACCAAAAATAGTCACTTTCATTAACTTTTAAACGATTTTAGAATGTTTGTATTAGTTATGTTTCTCTCTTTAGGCTAATCTAGCAGGGATAAATTATTAATGAAACATCTGCATCTATAGGTGAGGTCCGGCAACAGTGTCGGGACTGGTATCGTCTATTAGGTATGTCATTATGATACACACAGGTCTGAAAAGGCGGTTGAACGCGTCGGTCCTGGGAACGATTATTGAATTTGGCAAAAAAAATAATCTCCATATTTTCTTACCCCCATTTGGTTGCTCTTAATTGGGGCAATAAGTACGAATATAAAACATAATATATACTACCCTTACTCAATTATTTCTAGTGGGTCTGAGTTCTCTGATGAACATGTCGGGACTGAGAGCGTCGATTGGTTCAATATATATATATATATATATATATATATATATATATATATATATATATATATATATATATATATATATATATATATATATATATTGGAGGCTGTAACTTGCCGAGAACCATGAAAAAATAAAATATCACTATTTCGGAAAAAATGTTTCGAAAATGTTTTTCGAATGTTCAAACACAAATTCGTTTACTTTTATGCATTTTTTCGAAAATGTGATTAATTATATCATGATAAGAAATTGCGATTGTCACGATCTTATCCTTATAGAAAAAAGCTTTATTTTGTTAGAACTGCTAAGAATTTTTAGAGATTCCGTAGTATGCATTTAACTGAGCGCTTGGCCAAGCAGAGTGACAAAGTTACTTCACTATTTTTTTCCGGGAAAACCGTGGCTTAGCGATAAATTCTATTACAACATTTTTTGTTCAGAAATACACGGTCTACCCACCTGTATTTGTTGATTTTTTTCTAGCCTGACTTAATTTAAAAATTTTGACAAAATTGATAAAACAAAATTTTGTTCACTTTTTTTTGTTTTTCATCCGAGCGGAATGTAAACTTTTCAGGATATTATTCTATACACTTTCACGAACTCATTAAAAAAAAAAAAATTATTCAGTTTGCAACTTTTTGTGGGTTTCACTATGAAATGATCTCTGTCGTCTGGGCTACAATATAAATATACCTGACCTTATCAAGGTACAATGGCTCAAATGAGTGTGGCACGTTGGAGAAGGATCGTGTGCAAAAAAGAACTAATGGAAGCATTATATTCTTCGCCGATTTACTGAGCTTTTTATATAATTGTTACACATTCTATAGGATACTCCTCGCAGTTTTCTTGTAAATAATGTTAGTTTTTGGACATTCTAAATTTTGTGATACCAACTTTGTTGTGAAAAAAAAATATATGAAAAAACACCCTGTAAGGGTTTAGAACACAAGACCTTGCCAGACAAAACTTGAATGTCTATAATATATATCGAGTATTATATTTCAACGAATTAGATATATTATTATGAAATATATATTAGTAAAATCTATAAACAAAAAAAAATATATATAGAGAATAATATTTCGCAAGATTTCTATTTAAGTACAAATGACAAAAATTAAGAAAATATATTTTTTAATTTAAATGATTAATAACTTTTTTATTTCCTGATTGACTTTTTTTACAAACACCTTTAGCTAACGCTAATTTACTTTCCAAATTTCAATACAATCGGACTTTTCTTCCTTAAGTTATCGTGCTTACAAGAAACGTGACGGACGGACAGACGGACATTTTGAAAGTTGTTCAGAATTCGTTCACTAACATAATGACATGAAAATTTTTTCTCTACGAGCGATATTTACGGTTTTAGAAATGTGCCGATCAAATACAATATACTCTTCGTTTTTGCGAAGAGTATAATAATGAGAGGGCCAATCATAGGCCACAGACGCAGGGGATGACCAAGGACCCACAGGCGCGATAATGTACAACATTATGTGAAGGAACTACTTGGTATAAGAACTTGTAGCAAGCAGCGAAACTGAATTTGATGGAGGCAAAAGTTAAAGGAGGCCAGAGCCCAATTATGGACCGTAGAACTACGTGAAGAAGAAGAAGACTATACTAGATCTTTAATCGGCCATACTTGGGAGTCAGTATAATATTTGGACAGCTAAGCTATATTAGGTAATAAAGTTCACTTAATTAGGCCACGATGAAATTTTATTTCGTATTTTTTAGCGACCTTTTCTGAAGGCGGTTCAATTTATTTTTCAAAATTTTCACCATTTTTAGTGGACTCTTTATTTGAAGTCTACACAGTAAAATAACTTATATGTCGTTTTGAATTTTTAAACTTTAATATCAGGGTCGTTATCAGAGAATTGTGAAATTGCCATTTATCAAATTCCATGTAAATCTGCCAAGATATTGCAATCATCCCAGCTAAATTTAAATCGCCATTTTGAATCCCCAACTTTTGACATAGCTACTCCTAAAATACTTAACTACCAATTTTAATACAATTCCGTTGAAGTTTGAATTTTTTATCACAAAATTAAATTTTGTATCGCCAAATTCTCAAAAATGAAAAAAAAGTTTTCCAATTTTTGCTCACCTTACACTAGACGTGGCGTGATAAAATTATAATGAGATCAACGCCGAACTATGCTTTGCAGCTTGAGCCAGATTCCGTAGAAATCGCTTAAGCGGAGTAATGATTGAACATACATAAAGAAAAACATACATACGGGTCGAATTGAGAACCTCCGCATTTTTAAATTTTGTAAAGTCGGTTATAAATATAAAATGGACATAAATTGAACACTCTAGGCAGCTGTGATGCACTGATAGAGAAATATACCGACACATGTAGAGACGCATACGCGATGAAAAAACCTTTGCCCAAGGAATCACTACTTCCACATCAAGATTTTCTAGCCAAGTCTCTCACAATGAAAAAAATTTGTGGAAATAATTGTTTATGGAACTTTATTAATATAATATTTGAAATTGTCTACTCCTAGAACTCACAAAACGATATCCCACATCGGTAGTGGGGTGTGGGTGAGGTGGCTAATGCCAAAATATTTTTTGAGACCTTAGCTTCTCTTGTATATACTAAATAACAATTTTATGGACTCTTTATTTGCTTGATTTACCTATTTACCTATTTACCCCCTGTTTACCCCCAATTACCCCCCAACCCTTCGACGGAATAGGATGAAAATATAATCTAGTTCCTGATCCCATTAAAGTACTTACGTGTACCAAATTTCAAGTCAATATCTTAAACGGTTCCAGAGCAATCGTGCGCACAAAAAAAGTTACAGACCGACAGACAGAAAATTTTTTTTTCGCTTAAACTTAAAATCTCGACGTTTCATGACATTCTAAGCCTATTTGAACAATAGAAATTTTCAAAAATTTTTTTGTCGTTCCTATACTCCCACTGGATGTGGAAGTAAAATTATCTTACACACATTGGACATACTCAATACTCATGATACTACGATTATGAGTAGAGACGTAACTGATGGGTTGCGATTCTCGAGGAGAAGGAAATGGAAAAAAAAATCCTTCTCGAAAACGAAAATTAATTAGCGGAGGGGGCACAAAATAATTTTTTTTTAATAAGCGCAAAGATCTCGCGACGCACCTCATGCTTTAGTACGCGCCCCTTCACGCATTGTCGCCCCTAGGCTATAGCCTAGTTATCTTTATGGATAATCCGGCCCTGTATATTTGTATTCATGTTTCATTAGATGCTCTGAACTTAAACTTACATGCAACTAACAGTTACGTAGAAAAAAATACACACATATAATTCCACAAATAAGTAGTTAGATAATACGCTATTTTGTATTATAGACAACGCAACAAAATACTTCAAAATTATCTTATGATATTAATGAACTTAAAGTTTTAAAAAATACATTTGACGGTAAACTTTCCACTTTTCAAACATATGTTTCCATGAATACTACTAATGCCCTCTTTTGCATTTTAGTTACATTTACCTAAACGTTTAATATTTCGTACGATATTAAGTTTATTTGAAAATGTACAGTTTAAATTATTTTGAACTAGTGTCATATACATGGTATCCGGAAATAATTGAGATACACTTTTGGTGCAGATTCTACATATAAAAAAAAACCGCTGCCCAAGGAATCACTACTTCCACATCCAGATTTTCTATCCAAGTCTCCCACAATGAAAAAATTTTGTATGTGGAAATTATTGTTTATGGAACTTTAATGATATTTGAAATCCTCTACCCCCAAAAACCCATAAAACGATACTCTACATCGGTAGTGGAGTGGGGGTGCTGATAGCGGGTAGTTGGGGTGAATGAAGTAAAAAATATTTTGAGGTTTTTGGTTCTTGTACACAGTACACACACTAAATCACAATCTTTTCTCATTCTCTTTAATAATGGGGTGGGGTGGTGATGGGGGTGGCTAATGCCAAAAAATTTTTTGAGACCTTAGCTTCTCTTGTACATACTACAATTTTATGGACTCTTACTTGCTTCATTTACCTATTTACCCCCATTTAATCTCGGTACATGTGCTGTGCCCAACTCTTCGACGGAACAAGATGAAAATATAATCTAGTTCCAGTTCCAGTTCTCGTTAAAATACATACGTGTACCAAATTTCAAGTCAATATCTTAAACGTGCGCATAAAAAAAGTTACAGACAGGCAGACCGACAGGCAGACAGACAGACAGAATTTTTTTCACTCAAACTTAAAATCTCAACGTTTCATGATATTCTAAGCCTATTTGAACAAAATTTTTAAATTCTTTTTTGTCGTTACTATACTTCCACTGGACGTGGAAGTAATATGAAAAAAGTTCATATAAACATAAGTGCGGAAATACTTCCCAAGGGAGCTACAGCCCTTCGAAAGGGGAGCCCTAGAGTAAGTTTTTATTTAATATTTCAGAAACTCTTGGTATTACAGCGATGAACGTTATTACCACTTTTCTATGTAAATGAATTTCTTATTTTTTTTTTATAATCAACAAAAACTCTTTTAAATGATTTTTCTTATTTCGGATAAAAAAATAATATTTCAGAATATCAAAAGTTATAACTTACTGTGTAATAATTACATAAATGATGAAAATTTTAGATTTTTTAAAAACGTACAAATCGGCATTATAAAAAACCGCAGTATTTTTCATATAGGTATGTTTGATCATATAAATGCTAATTGAACCCCAAGCGAAGCCGATCCCTGTTCAGGATCGGCTTCGCTTTACCAAACACCCTCTATATAAATTAATTTGTTAACATAGCAATGCAAATTATACTTATTAGAATTTATCTATTAAGAAAAAAAAAGAGTGGTTGCTTATGTCTCATATTTTATTAATCTCTTATTTCAGCCAGTTATGTTTACGCTACTTAATTGATTCTGGTGATTATAGGACATTGAAGACTTTAAAAGTGGGTAGTTTTGACCTAAAACATTTTATATCGATTGTCTTTGAAAGAGTAAAGAAAATAAGCTAGATAGATACTTATTGAAAAATAATTTAATACAACTTGTGATAATTGTTTCAAACATGCTATACTAGTTTATTTATCGATAAATAGTGATGCGGTCCTAGCCGCTAAACTAGAGTCAATACATTAATCTATTATTTAACTCAACAAACGACGCCAGGTTGCCAAGGTAAATGAAGCTGAAGGGTTTAAACTGGTTTATATTAAGTTATCACATAGTATTAGGTTATTATTTATTTTTCTTACGTGTCATTACACGAATTAATAAAATTTTATTGAAACTGAACATTTATTGTTAATAATATCAAATTACAAATTTCATAAAAAACCTCGATTAACTCTTTATCGATGATGTGTAGCTCCCTGAACGTTGCTAAAAACTTTCTGGACAAAACTCCTTCAAATAAAGAAAACAGTATCAAAATCGAATGATCAGTTAAAGTGATATGAAGCTACAAATAGACACACAGACAAATCTCGGTAAGTCTAGGAGTATATGCCACAATATTTCAGGCTGAAGTGGCCGCTATAGTGAGAGGCAAGGAACTGTTAACCAGTCGATTTCTATTTTTTCCGACAGCCAAGTAGCGCTAAAGGCACTCGACTACATGCAGGTCGATTCAAGACTAGGGATTGTGCAAATGCCCTTATGGATCTAGGAAGTCAGAACAAAGTGACCGTGGCAAGGGTACCAGGACACGAGTGACACAGGGGAAATGAGAAGGCTGATGAACTCGCCCGGGAAGACGAGTTTAAGGCCCTAATAGGACCGAACCCTTTTGCGATGTGGCTAAGCCATGCATAAGAACATTCATTAATGAATGGGTAAATAATAAATCTCTAGAGTGATGGAAGAGATTTCTACGACAGAGACAGACGAAAAGGTTCATTAAGAAGTACCTTCTCGGCCAAATTCATCGAAGACTTATTACTACGCCAAAATAGAAAGGCCATTCGGATAATGGTGGGTCTTCTAACTGGACACTGTAGGCTTAATAAACATATGAGTCTAATGAAGCCGGCAGAAGATGCAACGCATATTCTGTCAAAAGGAGGAGGAAAGCTCAGTACATGTGCTTGTGCTGCTGCGAAGGCCTAGTCAGACTGAGATTCCAAATACTTTGCGAAGAAAAACCAATGACAGAGAGCTATACCAAGGAGCCCTTATTAAGTCTATGAAGTCTGATAAAAAAGACAGGGCTGGATAAGGAGTTCTAAGTGAAATTAAATTGGGAGTGCCACAATAGATCCACAGGTAACCAAGACCAATCAGCCAGCTCCTTTTTTCAAATCTGCAATCTACTAACATACATACACTAGACAACCCGTAAACCCAAAGCCAAGGCCGAGGCCAAGGCTGTCCGGAAGGAAATTACAAATTTGAAAAAATGCAGATAATATCCATACCCACCGGCACTGTTAGTACCGGAGCTGGGGCTCGAACCCAGTACGACCAGCAGATTCGCCACACAATACGCCTTAGCCGATTCAGCTACCGCGCCGGTATGCGTATTTGTAAAATGTACCTTCTCACAACTCTGTCCACGCCCACAACCGTGTTAAAGTAAATTATACGCGGCCACAACGCCGTCGTGTAATCTATACCCGACCGCAACACTAAATAATATTATTTTATACTTGTTGATTAACTTTTCAACTAGATACCATACCTCTATTAGTGAGTTTTGATAAATCACAATAATGGACGACATCAAAAAGAAATTATTAGCAATCTGTGACAATCAATGCGAATTTTCGGATGAAGTTTTTGTTAATGACAGAGATTTTAGTGTGTTAGTTCGAACTAAATATAATCTTGAACGATTTGAAAGTGACTATAGTGCATTTTGCGATCATTGGATTAACCAGTAGGAGCTTTCAACATAAATTTAATCTCGATTCTCGATATCAGTTCTGTATGATGTTTTGTTTGATCGTGTACTTAATATTTCTGTTTCTGTGAAGTTAGAAAAGCCGGCAATCCAACGATCGCAAAATGCACTATAGTCACTTTCAAATCGTTCAAGATTATATTTCGTTCGTACTAACTACCTAAAATCTCTATCATTAACAAAGATTTCATCCGAAAATTCGCATTGATTGTTACAGATTGCTAATAATTTCTTTTTGATGTCGTCCATTATTCCCAAGTAGCACAGAATTCTTTAAGATATCTTTAAGAAATTCTATTTACTGCCCGCGAGGATATCTTGTATTTATGTACTCTAGAAGTTCTTCCGAAATCAAAATGAGAAATCTTTATGTGTGCTCAACTTTTATGCACTGGGGAAATGTAAACTGGGCATTATATAGGAATTTCAACTTTTGTTAACCCACAGACATCTACTAGAAATTCTAAAATGGAATTACCATACAGCTCAATTTTCTAAGTATTATAGAAATCAAATAAAGTATTAAAAGGGAAATAGTATTATTATCCTTAACAGAATACTTGTAGACATCTTCTAGAAGTTCTAAAAGGAAATTACCATACAGCTCAATTTTTTATGTATTACAGAGATCAAATAAAGTATTAAAATGGAAATATTATTATTATCGCTAACAGAACACCTATAGAAATCGCAAGAAGAAATTCTTTTAATGCATAAAATTTGGTTGCTTACCACGTAGTTTGTTACAGAAATTATCCCTAGATGACGCCACGTACAAACCACTGACGATAATCAGTCATGCATTATCTTATACTCATGAATTTATAGAACATTAATATTAATAATTACTGCAACGTTCAAATTCTCTCAGGTATCATCGATTTATTTGGATGAATCTTATAACGATCTCTAATCTTTGGTTTGGTTTGGGCCTGATGTCTCATACTGAGATTTTGATTAACTAACATTTCACCAGCTGCCGCTGGCAATTCTATAAGAAGTGTGTGTTGGTACCAGGGTTGCCAATGGCTGCGTTCGAAAATGCCCACAGACGTTGCCAAGATTCCCCAAAGTCGGGGAATTTTAGGAACCTATTCCCCACAGTTTTCCTCACAAATAATAAAAGAGAAATCAAATAAAAAGCAGACATAGTACAATGTTTATTAAGAAAAATATAAAAAAAGAGTTATTTCTTATTTAAAACTAAGTACAATAGGTTCACTTTTACACTAAAAGTCCTCCTAATTGAAACGAATGATACAAAAATAATTAGCTTGAATCACAACTACAAGTTCCGGTTTGTCTCATGCATATGCTACATAAATCTTTTCTTGTCATATTGTATTATCATATTATAACTCGGTTAAGACTGTTAAGAAGAGTAAGAAATACGAGCAACGAGCATCTCGCAACACTGCAACTGTAAAAAACCGCTGCCCAAGGAATCACTACTTCCACATCCAGATTTTTTATCTAAGTCACTCACAACGAAAAAATTTTATATGTGGAAATAATTGTTTATGGAACATTAATAATATAATATTTGAAATCCTCTACCCCAAAAACCCATAAAATGATACCCCACATCGGTAGCAGGGTGGGGGTGGTAGTGGGGGTGGATGAAGTAAAAAACATTTTGAGGTTTCTGGTTCTTGTACACACCCCAATTCACAATTTTTTTCATCCCCTTTAATAATGGGGTGGGGGTGGTAATGGGGGTGGCTAATGCCAAAATTTTTTTTGAGACCTCCAGCTTCTCTTGTATATACTAAATACCAATTTTATGGACTCTTACCTGCTTGATTTACCTATTTTCCCCAAATTTACCCCCCAACCCTTCGACGGAATAAGATGAAAATATAATCTAGTTCTAGATCTCGTTAAAGTACATACGTGTACCAAATTTCAAGTCAATATCTCAAACGGTTCGAGAGTAAACGTGCGGACAAAAAAAGTTACAGACAGACCGACAGACAGACCGACAGACAGACCGACAGACAGACCGACAGACCGACAGACAGAAATTTTTTTTCTCTCAAACTTAAAATCTCGACGTTTCGTGACATTCTAAGCCTATTTGAACAAAAAAAATTTTTTTAAATTTTTTTGTCGTTACTATACTTCCACTGGATGTGGAAGTAATTAAGCTGTCAAGGGCATACGCATTCGCAGTCAGGGCACGGCCCACGCCTACACCCACGCACACAAGGCAAGGACTCACGCGCGATTCGATGCTGCCGCTGCCCAATCACCGTATCACATAAGGTCAAGGTATATATTTTTCCTCGACAAACGCGCATATGTCTTGCCTTAAGTTGATGGTATTTATTCGAAAATCTCCGCATTTTCCCCTAATAACGGCTCTCCCCAAATATTCCCCAATGAGCTTCAAATTCCCCGTAGTTTGGGGAATTTCCCGCAGATTGGCAACCCTGGTTGGTACATCTAATAGAAATCCTATCAAGATGTTTTCAGTACCGTTTATATTGGTAAGCGATAAAATACCCGAAAGATTACTATAGGAATTAAATTTGTTTGCAGGATCGATGCGGTACATCTAACAGAAATCCTATAAAGATGTTCTCGGGACCATTTATATTGGCAAGCGATAAGATATCCTAAAGATTACTATGGAATTCTATAGGATGCAAAAGGCTGCTCACAGGATTCTACACCGACATAATAAGGAGAGACTGGAAAAGTAGGCGTGGCACATGGCCAGAACATATTCAAGCAACTAGTCCGCATGGGCGTCACTTCAACTTAACGTTATGGAATTTGCGAATATTTTAAAAATGTATAGAGCAGCATTTACTCCGTTTTTAAATATGATATAATTTATTACTACTTCTACAGCAATTTGATTAATAGATTTGAGCTCAACTAATAATAGAACAGTGATAAAAAACAATATTCATTCATTAATTATATCCCTCAAAGCAGTACTCCACTGCAAATCATGGCAACTAGGGCCAACAAATGACCCCCCACTGCGTCCCTCGAGCGTTTATTCTATGGCCAAACAAACCGTATGTATACTGAATTGGGATTGCCCCTCTATACTTTAGACCTCGTTGGGATTCTATACTAATAGCTTTTTTCGATTACCATGGGAAGTACTATTTAATACTGATATGCTGACATTTGCCCATCTTAGGGAACTCTTACAGACCTCTAGAAGATAATTACTAATTCCTAAATTTTTATCCTTGGGATATCTTGAGAAATTAATTGTGCTACTTGGGTTGTGATTTATCAAAACTCACACACTGATAGAGGTATGTATCTAGTTAAAAAGTTAACAACACTGCAACAAGTAAAAAATAATATTATTTAGTGTTGCGGTCGGGTATAGATTACACGACGGCGTTGTGGCCGCGTAAAATTTACTTTAACACGGTTGTGGGCGTGGTCAGAGTTGTGAGAAGGTACATTTTACAAATACGCCGTCGGTATGCGTAATTACACACTAAATATAATGTTACACAGTACGTAACTGTTCTCTATAGCGGCATGATTGGCAAATGTGAAACGCTTCTATTTCTACTCCAAAGTATAGTAACTGAGTGCATGCCCCGCAACGGAAAATATATGTTGAACTGTCGAATTAGCACAAAAACAACACATCAATATTATTTGCTATTATATTATGAACATTTTATAAAAAAATAAAAACGAATCAAAAAAAGAAACTGTCGCACTAGAACTAAAACACGCGATATCAACACAATGCGTTTTTGGTGGTGAAATTCGAGATTTTTTATTTTTATTTTTTTTTATAGTCAATCGACGTTTGAAGAAAACAGTATATTTTATTCGGAGTAAAAGTCACTTGTTGTGACTCGTCTGTAATTTCCGGAAGAACGAAGTCAGTCCGTGAGACCTACAGACTCGTCACAAAAGTATCACTTTTACTCCTAATAAAACAATATACTATTAATGATTTTTTTTTTATAAAAAATATGTATTTCTTTGATGTCCACTATCAATTTATCTCAAAAAAGAATCAAAGATATGAATAATTTTATACAGAACACTATTTATTTGCTTATCGAAAGATGAGAGTGGGTTTTCTTAATAAAATCTTAAATATTTGGTTTATTGTTTCCACACGTTCTTTATAGAGGAGGCACAATCTGTAAAAAATAGGCCTAACCTAGATATTTTAGGTACCCAGCTGAATTTTTCAGAATATGTAGTTTTTGATACGTATAATAAAAGGTCCCGCTGCCCAGGCAGCAAGGTGCCATCATTATGACGTCGTTTTTTCGGCATTAATTACGTCAATTTCACCTTCAGCATGACGTAAAAATGACGTGAAAAAGACGGTACAATGTCACAGCCCAATGTCACGAAAAAAAAAAAAAACGGAATGTGCAGGGATCGAACCGCGGACCTTTTGACTCGCAACCTAACAAAAAATCAAAATCAAATCAAACAATACTATATTTAAATTAAATTATAAATGTGTCTCCCCGGAAACTGTCCCGGAGCCAGCCAGACATACACGGCGCGCAGCGCCGTGGTGAGTGTAAGACTGGGCGGCGCAGGTCCGGTTTGACTAAACAATAGTTAGTGAGGGGGTTAGAGCTCCTGTTTAAAAGGTATAAACTTAAAACTAACAATAACTTTTAAAAAACATGATATATGAAAATATCTAAAAATAACTAAAGTAGCACAATAAAATTATCGATTTCGCGCACATGAGCGCGAACACTTTGAAATTTTGGTTGCTGGCACGGGAAAACAAAACTCAACGAAAAAACCCGTTCGAAGCAATTCCACCCTGGTGATCTTCCTGCCAGGAAAATGTGGTGAAATGAAAGTTAAGGATTAAAAGGGTTAGGATTTTTATAAATTTATCGGCCTAAATGGAATTTGGAGACAAAAATGGACAAAAGAACAGAAAAGGATGAACGAGAACAAAATAAACAAACAGAGAGGGAATAGAAACATATTAAAGATGTAAGTAGAGACATATTAAAGATGTAAGTAGGACAAAGTTTAGGATAGTGATAAGTTGTAGTAGTGGAAAGTTTGGCTAAGGGAGTTGCCGGAAAATAGGCAACGTCTGGTATGGTAGGGGGTGTCTTATATCGAAAAGTATGGCATTATGCTGTCTAATTCGGGTTATGTTGCGGGTAAGCGGACTATCGCCCAGTTTGAATTGATAGAATTTCTGGGAGATTTCTTGGACGTAGTCCGCTAGTGGGATTATGTCGTGACATCGTGCGTATAAATCTCTGAGGGAGGTGTACCTGTCTGAACCAGAGATGAGGCGCATAAATTTGTGTTCTAACACTTTAAGTTTTCTCATTGTCGTGGCCGGTATGCTGCACCACACCGGCGCCGCGTATGTGATTGCCGGCCTGATCACCATTGTGTACAACAGTTTTTTATTTTGTCGGTTAAGTCCGCTACCCCTGGCCAGGAGCGGGTACAGACTCCTGGACATGAAGTAGACCTTACGTATAGTTTCGTTAATGTGGGTGTTAAACGTCAGTCGTTTGTCCAAGTTAACCCCCAAATACTTCACGCACCGTTTCGCAACCTAACACTTAACTCACTGAACCATTGAACATCTTTATTTAAATATGTTTAAAAGCTGTATACCTAGTTAGAAATAGTAAAACAAAATTATTATTACTATGTGGCAAAAATTGAACTAGTCACTAAATACTTCTATTTATTTTTATTTTATAATGATTTATTTCATGTCATTTTAATGACGTCAAAATAATGACCTAAAAGAAACGTATATTTGACGTCTTCATGATGACGTCAAAAGTACGTATTAAATACCACGTCTCTGGTACGTCATTTATTAATGACGTCAAAATAATGACCTAAAAGAAACGTGTATTTGACGTCTTCATGATGACGTCAGAAGTACGTTATAAATATCACGTCTCTGGTCGCTGATTACAATATTAGATCGTTAGACGGACATGGCTTATTTCATGCAATGGGGGGAATCATTTGTAAAAACCCTAAACGTAATGTACTTCTTGAAAAAAAAATTCCACGAATTAAAAACTCTGCTGATATAGGTCACTATGTCAATATTCCCATAAAATATTACAAAAAACCTGCTGTAAATAAACTACAGGACTTCATTATGGAAGAAGACATTTTATCAATAAGCGGTAAATCCTTTTATCAAAATTGTGGGCAACTGGTCCATTATCGAGGCCATTATTGAAACGGTTTAAAATAATGAATTGGAGTGGTTATATGTCAACAGCATTAAAAAAGAAGAAACCATCTGAAGTCAGTTTTATACCGCCTTTGCCATATATCAATCTTAATCCCAGCAATTTGTCAACCATTTATACGGCCTTAAGTTTTGCAAACAATGAATGCATAAAGCAAAATTATAATACTTGTTTCGTAACGTTTGATCAGCCATTGTATCAAAAAGCTCTAGAAATTGTAAATTCATGTGAGGAACTATCTTCTGCTGTACTTCGACTAGGTGGTTTTCATTTGGTAATGTATTTTTTGGGTTCTGTAGGTTTTATTGAACAGCATGTTTATAGGGTATATTTTCAGGTGCAAACATGGCTTAATAAGGAATTTCATTCATCTGAGTGGGGCTGCGAATTGAAAATCGATATAACCAAACCCGTACCAACATCTTTGTCAATTGTACCCGACAATATATTAAAACTTCAATATTTCAACTGTAAAAACGACTGCAATAAAAATTGTCCCTGCAATTACACAAAGTGTTCCGATCTGTGCAGTAATTGCCGTGGCATAAGTTGTGTCAATTCAAATACTCTAATTATAACCGATAGCGATATTGAAGATGAAAATTAATTATTAATTTTTTCCTTTTACCTACTTATTATTATTATGGAGCTAAAAACCAGTCACCTTTCTCTGTGGCTCCGACCCTCACAGAGGGGAGCTGGTAGTACCGGTAGCCACTCCCCACGCCCGTGGGGTAAGTGACTACTGGGACCACTATCTTAACAGTATTTATTATTATTATTATTATTATTATTATTATTTTTTTTTTCTCTCCAATCCAGTCGCCCTTCTCTCTGCCTCCGATACCAGAGAGGGTACGCTGGTAATACCAGTGACCACTCCCTACGCCGTAGAGTCAGTGATCACTGGGTCCGCGAATCGTGTGCTCTGAGCAGGCGTAACGAACCAAGGATAACGGCCTTCTGCATTCTTCCGGCTAAGATTTCTGCCGACTCTCGGCATGCCGGTATCGTCTTCAATTCCGAAAGCAGTGTACGCCTCACCCCACCTAGGCATCCTATGATAAGAACCACTAGTTTAACAGTGTGGTCCGGATAGAGTCTACGGAGTTCGAAGAGAAGATCTCGATATTTAGTCCGTTTTTCCTCCTCTTTTAGAACAATGTTTGTTTCCCCTGGGGCGGAGAATTCAATGACAATTATTATTATTATTTTTTTTTTTTTCGGTTTGCCCGCTGCCGGTCAGGACTTCCGTGGCCTCCGACACCTCACGGTAGCCGCGCCGGCGAATTCCTTGCAGCCACTCTCCACGACCTGTGGAGTTAGTGACTGCAGATACCTAAATCGTGTGCCCTAAGTAGACGAAGGGACCCCAAGACAACCGCCTTCTGCATCTGGCCTGCCAACCATTCTGCCGAATTCTGGCAGGCCGGTATGATCTTCAATTCTGAGAGCAGCGAAGGCTTCATCCCTCCGAGTACGCCGATTATTAGGACGACCATCTTGACAGAGTAGCCTGGGTACAGCACTTGGAGCTCATACCGGAGATCACGATATTTGGTCCGTTTTTCCCCCTCCTTCAAAGCGATATTTGTCTCAGCAGGTGCTGAGAATTCGATGACAAACATCACTTTGTTCTGATGGTCGAGGAGGACTATGTCAGGCTTGTTGGCTTGAATTAGCCTGACGGTCGGGAACGAGTAGTTCCAATAAATTCGGCACCTCTCGTTCTCGACAACGGACTCAATATCTCCGGGGATGTAAGGCAGCACTGGTGTTTGGTCTACCCCATACGAGTGCCGTAGGTGGTAGTATAGCACTCGTAAAGCCGCGTTATGGCGGTGGATGTAGGCCGAAATCGCGTATACCGGGCATGCTGAAAGCAAATGCATCAGCGATTCCGGCGCCTGACGGCAGGTCCTGCAGTTGGTATCAGGGACCTCTACACCCATTACGCGGCTCCGGTAGACCAAGGTGTTTATTACACCATCCTGACAGGCCACAATGAATCCCTCTTATTATTATTATTATTATTATTATTATTATTATTATTATTATTATTATTATTATTATTATTATTATTATTATTATTTATTATCATTATTATTATAAACCATCTGATTCTGAAAACTGAGCTTGGGAATCATTTTTGTTCGGGGTAATTGTGTTGTGACTAAAATTGCACATTTTAACTTTTCAATTTTGATTTTAATGCTACTAACGTATACGGTTTTATAATAATTAAAATGTTCTATCTCCGGTATTTTTAAAGCTATAAAAGAGATTAAAAAAATGTTCTGTCTGTTTATTGATGGCCTACAACTTTTACTTAAAACATATTTTCATAAACTTTACAATTTTCTTTTTAATAATATAAACAGAATTTTCAGTTTAAGTCAGTTTTTTACCACACAGACAAAGTTTAGTAAAATGTGTAAAATATATGTTAAAGCTACATTCTTTGGCTATAATTATCTGTTTAGAATATTAAAATCGGCTAATAAATAGGGCAAGGAAAAAATGTTTTCTTCGTCTACGCGCGCGTGCCATTTTTTCAACATGGCGGCTAACGCTCAATTCGGATTCTTTGGAACTTTCAGTATGTTATTGTACGTATCGTAGGCTACATATTCTGAAAAATTCAGCTGGGTACCTAAAATGTCTAGGTCCAAACAGATTGTGCCGCGATTATTTAAGGCTCCCAATTTGTAATATTGTCCTAGTTCAAATGCTCTTAATACAGGAATGAGCACAGCTAATAAGAACTAGCGTTAGCGCTGGATGAAATGAAAATGCCACGATCCCAAGTCCTCGATTAAAATTCTTATTTCTTTGGAAACCACAACATTTAATGTTAAATGATATTTTTTGGTATGTTCATTATTATTATTTAAATTATATTTTCTAGCTTTTTTTTATTTATATTAGAATAATTTTTTTTCTATAATTGTAGACGCGACAAATAACGTAAGAGTGTAAAGGGATAATTATTATGTTATATAAATTAGGCAACTGGTCTGAGCTTGAGTTGTCAAAATAAGCAAAGTATTGGTAATAAAATGTTGAATTTAACAAGGAGTTTCCTTAGCTCAAAGCTACCTATGCCAATGGAAACTCATAACATATCAACTAATGAAAAAAGTCGTTAATATCACCTACTTGCTAAGTGAATAATTATCAGACATAAATATGAATTCTAGTTTATCATTTAATTAACGTAATTTCCTTTTTACATTTAGGCGATGAAACTAAGCTAAAAGAATAGTATATTATATGGCTAGGAGTAGAACGTACTACTTTTTTATATTGAGCCGAGGATTTGCAGCTGAGTCGAAGCAGAAGCTGCAAACTGGACGAAACACAAAAAAAGGCGTTCTACTTCGTGTAATATATACTATTTTTTCTTCAAGCGTATTAAAATGCAAAAATATATTTATTTATTATAAATGTACAATTATCCAAACTACAGTGTTGTATGTTGAAACCACTGCTCGGTGTTTCATTGTCTATATTCATAATATGAATAAGAGTTTCATTTGTTGCGCTCGTGGATGGAGCGCCACCGGCCGCTGTGGTGGCTGTCGGTACTAACAGTATGTTACTAATAAAACAATGTCCACTACGGTGGCGCTATCGATACTAACATTATGTTACTAGTAAACAATGTCCACTCCGGTGGCGTTCGGTACTAACATTTTGTTACTAGTAAAACAGTGTCCTATTTCTACTCCTGTGTTTGGTGTAGCACTTTAAACATTTTAATATGCTTGAAGAAAGTAATATTCTCTATTATTTGAAAATACACCAGTTTTATCTATCGAGGATAATTTCTTTTTAGACACACTATAGTGGAGTCGATAGTCGATGATGGTTTTAACCTCGGAACCCGGTGAACACGGAACACGTCTTTTTTATACTAAAAGCTGCAAAGTTTACTTGTTTATTTCATACCTTATAATTAATTATATAAACCAAAAATTGTTGCCAAATGAAAAATTACGACATTTTTTTCCATTAAAGTCGATAATTTGTATTTTATGCAAAATGAAATAAAAAAGAAACTGAGAAATCAAGAATGTTCACACAAAATATGTTTCTTTGATCCTTAATTTCACAATTAAATGTCAAAAAATAAATACAAATGCATTCAGTCGATCAACACCATGGGGACTCGAGTAGTAAATTTTTTCTGGACACGCGGCAGTAGCCATGTTGGGATTTCTGTGGATTTGGGTTTGCGACACCTCAAAGAACGCCTGTGCAAAAATTCAGATTTTTACTGGTTTTGTCCAGGTTCCCTCATTTTTTTGTCTAATATCTTTGCAGTATAGATACTTACGATCTCTGTCAAACAAAATTAATGCCTGTATGAACTTCTCGCGCGCAACTAGCTTTTAAGATAATTAATTCAACATAACTTATTTTTTTCGTTTTAGTGCACTTAAAAATAATAAAAGGTTGATTTAAAAAAAATACGTTTAATGTTTTGAGTTATAACGACTTGAAGTTTGTCATTTTAGCTTGAGAGAAGCAATTTTCGTTTCCGAAACAGCAGCATGTCAGCAAAATACATTCTTTAATTTTTTTTTCTTATTTATATTATTTGTTACAAACACCCTTTAATTATTTTATGATATAACAGTCCTAGGTGTAAAAGTTACTTTACAGTAATATACTAGACACTTCTATTATTTAGTAGATTCCCATATACAGAAGTGCCGTTTTAGAAAAAAAAAACGTTACATTTTTTTTAAACACTTTTTAAGGAGCAACTTGTGCCCTCTCATATGGAATTATCTATGCGTTAATCGTTAATATTATACAAAATTGTTACAGCCGCTTGGAGAAACATATTTTCCACGTTTGAGTTAGGATCTATTTTGTCTTGAAATATGATATTTCTGAATAGGCATGGCACATTTGGGCAAAATCGATCCAGCGGTTTGAGCTCCAGGTGCGACCACAGACAGATGGCGGACAGATATTTTTTTTAAACTACTTTTTTGGATTCAAGCGATTTAAAACGTAAAAATCCGTCAAAAAGTCGAAATAGAATTTTTGCACAATACTTACTACTTACACAGAATTATATCAACAGTTCTGTGTAAGCACTAAGTATCTGTAGACCAGTTCGAATAGTTCTTTTGTGAGAAATACCGTTTAATCGCAATTTTTTTCTTAAAGTATAGTTTGGGATGTCCTCAAACATATACCAACTATCCGCACGTGTGATAAGTGGGCAACACACTTTAAAATTCAAAAATCGTCCACTTTTGCCATTTTTCACTTTATTTGCAATATAACTCGTAAATGAAGCACTGTTCGAAAATATATTAAGAGATAGAACAGTTCAGAAAATTGATTTTGAACATTTTACTATTCTTGACATTTTCTCAGAAAATTCTTCGTTTAAGAGCTGCAGACGAGAGAATAATGCTACTTTTTTATCTGTTGATTTTACTTCCACATCCAGTGGAAGTATAGTAACGACAAAAAATTTTTAAAAAATTTTTATTGTTCAAATAGGCTTAGAATGTCACGAAACGTCGAGATTTTAAGTTTGAACGAAAAAAAATTTCTGTCTGTCGGTCTGTCTGTCTGTCGGTCTGTCTGTCTGTCGGTCTGTCTGTCTGTCGGTCTGTCTGTCTGTCGGTCTGTCTGTAACTTTTTTTGTGCGCACGTTTACTCTGGAACCGTTTGAGATATTGACTTGAAATTTGGTACACATATGTACGTTAACGAGATCTAGAACTAGATCATATTTTCATCTTGTTCCGTCGAAGGGTTGGGGGGTAAATTGGGGTAAATTTGGGGAAAATAGGTAAATCAAGCAGGTAAGAGTCCATAATTGGTATTTAGTATATACAAGAGAAGCTAAGGTCCCAAAAAAAGTTTTGGCATTAGCCACCCCCATTATCACCCCCACCCCATTATTAAAGGGGATGAAAAAAAATTGTGATTTAGTGTGTGTAAAAGAACCAGAAACCTCAAAATATTTTTTACTTCATCCACCTCCACTACCACCCCCCATCACCACCCCCACCCCGCTACCGATGTGGGGTATCGTTTTATGGGTTTTTGGGGTAGAGGATTTCAAATATTATATTATTAAAGTTCCATAAACAATTATTTCCACATACAAATTTTTTTCGTTGTGAGTGACTTGCATACAAAATTTGGATGTGGAAGTAGTGATTCCTTGGGCAGCGGTTTTTTTTGAAGTGAATATAGTGAATATTAATACGAAATATATCATCGGTATAATGTACATTATGTTATGTTAAATGTCCAATTTACAGTTCAAATAAAATATATTTACAGACCTATATATAATTTACATGTTAAACAGAAAAAAAAAAACTATTCAGGTATTGAGGTATTAAAATGATGGGAAAATAAATAAACAAATATATATTTTCACAAACAGACTATTTATTTTATGCATAGTACAATGTACTTCATGTATAACTTATCACGTATAATAGAATATAATAGAACAGAATAAGTTTGTTTAACAAATTGTTCTATACTACCACAATGTAATTGTTAAAAACTGAAACATTATGATCATGAACTAAGCCTCCACATTAAGTGTTATTTAGAGCACTTGAGCGTGCATTTAGCACACAAAAAATAAATATGTATATAATATATATTTATTGCTCCAAATAGCACTTAAGGTTAGTTCATTTATTATAATGTTTCAGTTTTTAACAATTACATTGTAGTAGAACAATTTGTTAAATAAACTTATTCTATTCTATTCTATTAAGTTTAAACATGTAACGCATGTACACTGTACTATGAATAAAATAAATAGTCTGTTTGTGAAAATATATATTTGTTTATTTATTTTCCCATAATTTTAATGCCTCACTACCTGAAAAGTTTTATCTTTTTTTTCGGTTTAACATGTAAATTATATATAGGTCTGTAAATATATTTTATTTCAACTGTAAATTGGACATTTAAACATAATTTACATTATACCGATGATATATTTTGTATTAATATTTATTATATTCACTTTAAAAAAAAATCAATAGATAAAAAAGTAGCATTGTTCTTTCGTCTGTAGCTCTTAAACGAAGAATTTTATGGGAAAATGCTAAGAATAGTAAAATGTTCAAAATCGGTTTTTTCTATCTCTTGACATATTTTCGAACAATGCTTCATTTACGAGTTATATTGCAAACAAATCGAAAAATGGCAAAAATGGACGATTTGCGGATAGTTGGCATATGTTTGTGGCCATCTCAAATTATACTTTAAGGAAAAAAATGGGGGTAAACGACATTTCGTAAAATGATCCGTTTTCCATCTACTCCGACTTGTTTACTATGGATATTGAATAAAACAAATATATTTTTAAACCTGTGTATTTAATGTACACAGCACATAAACATGTTCGTAATAAATCTTTGAGAAAGGAAACAGATTTAGTTTTCGAAGCATCAGCAAAATACGTTATTTTGATATTTTTTTATTCTCATTCGTCAGTTGTCAAAAAACGCCCTCTAACTGCTCCTTTGACGCAAAAGTTACAGGCGTATATAGGTTATTTTCAAGTAAAATACTGCATAATTGTAGATTTCACGGACATTGTTTTGGAAGAAAATACATGTGGCAAGAAAAACAAGAAAACAGAAAAAAATAAGAAAATTCCACAACCACCATTTAGACAATACTTACGTTTTTGTTAACTTTTAGGCACAAGTGCTTAAAAGAATGTAAAAGTCTGTCATTTCAAGATTAAAGTCGCAATTAAAAAGACGGTTGTAGAAAAATATTTTACCCGAATATACCATTAGGTAATTATTTTAACTTTTACAAAAACTTATCGTCAAAGGCGGATTTATAGAACAAGGTTCCTTTTTTGTTTACTATTTTCCATTATTTGAATTCTCAATTTCATTTTTTAATTTTCAGTCATATGAATGCAGAATGTTAATAATTGAAAAAAGATTACAGTATTTGGAAATACTCTCAAGAAAACATGCCCTAACTAGATCATTCATTAATCCATAAAGAGGTAATAAGGACATTTGCAAATATTTAAGATGCGAACGAATTTTTAAATTGTTACGTGTTTTTGACAATAGGCTAATGTGTTCTTCAATTAATCTGAGATTTTGCTTCTTTTTAACAGACTTCATAAAATTTAAAAACGGAGGAGGTATGTATGTTTTTTTTATATTTCTTCAATGTTTACTCTGACGTAGCTTAAGCGATTTCTGTCAAACCTGCTGCAAACTGTAGACTATGGTCCGGCGGTGGTCCTACACTAAATTTATCAAGCTACATCTGACGTAAGGTGCCTGGTCGCGGACGAGCTCCTATCTCGACTGGAACAGCGGAGAATATATGCGCAAGGCTACGCAGATCATATCGCCATTCTGGTAATAGGAAAACACGAGGGCGCTGCATCAGAAAAGATGCAGCGAGCTCTCGTTATGGTAGACAGATGGTGTACCCAGGAAGGTCTATCCGTGAATTCAAGGAAGACCACTGTGGTCGCCTTTACAAGAAAGAGGAAACTCAACCTGGGAAGATTATATCTCCGGGGAAACGAATTGCAGGTGAGCAATGAAGTGAAAGCTACGCGGGCCTTATGGGCCAGCAGAAGAATGGTAGGTAAAAACTGGGGACTACAACCAAGAATGGTGCACTGGCTATACCAAAGGGTTGTAGTACCAATAATAACCTATGCCTCCCTGATCTGGTGGCATAAAGCCGGAAAAGGGGAGGCAATGAGAAAACTACGGAAAGTACAAAGACTGGCATGTCTAGGCATAACAGGAGCAATGTCACAACGCCTACCGCAGCCATGGAAGCACTACTTTGCCCGCCCCCATTACAGTTAGTGGTGGAGAGTGAGGCACTGTTGGCGGCGTACAGGCTGAAAATAAACGGATATGGGACCATTCCAAGAATAGGATACCACATCGAAATATTCCAACAAATAGGAAAAAATCGACTACTAGATATGCAGTCAGATAGAATCAGCATAAGCCACAACTTCATAAAGACCTTCAGGGTATACATACCCGATAGGGAAGAGAAAGGAACAAGGCAATTGCAAAGACATCCAAATGATACCATATGGTATACTGACGGATCGAAAACGTCAAGTAGTACTGGAGCAGGTGTTACGGGGGACCAACCAGGGACAGACATCAGTCTGAACCTGGGCAGTACCGCAACGGTGTTCCAAGCAGAAGTCACAGCCATAGAAATATGTGCACAAGAAATGATACGGAGGTCATATACTGACAAAAGAATCCGCATCATCACTGACAGTCAAGCAGCTCTCAAAGCTCTGAATGCAGTAGAGATACGTTCCAAAACGGTAAAAGACTGCCTTGAATCCCTAGCGAAACTGGCGGAACACAACAGTATACAACTGGAGTGGACGCGAGGACACCAGGGCAATGAAGGCAACGAAAAAGCAGATAAGCTGGCCAAAGAAGGCGCAAAAACAGCCTTGATGGGACCTGAGCCATCCTGCGGGATATCACATAATACCGCAAGCGAAATGGTAAAGGAACTATTCAGTCAGAAACATATCTTGTATTGGACTGGCGCGCCGGGGATGAGGCAGTCACGCATGTTCATCATCGGCGGGCTATCCATGGCAAAGAGCAACGAATTGCTAAAGCTGAGCAGAAAACAGCTGAGATGTGCAGTGGGAATCCTAACAGGACACTGCACACTGAATAGACACCTAACTAACATAGGTGTGAAAGATAATCCAGAATGCAGGATGAAGAAACTCCTCACCACATACTATGTGAATGCCCAGCCTTAGTGGCTGGGAGGTTCTCACACTTCCGTGGACTAACCGTAACCCCGGAAGAAATAGCCAGAGCTCCCATTGACCGTATACTCTCCTTCTGGAGAGGAACGGGATTAATGAGATAACGAGACTATGGGGTACAATAAGCTCAAGGAAAAAGAAAAAAAGGTGAACAAAAATTGAAACAATTTTTTATATTATGAGCATATTCGAAGATTTGGCGGAGTCGCCGGTGATATCAGTTAAAAATTTAGATCTCGATATATAATAATGATAATTTTACATAAACAACAAGGCATTATTATAACTTCCTATCATGTCATATACCATTTCGCAACGAAAAAGAGCCTAGCATGGAGGCGAATCAGCCGAAGAATGTTTTCTACGAGAACAGAATGAATTGAGACATTTATTAAGAAACGCGCCCGTTGAACAATTTGCTTTTACAAACGAATTATATAGCATGCTCTCGTTCATCTCGTTGTTTTCGATGCTGTTAATGATGACGATTTCATTGAAGGATGACTTTTAATTGAGATGCGATAATGCCGCAATTTTTTTGTAGATTTACGTGAAACCTGGTACAATGGTGTAAATCGAAAAGTAAACGACTGCTTGATATTATGTACTGTGGACTAAAAGTGTATTATTATAAGGAACTAAAGTGAGGTCATGATGAAGTATTTGTTTATTTTGCAGGCAGGGACCTTGAAAGCTACTAAAAAAGTCTCTAAAAAGTAATAAATAAAATGTTACTCAGTTTTACAAATTCCTGTCTAAATATTACTGGAAAGTAGCAAGAAAGTGTACATTATCACCAAATATCAATTTGAAGTCGGAGCAAAACGTATTTTTGAAATTAGTAATTTTTTTTTGCACCGACTTTAAATTGATATTTGGTAATAAGGTACAGTTCCTTGCTACTTTTCACTAACAGGTAGAAAGTATTTGTAAAACTAAGTGAAATTTTATTTCTTACTTTTTGGAGATATTTTTTGAAAGTGGTTCGATAAAAAAAAATATTCCTATAAGAATTCCAAAGATATATTTATCGTCTTACTTTTATCGATTTTCAGTTTTATTAAAGTCTACATAATAAACATATAATAAAATGATAATACGTTTACAGCATATTAGACGTAAATTTTCATTTACCTCTCTATATAATTTTCATCTTATAAAATCTCATTAAAAAAACTAGGAGGTGGAGCCGCAAGACACATAAATCCGTCCCTGCTTATCACACGTAAGTATAAACATATATCTTTTTCTTCAAGCGTATTAAAATATTTAAATTATGTCACCAAAAACAGAAGTAGAAGTAGGACATTGTTTTACTAGTAACAAAATGTTA
The DNA here is from genome assembly GCA_936432065.2 of Rutpela maculata. Taxonomy (NCBI): domain Eukaryota; kingdom Metazoa; phylum Arthropoda; class Insecta; order Coleoptera; family Cerambycidae; genus Rutpela; species Rutpela maculata. The sequence goes on along the minus strand of OW386285.2, from coordinate 147,972,809 downwards.
GTACCGAACGCCACCGTAGTGGACATTGTTTTGCTAGTAACATAATGTTAGTTCCGAAAGCGCCACCGCAGTGGGTATTGTTTTACTAGTAACATAATGTTAATACCGAAAGCCACCGGTGGCGCGCTATCCACTAGCCACTTGTCATATTGTGTCAACATGTAAGGCTGTAGTTTGAATATTTGTACATATATGATAAATAAATGAATTTTTGCATTTTAATACGCTTGAAGAAAAAATAGTATATATTACACGGAGTAGAACGCCTTTTTTTGTGTTTCGCCCAGTTTGCGGCTTCGGCTTCGCCTCAGCCGCAAATCCTGGGCTCAACACAAAAAAAGAGTGCGTTCTACTCCTAGTAATATAATATACTATTCCAAACAACTATTATTCGATGTTATTTTTAATTTAAAATTCAATGATTGATAAGTGCCTTTGTTTTATTTGGTTTTGTATTTTTTTTAATTGCCTTATTTATGTTTACGTCTTGGCAAAGTTTAGCTAATGCTACTCCACCACTTGACCAGAACGGCGAAATGAGATACGGTCACCCATCCAAATGCCGGGCTCGCCCGGCGTGCCGTAACTTCGCCGAGGTCCCGCCATTTCCATCTACCATTTAAGAATTTTATTTATGGTTTGAATAAATACAATATAATGGTTATTTATTTCATTTATCTCATTTTGGTATATAATATATAATTAGAAACAAAAGCGTAACAAGCGAGCGAAAGCGTGATGCGCCTTTGTTGGCATGGTGGTAAGCCAAAAGTCCTCAGACATTCCTTATGCTTGGGTTTTAGGCATTTTTTTCTATAAGTTAAATTTATTTGCTTAAATTATGTATAAGACTTAAAGTAGTTGATAGTTGAAAGTGTACTATCAAATCAAATCAAATTTATTGGTGCTTTAACAATACAGTTTTACACAAGTCAGATATAGAAATATAGAAATTGTCATAATATTATGCAATGTCACTTATAAAATATATAATATAGGATACAATAATATAAATAAATTGTAAAATAACATAAATAATTAAAAATATTTCAAATATACATACAAAATATTTATACACAATAAAATATACTGTAAATTTATATAAAATTTATATAAAATTGTTGTCCATTATTTTGGCTTCATTGCCATTAAAATTTAAAAATTCATGTATACTATAGAAACATTTTTTTATTAAAAAATTTTTTTATTAACTGTTTATATTTCACCTCTGGTAAGGCTTTCACCCAATTTGGAATTTTATTAAAAAATTTAGGGCCGTAACAATTAAAGCCACAATCACTTGACTTAAGCCTATTAAAATCTAACACTAAGTTATGTTGAGTCCTCGTGTTGTATTTGTGAATATCCTCATGTTTTTTGTATTGGTTTATGTTTTTATAAATATATATCAGGCAATGAAAAATGTATAATGACGGAAATGTTAAAATTCCCAACCCAATAAATGTATCTCTTACATCCTCTATATATCCACGATTTGTAATTATCCTGAGAGTTTTCCTTTGTAACCCGAAAATTCTGTTAGCTTGCGGGGCATGGGCCCATTTTATCAGACCATCAGTCATATGGGACACTATTAGCGAGTAATAGGCCATTAATAAAATTTTAAAAGTTTCTTAGCAGAAATATATTTTTTGATATTTTTTTTGCTGTGTAATCAACATGGTGGAACCAGTTAAGATTTGGGTCAAGAAAAACGCCTAGAAATTTTACTTTTTCTGGGTTATTATAATTTTCAATTGGTCTATGACTGAAAATCATATTTGTAGTTTTATCCTCGCTTAGTGACAATTTATTTGATGAGAACCATTCTAAAGCATTTAACTTAGCTTCATCTAGTTGCCTTTGAACAGCATCCAATTTATTGTCTGATACCAGGAGTGTGGTATCGTCTGCAAATAATACCAAGTCAACATCAGTTACAGACTCACTTAGGTCATTTACGTAAATTAAAAATAGGGTTGGTCCTAAGACCGATCTCTGTGGCACTCCGCTTTTTATGTACTGGGATGTCGAGTTAGTATTACTTATGCTTATGTACTGCTGTCTATGCTTTAGAAATGATTCTATTAAGTTGCAGCTGATCATGTCAAATTTATAAAATTTTAATTTGTCTATTAGAATTTGATGAGAAACACAATCAAAAGCCTTTTGAAGGTCACAAAAGGTTACCCCGATATAATCCCTATTCTCATTTCCTTTGACAATTTTGTCTATTAAGTAAATAATTGCGTCATTTGTGGTCATTTTTGCTCGAAAACCAATTTGTTTACGATAATATAAATCATTATCTTCAAAATGGTGTGTTATTTGATTTTTTAAACATGTTTCGAAAACAAATGCCACTGGTATGGTCCTTCGAACAGACCATTTTTGAGGTGGATGTTTTATGGGTGTTAGGGATTAAAAACGAACCAATCTGACAATTCTGACTTCGGATTTGGTTTCAGAGGGTCAAAATACACTGGTATGATCTACAGACCAGACCACTTTTTTGGGGGGGGGGTGTTTTTTTTTGGGGTTTGGGGCGAAAAAAGAAGCAATCTAACAATTTTGACTTCGGATTCGGTTTCAACGGGTCCACATACATAAGGATACAATGGACTGGTCCGCAGGCCAGACCACTTTTTTTGTGTGGCTGTGTATTTAACGCCTTGACACATACAGTGTAACTATCTAAGGGAAAAGCACCTTTTTGAAATACTTGAAAACTGAGGTCATATTCAATTTCAGCGAGCCGAAATAAATAGGGATGCAATGGTTTAGTTCGCTGAGCATGACTGGTTTCCATTTGTAGGCCAGTGAAATTTATGCACTTAAGCGGCTTCGCAAACTAATATCTTAGAAATAGCTCAATTTTGGGGATTAAGGCTATTGACTTTTTTGTTTGCAAGACCAAGTACAATAACTTCGTACACTTTACAAACTTGGGCGTATTGGGCCCAAAGTCCCATAAGACTTTTTCACCCTTCTTTAATTTCTGTTTTATCAGGAGTCAGCAGGTGATATCAACTCTTGATCTTTAAATGGTATATATTTTTGAATATTTGGATTGTTTATGAAATTTTCGTTACAACGACGTAAAGGGGCTCAATTATCGCCTTGTGGGAGTAGACTTAGTGAGAGAAAAGATAGAGAAAGAAATAGGACGTAATAAAATAAAAAAAGATAAAATAACAATTTCCCCTTGGAATAATTTCAAGAATTGACCCGCAGGGATTAATCATTAATCACTACTAGATAATGATTAATGATTAATCACTGATCGTAGTGAATAATTAATGATTGAACAAACACAACTATAATTGGTATATTATAAAACGGTCGTGGACAAAAGCATTTACATTGTGAACACGAGATCCAAATTGGCCAAACTTCAAGGTGTTGTTAGTGTTTACAATGATAGAGAGCGAGTGTTATGGTGGTATATTTCTTTTTTTTTTTTAATTCTATGCATTAATTGAATACTAATGTCAGATTTATGTTCTACGACCCTAAATTAGTGTCCTGAAAAAAAATTCGCGATAATTCCAATGCTTATCACAAGTAGTAAGTAGATATTTGTTTCTAAAATCGACTAATAATTTCGAAAATGTGCTAACTTGATCTCTGAAAGACAGTGTTTTTCATTAATTTAGCCAGCAGCCTTCGAATGTGATATATTAATTACTTAATTTTCATTGTAGTATTTAAATAAAAAGTTATTTGGTGCAAAAATCGCCATTTCGATTTAAAATGTTTTTTTTCGAAAAAAACATAAAAATAAATAGTTTTTATTAAATTTTTAGTTCTCTCGCTTACCGAAGGGAATGTAATTGTAAAAAATCACTCTCCGAGGTTTCTTCAGAGTTTCACGTTTCGGATTATGTAGTTACAAAAATTAATAAGGTCTTTCAACTCCATGAGTCTGTCTGCTGGCGCTATATCTACAAAACTGTTTCATAAAGAAAAATAATATTTAGTAGTTGACATAATTACCAAGAAAGAAATAGGGTAGACTTTTTTCATATACCGGGTGATCACAATAAAAAAGTAATTAATGAAAGAAATGAGACGGACGACAATATTATTTAGTATGTAGTTAACACTATCGTCAAAGGAGACACCTGTTATATTTTTAATGAAAAGCATACAGGGTGGGCACCTTTAAATAAATAAGAAACGAAAAAAATGTGGCGGCGAACAATAATATTTGGCATACACTTAGTACAGCTGTCAAAATCTACTATACTTTTAGTAAAAAACATACAGAGTAGTCACCCTAAAAAATAAGAAAACGATGGTGGAAAATAATATTTGGAATATAGCTGACACTATAATTGAGGAGAAAACCCTATCTAGTAAAAAATATACACTATCCTAATAATAATAATAATTAGGAAACGTTGGAGGAAAATAATATTTGGAATGTAGTTGTCACTATTTTCAGGAAGAAAACCTGATAAACTTTAAGTTAAAAAAATATTCCTCCAGGGGTTGGAAATGAAAATTCACTAAGCTCCTGCAGCAATAACTGCTCAAATGTCAGAAAGAGGTTTTCCCCACTTAGTATTTATTTATTTATTTATTTATTATGACAAGTCTACAGCTTTCGCAAGCCAATTACAGACTGTACATATATATTTAACCTAACCTAACCTAACTTAAACTAAATGAAAATTCCTAAAATAAGACAGATACCATGAACAAGAGAATAAAATAAAGACATAAAATGCTTACAAAATTTCTATTTCATTCTGTATATTAAGTAGTCTATTTTTTAATTTATTTGTGAATGTTCCATATGTATCTCTGAATATATTTAGATATCGTTGTAATGAATTATAGCTCTTTGCCATTCTCACAGGAGGTGACTTTAGTTCGTAGTTTCTAGTTGGTATAATGTATGAAAAAGTTCTTTGAAAACGTGTTCTTTCATCTGGCACATTGATTATTATTTTATTTAAGGTAGTTACGTCATACGAAAGATTATGTAGAAGTTTATACAAATAAACAATGTCAAAGTAAGTTCTTCTGCTATTTAGTGACATTAAATTATACTTAGTAAGTTGATCTAAATACGAAGAATTACTAGTATATCTCTTATTCAAAATGAAATTAATATGTTTTATAAATTTTTTCTGTACATTTTCTAACATTTGTATGTATCTGGTATAGAAAGGACTCCAAACCGTGGAGCAGTAATCTAGTTTCGATCTTACAAAGGAGGAATATAACATTAAAATAGTTTTTTCACACTTAAATGATTTGCAATTGCGTAAGATAAAACCTAAATTTTTATAGCACTTATTTGAAATATTTATCACATGGTTATTAAACGTCAGTTTCGAGTCGAATATCACACCCAGATCAGTTTTTGTATAAACTCTTTCCAAATTTTCGTTTCCAATTTCGTAACTATAATCAAGCATATTTTTGCATAACGTGAGGGTCATTACCTTGCATTTATTAATATTAAAGGGCAGCTGATTCTGAACAGACCAGTTATATATTTCACTTATATCATCTTGTAAAAGCAAACAATCCTGATAATCACCTATTTGTTTAAATATTTTCATATCATCAGCGAAGAGGCTAACTGATGAATGTTTAACAGAATCTACAATATCATTAATGAAAATTAAAAATAAAAGTGGGCCTAGATTTGAGCCCTGCGGAACTCCTGAATCTGATATGTAGTAATTCGACTCAAAATTATTGATCATGACATATTGCTGTCGATTTATAAGATAAGTAGACAAAAATGTTATTAAATCACCAGAGATGGAGAATTTTCTAAGCTTATTTAGTAATATGCCATGGTCAACTTTGTCAAATGCCTTAGCAAAGTCGGTATAGATCACATCCATTTGTTTATTGTTTGTCAAGGCATCCGTCGTAGAGGTCACAAAATCCACTAGATTTCCATTTACTGATCTTTTCTTTTGAAACCCATATTGAAAGTTAGAAATTTTCTTTTTAGCATGTTCATATAGGTAGTTATATATAATGGTCTCGAATATCTTAGATAAATTTGATAATATAGCAATAGGACGATAATTTATAATTTCTCTTCGATCTCCGCTTTTAAAAACGGGAGTAATTCGTGCTATTTTCAGTTTATCAGGAAATTTTTGATTTCTAAGAGCCATATTAAATATGATTACTAGTGGCTTAACAAATGCTTCCTTACAACCCTTTATGACATAACTAGGTACACTATCATGCCCCATCGATTTTTTTGGTTTTAGTTTATCTATTGCCTTTATGACATCAGCATCAGTAATTTCCGAAATATTTAATAATTCCAAATCTTCACCATCAATTACACCATTGACACTTGTTGAATTTATTTGTTTAGGTATTTGAAATACAGACTTAAAATTATTGGCGAAGCCTTGAGCAATAGACCTCCCCCCTGATAGAACCTCATTATTTAGAATCATTTCTCTGGGTATTCCAGATTTGCTATTATTTTTCGTTTTAACAAAATTCCAAAATTGCTTGACATCTTCTTTAATATCATTCTCAACGTTTGTAATATAATTTTTGTAAGCTATTTTGATATCTTTTTTTATTTTGGTTCTCAAATTATTATAATCAATTTTACACCGTTCTAATTTTGTTTTTTATATAACTTCCGATTTCTTTCTTTGGCTTTGATATCTCGTCTAATTTCAGGCGTGTACCAGGGAGGAAATTTATTATTCTTAGTCTTTACTTTTGGAACACAATTGTCAAATACATTATACAGCAACTCATAAAATGTGTCCAATGCCTTATCTACATCAGATATTGATTTTAACACATTCCAGTCCACTTGGTGTAATTGATAATACAGATTTAAAAAATCAGCTTGTTTAAAATTATAATACAGTGTATCTAAGTTTGTTGCACATGGATTTAAAGAATAGTTTACTTCAACATCTACTTTTAGACTGGGATGATTGTTATCCTCCTTTACAAATGGTTCATGATCTCTTTCTACTAGGCATTGCTCATTTGATACAACAATATCTAATTTCCTATCATTTACATTAGTAATGTTATTGCATTGCATGCCTCCAACCAAGTTACAAAAATTTTCAAATCTCATTACGATATCTGGTTTTGTTCCATTTATATTTAGGTCTCCTATTATAATAAAATTATTATTAGCAACATAATCTAAAGTTTCTAAATAACTAAAAAATTGATCATATTCATGTATTTTTAAATTTGGTGGAATATATACAGTAAATACAAAAAGTGGTTTCGGTAATACCTTAACTTTAACGCACACCATTTCCACAGATGAATTCACATTTGTCAAGTTAATTTTGTCACTGCAAAATTGCCTTTTTATTGCCATTAAGACACCTCCACCCATGTTTTTATTTGTCACTGATTTATCTCTGTCTTCTCTGAATACTTCATACGTACTGTCGAATAGTTCTTCGTCTCTTACTCCATTATGGAGCCATGTTTCCGTAATTGCAATTATTTCATAATCCGACGACACTGAACTGGTATAGAAATCTATCGTTTTTGTTCTTAAACCGCGCACATTTTGATAATAAATTTTCAAATTCATAAATCAGTTCTCTGCTTAATTATATTAATTATATTTTTATATGATGGGCAATTCTTGTTCAGTGTGGCATGGTTTATATCTATATAACCGTATTGTTTCTTGTTATAATTCAAGCAATTTACACATTTACTCATGTTTTTACTTGTTTTACACTCTTTTAGCATGTGACTACCACAGCAGATCGGGCAAGTTGGAACATTTTGTTTACAGTCTTTGTTTGAATGTCCATATAATGAGCAATTGTAACACCGTAGGGCATGAAATGAATCCGATATGGAACATTTCTTGTATCCGAGATATATATATCCACACGAGATTAATTTTCTACGAATATCGTCTGTTACACTTAAGATTACGTCTATATATCCGCTTCTTTTGATTTTCCGCAAAATTTTTATTTCATCTTTCTTATCACTACCAAGATCATTTTTATGTACAATTTCATTTATAATGTCAATATCCTTTTTATTCGTCACGTGATCTATTTCTGCTCTATGCACACATAGTTTAGGGTTGATTTTCTGCGCCAACTTTATATTATATTCCGATCCTAAATTACTCTCCAACTTGGTTTTAATTAAGTTGTATGACTTTTCATCGCAATTTACTGCTAGCCCGCCATTGGATAGTGCCTTGGTGTTTTCAATCTTTAAATTCATTGACACTGCATCTACGGCTTTTTTAAATTCTGATTTAATGTCGGCTGTATTGTTTCCCGCATTTATTGGCTTGATAACAATTGTGTTTGACACCGCCTGACTGTAAGAAATTTGCTGTTTATCCGAGTTGCTATGAATGTTCTGGTTCTCAACTATATCTTGTTCCAATTTCTGCAGTTTTTCAGTTAAGAGTTGATTCACCCTATCTTTTTCTTCTAATAATTTTTGTAGAATATTGTTTTCTTTTCTGAGGCTGCTTAATTCATTAATCAAGCTATCAATCGAAACCGTATTAACTTTTTTTGAACAAGTATTACATGTCCAATTTGCTTGTGTACTTAATGCATTCTTTATTTTATCTATACATTTTCTATGAGCTATAGATTCAGAATATGAGCACTTTACGCCGACCCTTATATTTTCGTTACATAGTTCACATTTTTTTGCATTAGTTTGTGAACAGTTTTGTTTTAAAATCTCTGCCTCATTTCCGCCTTCCTCATTTGCAAACATATTGATTACTTATGATTTGAAGTATAAGTAACAATTAGTAATAAATTCTGTCGCATTTTATTTAGTCTCTATTTTTCAGCATTAAAAATTTGTGAAGGTCATCTAGTCGTGGCTGGCTTGTACAATTCGATGCATAAAATATATGTTTCATTAAGTAACAAACTGAATAAAATAGCTACAACATATAGTAATTGATATCGAAATTAAAAGTATTATGTAGTAAATGAAAGGTAAATAAGTTGGACTTCGCTAGAGTAAATAAAAATTGAATTGAATTAAATTTATTGAATACTTGTTTTTAAGTTTTTTGGAAAATTATGCTTCAACTCAATATGATGATTTTTGCACGGAATTAACTTTTACTTCTCTCTGCCTCTCTCTCACCCACAAAATTCGCCTTATAGTGGGTTAGCAAGCACGTTTATTTACATATTTTAATGATTTTATATTTCTATGGTGTGTGCTATTTAATACCGCAACACCTCATTATTTTGGAACGCGTTGGCCGATTAATTTTTTTTTTGAGATTGTGTTCGATGAGCTTCATCTGACTGTTTTGAAAAATTTGTAATTTTCGTATTTTCATGGCCTACTAAGCTCCTCTAAATGGGTCTATATTTCGAGATCGACTATTAGGCCATTTTTTATTAGCAAATTGGATAGCATATTCTATTCACAGTTGTCTCAAATACCTCTATACAAAGTTTTATCTCCATAGTTCCTATAGGGTGTTTGTTATTCAATAACCGAATTTAAAATTTTTCACTTTTCGACTGGCCCTGTATAAAAGTCGGTTAGGTTTACTAAAAAGGTAAAGTAGTCATTCGACTTAACTTGTTAAATTCAAATGTTTTTCGCAGGTTTGGAAATCTGTAAAACAAAATGATATTTTCAAAGTGCTCCTGTCAAAATTTTTTAAATGGGACGCTCTGTATATTTTCCAGTTTTTTGAAAGCTATGTTCTGAAGCTGTCCAACGACACTTAAATTTTTAAAATTGGTTAAGAACTGACTGAGGAATTAATTTTTAAAGAAAATTTAGCAAAATCATGAATTTTTGAATGGCAACATTAACAATGTCAAGTAGGCTTTGACATAAACGCAAGAGTTGTTGTGTTCCTATCGTTCCAGTTGTAGCTATTATAATTCTAATAAAAATGCTATTTTCAGATATAAAAAAATCGGCAGCTACTGGAAACGGCTGGAAGCTCCCCACCCGGTGGATCTTTGAAGCCAAAAAGAGCACTAAAAAATATGAACGATCTCATTTAATTATATTCATTAAGTTGATTTTTTTTTCATATTAAAACAGAAAAAAAAATTCTTGCGTTCGATGGAATTTGGACCTACGAACTTGAGTGTTAAATTTATAGTCTGCACAATATTAATTTTTTATTCAATGTTTTAATACAAATATATGCCTCATCGGATCCTAGCCGGGAACCAGCCAGACAACCACGGCGAACACCGCCGATGCGGGTGTGAGGCTGGACGGAGTAGGTCCGGTTTGGCTTGGAGAAAATTTGTAGGTAGGCTTAAAAACTTAAAATTATAATGTGTCCGCATGGACCTAAAATTAATATAAAAATAAACACAACACTATAAAAACTAAGTTCGTAGGCAAGAGCACTTAATAGTTTTGATTATTGATACGGGAAACACAACTAAATGAAAAAACCCGTTCATTGGTAATGGGTGGTAGGGATGGCCATCTTTTGGAAAAACCATATAACTCTTGGTGGACAGCTTCCCTGCCAGCTGTGGCCTGGGTAATGTTCATGGTGGATCATTTAAGTTTGAGTTGAAATATTTTGTTTTATCTTCTGGCCTTGACCGATTTTTCACTAAATCGATCGGGGAAGTGACAGCTGTCAAATTTTTGGTTCCAATGTTTTTCTGGGGGAATTTGGTTTTTTGACAGTTTTCGAAAAAAATGTTTAGGTTGATACCAATGTCTTAAATTGTCTTTAGGTTATGTAGCACCATTTTTAGGTTATGTTGCCGGAATAATTTCCGGCGGGATGCCGGAAGTAGCTGAAATAGTTTTTAAAATATAATGTCACTGTCACTTTAAAATTTTTATTGGAAAAACTCACCGAAAGCGTTCCGTTGGGGTTGCTTACACTTGTAGGCCTTGTGAGCGGTTCACGAAGGCCTCTCACACCTTCCGTGAGCTTTATAAACGTCGAAAAAACTTGTAGTCTCTCGATGCACTTGACAGGTCAAAAATACTCAGCATGCAGTCTGCACGGTTTAACAACACTAGTCTACCGAACGTTAGGTTAGACCATAATATATATTATCTTACACAAGAAGCGTGTTATTTTGTTTTTGAATTTTTTTCACGGAAACCAAATCGAGTGCATGTCTGATATATCGTTGACATTGGAATCTTTACTGCTTTTCAAAGGTTCGATTACAAATTGTAAGTAATCAGAAAATAAACAACTTGTAGTGCCAAAACGGCACTGAACGTAATCCGATCTCAACCAAAACCTTTTCAGATCTTCTGGAGGACTTAAGAAACCCTCATGCAAAGTTTCATCAAATCTGTTTAGCAGTTTCGCCGCTATCGTGCTACCATACTACACACATATACACACACACACAGACATTTTTCAAAAACCACTTTTTTGGATTCCTGGGACCTCAGAACGTAAAGATTTGATGTTATCTCAATTTTCTATTTTGGACTGATTTTAGTAACCTATCAAAATTTTATTGTGGGGAGGTTAAAATGCAAATGATGTAATTTATCTTGCCGAAACAAAATCTGTTACCTTAGATAGATAGATCTTTATTGGTAATATATATACAAAATATGCTTCGACCCGTCAAAAGGATACGAAATATAGTAAAAAATAAATAAATGAGACAGTAGTTGACAAATAAAAAATAGAAAATGACAGAATAAATGTGTAAATAAATAACATCTAGAGTAAATAACAGTTATAGCACGTTATCATACACAAAATAAGTTTATAAAGTTCAATGAGAAAAATCAGTTAACAGGAATTCGTCAAAATCTTGGAATGAATTTTCAAGGAGGAATCGTTTAATTACGTATTTATAGCGTGTACAGTCAAGTACTTGTAGCAATTGGTAACACGTTGAAACATGTTATTGCATAATAGCGTGTCCCATTTCTGTTTTTGAAAAAAATCCAAATATACAGGGTGTTCCTTAATGATGTGCTAAAATTTCAGGGTGTGATTCTTCAGGTCATTTTATGACGAAAAGTTCATATGAACATATGTCTGCAACGGTTTAAATTTTTTGGTACAGGGTGTTGAATTTTTTTTTAAACGTTATTTTTTTATATCTCAGAAAGCACTTTAGATATTACTTTCAATTTTGGTATGTGTTAATAGGATATAAAACCACATATTTTCGTTATATTATTGCTCCACCAGTGGCGTTCCTGCAAACATGTCCTCTGATATTTTTTACCAAAAATTGGTACGCCACTGACATGTTTCCATATGGATATAATATCTAAAGTACTTTCTGAGATATAAAAAAATAACGATTAAAAACAATTAACACCCCATTAAAATATAACATTAAAATATAATCTAGTTCCAGATCTCGTTAAAATACATACATATACCAAATTACTACACTTCCACTGGATGTGGAGGTTAAACTATGGATAGCTTACACGTAAAGAACGAAGTACAGGTAACAATAACGTTCTTAATGATTCTATATAAAAAAAATAATAACTTGGATTATTTTAAAAGGAGAGCAGATTTTCATAATTATGTAACGAGACATGGCGAGCTCTTGAGTTTTCCTATCCACCGCACTAGTGCATTTAAGCGATCACCCTACTATAATTGTATTACAATGAATAATTCCCTTCCTGCACAAATTTTTAATATTTCCCAATATGTGCTATTTAAGAAAAAAGTGAAAGAGTATTTGGCTATTAATTGTTTTTATAGTGTGAATGACTATTTATATAAAAAATAATGCTTCATTTTACTGTATTTAATTCTGTTTCATTTAATAATTTCTTATGTGTATTTATATATAATATATGTGTGTATATTTGTAACATATTTTTGAATATTTATGTATTCTGGTATGTATATATAACTAACGGTATTGTAGCTTTTGCTTACTTATTTGTTTATTTTCCTTTGATTATGTATTCTGACTTGCCATATATACTTATTTGTATCCAATTTTGGCCAATAAATTATTATTACAATAGCTGTATATGAGCTTTGATGTTTATAATTTTGCTGGGTTTTCTTTAAAAATCAATCAGAAAAAATGCCATTTTGTTATAGAGATTTCCAAACCTGGATTAGGGTAGTAAAAAACTTGCGATCATTTAAAACAGTCCAGTGAATACCGCACATCCGTATCTCAATCTGTTTAAAATATATAAAGTTTTAAAATAGTGGAAAATATAATGGAACACCCGGTATGTTAGCTTTACAGTTATTCCGGTGCATATCAACTCACTTCCGTGCCGTTGCCACAAATTTACAATTAGTTAAAAATAGGTTATAGTTTACTCACCAGCCACGTCCCATATCCAATTGCAGGAATCTTTAAACCACTGGTTAAATCGAAATATAAGTTAAAAACCATGTTTACGGGTAAACAACTTCAGAGATGTTTATAAAATTAAATGTAAAGTAGGTAAACTCTTGTATGTTCTCTCTTCGTGTTCGTGGCAATGCTGCTGCTTAGCGACTGTTCTTACTCCCCACTCCAAACCAAACATTGCATTGCTTTTGGAAAGGTAATGAAGGAAGATAAAAGAGAATTCTCTATTAGCTATTATACACCTTTAATTATTCATTAACATGCAATTTTATATCGATTTATACTGGTAGTAAGTAATTACAATAATTGCACTTTGAAATTTTTAATTGCCAATGTTTGGGATTTTCGGTCACTAAAATAAAATTAGTGGGTAACATTTTCTAATGTTACAGTTTATTAAATTATAATCAGAGATAATTCGTTTTAGATATTTATTACGAGAGTCGTATTTACAACAACAATGTAGACTTCACATATACAGGGTGTCCCACTTGCAACTCTCGGGACCATCCCAAACAGCACGATCGGGATATGGGATGACAAATTGACGTACCTTGATATCCCAGTACGTAAAATAAATAGATAAACCGATGTACCTTTTAGGATACTCCATTTTAGGATGTCCTCAAGACGGCTCATTTTAGTACGTCCCAGGATATCCTTACATGGGGATTAAGAACGGACATCTGATGAAGAGCCCTAAATCTCCTTAAAATGTACCCTATATATTAGGTCTCTAATACATTTTAATTTCTGGTCGGCCAAACTGGCCAGGCCAAAGCAAATACAAAATATTCCAAACACACAGCAACCATGCTTTATTAGTTTTTATTTTCTCAAATATTTAAAATAATAATAATTATTGTTAGTGGCTGTATGTACTAATTTAAAGTTGTATCTTTGTGTTTTATCTATTTAGTTCAGCTTTATTTGAGTGTCTTCATTCCAGACTATAAAAAGTAAGTACAAATGTATAAAAATATAACATAACCTATTAAACTTCATGTTGTGAAAAACTTATCTGATTACGATTGAATATTTAATTAGTTATTAATGTCGTGTTCGAAACCACGAAAATTTAATACGATTTTTTATACTTTCAGAATCCCAAAGGAAGCTAAAAAATGGAGGATTTATACACATTCCCGTATTTTTCTCACTGAGAAACTTACAAAATAAAATATTAATTTGGCTCGAGAATTGAATACTGAAATCAGCTTGGAGGGAAAATGTGAATCACGTGAAAGTATTGTCAAATATGACAATAAACCTGATGAAATTGAATTTGAGAATGACGACAAATAATGTGCCTACTTAGTTAATAATTATAAAACCATCTAGCAACTTGTGGATGAAAATAAGTAAGTAAATATTGTGCTTTAAGATAATTATTTGAAACTTTTATTACACTTTTAAACGAACGATATGATACGATATCAGGCCGAACACAGGTGGACAGATTGCATGAAAATACAGAGACCTATTACAAACTTTTATCTTGAAATTCTGTTTGTCAGAGTGTACATTATGGATTTTAATTTATAATTCGGTAAATTATTATTATTCACTGCTATAACCTATATCTTTCAATAATTTCTATTATTTTTATTTTGTCCATTTTTCATATATTTTTTTAATAATAGTGGTTCAAATAATATTAACTACGTTTATTTTAGCTGCACCCATGAATGAGTATATTATGGAAAATGAGCAGAGAAGCTGTTAAAAGATTATCCGAGAAGTGCAAAAGAGAATAGCGAGGCAAAGAAGAGAATAGAGTAGTAGGAGTGCGCTACATTCTAAAAATTCATGTTCGGCTATTACTAAATTTGCAAAAGTAATGTAGGTATTTATTTTACATTTTTGTAAGAAGTTTGCTTTTTAGCATTACAAATGTTTTTAAATATTGAATGTGTTTAGCTTATTTCTCTTATTAAAATATTATTATTACTTAAGTATCACTTAATTCCATATATACAAAATATTTCTGTTTTTTTTTATATAATTGTAGTGTCTTTGACGATGGTTAGTTAACAAACCGAATCGTAAGAAAATATTATTTAATTTTTTAACTGACCACAAACCCAAGAAGAAATTACAAAACAGAACCCAAGAAATTACATATAAGTTATAAGGAAAAATAGGCAAGTGCAAATATTTCAAAAATGTGCATATTTGATAAAAATTCTAAAATTTTTTACAATTTAATTTCTTTTAAATTTAAGTATAATATTATTGTCTAAATGTTGGTTGTGGCATTTTCTTAATTTTTATGTTTCTTGGTGGGATCTTTTGCCACATGTTTTCTTCTAAGACAATATCCGTAAAATCTACAAAATAATGCAATTATCCAGTATTTTACTCGAAAATAACCTCTATGCTCCTGTAACGTAAAAGTCACAGGCGTAGAGGTTATTTTCCAGTAAAATACTGGATAATTGTATTATTTTGTTGATTTTACGGATATTGTTTTAGAAGAAAACACACGTGGCAGAGGATTCCACCAAGAAAGAGAAAAATTAAGTTGCCAGTGGATATCTATTTGCAGTCCGTACGATATCCTGGGACATTTCAGTACGTAGTTTGTACGGCCTATTCGTAATACTTTGGACATCCCGAAATATCCCGGGATGTCCTGGTACGTCCTTAGTACAAGCACCAGTATATCCTTCAGGACGTCCCTCGTACTACTTTTATCTGATACCGAGTTGTGACATTGGGATGACCAAAAGAGTGCCGAAAAGCATACAAACTGGGATATTAGAATGTCTATAGGCAAGCCCAAATACTAAATGGGATTTGCCATAATAGTACGTCCCTGGGACAGCCTTGTGCTAGATAATTAAAAAATTTTGGAAAGAAAGTTGAACCGCCTTCAAAAATTATTCATTAAAAGAAAATATTCGAAGTTGTGAATTTTTAAGCTTTAACATCAGGCTTATTATCACAGAATCCTGCAATCACCATGTATCACAAATTTCATGTGAATCTGCAAAAATATTGCAATTGTCGCAACTACATTCGAATGAATTGAATTTGAATTCCTCACTTTTGACATCGGATTCGGTATCAGCTACTCCTAAAATACACAACTAACAATTTTAACGCAATTCCGATGTAATTTGAATTTTTATCATAAATTAAATTTATTATCAGCGCCTTCGGAATATACTCGATTAAAAGATAGAAATCGCTCAAACCAATCCAGAGTAAACATTGAACAAATATATTAATATATTTAAAAATAAATGTCTTAAATAATAGCAACATTTTGTTTGATTGTGATATATTCCATGCTACTTTCTATGTAATTACCTTAACAAAGTTAATTTGTTATATGTGATATTATATCTTATGTAAAATTTTATTTGTCATAATCTTGTATTTTCACTATACAATTGTATTCGTTTTTTTATAGGTATTGTAAATTAGCCAAGTTGTTAAATAATCATTACCAATTTTCGATTTTAAAATAAAATTTTTAACCTCATAAGATTTCAAGAGAAAGATACTTTTCTGTAATCGATCGGCAATGCCTACATTTTCGGCGCGATTTCAGATCGAAAAATGCAGAAAACAGACCGAAAAAGATCCGTTGCCAAAGAACGATCAACAAAACCGTACGGGAATGTTACTTTCCCGGCCTAGGCATAGGATTTCAAGAGAATAGTATATTGTGTATCTAGGTGTGAAAGCGATACATTCCCGGACGAGGATGCAATTGTTGGCCGAGGCGCTAGCCGAGGCCAACAAGCATCGAAGTCTGGGAATGTGCTTTCACACCGAAGTACACATACTATTTTTTCTGAAATCACAATAAATACTATTTTAAACGTATAAGAATCATACATATAAACATTTAAAAAAAAAATTTCTGAAATCACAATCAATACTATTTTAAACGTATAAAAATCAAAAATATTAACATATTAAAATATATATAAAAACCGTACGGGAATGTTACTTCCCGGCCTAGGCCGGGAAGTAACATTCTCGTACGGCTTTGCTGATCGTTGCTTGGCAACGGATCTTTTCCGGTCTGTTTTCTGATAGTTTCCTAGCAACGGACTAAAATACTGGAATTGTGCATTTTTCACTCTAAAATCGCGCCGAAAATGTAGATATTCCCGATCGATTTCAGAAAAATATACTTTTTCTGAAATTGATCGGCAATGTCTACATTTTCGGCGCGATTTCAGATCGAAAAATGCACAATTCCAATATTTTAGTCCGTTGCTAAGAAACTATCAGAAAACAGACCGGAAAATATCCGTTGTCGCGCAACGATCAACAAAACCATACGGGAATGTTACTTTCCCGGCCTAGGCCGGGAAAGCAACATTCCCGTACGGTTTTTATGTATATTTTAGACAGTAAATAAATACACGCAGATAAAGCCGACTCACATTAAAATTGCATTTATTAGTAAGCAGTTAGATTGTAATGAAGAGATGTTATGCATTAATACACATTCCTTAATTTATAATAATATTGATTGTGATTTCAGAAAAAATAGTATGTGTACTTCGGTGTGAAAGCACATTCCCGGACTTCAATGCTTGTGCAATTTGCGTCGTCGTCCGGGAATGTATTGCTTTCACACCTAAATACACAATATACTATTTTCTGAAATCGATCGGCAATGTCTACATTTTCGGCGCGATTTTAGATCGAAAAATGCACAATTCCAGTATTTTAGTCCGTTGCTAAGAAACTGTCAGAAAACAGACCGGAAAAGATCCGTTGCCAAGCAACGATCAACATTCCGTACGTGTTTTTATGAATATTTTAGATAGTAAATAAATACACGCAGACAAACCAACTCGCATTAAAATTGCATTTATTATAGAGCAGAAGCTAGGTGGCTTTTTCGGCAGCTCATCGTTTTATGAACTTTGAGATATTTTTATGGTTTAATGGATGATAACGATTCATAAAATCGACTTCTGGCGGGGCACCTCCTGTCAGGAGCGTCACGAACAATGTTTAAAAATCAGTGAAATCATGTCATCGTTACAAGGCTCATTTTTGTGTGTGTACACATTTTATGTTTAGAATGAATAAAATAAAATCGCCAGAAAGTGTGGGCCGTCAGGAGGCGCAGCCAGAAAGGTAATAATGATACAATACATCTGAGGCACGGTACGGAGTCAAGTTAGTCGAAAGTGTTAAATTCCTGTATATTTAAGAGCCTATATGGTACTTTTGTTGACACTAAGAACTTTACGGGGAGGCTATTCTATTGTTGAAGGAGCTTATATTTACGTTTTAAAAAGGAGCCAGAACTTGTAACGATGAGTTTAGAGTTCTGAGATGAAATATGCGAAAAAAAATCCAATTATCTTCAAAAATCCTAAACATTTTCTTTCTGGCTAGCCTTACTGACGGGAGTTTCTTTCTGGGAATTTTTTTCTGTGTTCAAAACATTTAAATAAACATGCTCAATTTTAAAAAAGTTTGTAACGATCATGTTATATAACTCCGTTTTTTTACCTCTTTGACCTTTCTGGTTGCGCCCCTGATGGCCCACACTTTCTGGCTATCTTATTTTATTCATTCTAAACATAAAATGTCTACACACAAAAAAAAATTCATTTTTATATCTTGAACCATGGCCAACTCGACGGGCTGACATATGCCAGAAGTCTATTTTGTCGTTATTCAAGTTCGATCGAATTAATCAGCGCATAGAAAATGCTTGTAACGATGAGTGTCCGAAAAAGCCACTTAGCTCCCGCACCATTAGTAAGCAGTTAGATTGTAATGAAGACATGTTTTGCATTATGCAAATTCCTTAATTTATAATAATATTGATTGTGATTTCAGAAAAAATAGTATGTGTACTTTGGTGTAAAACCACATTCCCGGACTTCGATGCTTGTTGCATCGTCGTCCAGGAATGTATCGCTTTCACACCCAGATACACAATATACTATTCCCGGCCTAGGCCGGGAAAGTAACATTCCCGTACGGTTTTTTATGTATATTTTAGACAGTAAATAAATATACGCAGACAAACCAACTCACATTAAAATTGCATTTATTAGTAAGCAGTTAGATTGTAACGAAGAAATGTTATGCATTAATTACAAATTCCTTAATTTATAATAATATTGATTGTGATTTCAGAAAAAATAGTATGTGTACTTCGGTGTGAAAGCACATTCCTTGACTTCGATGCTTGTTAGCCTCGGCTGGCGCCTTGGGCAATAATTTGCATCGTCGTTAAATGTATTGCTTTCACACCTAAATACACAATATACTATTTTTCACCAAATTCAAAACACACTATACAATGTTTCAGCAGTGCCTACAGTAACAACTTTATTGGAAGTGGTCAAGATGGCAGCACGTACTGTTGATTTGACCAAAACCTAATTAATGGATCAATGGAATAATTAATGGGTCACAACATGTCTGTCTAGAGACGTTTGTTACAAATTACTTGGACAGTCCATTGCACTAATACCTCCTCGATTCTTCAAGAAATATGTCACCAAAACCGATTTTTCAGCAACGTATTTTCTTGAATCCTTTAATTTTTTTACCACACCCACCGGAGAGAATAATATAGAAAGAATACTTCCGGAAAAACCATATTCCAAGAGGTGAAGAGGATGCCCTCCAAAACTTTTGCCAAAGAGCAAATGGAAAAGGCTTTAATGTGGTTGGGCGCATAACATGCAACCGAGAAAGATGGCGTGATGCCGCCATACGTGCTATACAGTAAGCGGAGGCCAACTAGAATAATCTTTGTGAGTCATAAAACGTCTGACAAGATGTGAATAAGAAGAAGGTCTTATTCTCGGCGGATTTGGAACAAGACTGAGTACAATTTTGCAGGAAGTCCAGTGACTGTGTTAACAGAAATGCTTTTATAAGTTCGTCTGGAACGTTTTGAACACCGTGGAATTCTCTCGCAATAGATCGGTATATTCAAAATATTCTTGGCGAATATGGATTCCATTCGCACCTTCTGGAGGTTAATTTTTTTTTATTATGTCAGACAATACGCGGCACACGTAACTGATATGACTGCGTGGTCGAGACGCAAGCATTTTTGGCTCTCACCTTCCGGGTCCGATTTCCGCAAGGGCGGATTTAGCTATCTGTCATAGGGGGGGGGTAAACTCCCAGATGAGTACGATTTTTGAAGAAATGCAGCACAAATACACTAATTAAATAACGGAATTCGTTGTCTTTGTAATTCGTAGGGGGGGTAATGGGGGTAATGACCCTCATTACCCCCCCCCCCCGTAAATCCGCCCTTGGATTTCTGATTCCCGGTGGTGGCACTGGGATTTTTTCGGAAAAATAAATTAACCATAGTAGGGTGTATGTCTCTTGTCTCTGAATGTATAGCTTTGTCCCAAACAAGGTCAGTCCAGGCCTTCAGAAATAAAGTATTAAATGTGGTGGATTATTAATATCTGAATAAAGTCGGTAAGGAACGCTCACAGTAGCGGGCTAGATAACCAAATATTAATCCGATTGGGCACTTATGGAAAGAGTTCGAGCTCATCATGGGGTTACTCAATATTTGGAGTAGTTATTAGCTGTTCTCACGAATGCACCATGCTCGTCAATTAAATAGGAAATTTGATCGAGTCCACGCCAGAGCTGGAGTACTTCAAATAAAAGTAATTGAAAAAAGTATTTCAAATACTTTCAGTATTTGAAGTACTTTGCTTCAAATCCTTTCGATTCTTAGTATTTGGTACTTGGTATTTGAAATACTTTGCTTCGAGTATTTGGATTTGGTATTTGGTTTCCAGAAATACTGGTATTTGAATTACTTTGCTTGGTATTTCAAATACTCTCCGCTATTTCAAGTACTGTCCCGGTATTTGAAGTACTAGACTTAACAATTTATAGTATTTGAAATATGTTTTTTGATATTTAAATTAGTTAAAAGTATTTGAAGTCCTTGTAGTTCCATGTTTTAGATATTTTAAAAAACAAATTTCACTAAAAAATTGTTACTGCATATCTGTTTTTATTTAGTAATCAGTGTTAACATTATGTGGGCAGTGGGAGATTTAGGGGGTTGGCTATAGAGGCTATTGCCCAGGGCGGCAAAATCCAGGGACGGTAAATTTTTTGAAAAATAGCAAAGGCACATAAAAACAAAAAAATATTATTATTAGTATGTACTAGGTATCAGAACATTAATTTATTTAAGAATGTGTTTTTTATTTTAACTAGACTGAAGTTCCTTATTATAGTCAACTGTACAGGGTGGTCACGCGAACGTTAGAACTTCATTTAACTTCGTTATTTTTGGAGTTACGTAAAAACGTTTAAAAATAAAAGTTATGAGAAATCACATGTATTTTCCAAAAATCATTTCAGAAAAACAATTAAAAGTCAAATTTCTGAGATACGAGCTTTACTTTGGTTTTTTTTTAAATGGAATACCCCATATATTTTTACACCATTAGAAAGGCCATAGAAAAACCTTTTTCAATGATGTATGACGTATGAAATTTTTCTTAAAAACTACAGTAGATATTATAAGTTTTATATTTTCTTACATTAAGTCATGGTAGTCCGAAATAGTAGTTTGTGCAACAAGATTTGATATCCATATCACACGATAAAGAAGTTTGAGCACGACGCCGTAGGCGGAATGCTCAAATCTTTTGAGTGCGATATGGATAATCCACTCGAGTTGTATGTACACTGTACAGCATACTTTGTCTACGACCAGCTTAAAAAACTACAATATTTATTAAACATTAGTATACTACACAAATACACACTGACAGTTACTTTGACAGCTTACGCACTAATTTGATTTTAAAATGAATAGTTGCATATGTATACGAACTGTGATTGGCCCGTTTCATTTCATATCCATCCTAGAACTGATATGAAATATATCCGTTCAGTTACCTGGAATTGCCTACTTATCCATTCTACAGACTATACAGAAAACAGTAAATAGACCGAATGCATGTAGGTGGCGTCAGAGTCGCGTTTGGGTACTGCAACATAACCTAATTCTCTGTGAATCTTTGTTTACTACTTCTTTAAAAATGCCAAGCAATTGTTGTGTGCCTCAATGCACTTCCTATTAGAGAAAAAATAAAAATTTAAAGTTTCACCAGTTTCCAGTATGCAGCAGTTTTAGAAGAAAGTGGATAGTTGCTCTCAAATTACAAAAAAGCCCATCTAATGTGTTCAAAACATTTCACAGACCGAATACATGTAGGCGGCGTCAGAGTCGCGTTTGGGTACTGCAACATAACCTCATTTTCTGTGCATCTTTGTTTACTACTTCTTTAAAAATGCCAAGCTTTTCTTTTAGTTCACCTAAACTATCCATTTTCCGTAGGTTTCAAATAAACAAACTTATTTCAACACATCAAAACTGAAAAGCACAGAACACAATGAATAGCGTACCCAAAGTCGATCGGTAACCGCCTGGCGGCGAAATATTTCACTAAACCTATGCATTCCTCTTATTTACATAAGGGAGTAGAAAAAATATATATCAATTATTGAAATTCTCCATTTTATTTAAAATAAAGTGAAATTAGATACTAACATGTATCTTGACAGAACTAACATATTGTTTATTTTAATTTACATACTTTTGTTTTCTATGGATAATTTGATAAATTGTAAATTTATAGTAAATTAGACAAATTTTTTTTAAGATAAATAGTATATAATTAAAAAGCTTTTTTATGGCTTTTCAAATGGTGTAAATATATATTGGACAATTTTAATCAAAATGTATACATTTTTTTATTTTGATTACATTTTGGACTTACGGTTTTTGGACAATTCTGAACAAGTTTCATTAACAAAATTTTCCGATAAAAATATGCCTAATATGATTTTTTTATTTTCCCCGCATATATTGGTACTGCAGGTGGCTTTGCATTTGTAGGAGGCGAATGCTTTTCTGGTCATAAGTAGATCCTAATTGGTTCCATACTTAAGTAAAATTTGATTCAAATCGGAAAAAAATAAAAAGTTATTGGGCTGTTACCATTTCAAGTGAAACACACTGTATAAAAGCCAGTGATAAAAAAGCATTGAATTAAACATTTTTCAATACTTAAATGACTCTGACACCCAACTTACTTCTCAGTAAAAACAGTTTTTTATCGGTTTAATACATGCCTTGCATCATCAGCTGTAGAAAGACTCTTTTCATTTACTGAAATTATAAATGCTCCTAGAAGAAATGCATTAACTAATGGAAATTTCGAAAATTGGGTACTATTGAAAGCTAATGGAAATAGATAGATCTCAATTTTATTATTTGTACTTGTACTTACCTAAAATTATTACTATGTTTTATATACAGTATCGGAAAGTCCTGGCTTAGGTGTTGCATAGTTTCAACGACTTAACCGACCGCCCACAATAAAGGCGTCTACCGGAGCTCTAGCAGAGGGGCAAATAGTGACACGAATCATCAAGCATCAAGGCGGAAACAAATTGAAATTCCACAGACAGGCTGCCCATGCACATGTGGTGGGGAAAGCAGGTGGCACGATTGTAGGATGTGTTATATGATAAAAAGGAATAGAATAGTTGCTTCACTCTCGCTTGCTCTTATTGCCCATACCAAAGCGAACATTTTCCGATAGTGTATAAGTTGGTTTTCTTTATTACTTTCCTGACATTTGAAGGGAAATCGACCGCAGCAATATTTATTTTTGTTGGTTTTTATATTTATATGATAATAAATTATTTTTTCTATTGTTTTTGAATGATGCTGAGTTAAAGAAAGCTGTTAATAAATAATAATAATAACAAATTATTAAGAGAAAAACTTAATGAATAAAATTTTTTATGGGTATTGGAAGAACTGTGGAGCATTTGAAATATGTTAAAGTATTTGAAATACTTGAGTATTTGAAATACTTTAGAGTAATTGAACTACTTTGAGATTTGAAGTACCTAGTGAAGTACTTCAAATAATCTGAAATATTTGAAATACGGTACTTGCGATTTACTTGAAGTACTTTCGACAAGTATTTGGTATTTGAATTACTTTGCTTCAGGTCATAGTACTTGGGAATTGGAGCAGCAAGTACTTTGTCAGGTACTTGGTATTTGGTACTTCAAGTACTTTCATTGGGTACTTTCAACAGCTCTGGTCCACGCTAAGACGAACGGAAGTTGAAGTCGCAGAGGTGGAAATAGTCGATACTGATGCACGTTTTATTAATTTTATATGTTATTTTATTATTTCTGAGGTACTGCAACTGCTTCATTTGAAAAGGTATCTTTATCATTAAGACGTGTTATCAAATGATTCAAAAAGGCCAATATTAAGAAGAGATGTGCTAATATATACTGGTTCTGAAATACTGTATAGGGTGTTTTGAAATTGTTAAATAAAAGCAACTTCCATTTGTCCTGAAATCTTGGTTATCATATTCTTTTCAAAAATTGTAAAATTGGGAATAATCTTGAGAAAACTGTATACAAAATGACGAAAAAGTCATTGAAATTGGTCCACTGATTGGAAAATGATTAAACCTCAAATTCTATAAGAATTTTAGGCGGTCTTCTTTTTTCCGAACTATTTAAATAACGGTTTATAGTCTTTTAAATGATTTCTGAATGATAATAATCCATTAAAATAAACATATTAAAGTCTGGCGAAATTTATATTGTATATTTTTACCGTATTATTTATTAAACTATTTGCAATTATTAAATATTATTAGTATGCGCAACAATTTTATGTTATAAGAAGAATGCAATCTATGTTGTACTCGGTATTTAAGGTAAGTTAACTAGAAAATCAAAGACTGTGTCGACCTTTTCTTTTAGCTTTGTTATATTATATAACCTTCTGCCAAGCCTAATTTTACTAAATTTTGTGTAAAAACTGCATTTTTGTGTTTTAAATTGCTACTGTGTTTAAATTGACTTCAAGGTTAACCTTTATACCCATTAATCAATTTTAATTAAAGTTTTATACTAAATGCGTGTCACGCTATATGCAATAGTAATTACATGAGAAAAATATGTTCGGTATAAATTAATATATGCAGGATACTGTTTGTATCTAATTCTAAGTAGAGGGACTCTTGAGACATAGAATCATTTCAAAACAAATTTATCCATTTAGGTTGTTGATTCTTCTTCTGTTCTTTAGCAGCCCTTTTTTGCGCTCCTGGACATCCCTTATTTTTTCCATTTGTGTCTGTGTTGATCTATTTCAAGGCAGTTTCTGCCTACCATTTTCTTAATGTTGTCAATCCCCTCATTTTTTCGATCTTGACAGCTTTTTTGTGTGTTCTAGGTCTCCAGTTTAAGATGCGTTTTATCTATTTGTCTTAGCAGTATTCACCTCGATTTCGAGATCGGTATACTTTCAATAACATGTTACTCTGTTCTTTTCCCGATGTTCATGTAAATACAATTTCTTAAACTTAAGCCCAGAGTAATTCTTTATATTGCTCTTTATGTGGTTCTGAGCTTATTCTTGGATTTGATGGTTAGTAGGGTTATTTCCATACCATAAATCACAATGAGAAGATACAAGTATCAAAAACCTTACATTTCATATTTATTGGAATATTGTAAGTATTTAATTGACGTCAAAAAATTTGAAAAATGAGGAGGTTCTCAGTTCGACTCATACGTATGTTTTCCTTAATATATAGTGTGTGTCTAGATTGAGTTTACAAGAGAGGAACAATTTTTATTTTTTCTTTTACAAAAAAGTGAAAAGTATGCAAAGGGCATAGCAGGATAAACAATGTGTTAGCTGCCCCCGTACCAATTAGGTCGAGATTTTGAGCATAAGTTGATAATAGTGTTAGATGAAATTTCCCAAAATATTTTTGGAAAACCATTTTGACGGGGGTTATGGAGATAAAAAGAAAAATGGAAAAATTTTTTTTCTCAAGAACGGATAAACTGATTTTTATGAAAAAAATATACGTTATGGCCTTTTGATGGCACAAACGTGGGAAAAAATCATTGAGTCCATTTGTCGGAAGGAAGTGGTGAAAAAATTTTAGGCTGTTCTCGAAGCATCATTTCCTTTCAAATAAATGTTTATATGCCCCTTTAAAACATATCCATATTTTCATATTCTCTGACATCAGCTTGTTGGGTCAAACAAAATTTAGTTTTGAAAATGCCATGATGACGTCTGTAGTCATTCTACGAAAGAACTGATGGGATGAGAAATGATGGGTGTGCCTCGAGAACATTTTTTTTTCTTGGTGTTTCTGAACTCGCTATTTGAACTTAACTGTACTGTCTGTGCGGTCACTCACCCTCTATTTATACTCCTGGGTAATTGACTTTGAATCTTTCTATAATGTTCCAGAAGATGTCAGCACTTTTCTCGACGTTTCTAGATTGTGACACCGTGCACGCCATCTCTGGGACGATTGTCAAACTAACTAACTTATGTTACTTATGCACTTAGAGGGAATTCCTGTAGATGGGAGATGGGGTACAAAGCTATAACAATAGTTTTAGTTTAAGATAAATTAGATATTTTAATTTCGAATTACGCTAAATTTCCCATCAGCATCACTTTTTTTCACGTATTTAGTGTAATTTTCTTTAAAAAGGCACGGCTAACTTGACATCAAATTATAATGAAAAAGTGACAGTTAATTAATTTCAAAATTGTTGTTAATTTGCTTGACGCGTCGAATATAAGTACAAACTATACCGAAATAAAAGATCTTTAAGTGTGCCAGACCAGAATTGATGATATTGGTGGCATCTGCAGCTGTAAGAAAAGTACACGAATACGAAACTGTTGGATGAGAGATCAAAGGGTTTAGCCGGATAAGCATGACGAGTCGGCCCCCAAATGCAACCTATATCGAAACTTATGTTTTAATATCGACTTGATGTATGAACGCGCTTTATATGTGTTTTGCCGCCGTACTCCGCTTTGACCTTGAGATATGGAAAAAAATGAGCGCATGCATGACTATCGTTCAAAGAGACATATCTCGAAAACTAATTGAGCTAGAGAGGTAAATACAACTGGAGGTTTCAGGTAACCCTAAAGAGTATATTTTATATTTTTTTTGAATTTTTAGAATAATTACGCACATCATTAAAAAATAAATAAAAAATACAATAATTAATATTTTCGTGTTCTCTGTGACTTACAATCACTGAAATAATATATGTTGTAATACTTTATATGCACTATTACTCATAAAAGTTGCGTTAGAAAAAAGTTGGTGCAACACTTCGAAAAAAAATAAAATTCGAAGCGCACTACTTCATATAAGAATACAAACTTGACATGGGACACACATATAAATATTTTATGAATTGGAATTATTGTTAGAAGAGAAACTGAATGAAAATATAAATAACTGATATTCAAATTGTCATAAACCAACCTACAAGATGGCGGAATCAATGGCGCCTATAAAATGCTAAAAAATTATGAAAAATGAAATATTTTCGTTAAAATTTATGCCGAGAAGTTTTGAATATTTCTGATAAGTACAAGTTTCAGGAAGAAATTCCAGATGGCGGATCCAATATGGCGGCAATAAGATGATAAAGCTAACTTACAATTAAAATAAACGCATTAAACTAAAAAGGCTATTCCTAAGAATTATTTAAAAATTAGAGAAGGAACAAATTTTCTGAAATTTTCAAATATATCCAATATGGCTGCCATACATTAATTATCAATCATAAATATGCGATTCGGTCCTCCATTAATTTTGAACATAACCCTAAGTAGGTCATATTAATATTTATTTTTTATTTAAATCAAGAACTCTATACCTAACATAACCTAAGGCGAGTTTTACACTATGAACTTTAAACCTAACTTAGTTTAACTGTTTAATCCGTATTGTTTAAATAATATTAATACTCCAATTGAGTTGATAATTTTTTTAATTGTTGATTATCCTAAATACATATAAATAATAAAGTTCTTTATATTTTTATATTATATTAAACATATAGTATATTAAATATCATTTAAAAATTAAATATATTATTTATATAAATAGAGGACTGAATCGCATATTTATGATTGATAATTAATGTATGGCAGCCATATTGGATATATTTGAAAATTTTAGAAAATTTTATCCTTTTTAAATTTTTTAATAATTCTTAGGAAAAGCCTATCTAGTTTAATGCATTTAATTTAATTTTAAGTTAGTTTTATCATCTAATTGCCGCCATATTTGATCCGCCATCTTGAATTTCTTCCTGGAACTTAAAATTTAGTCTATTTTAACTTAAAAGTACTTATCAGAAATATTCTCGATATAAACATTAACAAAAATATTTAATTTTTCATAATTTTTTAGCATTTTATAGCCGCCATTTTGCAGGTTGGTTTATGACAATTTGGATATCAGATTCGTAATCAGCGACCCCAAAAACCCCCCGAGTAACAAGCTTTATGTAAATTGGATAAGAACAAAAAATGTTTTTTTGTAAGTTTTCTTAAGATTTAAATAAAAAATGGATATTTTGGCGATGCTCAATACTTTTGTTTAGCGTAATTAAAAAATCGACTATCACGTTTTTTTGAAATTAA
The DNA here is from genome assembly GCA_936432065.2 of Rutpela maculata. Lineage (NCBI taxonomy): Eukaryota > Metazoa > Arthropoda > Insecta > Coleoptera > Cerambycidae > Rutpela > Rutpela maculata. Next base: position 147,943,976 of record OW386285.2, on the reverse strand, counting down.
ATAACGAGTATTTAAAAAAAATTATCCCAATCGGTTGCGAAGTGCTCTAAATAATTTTGAATAAAAAAATTACGATTCGTGCCACTGTGTGCCGTATGAAATAGGTATTTACGTGACAATTATTTATATTTTCATTCAATTTCTCTTCTAACAATAACTCAAATTCATAAAATATTTATGTGTGTCCCATGTAAAGTTTGTATTCTTATATGTAATGTGCGTCGAATTTTATTTTGTTTTGGAAGTGTTGCACCAACTTTTTTCTAACGTAACTTTTATGAGTAATAGTGCATATAAAGTATTGCAACATATATTATTTCAGTGATTGTAAGTCATAGAGAACACGGAAATATTAATTATTATATTTTTTATTTATTTTTTAATGATGTGTGTAATTATTCAAAAAATTCAAAAAAAATATAAAATACACTCTTTGGGATTGCCTGAAACCTTCCGTTGGATTTACCTCTCTAGCTCAATTAGTTTTCAAGATATGTCTCTTTGAACGATAGTCATGCATGCGCTCATTTTTTTATCATATCTCAAGGTCAAAGCGGAGTACGGCGGCAAAACACATATAAATCGCGTTCATACATCAAGTCGATATTAAAACATAAGTTTCGATATAGGTTGCCATTTGGGGGCCGACTCGTCATGCTTATCAGGCTAAATAAACCCTTTTCCACCAGAAGCTCGATTTGAAATGAGAAATGGTGCCAATGTCCACACTTTTTAACCGACTTCTCAATTCGACCATGTATGTTGGAAATAAGATTTTCATTAAAAATTTGTAATAAAAAATTTAAATTTCGTTGGAATTGCATGGTAGTTAGGTATTTTATAAGTAGCCGACAAGGAATCAAAAGTTAAGAATTCAAAATGGTGAATCCAATATGGTTACGATAATTGCAAGATTTTTGCATATTTACATGAAATTTGACACATAGTGATTTCAGGATTCTCAGACGACGAGCTTAATGTTAAAGCTTAAAAAGTCACAATGACAAATATTTTACTGTGCAGAAGCTAAATAAAGAGGCCACTAAAAAATGTGAAGAAAGATTGAAAATCCTCCAAAAAAGAATGCTAAAAATGGTGAAATAATATTTCATCTTCGCTCAGTTAATTGAATCTTATTACCTAATATCGATATTCAATTGGTATAAAAATGAACAAAGAACAAAATCAAACATATTTTTAATCGACTTCAATATCGTCTTTTTTGAAGAAGGTTCAATTTTTGCTCCAAGTTATTGCTCGTAGCTTGAAGAATATAACAGATACTGAAAAAATCTAAGAGAACAAAGTAGATCATAACGAAGTACGTTGGAAGTTGTATTAATCAAAACAATTTTAGTATTCATAAGCGTATTGTAAGGGTGGGGAGGGGGTAAAAGTGACATCCTTTTAATTAACTGTGTAATTACTCGTCTCTTTTGTTAAACTTTTCAATATTGGCACATTTTGAAGTAGTTCCATCAGAGTTTAAAATTGTAATATAAATTAAAATATATAATCAGTATTTTATGAAGTTAATGTAAATTCGTCAAAACATTTGCATACGTGAAATTATTATGATATAGAAAAAATACAAGAAACCAAATTATAAGCCATAAAAAATATATAAAAGTGTAGCAACGTATCAATACTTTATACAGGTATTGAGAACAAACCGATCTATTTTTTTTTTAAATTTTTTTACTATTTTTTTTAATTTCTTGATCATTTTTCTTTATTATTGATCTTATCTAAATATATTTTTCGATAACGCATTAAAGGTTTATTTCTTATGTAACATAGCATTTTTCACTAATTTTATTTGTTCTAGAGTGAACCGTTATGAATCTATTGTACCATAATTGTTTTACAGGTTATAATAGACGCCATATCTTGAATTTCGCTTATAAGTAACCATATTAAAAAATGCTGATAAGTTGTTTCTTAACCCTATAATACTGAATTATTATATGAATCAATAATATGTACTTTAGCACATCCTCTGAGCGGATTTACATATCAGCCCCCACTAAAATGTCTGTTTCTTGTTCATTGATGAGTACTAAAGTAATGAGAAACAGAAATTTTAGACGTAACACTTTGATTTCCCGTGAAGAAACCTTTTCCAACGGGGACGGTTTCATCGCAACGTGTTTGAAATTGCAGCGAGGCTAATCTTTATTTTAGAATTTCGAATTATTGGCAATATTTTATCAAAGTAAACATGTGGTGTGCTGTTACTTTGGAATAATAATCCCATATTGTCTTAATAGGACCGTTAATCAGCACACATATCTGGATATGTTGAGATAATTTGTCTGCCGTGGTTTAATTGATTTACCTCTTGATTACCGGCAATTAATGTGTTTTCAACAGGATGGTTGTCTAGGCTATTATTCTAACATTGTTGTTAACTGGCCAAATCGCAAATTTGGAGATAATTAGATTGACAGAAATGGTCCAGTTTTCCAGCTTTATGGCCACCAAGCAGCCCTGACCTTTTATTTGTAGGGGCGTAAAAATATAGTTTCCAAGAAAAATTCACCTAATAATGTGGAAATATTAAAAAATCAGAAAAGATATGCTACTGCAGCCTTAACAATTCAAGAAATTCGTAACAGTTAAAAGAAGCTACGACATAGAATATAATTATGCGCTGAAAGGGATGGTGAGTTAATAGAATAGTTTGAAGTACTCTTGAATTAGTTTATTATTTTGTTCTATTTTCCGATCTTAAGACCACAGTGTCTTAATTAATATTCCAGTTTTAATTAGAGATTTGTCCGTTTTAAATTAATCGAAGTCTTCAACGCTTTGAGGAAACTTGAACCTAAATTAACTGCTGGGCCGGATGATATTCCGTCGTTCTTGATAAGATATGGTGCTACTATATTATAGTATCCACTGTCAATATTTTTTAACTTCCTGATATGTGGAAATACTCAAAAGTATGTTCAGTTTTCAAGAAGGGTCATAAAAACAATATTGCCAATTTCAGGCCTATATCGATAATATGCAATTTTTGCAAAGGTTCAGAAATTTTATTGCATGATACCATATATTCTAGTATTAAAAAACAGCTATCAGTACATCAGCACGATTTTGTAAAAGGGCGCTCCCCTACATCTAATCTAATATGTATAACTAAATCTATCTCCGAAGCAATCGATCAACGTAAATAATAAACAAATGGATGTAATATACACATATTTTTCGACACCCTCGATCACAATATATTGCTTCAAAAGATGTCTTGTTTCGGTTTCTCCCATTCTCTGTTGATATTTTTTCAATCTTATCTTCTAGGTAGAAAACAATATGTAGCTTAGCTGTAGCTGCAGGGTTTAGGTCTATAGAATACTTGATAACATCTGGAGTTCCGCAAGGATCAATTCTTGGGCCTTTGCTTTTTAATCTATTTATAAATGATATTGTGGAAATTATTTAAGTTTACTGCTTACTCTACGCTGACGACCTTATACTCTTTATGACTATTAGATCCATTGAGGATTGCAATCTATTATAGAATAGCCAATCCAACATATCCAATTGGTGTTTCCAAAATAAGTTTAACTTTAAAAATATATATTCATAAATGCAACGTTATGTCCTACACAACCAAGTTAGCACCTATTTAATTTAATTATAGTATAGATAATGCGGTTCTTCAAAGACTCGGGACTTTGAAGGATCTTGGAATAATTGTTGATCCAGATCTTTCCTTTGTACCTCATATAAATAACATGAAGCCTTTAGGACCACGGCCGCAACACCCATAAGGGCAAGTTGTGTGGCGCACGACGGCGTCATGGAACTAAAGACGCCGTATAGCGCCGAGAGTTTTGAAATTTAAAATTAAAAAATATATATAAACGTTTAGTTACAATATAGCATGAATCAGGGTTGGATTATCCAATAGATAAACTAGGCAATTGCCTAGTTTACGCGAGAGGGCGCACCAGCAGTTCAAAACTAACTAACTGCCGATGGGCGACGTTTATTACTATTGATCTATTGGAAAACAAAATGTACAACGAAATTATCTATTTATTTGATTATTCTATTTTGATAGAATTGTCGCATTCATTACTTCTGTTCTGTAGCAACATTTTACAGACTTATTTATAGGATTATATTATAGCGGTGTTCGCAAGCAAGAAGTCACGAAAAAGGATGTTTTCCAATATATTATATTTAATGTTTATATTTAATTTTAGTTCAGAGGAAAATATAATTTTTGGTAATAAAATATTTTTAATTGGTATTTTATATTTTTATGTTTTGCGCCCACGGAACCTACTTTTCGAAAACAATATAATTCTAAGTCAAATTTCTAACTTTTAATTTGAGGCTGTCTGACCTTGAAAAATTCGAAAATTTCCTCTATAGCGTATTTTGCGATTCCATAGCTGCGCCTGTAAATAAGAGGACGCAAATACTTCATTTGCCTAAAGGCGCGCCAATCCTTAATCCGACCCTGGCATGAATTGAAAAATTTTGGATTTTTATATTAAATTATTTAGCGTGATTTATTTGAGATACTTTTTTCCTCAACCTCCCTTTTCAACTGAATTCTAGAGATGCTACTGAATGGCACATGTTCGTATTTGCACTACCCCCATACCCATCAGTTGGTTTACCACAGCCAGATCTTTTAAGTTGATTTTCTATGGCCACAATGGAAAACAGGCGGGATTGTTCCCAAATATTTTTATATAACCTATTACATGAAAAGGTTGATTGTCAAGAATTTTTAAAAAAATTACAGTTTTATGTCTTAGACTTAAATACTCGAACCATGCGAACTTTTTATGTTCCTACTCCGTGCACCAACAGACTTAAATCTTGTCCTCTATTTTCAATGTGTCAAAATTACAACAAAAATTGTGATAAATTTGATATTTTCAACTGTAGTGCTACTTCCATAAAAAAATGCTAGAGACAGTAAAACTTTGTTTTTCTTTAGGTTCTGCCTTTATTTAGTTTTATTTATTTTTAATTTAATTTTATATTTGTCTTATATACATTATGTATATACAGTGTGTCCCACTTTTCACGGTAACACCTACCTAGCTCAGTTATTGGTTATCCAATTTCAACCCAATTTGAATCTTTATCAAATATCTCTAATATTTCTTTTTTGAATAAGACAAAACTATTTCAGTCAGTGGCGTGCATTTTTATTAAGGAAAACGGGTCGATTTTTCGAGAAATCATATTAGGCATTTTTTTTTGTTGAAAAACTAATGCAATATTATTGATCAGCATGCTGTAGAACCACTACATCCAGAATTTAACAATATTTTGATTTTTGGTTTTCGAATTACGATGCACTTAAAATTACTTATTTTAAACATTAAATAATCAATAAATTGGTAACGAAATTTTTCTCGAAAAAAAGTTTCTTCATTTTCTCTGTAAATTCACTTTTTCCACTATCCCATATTATCGAAATTTTCAAATTTCGAAGGCCACGAATTTTCATTGAAAAATTTTGGGTAATCAGACCTGTAAATTATTCGGGCTATAGGGATTACCGAATTTGAAGGTATTGATATAAGGTGGTAGAACAAATGAATTTAAAGAGAAAATGAAGAATGACTTTCTTTCGAAAAAAGATTCGTTACCAATTTATTGATTATTTAATGTTTAAAATAGGCAATTTTAAGTGGGCCGTAATTCGAAAACCAAAAATCAAAATGTAAAATTTTGAATATAGCACAGCATGCCGATCAATAATATTGCATTAGTTCTTCAACAAAAAATGCCTAATATGATTTCTCGAAAAATCGATCATTTTTTTCTTAACACGTTGACTGCCATCTCGGTCTATATGACCGAGGTTTTTATTGTCTATGAGGCCAACTCGATCCATAAAACCGAGTACTTATATTTGCCTTGTGGGCCGACTCGGTCTATAAGACCGAGTCATATTTTTGGGATCTCTGGATCTTCTGGATCTTTTCGGGATCTCGGAATCTCCCAGCGACTCGGTCCAGCACACTTCTATCGTTATAAATAGACCGAGATGGTGTAGTAAAGGACCGAGACCTTTTTTGACGTTTTTTTGGCAATTTTTTTTTCAAAATATTGTGTGTCAATTCATAGTGTATTTATTAGCCGATGATATTCATGGCCTGGGGGATATTTTATTTGGTTAAACCTTTGCTACCGGTTGGCGCCTTATGAGAAATTTGTCTTAACCCGTATGGCAGTCAGCGTGTTAATAAAAATGCACGCCAATGACTGAAATAAGTTTTGTTTTACTCAAAAAGGATATAGTAATGGTCTTTGATACCGATCCAAATTTGGTTGAAATTGGATGACTAATAACTGTAAATGGGTAGTACCTGTTGAGCAGTGTATGCTAAATAAATAAATAAATAAAAAATGTATATTGCCATTTCTTGTAAAACAGAAAATAAAAAATAATTTTTATTCTATTTTCCGACTTTAAGAACAACACCCTGTATTGACATTGAAGTTTTAATTACGGATGTATTCGTTTTAAATCAAGCAAACATTTTTAATTCCTTTTACATTTCTTTGTAAAATTAAATGTTAAAATTTTTTCCTTTCTATAAACAATTCAGGGACATACTCTATATGCAATAGTTATACTCTGGATTAGCTTAAGCGATTTCTATGAAATATTTCTCTAACTGCAAGGTATGACTCGTCGGTTGCCCCATAATAATTTCATCAAGCTATGTTTAGTGTAAGATCAGAATAAATTGAAAAGCAGATTTTTTTTAGTCGCAAATTGGCTGGTGATAAATTTCGTCGAAATTGCATTAAAATTGGTACGCCTTTTTTGAAAATGGTTCAATCTTTATTCATCCTTTTTCATGATATTCAAGTTTAACGTCTGTCCCCCATGTTGTTATTACCTTAGTCTTCTGGACATTCATTGTTAGTCCAATTTTTTCTGATGTCGTTTTTAGTTCACCTAGCATTTTTTGTAATTCTTCTATGTACTGCTTATTAAAATGGATATTTACGTAAAGACATAAATTGAAACATGACGACGAATAAATCAAGCTGTTTTTTTAAATTTCTTCAGATAACTAAAATTATTGCCATAGTTAAATGAATTAAAGAGATACAGATCGATTTCAATAAAGTGAGTCTTCAGTACCGTAATCCGTTAAGAAAAAAAATATTTGGACAGGTAAAATAACCAATTATTACAAACATCTATGGAATAATTTAATATTTACACATTTATCTTCATTTAATAAAATTCTTTTCAAGCTTTCTTTTAGTTCTTTTGCTGTGTTTTTGCAGTACCCTATTATTCGATTGGACAATATGTTTGTTAATTATTTCAAGTAACAATTCTACGTCTTACCAACGTTGCTATTAGCAACTCGACGTCGGTATTTGACGTAGTTACAACTGTATTTTAACCCATATGTGAGCTAATTTGGTTAATAAACGTAAAGTTGATTCTACTCCAGAATCCACCTAATTTTATATGAATATTATAGTAAGTCGATCTCCTTAAAGTGGACCACAGAAATTGGAATAGGGAATGTTACGGAACCCTAAATGTTACTTACCCATGATGTTTGTGCAAATAATGCGGTAAAGATTACTTACTCCAACTATTTATGAAAATGCATACTGTATTATGGTTCACATGGCATGGGATAACGTAATAGTATTAATAAAGTTTAAATACATGCAATTTAATAGATTTTGATACGCAAATTTCAACAGTCCTGTGAGTTCAGGATTTAAATGGAGAGGCCCTTCTTTGATAAATGTGGTTCCGACAGGACCACAAAGTGCAGGGGTACAAAAATAATGCAAATTTAAAAAATATTGTTAAACTTATTAATACAGACAAAATTATTGTGGATTATATAAAAAACATAACCTCTGTTTTGTATGAACCCGGTTTGAGAAATCATAACACATTCACGTAAAGCAACATAAACGCAAAAATTAAAACTAAAATATACAGCTGCTGACGACAGCTCAACATCGACCAATTAAGGAATACTGGCCCCACCATATTTGGTTAAGTATCGAAGTTTATTTAATTTATAGAAGCTTTCTAATCGTACCAAGTAAGAATAAGTTTTTGAAATATATATTTTCAGATTCTATATACTAAGTATGCGGTACTTATTATTTAATATTGGTTGCTCATATACGATATTAGATAGCAATTAAATAGACCACGCACCTTTCGTAGCAAATATCTCTCGACTTTCCTTCACCTTAAACCGTTGATTGCCCCCTTCGGGAAATGACCCATACGACGCCTATGATCGTTCTTTCGCCAATAATTAGTACTGTTTTGTGAAGTAATAAAATATTAGGTTTAATCAAAACAAGGAGTAATTTAAAACAATTCCGCCAATGAGGTTGGATATTAACTGAATCATAAAGCTTGCTTTATACTATACTTCAGATATAAAATATACGGATTTACGTAAAAGCACACATACAGGGTACCTTATTTTTATTGATCACAATTTCGGATGCAAACATAAGACAAGTTTTAGTCAAAAATTACTTGTTAACATGTGCTCCAAATCTCATTTCTGAGGAAAATCATATGATAAGTTTGCACAATATGAATTCTTTCTCATTTGATTTCGATTCTAATTATATCACTGTAGCGCTCTATTATTGCACAAAATTTTCTTTTTTCTATTGGCGTGACATACATACAAGTACGCTATTGCATTAAAAAAAAATCGGTAAAGGTATTTACCCAAAACTTCCCTCTCTGTTTATATTACTTTATTTATTCTTCTTACTAGCAACGTCTTGCCGGACGTTTCATGATATATAAATTATTCTATATTTTAATATTGTATATGTTTCACATTTTTGTTCCTAGACAGTTGTATTAACTGCATGTGAATTGTTATTGCGATCAGTCACATTTTTCTTTAATTTTTTTAGGGTGACCACCTGTATATTTTTCATATTTTTCTTCTTTGACAGTTGTGTTAACTGCATGTGAAATATTATCGTCCTCCGTCACATTTTTTGAATTTTTTCTTTGGGTAACCACCCTGCATATTTTGTTTTTCATATTTTTCTTCTTTGACGGTTGTGAAATATTATTCCTCACATTTTTTCATAATTTTTTTTAGGGTGACCACCTTTTACAATTTTTTATATCTCTCTATGACAGTTGTGGTCGTGTTAACTACATGCCAAATATTATCGTTCTCCGTCATATTTTTTCATTATCTTTTTAGGGTGTATAATGCTAACTATCCAAATTTGATTCATAGAATCTCGGCTAGTATTTTATAAGTTATTTTGTTGCCTGTCGGATGCTCAGTGGTTCCGGAGGGGTGGTGAATAAGGCCGATGTTAAATTTACAAATAGCTGCAGATCCACACTTGTGTGTATTTGTTAAATTAATTTACTTAGACTTTAGTGAGCTTGAAAAATTACAAATTAGTCAGGTTGACTTATAGTCTGTTTTCAATACAATAAGATAAGATAAGATAAGATATTATGGGCGCCAGCTGCTAATAAAAATTATTAACAACAAATTTTTTTAGAGTACTGAACTCAATGTTTGACATTAAAGTTTCAAATTCTCCCAGAAAAAATAAAACAAGAAAAATTTACAAAATTATTTATTAACAGAAGCATGAAAATATTAATAAAATATATACAAAAACTAGTTTAAAAAAAGAATGAACAAAATATGATATTTGACATGAATTTAAATGATGCAAATTATATATTACAATTGATCTATTAACTGAAGGTTAATAATCTAATAAATGATTAAAATAAATTTCAATTAGAGTCGAATGCAAAAATTGAATATACAAATTGAATGCAAAACTCGTTCGGCCGGCACACCGAATTTACATTTACAGAATAATTACTACTTGACTGATATTCTCCGTTTCAAAGACCTGGTAGGTTCAATTATGGTTAAATCGACACACAGACAGAATAGGATACCTTTCTACTGTATTGTAGTCCGGGGGAGGATGTATTAATCGTCCAGGTGGTAATGATAATGATTGTTCGATGTAGAACCTGTTGGTCCTGAGCTCAGGCTGACCTGGTTCCCAATTGACGAGAGATCCTCTGATTCCCAAGATGGCGGACTATCAGTATCGGGCTGCTGGTGTCGATAATCTTAGTTTTGGCCTTGTCTTCCAGAACCGTCTTCGGTTCATATAAACAACAAACATACCAGTCAAAACCAGATACAATAATAAAAAATATAAAGATATGCAAAATCTGAGGTTACTAGCCGAACGGTAAAATGAATAAGAAAAAGTTTAAACTGAAGATAGAAAAAATATGATTGCCACTAAAGGTGGTCTTGCCAAGAAATTATAAAAAAAGGTACTTTACTTCAACAATTTATTAATGACTTGAAATAAAAAGTGGTTAATTTTAAAGTACAATCTTCCCAAAATTGCAAAGAAATTAACTCTAAATACCTCAAGCTAGTATATTGACAATAGACAAAAAAATATATATATCGCGAAAATTATTCCAAAACCCTTTTTGGTGAATAAAATAAATGTATCTAGTAAACCCAGAATGGGTATGCTCCCAATACATATATAACTCAAAAAAACTATAATTAGAGAAAAATAATTCCGTATGAACTTAATCTAAATTAGACAAAAGATAATAAAAAATTAAGTAAATGAATATCTTGATTTTTACTTCCCGCTACGCATAATAACGTAATTTTCTATATAAAAGGAAAATAGAAAATGAGATAAAAAATATAATCAAATAGTTTCATTCCTGAACTATCAATCCAGAACAAAATTTTTAATCTGTTTTACCAGAGACTATTTGAAATAAGGCACATAATATAGTATGTAGATCAAATGTTATCAAACTTTATGTAACCCACAGTGATTAGTCAAAATAAGGAATCTAACATAATAAATCGAATTTAAACGAAGTTTATGTACTCAAGAGATAGGTATTACTTAAGGTAATGAATTTAATAATTAAAACCCGAATATTATCGAAGTAGGTAATCAATAGGTATTATTTAAGATAAGGAATTTAATAATTAAAAATCGAATTTTATCGAAGTGTGTGTAGCTTCAACAGGTATTATTTAAGGTAAGGAATTTAATAATTAAAAATCGAATTTTATCGAAGTGTGTGTAACTTCAACAGGTGAGCTCTCCCAACGACAGCAAATTTCTGCTAGATAATTGAAATAACGTCGGGGCATAAACCAGCATGGCTACAAAACCCTCTTTATTCCCACTTGAACAGGCATGTGGTTTGCAAATATGGCGAACGCCGCAATTACCAACACCAAGCCCAGTAAGCAAATATTAAATCTGAATTCATCCCAAAAGGAAATAAATCAATCAAATTGTAAATTAGGAAATTTTACTTGCTCTCAGCTTAGCTGATCCACCGACGTTACATTCCTTTAATACAATAAAAGATAATTAAAAGAATAGCTCATCTGAAGGTTACACACACACGCGACGCGATCTAAGATAATAACGCAAGTGTCCAGAAATTATCGGCACGTCTCCCCACCATCCTCGTCTTAACTTCCGCTCAGCGGCTTCAAGAACTGGAATCGGGGGTGTTCGATTCACTAATTTATTCTATATAACGGTTGTGACCTATATCGTTATAGGTGACCTCCCTGTATATTTTTTTTGTGACCACCTTGTATATATACATCATTGATTAAATATTTTGTTAATTTATACCCTACTACTTATTAGGGCTACAATTTTTACCAAAATTGATCTTCAAAACGTGTCGGGATTAGGATATACCCAGACCACCTAGCCTCAATAGAATTAAGTGCAAATAGTTAAAATATTATTTATTTCACGTGACTTTCATTTAATATCGTTCTGAAATCCATATTCTTGTACATTTAACACCATATTTAAATAACCACAAAGGTGTAACAAAAAAGTGAAATGGGCCACTTTAATTATTTTCTGTGCTATTTTCGAATATCGTATTGAAATTTCAAAAAATATATATACAGGGTATGTTTTTTACAGGAAAAGAAGAAACATACATTTTAGTGACTCCGGACCTGGATTTTTTTTCATGTCTTACATGTGCTTCTGAAGGATCCTATTAGCTGTACCAAATATGAATCCATTATATCATTCCCTGTCAAAGTAATGTCAAAAAGTAGTTTTTGGCCAAAAATTATAAAACAGCCTGTAGCTCCGTAGTGAAGGCCCAATGAAACATTTCTATGAGGCTCTCTCATGATGCAACACTCCTGTATATTTACGCGTCGAATTGAGAACCTCCTTTTTGTAAATATTTTTGGAGTGGGTTAAAAATAGTTGTACGTAGGGTTCTCATGGGAGACGATTGCAAGACGATTGTATTGTTTTCGATCTAACTAAACAAACCTTGAAAGTAATTTATGAGTAGGCATGTGAAATTATCAAAATGGTTCTATTTACATTATCCCGAGTTCAGTCGAGTAAACGGGCTTAGGCATTTACTAGCAAATCGGTGTAATGTGTTTATTAATACCATATCTAGTAACATATAGGCTAGCTAACAAAAATTTAATAGTCCAACCAATTGGGGATTTACTCGTACATTTTGAGTAGGATGCGATTTTATATTTTATTTTGTGGGGCGGGGGTTCAACATAAGTTTAAACTTGAGTTTTCGGCCCATTAGTTTTGGCCATTATCTTGAAAATAAGGGTGTAATTTTTTTAATATATCTTAAAAACTATAACTACCACAAAAAAAAACGTAAATATTACCTATAATTTTTATCAACAAAATTTTGTTGTAACTTCGATAATTACGAAGTTATAAGCAAAAATGAATGAAAATTTAGGGGACGAAAAAACTTCTATTGTTAACTTTTTTCTATTAATTTTATGAAAAAAATGCATCCTTGATTTTTTTATAGAGCATTTTACAACAAATAATTTGACCTAGTATTTTTTATATTTTGATTATTTTTAAGACTTTTTGCGCTGCCAATGGAGGAAGGTCAAAGGTAAGTGAGGTACATAGGCAGAAAAAAAAATTTCTACCTACCATTTATATTATTATACTTTATGTTTTTTATATTAACTTATTAATATATTTTTCATTAATAATATCATCTTATTTATAATTAATATACAGTGTGTGCACGGATGGGGTACAGCACTCTTGTAAACTTTCTTATTTTTGGTTTGTCCAGAAAAGGTAATTGTTTTGCTTGTCTTAGGAAGTCTTAAACTGTTGTCAAACTCAAGATATATTATACAGGGTATTTTAAAAATTAGAAAATATGAAATCGACTTTAAACAAACTACCTCTTTTTACATTTTTATTGAAAATTTTGTTTAATAAAGTTTTTTCAATCAAGAAGAAAAACTTAAATACGTTTATTTGAAAAATAAGAAAGTAACAATTTGTGTCCCCGGGCGGGGCACTTTTGTAAACTTTCCTATTTTTGATTTGCCGAGAAAAAGTACTTCTTTATAAAAATTTACACTGAGAGAAATCTGAGCCCAGATATGAGTAAAAAGCCATGGTTTTTTCAATTTAATAAATATTTAATATTGACTACAAAATTTATTGCTGCCAAATAATTATTTTGTTATAATAAGAATATCCCAAATATTGATTTAATTGACAAAACAAAATGATTTATTTGAGTCATATTTGTTTCTCCTAACTAAATTACTATATAAAAATAATAGATTTAATTGAGAATAATATATTTGTTTCTCAGAAACCAATATTACATTTATTTCCTATAAAGAAATATTTTAGCGCAGTTAATCATAATATATGTGAAATAAATATTTTTTTCTGGGAATTAGATATTTGTTTCTGACAATTAAATATTTAATAGACCACGGCGCCGGCGCGGAAGTCGTCATCATCATCTTATAGAATTAAAGATGGCTGATGCAATTACGGGCAGACCACAGTGATAAATTGTTAGTTGTGCGTTTTATTGTGAGTATTACGAGACCACACGGTGATATGTATGTATTACCAGAGTTATAATATAATGGATAATCAGGATATTGATAATTACATGACTGGGGCTTGGTATTCCTTCAGCAAACCTTTAAAGCATCAGGTAAGTTTTAAACATCATGTTAAAATAATCATTTAACTTTTAGGTATATAGTACAGTAACTTCGGAATAATGTCATATGAAACGGATTTAGTTCATTTTTGGCAACTTAATAGTAAATGCATCAAAGAAAAGTTTGTATATTATGCTGCGGCTTGCTAATTTATAGAGGGTGGATGTCACCCTGATTGAGGGGGTGGCAACTAAGAAAAAAATTAACAACATTGGAGCCGAAAGTAAATAATATGTTAAGAAGAAAGGGCTTTATGCAACTTTTCATAAAAATTTATAGTCTTTAAGTTATAAGGACTTGAAAACTGGGTTTTTGGCTTAAAAAAATTAAGATATTTCAAAACAATATTTGTTAAATAACTCGAAAAGTATTACATTGAACGAAAACATGTTACAGACAAATAGAAAGCTATACTTAATTAAGGATGAATTCTGTTTTTTCTAATTTCTATAGAGTTAATGGTTTCGGAGATCTGATGGAAGTATAAAGGTGGCGTCCGAACGTCTATAAAACGAAGTATTCAGTTTAAATGTTAAATATCTCAGAAACTTTATGGTATTTACGTTAAAAGCGCTAAGAACCAAAATGAAAGATTTGGCTTTCAAATGATTTTTATTCTATTCCTGTAGCATAAAAAACAAAAAGTTATACCAGAAACAATGTACTTTTTCAAATAAAAACGTTGCCATTTTGTTAATATATATAAGCAATCAGGATGAAGCTCGAGATCCATGTACCATGTAAAATAACCTAATATACTATATATATAGGTATTTGAGAAAATGAAAAATTCTAAATATTTTGTGTCGTATAATATATTCATTCCTGTTGTATTTTTATTGCGATGTGAATTTATGTTGTCTGAAAATCCATTAACAAATCTTCTGACGAAAAAATCTATTGTTTTGTTTGCTTTTGAATTTTGCAGGTTTTGACTTGTTCACTGAGAGAATAATTTAATTAACGCTAAAAAGTTATTTTTCTCCCAATTAAATGATTTATTTGTATTTGGCCAATTAAACATTTAATTGTAGTTAATAAGGCATTTATTAAAATGTGAAAACTGAATATTTAGTATTGTCAAATAAATTAAAATACTTATGAGTAACAAATATATGCATTCTGAATAATAAATATTTATTTCTCATAAATAAATATATGAAAAGATTTATTTATGAGAAATAAATATTTATTTTTCAGAATGCAATATTTGTTATTCATAAATATTTTCATTTATTAATATTTAATTTTCCCGTTTAAATAAATGCCTTACTATCCACAATTAAATATTTAATTGGCCAAATACAAATAAATCATTTAATTGGGAGAAACAAAAGCAAACTAAATTTTTTACATTTCTATTGACAACTTTATTTAGCAAAGCTTTTTCAATTACCTACTCAATGACTATTACTCGGCAAATCAAAACTAAGAAAGTTTACAAAAGTGCCCCGGGACACAAATTATTATTTTCTTATTCCGTATTTAAACTATTCTTCATAATTGAAAAAACTTTATTAAATAAAATTTTCAATGAAAATATAAAAAAGTTTGCTTGAAGCCGATTCCATTTTTTCAAATTTTAGAATACCCTGTATAAATTATCTTAAGTTTGACAGCTGTTTATTACTTCCTAAGACAAGCAAAACTTTTTATAAAGAATGATTTTTTTCCGGCAAATCAAAAATAAGAAAGTTTACAAGAGTGCTGTACCCCATCGGAGGATACACTGAATATTAATTATAAATAAGATGATATTATTAATGAAAAATATATTAATAAGTTAATATAAATAACATAAAATATAATAATATAAATGGTATGTAGGTAGAAATAAAGTAGGTACTAATAATTTTACCCATCGGAGGATACACTGAATATTAATTATAAATAAGATGATATTATTAATGAAAAATATATTAATAAGCTAATATAAATAACATAAAATATAATAATATAAATGGTATATAAGTAGAAATAAAGTACTAATAATTTTACCTATTAACGTCACTTACTTTTGACCTTTCTCCCTTTGCAGCGCTAAAAAACCTTTAAAAACAATCAAAATATAAAAAAGATAGTAGGTCAAATTATTTCTTATAAAATGCTCTATAAAAAAGCCATGATGTATATTTTTTCATAAAATTAATAGAAAAAAGTGATTAACAATAATAATTTTTCATCCCTATTTTTTTTTAATGCCTTATTTATATTAACGTCCTGGAAAAGTTTAGCTAACGCTACTCTACCACTCAACCAGGACGGCGAGATGAGATACGGTCACCAATCCAAGTGACGGACTCGCCGATCGAGGTCCAGTCACTGAAACCGGTACCGTATCTCACCTCACACCTCTTTGTATATTCACACCTCTTTGTTATAATGAAAACTATATATAAAACTGCCTTCTTCAATAGTTGACAGCACACAAAAGTTAAAAGAAGTAAAGGAGGCATAGTTTGAATTTCAAATTAAAAGCATTGAAAGATTGCGGTTGTGTGGCCTCCAATCTCGTCGGCTGTCAAATGGTGCACGCGCTCTATACGTCCATAAATCAAATATTATATAGGTTAGGTATTACCACGGTCAATAAACGATACGGTTACATCAATCAGCAGCTTTAGGGCGAGAGAGACGCGGGGGGCGGGAAATCGAATGAAAGAGACAGACATATCTGATTTCCGTGCAGAAGACAGAGACAGAGATTCCAGTAGAGTCTACAGCCTACGTCACCTGTAGACACTACAAGCATCTCTGTCTCTGTCTTTTGTACGGAAATCAGATATGTCTGTCTCTTTCATTCTATTTCCCGCCCCCCGTCTCTCTCGCCTTCAAGCTGCTGATTGAGACAACCGTATGGTTTAATGACCGTGAGGTATTACGGCATTATTCAAAATTGTTGATAAAGTTAGGTATTTTTCATATACTTTTGATAGTTATGAAAGCATATAAATATGTGTATGTGAATATTTGATTCTATTTTGTTTGTACTTAAAAGAAAAATTAAAGTGGGTATATAATACATTATTTTCATTTCATTTAGATTTTTTTTCTTTTCGTCAATTAGTTCATATTCTTACTATGCATGACGAAAATTTGCTAATACGAAATTTGCCGGTAAATTGTATATTGTATATTTGTTCATATGCTTTCTACACACTTAAAGGTATACACAATTCTGCTATGTATTTAAGCTTAGTCTGATGCGGAGTAATATATACTGTTGTCATATGAAATAGAATCATACCATACTAAGTACAAACTGCGTTATATGGGAGGCAACTCTAAGCGAGGACACCCTGTAGTATTAAAGGAAATATGAATCAACCTCGGTATTTACCACATAATTATGTTATTAGTCCTTCATTTTCACATTGATTATTATAAATATAAATGTTATTAAAATCGCAGATCTGAATCGAGGACGTTAACAATTATTGGAAAAGAGAATGTTATTGGCCTAGACTTTTGCTTATTAAATATTTGTCATATAATGGCGGAATAGTTGAACGATATTATCAGCGACATATAATTTTGATTCTAGCATTAATTTCCTTTCTTAGAGAATAATTTATATTCGCCCTTTATAGTTGTTGTTACCACATAAAAAGATATCTACTTTAAAACTGAGAAACTACACTCAGAGAAATTCGGTGTTTTAAAAAGCACAAGTAATCACTTGAATATAAATATATTGATGTACTGAATTCAAGTCGTCAAAACTCAACATATCAAGTTTGTATATTTTTACTTTTATATTGATTATTGAACAAATTATTGTTATAGACCCTTCAAAATATAGAGAATTTCCTTTCCTTTAATATTTAAAATGACTGTTTTACTTGCCTGACTATATTAATAACTCATCCATATAAACAAAAGTTGAACATTTACATATTAAAGAAACTCATTGATTTTGTGTATACGATAGTTAACATTTTTAAAGAACAGAACAGTTGAAACAAAGTTATATTATTTTTTCTGATAAATTCAACTGAACATTATGCAGTTGTTTTAAAAGGGTCAAATATTTAAATCATCATTAGGCACTTTTGTTTTGAAAACGCTTCATAAAACCATATGTTGCCTTTTTGAATTAACTGTAAACACTAATGAGGAAAAAATATATTTGATTTATTTTCAATCATTAGTGATTTTTTTAATTTTACAATGTTTTTTCTCTGAGTGTATATGCATTCTTGTTGCAGAGCTAGCTGGTAAAAAATATGAGGATAGTTAGTTGGAAAATATTTACTCTAAGATTTAGATAAAGGTGTAAAAGACATTTAGTTAAATATTTGTTTGGTTTGTCATACAGGGTGTGCCATTTCTTGAGAACAAATTGCTATCTCCTCTATGCCAGGAAGGCCGTTCAATTCGGTTGTTGACTAATTTTCAAAGATAATGAAATCTAGTAAAGTAGGTGTAGCGTATTCACTTACATACTATTGTCATGGATATAAAACAATAACAAAAATTTATTATTAAATATTTTTATATATACAAAATGTTAACATTAAATAAATCTTTAAACTTTGATTCTATATTTCTTGTTTTTTTTTTTAAATTTACTATTAAATATTTTTATATATACAAAATGTTAACATTAAATAAATATTTAAACTTTGATTCTACATTTTAATTATGGAAATATTTATTAAATATATCCATAGTAGGTTCCGTATATAATTCGGTAATATAAAGAACCTCGCAAAAAAGCATAAAGGACACCGACCGCTTTTGGTTAGTGTATATCGCCGGCGTTAGGTTGAGCAGTACACAGAACTGGACTTAAAATATATTTTCAGTCTCAAACAATGAATTAAAAAATTTGAATTCTCGTTCAATTCTGAAGTTGATTACACAATTCCTATACGTATAAAAAATGCCGGCGTTATTGACCTTTACCACACCGCCAAGGACGCCGACATTTTTTACACGCTTAAGAATTGTGTAATGAACTATACTAATAATAAATAGACAGTAATTACATGAAATACAATTAAATCCACGTTTTTATGCTCATCTTAGCCAAAAACTAGTGTTCTTTTAAGGACATAATTTTTAAAAATGAGTAATACGACGTCAGAACTATAAAATAAGTATGTTTACAAAAATGTACACAAACTTCAACGATACCAGTATTTCTTATTGCCAAGTAAGTTCGAACGAGGAGGTATAGGCATATCCCTTGCCAGGACAGGACGGTAACAGGATTGTTAATTAGGGAGTAAGAGGTTAAAAAAATAATAAATAAATGAATAAACCATCAGTTAAAACTAACTAAATATTCTACAAAATAACAACGTTATAAACTTCCTTATTAAAATAACGTAATAAAGTTTCAAAGTAAGAACTAAATAAAAAAAATTTTTAAAAAATAGTTAAAGTCAACAACAACGCAATATAAAAAAACATCAAATTAGTAAGAAAATTAATAGCATTTTTCTACAGTAAAATAAATAAAATAAAAACATTTCTTAAAATGATGAAAATAAAACATGTTTTAAACTTACCAGAAATAATAATAATACAGTAGCCCGTTACCAATAACCCTTATCAAAACAGAGAGCTTTATCTCAGGGAAACTATAGATTATGAAATTTTAAGAAACTTTTTCATACGACAAAAGTTCAAAAAACGATACGGGTGGCTGCAAACGACTTTCCGTCTGTAGAAAAAAATGTCGTAATTTTTATACCGCGGCGAGGCAGTTCTCGGTTAATTCTCGTTAAAAATGATGAACAAGACATGAATTCATTGAGAACTGCCATTTTTCATTGGCCTAAGTTCCAATAATATCAATCAAAGTTGTATCAAATTGGAGGATAAAATTATCAAAGCAGCGAGGCTAAAATTTTTTTCTATTTATAAAGTGGAGTGCATAAAATGATAAAAAAATGCGAACTTCCGTTTTCCGTAGAATGAAGTCGAATATACGTTCGGCGTGCTGACGCAGCGGCGCGCGGAGGAGAAAGAGAAGCCGGATGACTTCCTTGCCTATGGCAATGACATGGAGCGTATTCGAAGCCATGTAGCATTTCCAGCAGAAAGTATAGAATGCGTGTATACGTAAATAAAAGATGGCAGCTGCTGGGACCAAGGATGCTGCGTTGTCGTTATACAGAGATGGTATACTCCGTATAGTGCCAGTGCAGCATCCTCGGTCCGGGCAGCCCGTATCAGAGTCCCCTGGTGTGTATATGCGTGCTCCGGAATCGGAATGACGCGGCGGCGCGCGCACTATATGGAGAGGCCGGATGGCTTCGTTGCCTGGCAACGAGGTGAAGTGTACCCAACGAAGTGGAAGGGAAGACTGGAACGTAGGTATGAGCGATATTCATCGATATTTTATGTTCATCGACGATAAAGGGTAAAACTTCGATTTTTCCACATCGATGATGAACTGTATTAATTATCGGAACATCGGTGAATAAGGACCAATGATAAGAATCGATGGTAATCGGAAGTTGTCCAGTATTATTTATTGTATATTGAAAATTATTAACTATACAAATCGTACTTCCAGTAGAGTACCCCCCCTCATCAACTATTAGATATTCATCATTGTTGTCAACATGTTGAGATCGATGATAATCGGTTATCGATATTTCATTGTCGATGTCAACATCGAAACCAACATCGATGATTTATTAACATCGCTCATCACTACTGGAACGCCGGCGACGTTACGTGAAAATGAAACTCTATATTAGAGCAGTACGGATGCTGCGGAAGGGACTGCTAGTCTTGTCTAACACATTATAAATCGTAGTAAGGACTGTATTTGCAAATAGGACTGTGTTCGCTAAAATTAATATTATACATAATATAGCAAATAATAAATAATAAACCTGACAATTTTAATCCTTCGTTTATCATTACTGTATGTCCGGAACCTTGAAATTCAATTCCAATTCCATTTAAACAAATTCTCTGAGAGCTTGTGGTTTCAAACAACCTTAATTTGCTTTTTTTTTGTCGCAGCGGAAATCATTTTTCTTAAATGTGAACTGGGAAAAAGTTCAGTTCATATTTCTTTCGTATTCTTAATGATATTTGGAATAGCCTGAAGTGGAGAACTGCCTCGCCGCGATGACTTGATCAGTCCTCAAAATCAAGCAACATGTGAAATTAACCACTCGTAACTAAACTAGCAAAAAGTTCCGTTCGAATTTTCTTGTGGTCAAGAGACATCGAAACTATTCGATAATGAGCGGAACTGCCTCGCCGCAGTGACCAGAATTTTGACCGGTGGCTATTTGTTGCAACTCACACATTGCCACTGCCACTGTCATTGTCGTAAATGTACCCACGGAACGTTAAATGTAGACAGTAAATTAAATAAAATATAGAAAACTTTTCCGTTATTCGAATTCTTCGCAATTGTCACTGTCCCCTCACACGTCGATGATGAATTTATTTCCGCTATTTATAAAAATTTGGCCCAGCTTTCTGTAATCATCTTCATCTTTGATTACTTTGTGAATTGATTTTCTACAGTCATCTTAATTCGATGACTTTTTTGTCAAATTTAGGAAATATGTTTTTCCGACAAATTCGCCTTTTTAATTGGTCCCAAACCAGCTCTATCCGATTAAAAATACAAAAATAGGGAGGTAGTCTAAAACAGAGTCTATATTGCCTCGCGATGTTCTCGACAACTTATTTTTTTTTTCAAATGTTTTGGTACGCAATACTTCCAATAATTGCTTCTTCGTATAACATTCTTCAGTATTCTTTCTATAGAGATCGTGATTCATCAGAAAACTTTGTATATCTTCCTTATTTGATGAAGTATTTGGAATTTTTTCAATTAGTCTTGAATGATAAGATGCATTATCCATAACAATCACGCTGTTAGGTTTTAAATTTGGAATTAGCGTATGCTCAAACCATTCCTCAAATATAATAAATTCCATATTCTTGAGGTAATCAACGTTGCATTCGTCCATTTTTTCCACATATTTTCAGTCCATTTTCAACCCATTATGTGGTTTATTTCCACAGTGTGGAGCGTTCTTTCACGGATTAATTAAAAACCACTTCCTTACCCTTAATAGACTAGGCACGTTTTCAAAAAAGAATAATGCAAGAAGCAACAATTGGGGAAACAACGTTTTTAGGGTATTTCGACCCCACTGAATACGAATCTGCCTGTTGCCAAACCAAAATTTGGACCGGAAGTCCGGTATCCAAGATGGCGACCAAAACTCTGTTGCCCTATATCCCCTTTGTCCGTTGGCTTAAAATAATGATCTAAACGTCTGCTTAGAGGTTTTCTCGGGTGCCAAACACATTACAATGCTCAAAATTTACTTACCTTACGTTTGGAGTACATGGGTTCCAAGATAGTGCCCAAGATGGCCGCCGAAACTTTGTTACTTGGAAGTAAGCAAGGAAGCAAGAAGATAAGAAAACGACCGTTTCAAAGTTCAAACATTGTTTATTGCAAGATTGCAAAGAAGATAAAACAATCATTCAAGTGTTTTTAGGTTATGGCAAGGTTGCAAGGAAGATAAGAAATCAACAATTTAAAGACTTCAAACATTGTCAAGAGTGGTGGCACAACTTGGTGAAAGTCAGTCTATTCTTCTTGAAGGTGCACATTGTACTCAGGCACTGAGATAAATAATTACAGGCTATGATATCCGTACAGGCTTTGGGGACGAGCTTAAGAGTCATAAGGATGGGAATGTACTGGTCTTGGTAAAGCCTCCACCCATATGACTCAGGATCCATCACCACCGGTCTAGCATGATGAGCATTTTCCCACACGTTCACCTGAAACGTTTTTTAAATTGTCAGTGTCGAAAAGCCACTCATCATCCACACTTTAGAGCTGGTCATTTTGTCGAAGAGATGGATCAGCAGCAAACAGGTGTCGGAATCCCTGGCCATGACGACGATGTTGTCAGCATCGGAGTGGACAGCATTTAGTACAACGTGTGTGTCGGCCTCTTTATGTGTCGCAGCTAGGGCACTGACATCGGATTCGGGGTTGATCGATCGCACATACTCTTCATGTGTGAGCCCTCCAGATACAACGACTTCGACAGCCCCAAAGTCATGTTGAAGAAGTTCTTGAGAAAGGAAGCGGGCGAGGTCTGCCTTGTTTTCCCCCATTGCTAGAAAATTCTCCCAATCTTTTGGCAGTAGAACGGCGGCACTTGTGATGTCCCTTTTTACTGGAGCGGCTCTCCTGGTTCGTTTGCAGCGAGTCTCACTTTTAATTGACTTCGAACGATACCGGTTGAAAAGGATGTCGACTCTAGCATACGGTCTTCCAAGGTGAACTATCCTGTCGATGAAGATTGCAGCGAGGTTTCCGAAAGTAGTGGCGTTTGCTGGTTTTCCAATGCTGTTCACTAAAGCTTGACCGTCTATAATCAGTTGTGAAATGGCATTCCACGCCTTCAGTAACGAGTTTTACCACCGATGATGCCTTTTCAGACGATCTGAGGGTGCCATCCATTTCCGCCCACGATAAAGGTACCGGAAGAAACTCGTGTTTCAAAATGGAGGGCAAGTTAATTTGTCTGCCTACTTCGTAAGCTACAATGAGACGACGTAGAACATCGTCAGCCTCTACAGCCTTCTTCCGATCTTTAGTGTCCTTAACTTTAAAGAGATCTGAAAGGGTCAAAGCAGAGTTTTGCGGTATGGTAGCATGAAAATTTGTAACTTACACAATTTTGTTACCAAATTGTATTTTGGAAGGTGTAAAATATTACTTAAAAACACGTAATATACTCACAGTAGTACACATTCAACCATTAAAAACTATATATCTGACAGATTTTACACTCCAAATACAACAAGACACACGGAGCGCACGTAAACACAACAAAGTTTCTGTGGCCATCTTGGTCGCTATCTTGGAATCCATGCACTCCAAACTTTTTTGAGCATTGCAATGTATTTGGCATCCGAGAAAACCTCTAAGCAGACGTTTAGATCATTATTTTAAGCCAACGTACAAGGGAGATATAGGGCAACAGAGTTTTGGTCGCCATCTTGGATACCGGACTTCCGGTCCAAATTTCGGTTTGGCAACAGGCAGATTCGTATTCAGCGGAGTCGAAATACCCTAAAAACGTTATTTCCCCAATTGTTACATGAAATGCTTCTTGCACTTTATAGAGATGGATTTTCTACTTATGAGCCTAGTCTATAAACTTCATTTTATCACGATTATCTTTTTAACAATTATTTATTTTTGTAAACCTTAGTTTTACTGTTAAACAAGATAAACTATTTATTTCAACAGAAAGATTTAATAACACTTTTGTGTCTAAGAAACAGTTAGTCCACTCCTGATAGTCCACGTTGACTACATAGTTTATTCCAACCTATCGTCAATCGGCTAGAGCGATTTTCAAACAATTATATTAAGTGGAATTGGCCTACATTCTCGTTAGAAAATATGTATGACCATTTTTTGTGATGATAATAAAAGATGCCGAACACCTTTATGACCTTTTCTGTACAGTGGTAAAATAACCAACAAACATAAGAAACTGAAAGTGTTATGCGGTCGGTACCCTTTATTGTTTTTGTGAGATCTTTTATATCGCTGAATTGTATACGGAACCTACTACACCTTAGGCGTCTGACTACTTAGAGCTTCGATATTTTGTAATTAGTATGAGCTTTTCTCGCTTTTATGAGCCTTTATAATTTTCTTTTGCAGGGTAATTATTATACTCTTCGCAAAAACGAAGAGTATATTGTATTTGATCGGCACATTTCTAAAATCGTAAATATCGCTCGTAGAGAAAAAATTTTTATATCATTGTGTTAGTGAACGAATTCTGAACAACTTTCAAAATGTCCGTCTGTCCGTCTGTCCGTCCGTCTGTCCGTCCGTCTGTCCGTCCGTCTGTCCGTCCGTCTGTCCGTCCGTCACGTTTCTTGTAAGCACGATAACTTAAGAAAGAAAAGTCCGATTGTATTGAAATTTAGAAAATAAGTTAGTGTTAGCTAGAGGAAGAACCCTATTGTTTTTGAAGAAAATCAATCAGTAAATAAAAAAGTTATTAATTATTTAATTTAAAAAAAAAAATTTTTTTGTTAATTTTTGTGGCTTGTACTAAAATGGAAATCGCGAGATATTATTTCCATAACAAATTTTTTTTTGTATATGAAGTTTACTAATATTTCTAGAAGTGAAATATGTATGAATGTCGACAGATATATATTACAGACAATCAATTTTCCTAGCAACAGGTGGTGGCGCAGCGGCTAAAGCTTTTCGTTAAAATTCTGAAATAGCAATATGTAGTCTTTATAATACGATTAATACTGTTAAGTAATCGTAAAATTTAACATACATTTCTTGTAAGTCGTTGCCACAATATCCGGCCGTTGCGTCACTCTATCGTGCATAGTTCGCGAATTAGTGTGATGTAATGTATACATATGATTGTACACTGATATATGATTAAATAAATGACTTAACTAAAAAATTGAAATGTAACCATAGTTAAACAAAATAAAGAAATTTCAATTGGTAATTGGCAATTGGCAATCCAAGGGTCCCGTGTTCGAATCCCGCAGGTTGGATTTTTTTTTCATTTTTTTTTCATACAATTTTTTTCACAACAAAGTTTATATCACAAAATTTAGGATGTCCAAAAACTAACATTATTTACAAGAAAACTGCGAAGAGTATCCTATAGAATGTGTAACAATTATATATAAAAAGCTCAGTAAATTGGCGAAGAGTACGTTTTTAGCTTGTTTTGTTCTAAAATTATAATAAAACATAGCGCATAGCGTACTTTGTAATAGGTCTTCTGTCTACTGAGTAAGTATATTTAACTAGCTGAATAAATAAATACCTATATAAAACATGACCTGTGGTGTGTTATTATGACGGTTTATACGCAGGCCAGGCTTGGATTCGAAAATAAGCTGAGAGTGCTGCAGTCAAGAGAGAAAAGGGCCTTCACTACAAAGCTAGTGGGCTATTTTGATTTTGACAGCTACTCCAATGCATTCCTTAGTGTCTATTAAAATGGGGGGATCTAGTTTATGTACTGTGGCATGAGGTGCTGAAATATTTCACTTCCGACTACCGGCGCCAAATTTTACACATAACTTATACATGTACTGAACCTCGCAAATTCATCGAGATATACTTTCTCAGGCGTCCTGAGTGTCGCTGATGATGTCATCAAAATGGCAGTCACCACGCGACGTCTTGACTTCTGTAAGTTGTAATATATCAATAACCATTGTTTGGATTTTAATTTAGTCTCATTTTAAAGCTAATAAAACGTGCTTTCAGAAAGATCATATGAGTTTTTAGTTTAGATATCACGGTTTCCGTTCTATTTATTGCGCGCCAATAAATACTATTTTTATATCGATGGAACAACAGAGTCTCAAGAGTCTCAGTGCTTCTTTACATTAGTCATTATAGTTGCGTATTTACTAAAATGGCGTTACAAGATTTTCGGAACATAATTTGCTTATTTCAATATGTATTAAGTCTCGAGTGGCACAAAAATAGTGCCGCGAAAGCGCAAATTAAAACAAACAAAAGTTTTGCTTTTCTGAAGTATATATTATATAGAATTATACGCTATATCATTGAGATATAAAATAACCTTAATAATATTATCATATTGCAATATTGATAATAATAATAATAATGATAATATTAATAATAATAATGCCCTTATTAACTATGATTACATAATGTACATTAGATAACAGCTTTCTTTGAGAATTGCCTATCTAGTTATTATTTTTAATTTCAGTGTCTCATAATTTATGCTGATTTGCTATTTTGTATTTCCTTTGTTTAACTTTTGGCTGAAAATAAGTATAAATAGTAGTAATAGATTCTCGTACCTTCAGTTATAGCCGGAGACCGAGATCCTCGAAATATGCAAAATAAACGTGGCCTATGCAACTCGCGAACACACAAAAACTGAAGTCACATTCTTATGTAAAATGACCTGGAATTGCAAAATCGGAGAAAATTGCACTTTTCCACTTTTCTATGAAGTTCCGCGAAAATAAAACTTTTCATGTTTCTCATCCCATAACTTTGTTAATAACAATTAACTCGGCTTGAAAATTTGGACACGTATATTTTGAAATATGATGAATCAATTGCCGTACATAAGATTATACTGACGATAAAATATCTGGTAGAAAGAAAATATTTTCACCCGAGTTCACGTGAATTTTTCAGTAGCGACATTGAAAAAGTCTGTATTGAAAAAACTTTTTTATTATTGAAGATAAAGTACTAGTATAAGCAAGTGGAATGTAGTTTAAGGTCTGAATTAATTTTTGAAAAATATGAAGTTTGGTGGTCATAAAAGTGTAATAAGCTTGAGCGTTGTACGCGCTGCATTAAATTCTGAGTTCACCATGCACCAGACAGCGTAGAGAACATGAAATCACATGGTACGGCATTCGTTTTGAGATGTATTTATAAAGTAACATTGATAATATTATACTGGGTAATAAAATTCTGCAGTAGCACAGAATAAATACATTTTTATTAGGTTTGGTATTTTTGGCTGAACGAAATAGGCAGTTTTGTAAAAAAAATTGTATAACGAATTAGGAATAATTTTAGAAGCACATTCTCTAGTAATTTCTCTGTTATCAACTGCAGATTTACATAATCGATTATCTGTTTATAAGACTTTAGCAAGATGGTAGATGTCAGACTGTAAGTGACATGTGGAATTGTTCTATCCGTATCCGATGACTGAGATGTGCTCTCTTCTGGCACGTTCAACAATTTTATTATTTTTGCCGTTGAACCAACATTACTAGACAACTTTGAACCCCATAGAATTATTAGTAATTTATCTCCAAAATGTTACTTTAATTTGTTAGAAATTTCATCTCAATTTGGATTTGATTCAGTTCAATAGATGATGTATTTAATGGCTTCTGTATGAAGAAGGTGACGAATTTGAGCTATTGTTAAAATTTCTATCTCTACCAATAAAATTCATTCTAATTTTAATAAGACTTGCAAAAACAGGTCTTTAATTTGGAATATTAGCTTTGTTTTGTTTCTTTGAAGTATTAGTTTTTTTCAGAAAATATAACATACATAAATTGTGATATTTCAAATCATTTGCCGTCATGTTTATGCAACTGTCGCCGAATCTTTGAATTCTATATAATATTTCGTTGTCATTTAATTCCTTAGCTTTCCAAAAAATGTTGTTTTGCCGGTTAAATGACCCTACATACGGTTGCTTTCGGTTTCCTTTAATTTCTTTATTGCAAATAATACATTTTTTGTGTCCGTAGACACACGCAATCTGGTTTGTAATTTCGAAGTAGTGCCTTTATTGTCGGCATTTTTTATAGGAACATGATGTCTTGAAAAAAAAAAACCTTATTTTTCCAAATGAGCTCTCAATGCCACTGATATATTGTCCGATTTAAATGATGCCGAGTGTAATAGTTTTGTATGGTTTTCTTCTGTAATATTTTGAACAGTTTCTGAAGTTCTGCCTGACACACAATACACTGATCAGAGTCAATGTTGACCACAGATAGAGCTAAAAAATTATATTTAGGAATGTGCATATGTTTACAGTAAAAATTTCTCACCCGATCTCTTCATGTTATACCAATACTGTGAACAGGGCCGGTTTTGTGACTAGGCCTCATAGGCCTGGGCCTAGGGGTGCCACTTTGTGGGAGGCGCTACCGCTTTTCAAAAAAAAAAAATTTTTTCTTGGAGTTTTTGGATTTCTCCCCCCGCTCTTCAAAAAAATTTTTCCGGACAAAAAAAAGTTTTTGTCCCCTGACCATAAATTAATCGCAAGCGGGAGGGGGGCACAAAATTGACCTGGGCCTAGGGGTGATTTATATCTAAAACCGGCACTGACTGTGAATCATTAACCACTTGAAAATATCGAGAATATTATGTATTTTTTTTAATGAAATAATGCTTAAAATAATATATTTTTAAAAAAGTAACAGTAGTGAACTATAACACTCCTTACTCACATAGAACGTACTAAAATGAAGACTATCTGTTGCCCGATACGGTTAGGGATTGCGAGCCAGAGCGCCGCGCGTATGATTCATGTTACACGGTCTTTTTCTCACTTAATATACATTTTATGAAAAAAAACGCTCCAAATAAAAAACTTCCTCATTCCATTAGCTACAGCTTACTCGCTTACAGTATGCAGTTATTTTGAAAAATATAAAAGTTACCTCGATCAACACTTTATCGCTGTAAAGTATACAAAAGTGGTAACTCTTCCATTAATACTTATTTATTTTTCAGTCATATCAAAACATATATTGTTTTTGCATACACCGTTGGAAAGCCAAAGGTTTGAGTATTGCAGTACTAAAATAACAAATTTTTATAACAACGAATAACAGATATAGAGGAGTGGGAACATTAAAAATGCGAGAATAGTGATTTTCCTAAAAATTATGAAAAAGCGCAATTTATTCCAATTTCGCAATTCCAAAACTGTCTGTTTTTGTATGTTCGAGAGTTGCATAGCATGTGTCGAATTCAGGGGTCGGCTATTATCACACTCGCTTCATATTAAATGCGTTATATAAAATGTATATATTATTAAGCAATTAAGCTTTTAAAAAGTCAAAAATATAACAAGTGATATATAACATATATTCTCTCAACTATTCTCTTAAAACAATCAGGGCCAAAGTCAGGTAACTTGCCGCAATATGCGAATGCATATTTAATGATCGGTAAACACCTTCAGTATCTACCAGTCCATGAAATCAGTAGAGACAAGATGTTTTCGATCTGTTCCCGTTCTTCCACTTCTTTATTGTAGCAGACACAGTGTCCAGTTTTGTAGATGTTGACAAAATTAGTACATGGTAAACATGAAGGTCTTTCAAAGACGTTGACCAAGCTTTCGAATGGTACGCACTAACATGCCGCTTGATATGTCGCAAGACTCCAATTCCTTTTCAATTCTTCAGCGTTTTGTGGTGATAATGTACCATGCTTCAAGCTTTGCAAATACGATTAATGAGACGGATTCTCTTCAGTCAGTTTAATAGGCAGATTGAAAACATACCACCCACATGTCATCCTCGTCTACCACCTTTATGAGGAAATACTGCAATCCTTCGCTTGGAGGAACTGTCTTTAAGGTGGAGTAGATCAGCCAAATTCAAATCCTTGCCACTGGGGGTGGATAAATTTTGACACTTCAAGAACTAATAGCATGTATGCAGCAGATGTTGTTATGTCAAGATTGTGTGCTTGTGGAGGTTCAAGGAAATTAAGGTTTCAGGCACATTTTTCTACAAGCAAAATTTAATTATACAACAATTTTGTTGCATTGCTATTTTATAAATATAATAAAATAAGCAATAAAACAAAATTGTTGTAGAAATGACAATTATAAAACAGATTTGTTTATTGGGAAAATATATGTTTATGATAATAATGAAAATACGTAAAAAGTGTGAAAAAAGTAACATTACTTCACACTTTTGTATAGGATCTAAGAGTGCATTGAAAACAATTGAAGTTGCTTCACGATATTCGATTTAGAAACGTCAAATTATGGATTTGTGTTTTGACGTTTAATTTTGAAATTTGTTTGTTTAGATATGGAAATTAAGGACACGTAGAAAAAATATTGTATGATACTCATGCATAAAGTGCCTTTTTTAACTCATGAGTTTGCTGGACTCACCAACGGCTCGTGTGTCAAACTTCCCATTCGCGAAAAAAGTACTACTTTATGTACTTGTTGCATAAGTTACTATTTTCTGTCCTTTCATGTTAGTAAAGAGCTAGCTCATGTCATGTGTACTGTCTTATGTCCCCTGAGTTTGATTGTGAGGCCTTGTTACATACTCATAGATGTCTTTGAAAAAAATCGTCGTTTGGCCGCCATATTGAAAATTTTGCTAAATTTTGTTTTAACGTATCTCCGTAACCAATGGTCCAATTTTAATTATCTTTTTTTCGTTCTACTCATTAAAAGGTAAACATATATTGTCCTTATATATTTTTTTGATAACTCTTGGTTTTGCAATAAAGGATGGTTTCCAAAAAAAAAAAGTTTTTGGCGTAGTTTATATAAAAATAGGGGAAAATAGTTAAAATGGACTTTATTTACCAATAAATGAAGCTTCAAGTATATAGAATGAAGTAGACACTTCTTGAAACTATAATATGGTACATGAAATAAATATAATTATATACGTATTTTGAAATTAACATTTCAACAGGAATATTGATAAGAGTTTTTGCACTGGTCCATATCGTTTTCTTTGTATTTGCAAAAGTCACAGCACATGATTTTCAAGTTTCTACAGGGGCACTCATTTTCTCTAAAGCACTTCTGGCAATTACAGGTTTTGGGAAAGTTTTCAAGTTCCGATGGATCCTCTGTCTCTTATGGAATTAAGGTTCCTTCCATTTTCGTGAAACCGTTGTCCAAGAGATTGAGCTTTGCGGTCACCTTAAGGTGGGAATCCATTTGTAACATTGGAAGTAGCTTCTTTTTATCTAAAGGCGAACAGATCTGGATGTACGAGCCAAATCTTGGATGTTCAGTACTTTCTTCTGATGGTATTGATGGAAACGCGATACATCCATTGTACGTAAGTTTGAACTACGTACACGAATCAAAAACTCTTCAGTTCTCTTTTCCATGTCCTCATTAAGTGGTTGTTTACCAAAATCGAATAAAAGATCTTCAGTACAAGATACTGCTGCCCCCAAAGCTGCCAACTGATTTTGCTTGTGGTGTCACAGCCTGTTAGAGAATGAATAGCCGGTAAAGGCCATGGCAGGTTAAGATAAGTGTCCGTGCCTTTGGAACCTTTTTGCGTGTGGTTCCTTCCAGGGATGTATCTTTGCGAAAGATACTACCACAAAAAGTTTTGACCTCAAAAACTTCATATCTGGGAAAATTTTTTTTTTCGAAAATCCGAAAAAAAATTTTTTTTCTTAATCAAGTGAACCAATTTGTTTGTATTTCACATATATTGTAAATATACTCAAGACAATTTATTATTGATATTTTCATGAAATCTTTTCATGAAGAAAACAAAAATTGATGCTTTTGAATTTTGTGAAAAATGTATATACGTACTTACACGTTAGCGACCACCTCTATTTTTTTTACTAATTATACACCATACAATAAGCTATAACATATATTTTTTACAAAACTCTATCGAAGGGGTAACGTAGTCAAATTGGCAAAGATAATGTTACGTGCTTACCCCCCCTGTATCGTGGGTTCGGAAATTATAACACCAGGGTAACACTAAACAATAATATATTTACTTACGTACTAATTACAACAGATAAAGAAAAAGAGTATAAATTGGTTAGAAACTCGACATATTAATAAATATGTATATAAATGACCAACAACTGCTTGGATTATACGTATTGAAAATTTGTTTGAGCAGCCTACGTATTTTTTTGAGATAACGAGATGTATTTTTCACAATACATACATTTTCTACAAAGCTCCATCGAAATGGTAATACATAAAAAAATTATGTGTTTAATAATAAGAATACATAATAAAAAAACATGTTATGCTAATGATATATGATAATTTTAGTCGTCTTCATCACTGTCCTCATTTATTGTAACACTGGTATCTTCTGCGAATAATTCAGTTTTATTGATGATTTCGGAATATCGTCTACCTTGCATATGATAAATCCATCTCTAAGTAACAGAAAACTAATTTATTTTTTTTAACTTAAACATGAATTTATCATAATGCAAGGTTTCGCGACGATATTCCGAAACCATCAGTAAAACTGTTCTCCGAAGATATCAGTGATACAATAAATGAGGACAGTGATGAAGACAACTAATATTATCATATATCATTAGCATACCATGTTTTTTTATTGTGTATCCTTATTATTAAACACATAATTTTTTTATGTATTACCGTTTTGATGGAGCTTTGTAGAAAAAATATGTATTGTGAAAAATACATCTCGTTATTTCAAAAAAATACGTAGGCTGCTCCAAAAAATTTTCAATACATGTAATCCAAGCAGTTGTTGTTCATTTATATATTTATTAATATATCGAATTTCTAACCAATTTATACTCTTTTTCTTTATTTGTTGTAATTAGTGCGTACGTAAATATATTGTTGTTTAGTGTTACCCTGGTGTTATAATTTCCGAACCCACGATACAGGGTGTTTACTAAAGGGGGTGACAGCACGTAACATTATCTTTGCCAATTTGACTACGTTACCTTCGATAGAGTTTTGTAAAAAATATATGTTATAGCTTATTGTATGGTGTATAATTAGTAAAAAAATAGAGGTGGTCGCTAACGGGTAAGTACGTATATAATTTTTCGAAAAATTCAAAAGCATCAATTTTTGTTTTCTTCATGAAAAGATTTCATGAAAATATCAGTAATAAATTGTCTTGAGTATATTTACAATATATGTGAAATACAAACAAATTGGTTCACTTGATTAAGAAAAAAAATTTTTTTTTGGATTTTCAAAAAAAATTTTGTTCCCAGATATTATGAAGTTTTTGAGGTCAAAACTTTTTGTGGTAGTATCTTACGCAAAGATACATCACTGGAAGGAACCACACGCAAAAAGGTTACAAATGCACGGATACTTATCTTAACCTGCCATGGCCTTTGTCAAGGCAGCGTGTGGTACTTTATTTCCAGTAATAAGGAAGTGAAGTGGATGTTTTTCTTATTCCAAAGGCACCAAGTTTTTCCACTTATCTTGGTAACGATAAAGTGCGTTAACTAATACATCAGTATCAGTAGAACAGATAACTACGTGGTTCGCACTTGAAGAGCAACATGGGTTATGATCCTGTCATCTGCTTCTTAACGACCAGATGCCAAACCCAGCTCTTCTTTATTGACTCTATTTCTTGTAGTAAAGAATGTAGGCTGTTTTTTCTTGGGTACTTCACCCAAATAAATAACAAAGGAGCTTTTAGCAGAGGTTTCTTTAATATCCAGTCAATAAAGCATCACTGCAACAATTTTTAGGCAAAGCCCAGTAAGCGTCGGTATTTACAGGGAGCAGTGTGCAGTCACTTGGTGCTCCGTATTCCACTGGTTGTTTCTTTGAACCCTTTTAAACTATTTTCCTTATAATGTTGAAAATAATGTCTACGCGCTCGCTTTCGTTACAAGCTTGGTAGATACTTTTCTAGAGGTTATCTGCGTACTCTCCATATGTCTTTAACTTCGCAGATTTAAAGTCTACAACAGTTGCTTTACAAGTAGACTGAAGAGTTTCAGTAATTGGTGCGTTTTTAACCTTTTCCGGACTAGTGGTTATCCTGTGGAACCACCTTATGTACGCAAAAATGAACCTAAAACAAATAATGAATTAATGAAATTATGTGAATTTTGTGAC
The DNA here is from genome assembly GCA_936432065.2 of Rutpela maculata. Classification (NCBI taxonomy): domain Eukaryota; kingdom Metazoa; phylum Arthropoda; class Insecta; order Coleoptera; family Cerambycidae; genus Rutpela; species Rutpela maculata. Next base: position 147,909,511 of record OW386285.2, on the reverse strand, counting down.
AAAAAAAATGTACGTCTTTTTCTCATTATTTGAAATAATGTTTTGTCAACTGTTGTTTGATCTTATGTATTCGGTAGAACAATGATGTCTGAGGGGTACGCAGCACTGTAGATCCACTAGTAAAACATATTTGAATCCCGAACTGTCCATTGGAAAAAAATTGGATAATGATAGTAGTACTGGTAGACAATACCTTCAACATGCATTTTTTTCCACTTCAGATAAGAAATCTCTTGTCGCTTTTTATCTGCCCTGAATGGATTAACTTGGATTCAAGTTGGTGCGCTAGCTGGAATTTGTCATATTTTGTTAAGAATTAATTTCTTGTCAAAAACGGGAACGTAGTGGTTAGTTCATAAGTCAAAAGGTAGCTTATGTCATATCCTCGGCACCTTGCAATGACAATTAATCGCAGAGAGTGGTCAGTTTCTCTTTCCACTTTAACCTCACCAGGATTCAATGTTTTTGCAGATTTTCTAGACTTTTGACAGGTTGCATTACACCGAGTGACTTTTTCTTAAACCTTTCGTTTATCAAAAAAAGGATAAAGACAATTTGTTTGCCTTTTAAGTTTACGAAGATAATATGTCAAAACAAAATTTAGCAAATTTTTCAATATAGCGGCCAAACGGCCATAATTTGGACCACGCGACCAATTTTTTTAACACTCCTATAGGTATGTAATAATAGTCTAAGAGCCAGACCCAAAAAAATTCTCTGAATTTACTAAGCCTGTTTTTTGTCAGTTTTTGTCAGTTGATTACAGTAGCTGTGTACACAAACATACTTCGGTCAGTCAAGCGAAATCGAGAACAGGTGTCTCAGGGGCGCTATCCGTCATAATTACGGAGGTAAATGAATTTACTAAGGCTGAAAATCGTTATGCTAATTATATATTGCATATAAATAACAGTTATGTCAGTCAGTCAGTTTAATGTGGGGACGGAGCTGGTCAGTCAGCCCCAATGTATGTACAATAAATAAATAACGTGCAATTCATTTACTAAACTTCAAAATGTTTGTGAAGGTATTAAACGCTATGTTAATCATATATAAAATGGCCAGCCAACCATTTTGTGGGACAACGCCCGTCAGTCAGTGAAATAAAGAAAAAAAATTCTGGTATGCAAACAATATTGTCGGCAAACTACATTGCCATTGATTTTACGTAAAAAAATATTTTTTATTGTATATAATTACAGAAGTTGTATTTATTTTTTAGATTCCCAATCCGAAACTCAATCGGAAACGTCAGAGCTTAACATTTCTGATCATGAGAGCGAAATTGACGAATTTGATGATTGGGAGGAATAATTTGATTACAATAAATTAAATATTGTAATACTGTTATTTGTAATACATATTTTGTACTCATATAATCAAAATCAATTTATTGGTGCTATTAACAAATTTGTTTTGCACAAGTCAATCAATGGAAAAATTTTTCAGGTATACAAAAATGTACGTAATGTAAATATGATACATACAATAAAAGTTTATAATTTAAAATACATATATATACATATAAATGCATATACATACACACACACATAGATTACACATATATAAAAACAATTATAATACATTAATTATACCTATCACGTAGGTATAATAGTAAAATACATAGTAAAATTATTTGATCTCCGTCAACTTTGATGTTAAATTTTAAGGATTCATCTATACTCTAGAAGGCTTCCTTTATTAAAAATTGTTTCAGCAGCTGCTTATATCTCTCCTCTGGTAAGACTTTTATCCAGCCGAGAATTTTGTTATAAAAATTGGGGCCGTGACAATTAAAACCACAGTCACTAGATTTTAATCTCTTAAAATCAGTTGCAATATTATCTAGATTCCTTGTATTGTAGTTATGAATTTCCTCTTGTTTCTAATAAGAGTGTGTTTTTATAGACATATACTAAGCAATGAAATATGTAAAGTGAGAGGAATATTAGAATGTGCAGTTCAAAAATTTTTTGCCTTCCGTCATTTCTAGATCCCAAGTTTGTGATTATTCTAACCGTTTTTTTTTATATTTTATATTTTACAAATATTTCATTGATTTTTCTTGTAATAGTTGTAATAGTGTTGTAATAGTCTTTTTATAATAATAATACATGTTAAATATAATTTTTTAAGTGCATACATTTTCAATATTTCTTTCATAATGGTCTATTCAATGTAATTAGAAAAAATTTAACATTGCTGTCAATTACACTTTAAAGTAAAGTTAGTTAATAGTTCGTTAAGTGATAATAAGGAAAAGAGTGAGCCGCCGCCTGGCACGCCGATCGCGCGCGCGAAATTTTTTTGTTTTGTTTAGCTGACTGACGGGCGTTGTGCCACAAAATGGTTGACTGACCATTTTATATATGATTACTAGAGCGTTTAATACCTTCACAAACATTTTGAAGTTTAGTAAATGAATTGCATATTTATTTTTTGTACATACAGTGCGGCTGACTGACCAGCTCCGTCCCCACATTAAACTGACTGACTGACATAACTGTTATTTATATACAATATATAATTTGCATAACGATTTTCAGCCTTAGTAAATTCATTTTATTACCTCCGTAATTATGACACCTTTGATAGTGTACCTGAGACACCTGTTCTCGATTTCGCTTGACTGACCGACCCACACAGCACAGAATATTTTCAGAATATTCTAACTAAGTGACAATATTCTGTAAACAGAATATTTACCTGAAATATTCCTAGAACCTCCATAAATATTTATATCTAGTTTAGAATATTCATGAAATATTTTTGATCAAATATTTCTGTAATATTTTAAAAGAACGTTCGTGGTACGTTCCACAAAAAAATACTGTACTGCAAAATTTTGATGCGATACCTATATAACAGTGGTTAATATTTTTAACTATCATTATAATTATTTTGGTATACTATATAAATACAAATATTTATTTAAGTACCTATTTGTTTCTCAGAAATAATGATATCTTAATTTATGTCTTTTTTTGTAATATACGACTAAGAGTTTGCAAAGATTCGACAGTTTATTTGTGTAGATATCGAGCTCTTTTAAGAATAAAATTAGATTAAAATGTATTAAAAAGCAAAATCTAGCCGTTGCGTGTTCCAACTATAAAGTTTTTAAATAAATACCCCCATAGAGGTTAGTGGTCGAGTGAGTTAAGGCGTTGTCCTAACCCCCCTCGTTAACCGTTAAGCCGAGCCGGACCTGCCCCGTCCAACCTCACATTCACCATGGTACTACGTGCCATGGTTGTTTGGTTGGCTCCGGGCCAGGATCCGGTAAGGCATATAGTTGTACTTAAATGAAGAATAATATATATTTTTGCTTTTGTTTTTTGCGTTGTCCTACAAGTCACGAGATCGGCGGTTCGACCCCTGCTCAGTCCGTTTTTTTTTTTTTCGTTAAAATAATTGCGAAAATTTTTTTATGCCTTTTTAAGGGTAATAATTGCTTATCCTATCATCTTTCTTAAACTTTATCTTTAATTCCTTCTTTCCTTTTCTATTTGTTCGTTTTTATGCTTCTGTTGTTTTTATTTTTTGGTCTTTTTGTCATTTTGTTCGTAAATTCTTTTTAGGCCGAGAAAATTCTTGAAAATTATAATATTTTAAACGATACTCTTTTACATTATCATATCTTCCTGGAGGCAGGGAGACCACTAGGGCGACAGTTCTAGTACGGGTTTTTTCGTTTAGCTTTTTACCCGAGTCAACAACCCAAATTTTGTAAGTGCTTTGCCAAATGTTGTGTTATTTTTAATTAGTTTTAGGTCTCTGCGTAGACAGCAATTTTTAATATTATTATTAGTTTTTAAGTTTGTTTATAAAATACAGGAGAGCTAATCCCCCCCGTTAACCGTTAAAGCCGAACCGGACCTGCCCCGTCCCACCTTCACCACAGCACCACGTGCCGTGTTTGTTTAGTTGGCTCCGGGCCAGAATTCGGCAAGGCACATAGTTGTACTAAACTTAAGGATAAAATCTGTTTTGTTTGTTTGTTTGTTTGTTTGTTGTCCTACAAGTCACAAGATCGGCGGTTCGAGCCCTGCTCAGTCCGTTTTTTTTTTTTGCTAAAATAATTGCGAAAAAATATTTACGTCTTTTTAAGGGTAATAATTGCTTATAAAATCGATATACGAATATATTTTTTCCAATTTTAGGTCTGTTTAGATAATTAAATATTGTAGATGACGATATTATATTTTTACCGTTTTTTCTCCAATACGTTTCCTAGGTTTGTATAAGTACCTCAGCTATAAAATCTTAAAACGGTTGACTCCTGACTTTCCCCCCCACCGCTCATCAAATTTGAGATGAGAAAAAATTTTGTTTCGGATTCAACTATATTTATAGTCTTTAAGTAGGTAGTAGCATATGTAACTTCAGTGTCCGAGTGAGTTAAACCGTTGACTTACAAAACAGAAGGTTGGACGTGCTGCGGTTCGACCCCTACCGACGGCAATTGGTAAAGGTAAGTAAAATAAAATGGATTTAATAATTTAATAAACAAAATATAATTTACAGGCAAACCTTGTGAGAAAAAATTGGAGTGTTGGTAAACAATATTAGATAATTAGATGTTAATGTAAATAAAATATACGGATGGCTAACAAACAAATTCTTAGGACAATACTTATTTATGCATTAATTACTCCATTTTTATCAAATAGACTACTAACTAGCCACGTCATTTTCACGTGCCTTTGCTACCTGGGAAAACATACCTGAGACGTTCTAGGAACATTTAAAAGACTCCATTTTGTAATGTGCATGGCACATTCTATGGTATTGATTTTCATGTTTTGAGAACATTCTCAGAATATTCAAACGTTCCGAGCAAACATTATGTGCACATTCTTAGAATATTTCTGTGCTGTGTGGGGAAGTATGTTTGTGTACACAACTACTGTAATCAACTGGCAAAAAAACAGACTTAGTAAATTCAGAGAATTTTTTTGGGGCTGGCTCTCCGTCTATAAGGTCCCACAATCAAAATTAGGGGACATAAAGTGTACACGTGACATGAGCTAGCTTCTGGACTATGTTAATTGTTAATGTAAAGGTTTTTATACTATTGTATATTCATGCTTTTTTCTCTGACCGTTAAAAAAACTGTACTTTTTTCATTATTTTTAGCCGGATCCATGAGTGCATTGAAAACAATTGAAGTTGTCTCATGATCTTTGCTTTAGAAACGTCAAATTATGAATTAGTGTTTTGGCGTTTAAGTCAATTTTAAAATTTATTTGTCTAAATATGGAACTGGAGGACAGCCATAGAAAAAATATTGTATGAAATTCATGTATAAAGTGCATTTTTTCAATCATAGGATTGCTGCACTCCCTAAGGCTCGTGCGTCAAATTTCCCATTCCTGCAAAAGGTGCCACTGTATGCCCTTGTTGCATAAATTACTATTTATATCATCTGTAAAACTGTATAAATGTATAGATCCATTTGCAAAAATGGTTGTCCAACTTTCAGACATACAAACCAACAAACCCACAAATATTTAAAATGTTTTAGTTCGTAGGAAACTAACACGAATCGTTTTACCAATGATTGTTTTGCGGTGCATACTAACTACTTTATAAAGTAAATATTTAATCACACATGTTTAACCTGACTATATCTTTAAAGGTTCATGGTCAGGCAATCAACTAGAAATATTCTAGTAGTTATTTACTGTAAAACTTCTTTCACAATCTGTTTAATAAATAGTGTCGTTTGATCGAAATGACGTTATTAACATCTACTAAATTAAGCATCCACATTGTTTACTTATTCTCTCACCTTTCAAATTATCCAAGCCTTCAGGCGACTACGAATTGCACAACGGAGAAAGTTTATAGTTTTGTTATTAGTGCTACAGAAAATCATATTGGCTGAACATATTGTTGTCTGCCTTGTTATATAAATTATAATTGATCGGGTCATTCATAAAATGAGTGTTTATGTAGGAATATCAATTTTGTTTTTAGTTATCCTTTTAACCAGTGCATATGATCCAAATGATCCTGAACTCAGTTCCGTTCTTCCTCCAAAGGGTACATTCGAGGCATTTTATCCCAGAGGACAAGAAACCGGATCGTCGAGAGCAGCCCATTCTCATGGCAGTTTTTACAAACATAGAAATCCAGCACTTGTAGACGCAAAAAATGCAGCTGCGTACGGTTTTCGATTCGATGGTGGAAGACGATTTAATTATGAGTAACTGTACTTTTAGCAGTTTAGCAATTTTTATATTATACTTTATTTAAAGAAAAGTAATAATAAAACGTTTTAACTTAATTTGTTTTTATTGTTTTATTTCGATTTGGTTCATAGTTGTAAAATGCAGATAAAGGTGAAACATGGGTTACTGTTTGTTACCATCAAGTATAGGCAGTCGGATAGGCGATACATTGAATTGTTGGTCACATATCTCTCAGTAGAATGTGTGTTGCAAATTACCAGTAATTTTCTGAGAATAAAAATATTACATAAATATATGTATATTTTTATACTCTAAGGTAATTTTAGATAAAGGACAATGTTAAAAATAACTGATCTTTGACCCCCATCGTGGAATGCATAAGACCCAGAGAAAATGGTTGGAAAAGGCTCAAAATTAATAAAAATATGTCTTCGCGGTATCAAAAGGCTGGGAAAATTTCTATTTCACACATAAGAACATAAAAACAACCCCTAAAATTGCTATGAAAAATAGCTTATAGTGAATGTGAAAATTATATTTATTTTATGATAACTATTAAGTTTCGATTCAATAGAGATAATAAAAGGGAAAAACTACCCCTATTAACACCATATTCAGGAGGTGGAACGCCATACACAGCATATAATATTAAAAAAAATAGGTGATTAAGATTAAGGTGATTAAAAAAGCTCTGAATGTAAAAAGGATCGCCTCCTCGTGGTGCATTCTGGAAAACACAGTACTTACTCAGAAGTACCTTTACATGGAACAATATAGCAAAGAATAAACTAATATCATTTTCAACCCCTTACAGTGACTAATATCTATCTATTAAATGCAGACATAAGAACCAATAGAAACCTTTCATTTTATTTTAATTTGCTCTGTAAATATTCTGTAACTAGATGCTGTTCTGACATATCTAAACGACGGCAGTTTTTCTTTATAATAATAATGGATTTATAAGTATACTATTAAGTAATCAGTATAAGTGTTGATATAATATTTTTTTATGATTCTACATATTTCATAAAATGAAAATATATTTTTTTCTAATATTACATTTTCTAAAGTGCCTTATCATCCTTAAACTTTTGATTCATTTTAGTCACCTAGTTTCCTATTTTTTAGTATTTGAAGCGGTGAATAAAATTCTACCACCTGAATAGGGTAGTTTGGTTGTTTTCGAGGTTGCTAAATAACTCGGTATTTGTTTTTCGTTAAAAAAACGTGTTGACTAAAACCTTACAGATCTATTGTAATATCACGTGCTGTAAATATTTTTCGTATTCACATGGAGGTAGTTTTTCGTAATAAGGTCAAGACAAAGTGGATGTCTGCCTCTTTTACTAGTAGAAAATAATTTGGTGCATTACTCAGTGCTGTGGCATTTTTTTAGTATTCGAGACTGTGAATAGAATTGCACCCCCGAATAGGGTAGTTTGCTGGTTTCCAGGGTCGTTAACGAAAGCACTTTTTTGTAATAACACTTGCTGCGAATATTATTTCTTACTCTTGTAGGGTTACTATCCGGTAACCGGCCTATCCGGCCACTTTATAAAAAATTAAATAGTTTTATTATTTTTTACTTATCCTGCATTACAATTATTACTACAAACTGACAATGTATATAGATTTGTTACTAAATTAATACTTAAAGTTTACCAATGGTAAATTATACATAAAGAATAAAGACGAGTTTTTCAGCGTTTAGAGGCAGTAGACGATTGCGTTTCTTTTCATATATTAACTATACTAAAACTAATTTCATACCGTTTGCTTCATATAAAACTCATCTACCGAATTTTGTCAAACTTACTTTTAAAATAAACAATCTAAATATAGAGTTGTCATCTGTCGAACATGTGAAGTACTTGGGAATTTACTTAGATAGTAATTTGAAATGGGACACACACATTAAATACATCACAAAAAAACTAAGATACTTGTTATATAAATTTAAATGGTTGTCTCAACTACTCAAGGTGGACCAAATGAGGATACTATACTACTCACTTGTTGAATCACATCTAGTCTATGGACTTTTGGCTTGGGGTAGCGCTACAAATAATGTAATCGTAAATCTGCAAAATATACAAAAATTAATAATAAAGAAGGTATACAACTTAAAATGGACTTACCCAACACACATTTTATTTGTAGAAACTAAAATATTTGATATACGCCAACTATATTGCCAAACCATATTAGTATGGCAATATAAATACAGAAGAGAATTAATTAATATTAGCCATAACTACAACACACGTCATAAAGCTAACGCCACAGTAATACCACAAATTCATAAAACCAAGTCGCAACGATGTTTTACATATCTTGGCCCGAAACTTTATAATTTAATTCCAATAGAGATTAAAGCAATAAACTCTGAAAATTTATTTAAAAAAAAAATAAAACAATGGATCAGTCTTCAGTCACGTTTAAAAATTCATCAAATAGTAGATCTCAAAAACATTTACTATTACGTAAATCCATAAGAGTAATAATATGAACAAATAGTATATTAATTTATAGAATAAGCATCCATTTTAATTCTAATTTATTAAAAAAATTTTTTTTCTGTTTATTCATAATAAGTAGTATTCTTTTAAAATCTATTTAAGTTAATTTAAATGCGTTTCTATATATGTTAAAAATAAGTTATATTCATATAACCTTAACATAATCATATTATTGTAAATTGTTCCTTGTATACCCTATATAGGTATAATATAATTATATAAATTATTATGTGTCGGTGTGTGTGTGTGTGTGTGTGTGTGTGTGATTATATGTATGTATATATGTGTACATCTGAACATGTATCGATATATGTATATTTTCCATAAAACACGGTTTATCCTAAAAATGAGTATATATGTGTGTATATATGTGTATATATATATATATGTGTATATGTATATATATATTTTTTTGTTTAAACATCAGATAAACATTTAATGAAATTCATTCTTGCGAGCAAGTCATTAGACTTTTGCAGTTGAGCTTTATGATTATGTTTATAAAAACACCGTGTTTCAGAGGATAATATTTGTTTTCACTAGCCGATACCTACTATCTACTGTCAAGCCTTGGGCTTCTTGTAGATTATCTACATTTATTTTTCAATTAAATTGCCTTAGAATTATTGTATTATATTGTACTAAACTGAAAAATAAATATTCTATTCTATTCTATTCTATATGTTGCCACCTTCTGAAAAGAGCCTCTCAGTAAGGAGCTGAAAGATATATTTTTACAAACTTTGACAAAAGTGGTTGGAGTTAGTAGAGTCACTATTTCTTTGAATCCGCACTCATTTCAAATAATAATCAATCTCCTTGGCCATTGAACTTTTCTCCGAAACGTTTTCATTAACGCTACTATTTTTTTCCCCACTTCCTCAAAACAGTCTCAAAAAGCGTTTTGAATATCAGCAGTAACATTATCTTGTGGGTTTCTCTTACTGGAAGGAGAAGAACCACTTTCACTATCACTGCTTGAATATGAATCATCACAACTATTTTTTTAAGCCTCTAGCAGAATAATTTTACAGGATTTTTCAGCCTGATTCTTATCGAAAAAACTTGTTTTAAATCTGGGGTCTAGAAGAGTTGTCAGTAAATATTTTTTGTCGTCGAGGTTGTCAAAACGTGTTTTCAATCCAACTTTTAAAGTAAGCCGGATAGTTGGCCGGATATCTGGTATCCGGTACAAGAAGTACGCCGGATATCCGGTATTCGGTATCCGGCCAAAACACTATCCGTTGCATCCCTAATCAGGATTAGTTGAAGGTCTGGCTCAACTAGCGTTAAAAAATCATTCTGTGCATTTTTAATCACCTTGGTACCTATTTTTTTAATATTAGGTGCTGTGTTATCTCTATTGAATCGATATCTAATAGTTATCATAAAATAAATATAATTTTCATATTCATTATAAGTTATCATTCAAAGCAATTTTAGGGGTTGTTGTTATGTTTTTTTCGGGTGAAATAGAATTTTTCCCAGCCTTTTGATCCCACGATGACGTGTCTTTATTAATTTTGAGTTTTTCTAACCATTTTCTCTGGGTTTTATGCGTTCCGCGATGGGGGCCAAAAATCAGCTATTTTTAATATTGTCCAATTTGAACTAATTAATATAAGAGGAAGTATAAAAAAATTATATGAAAATAAACTTTTTAAAAACATGCTTTTATTATTATTTAGGTGTATTAAAACAATAAAAATAATAATATATTATGTTAAATTAATTGTCTGTAGTGCTTGTCGGGCGAGAAGTTCAAACAGGAATTTTGTTTGACAGAGATTGTAAGTACCTAAGTATTTTATTTTTCTGTTCACGCGGCAAGCTTTTAAGACAATTAATTCAACATAATATATTATCATTTCTTTCGTTTTAGTACACCTAAATAATAATAAAAACTTGTTTTAAAAAGTTTTTTTACATATAATTTTATTTTTAAAGGACCCCGCACCAATCTTATGGTAAAATGGATTTCTGCCAATTAAGCTGAAAATTTAGTATGTTGTAGATCTTGACTTCTTGATCGAAAGTTCTAATAGGTCCAAGTCCACAAAATGGACAGTTTCTGGCTCAGAGAAGTTTGAAGTTTGACATATTTGTCCTTACCTAATCGTTGATAAGTCGTCTGTTATATAATTTAGGTTTACTAAAAATCACTATCTCAGAGCTTTCCGGATTGCAAGATACGTAAATACATTCTGTTCTGAGATTTCATACCTAGAAATACGCATCTATCTGCAATAGTTATTAAAATGCCTCGATACTGAAAACACTGCACTATTCTGGTACGCCTTGTTTAAACAATTTCTGTATCATTTGTTAAGAACAATTTCGAAAATAATTTGGCAGCACTGAATCTAGAAAGAATAAGCTTTCCATTGGTTTGAAAATCATTAAGAAATGTTAAAAAAAAGCCTGTAAATGCGGTGGGAACATAAAATTAATAAATTTTCAGTAACATAAAAATTTTTCTTATGCCTTTTTGCAATCGCGGCTAGGTTGGCGCCCTCCAGCTTTAGATCCGCAAGGTTATTCCAGATAATTTAGGAACTTTTTCAAAATATTTTAGGGGCCTCTTTTGAGAAGATCGATTCCTGACTAGAAGAAGCAAGTGCAAGAATTAAGAAAGAAATGAGATTAAGCATCACCACCGAAATAAGAAGAAGAACACGAGGATGTATTTGAACTGGCGGTTCGCATTTTGAATATCAAGAGAATTGAATTGTTCTTAATTGTTTCTTTGTTTCATAAAGTCTAACATCATAATAGTCACAGATCCAAACGCTATACTTAGTTTACTACCTAATACAATTTTACTTTCTACAGAAATACATTTTTTATTAAATGTAGTAGCACTCCATGCACGACTTAAAATTATTTGAATATATTATAGTCTAATTTTGAGAAAATGTCCTTTAAATTTCGTATTTAATTGATTTTTAATTTGTATGCAAATTTTTTTACAATCCCATTTCGAACTCTTTCTTGTATTGTTTTGAAGAATACCCATGGAAGATTGGAACAAAAATATTTAACACAGATAATACCTGTCATTAATGTAATAATACGATTTACTAACAGAAATTCTAATAGTAAACAAAAACATTTAAAAAATTTTTTTCAGAAACATTAAACCGTCTTCAAAAAGGATCGATAAAAATTATGAAACAAAATTTCATTGTCATCCAGTTAATTGGACCTTATTACCTAATATCTATATTAAAGTTGGTTAAAAATGCGTTTCAATTCGTTTTTGGTTTATTTTTCCACCATGTTTGGTTAAATTTTCTTTGAAAGAAATGTTTCTTCGCCCTTTTCAGTGGACTCTTTATTTAGCATCTACACAGTAAAAGAAACTATTTGTCGTTTTAAATGTTTAAACTTTAACATCAGGTTGTTATCAGAGAATCCTGAAATTATAGAACTTACTACCATGCATCTAAGTGACGTGACACCAATTTATTTATTAAGAGCGCCAGTCGCATTCTCCCCTATTTATTTATTTATTTATTTATTTTACATACCACTATCCAATGGGATTATATCCCAGTTACAGGATAGGGAACAACACAACAACAATATGAATGTTAAAACTAGATGCAAATTAAAACAAAAAAAAATGCAAAGTAGAAATACAACAACATGACATAAAAGGACAAACATGTCTAAAAAACAAGTAAGGTAAATAACAAAATAAATATAAAACAAAATTAACAGAATTATGACAGAAAAATGTGTTTTTTATATGTGCATTGCTAGAATTATATATATATCTCATTGCTGTCTTGTCTTGCACTGTGGAATAATTACGGTACATCACGTACAAAGGAGAGTAATGCAATATATTAGTATTAGCCGTCTTTATATAAAGTTTCGCAGCGACGCCTTGTATATGTGGGTACATGGAAATTGATTTTACTTAATATTTCACTTGCATCATAAACAAAATTTACCATATAAACAGGAACATTACAGAATGCATGTTACGACGAAGCAATAAGGATTTATAGTTGTATGTTTCAAGTAACAAATTATGTGGGTAACCAATAGGAGGATACATTTTATTCTCTTTATATGACAAAAAAATCTTCGTTGCACTCTTTCTAATAATAATAATAATAATAATAATAATAATAATAATAATAATAATAATAATAATAACAATAACAATAATAATAATAATCAGTCCGTACACACCATAAAACCATGAAGATGAAGATTAAAGAAATATATATGAGTCGCTTGAATGCTATCCTTAGAACTAAGTTGAATGGTAAGAACACAGTGAGAGCCATTAACAGCTATGTAATTCCAACTTTATCTTACACATTTGGCATTATTAAGAGGACGAAGACTGACATAGAGGATATAGAGAGGAAGACAAGACTAGCTTGACTAAGTTTCGAGCTCATCACCAAGTTAGCCATCGAAAGACTTACGATCCCAAGAGCTCATGGTGGAAGAGGTCTGACTAGTCTGTCATTCCTACTCCACGAACAAATCGTATGTCTCCAGAAGTACTTCCTCAGAAAACAGGAAACATCTCCCCTCCATAGGGCAGTCACCTTCGCTGACGACGGTTATACTCCCTTGGACCTTAGTACAGCTGTTCCACAGAACAACCCGACGAAGGCAGAAAGAGTTACCTCGCAGATTAATGCATGGAAGCAGAAGGCCCTACACGGAAGACATCCCCATGAGCTCAGCTTCGAAAATATCGATCAAGAAGCGTCAAACTATTATCTGACTTGTGGGGATCTATTTCCGGAAACTGAGGGGTTTATTATGGCCATACAAGATCAGGTAGTTGCTACGAGGAACTACCTTAAGTACATCATCAAGGATGCAAATATAACTGACGACAGATACAGGAAATGTCTCCGCGCCTCCGAAACCATCCAACACATTACCGCCGGGTGTACAACTCTTGCGCCCACAGAGTACCTGCACCGCCACAACTGTGTAGGAAAAATTTTACATTTAAAACTTGCGCAACTTCACCACCTTACAGAAAATACCAGCCCATATTACCATTACACACCCGAGAGCGTCCTAGAGAATGAGAACTACCGGCTTTATTGGGACAAAACGGTACTTACAGACAGAACCCTACCATAAAACCGACCAGATATTATCTTGGTAAATAAACTCCAGAAAAAGACCTTTCTGATTGACATTGCTATCCCGAATTCCAATAACATCCAGGAAACTGCACAAAACAAGTTAGCGAAGTATGCTGACTTAACTTATGAGATCAGGCAGCAATGGGGGCAAGATAGTGTTGTCATCCTCCCAATAATAATATCCACTACCTGCATTGTACCTCGATCCCTCGTCAGAAACTTAGTCACCCTGGACCTTCCCCCTTTCTTAGTTAGTGATATGTAGAAATCGGTTGTCCTTAATACGTGTCACACTGTGCGCAAATTTTTGAGCCTACAATAGTTCGTTTTCATCTTGCCTCGGCCGATGAATACCGATAATACCGCACTAAGCGAGAAACAACAAAAAATAATAATAATAACAATACCAATAATAATAATAAGCAGGAGGGGCTAACCGTCGTCTATCTAGCCTTTGGTGAGTAGCGCCACCACTTACTCCAGCTGGGGATGCAAAATCGAACCGGCAGCCCTAGCGCATCCGGGAGGGGAGAGCATCTTCCCCTCTGGTGTCGGTCGTGGGCTTGCTGGGTTAACCACCCACAAGCCCAAACCTCCGGTTCCTATTGGCCGAGGACAGGGCCCCCACGATCGACCCCGTTCGGATAGGGGTCAAGGGCAAGGTGGTGGGGCCCAACAAGATCGACAGCCCATTGTTGACAACCGCGACGAACAAGGACGCTTTGAGTGGACAGATGAACTGAGGGACGACCTTATGCAGTGCTACGAAAGCAGTGGGCCGGCACGAAGGGGATACATGGGGCGAATGCACGTTCTGTGGTGTGCAAGGCACTCAGAACACAACGCCTTCACGCCACAAAACCTGCGTGATTATGTGTCCCACCTTCGTCGCAGGGGCTACGTGAGAACTGCTCCTCAGCCGATGAATGAGGTGGCCGAAGGTCCACCGAATGAACCGGTTGAGGTTGCAGTCCCAGTCGTTCCACCAGTACCAGAGGGCCTCAGTACCAGAAGGGGGTTGCACAACATAAAACCCCCCGGGCCACAAGATCTGGCCAGAGTGGAAGCGGAACTTCGTGCAGCGCTACCAGAAGAGGCTGACATCTGGTACATAAATTTTGCCGTGTATGCTGCCGCTCAACGCTTGTCTCAGGTGGAGAGGCGGAACAGTGCTTCTCCACAAGAGAGAGCGAGACGGCGCATACACAAGATGGAAGCCAAGATCCGGTCGGCGAGGCAACACGCATCCCGTATCCAATGTGTGATGGACTATATGGCGGCCAATAGGCCTTTCACGCCTAAAGTGCGGCGAGTAGCTCCTAACTTAAGACGCGTCCATCACACACTCAATGGGGCAGTGCTACAAACCACCAAACAGCACTGCCTCGACAGGATATGGATGCTAGTGTCTTGTAAGAAGTCACTAGTGAGGCGGGCGAGGGGGCTAGCGGAAAATCAACTTTTCCGCAAAAAGCCCACGCGCCTTTTCGAACCCCCTCAGCGTGTTGCTGAAAATTCGCCGACTGCAGATCAGGTGGAAAACTTCTGGAAAACGTTGTACGAACAGAAGCTTCCACTCAACAGAGACTCTCCTGCCCTGGCACACTTTGAAACCTTTTGTCAAAGGTTTCAGCAACCACAACAGGTGTGCCAACCGATAACCCCAGAAGAGGTTCGAAGAGCTCTTGAGGGCTCTAAGAACTTTGCTGCTCCAGGTCCCGAAAATCCGTCGACTGCAGATCAGGTGGAAAACTTCTGGAAAACGTTGTACGAACAGAAGCTTCCACGCGCGGCACCCCTTCGCGCATTGGCGCCCGTAGGCTACAGCCTAGTTAGTCTTATGGATAATCCGGCCCTGTCTATATGTAAGGATATGTGCACACATACATAATAATGACAATATAAAAATGTATATACTATACTATATAAAACTATAAAATTACTATATAACTATTAAAAATACATACACATGTACAGTTTTTTTTTATTCTAGTTTTGGTATTTACATGTCAACATTATTTTAATTATTTATTTATTATTTTAATATAATTGTAAGAGTCTAGATGAGATAATTATTTTTTCTGTCAATAATTTGATGAACTTTTAACCTTGGTGTTTCAATAAGCCAGGTTTTCAATTTCTTTTTTAATAAGCCAATAGAATATATTCTCTTTAGGGGAGTCGGGATTTCTGTATAAAATATGGGAGGTAAGTAAAACATCTCTGACCAATTGTTTTTACTTTTTTTGATACAGTTGCCGATTTAGCCTTATTTCTTGTTTCATAATTATGTTGGACACGTGGAACATTAATCTTTTGTTTGAATTGAAGGAGAATTATTTTTTGAGAAAATAACTGTCTCGCATCAAATACTTGTTTCTTTGAAGAGCATATCAGTAGGATAGGAGATATTTTTTCAAATATTATTTTTATAATCCATTTTTGGATGCACTCTAACTTCTTCAAATAAATATTGGATACGCTACCCCATGCCGTAATTCCATATGTTATATGTGTTTGTACTAGAGCAAAGTATAGAATTTTTAATTGATTGATGTCGAAAATTTCTCTATATAGTTTGAATCTGTTTAGCATGCATCTAATTTTTTTTACGACATGATTTATGTGATAGTTCCACCTTAAATGTGAATCTATTATTATGCCCAGATATTATTTACACTTTTTATTTGTATATTTGCATTATTCAGTTTGTAATAAAGTAATAATACCTCGAATAATGCTTCGATATATTTTATGTAATTTTTACACCAAATTGTAGAATTATAATTTGGTGTCCAAATTACACAAAATGTCGAAGCCCCTTCCACTCCCAGGCGGATTCGAGATAAGTACAACTCGATAGAATAAGTAACAGGCCAAGGCTTCACTACCGTAGATTATTAACGACGCTCTGTCTGTAATAATAATGGGTCTTTCCTCTGTAATAAAATTTAGTCTATTTTTCTGACGGAATTTCACTTATTTACCTAATCTTAATGGATTTTACGGCTAAAGATTTCTGATTTGTTTTCATAAAGAAATTACTGTCAAGCTTCTGTAAGGTAACCAGAATATTGAGCTTCAAATTTGTGGAGTCATGAAACGTCCAATTAACTCAATTTCCGGTCTTCCGAGCGAAAACCTTCAAGGGATAAGACTTACAATAAGTCATATTATCAATAAAATGCAAAAAGTTCAGATAATACTATTTATTTACTAGGTTTAAAATAAGTATTATGAAATTGTGAAGTATCCTATTCAATAAATTATATAATTTGAAATGAATCACCTCCCCAATTGGGAAGCTAAATTTCACCAAACAAATGAGAGTGTGCGCTAACAATCGATTTGATAGAAAAGATCGATGAAACTTCCCCAGAATTTAATACAAGCATTTAGGTTTTTATTGTGGCTGACTGAAAATAAAATAAAAATATTTTACTTAAAAAATGTTGGTTCGCTTGTGATTAGCTTTAAGGTTCTCGTTTGTGATTATATCATTCGCAAGAACTGAGTCCAAAAGTTCGTTCAACTAATACATGAGTTAGATAACTGTCTGTCAGTCTTATCCTATTTTTGCACAATGACTTTATAATTTGAGAAGACCTGCATTTGGCTTTCCAACGCACTCGTCCAAATTACGAGCCTCTGGATGAATCCAAATTTATTTTATTCGAGAAACCGGCCTTGTCCACTTTAACTATTTTTGCTAAATAATTGTCTATAGACGCTACGCGCCTTTGTTGCATTTGTCGGTTTCGCCCTTTTGGTACATCGCATCGTTAAAACTTTATATTCATTCTTTTAAATGATAACCATTATGACTGTATCTTCGCTTTCATGGTCTTTTGTGAAGAGATTAAAAAGTTAAAAATATTCTTAAATATTTTTCAAAGTATTTCATAAAAGTTATATTGTTTCTTTTTCCTTGACCAAAAATTATACTTTCATTTTTGGAATATTTTTCCATAACCACAATATACTTTCACACCCATGGCCTGAACCAAAATATATTTTCTTAAGTGAAAATTCGGTGTTTCTTGAAATTTTCACTTGGTTGTGTCTTACGTCTTAACGAACGTTTATAAGTCCTATTGTGCTAGTTTTTGACTCTGATGCGTTCCAAACTTATGTTATGCTCAAAAATGCCTTTAAATGAATTTGTTATCTAAGTCGAATTTTCATTTTGCCTTCGACTTAGGTCGATTCTTGGATGTTCCATAAGAAAATCACCATGTGTCACTTTCTTGTAATCTTCAAATTTATTGCAATTTTTTCCACTACATTAGATTCGCCATTTTGATTTATTTTTAATGCCTTATTTATATTAACATCCTGGCGAAGTTTAGCTAATGCTACTCTACCATTTAACCAGGATGGCGAGATGAGATACGGTCACCCATCCAAGTGACGGACCATTCGACGTGCTTAACTTCGCCGATAGAGGTCCAATCACTGAAACTGGTACCGCACCTCACCTCACATTTTCTTAATTTTTGACAACGGATTCGGCGCCAGCTGCTTCTAAAATATCTAACCAATTTTAATGTAATTCCGATGAAATTTGAATTTGCATCACAAATTAAATTTATCACTAGCGCCTTCGGAATATTCTCGAATAATAAAATGTTATTTTCGGTTTTTGCTCGCCTTACACTAGACGCAGCATGATGAAATTATTAGGGGAACACCGCCGAGCCATACCTTGCAGTTTGAGAAAGAGTTCATGGAAATCGCTTAACCCAGTTGAGAGTAATGTTTGTACACATATAAACAAACATATATACGGACCGAATTGAGAACCTCCTTCTTTAAAATTTTATGAAGTCGGTTAAAAATGTCGGTGTTTCAAAATCCGTGATACTTTGTATAATGGTACATATGGTCACATAGGGTCTCTAACACCTCCTTAAAATTTTCTATCGATGTAATGCAACACCCTGTATAACACTATTGTTCGGAATTCACCAACGCCCGACAGTAAATAATTTTAAGTTTATTTAGATTAGCTTATTTTTTTATTATTATTACCTGTTAATATAATTTTTCATAAAATATTAAATCTTACTTGTTGCCGCGTTCTCTCTTTTTTGTACATACTTGGTACTGCAAAAACCTCTACCTCGGTTCCCGACGAGGCCGGTACCAGGAAACGCTGAGACAAGAAGTAGTAGCAAACCGACTCATATACACGTTCACATGAACGATCGCTTACCCGCATTATTGTAGTGCAAATTTAAACTCATAATTTATACGGTGCATTAGTGCAACGTGCATACTCTAAAACTTGTGTTCGGTGTTCCCCGACAGTCCACTATCAGTAGCTGTAGTTCCCGCCGAATACGAAACCAAGAATTCCACACGAGGCTACCAACAACAGCCATAAGGTAGGAACTGTAATACCAAGTATCGTTTTAATATCGAACAACTATAAAGAAAGTGTTGAAAACAATGCTGATTGTGGCCGCTAAGCAAGTACAGGAAAAATATTTTATTGATTGTGACACCCCCCCCCCCCCCAACTTTGAAGCCGATTCGACAAATCGGTCACCATTCGGCACTTTCGGCATTTATGTACCTACATAAAATCATAAAAAAACTTAAAACAATGACAACTCAATACCATAAATAATTATTACTTTTCGAGCAACCCCTGTATTTGTATTAATTTGCTCTCGGAAAGTTTTGAGAAAACCGACTGAAAATGTATACTCGGGGGTTTTCGAGGTCGCTGATTACGATTTTGTAGTGAAAATTGGAAAATTCAGGATTGGCGGCTATAAAGTATAAAAACGCGATATATTTTTTAATATATTATTTAACATTTTTTAAGGCAATTATTATTTTTTCAATTTTATATGTAATTTTTAAAATTGAAAATAATGGTCTTAAAATAGTAAATATTTATATACAATTTAAACTTTGTTTACGTGCATTTTACGTGTAAATTATAGAAGTAAAAATTGTTTCAATATTGTAAGGAGAGAATTGTTAAAAAATTAAGTACAATTTTTTTCATTATTTATTTCTACATAATTATAAAAATTGTTTACTTAAAAGGTATATAAAAATATAAATGTAATTAAACACCATTCTTTAAAATATTATTTTTCAATTTCATTTGAGTTGCTTATAAATGAAAATATTTCTCCTCTTGTTCTTCATCTTCATTTCTTTCTTTTTCTTGAACATCGTCGATTTCATTATCGTAAAATAATCTATTCAACATATTATTGAGATAAATCCATCTCTTCCTATTGAAAAATTTGGTACTAATATTAAGATGGTACTAACGAAGGTATCTTTACCGTATGTAAATCCCGGGATCAAGAAAGCGCGCTGTGTTTAAAATTTGTATGCCCTTTGAACTAATTAACAGTAACGGGTAATTACAATACATTTTTAAAATAAAATATTAAATACAGTTTTCCTCTGTTTCTTATTGTATTTTCTTCTAAAATCTACAAAATAATACAATTAACCAGTATTTTACTGGAAAATAACCTCTACGCCTGTGACTTTTACGTCAAAGGAAATAGATTCGTTTTCCGAAACGTCAGTAAAATACGTCATCTTTATATAGTATTAAATACAGTACTATTTAAAATATTTTTACAAAAAAAATTTTGAGTTATTTACCAGAATATTTTAAAAATTGGAGTGAAGGAGAGTTACTCATAAATCGTATATTAAGGTGCAAAATGGCATTCTAAATACTTTTGTATTCTTGTAATTTTTCTCAAAAATGTAAACTTAAGCCAGAAAATCTCATTTTTATACTCATAGCCGCCATTTTGGGTCAGCCGTCATGAATTTTCCAATTTTCAAAATTTTCATCAGCGACCTCAAAATCCCCAAATATACATTTTTCAGTCGGTTTTCTCAAATAGTTTCCGAGGTAGCAAATTAACAAATTTAATTAATTTGTTTAGTGCTTAAAATTGTTTGATTGTTAATAACAAAATGAAAAAAGTCCCGGCGGCCTGTTTTTCTTTTTACCAATGTTCCTTACATAATAAACAATTTGCAAGAAAAAATTAGACCCATTAATCATTTTCCAGAAAACTTCTCAGATAATATGTATCTTGACGCGACTAATCATATATAAAGAAAATAAAGGAGTAAAGGAGAAGAATTATATTATAACAATTTCGCACTCCCCCATAAAAACTGCTTAAAACCGGCCCTGATTACTGATAGAAATATGAATCTGACGTTAAAATTGTTTTATAACTTACTTTGTAGAGAATTTTATAAGCTTAATTGTACATAGCTATTTATTGTAAATTTAATGAGAAAGCTGAAAATCGCGAAAAACCATATTTCTGTCCCCCCCCTCAAAGGAGGTTCCGGACTACGATCGAGTGGGACAAATTAAGTAGTTTTTACTGACAACCAAATTAACTAATTGATGTCAAGAAACTTCTTGTCTGAATTATTTCTTAAATTTTTCTGACCTGGAGGCTCGTCTATAATATTTAATACAGTTTCCGAAACAGATTCCAACTTCTGCATAATGTAGATTTTTTTTTCTTTCCATTTGCACTTGTTATATATGTGTGAATGAGACACAGGTTGGGAGTATAACTGATTTATTTTAAATCCTCTCAGTACAGGGTAATACAGTGGTACCAACCTTAACATGTATAATGTATATATGACATCTCACTTTTTCGTTAATATAAAATAGTAACTCTCGTTTTTAATATAAAATATAGTAATTCTAACTTATTCTAAATTATCTATAGTTTTGAAACTTATTTACTATCGACTACATTACATATGTACTTAATTATACAAATATTTTTTTTACATTTTTTTTAGTTTTATTTTTTTTTTCGTTTGTATTTTAATTTACTTAACATTTAAAAAGTATCTAATTAAGAATCAACTATTTACAATATAGCTACTTAGCTGTAGTTAAATCTATCTGGTTTAACCATAGGTCTACCTCTACTTGTACATGGAAGAGGCACAGGAAAAGTAACATTTTTATCATATGATATGGAATTGTTACCATCATTATCCTCATCTGAACTAACAATAATTTCCTCATTATTGCTTACTGACATTTTAGTCTTATCAGAATGATCTACTAAATTTTCTGAATCTACATTTTCAGTATTATTGATAGGTACTATTGCTAAAAATCTCCTATTTCTTATATAACTATCTCCGTTATCATCTTCTATTCTATATGAACGAGTGAACGAGTATGATCTGCTATTTTTTCTTTTACTTTACCAAAAGTCCAATTTAAATTTAAATGTTTTTTAAATCTAATATTTTCTTCTGGTTTCAAATTACCTAACTTCTTGGCTCCTCTGTTGTAATACATTTTTTGTTTATTTTGATTTTTTATACTCCTTTTATTAAATTGTTTATAGTTTATATAGTGCGGTTTTAACAGTTTATTTGTGATAGGTAACAGATCTCTGAGCTTTCTTGACATTCATAATTGAGAAGGACAATATTTATTATCTACAGGGGTGTTTCGATAAGTTAGTAATACTAAGTCTAAATCTTTTTTATCATCTAATGCTTTTTGTAACAATTTTTTGAAAGTCTGTTTAGCTCTCTCTACCATACCATTAGATTGTGGATAACGAGGGCTAGACATTATATGTTTAATATCCCATTCCTCTACAAAATTTACAAAATGTGCAGATTTAAATTGTGGACCCCCATCGCTGATTAAAATAGATGGAATACCTAACCTTGCAAATATTGAATTCAAATTATTTGTCACAGATTCTGAATGTGCAAGATGCACATGAAGCAAAATTAATTCAACCCACTCAGTATAATAATCAATTACCAATAAATACATAGTTCTCCCCATGTAGAGTATATCACATCCAATTTTATACCATGGTTTTTTTAGGTATATCATGATTTATTAAAGGTTTTTTCTATTATTATTTTGATATTTTAAACAAATTTTACAATTAGATATGATATCCTCTATCTGAGTTGTCATACCTGGCCAATAAAATGATTCAGTTGCTCTATTTTTACAATTAACCATTCTTAAATGACAAAAATGAATTTTATTAATTATTTCTAATTTTTTACTATTTGGAACAATAAGTTTATCACCACTGTATAGTAGTCCTTTATACTCTACAATTGCATCTCGAAATTTTTTTTCACTAAAATTAATTGATAAATCTACTACACACACTTGATTATCTATGTCGAAATTTATATCAGAATCAGAATTATTTTTGTTAGTTGAACGAGATAATGCATCCGCTATATATAAATCTTTTCCAGGTTTATAAACCAATTTAAAATTATATTTTTGTAATTGTAACAGCATCTTTTGTAGTCTAGCTGGACAAGATGCCAAAGGTTTTTTATAAATGAAAATTAGTGATTTATGATCTGTTTCGACAACAAATTGTTGGCCATAGACGAACTGAGAAAATTTATCTTTTCCGAAAAGTATAGCCATCATTTCTTTTTCTATTTGGGCAAAACTCATTTGTGATTCTGTAAGAGATTTTGATGCATAAGCACATGGTAGATTAATTTGTAAAGGGACTGCTCCAAGGCCATCCCTTGACGAGTCGACAGAAATAACTGTCTCTTTACGTATATCAAAATATTGCAATGTGGGTTTTTCAGTAAGAATTTTTTTTAATTCCGTAAACGACTTTGAATGATTTTCATCCCAATGAAAAACTGTATTTTTTTTTATTAAATTCCTTAAAGGCGAATTTATTTTAGCTAAATTAGGAATAAATCTACCCACATAATTTATCATACCCAAAAACCTCTGAACTCCCTGTTTATCTTTTGGTACACTCATATTTTTTATAGCTTTAACTTTATCTTCATCTGGAAGTATCCCTTTGCACGTGAGCCTGTGTCCCAAGTACTTTATTTCTTTAACACCAAATTTACATTTTTTTCTATTGAACGTAATGTTATATTTTTTTGCTTGTTTTAAAACTTCTAATAACCTATCGTCGTGTTCGTTATTTGTTCGTCCCCATATTATAATATCATCGATGTACAGTTCAACCCCTTCAATATCAAATATATATTTCAAACGTTTATGAAAAACTTCTGGCGCTGATTTTATACCATATGGTAACCTTAAAAAACAATACCTACCAAAAGGTGTCGCAAAAGTACAAAGCTTAGCACTTTCGTCATCTAAAGATATCTGCCAAAATCCCGAATTTGCATCAAGAATACTAAAATATTTTGCTTCCGATAATTTTGACGTAATTACTTTAAGATTATTAAGAGTAGGAAATTGAAAATGCTCCCTTCTTATTGCTTTATTTAAATCACGAGGGTCTAAACATAAACGTAAAGTACCATCAGGTTTTTCTACCATAACAATTGAATTAACCCAATCAGTTGGCTCATCTATTTTTTTTATAATCTTATTTTTTTCTAATTTTCTTAATGTATTTTTTAATTTTGAAACTAAGGGTAAGGGGATATTTCTGGGTGCATGGACAACCGGTGTAATGTCTTTTTCTAATTCTATGTGATATTTTTGTGACAAGTAACCTATACCTTCAAACAATTTACTATATGGCTTTAATAGCAAATTATATCCTGAAAAACCTAAATTAATCTCATTCGATTCTACTGATTCAACTCTCTTTATTAAGTTTAACTTTTTACAAGCGTCTAGTCCGAGAAGAGATTGGGAATTAGAATTTACTACAAAAAATTCAAGTAAACATTCTTTTTCCTCATATTGACAATTTAAATTACATTTACCTATTACTGGCAGTTTATTATTTGTATACGAAGTCAATTTTAAATTTGTAACATTTAAATCTTTCCTGTTCATTTTTAGTTTCTTAAGAGTATTAACAGAAATTATATTGGCCATCGCTCCTGTATCTAACTTAATATTTAAACATTCTCTTATTAACTACCAAGTTTACATTCCATGATTCTGAATTATTATTGTTTACATTATGTAGCTGTATCGAGTCAATAAAAAGAAAATTATCTGAATTAATGCTTTCATAGTTTTCTAGTTGATCAACAATATGAACATTTTTATTTTTAAAGCACATATTAGAAAAATGATTTGCCAATCCACACTGTAAACATTTCTTCCCCATCGCTGGACAGTTGAAAAGACAGCATTTTGCTTAGGTTGTGCACTCTTTTTTACTGTTTCCACTACTTTATTTGAATTGGAACCACCTGAGGACATGGTTAAGGATTGTTCTCGCGTTTTTTCTATTGCTACACACTTTTTTAAAGCATCGTTTAAATCTAACGAAGGTTCACAAGTTCACATCCATTAGCAATATTTTTTAAATCTGTAGAAAACTGTTCAATAAATTCACCAGGCATTTGTTTACGCGTGATTAATTTAAATCTTTCATAGTCTAAATTTTTTTTAGGCAAAAAATGATCCTCGAACTTTTTAAGAACAGCACTTGACTTTTTCTCTTCTTCAGCCGTAAATGTGAACGTATTATAAATTATAAAACCTTCATCTCCGATATAATATAGCAATTGAGCTATTTTTGTTTCATCGTCTTTCTTGCGGATTTCAGTGGCTACTAAATAATTTTCAAACCGTTGTCGCCATAACTTACAATTTTCTGACAAATTACCAGTCATAAACATGGGAATTAAACCTCTAAATTCACCCATTTTCGAGCCCATTTTTTAACTTAATATTTTCATAATAATCACTTTTTCTTCCTTGTAATTTAATACTTATTAGCACATTTATAGCTCTTTCTTCACGACTGCGCCATGTTATATATGTGTGAATGAGACACAAGTTGGGAGTATAACTGATTCATTTTAAATCCTCTCAGTACAGAGTAATACAGTGGTACCAACCTTAACATGTATATATGACAACTTGGTTCCCCTGTCTCAAATAAATTAACGACTCTAGCATATACTCTATAGCTCGGGACTCGTTGGATCCTTAAGTAAGTAGTAAGTAAACCTTTATTGAATAATAAAAAAATACATTAGACAAATAATAAAATAAATAAATACAATGGTAACTAACACAATACATATAATACAAATAATACAAACCAATCGAATGCAATATAATACAATATATCTAGTCCTACAATTTAAATTGTGTTTCGGTATTTTTGGCGTATATTCTTATTTAAATTACTCTTAAATATATTTAATGTTTTTACCTCAACAATATTTCTCGGTAGAGCATTATATTCTCTCAAACCATTGCAAAATACAGAATTTTGTCCTTTCACTGTTCTTCTAATAGTCCGGGAGCCCGTGTATAAAATGACTGACTATCCGGCGAACTTTGACAATATGAAAAATGGATTGTTCGTATATAAGTTAGCAATGAATGGACCGTCAGCTGGTTGGGTAGCGGTGGGGATGGCTGTCAAAGGGTTGAAAACACGTAAAAAAATTGAGAAAAAAAACTATCCGGCGAACGCTGAAACTTATATGAGGGGAAGATTATGTCATATAATGAAAGTAGAACATAGTCAGCTGGACGGGGGGCGGTGGATTTACCGTCAGCTGATCGATCAAACAGGTCCAAAAACATGAAAATTTAAATTATTCGGCGAACTTAAATTTAAAATTAAAATTTGGGTATAAGATAATATTTATACTGAAATTCACGAAAAACATAGTCAGCTGCAAGTATGTCGGTGGAAAAGTCGTCAGCTGGTACAGAACAGTGCTGAGTGTTGATGGCCTGCGAGGCAGAGCGCATCACCTTTCTTGTATCAGCTGACGAATTTTCCAGTCAAATACTTGCAGCTGAATGTGTTTATCGTTAATCTTAGTATGAATATTATCATATACCCGAATTTCAAAGTTCCCCATAAAGATTTAATTAGTAATATCGATATTGATAACTTAATGTTAGAAAACGTGCGTGCGGCATTCCCGAGTTTCTTTTTTTAATTTGATTAAATATTCAAGTTATTATTAATATGCATTATTTTATGAGAATACAAATTAATACATTCGTACATTTCAAAATTATACAGAACGATCTGCTCAGAAAATTTATTTAGTTTAGAGAAAATAAAAATAAATTTATTCGGCTTCCGATAACAGATCTTCCTCATTCTCATTTTCATCCAACCCATCACTCTCTTGATGCTTAATGGGTGAAAGATCATTTTTCTCTTTGTCACTCGCATCTAAAAAAAATAATTATTTATAAAAAATTGATTAAGATTATAATAGGATGAAAAGTGAAAAGCACAAATGATATAATACCTTTAGTATTTTCGGCATCTCGGATAATCATTTCCACTTATGGAGGTAATTGATCTCCATCAAACCACTTGCGAGTTAAATTTGTTTTCCTCAAGCTGTCACCCACAACCAAGGGATCTAATGTAGATGGCACTTGTTTTTGTGCGTTGTTCCAAATCGTATACATACATACACAGTTCTTAAAACGTACTGTACAATTTCCGATTTCGACAGAGGCGAGAGAGATGCATCAAAATTTTTGTCTGGTAACTGAAATTCGTTATCATTTTCGCTAAATTTAGATACCTTAGTAAAGGTAGCTACACGAGCATCATTGACGTTTTTTATAGCTTTAAACCCATACATCCTGCAAACAAACTTCTCTATTATGTTAACGACATTATTTAGGTTCTCCTCTGGTAAATTATTCAAACTTTTAAATGCTTCAATAACTTCTTTTAGAAGCTCTTTCAATGTATTGGGCAAGTGATGAAACGGCTCCGCTGAAAACTGCTATAGTTATTGCGTTCGAAACGATGATATCCAATCTAGTGTCACTCAAGAAACCGTCGTGTTCTAGTCATGAGGAGGCGGACACTAAAATGATTCTTCACATATAAATGAGAACACCAGTGTGGTCATAAGTTCAGATATTGACATTCCTAACATCATGCTGGGAAACATGGAAAATGTACATAATAATGTGAAAATTTTGATAAAAATGGAGATAAAGAAACGTAGGAAATAAAGAACGATTTTTCTACCTAAACGATTTGTATTCACCACTTGGCGACGACTTGTGTAACGCATTGCCTGCTTTCCACGGTTTCGCGGAATGTGATTATAATCCCGCATTTTTTAAGAAAGGAAAAATAGTATATTATATTACTAGGAGTAGAACGCACTCTTTTTTTGTGTTGAGCCCAGGATTTGCGGCTGAGGCGAAGCGTGGCCTACGTAAATGATTTTATCAGGCCTACGCATTGGATTTCAATGGCGGCCGTCGGAGTCCTAGCATTCCGGTGCATACTGAAACCCTTAACGCTTTCTTGAATATTTCGAATAAAATTATATGAACTAATACAACAAAGAATGTAAACGTATGCTTAAAAATGATTTACTTTATATAATTAATAATAAAATATATTATAAAAACATAAATAGTTTTCTAAAAATAAATAAATAAATGATTAAGAATCAGTATTATTGTACTATTAAATAAAATATATCTATAAAACTAAAATACACACTTGATACCTTATTGATTCAGAATAAAATAAACACTTCTAATAATAGTTAAAAACAAAACAAAAAATAATTATTTCTTTAATCCCTAACAGCAATAAATTGTGGATAACAAAAATTTAAAATGCCTCTCTAATAATAAGTTACAAAAGTTATTGTAATAAATATTAAAAGATCGGTACATACACGAGTATGTACAACATATTTATTTTAAATTTAATCACAGAGATTGCAACTTTTCTTTTACTTCCACATCCAAAAAATTTTAAAAAATTTTTATTGTTCAAATAGGCTTAGAATATCATGAAACGTCGAGATTCTAAGTTTGAGCGAAAAAAAATTTCTGTCTGTCGGTCTGTCTAACTTTTTTTGTGCGCAAGTTTACTCTGGAACCATTTAAGATATTGACTTGAAATTTGGTACACATAATATGTACTTTAACGAAATCTGGTACTAGATTATATTTTCATCTTGTTCCGTCGAAGGGTTAAGGGGTAAATTTGGGATAAATAGGTAAATCACGCAGGTAATAGTCCATAAAATTGGTATTTAGGATATACAAGAGAAGCTAAGGTTCCAAAAAAAATTTTTGGCAATAGCTACCCCCCATTACCACCCTCACCTCATTATTAAAGGAAATGAAAAAAAATTGTGATTTAGTGTGTGTACAAGGACCAGAAACCTCAAAATATTTTTTTACTTCATCCACCCCCACTACCACCCCCACTACCACCCCCACTACCACCCCCTATCACCATCCCCACCCCTCTACCGATGTGGGTTATCGTTTTATGGGTTTTTGGGGTAGAGGATTTCAAATATTATATTATTAAAGTTCCATAAACAATTATTTCCACATACAATGTTTTTTCGTTGTGAGTGACTTGGACAAAAAATTTAAATGTGGAAGTAATGATTCCTTGGGCAGTGGTTTCTTTATCAGACTTTATTTTAATCTTTTCATTGCTAGTCATTTTTTTTCTTATTACACCTCATTTTTTTCCTCACTGATACGATTATTTTTCACTTTAGAATAATTGTTCAACAATATATTAGAAAAATATATCAAGTCTCTCACAACGAAAAAATTTTGTACGTGGAAATAATTGTTTATGGAACTTTAATTAATATTTGAAATCATCTACCTCCAAAAACCCATAAAACGATATCCCACATCGGTAGTAGGGTGGGGGTAGTGAAGAGGGGTGGTATTGGGGATGGATGAAGTAAAAAAATATTTTGAGGTCTTTGGTTCTTGTACATACATTAAATAACAATTTCTTTTCACCTCCTTTTATAATGAGGTGGGGGTAGTAAGGAGGGGGTGTGGCTAATGGCAAATTTTTTTTGAGACATTAGCTTCTCTTATATATACTAAATATCAATTTTTTTGGACTCTTACCTGCTTGATTTACCTCTTTACCCCCATTTACTCAAATTTACCCTTCAACGGAATAAGATGAAAATATAATCTAGTTCCAGATCTCGTTAAAATACATACGTGTACCAAATTTTCAGTCAATATCTTAAATGGTTGCAGAGTAATTGTGCGCACAAAGAAAGTGACAGACAGACAGAATTTTTTTGCTCAATCTTAAAATCTCGACGTTTCATGACATTCTAAATCTAAATGAACAATAAATTTTTTTTTAATTTTTTTGTCGTTACAAGACTTCCACTGGATGTGGAAGTAATTACTTACTAAAGTGATTAACGCAGATTACTGAATTTTTATTCGAGATAAAATGTTTTCGGTGAATGCTGTGAGACCATTTTTTGCCAGGTTCTTGTCCGACGGAAAACGAAACAGTAGCATATCGTTGTTTATTGTAATTTGATTTGCACTGGCACACAACATCGACGCCATCGACGGGGCATTCTTTTAATTGACATTCATTAATTAAGGGCGTTTTCATAATGTTCACAGTATAAAGATACAGTAATAAATCAATATCTAATTTCAGTATTAGGAGGCTGAATCATTTATTTGTAGTATTTCTCACGATTTATTTTCTGAATTATTACTGTGTTAGGCACATTAAATATTTAAGTAATTCCCTTTTCATTCGACTCCAGTACAAATTGAAATCCAATTAGTTGGCACTAATCCATACTCAACTTAATACTAAACAAATTATATGAAAAAATAAAATATTAATCTTGCAAAAGAGCGCTAAATCCACCCGTAGCCGCAGTAACTTTGTAAAGTCGTAGGACTCCTTTCGTGACGTCACACGCGGACTCGAGTGCAATGCGGAGGCCTGATAAAATCATTTACGTAGGCTACGGCCGAAGCCGCAAACTGGGCGAAACACAAAAAAAGGCGTTCTACTCCGTGTAATATATACTATTTTTTCTTCAAGCGTATTAAAATGCAAAAATTCATTTATTTATCATAAATGTAAAAATATTCAAACTACAGTCTTACATGTTGACACAATAGGACAAGTGGCTAGTGGATAGCGCGCCACCGGTGGCTTTCGGTATTAACATTATGTTACTAGTAAAACAATACCCACTGCGGTGGCGCTTTCGGAACTAACATTATGTTACTAGTAAAACAATGTCCACTACGGTGGCGTTCGGTACTAACATTTTGTTACTAGTAAAACAATGTCCTACTTCTACTTCTGTTTTTGGTGACATAATTTAAACATTTTAATACGCTTGAAGAAAAAAGCATTTTACTATATTAAGAAAAGATCAAGAGTTTATTGAAGCATTTAAAAGAATAATTTAATAGAGGAGAACCTAAATAATGTCGTTAACAGAATAGAGAAGTTTGTTTGCACGATTTATGGGTTTAAAGCTGTAAAAAACGTCAATGATGCTCATGTAGCTACCTTCACGAAGGTGTATAAATTTAGCGAAAATGATAACGAATTCCGGTTACCAGACAAAAATTTTGATGCATCTCTCTCGCCACCGTCGAAATTGGAACTTGTACAGCACGTTTTAAGAACTGTGTACATATGTATACGATTTGGAACAACGCACACAAACAAGGGCCATCTACATTAGATCCCTTGGTTATGGGTGACAGCTTGAGGAAAACAAATTTAACTTGCAAGTGGTTAGATGGAGATCAATTACCTCCATAAGAGGAAGTGATTATCCGAGATGCCAAAAATACTGAAGGTATTATATCATTTGTGCTTTTCACTTTTCATCCTATTATAATCTTAATCAATTTTTTATAAATAATTATTTTTTTAGATGCGAGTGACAAAGAGAAAAATGATCTTTCACCCACTAAACATCAAGAGAGTGATGAGTTGGATGAAAATGAGAATGAGGAAGATCTGTTATCGGAAGGCGAATAAATTTATTTTTATTTTCTCTAAACTAAATAAATTTTCTGAGCAGATCATTCTGTATAATTTTGAAATGTACGAATGTATTAATTTGTATTCTCATAAAATAATGTATATTAATAATAAATTGAATATTTAATCAAATTAAAAGAGAAACTCGGGAATGCCGCACACAAATTTTTTAACATTAAGTTATCAATAACGATATTACTAATTAAATCTTTATGGGGAACTTTGAAATTCGGGTATATGATAATATTCATACTAAGATTAACGATAAACACAATCAGCTGCAAGTATGTGGGTGGAAAATTCGTCAGCTGATGCAAGAAAGGTGATGCGCACTGCCTCGCAGGCGATCAACACTCAGCACTGTTCTGTACCAGCTGACGACTTTTCCACCCACATACTTGCAGCTGACTATGTTTTTCGTGAATTTCAGTATAAATATTATCTTATACCCAAATTTTAAAGTTCGCCGAATAATTTAAATTTTCATGTTTTTGGACCTGTTTGATCGATCAGCTGACGGTAAATCCACCGCCCTCCGTCCAGCTGACTATGTTCTACTTTCATTATATCACATAATCTTTCCCTCATATAAGTTTCAGCGTTCGCCGGATAGTTTTTTTTCTCAATTTTTTTTGTGTTTTCAACCCTTTGACAGCCACCCCCACCGCTACCCAACCAGCTGACGGTTCATTCATTGCTAACTTATATACGAACAATCCATTTCACATATTTTTAAAGTTCGCCGGATAGTCAGTCATTTTATACAGGGGCTCCCGGTCTATAAAATCAATATGTAAATTATTTTTATTTATTGTATCATGGGTGTGAAAATCTTTGACATATTTTATTAAATCTGATAAATATTTTGGGAGTAAATTATGTATGACTTTATATACAAATATCATAGTTTGCATTATTAAAATCTTTTTCACTAATAAAATTTCTAATGTGTCAAGCATTAGTTCAATTGGTGTATATTTGTTACAACTTAAAATAGTGCTTTTATATTTATTTTGAATTATCTGAAGTTCATTTTTATTTCCTTGATTCAATGAAAATAAAACCGTAGTACAATACATTAAATGAGGCATAATTATACTTTTATAAGTAGTAATTTTAGTGTATATAGATAAATGGTGACCAATTTTTCTTGAAAAATATTTTTTTTTACACATTTTTTTACCTATGTATTGGGCATGAGGTGTAAACGACAAATACTGATCAATAATAACACTTAGGTATTTATATTCCCCCCTTAAAGGAGTCTACTCACGACCTAATTTGCTTGGTTGGTTGGTTGGATGGTTGGTTGGTTGGTTGGTTGGTTGGTTGGTTGGTTGGTTGGTTGGTTGGTTGGATCGTCTGTAGATCCCTTAACACATTCACTGCCGGCACCACCCCAGGGGCGTTCATCCGATTTTGATAAAAACGCCGGGAACGCTTGAGAGGCGTTCTTCTATATACCCAATACAGAGTTGCACTAAATTGTAATTAATTAAACAAACAAAAAAAAAAGAAAAAAAAAGAAAAAAAAAGAAAAAAAAACTAATTTTGTTTCTTAGCAAAAAAATTGGAAAATTTGAACTTGTAGAGTGTCCACTAGCTAATACAAACATTAAATTAACAAATTGCAAAAGAAAATAGCTGGCACATGATCAATCGTTACTAATGAGCTCCGGCAGTGAATGTGTTAACGATACAACTGGTGCCACAAAAGTTTTTCCTATTCGACAAATGTGTACATAGCATATTGTGATAAAATTAACCTAAACTTATCTCCAAACTTTAACGGTGGCCATATTACTGATATAGTGTTTAAATATATTTTTTCTTAGACTCAATACAAACTTTTTTTTATATATAACACTATTATTTCAAATGTTTTTATTTTATTTTTCAGTTGTTAAGGACTTAAATGGCTTAATTAATGGTGCCACACCCTGTACTTGGTTGCCACAGTAATTTATTTTCTTCAGATAACCAATACATTCATTTTATTTTAAGTATCTTATTTAAATAAACCGTTATTTACAAACGGAGGCCAATTAAAAATGAAAGCCATAAAATGACAAACGCGACATGTTACAAGACCAGCGTCCGAGACACAACTTGTGATTAATTTACAGCATCTGAAATACACAATGTTATTATTATTCAGGTTTTAAAGGGCTATCTTTGGTTTTAGTCGTAATCGTTTATGAGAGTCGTTGACCGTGGTCGGTTTGTAACAGGTTAATTTATTTCAGATATTTTTTGTAGGAAGAGGTTTGTATATACGTGTAATGTGGCATGGTAATTTGATTTAAAGATAAATTTCCATTAACCAGTTTAATCAAATCTTGATAAGATCAAAGAGTTCTATAAATGGGCGGGGCTTGTGCATGAATAATAATGTTAACGTTGAATTTTAAAATTGTTTTCAGATAATATTTTACATTAGGTATGTGAGAAAGTAAGGACTCTTTTAGTAATTTTACTTTTACTAAAAATATAAGTATCCGTTTTTCGAACTTATTATTGGAATTAAACTCTATGATAGTAATATATTTAGAAAGATTATTTCCCTCATAAATTATAGACCAATGACATTTCGTGAATTTTTAAATTTCTTCTAATGACAATAGTTTTACACTGAATAAACTATCACAAACAGGCAGATTTACAACCACGATCACGTAACAAAAGTCAAATAAGCATCTACCCCGTCTGTTTCCATGGCTACGAGCCAAAAGTAGTTTATAGAACGCGTCGCCGTCAGTTAATATAATAAAATAATAATGATTGTTCACTTGGAAAATAATCTTGACATATACTCCTCGAGCTCTAAATCTTATCATACAAACTGCGGGTAGCTACATTTTTTGCAAATTTTTTCTCGAATTGTTCTCGACTTAAAAATTTACACAAAAAGGTAAATTAAGGTAAAGTCTCGAACATTTTCTAAGCAAAATTTTACAAAAAAAGCTACCCGCAGTTTATCGTATAAAATTCAGATATCGGGATATAACCTACGACCATATTTCTGATTATTTCCCTCCTAAATTATAGACCCATGACATTTCGTAAATTTTTAAATTTCAACCAATGACAACAGTCTTACACTGAATAAACGCAAGCTAGCTTTTTTAAATTACCAGCGAATAAATTACCTCTAGCTTTTAAATGCATATAATTGATTTAATTTACTCTTAATTGGACTAAAAACAAAATAAAACATTACAAATTCAAGAATTATTATTTTTGTTTATAATTACTATGTACCTACCAACGATGTATTTATGCAATTTTACAAAAATATTTTTAAAATCAAACTATCACAAACTGTCAGATGTACAATCACGATGGTGTAACAAAAGCCAAATAAGCATTTAGCCGTAGCCTACGTAAATGATTTTATCAGGCCTCCGCATTGCACTCGAGTCCGCGTGTGACGTCACGAAAGGAGTCCTACGACTTTACAAAGTTACTGCGGCTACGGGTGGATTTAGCGCTCTTTTGCAAGATTAATATTTTATTTTTTCATATAATTTGTTTAGTATTAAGTTGAGTATGGATTAGTGCCAACTAATTGGATTTCAATTTGTACTGGAGTCGAATGAAAAGGGAATTACTTAAATATTTAATGTGCCTAACACAGTAATAATTCAGAAAATAAATCGTGAGAAATACTACAAATAAATGATTCAGCCTCCTAATACTGAAATTAGATATTGATTTATTACTGTATCTTTATACTGTGAACATTATGAAAACGCCCTTAATTAATGAATGTCAATTAAAAGAATGCCCCGTCGATGGCGTCGATGTTGTGTGCCAGTGCAAATCAAATTACAATAAACAACGATATGCTACTGTTTCGTTTTCCGTCGGACAAGAACCTGGCAAAAAATGGTCTCACAGCATTCACCGAAAACATTTTATCTCGAATAAAAATTCAGTAATCTGCGTTAATCACTTTAGTAAGTAATTACTTCCACATCCAGTGGAAGTCTTGTAACGACAAAAAAATTAAAAAAAAATTTATTGTTCATTTAGATTTAGAATGTCATGAAACGTCGAGATTTTAAGATTGAGCAAAAAAATTCTGTCTGTCTGTCACTTTCTTTGTGCGCACAATTACTCTGCAACCATTTAAGATATTGACTGAAAATTTGGTACACGTATGTATTTTAACGAGATCTGGAACTAGATTATATTTTCATCTTATTCCGTTGAAGGGTAAATTTGAGTAAATGGGGGTAAAGAGGTAAATCAAGCAGGTAAGAGTCCAAAAAAATTGATATTTAGTATATATAAGAGAAGCTAATGTCTCAAAAAAAATTTGCCATTAGCCACACCCCCTCCTTACTACCCCCACCCCATTATAAAAGGAGGTGAAAAGAAATTGTTATTTAATGTATGTACAAGAACCAAAGACCTCAAAATATTTTTTTACTTCATCCATCCCCAATACCACCCCTCTTCACTACCCCCACCCTACTACCGATGTGGGATATCGTTTTATGGGTTTTTGGAGGTAGATGATTTCAAATATTAATTAAAGTTCCATAAACAATTATTTCCACGTACAAAATTTTTTCGTTGTGAGAGACTTGATATATTTTTCTAATATATTGTTGAACAATTATTCTAAAGTGAAAAATAATCGTATCAGTGAGGAAAAAAATGAGGTGTAATAAGAAAAAAAATGACTAGCAATGAAAAGATTAAAATAAAGTCTGATAAAGAAACCACTGCCCAAGGAATCATTACTTCCACATTTAAATTTTTTGTCCAAGTCACTCACAACGAAAAAACATTGTATGTGGAAATAATTGTTTATGGAACTTTAATAATATAATATTTGAAATCCTCTACCCCAAAAACCCATAAAACGATAACCCACATCGGTAGAGGGGTGGGGATGGTGATAGGGGGTGGTAGTGGGGGTGGTAGTGGGGGTGGATGAAGTAAAAAAATATTTTGAGGTTTCTGGTCCTTGTACACACACTAAATCACAATTTTTTTTCATTTCCTTTAATAATGAGGTGAGGGTGGTAATGGGGGGTAGCTATTGCCAAAAATTTTTTTTGGAACCTTAGCTTCTCTTGTATATCCTAAATACCAATTTTATGGACTATTACCTGCTTGATTTACCTATTTATCCCAAATTTACCCCTTAACCCTTCGACGGAACAAGATGAAAATATAATCTAGTACCAGATTTCGTTAAAGTACATATTATGTGTACCAAATTTCAAGTCAATATCTTAAATGGTTCCAGAGTAAACTTGCGCACAAAAAAAGTTAGACAGACCGACAGACAGAAATTTTTTTTCGCTCAAACTTAGAATCTCGACGTTTCATGATATTCTAAGCCTATTTGAACAATTAAAATTTTTAAAAATTTTTTGGATGTGGAAGTAAAAGAAAAGTTGCAATCTCTGTGATTAAATTTAAAATAAATATGTTGTACATACTCGTGTATGTACCTATCTTTTAATATTTATTACAATAACTGTTGTAACTTATTATTAGAGAGGCATTTTAAATTTTTGTTATCCACAATTTATTGCTGTTAGGGATTAAAGAAATAATTATCTTTTGTTTTGTTTTTAACTATTATTAGAAGTGTTTATTTTATTCTGAATCAATAAGGTATCAAGTGTGTATTTTAGTTTTATAGATATATTTTATTTAATAGTACAATAATACTGATTCTTAATCATTTATTTATTTATTTTTAGAAAACTATTTATGTTTTTATAATATATTTTATTATTAATTATATAAAGTAAATCATTCTTAAGCATACGTTTACATTCTTTGTTGTATTCGTTCATATAATTTTATTCGAAATATTCAAGAAAGCGTTAAGGGTTTCAGTATGCACCGGAATGCTAGGACTCCGACGGCCGCCATTGAAATCCAATGCGTAGGCCTGATAAAATCATTTACGTAGGCCACGATTTAGCGCGTCCGTTTCCATGGGTACGAAACAAAAGTCGTTTATAGAACGCGTCGCCTGATAAAAAGGTATGTTTTCCAAATCAAAAATGAATCGTTTTAGGAAGATAGGATTTGTACGAAGGCGTAGAAGGGCCACATAAAAAAAAAATTTCTTAAGTCAGAATTCTGATTTTTATCTTAGAATTCTGACTTAAAACTCAGAATTCTGACTTTTATCTCAGAATTCTGACTTATATCTCAAAATTCTGACTTTTATCTCAAAATTCTGACTTTAATCTCAGAATTCTGACTTGAAACTCAGAATTCTGACTTAAAACTCAGAATTCTGTCTTTCATCACAAAATTCTGACTTTTATCTCAGAATTCTGATTTAAAACACACTCGATAGCAGCACTGATAAAAATGGATTCTGTAGGGGGCTGGAAGCTTCAGTTTATCAACCATAATTTTTAGGTAACCCAAAGAATACAATTGCATCAAACGAATAGGAATGTTTCGATACCACAAAGCTATCGATATTTGCATTGCTACCGGCATCGAAAGAAACTTATTGATATCAATATTTCCCAGCATCGATTCCACCAATTGTTTTTTCTATCAGATGACCACCCTGTATATGTTTCTTATTAAAATTATATCAGAGTTTTACCTGACAATGGTAGTAACTACATATGATAAATGTCATTTTCCACTGTTCTTATTTTTTTTTAGTGACCACCCTATTATGTTTTAACATAAGTAGTCAGATTTTCCCTTGATAATTATGTCATTTGCAATCTAACTATTATGGAGGACAATAATATTTTACATAACGCAACTGTCAAGGAGAGAAATGAAAATATACAGGGTGTCATCATAAAAAATAATGAAAACATGTGACGGTGGGTAATAATATTTCACATGTTATTAACACAACCGTCAAAGAAAAAATATGAATAAAATATAGAGGTGGTGAAAAAATGTGATGGAAGACAATAATACTTTGTATGGAGAGAACAGAACTGTAAAAAAAAATATGTAAATAAGAGTGGTCAATCTAACAGAGATATGAAAAAATCTGAAGGAGGTCGATAACATATCGCATATGTTATTAACACAACTGTCAAGGAGAAAAAAATATGAAAAATATTCAGGGTGGTCATTCTAAAAGATAATTAAGATTGTTATTGTGGAAATAATATTTAGAGTGCAGTTGACATTATCAAGGGAAAACCTGGCTACTTGTGTTGAAATATATAGGGTGGTCACTTTAAAAAATAAGAACAGCGGAAAATGATATTATGATATGCAGTTGCTACTATGGTCGGGTAAATCTCTGATATAATTTTAATAAGAAAAATATACAGGGTGGTCATCTGATAGAAAAAACAATTGATGGGATCAATACTTTTTCTCCGATACGATACTGGGAAATATGGATGTCGATAAGTTTCTTTCGTTGCCGGTAGCAATGCAAATATCGATAGCTTTGTGGTATCGAAACATTCCTATTGGTTTGATGCAATTGTATTCTTTGGGGTTGCCTAAAAGTTGTGGTTGATGAACTGAAGGTTCCAGCCCCCTCCAGAATCCATTTTTATCGGTGCTGTTATCAAGTGTTTTAAGTCAAAATTCTGAGATAAAAGTCAGAATTCTGAGTTTTAAGTCAGAATTATGAGATAAAAGTCAGAATTCTGAGATAAAAGTAAGAATTCTGAGATAAAAGTCAGAATTCTGAGATAAAAGTCAGAATTCTGAGATAAAAGTCAGAATTCTGAGATAAAAGTCAGAATTCTGAGATAAAAGTCAGAATTCTGAGATAAAAGTCAGAATTCTGAGATAAAAGTCAGAATTCTGACTTAAGAAAAAATTTCTTTTCGTGTGGAACTTCTACGCCTTCGTAGATTTGTTAAAATTAACAAAGAAAAAATGTACGTAAGGAATTTATCCATTTGGGAAATAATCTTGACAAATACCCCTCAATCTCTAAATCTTATCACACAAACTGCGGATAGCTATATTTTTTGTAAAATTTTGCTTCTAAGCAAATGTTCTCGACTTAATAATTTACATAAAAAGCCCTTGACCTTCGGTCTCGGGCTTTTAAGATAAATTATTAAGTCTCGAATATTTTCTAAGTAAAATTTTACAAAGAAAAAGCTACCTGCAGTTTATCCAATAAAATTCAGAGCTCTGATTATTTTTAAATCAGAAATATGAAATAAATCAGCTCTATTAATATCATACATATACATTGTTTTAATAAAATTGTTATAAAATTTAGGACTTGTTTGATTGCACTTAGATAACTGAATGTCGGTATGTGCAGCATGGTTAATTAAAATATGAATAATTTAATAAAAAGTAAAACATAATCATTGCACATATTTAAGAACACAACCTATGCCAGAATTACAAGACATATGACCTATACTGGATTAAAACTAACTAACACCATTGAAAAGCATTATTTTGGGTGATTAGCAGATTTCTTTCAAAGAAATCATTCGTTTTTTTCATATACCATTGATCAAAGTCTGATAACGTTAGTATATCAATAAGAAGTCTCTCTTAAGAGACCTTAACTTCTTTCATATACTTAATATTTAAAATTCAATATGAAAAAACAAGAAAATAGCTATTCTTTCTATATGCTAGTGATCTAAATCTGATCATTTCTTGTTGATATATTAACGTGATCACACTTCTTCTTTTTCTTTTAGCGGGGCGACGAAAGGTCTCCGCACTCAAGCCTTGTGGCTCATTGTGCTTCCACTACGAAATTAGTGAATTTCCTCATTCAGGCCGGATTCTAGCCCAAAGGCCAAAATCCTTATTTTCTCCAGCATCGGAAAACCAATGCCGAAGTGTTTGTGCCTCAAATTCATAAGACTCTGGGAGGAAGTTAGAAGGTGGATGGAAGTTTCCTCCTCGTCCCCGCAGAACCTGCAGTTGGGGTTGTCTACCACTCCCATGGTGTGCAGGTGTTTTCTGAAAGAGCCGTGTCCAGTCAAAAGACCTGCCACGATTCTGACCTGTTTCCTGCTTAGTCGCAGGATCACACTTGGATCAATAGTATATGAAAATAACGAATGGTTTCTTTGAAAGTTACCTGCTAAATACCCAAAAATAATGTTTTTCAATAATATTTTAAGCAGAAATAAAAGATATTTAATTTTAATAACCTTTAATTAAAACAGTTTGAAAAACATTTCTAAATTCTATGAAATGTAAGTTCTACAGGTATGATTCGATTTTTTAAAGTTTGGTATAGATTTTATTTTTGGAGGAAGTGTATAAATCTTATAGGGTAAATAATTTAAAAATCTTAAGTTAATATTGCTATTGTTATTCAATACTTCTAAATATTTATTTATTTGCTTCTGGTGTCATAAGAATGTTTAATGTAATTCCGTAGGCTCCTTTTTTTATAAACGAACATACACTTAATATGTATATAGAGTGGACGCCTAGTATTTTGCCAGAATATAGCCTACAGGCCTATTTTTCGGTACATAATTTTCAAAATAAAAAAAAAATCTGTACAATATTTAATTGCTTGAAAGAATTTTGTAAAGGCCACCCCATACAATAGTTCCTTGAGGTGAAGCTTTTACCCCAAAAGTTCTGCGACTAGACCGCGACTGCACCCCCGTTTTCGAGGAGGGGGAACACGATAGTGACAATATTTTTCGTCCTACCCTCCAACCACTACCCACCACTACCTCTAGTGAAAGCAGGATCACACTTTTTCCGATTTTCCGGTGCTGGGCATTTTTTTTCGGCAAGTTTTATCAATGAAATTTGTTCAGAATTGTCCAAAAACCCAATATTTCATCAAAATAAAAAAAATTGAAAAATTTAAAAAAGTGATAAATTTAAAAAATATAAAAAACACTACTAATTATTTGACAACTATCTGACAGCTTGGGTTTAATTTAAAACAAAATTTTCCGATAAAAATGCCTAGCACCGGAAAATCGGAAAAAGAGGTGGTTTTTTTCAGTTTAAGAGTGGTGGTTGGAGGGTAGATGGAAAAATATTATCACCATCGTGTTCCCCGCCCTCGAAAATGAGGGGGGAGATGTCTTGCGGTCCAGTCGCAGAACTTTTGGGCTTTTTACCTTTTTTCTGGTTTACCTCAAGGGACTACAACTTACTTACCTTATTAAGGACTCAACTAGTGCCTTATAGATAGCAATTAAAAAACTTTTGCCTTAACATTTCTCTTATGTCTATTGTCCATGTACTGTAGAAAGGAACTAAAACGTTAAAGGGTTTTTATTGTTTCTTATGTTCAATTGACCCCAAGATATGAAAAAACCGCGAAGTGCTACCATTTAAAGTGGTGCGTTTTTGAGATCGAAGTAAAAAGGTCCACTTTTCATATTTTTTTTGCTCGAAAACTATGATTTTTTTCTATAAACACGTCAATAGAAAAGTGTGTAGATTTAAATTTCCAATCGAAATGGCACCTTCAGAAGTCAAAATTTTTTTTTTTTACAAAAATACGTCCAAAAAACAAAACAAAAAAAAAACGAAAAAATGCAATATTTTTATTTTATTTTATTTTATTTTAGCCTGTAACTATTTTTCGGGTAGATTTAGGCATAGACATTGCTGCATAACAAAAAAAGCTGGCATTTTACCCGTTAAAATGAGATTTTGTAAACAGTTTTACGATTAAGAGTGACCGAGATATAGCGTTTCAAAGTTTGCAACTTTTAACCTTTTTTGCTAATTTTTACTATTTTTTTTCAAATTTCGCCCTGTAACTTTTTTCTAAGTGAATTTAGGTGTAGACATTATTATATTAAAGTTAAAGCTGACTTTACGCCCATTGAAATGGTGGCTGGTAAAAGTCTCTACGACAAATAGAAACCTAGATACAGCGTTTCGAAGAGTGTTACTTTTATTAACTTTCTTCCAATTTTTACGTTCTTTTTTAAATTTCGGCCTATAACTTATTTGTCAAATACAGATATTGCTACATGGAATGTACTCGCAGCATTCTTAGTTAAATGGTCTGCAATGGAAGTTTATGTGATCAATAGTAACCAAGATACAGTCTAGACATAGTAGATTATTGTACTTAAAAAATAACTTTTTACATTTTTCCACTTCTGAACTTTATTATATCACGTGTTTTTTTTTTTTTTGTTCAAATAACTTAGATTAATAACTGACATTATGAAATTATTCAAATACTGGATTTAACATATTTTCAAAATCAAAGTCGATTTCTTCATCGGCATCTATGTAAACATCGTCTTCCGTTATTTGAGGTACATCAGCGTTTTCACAGTTC
This sequence comes from Rutpela maculata, assembly GCA_936432065.2. NCBI lineage: Eukaryota > Metazoa > Arthropoda > Insecta > Coleoptera > Cerambycidae > Rutpela > Rutpela maculata. The sequence continues at coordinate 147,866,653 of OW386285.2, read as the reverse complement.
ATTCCCATACATTCTTTGCAAAAAATGGAGCAATTCATTCCCAATTCCCTGCAACGACAGTTTCCTCTGCATCCTTTGGTGCATTTACTGGCTATTTTTTCCAGCAAAACTTGTGGTGCGGGAGGTTTATTTGTCAAAATTGGTACTAGTTCATTTTCTGAACTTTTCCAACCCCAGATGAGAGGATTTACAATATTTCCTTTCCAATGTTGCATTTGCAAGTATGTTCTTAAACCATGATGTTTAGCAGCATCAGTTGTTGAAGGCAATCGGGACAATGAGAATTTCGCACCTGTTGAGTACTTCTGAAATAACTTATAGCGACAGGTGCTTTGGCCATCAATTTTCATACCGTATAGTAATGTTACAATACATTCAGAAGCAGAACCGATGGCTGCTGGACTTGCATTTTCACACAAAAATTCATTTAAATACTTTTCCAAATGTGCCAGTAAGCTGATTTTCTGAGGCCGGAAATACGAAAAATGGATAAGGATAATAAGGAGAAAAAACAATACTTTAAGATGGGTTAAACTTCTATTGCAGACCATTTATACAAGAATGCTGCGAGGTCATTCAGTGTAGCAATATCTGTACTTAAAGCATTTGACAAATAAGTTATAGGTCAAAATTTAAAAAAGAACGTAAAAATTGGAAGAAAGTTAATAAAAGCAACACTGTTCGAAACGCTGTATCTAGGTTTCTATTTGTCGGAGAGATTTTTACCAGCCACCATTTCAACGGGCGTAAAGTCAGCTTTCACTTTAATATAATAATGTCTACACCTAAATTCACTCAGAAAAAAGTTACAGGACGAAATTAAAAAAAAAAGTAAAAATTAGCAAAAAAAATTAAAAGTTGCAAACTTTGAAACGCTATATCTCGGTCACTATTAACCGTAAAACTATTTACAAAATCTTATTTTAACGGGTCAAATGCCAGCTTTTTTTGTTATGCAGCAATGTCTATGCCTAAATATACCCGAAAAATAGTTACAGGCTAAAATAAAAATAAAATAAAAAATTGCATTTTTTCGTTTTTTTTTGTTTTGTTTTTTGGACGTGTGTTTGTAAAAAAAAAATTTTTGTCTTCTGAAGGTACCATTTCGATTGGAAATTTAATTCTCTACACACTTTTCTATTGACGTGTTTATAGACAAAATTCATAGTTTTCGAGCAAAAAAAATATGAAAAGTGGACCTTTTTACTTCGATCTCAGAAACGCACCACTTTAAATGGTAGCACTCCGCGGTTTTTCCATATCTTGGGGTCAATTGAACATAATAAACAATAAAAACCCTTTAACGTTTTAGTTCCTTTCAACCCTCTTTTTTTGTACATAGACAATAGCCTAAATGTATATATTAATTTATGAATGTTGTTACTAAGTCTTATAAATATGTTGATGTTATTTAAGATTTTTGTCGATGATAATTCCTAAATAATAGATCAATAGTATATGCAAAGAACGAATAGTTTCTTTGAAAGTTATCTGCTGAATACTCAGAATAATGTTTTTCAATACTTAGTAGATGATACCTCACTTGTCTATTACTTCCACATCCAGTGGAAGTATATAGTAACGACAAACAAATTTTTTAAAATTTTTATTGTTCAAATTGGCTTAGAATGTCACGAAACGTCGAGATTTTAAGTTTGAGCGAAAAAAAAATTTCTGTCTGTCGATCTGTCTGTCTGTAACTTTTTTTGTGCGCACGTTTACTCTGGAACCGTTCGAGATACTGACTTGGAATTTAGTACACACATGTACTTTAACGAGATCTAGAACTAGATTATATTTTCATCTTGTTCCGTCGAAGGGTTGGGGGGTAAATTGGGGTAAATTTGGGGAACATAGGTAAATCAAGCAGGTAAGAGTCCATAAAATTGGTATTTAGTATATACGAGAGAAGCTGAGGTCTCAAAAAAAAATTTGGCATTAGCCACCCCTATTACCACCCCCACCCCATTATTAAAGGGGATGAAAAAAAATGTGATTTAGGGTGTGTATAAGAACCAGAAACCTCAAAATGTTTTTTACTTCATCCACCCCCACTACCACCCCCTATCACCACCCCCACCCCGCTACCGATGTGGGGTATCGTTTTATGCGTTTTTGGGGTAGAGGATTTCAAATATTATATTATTAAAGTTCCATAAAGAATTATTTCCACATACAAAATTGATAGATAATAAATCTGGATGTGGAAGTAGTGATTCCTTGGGCAGCGGTTTTTTTATCTTTACCTTCTATATTTGTATATTGTTAAAATCAGGATGATTTGCCGCAATTATTGAGAAGGCCATGTAGATCGTGATATTAACGCTAAATGTTAATTTAAATGAGTCTAATCAATTTTTCATCTTAGCTATACCTGCAAGAGTTGATTCCTTAGTTCTATCCATGTTGTACCTTAAAAAATCACAAAACTATCATATAATGTATTCAATATATCTATAATGTAACAATATGTACAGCAATTAACAAGCAAAATATGTAGGTTCTTAAGGATTAATAATGGATAATGAGTAATTATTGTAGGCCAAACGCATCTGATAACTGTCAAGTCCTTTGTCAACTGTCGCGATTGTCTGATAGACGTACAGCCTCAACAACAGGGCCGGCGCCAGGGTATTTGGCGCCTGAAGCAATTATTTGCTTGCCGCCCTAAGAAAAAACCTTTACAAGTTACTACTTTAAGTCGCCACTTTGTGCGCTGTAGCATCCGCGCTTTGCTCGAAATTGCAATTGTTCCTTGCTCTTGAGACAAAAGCGGCCGACGACCAGCGCGGTGTTGACATGTTTAATGCGACTAAAAGTACGGAATACGGATTAGAATATGTAACGCTCCATAATAAAACACCCATTTGGGGTCAAAAACTGTTTTTCGAGATTTTTGTCCAATTTTGAATCTCTGAAATTTATAAAAAGGTAATAATTAAGTCTTAAAATGCCGCCCTTAAAAAAATGCCACCTGAAACATCTGCTTCGCTGTTTCACCCCTTCCGCTGCTCAACAAAACTCATTCCCATCGCCTTAGAGAGCGCCCCCTCGCCTTTTACCTGAACTATCAACCGTTTTATATTATTCGCTTTCCGGTTGTTGTGGCCAAAAGAGAATATAATGCTGAATAATCGCTTTTGGAGACATGTTTCTTGGATAATAGAGCTATTAATGCAGGGAATTCATAGCAAACGTCCCCACACTCATATCTTGAAAGCATCAATACGCCGTGTGTTTGCTTTCCCTAACACTCCATATCTCACAGGAGTAATCAAAGATGAAGAAAACTAGGGCTTTGGCAGGTCTAATTTCTACGGATTTCGTGATATTTTCGGTATGCAAATTTTGTTCAACTGGCAAGGTCTCGATCTGTTGTCTGATTCTTTGCCGAATCTCACATTCGCAATTGTCAGTATTGTCCACGAGAGCTCCAAGGTATACCATTTTGTTTACTACGTCAGAGTCATTTATCCTTAACGTGTTTGAGTGATTATGATTTGTTTGGCCTACAATAATAAGTTTCGTCTTGTTGTGATTTACAATTAAACTATAATCAAAGCTGATTTTCTGAAACCTGCAGCAGATGTATGAGCTCGTTCTCGCTTGTTACAACTAAGGTAGTATAATCTGTAAATTTCAAGTTAGAAGTCTTGGTTCCTCCCGTAGCGACTCCATCCTGTCAGTCTTCCGCCGACGTCGCATCACGCTTTCACTATACAGGGTAATTAAAAAGAAAGTACATTAAATTCAACTGTAGATTGGTATGCCCCAGAGATGAAGATTTTCCTAATAAAATTTTTTCCTAACCGAGTTAACAGCCCCATAAAGTGGGTGTCTGGCAACCAGTTTTCTCCTAATAACCTTCAAGCTGATTGACGTACGATGATCAAATTGTGGATCCGGCTCTTGATTTTGATGAGCTACATGTTTATTGAAGCAAGTTCGTGCTGTCATGCAAGATATGTCCTATACACAGTGGTCTGGTAAAGTTCATGGTCAAATATTTTTTTTGTCTTGTATCAAACTAAGAATTTCGATTATTTATTGATTATTTTATTAAAATTAGAAACTTTTTTGCTCTTGTGAATTTTTCATTCAGTTAAGCAGATTTCGAGCAAATGGTAAAAAATCAGAGGCATGCTGAATCAATATTATTGACAATTTTATTCAAAAACAAAGGCAGCGCTTGTCAGATTCTCAGTTGTCAGATTTTGAATTATCTAATTAAAGTAGTGCAATTTTTTGAGAGTTACTGATGTGAAAATGGTGCGCTGTACTGCCGATGATTATACTAATATGTTTTTTACATATCTTGACATAATGCCAAGGGAATGCAGCAAGTGCAGTAAGGAAGTATCCTTCCTTACCAGCTTTCTTTCAACCCCAAGAAAAGTTCTAAAATTTGGGACACGATGGTTGAGATATCGTCTACAGGGACTATCGTATGCATCTGCTGCATTCTCTTGGCATGATGCCAGGATACAGGCATATTGGTATAATCTTTGGCAGTATAGCGTACCATTTTCACATCAATAACTCTCATAAAATTGCACTACTTTAATTAGAAAATTCAAAATCTGACAAACGCTACCTTTGTTTTTGAATAAAATTGTCAATAAAATTGTTTCAGCATGCCTCTGTTTTTTTTTGAATTTTTTTCGAAATCGTCCTAACTGGATGAAAAATTACAAGTTAAAAAGTTTTTAAATTTAATAAGATATTCAATAAATAATCAAAATTCTTAATTTGACACAAGACAAAAAATATTTGACCTTGAACTTTACCGGACCACACTGTATAGGACACATCTTGCATGTCAGTATGAACTTGCTCTAATGAGCATGTAGCCCATCAAAATAAAGAGCCGGATCCACAATTTGATCATAGTATGTCAATCCGCTTGAAGGTTATTAAGAGAAAACGGGTTGACATGCACCCACTTTAAGGGGATGTACGGTTAGGAGGCGCGGTAGGAAAAAATTTTATTAGGAAAATCTTCATTTCTGGGGCACCCCAATCTATAGTTGAATTTAATGTACTTTCTTTTCAATCAGCCTGTATATTAAAGAGGATTGGAAGACAGTCTTTATCAACTTTACAAACCAGATGTTTGAGTGTCCCCATCTCCAATATAGCCCATAGTTTGTTCTATTTCACATGTCAAAAACTTAACTGTAGTCTACAAAACAAAGGTACATAGGCACAGCATTCTTTCGCTTTCTCGATACATTCTCGCAAATTCAGGGTGTGCTCTCTAGTACGGCGTTCTCTAACACCTGGAGAGGAGATATTTGCCAAGACAGACAATTCTGAAGGTTGGATTGAAGCATATATAGGCAGCATTATTTTAGTGGCATTTGATATTAATTCCAATAATCTGTAGACATCAGTCCCCCTCTTATTATGTAGTGGTACGATGAGTGAGATTCTCTAGTCATTGGACCATATTTCTGTCTCATGTGTTTTGGCATATTCTGAGATAATTTGGTTTTTACTAACTTAACTTAGATGCCTCGGCAGTGATATGGTCGATCTCTGCTGCTTCGCCAGTTATTAGTATTTGTATGGCTGCTACTTATGATTTCAGCAATGAAGGTGCGTGTTCGTAGTTCTGCTACCAGTCATTTTCTACCTCAGAATGACAAATAATATTTTCATGAGTTTTGTTTTTGAACATCGACAATCGAAGACGGACAAATGGTGTTGTGTTACCTGTTGTGTTTACTAATAAACTACTTCTAGATGCGGCTCTTTTCAGTTTGCATTTGGAATTTCGATATTCCTGTTCTAAAGTTGCATCGGCAGCTTCTATTCTATTATGAGATATCTTTAGTGAGTCCTATAAGCTTAATTTTAGTATGAAAACCATAACAATAATTATTTATATACCAAGGCTTGTAAGTGTATTTTACAGTAGGGCTGAGGTTTGCAATGTTCGAGACCTGTAAATACACGTTACAAGCTGAGGTGCATACGACATTTTTCTAGTAACTTTTCCATTCGTGCGTAATATGCTTCTTACACCATTCATTACGTAATATACTATTAAAACATATTTTGAGAAGAAAATGCTTATTAAGCAATATGTGTAGAATCGCAGTTGCACATTTCAATACTTTGTTTTAATGTCTTAAAAGATTAAAGTAATATAATAAATATTCTCTTTTAGCCGGAGAAATTAAATTATAAAACGATTGAGTCTGCATTATAAAAGTAAGTGACAAAGTAACGCTGGCAGACATCGATAATTAACTTTTGATTGCTTGGTGTAGCTCAGCTGAACAAATAGAACACATCACTACATCAGTGGAGAACGTAACTTAAAATAATTTGATATTATTTGATGCCTATACCACAAATATTTCTAGTTTTACAGAAATTAGCGTATAAAAAGATTTGGTTGAATTTTGTAATTACTCATTATAAATCTTTCACTAATAATTAACATTACATCATATTCTATTGTTTAAAAGCGTTAATTTTCTAACACATAATCACTGCAAGATTAATGATACATAAAAATCATTAGTTGGGAGGTAGTATTATTGTAATTTATTGTTTTTCAAAACACGCGTTGTTGGTGATGTCTTCATTTAAAATGTGTAATGATGTATGCGCATTATGTTAATTGCTGGATACCCTCGTCTTGTAAATTAGATTTCGTTTAAAATATTTTACCCCCTGATGTTTTAATATATTATGAGTTCATATCTACTAGAATAAAGTTTATATTTCCTGTTGAACTTGGAAAATAATTGAATGGAGTAATTATATCACAAATTTCCATGTATCATTTGTTTGGAGAATGTGGAACAATAAATATGGGGAAAAATATTAAGGTAAAAATTACTTAGTATATCTTTTGAGTATTAATTAAATTAATTAATTTTTGCTAATAGGGTGGTAAAATTAACATTTTCTTAGCGTGTAAGTTGACATTACAAATTACACATAATGTGTATATAACATAGGCTACAGACTTGACACTTGACATCTTTAAATCACACTTATCAGATGCTTAAAGATTCTGGTATACAATGAATTTTGGAAGTTGACACTAAAAAAAAATGAATATTACGTGAATACAAAATGAAAGGGAAACTGATGGTTCCTACTTCAACTTCAACTCCATATCCTTTTTAATTATTCTCACTACTTTAACACATATACATACAACATGCAAATGACCACAGTCATAGAAATGCGTATAAAGGATTTTAATGCGGATATCTCTTTAACAAAGTGTAGAGTAATTTTAATTAAAAAAATAGCAGGAAATATTAGATGGATCTATACAGGGTCCCACTTAAAACTCCTGGCGCCATTTTCTCGAAACCAAACCAGATATTTGAATTCTGTAAAAGACATTTACTGGAATATGTAAATGAGTTCACTTTTGAGTGAAAACGGCGTTTCTCCTCATTGAGATATAGATGGCGTTGAGATGCAAAGAAATTAATCGATCCTAGGAACCTTCAAAATAGATACACGTGAAAAGGCACTCAAATCTAAGCATTTTTTATGATATGAATAATTTTCGAAAAAGCAATAGTTTTCGAGATATTTCAATTTCAGTATAATTTTCTATAATAGCCATAACTTTTTTAAATCAAATTCTAGACGATAGGTCCTTTAAAACATTTTTCATAGTAGAATAGTCTGATTTAGACAGTAACCCAAGTAGCATTTTAAGCAACATTTTGGCAAACGTTTCCAACAAATTGTGTCTGTTACCATGTCTAAAATGGGATCTGTTTCCAACATGTTCCCATACATTTCCGACACGTGTATAATTTCTTATGGTTATACAGTACATGTTTCCATTGTGGTGGCACTAGGCGTTTCTTTGCTGGTTTCGAAAATAAAGAGAAACATGTTTCAAATTTGTAGCTCACCGATTTATACACAGTTTCACAAATGAATCTTTACTTTATTATATTTTGTATTGATCCATTTCCATACATATGTTTTTACAATGGGAACAAATGTCTGCAGTCAGTTTCGGAAAATGTTATTATCTTTCACCTAATAAGAATGTCTTTCAATATTGTGCGTATTTTTTATTACTTTTCAATATGGAAACGATTTAAGGATAATAAAAGTAACATGGTGGTATAATAATAATGTGAAAACTTTGATCGTCATTTTTAGCCATGTCTGATCTGAAGAGATGTGCGGAAAGAATTTTATCGATTATTTGGCGGAGATATTTCGATATTTTCAATGGGCCTTAAAAATATAAACATTTCGAATATATTTCTTTATTAAATATAAAAATTTATAGGTTATAAAATACATTTTTTTCGAATAATTTGGTAATAATGATTATACCAAATTATATATTTTTTTCATAATTATCATAATTACTGATCTTCGATATTAAGCATTTGCCTACGTTTTCTTTTAAAGACTAAAATAACAAAACGTCAACACTTAAAATCAAAATGGCTACAGAAGCAGTTCTGCAAATGTTTCGAAAATTTAGATCATATTTTATTAAAAGAAATTTGATTCTCTAATGTATCCACTCGGTTCCGATTACTGTAACATATTACCTCTGAAAGAAACTTGTTTCGGTCTGGTTTCGGAAATGTTGGCAACACGTGAACAATGGCCGGCAGCCGGCTGTGTTGCATAGATAAGAGAGATAAGTATATACTGTGTTGCACGTGCATTCTGGCATTTTTGGCGGTTTTGATCAATTTTATTTAAGGTCTTCCATTAATTCATATTTTGGTTCTGCAATCTCCTCTTCAAAGTCAGTATCCGGTTAATTGGTTGTCTTTTGACATTCCAAAGCAACTTTTTTAAAAGACACTCTTAGTTTCACAATTCTTGTATACTTAACAGGTTGTAATACCTGGAAGAATGTTTAAATTGTTTGGTTTTTCCCATTTTGCATCTCTAAACTTCTCTATTCTTTTCTCTACGAGTATAGATAGATAGAATAATAGTAAAGTGTGAGGTTATAATACCTATCTCTATTAAAAAAGTTCACTGTTTTGATTAATAATCTCTTTTGTGGTGACATGTTCTCATTATATTCATGGAAAAAAATGGAAACAGATTGGAAACATTTGGAGACATAAGAATGTTTCATACAATTTCAATAATGTATCGACACAAGTTTATAATTTAGAAATGATTAACAGATGCTGCAGTATGTTTCGAAAATGTGTTCAAACACTTGTTTTGGAAAAAAATTATATATAAAAGTGGAAACCATTGCTAAACTATTCCATAATATTGTTGTGCCATCTGTAAAAGGTAAAAAAATGGTAAAAACTTCAGAAAAAATGTTGGAAATGTATGGAAACCTTTGTATCTCCCATAAGTATCGAAACAGTTACAAAACTGTTTCCTACTACACTAAATTTGTTCCTAAACTGTGTCTAAAAATGCTACTTGGGAATGAGACACATTTATTTAAACTACCGGTTTGACAGGAAATTATATTATTGTTTAATTTTCCATGGGATGCCCTGTACATTTTCACGAAAAATAAAAGAAAATCTTATTTTGAGCATCGTTTCAAATGTAACCATACATCTACCATTAGTAATAATAATAAAGTTAATGAAACAATTAGGTAGATAACGCATTTTTAACTAATTTCTTTCAAATAAAGCAAAGATGGATGGAACTTTTGATTTGAAATGAAAGATTTTGACATATATGTTTATTGTTTATTGTAAAAATGTATGTGGTTTGTATGTTTTATATTCTACTGAATTTGATATTGTGAATTGGTTTATTTAATCCCTATCAAAGTGGTCATTCACACTAATGAAGATAAATACAATATGATAATAATTTATGGCGAATGCCATAAAAATGCAGCAGAGGCAACACATACTTACGAAGCACGTTTTCCTGGAAGACCCAAACCAACCACCAAGACTTTTGTAAGTTCAAGTTATAACTTGAAAAAGTACGGTAGTTTTAAAATGCTAAAACGTAGCCGAAGAAAACGTACCCGAACAAAACATGTAAGAACTTATGAAATATCAGCTGTGGTACTACAAACGGTCAATAATAATCCCCGTACTTCCTTACGGCAGTTAGAGACTCGATGTAATATTTCGAAAACTTCTTGCCAGAGAATATTAAAAGAAAATAAATTGTCCCTTACAAAGTCACTTAAAACCAGGTGATCAGCAATGGAGAATGTCGGTGCTAAGGCTTTCGCGGAGCTGGTGATCTGGCTACTGGTTTCCGGGTCTTCTTCCGCGTAGACTTGGTTGAGTGCTTGACATTTCGACCATCTTGCCGTGGTTTTCTTTTGAAGCGAAGTGAAGACCACGACAAGATGGTCGAAACGTCAAGCACTCAACCAAGTCTACGCGGAAGAAGACCCGGAAACCAGCAGCCAGAATGGAGAATGGATTTATTTATCGCAATTTAGTGTTATGTTAAATAGAATTATGTGGAGCGACGAGAGCAGGTTTCACAATAATGGTGTAGTATCCAAACAGAACTGTAGATACTGGCCTCAGGAAAATCCTCGATGGTTCAGACAAACAAGAAACCAAACCATCTTTGGAGTAAATATTTGGTGTGGCATCGTCAACGGGTACATAATAGAACTGCATCTTTTTCATGGCACGTTAAATGGTCAGAGACTTTTAGAGAATGATTTGCCTCATTTATTAAATAACATTCCAATTGAGTTACCTAATATTTGCTTTCAACAAGATGGCACGCCATCGCATAATGCTCAAATTGTTACCAATTATTTACATCGTACATTTCGAGAAAGATGGATTGGTACTGATGGCGTTATCAGGTGGCCAGCACGGTCACCTGACCTATGGGGTTATTTGAAAAGTAGTGTTTACGAAGAACCCAGTTAACATATCGTTGATCTTTAAACAAATGCTTCCGTGGTAGCGATTAACAGAGAGACGTTATTAACAGTTTGTAGAACTGAACTCTTAACGATATACAATATGTGTGTTCAGAGCGATGGAAACCATTTTGAACATTTAATTGAAAATTAAACAATAATGTAATTTCCGGTCAAACCGGTAGTTTCAATAAATTTATTTCGTTACTATCCAAATTAGACTGTTTTACTATGAAAAATGTCTTAAATTTAATTTAAAAAAGTTATGGCAATACTTGCTATTAAAAAAAATTATATTGAAATTGAAATATCTCAAAAACCATTATTTTTTAGAAAATTGTTCATATTATAAAAAATTCTTGGACTTGAGTGCCCTTTCATGTGCACCTATTTTGAAGGTTCCTGGGGTCGATTAATTTCTTTGCATCTCAACGCCATCTATATCTCAATGGGGAGAAAGAATGTTTTCACTCAAAAGTGAAGTTATCTACATATTCTAGTGAATGTCTTTTACAGAATTCAAATATCTCTTTTGGTTTTCGGGAAAATGCCCCGCGGGAGTTTTAAGTGGAACACCCTGTATATGCATATAGTATTATAATTAAGTGTTCTCACTTATTGAGTACGAGTCAGAACTTTAATATTTTCAAGTGATGTATCTTACGTACCAAAACCATCCATTAAGAAGGAGCCTTCTTGAAAATCCTCTCTAAGAGGACGAATTGAAGGATTAATTATTTCTCCCACATCCTTCCTGCTACAACGTTAAAATTTGATAAGGGCAGTCATCACGCAACCGAAACATCCGCTAAATAGAGAATATTTTCGTCATTTAACGTAAAATTTAGATCCACGATCCACAAAGTCATTTCAGATAATGTACGAAATTTTTCAAAACTATATCTTTGAGTGCACACCCTATGATCGAGTTTGGCACTCCAGATTCCCGACTAATAACACAGGTCTACAAAAAAAAAAAAGGTCCTATCCTAAGGTTCTCATCTAACTTTTTAGAAGCATCTTTAAAAATGTTTCTACCCTCTCATTTTTTCTCTAGCACCTCTTTTATTCCTTAAAAATGGCGAAGGTTCTGATCTAACTTTTCTGAAGTATTTTGATATGCTGAAGACAATTTTAGACAAAAAAAAATATATCGTGTCAGTTTCCCTTTACCACCCCCTTTATCCCCTAAGAAAAAGGCAAAAATGAGGTCTAGCTTGTCCCAAGGTTCTGATTTAACATTTTCAAAGTATTTTGATGCGCTGAAACCAATTTTGGACAATTTTTTTTTCTACCGTGTCAGTTTTCCTCTACCACACCCTCTTTGTCCCCTAAAAGTGGAAAAAAAAGGTCTTAACTAACTAACTTTTCTGAAGTATTTTGAGGCGCTGAAGCCAATTTTGGACAAAGAAAATTTCTATCGGCTCAGTTTCCCTCTACCTTCATCCCCTAAATTTTAGTTTCAGCGCGTCAAATTATTTCAGAAATGTCAGATGAGAACCTTAGGACGAGACCTTTTTTTCTTTTTTTGCCCTTTTTAGGGCATGAAGGTGGAGTTGACTTCGGCGCGTCAAGATACTTCAGAAAAGTTAGATTAGAACCTTAGAACAAGACCTTAAGACCTTTTTTTTTTTGTAGACCTGTGTAATTCTTAATAATGTAAAAAATCGTTCTTTTGAGTAATAGTATTTTTCGTACAAAAAATCAGTTTTGACGGTATCTTCTGACTGAACATTTATTTTTGGTAAAGTCCGTCTTGAGCGCACTTCCAATTTTAGTGTAGTTTGCAAAACCTTATTTCGGGTAACATAAGCCGATTATTAGGGTAATTTGAAAAAACTACAAATTTTATTATTCTAGTTAATTTTGCTGAGTTCTTCATCGAAACCACGTAAACATGATTTGTGCTCTATTCGAGCAAAATGTTAATCACTCAGTTATTCGCAATCAGCCTCACCTCATTACTACTTCCACTGTTTTAAAGACATTCAATAATATTGAACAATTTATATTGTGCCAAAATTGTATAGCACAATGTTGTTTACTTCGAACGATTCAATATTTTTGCGCAATATTCAGTTATGTTCTGGAAACAGATGAGTTAAAGTACGTAAACGAAAAGCTTGTTTGGCAGTTTTATTACATTTTGCTTGTAAAGTAACAGCGTTGGTCTAAAGATTGCTTACTACTTAAAACGAACTGAATTCAATTTCAGTTTTTTTTACAATTTTCTTGTCGGCTTTTACGTCGACCTCTTTATATTAACCTCCCCACAATAGAATTGTGGGAGGTTACTACAATTAGTCCAAAATCGAAAATTGAGATGACATCAAATCTTTACGTTTTGAGGTCCCAGGAACCCAAAAAAGTTGTTTTTGAAAAATGTCTGTGTGTGTGTGCGTAGGTCTTGCAATAATTGTGTGGACACACACCACTCTATAACCATACTTATGTGGCCTTCGCTAATTGTGTGGCCATACACATGGCCACACAATTTAAAACCTATTTTTGCAGCACCTACGTGGCCTCCCCACCCTATATCTGTCGGTTTCTGGAAATGGCCACACAAGTATAGTAAAAATTTGGTGTGTATAATCTCAGAAATTTCACCAAATTGTGTGGCCTTGTACAGTGCTGCCCCCAGCGGAAATATTGATTATACTGCTATTATTTCCATTTCTTCGTATGTATTCAAGATGTGTGTTAAATATGTCTTTTATGTGGCCCTAACAATTTTAATGAATTGGAGGATGAATATTTAGTAGGTCGTACTACTATTGGTAGAACATTATTATAAATGAAATAAGATCATATTTTATTGTATAAACGGACCTTTTTTTAATCAAATATTATTGATATTATTTATTTATTCTTTTATTTTCTGCATTTCATCTAGGTAAGCTTTTTCTCTTTTTATAACAATTTGAAGAAAAAAAAGGAATATATCAATATAAATTTGAATATACAGTATGTTCGTGTTCTGTGTAAAGGACAAGGAAAATTGTCATATTACGTTTTAGAAATTAACTTTGTTAGAGGGAGACCAACTAGAGGAATAGAAATTTGCTTGTAGAGAAAATAAGATTCACACAATAAAAAGCAAAATTTAAACTACATCCAAAGAGATAAGAAACATTACATAAACTCAACTTCTTTTGTAGATAAGTCAAACACCAAGTTTTGTAAGGATCATCAAAATTTTAAAAAGTCGAAATTTTTATTTAAATATATTTTAAATCAATGAAAGTCCTTGGCCAAAAAATGAAAGGATTCGGGAGAATACGATGCTGGAAAGTCGCTTTTGAGAACGTATATCTTAGAGAATCGAGCTCTCTAAACCCACATCCCGAAACCATCAGTACGCCGTATGTCTACATCCATAACGGTCCATGTCTCAGAGGCATGAAAAAAGATGGAGAAAATAAGGGTGTTGGATAATCTGATCTTAGTACTTTTCATGATATTTCTGCTATACCAAGTTTTGCTCAACTGGCACGTTACTGATTTTTCCATCTGTATTTCTCGCCGAATCTCATACTCGCAGTTGCCAGTATTGTCGACAAGGGCTCCAAAGTATATTGTCTTATTTATTACCACACAGTAATACGTAAAATGTCTGTGGTTATCATTTGCTTGACCTAGAATCATAATGTTCGTTTTGTTGTAATTTACCTATACTTAAACCATAATCAGAGCTTATGTTGGAGTCTGACCAGCAGGTGTATGAGCTAATCCTTGGTTGCTGAACTAAATGGTTCCAAGCTGGAAACTTTGTTTCCGTCTAGAGCCACACCACTCTGCTACCTCAACATACGTCGCAACACATGTTCACTATAGAGGCTTTGTGACGCAACGCAGCCCTGGGTGACGCCTTCGCCAACTTTACATTTGTCTGACTTACTGCTGTCTATTTTCACCAAAACGGAGCTTTCTTCATACATACCAAGAACTAAATAATGTGTGTCATTTTTAGTGAGCTATTTATATGCCGGAGAAATCAAATTTGAAATATAGGACCAACATAGATTTCGAAAATTAAAGTCTTTCAATTCCGTCAGTCTGTCTGTCGCGTGTTTGCCTGCTTGATGGCGATGTAACTAAAAGACTATTTGACTGAGAAAATTAGTATTTCGCAGAGAGTTGACACCATTGGCAAGAAAGAAGCCGGCTATACTTTTAATAAACAAAATTCAAGGTAAACGTAAAAAAGTAATTCATGGAAAAAAATGTTGCTCAGGACAATATATGGCATGTAGTTACGATATACGGACATACGATACGTATACGATATACGTTCAACCTATTTTTTTCTATCGGGTTTTACTGTTATTACACTCCGTTTTAAGTAAAACGGTTGAAAAATTAGTACCCTATCTAGAAAACAACCACTGATGGATAACAATGTTACCCCCTATAAATATCAATAATTAAATACTTACCTAACTGGATTTTGATATGCTTTAATATAATTCATGCAAATAATAGAAACGACAAAAGATATATTCATTAATCATTAGGCCATACAAGAAGACCCTACGACAACATATGTCGTGACGATTTCGAAAATTAAGAAAGTAAGTTATTAAAATTACAAAAAATCCGTTAAAGTAAAAGACATCGTCCGAACGGGCAAGAAATAAGCAATTCTTGCCATCATAACGTGCCTCGATTCAAATGTTTGTTTCTATCTCTCAAGAGGATACAGGAAAACCTACCGGGAATTCGAAAAATCTATTAGAAAATACAATTTTTTTTAAGAATTAAACCCACTAAAAATAGAACTCAAAAATGGTGTGTATATTTCTAACGGAAAGTACGCATGTCAATTTTTCATGATTGTAATATGCAGCAATATTCATGCCCAAGCTGCAAAAGACCACTTTCCGCTCTTAATATGTCATTATTTGAATAACTTATAGTAATAAAACTTGGAAAACAGTTCTTATAAAGCTTTTAATCATATTAAAAGGATTGTGATAATCAAAGCCTTTTTTCTATACATTTCTTTCGCTTGGGAATCAGCCGTTATATAACAAAAACCTTATAGCAATGGGAATAAATTTGCCTGAATACTGTAAAATTGTAAGAAATATCGAACGTTAATATGACACTTGTTTTAAAGAGTATGGATTGTCAAAAAACACACAACATTTTTTTTTTGACAAACAATCTATCAATACCCGAAACTTTACAATTTAAATACAGACATCCTACTACACACTAATCATTGAATAATGCAATACCTAATATGATATATAATCTACATGATTATATATTTATTTTAAAATTAAAAAAAAATCCCTTCTAGCATAACGTAAGTATTGTAATTCTGAAGTAGCAAAGGGCAGGCGACGGAAAGTGCATAAATAATCAATTACAGATTTTTTTAATATGAAAAAAACATGTACCTGAAATAACCCATCACAACTTTTTTTTATAATGACAGGGTGTGTATTATTGACCACACAATATACACAAAATTGTGGGGTCTGGCCACACAATTATATTTTTGCAAAAAGTAACATTAATTTTGAGTGTAAGAACATTTTGAAAATAGAGTTAGAAAGCCCTTGAAATTGTGAGTAATGATTACGTAATTACTTGAAAGACCCCATTTGTTGGCGAAATGTCCAGGGTCCACACAATTATTGCCGCACCTGTATGTGTGTGTGTGTGTGTGTGTGTGTGTGTGTGTATGTGTGTGTGTGTGTGTATGTATGTTAGCACGATAGCGGCGAAGCTACTAAACGGATTTGGATGAAACTTTGCATGAGGGTTTCTTTCGTGCTCCAGAAGTTCTGAAAAGGTTTTGGTTGAGATCGGATTACGTTTAGTGCCGTTTTGGCATAACAAGTTGTTTATTTTATGATTATTTACAATTTGTAATTGAACCATTGAAAAGCAGTAAAAATTCCGATTTCAACGATATATCACACTTGCACTTTTTCAATTTGGTTTCCGTGAAAAAAATTAAAAAACAAAAATTTGTTTTGTCCTCAAAGCAGTGCAATGTACAGGGTGATATTCTAATAATGACAGAGGTGTTCAGTGATTTCGGCTGATAACTCGGGAACGGTTGAAGATATCGAACTGAAATTTGAAACGTAGGTATAAATATTGTAGGCGGACGGATTACGGTGAATTAATAATACATCTACGTCACATGACGTCACAAATAAGAAAAATTCTTAGAAACTGGTGCAGATATCGACTTAACTATTGGAAACATCCAATTAAAGTTTGAAACGTATGTGGAAATATTGTAGATGGATGGAATACGAGTGAACTAAAAATACACCTACGTTCTGATGACGTCGTAAAAGCATAAAATTCTTATAACAGGCGAACTGATGATATCAAAAAAATATTTCTACAAGACGAGTCACGAAATTTTTTTTTTTAATTTTCAAGAAATATCAACTTTTCGGAGAAATGTCCCTTTTCAGAAAAATGTCAGATTTTTAAAAAATGTCAAATTTTTGGAGAAATGTCACTTTTCAGAAAAATGTCAAATTTTCGAAAAAATGTTAAATTTTCAGGGAAATGTCACTTTTCAGAAATATGTCAAATTTTCAGAAAAATGTCACTTTTCAGAAAAATGTCAAATTTTCGAAATTTTCGAAGAAATGTCACCTTTCAGAAAAATGCCAAATGTTTGAAAATTGTCAAATTTTCGGAGTAATGTCACTTCAGAAAAATGTCAAATTTTCGAAAAAATGTCAAATTTTCAGAGAAATGTCACTTTTCAGAAAAATGTCAAAAATTCAGGAAAATGTCAAAAATTCAGGAAAATGTCAAATTTTCGAAAAAATGTTAAATTTTCAGGGAAATGTCACTTTTCAGAAATATGTCAAATTTTCAGAAAAATGTCACTTTTACAGAAAAATGACAAATTTTCGAAAAAACGTCAAATTTTTAAAGAAATGCCACCTTTCAGAAAAATGCCAAATGTTTGAAAATTGTCAAATTTTCGGAGTAATGTCACTTCAGAAAAATGTCAAATTTTCGAAAAAATTTTAAATTTTCAGAGAAATGTCACTTTTTAGAAAAATTTCAAAAATTCAGGAAAATTGTCAAATTTTCGGAGTAATGTCACTTCAGAAAAATGTCAAATTTTCAGAGAAATGTCACTTCAGAAAAATGTCAAAAATTCAGGAAAATGTCAAAAATTCAGGAAAATGTCAAATTTTCGAAAAAACGACAAATTTTCGAAGAAATGTCACCTTTCAGAAAAATGTCACCTTTCAGATAAATGTCAAATGTTTGAAAATTGTCAAATTTTCGGAGTAATGTCACTTCAGAGAAATGTCAAATTTTCGAAAAAATGTCAAAGTTTCGGAGAAATGTCACTTCAGAAAAATGTCAAATTTTCGGAAAAATATTACTTTTCAGAAAAATGTCAAATTTTATTAAATGGACTCAAAGGAAAATTCCCAAAAAGTACTACGGGTCCATTTGTGGTATAAGTTCTCTGCTAGTGTGTTAAAGCGTGCAAACTGTATGCTGAGTATTTTTGTGTCAAGTGCATCGAGAGATGCACTTGACACGTCAAGCCCACGGATGGTGTGAGAGGCCATCCTGAACCGCTTACAAGCCCTACAAGTGTAAGCAACCCCACCGGAACGCTTTCGGTGAGTTTTTTCCAATAAAACTTTAAAAGTGACAGTGACATATTTTAAAAACTATTTCCGCTACTTTCGGCATCCCGCCGGAAATTCTTCCGGCAACATAACCTAAAAATAGTACTACATAACCTAAAAACAATTTAAGACATTGGTACCAACCTAAACATTTTTCAAAAACCAAAGTCCCCAGAGAAACATTGGAACCAAAAATTTGACTGCTATCACTTCCCCGACCGATTTAGTGAAAAATTGGTCGAGGCCAAAAGATAAAACAAAATATACCAACTCAAACTTAAACGATCCACCATGAACACTACCCTGGCTACATCTGGCAGGGAAGCTGTCCACCAAGAGTTATATGGGTTTTTCCAAAGATGGCCATCCCTGATTACCAACGAACAGGTTTTTTCGTTTAGTTGTTTCCCGTATCAATAATCAAAATTATTAAGTGCTCTTGCCTACGAACGTTTTTATAGAATTGTGTTTATTTTTATATTAATTTTAGGTCCATGTGGACACATTATAATTTTAACCTAGTCTTTAAGCCTGCTTACAGAAGACAGGAGCTACTTTTCTATTTTTCTCCAAGCCAAACCGGACCTACCCCGTCCAGCCTCACACTCGCCACGGCGGTGTTCACCGTGGTTGTCTGGCTGGCCCGGGCTAGGATCCGATGAAGCATATATTTGTATTAAAAACATTGAATAAAATGTTAGTGTTGTGCAGACTATAAATTTAACACTCAAGTTCTTAACACGTTCAGCGCCAAGCATTTATGTGAAAACTTTCATCCAACCTACACCCTAATTTCAGAAGGAAATTTTAGTAGGCCAGAGCTTATAATTCCTCATATAAAATATACAGTGTGTCATATATAGTGTGTGCGTTAGCGATACACACGGCCAAAACAGAATATTAGTCAGTGTACCTTTTTAGATACACAATGTTTTAACAATGTGTATCGAAAAAGATACACTGGCGCTGAACGTGTTAAGTCCAAATCCCACCGAACGAAAGACTTTTTTCTGATTTAATACGAAAAAAATATTTCAACTTAATAAATATAATTAAATGAGATCTTTCATATTGTTTAGTGCTCTTTTCGGCTTCAAAGATTCACCGGGTGGGGAGGTTCCAGCCGCTTCCAGTAGCTGCCGATTTTTTTTCTATTAGTACCTTATATGTTTAATTTTTTTAAGTTCCTATCAGAGTATTCTTTACTTTCAACATTCCACAAACTTGAAATTGTCGGTATAATGGAGTAGGGCCTATAAGGCCGGTTTTCGGCCCTTTTTATTTTTGGTCAAAAAATTTCGAAATTTTTTTTCATCATATATATTCAACATCTAATCTATTCCGCCCCAAACAGAACTTCCCCCAACCCCCAATAACAAGCACCCTCTGCTCCCGCAACATAAACCATTATGCTGCTACCAGATATAAAATAGTTTTAAAAGGACGGTTTATTTACATTATTAAGAAAATGCCAATTCCTCTTATACCCCTCCCCCCCCCCCAACACCTTCTCTCCCGAACTATTCTGTTGTGTAGGGAGATTTAGGTTAGAATTTTGTTTGTTTTTTTGTTTGTTGATTTAGAGCTGTATATGTACTTTTCTCTGATTTTTTCAGAACTTAGAGCTTAATATCTTTGTTCGTATTTTTGTTGCTTAGGGAGACGGAGTATTACGGGTGCAAGGTTATATCTTTCTGCCGACAAAAAAAAGTATAACAAAAGTCCTTGTTATACCATTTTCAAACTCGCAGCAGTATGATGATGGCGGGAATGGTTCGGGATAGTGGATGTTGGCGGGTGGAGGGGGGGGGGGAGGTACAAGAGGAATTGACATTTATTAACAATGCAAGTAAAATCCTTTTTAAACTATTTTATACCTGGTAGGAGCATAAAAGTTTATGTTAGTGGGGGGGGGGTGCTTGTCGTTGGGGGTGGTGGTGAAGGGGGGGTGTTGCGGTGTTATATATTAGTAGGGGAGCTTAAGGTGTAGTTTGTTCAAAGGAAATATGATTTTCAAGTTCAAAAACATCTAACCATGTTTACTAATGTAAACTGGTTCTTTAATAATTTAAGGGGATACATGGAGGGGGGAAAACTCTTGAATAAATGCACGACTTCGATCTTATTTGTCATAGCTACAAGATGTACTAAATAAATATTGCGCAATACTCACTCTACACGTTCAATATAATTCAATACTCAGTGTAATATAATAATAAGGAAGTAGCCAATTTCATATTAAATAAAAAAAGTGTAAGTTATGATTTGCTTAATACCTAAATAATAATTTATAAACATGATAAAAGCAAATAAATAAGAAATAATTAGGTAATTGTAATAATAATCTGTATTAAAATAGTTTTCGCCGTGATTTTCTTACTACAAAGTTATTAATGCTAGACTCAAAGTCAATATTTGCCGTCAGGTCACTTTCCATTGCCAAAATCGCCAATGAATTTAGCCGGTCTGCATCCATATAGTCGAGTAAACTCTAAGCTGACGCGTCCGCTTCATCATATAGACTAAGAGAATAAGACATACGCAACTAGTTCATCTCTATGTCGCTGCGATAGCTTTATGCGCATCGCATATCAAATCGTACGTCGTGTTACCAACTCATACATACGCCACCTTGGAGTTTACCGGACTAATAGTAGTAGTAGTGTCTGTTAAATCGGAGGTTTACTATCCAAATTACAAAGTTATAAGTGCAGGATGTGCAGTCGAGCGAATTTTTATTATTTTGATTTTGCCGCCCCTAAAAATCTGACGCTTTACGCACGTGCGTAATTGGCGTATAGGGTAATCCAGCACTGTCAATATTGTGCAAAGAATTTCAAACATGCACAATCTTAATTCAATACTTGAGCAATGTACACAATATAGAGCATAAACACGCAATAATATTGCGCAATATCAAATATAGTGCAATATTATTGAGCGTCTAGGGGTGCCTTTAATTTCCAATTATATTTATCGTCTAATAGCTCAGTCAATGAACGTTCAATAAGGGGGTCTAAAGGGAAATGCCGAGATCACAATTTTTGACTTGGGGGGTTGTGTTTGGACTATTTAGGAGGTAAACATACCAAAAGTCCCCGAACGTAGGAAGTGGGGGGGATGCAGGGGCGCACGAAGAAGGTCCCGGTTTTTGGTTTTTCGCTCATATCTCGAAAACGGTTAGCCCTAATCAAAAAGTGGCTATATGCAAAATTAAAGCTGACTAAATTTTCTACAATAATGTTTCTATTAATTTTTTTCGTATCTGTTATGGTTCAGTAATGAATTGTATATCTTTTGACTGTATTCTAACTTTATTATAAATTTATTATAAATCGAAAATAAATTTTAATAATCATCGTAGAAAAAAATTTCTTGTACAGATATCCGTTTCACAGCAGACTTAACTGAAATATCGTATAAAAAATGTCTTTGCGTCTGTAAGTGTGTGTGTGCGTATATATATATATATATATATATATATATATATATATATATATATATATATATATATATATATATATATATATATATATATATATATGTGTTCTTGTATACCGTTTCTTGTAAAAACGATAACTTCTGTTAGACTTAAAATATTTGATTTCAATTTGGAACATATGTAAAACAGTATATTACCATAATCCCTATTGAAATTGGGCCATATCTGTAACACATGATGATAACCAGAAGCCTACAAACTCTCATACGTAAAATACGTTTTATTTTAATTTCAGAGCAAAATATTACTAAGCATACAAAAATAAGATGTAAAAGATTTCTAAACCACAATATACCGGGTGTATGTTAGGCAAACCAACTTTATTTAAATTAGATGATATATCGGTGTTATCCTAAAATATGGAACATGGTATTTTTAATAACATTATTATGAAGTGAGAAGTGTAGGCCTCTGGTTAACACCATGTATTACAGATATGGCCCAATTTTAATAGGGATTATTGTAATATGCTGTTTTACATATGTTCCAAATTGTAATCAAATATTTTAAGTCTAACAGAAGTTATCGTGTTTACAAGAAGCGGTATACACGCACACACACACTTACAGACGCAAAGACATTTTTTATTCGATATTTCAGTTCAGTCTGCCGTGAAACGGATATCTGTACAAGAAATTTTTTTCTACGATGAATATTAAAATTTATTTTCAATTTATAATTAATCTATAATAAACTTAGGATACAGTCAAAAGATATACAATTCATTACTGAACCATAGCAGATACGAAAAAAATTAATAGAAACATTATTGTAGAAAATTTAGTCAGCTTTAATTTTTGATTTTTCCAGATATGAGCGAAAAACCAAAAACCAGGACCTTCGTGCCCCCCTGCATCCCCCCACCTCCTACGTTCGGGGACTTTTGGTATGTTTACCTCCTAAATAGTCCAAACACAGTCTCTAGTCAAAAATTGTGATCTCAGCATTTCCCTCTAGAAACCATTCATTGGACTGGACTATAAACAAAAAGTAATAATTTGACAAGAGAATTTTTTTATTTGATAATTCTCCACTAACCCCGCATTGTTTGGAAGATGTTATTATGCTTCACGTTTCAGAGATAGTTAACGTAATTATAAGTTGTCACTGAAATATGCTCAATTAGGCTTCGTTGAAATATTAGGTATAATTATCAGAAACATATATCTTCCTACAATTATTATACCTGCCCTAGAAGACAAAAATAAATAGAATCTCCAGGAATTCAAAATAGGCCGTTTTAAAATCAAATTTAATTCTATTATATTACGCCCACTGCATTTTTAACTGCCTTCGTTATTATGAAAGTATTTTAAAAAGGATAAGTTACTACGTATAATAATTGTAAGCTCGTAGTATTTATTATTATGGTAAAAATGGCCCATTAATTTTAACATAACATAATTTCTTTCTTTTTATCGAATAAATTACACATACCTTCTCTGGATCATATGTAAATTTAATGTATATTGTTTCGTTCTCATTTAAAAACTTTTTTGTTAATTTTAGAATTGAAATATTTTTTTTTTAAATAAACATTTAATTATCTGCCTATATTTGGGCGACGTACCATTTAAATAGTTTGTTAATTTTTGTTTATATTTCATGTGATCGGGTATCAAATTTTGACTGCCCTTTTCTTTTTTTTTTACCTTTTTTGTCCATCCTTATCAAGCAGAGCCTAGCCGTTGAGAGTTGTGATACGATGATTTCGCTAAATCAACACAACGTTGAGCTTGTTGCGAATATTTAAAGTGATTTTGAAACCCAGCAAAATTACTACTGGACGGTTAATTCTTTTTCTAGACCGCCCCCCACAAATACAGTTTTTGTACCTAATAAATAAGTCAAAACTGTTCTCATTATTTATAATTTTCTTATACTGTTTATATGTGCATAAAATCGAACAGAAAAATAAGTGGTTATAAACCATATACACAAGGCGAAAACCTCGCATTGGTATGAAAATTTTCCCACGCGATTTTTTTGCACATTCACGTTCGGGACATGCCCCTGAATAAGGATCAAG
Organism: Rutpela maculata; assembly: GCA_936432065.2. Classification (NCBI taxonomy): domain Eukaryota; kingdom Metazoa; phylum Arthropoda; class Insecta; order Coleoptera; family Cerambycidae; genus Rutpela; species Rutpela maculata. The sequence continues at coordinate 147,842,633 of OW386285.2, read as the reverse complement.
AGTTTGCCAGACGAAAATCTGGTCCCAATTTGTTTAAACTTATTTTTTCTAAACAAATTGCAAAAATCGCTTCATCCGAATTATTATTGTTCATTTTTTAATAATGCGTTTCAACCCTGAAAATGGCCGTTTTTGCGTTTTTTCAAATATTAAATTGTTTATAAGTCGGAAACGGTCAACTTTTTTGTTTAAAATAACCAAGAAAAACCTATCAAAAAATTCATTCGGATCAAAAAAAGGAATTTTTGCAATTTGTTTAAAAAAAATTAATTTATACAAATTGAGACCAGATTTTCGTCCAGCAAACTCTTTATCCTTATTCAGAGGTAGGTCCCGAACGTGAATATGCAAAATAATCGAATGGGAAAATTTTTTCATACGAAGGCGAGGTTTTCGCCTTTAGTTTTAAATATATTTTAGTAATATAAATATAGTGGCAAACATTTTAAATGAGACTATAGGTAAGGCATGTATACAGCATCTTTTAATTGCGTTAGGTTGCAGCGTCCGTTTGCAGTTTCCAGATGTTTTTCCACAACAACATCGAAATATGTCCATTAAACAATCGTAAATTCAATCATGAACCGCCTTATTTTGCACAGAATATCATATCACATAGCGGACTTGACACGTTATGATTCATACTGCATTTGTTGCCTGCAATCGTTTCATTATGAACCATTATGTGTTAGGAGGGCGGTTCGCTGTGGTTAGTGCGACGACTACGGAGTCGGCGGCTTTGAGGATATGACACTAGCGACGGGATGTTTGAATATGTCATCAGCATTTCTGTCAACATTTTTATAGTTACATTATGGATATTTGCATATTTCTTTGTATCGATGTTTATTATAATATTAAACGTGAGTAGTAGGTTGTCGTAGAAAAAGTATAGCCTAAGGCGAAGGCTCGTGCAAAATGAGCCTCATTCTTTGCTTATTGGACAATATACTATAATATATTTCAATGGAAGTGTCATCTATATTGCGCATACAAGCAACGTCTTCAGTTTTCATGACCGCAATACTAGTTTCAAAGAAATATTGCAACCGAACGCACGCATTTCGGAGGTGTTTTTCAAAGGTGATTGATTCATAATGAGCAAGTTACTCTAAAAAATTTACAAAATTTCTCGATATCCGAGTCGATATCCATGTGTCCCAGAGCTTCTGTATATTTCTGAAACTTCAATTCGAGCATTACAGAGTAACAACAGCTCCAACATTTCCTCTTCTTCCATCTGAAAAAGGAGAAGTAATTGCCTTTGATAATTACGGAGAGCCATATTTTCGATGTTCACTTGATCGGCGTTCACTGGCAACTGATTTCTTGTTTATAGATGCCACCTCAACCAGCGTCTGGACGCGGTGGATACACGCTGCAGTTGGTAAAAACACACAAGGCGGTTTTCGCCGAGTCGGCAGCCGAATCGGCAGCCGCCTGTAACAACACACACGAAGCGGTTTAACCAGTTGTCGCAGAAAGCATCAAAATACAACGTTGTCAGTTCAGTAGTACAGCTAGGAGGAAGAATTAATTCTGTTGGGTTTATTATATTGTCAATCAAAAAAAAGAAAAAATAGGCGTATGTGGGAACATCTAATTGTTAAGGAACGCCAGACAAAAAGTTTATCTAATACCTGCCACCCATTCTTGTCTGTTATTTTACGCAAAGTATTTGTAAACAGATTTGATTTGGCAAGCACGCATCAAATTTACAACTGAAACACGCAGCCTCGTGTGTGCGGTTACATGTAATACCCATATACGAGAGGACGAGCGTCAACGCCACTCAACGAGCGGCCCATGGTCCAGACGATGTGCCGAGGCGTGTCGCCTAAGATCAAAATCACGTTTGTGCGTTTCTATGATTTAGGGTAAAAACACACTAGGCGTTTTTCGCCGAGTCGGCGGCCGACTCGGCAAACGACTCGGCACATGGTTCTATACTAAATCATAGAAACACACACACGTGATTTTGATCTTAGGCTTCGCGCCTCGGCACATCGTCTGGACCATGGGCCGCTCGTTGAGGGGCGTTGACGCTCGTCCTCTCGTATATGGGTATTACGTGTAACCGCACACACGAGGCTGCGTGTTTCAGTTGTAAATTTGATGCGTGCTTGCCAAATCAAATTTGTTTACAAATGCTTTACGTGAAATAACAGACAAGAATGGATGACAGGTATTATATAAACTTTTTGTCTGGCGTTCCTTAACAATTGGATGTTCCACATACGCCTGTTTTTTCTTTTTTTTTATTGACAATATAATAAACCCAACAGAATTAATTCTTCCCCGAGTCAGACGAATCAATTATACTAGCTGTACGAATGAACTGATAACGGTGTATTTTGATGCTTTCTGCGACAACTGGTTAAACCGATTCTTGTGTGTTGTAACAGGCGGCTGCCGACTCGGCGAAAACCGCCTAGTGTGTTTTTACCCTTAGTATAGAACCATGTGCCGAGTCGTCTGCCGAGTAGGCCGCCGACTCGGCCGCCGACTCGGCGAAAAACGCCTAGTGTGTTTTTACCCTTGGAAGCTGCGGCCGGACGCAATTAATAACGTATATAGGCCTTACTTTTACTTGAGTACTGATTGAGTGGTAAATTCTTATCAAATTTTCAGCATATGTAAATGAAAAATGTATCACTAAATACATTTTTAGTATTTTAGCTACCTGATTTTAATGACTACTGATATATACACTTTATGCGGACGATCAAACGAAGTTAGGTGATAGGGGATCATTTTCAATCAAAATAACCATACATGTGGCTATCCAATTGTTGATGGTTCAAAAGTTATTTGAATGTTTGTATTTTTTTCTGAAATCGCCTAGTGCGTTCATTAAAAAGTTAATAAAAAAACATATATGAGTTGTTTGGTTGTTAATTATTTTCAGTAGGTTTTGAGAAGGTGCACCTTCCCAATAAAAGCATTTTCATGAACTCTGTTACCTTCTGTCAAATAAAAAAAAAATTTTGTTTACAAAGAAATTTTGATTACTTAATTCTTAAGTGACCCCAGACAGAAAAAAAAAGTACTACAGAAAGTTGACCAACTACCAGAAAACATTGTTTATTTGATGCAGTGTGACGTGGTTTCTTCCAGTCGCCTAGCGCATAAACGAATGGAAGCGTCACTTTGACGCCTAGATCTTCTTCGGTATCACTCGGGCGCCACCTTTACAATTTTTACGTGGGGCAAAGGTTCCACATTAGCCTCCTCACGCAGCCTGTTGCAGTAGGGCTGGGATAAACTCAGTGAAGAAACGGAAATGTCCAGAGGTCAAAATTTGAGATTAGATTTTTACTCACATTCAGCAGTTAAACAACAAATTCGGCAAAATAAAAATGTTTATTATACAAGTAAAATTGACATCAGCAGTAGAAAAAAATATATATGATCAAATCACGGAGCAACTCATAAGGAGTTCATTATAAATAACTTCAACTTAAAATATGTCATTTATTACATCATTTAATAATTTACAAAATTATGAAAGTGACTAGAGTTTGACTAAAAAGCGGTTTAAAATCTGACTATAATCAAACGGAAAGAAGGTTTTTACTACTAGTTACAAATTAGCAGAAATTCAGAGGTTTTGTAACTTCGGACGCCATTTTGTTATGTGGACAACCAAGCGGGGAGTAGGTTTATACTACTAGTTACAAATTAGCGGAAAGTAACTTCGGCAACAGCGGTGGTAAGCAAGCAGTTCTCAAGATGGCGGATGCGCCAGCATTAAAGCAGTAATAAAAAAATAGCAAAGAAAGTAATCAAGCAGCAAGCAAAACAGGCAGTGTTTGAATATCAAGCAATGGACTCAATTAGTTGTGACGTTACGAATTAGGCAACCTCTATATACTACTGTCATGACACACGGGTTGCCTGCCAAGCACACTGGAACTTTGATCCATAATCCATATGTTTATAAGGCGACATGTTCAAGGATAGAAACAGAGCCTAGAATTTTATTTTATTTCTCCCGTCTAACAAATATTTAAGGACTTCTAATACCTATTTCATATTTAGGAAATACGTTAAAATGTATATATCCACGTTTGATTTATAAAAACTTTATTTTAGTTTCATAATACATCAGTTTTTGTAATTCTTTATACTTGTGTATATTTGCTTATACCTTGTGCATGATAAATGGTAACTGAAAGTTCTTAAATATTTCTTCCAAGGGAGAAAAAAAATAAAATTCTACGCTATGTTTCTATCCTTGCGTCATGAAAGTAGTGTATAGAGGTTGCATAATTATGTGACGTCACACTAATGTCGTCCATAGCGTTACAATTATTTACAATAGTTAACATGCAGGCGGTGATTCTGCTTCGGAATAATCAGATGACGTTTATGTTGGCAGAAAAGTCAGGTGGTATTATCAGAGCGACTAACACGTGTTGAATATATAGAAATCTTTATATTTCTAGAATTTCCGATTTTCGGATTAAGTCCTCGGACTATAACAAATTTTCACTAAACCCTTGAAAATTTAAGATTTTACTTTACTTCGTAAAATATATTAATAACTAAAATAAAGTGGGCTCTAAAACACGTTTTTATCAAACCGGTAACAAGACAGTTTTTTCCAGTTTTTATTTTGATTTTAACTCTAAAATTTTATACACGGTTTAAGTTTAAAATAATCTGAACGGTACACGGTTTTCAAGTATTCCCCCAAAATATCTGATATGTTTCTGCTTTTCTAGGCTTCGGCTCCGAGAAAAACTACTGGAAACATATACGATTAGACAAAAACTCGGAAATTTAAAATTATCAGTATCATTTAACTCGTAACACGGAAGAAATCTAACAGAAAAACGTGGTACAGTTATTTTATCGCGTTTACACAAAAACGGACTCTGATAATACGGCACCCGCTTGCGGTGTCAAGCTGAAGAAATGATTTAAAAATTGCTTGCTTACCCTTAGACGGCTGATGAAGGACTCGCGTTTTTAAAATGCTCTTTTGGGTATCTGACCTCAGTGTCTCAACCCCTATTCCCGGAGTGGCAATTAGCGCCTCTGGTAATTAAAATTACAAATAATACCTTCTTGCGGTTTGGAGGATTTACAATTGTAGAATCCTACTTTTATTGTTTTTCGCGTATTTGGACTTGGTTATAGTTCGGTAGAGGTCGTCAGAATGAACAAATTAAATATTTTATTAAACTGGAAATTAAATCGGGACACATAACGAAGGCGAATAGTAACTGAATGCATTTTAATATTGCCCAGAAAACGCTTCGTTGCAGCAGATTCTAACACGGTATAACACATGGGGTTATTCAGAACAGATAATTTCTTTGCTGTTTGTTAAATTGTAATTATGATATTTTCAGAGTTCTGAGGATGCCCTAAAATAAAAGCAAAAAAAATATTATAGTCTAGTCAATGTTAGAGATTGCTTGCCTAATATTGCTGTTAGTGTCTTTGGTTGTTATTTATTATATTTCAAATTTTAAAATTTAGTTGCACAGGGAAAACTCAAATAGTCCTGAGGATGCCTTAAAAAATAATGGTGTGAGCGCCTATGTCATCCCGTATGCTTTACGAAAATGATTACTGGCCATCTGAGAATCCAGGCTGACTACCTATGATGACGTCATCAAATTCGAAATTCTACTATCGGCTTTTAAGTCGTATATATTCTTATCTATTTTTTACTGTGCCGTGCTTAAGAAAATGATTTCGTAGTTCGAGAATTTCTCCTGAACCGATTCAAAAAATTTTTTGATAGGCCTTTAGAGACAACATTATAGAACGCTACCAGACTATTGAAAAGTGAAAAAAATTTTTTTTTTGATTTTCGCACAAGTAAAAATTTTTTTTCTTTTTTTAGTTTTAAATTGCCTAGTACAATTCTATAAAGCTGTCTTTAAAAAAATATCAAAAATTTTTTTCAATCGGTTCAGGGATGCAGGAGAAATTCTCGAATTACGTTCACGAAACCGCCCACCTTGAGTAGCTTATCATGAGCTTTTAATTTTTTTGAAAATAAAATGAGATGAAATAAAAAATTTTGAGATCAAATAAAAGAACATTAAATTGCTAATTTTCATAATTTTCTCATTTCATTTTTGGCATTCTGGAACGCAAGAAAAATGAATCACAAACAAGGAAACAATAATTTAGATAAATAAAAAAAAACAAGACAAAAATAAATAAATAAAAATCACAGAAAACATAAAAATGGTATAATACAGCTCACAAAATTCAAAATGACTGTCCTAGTTTATATAATCTTCTTTCATGCTATCTAATCGGCA